>BSBM01000074.1:14755833-16012500 GCA_027924585.1 Larix kaempferi | reverse complement strand
GAACCATCATTGAAATAAAAGTGAAATGGAAGCACTTCAACCCTGAAGTGGCAACTTGGGAAATGGAGGATAAAATGCAAGAAGCATATCCCTCCATGTTCCAAAATGAGCAAGAGAGCTCAGAATAAAGAACATTGAGGACATTGTTAAGAATAGGGGGGGAGAGAAATGTGATACCCGCAAAATATTATTAATTATTTTTGAATTATTAAATGGTGACAATTATTCTTTTTTTCTTTTTTTTTTTGTAAGAGTTATTTAAAACTCAAAAAACAGAAAGTGACACTTTGCACCACAAACTATTTTTATTAATAAACAAAATAAAAACGCAGTTGGAGAGTCAGTTAAATGAGGGGACACCACCATGGAACAGAGAGAACATGTGTAAGCAAGAAAGAGATATATCTACCAATCAAATCCAATCTAAAACTCAACTACTAGACAAGATCCTAAATCATAGGTATTTATGGATTGATTGGGATGGCACAAGACCTGGGAAAAACAATATATAATAGTGCACTAAGATAGCATGGGACGAGGTCAATGACACTTGTTTAGTTTACAAAAATGGTATGTACATCAAGAAAGGCAGATGGTTTTACAGTGATTTGAAGTTTCTCTATGTTTGGTAACATTGTGGGGTCTCTGTTGGGGCCTCCTTGGTATGCGGGCTAGAAAGGACAAGGGTACTGCCACTGACGGTGTGGCCTTGGCCTCTGTTGGGAACATGGAAAAAGGAAAACAGACAAACCAAGATCCTGCCCCTGGAAGCGGGACTGGGGTCCCTGAGGCAGGATCCAGTGGTATGGTCACCTCGATGCAAGCAACGATAGAATCAAGAAAGCCTAGGAAATGTCTGCCAAAGGCTCTCAAAATTCCTAAACTCTTGATAAAATCGGAAAGGATCAGAAATGATATCCAGCTCATGAAAGAACATGCACTCATTGGAAAATTTGTTGGGATCTGGCCAGCTGAGAAAGCTCTGGTGTGGTGGATCAATACAACCTGGAAACCTCAAGATTACGATCTCCAATTGGGAGCTAAAGGTTTGTTTACCGTGATTTTCTTCAATGAAGAAGACCCCACAAGGATTTTTGGCAATGGACCATACTTTTTCAATTCGGCGGGACTTTATCTTCGCCACTGGAAGGAACGGTTTAACCCAGACAAAGAAAATTTAACCATCGCCCCAGTTTGGATATGTCTCTACTCCTTTCCTTTTGAATACTGGAAGGAAGAAATACTAACAGAGATTGGTAATGAGTTGGGGGTATTCGTTAAAGTCTCAGAACAAACCAAGAAGATGCGGTATACATCTTATGCTCGTATATGCCTCTATTTGGATATCTCCCAAGACTTGTTGGAAGGAATAGACTTTACCTGGGAGGATGAAGATTGGTTCCAGGCTATTGATTATGAGTAGATCCCATTTTGATTCCGGCAATACCATGAACATGGGCATCCTTTCAGGGATTTCCCGCTTAACAAACAGCTAGCAGGAAAAACCGACTCTGAAGGAAAATACCAAGAAGGATTCAGGAAAGTTACTAGCAAGAAAAAGAAAGCCAGGAAGGTCGAGGGCCCTGAAATACACAAGAAGACCATGATCCACAATAGGTATGAGGTCCTGCAATCAGGAGAGGAAGAAAAAGAAAAGGAATTTATCTCTACACAGGAAAAGATCAAAGCATCAAATAAAGAACCAAAAGATAACCACAATATTCATTCAGCTGAGGCTGAGACTCCAGGCTATGCAGGATCCTCGCAAGAGGAAGGCAGAGATGAAATGGAACTGGAAGATCTGGATCTGGAAGGTCTGGAGGTGGCATGTAAAGTTGAAAATCTTATTCCCATAACACCTCATCAGTTCTCACTCCTGGAGATAGCGATTATTAAGTCCAAGAACCGCAAACCCTTGGGGGTAATTTTTTAATCTGTCACAGAGAACGATGGGAAAAAGATAACCAGAGGGAAGAAAAGAGGCAGGCGAAGTAACATGCAAAGAATTCAGATGATAGGTAGGAACCTGGTGGCCTCAGGCCAGTATCCAACCATTGACGCGGCTCTAGCATCATCCAATCTCAATCGGTTATAAAATGCGGATTGCATCTTGGAACATTAGAGGATGCAAGAGTATCCTAAAAATCTGCCTCTTACGACGAAAAATTGAACTAGAGAAACCTGCTATTATTGTTCTCCAAGAAACTAAGTGTTCAAAAATTGAGCTCCAAGCCATCGGGCAGAAAGTCTGGAAGCACTGCAATGTGGTGGCAATAGATGCCACTGGTGCGACTGGGGGAGTTGGGATTCTCTGGAACCCTAAAGAAGTAAGTCTGTTTGATTGGATGGCTTCAAAGTTTCTCTTATCGGTTGCTTTCCATATTTTAGGAACTAGAGTCAGAGGTTTTATGTCCAATGTCTATGGACCTTCTTTGGAGAACCAAAAGAGTTCCCTCTTGAATTCCATTAGGAATCTTAAAATATAGACTGGTGACAGACCTTGGATAATAGGGGGAGATTTCAATCTAATCAGAAATCATAAAGAAAAATGTGGAGGTCGACGTTGTCTTCATCCCAGTAACGAGGAATTTTCAGAGGTAATCGAAAATCTGGCAATGATTGATGTTAAAACCTCCAATGGCATGTATACATGGAATAATAAAAGAGGAGGAGACAGAAGCATTTCATGTAGACTAGATAGGTTTCTGGTCTCTGAATCCATTATGATGGGAGGCGGGGATCTGACTGCGGTAGTGTTTCCATCGGTGGGCTCGGATCATTGGCCGGTTTGTCTAGAATGGCACACGATAGGAGAAAACCTCCATCGAACGTTTAGGTTTGAACAATTATGGCTTCTGCACCCTGATTTTTCTGATCAATTGCGTCAGTGGTGGTAGACTTGTGACCCGATTATGGGAACTAAAATGTATCAATTCTAGCAAAAATTAAAATACCTCAAAGGAAAAATAAATAGGTGGAATAAAGACATCTTTTTAAATATTTTCCAAGGTAAGAATATCCTCGACCTTAAACTTCAGGCAATCCAAAAGGAGGCCATGGCACAGGGGTATACTACAGAGTTGAAAACCCAGGAGAAAAACCTTTTGCAGGAACTCACTCTTAAATAACATCAAGAGGAACTCTTATGGAAGCAAAAATACCAAAGTCGTTGGCTAAAATATGGTGAGCGTAATACCAAGTTCTTTCACAAAGCCACCATCCAACGCCGTCATGGGAACAGGGTGGTTAGGCTCAAGAAGGAAGGTTGCACAGTAGTGGAAGCGAAACCTGAACTGGAGTAGACCTTAAAACATCACTTCGAAGACCTTCTGAATGAGCCAAATATTAATAGACAAGCAGAAAGGGAGAAGGTTCTCAGCCACATCCCAAGATTGGTCACGGAGGCCCACAACAAACTCCTTATGGGGACTATTCGCATGGAGGAACTTGATGAAGCCATCAAACAAATGGCGGATGACAAAGCACCTGGACCGGATGGCTTCACTACAAACTTCTTCCACTCTTGCTGGGATTGGCTGAAGGGGGAGGTCCTGGCCATTGTGGAAGATTCTCGGTGAACCAGGAATATTCTAAAAGCTCTTAATGCTACCTTTCTCATGCTTATCCCCAAGGAAACGGGGACTGAGGATCCTGGAAAGTTTAGACCCATAGTTCTCTGCAATGTGATCTATAAAATTATTACCAAGGTTATAGAAAACTGGCTGCGGCCTCTTCTTCCTTTAATTATTTCTCCAGAGCAGGCTGGGCTCGTGGAAGGACGTCAAATTATAGATGGAATTATTCTAGTTCATGAAGCAATTCATTCACTCAAACGAGAGAAAATCCCAGGTATGCTCCTAAAACTAGACTTATCAAAAGCCTATGATAAACTAAACTGGATGTTCATGGCAGAAATGTTAACAGCCTTTAGTTTCAGTAACATATGGACGGAATGGATCATGATTTTGGTTTCATCCCCTTTCTTTTCAATCTTGGTCAATGGAACTCCCTCACAACCTTTCCCCGCGACTCGTGGAATTCAGTAGGGGGACCCCTTATCTCCATTCCTCTTCATTATCATGGCTGAAGGTTTAGGAAAAATGATACGAGCAGCCCAGGAGAACAATGTTATTCAGGGTTTGGACCTAGGGGAGGGACTGATCCCTCAAACCCACCAACAATTTGTTGATGATACTATGATGATGGGACCTTCCTTGGTTCAGGAGGCCAAAAATATCAAGGATATTCTTAACACCTTCCTTAAGGGCAGTGGTCTAGAAATTAATAAAGAAAAATTGAAGGTGTATTTCAACAACACTCCCAGAATTCATCGTAGAAATATCCTCTAAATTTTGGAATTCTCTGAAGGACTCCTTCCGTCGAAATATCTAGGGGCACCCTTGTCAGAATCTACCATTCGAAAAACCTCTTGGAAAGATCTTCTGGATAAATTCAAAACCAAATTGGAATTATGGATGTTTCGAGCCCTGAATTTTTCGAGCCGCCTCATTTTGGTCAAGTCAGTGTTACAGGCTTTGCCAATTTACTTGTTCTCTGTGATGGCAGCACCCAAAGCTGTTCTGAAAAAGATCCGTAATCTGCAGAGGAACTTCTTGTGGGGAGGCACCCGCGACCAGATGAAACGGGCCTTGGTGAATTGGAACACTTTATGCACTCCTAAAAGATTGGGGGGCCTAGGTCTGCGTGACCCGGTGTGTATTAACAAAGTCTTAGGAGCTAAAATATGGTGGAGATGGGTCACCCACAAAGAGGAAACATGGGCACGTCTTTGGCACCAGAAATACACCCCAAGATGGCCCAAATAGGACCTTATCAGATTTGGAAAAGAACAACCAGGATCCAGTATTTGGAAGCTTGCCCAGGAGAACCGTGATTTAGTTAAAAATCACAGCTTCTAGGAGGTAAGAGATGGCAACTTTGCCTCCTTTCTGCACGATGCTTGGCAGCAACTCCCAAAACTCTCTGATGGGCAGGACAATCAGGAGCTGTTTTTATATTTACAGAGTATCCCATGGGAGAAAGTAAAGGAATTTTGGGAAACAGTACCTGAGGAACTATGGTTTAGACATTGGAAATCAATTCAATGGTGGAAAACCTTAACCCCCAAAGAAAATCTAGACAATTTTTATGGTGAAATTACCAAATGGCAAATACCCTGGGCCACTGGGCCGGACAAAATCTGATGGGGTTATTCTAACACGGGAAACTTCAACATTGCAGAAGCAGTAGGCCGCTTGAATGGCCATGACAGGGTGCCTAGGGATGACAAATGGAAAAAATTCTGGGAGACGAACCAGTGGCCCAAAATTGCCACTTTTAGTTGGCTGTTGATTCATCGACGAATTTTGACTTGGGAAAACCTTCTTAAGAGGGGTTTCTTTGGACATTCCCATTGTAGTATGTGCACTAATGCGAGCGAAACCATTAATCACCTTCTTGAAAAGTTCCCTCTGGCCTCCTTCTTCTGGAACACCTTCTTGACAAGTGCCCTCTGGCCTCCTTCTTCTAGAACAGGGGGGAAGAAAGATTCAGAAAAACGACTAGAGTTTTGGGCTGACCGGAGCTGACGCTGGCCAACTGGTAGACTAAACCCTTTAAAAATGAACTTCTTAACAGAATCTGGGAATTGTTTCCGGGTTTCGTGGTTTGGGAAATATGGAAGGAGAGAAACGAGCGAATTTTTGAGGAGAAACAAAGAAACATAGAGACAATTTGGAAGGTTATGGAAAAGCATATCAAGGAAACGTTATACTCCAAAATTCCATCCCCAAAAAATGGAAATGTAGATCTTGCAGAAAGAATAATGTTGAATGACTGGGGTATTTATAACTCACCGAATGGCAATACTGAAGTGCTGCAGCGTAGAGCAATCTCCACTAGTCCTGATTTTTGGCAACCTCCTCCAGCTGATAGTATGAAGCTCAATTTTGACGGTGCATCGAAAGGTAACCCGGGGCCTGCAGGATTTGGAGGAGCCATAAAAAATGCCCATGGCCTGGTTGTAGGAGTTTTCTGGGGTAACTTGGGGGAAACAACAAATAACGTCGCAGAACTTGAAGGAATGGTTAATGGTATCAGTTGGGTGATGGGAAAAAACTGGGTACCTCTAATTGTTGAGGGGGACTCCAACATTTTGATCTCCATTGCGTGTCGTATTCAAAGCGGTGCAGCGGTTCCAAAGGTCTCTGTAAATTAGAGATGGGAAGGCAGGCTGATGCAGCTTCAGGAAATTCTTAACACCTCTCCGGCCATCAACTTCATTCATGTTCGAAGAAAAGGCAACAAGTTAGTCAATGAACTGGCCAATATAGGGTTTAAGGCAAGTTTAGCATTCAAAGCTGGCGCCTTGCACGAGATGGACGATCACGTGGCCAGTCACCAGTGTGAAATGATCGCAGTCGTTGATCTCAACCCTAATTCAAACACCACCTTCCCGGAGCATCGTGAATCACATGGCATCTGCCCCGAAAGGACACATGCTGCAAGTAATCCGACGCGTGTCAAGTTTGATTATCCTTCCTGATGCAACGTATCTAGTTGTTTGTTAGGAACCTATGTCAACCCTTCTCTTTACTATGTTAGTATATTATTGTTGGACGCATATGCTTTGTAAGTCGTCCTATAGTATTTTTTGATCCGTAGTTTATATTAGCCCATAGTATTGGACGCATATGCTTTGTAAGTCGTCCCGTAGTATTATATGTCCCATGGTTTTGACTCATAGTATTGGGCATATACTTAGTATATAAGTGTGTGTTGAGGTCATTGAAGGACCGTGAAGTTAATTGTATTGAGCTTGCTCAAAGGAGGTTGCCCCCTCGAAGTGGCCCGTGATCAATATAAAAGTGATTCTCTTCTATTATTTCTGATATCTCGTGTATTTGCATTAATTAATTATTGTAGGTTCATCACATCTGGTATCAGAGCACTTTCTTAGGCTCGTTGGGTGGAATTTCTGCCAAATTTTTTTTCACATTTGTTGCAGCTTCGGATTTGGGAATAATCCCTATCCGCTTAACTATGGGAAGTACTTGGGCATAATCCCTAAAACTCATTGTGAGGAGTACCACAGGAACCCCAAAGTAGCTGACCCATTGAGAGGACCTTCCAGCGAAAAGGGCAACGACCCCTACCTGATTGACTAGTTCCCACCCATGAGGTAAACCAAGAGTTGTCATTTGTGGCAAAGCAGTTATCAGTTTTACCTGAGCCGTGGAGTGAGGAGTACTGCCCCAATACGCAAGCCGTCAGACAGCATTGGTGGCCGAGTGAAACACCTGAACTGTTAGGAAGCCATACATACCTGGGGTCCATATCTATTTTCAGTTGAACTGTTGCCGATCACTTCCACTCCAGATCTAGCCGTTCCAGATCTATTCTGAAATTCATTCCAGATCCAGTCACCGTTTTAGATCCAGCCGTTTTTTATCCCTTCTGCGCCGTTGCGCCGCTGTTGCCGATCCATTTCTGAAAAAAATAAATAAATAAATAAATAATTCATTTTTTTCTCCATATCTCCCTTGTTTTCACTCTGTTTCCCTTGAAATTTTTGGGGAACCCCTGTCATCCCATTCTGCATCTTTCATTCCTGAGGACCCTATCCCTAATTCCCATTCCCAAAGCCCGAAATCCCACATTTGTCTATTTTTAGGGTTTGCCATAACTTCCTCAGATTTCACCCAATCACCTTCAAATTTTACCACAGAGTTCCTTTCTGAATTCTGCTTCTTTGTCCCTCTTTGCCAAATTTTCTCATTCTATCACCCCGCTTCTGAAATCCCCCTTTTTGCTTTCTTGTCTAAAATCTAGTCAAACCCCAATTACCCATCAGATTGTTTCCCCAATCCAAATTTCCCTTTACTAAATCAGCTTCTGTTTGTGTTTTTCTACCCATTCCACCAAAAAAAAAAAAAAAACTGGTTATGGTTGTCACCCGTGCAGGAGCACACACCATGGAGGAAGCACTTGCAAGCATCCAAACCAAACTCCAAGATCTGGATGAAAAATTTCTCAGCCTCCATCTTCAGCATTCAGCCATGAACAATACCAGACAGCCAGAATCTTTTGCAGCCACCGGGTTCTCTTCTTCTAGCAATTTTCGTGGGCCGAAGCTTGATTTTCCTTGCTTCAATGATACTGATCCGACTGGATGGATATACCGAGAAGAACAATATTTCAGTCTGCATAATACTTTTGATATTCAAAAAGTTCCACTTGCATCCTTTCATTTGGAATAGGAATCCCTTCAATGGTACCGTTGGTACATCAAAGCTCATCCCGAGCCAAACTGGATAGATTTTTTTCAACTCATTTTGCCACGATTTGGTCCTAGTGCTTTTGACGACTTCACAGGAGCACTCACTAAACTTCACCAAACTGGCACAGTGAGAGAGTATCAGACGGAATTTGAGAAACTAGCCAATCACACAGAAGGATTGTCTGATGAATTCTATAGGAGTTGTTTTATCAGTGGTCTCAAGGATGAAATCCGCTCAGAGATCAAAATGTTTTGTCCCAACACAATGATGGAAGTCCTAGGGTTGGCTAAGTTGGCCGAGGACAAGATCGCAGCTCAACAACGCTCCAAACCCACCATTGTTCCCTTCAGAAATATGGGTTCCCAACGACCTCCCATCACGCCTGCTCTTCAACCAACTCCTATCAAGCATTTGTCTGAAATAGAAATGCAGGCACGTCGAGAAAAAGGGCTTTGCTATAATTGTGATGAGAAATTCACTCGGGGACATAGATGTGTTCAACAAAAGCTCTATCTCTTGGATGTGGATTCTCTGCCTGCCTTAGAACTTGGTGAAGAAGCTACAGATACAGTAGATGATCAGGTCGACATTCAACACTCGCCTGTTGACACCCCATGTTAGGACGACCCACTCGAGATCTCTCTCCATGCTGTAACCGGCGTCACCACCCCATAAACAATGCGGGTCAGGGGATACTTCAAGAAGCTCCCTCTTACCATACTCATTGATTCTGGTAGCACTCATAACTTCATTGACCCTCGGATTGCCAAACAGGCTGATTGTTTTGTCCATCCTTGCTCCAACTTTGAAGTCATGGTTGCCAATGGGGGCACCGTACCTTGCAAGGGGAAGTGTCACAATGTGCGTATCTCTATGGAAGATTATAACCTACGCTCTGACATGTTTGCCTTGTCCTTAGGCAGATGTGATGTGGTTTTGGGCGTTCAATGGTTACGCACACTTGGCCCCATCTTATGGGATTTTGCTGAACTTTGGATATAGTTTAAAGTCAATGGGGCACAACACAAATTTATGGGCTTACAACCAGGGTCTCTCTGCATCATCATTTCACATCGCCTGCAAAAAATCCTTAAGAAGAATTCACATGGTGTCATCGCTCAGCTCAATTCCATTCAGATGCACCCATCAATAGTCTCCACTACTTCCTTGGATAGATATGCAGGTATCTTTGTTGAACCAATGCGCTTGCTGCCTTCAAGAGACCTTTTCGGTAAGAATGTAGCCACATCTAACTCTCAGTAGGAAATGATGGCTATTTTGCATGCAGTACAGAAGTGGCATCCATACCTATTAGGGAATTATTTCTGCATAAAGACTGATCTCCCGAGTCTAGAAAATTTTCTGGAACAATGGGTCTCCTCCCCAACACACCTGCAATAGGTTATCCAACTCATGGGTTATCCCTATGTGATCACTTACAAGAAGGGTAAGGACAATATGGTGGAAGATGCTCCTTCTCGCACAATTGATGACCCAGTTTCTCTTACAGCTTTTTATTTGCTTGTTCCAAATTGGTTGCAATATGTTCAACAGGGCTATCTCTTCTATGAACTCCATGCTTCTTCATCAATAGGGCACTCTGGGTTCTGCAAAATGTATGACCGAGAACAATGTAACTTCTTTTGGCCGGGACTAAAAATGACAATTCAACAAATGGTGGCTGACGATGATACTTTCCAAGTCAACAAGGGGGAAATGACACCCCTTTCGGAATTGCTCAAACCCTTGCCCATCCCTACACAACTTTGGCCAACGATTTCTATGGATTTCCTAGCAGCGCTCTGGTGGTACAATATCACATCTCAAAGGACACCATATGAAGCAGTCTATGGAAAAACACCGCCAGTTCTTCTTCCATACACCCTTAGCAGCTCCCCAGTTCAGGAAATTGACTGGGTTCTTCGAAACCGCGATCAGATTCTTCTCATTTTGCAGGACAATCTTCACATGGCCCGAATTCGCCTGAAACAACAAGCCGATCAACACCGTTCTGAGCGCATTTTCCATGCAGCGGACAGGGTTCTTCTTCATCTACAGCATTCCAAGAAATCCTCCTCGACACTCCAAAGGCATCAGTGGCCCGAAATGCAAACCGAGGATGCTACCGGGGAACCACTCCTTCAGATTCTGCAGCAATTTCTCCAACAAAAGCTTTGAGGACAAAGCTTTTTCTAAGGGAGAGGGGATGTTAGGAACTTATTTCGACCCTTCTCTTTACTATGTTAGTATATTGTTGTTGGACGCATATGCTTTGTAAGTCGTCCCGTAGTATTTTTTGATCCGTAGTTTATATTAGCCCATAGTATTGACCCATAGTATTAGACGCATATGCTTTGTAAGTCGTCCCGTAGTATTATATGTCCCATGGTTTTGACTCATAGTATTGGGCATAGACTTAGTATATAAGCGTGTGTTGAGGTCATTGAAGGACCATGAAGTTAATTGTATTGAGCTTGCTCAAAGGAGGTTGCCCCCTCGAAGTGACCCGTGATCAATATAAAAGTGATTCTGTTCTATTATTTATGATATCTCGTGTATTTGCATTAATTAATTATTGCAGGTTCATCACATTGTTGTCCTTTCACCTTAAGGAAGTTAAGGTGGTTGATCGTCGGGTTTTATATCTCAGGCTTATCAGGTCTTTTCGTGATATTTCACCCAAGCGTCCGAAATATCTGAGTAATTATACCATCATGAGTATTGGTAATGGCATGTACTGCGACGAAGGCATTTATGACCCCAGGTATGGCGAAGGGAATGAAAGCAGTAATTGCTGCAAGCTTATCATATTCCGAGCAGGTGAGATCATGGATCAGTACAGAACGGTTAATTCAAGCACTCATGAGAATTTATGGAAGGGTACTTTTCCCAACTCTCATTATAGGAATGAGGATTATAAATTAATGACTGAGGGCAACAAGATCAAGAGTTTCAATTCGCAAATCCATTGCTTATCCTTGCCTCCTGGTATGCATTTTGATTTTAACTTGTGGATTAATTGGCTTCATATTAACGGTGGTCTCTCGACGACATCTGGGTCCATTTTCCTGCGCATTCTGCATCCCTGTATTAGGATGAGAAGTCGCCGTGAGACTGGTAATGGCATGTACTGCGACGAAGGCATTTATTACCCCAGCTATGGCGAAGGGAATGAAAGCAGTAATTGCTACAGGCTTATCATATTTCGAGAAGGTGAGATCATGGATCAGTACAGAACGGTTAAGTCAAGCACTCATGAGAATTTATGGAAGGGTACTTTTCCCAACTCTCGTTATAGGAACGAGGATTATAAATTAATGACTGAGGGAAACAAGATCAAGAGTTTCAATTCGCAAATCCATTGCTTATCCTTGCCTCCTGGTATGCATTTTGATTTTAACTTGTGGATTAATTGGCTTCATATTAACGGTGGTCTCTCGACGACATCTGGGTCCATTTTCCTGCGCATTCTGCATCCCTGTATTAGGATGAGAAGTCGCCGTGAGACTGGTAGAAATCCTAGGGGTAGGGGGAGACATACTGGTGAAGGTTCTTCCTCTCAATCCCATCCTCAGGAGAATGCCAACCCGCAGCGTTTCGACTAGTCTCATTTCTATCTGGAGGAAACGCCATCCGCCATTGGTAACCAGATAGCATACCTGGAAATTGCTTTGCTGGAAGAGATTAAATCTCGGCTGGGTTATCAGATTCTGGCTAGCCCCTTCTGGGCCTGCAGGATTCTTCTTGCCCGTGAATTACATATTAGGGAGAACATTGCACGTAATATGCAAGAGGTCATTGCAGGTATGAAGGAGAACCAACAAACCGAAATGGAGAACACTAGCACTCTGGAAGCATTGATGGAGGACCTCAGCATCCATCCTCCGCAGGAAGCCAGTCGTGGAGTTTCTGATACTTCAAGCCCGAAGCAGTAGGTCGGTCGAGATCGACTGTTTTGATTTTTTTCTTTCGCTAAGCATGTTAGTATTTTGTTTCGGCCCAGTGTGGTTCGCTGGTTAGTTCTTCTTCAGCTCTTTAGCGGGCCCTGATTCAAGTCTGTGTATCTAGGTCCTTTTTGTTATCTTGGTTAGCTTTGTGTTGATGATCAACCTTTCGATGTTTTTAGGACTTCCTTGCTTATTTCTATTATGTTGGTTTCGCCCTGTCGATTATGTGGAAAACTTGGTTTGTCTCCGTCCTTCCCTCTGGGATGGGTCTCTGGCTGGTTCTAGTCCTTAATGGACTTTTGTAACATTTTTGCACTCTATGTACCTTTTTATTAATAGAACTATCACTCTCTCTTAGCTATAAAAAAGAAAAAAGATAGCATGGGACGCTGTGTTGTACATAGAGGAACTATTGAGTGTTCTCTCTTTTCATAAGTCCATCATTGCTTGTTTTGGGTCGCGTGGAAGTGATTGCTTAGCGTTTTAGTGCATGGTGATGATCCATCTCAGGGGTGGAGTTGGGAAAATAGTCGAGTTGCTCTAACCTATGGTTGGAAAGAGTTTATTCTTCAAGTAATCGGTTTCATTGTGTCAAGTAAGTAAATCTTCAATTATTTATATGATTCTTTTTAAACGATGAAAGTTATTACTATAAAGTGTTTTATTTTCTTTTTTGACCATGGCTATATGGTTTGGATTCTTGATTAACGATAGAATAAACGAGTCTTAAAGTATATATTTGTATTTTCTAATGACTGTTTATTGCGCTCTCCAATTGCACTATGTTTTTCTTGTATGTACTCTGTTTATCAATAAGTTCTGCTATAAATACACATATTAAGGAGATCGTTGGATGGATATGATATGTATACTCTCTGTTGTCTGTCTTTTATCATCTGAAATTGAGCAGAATGTTTTAATCTGTTTCGTATACATAATATTTTGAAGACCTAGAAAATTGATATTTCCCTTATTGTGTTAATATATGTTACGAATCATTTTTTTTATTGCCCTCAATACAGCATAAAATACAACCAGAGAAAAGGGTTAAAGTTTTATTATGAAATCTATACTCCTATGAACTTCATGGAAACATGATACCTTCGTTTTGGTTATGGGTTTAAAGTAATAGAGTGAATACCTAAATCGTTAATCGTTTTTATTTATTTATTTAAATTTTATATGGGATACCCGACTTACAAACAATCCTGTATAACTGAGTAAGAAAACATAATGAAGTAATATAGATCGAGTCGGTAGAAGTCACATGTTTCTCAAAAAGGAAAAGCGTATTCTGTTTACCATTATAAGCTGGAAAGTTTAATGTTTCTCAAAAAGGAAAAGCTTATTCTGTTAACCATTATAAGCTGGAAAGTTTAATGTTTCTTAAAAAATTAGATCATATAAACAAATTACATTTAGTAATATAATTTTCTTTGTTTTGTTTAAAAAAAAATTAGTTATGTGATATAAACAAATTTGTTTTAAAAGAGAAAATTTAACTAGTTATTTTGAATGAAAATTTTATTCATAATAAAATTAAACTATATATATATATTAAAAAAGATAATATGATTTTTTGGTTTTGAAAAAATTTATATATTATTTTTCAAACCAAAATACAATTAATTAAATATAAAAAAATTAAATTACATCATATTAATAAACATAAAAAATTAAGTCCATCATAAAATCATATTAAATTAAATTATGAATGATCTTAAAGCATAAACATGACAACAGCATTCATACAATCCTTAAACTTATAACCTGATTTCAACAAGGCTGGAAATTACATCTGCGAAGAAGCATAGGATAAATCGAAACCAAAACGCTTTGTTTTTTGTGGTGATTTTGGGATAAAAACCTGATGGAAATTGTTATTATTGTATTTTTGTAATTTCAGCAATTAAGATTGTTTATCCAATTTTAAAATTACTTAAATCACCAAAATTGCGATCCACACACTCCAAATTATGATTTTCTCCAAATTATGATTTTAGAAGCGTTTTAATTAACCTTTATAAAGCTCCTGCGAACACAACAGATGCTCAAACTGTTCAAACTTCAAAGGAAGTGTTGGGATTGGCATAGCATATTCCATTAGATGCACTCGAATCACCGCTTGATCGCAACTTTCTTTCACGTGAAAGTTCCTTAGCAAACCTGCCAAATCAATACAATATTAATATAATAATCAACTTACATATCCATATATTTACTAATGATAACAATCACCTAATCAATGCAGCCCTGTTGGTCTCAGTGTTTTGTCCTCTCACATAGTTGCCAGTCTCAATATTCACATTTGAAACATGCTTGTCAAGAAGATTATTGCCTATCTTTTTCAATGCATTCAGATTCTCCTCCGTTGACAGATCCATTGAACTTATATTATCTTCTAACTCGGGTTCCTGACAACAATTATGCCTCGATAATGTTAGACATTTCCAATATGGATAGATAGTGTTCAACTTCAAACAACTAGACCTAATTATCCCATCTGTAAAGAGGCAGATCAGTGAATTATATATATATAAAATGCAAGAAAATGACCTGGATTCTTAGATACGTCGTCGTATGCTTGCTGATGGCTTTCAAAAAGAAGGTTTCTTGAATGTCCAGCATATCTGTACTCGATTGCATTAACATATCAATTATTGGCCTTTTACCGCCCTTGGTAAACCATCCACATAAGCCCCATTTTGCATTTTCCTTAGCGTTGTAACCAGATATGGGGTGGCCTGTTCCAAGCGAAAGAACCAGAAGCTTTCTCTGGTCATTCTCTTCCCGCAGAGGTGTATTTGGATCGCTGGTGGGAGCTTCATTCATCACATAGTTTATCGCAAGTAATGTCTGCAAAATCATTTTAGACCGAATTAACTCACAACGTCTCAATCAAAACTGTTACGCAGTAGCGTTCAAAATTTGAATTTCATTCATATATACGACTTACTGGATTATTAGCCGCAACTCCGCCGTCTATGAGATGGAAGCTTCTGGGTGGTGAAACTTGTGTAATTGTGAAGAAATGAGCGGGCAGATATGTTGGAGCTGCTGAAGTCCCAATGCAGACATCCGACAAAAGTGCATCTTTCGACTTATCTTTCCTACCCTGCAAAGACATTTGCTTATATATTATATCACATGAACTGGAATTAGAATTGATTTCAAAATCAGACAAAGATAATTTACCTCAGAAGATTTGAAGATTATTGGTTGTTGTAAACACAACGTCGGTTAGCGTCTCATGTAATCGTATATTCCCACACCTTTCTTTTATGATGCGGTGGAGGACATCCCCAGAATATTTGGGGCCGGCCAGAGCCCGATAATTTTTTGTTAACCATCCCCAAATGCCCCTGTGAATAATTAATTTAAATCGATTAATGATTATGTTGGCACTTTGAACATGAAGGTTGTAACATTAAAACCAAAATAATATTGATACACACTAACCTCTTCGGTGGTGGAAAGATGGAAGGACAATTCTCCAAATAAAATTTCGTAATATCTTGTGCAGAATACTTTGGTTGTTCCTTGTGCTCTGGATTTGGAATGGTTAACATGGCAGCGATCAGTCCTCCAGTGCTTGTCCCCGCAATGACGTCGAAATAATTAGCGATTCTGGCCTTTGGACCATCAAGCTCCTGTCGTGAATATCATGCCATAATTAAATTTAGCATACACAATTCATGACGTCAAAATAAAAACCCATTTCCAGGTTTTACAGGATAAGATTCAATAGAAGTTTAAGAACATTACTCGGAGCTTTCCCTCGAGGAACTGAAGGATAGTTGCAGGGATGATCCCACGGACCCCTCCTCCGTCGATGCTTAGAACTGTTTTCATATCTTCAATCAACTGCATACACTGAGTCAAGGAGTGAGAGCAACACAATGGAATTAGAATGAGCGTGAATATATGGCTACTATGATGGGTATTGTAACAGTAAGTAGGAGTACAATAATTGAAATGGATTAATCAGGAAAATGCTATGGTGAAGCATTAAAGTTAAAGTTCCGTGTGGGACCATTAAGGTTATAACTTTTTTTGGAATGACTTGATAGAAAATAATTTAATATGAGATAACAAAAAGGAAGGATTAAATGTATAATGAGTATTGTGGGAGATATTAAATGTGATATGTTTATACAAATTTAGATAATTTAATATGACATAAAAATAAGTAATAGATAATTTATTCACGATATTTAATTTATAAATTATTAATGTTCACTCACCAACAAGTTCAATGATTTGGCTAAAGAAAATTAATTACTGTGCACTTATTAGTATTTTATATTTAATAGATGAATAATTTTCAAAATAACATGTATACAAATTATATTAAACAGAATAAAAATATAAAAAATAAAAATCGAATCCCAAAAACAGGATTGCTAAATAAGTTCCTAAGTTCCATAATTAAAACACCCCAAAACACATTTATATCCCGGTCTCAATTCCATCCTGTATGTTTGCACTAGGTTCCACGTCTCCATAGACGAAAAACAAGTTCTAGGTGGGCACTTTGGGGAGATCATATACCTGAAGATAGCAGTAATTATACATTTCTCTCTCTTGCGCCCAATAATCATATTTCTCCAACTTTTCTCATGTCCAAATTAATCTTTCTGACTGTCTACCCACCCACTTTCTCAGTATGTATCACAGTTTTAATAAATTTTATTGAAAAAATTTTAAGTGTAAAGTTTAACTTTGAGATGAAATGTGGTATTTTAATAAAATAACTTTAAAAAATTATAATGTGTATCATGATTGTTTTTTTATTCTTACCTATATTTTTATTATACTAATTTTTAATAAATAATATCTAAAACAAAAATGATTTATCAAAATTATATTTAAGAAATTTTAAAATTTTAAATATTATCTTTTTAATTAATTATTATATATATATTATTTCCAACCTACTATAAAACAAGTGAAATTAGCAGCAAAGCTGCTTATTACTGCTACTTAAAAACAAGAAAAAATAATAATAAATTAATCTATAAATAAATAATAATAAAATTGTTGCCCTTGGAAAATCATGGTGTTAACCAATCATAAAACAAGAAATTTAATTTTAAAATATGTAATAAAATAATTTTCATTTTCAAAATTTTTAATTTAATATACAATTATTAAAAAAACATTTCGAAACTGTTATAGCTTGAAATGACACCTCTCCGTCCGTGACGACACTTGCTTCCCTTGGTCGCATGACGACACTTCTTGAGAACAAGTTCAGTCACACAACAGGACATTTGTAGATGGAGGAGTCATTTGGGACACTAAAAATGGTTGAAATTACCTCATTCTTGACCCATTTGATGTATATGACCCTTAGGAACATTTTTCCAGACCAAACCATCTCTCGAAAATGAGCAGAAAAGCATGTTTTTGGCCATTTTTCAACATGAGCGCGACTCTACTGTTGAAATAGTAGCGTGTGTACGCAACTTTGTCTCATTTAAAGTAGCGCCCATTGCCATGTGTATGCGACTTTGTCTACTATAGAGTAGCGTACACACCTGTTTTGGTCAAAATCTCAAAATTTGAGTAAGTTAAGTTGGTTTGGAAACCTCTTGAGCGGTTATAACTTCTTTTCCTCTTCCTCACTGACTATATAAGGAGGGTAGAAGGGTCATGTGAAGGGACTAAGCCCAATTACAAAGTTATGCTGGAGGAATGGAGGCCCTCATCCCCCTCTCTTATGCTTCAGTTTTGATAAACCCTAGTACATTTGCTTAGAGGCTGGGATCCTTGGAGAACGGAAGCAGGAGACCTTGAATCTAGGTTTCGTGAAGTGCCAAGCTTGAAAGAAGGTATAACTTTATGTACTTGCTTTCATTCATTAATAAAGATCAGACGTTCTTCTCTTTCCAAATATGATCTATTCTTGTATGTATCTGATTTGATTACAGTTTGCTTATAGTTTGATGTCTTCTTCCATTATGGATATCAGTATTATATATGTAGTCAAATGTGTTTGAGAAGGGTATCAAGTTGTTTTGCAGGTTTGGGCATTGCGACACTAGATAAGCATTGAAGAGCAAGGGAGGCAAAGCTAGGATCAACCATCTGAATAAGGTGCCTACATCTCTAAACCCTAATCTCTTCATTTATTTATTGTACTTGCAGAAATCTTGTAAGTCTATCTTTATCACCGTAAGTTGGTAGTTTCTCCCCTGAACTATAGGTGCATTTGTCTTCACTTATAACTCACTTTTGTAATTAATGAATTATGTTATTTTATTTATTTTAATTATACCCACAAATGAGAATATTGACTTGTACTGTTGTGATACTTTTGTTGATTTTATATTATACGCATAGCAATAAAGATATAATGACGAAATTGACTTGGTAAGTTGAGGTATATAATAATAATAAAAATAATAATAATGAATATGACATCTAAACATTCAAATACCTATCATCTTTATATATTGTTCATATCTTAAAATAATATTAACTAGACTTGTGGTCCCTACCTTTTAGGCCACAACGTTCTTGATACTCGTCTACACAGTTTTCGAAATAAAAAGGTGTGATTTTCCATTCTTATTTTAATTTCAAAATTAGATATGTGCATTTACACATTTCTATGTCAAAAAAATTGAGGAATGAAATTCCAATATACAACATTATTAAGTAAAAATTTTATTTATATAGAATCGTTTGAAGTGCACTTTTTATGTCCTGCATAGCAGGATATAAATGGATCGCTCGGACCCTATTATCACCTACCTAGTCTACCTAGTCTAGCTCGTACTCGAGTTCAATTTTTTTTTAGCTGTATGGTTTTACATAGTTGCAATGTTTTTTTTATTAAACTAAATTTTATAAAAATTATTTATTTCAAAGCTCATTCGCTCTGAAATGGTGACGTAAGTCTTGGAATCGGCATCCCAAGCGGTGCGATGCCGTCAGTGTCTGCTCGTTTGTTTAATGCATGATAGGATGTTGAAGCCACGTTGTAGAGGGCGTTGAAGCCACGTTGAGTGGTGACGTAAGTCTTGAAATGGGGGCGGTGCGGGTCTGATCATTTGTTTAATGCATGGCAGGTTGACATGACAGGGAGCAGCAGGTTGAAGCCACGTTGAAGCCAACATTCGAGGCATAAAGTCTTGAGCGGGTATGAAAGACACCTACTAGCTCATAGCGTATTTTAGTTTGTGAGTATTGAAACGGATTGATAAGGTTTGGCTTGTGCCAGGGTGACGGTCCTCCCATGGTTTCATCTTGGTTGGGCGAAGGAGAAGTCCAAGGTCGGGGATCGCGTATTTGTCTGCGTTTGTTGCCTTTGTTAAGGTAGATTCAGGGTTTGTTAGCTGTTCATGCACGAAGAGAGGAGCAGCAGCAGCAAAAGGAGAAGTCCAACGTCGCAGATCGTCTATTCGTCTGCGTTTGTTGCCTTAGTTCAGGTAGATTCAGGGTTTATTTATCTACGAACCTGTGCATATATGCTCATTGTCTGTGTGTATACGTCTATGCTTTGTTTACATGTTTTTAGTTTTGTATTCTGTCTGAAAAGGCTTTGTCCCTGTGCATACATAGTTTTTTTTTGTATGGCTATTTATGTAATAACTTTGTTGTGGATAAATTCTGTGTTAAGGTCTCGGGGCCGAAGAAAAGGCTTACGTCTATGCTCATTCTTTACGAACCTGTATATATATGCTCATTCTCTGTGTGTATACGTCTATGGTTTGTTTACATGTTTTTAGTTTTGTATTCTGTCTGAAAAGGCTTTGTCCCTGTGCACACATAGGTTTTCTTCGTATGGCTATTTATGTAATAACTTTGTTGTGGATAAATTGTTTGCTAAGGTCTCGGGGCCGAAGAAAAGGCTTACGTCTATGCTCATTCTCTACGAACCTGTGTATATATGCTCATTTTCTGTGTGTATGCGTCTATGCTTTTTTTACAGGTTTTTAGTTTCGTATTCTGTCTGAAAATGCTTTGTCCCTGTGCATACATAGTTTGTTTTTTTGTATGGCTATTTATGTAATAACTTTGTTGTGGATAAATTCTCTGCTAAGGTCTCGGGGCCGAAGAGAATAGCAGAAATGGAGTTGCAAAGCTTTGAGTTCAGTGCGCGGTTTACTTAAGAGCGAGAAGGATGTCAGCATAAAGGAATGCCGCCGGTTTTGTAGCTTCCATGGACCGTTTTTAGGAGAAATTTACGAAGAACGATTTCTCGGTTTTGATTTTGAGCACTTTCGTTCGGATTTGGGTTTGGGGTTTTGATTTCAGCTTGCTGTGGCGTGTTTTCGTGCGGATCAGGGGTTGATTCGTGTGTCGGCAATTTCTTTGGAGGGTTATGTAGTTCGAGTGTATGCCGTCAGCGTCTGCTCGTTTGTTTAATGCATGACAGGATGTTGAAGCCATGTTGTAGAGGGCGTTGAAGCCACGTTGAGTGGTGACGTAAGTCTTGAAATGGGGGCGGTGCGGGTCTGATCATTTGTTTAATGCATGGCAGGTTGACATGACAGGGAGCAGCAGGTTGAAGCCACGTTGAAGCCAACATTCGAGGCATAAAGTCTTGAGTGGGTATGAAAGACACCTGCTAGCTCATAGCATATTTTAGTTTGTGAGTATTGAAATGAATTGATAAGGTTTGGCTTGTGCCAGGGTGACGGTCCTCCCATGGTTTCATCTTGGTTGGGCGAAGGAGAAGTCTAAGGTCAAGGATCGTGTATTCGTCTGCGTTTGTTTCCTTGGTTCAGGTAGATTCAGGGTTTGTTAGCTGTTCGTGCACGGAGGGAGGAGCATCAGCAGCAGAAGGAGAAGTCCAACGTCGCGGATCGTCTATTCTTCTGTGTTTGTTTCCTTAGTTCAGGTAGATTCAGGGTTTATTTATCTACGAACCTGTGCATATATGCTCATTGTCTGTGTGTATACGTCTATGCTTTGTTTACATGTTTTTAGTTTTGTATTCTGTCTGAAAAGGCTTTGTTCCTGTGCATACATAGTTTTTTTTCATATGGCTATTTATGTAATAACTTTGTTGTGAATAAATTCTGTGCTAAGGTCTCAGGGCCGAAGAAAAGGATTACATCTATGCTCATTCTTTACGAACCTGTGTATATATGCTCATTCTCTGTGTGTATACGTCTATGGTTTGTTTACATGTTTTTAGTTTCATATTCTCGTATGGCTATTTATGTAATAACTTTGTTGTGGATAAATTCTCTGCTAAGGTCTCGGGGCTGAAGAGAATAGCAGAAATGGAGTTGCAAACCTTTGAGTTCAGTGCGCGGTTTACTTAAGAGCGAGAAGGATGTCAGCATAAAGGAATGCCGTCGGTTTTGTAGCTTCCATGGACCGTTTTTAGGAGAAATTTACGAAGAACGATTTCTCGGTTTTGATTTTGAGTGCTTTCGTTCGGATTTGGGTTTGGGGTTTTGATTTCAGCTTACTGTGGCGTGTTTTCGTGCGGGTCAGGGGTTGATTCATGTGTCGGCAATTTATTTGGAGGGTTATGTAGTTCGAGTGTACTTGTGGAGCCTGGAATATAATGGAGAAGTATACACTGTGCCTTTGAGCTTGTTTATGATGCCACGTTGGGTGGCTTGCTTAGCATTAAGCTAAAGCATATTAAATTTTTTTGCAGGCACTCAATGATTACATGAGTTATGGATTCGAACTTGGATATCTTAGCATGATTTCGCTTAACCATAAGTTATGCTTCCACGTCACATTGTAACTACGTGTATCGTTGATATTGTCCATCGTGGAGCTTATGTTTACGATGATCATTACTATAGCGAACTACCTGGTTGATAACTGATATTTAAACTTTCTTTATTTAAAATAATTTTCACTAGAATATTCAAACAAAAATACCGATTCTCTTCCTTAATTAAACCAAAAAAATCAAAGGCATATATCATTTAAAATAACTGCAAAATATCTTTAAATAAAAACGTGTAATAATCGTTATTCTGTAATATTTTTCCACATTTTTTTTACATAATTCGAGAAACGGAAAAGAGCTTTAAAAAATTATTAATTTGGAAGTCACTTATACTTTATATTTTAAAATTTTAAGGTGTAAAAAATTCCTTAATTATAACCTTATTGAAAGATGGGGTTGTGGAGCATTTCTTGGAAATGGTTATTAGATTGGACTTCACCATAATCAAAAGTCTAATAGATTCATTAGTTAAATAGCTTTATCGTAATATGGGATTATGTTATAGACTTTAGCTGCAACTTAATCGAAGTATGGGATTGTTAGGATGAGATAAAGTATGTTGCATTGAATATTTAATTTAGTTTAATGTAATGTTTAAATTTCATAACAATGTGTCTTTTTTTAAATTAAGATATTTTTAAGATAATAATATTTAGTTATTAAAATTATTATGTCCTGCGTAGTAGGATATAAATGGATACATTCGAGCCATAAAGTCTTGAGCGGTTATGAAAGACACCTGCTAGCTCATAGCGTATTTTAGTTTGTGAGTGTTGAAATGAATTGATAAGGTTTGGCTTCTGCTAGGGTGACGGTGCTCCCATGGTTTCATCTTGGTTGGGCGAAGGAGAAGTCCAAGGTCGCGGATCGCGTATTCGTCTGCGTTTGTTTCCTTGGTTCAGGTAGATTCAGGGTTTGTTACCTGTTGGTGCACGGAGAGAGGAGCAGCAGCAGCAAAAGGAGAAGTCCAACGTCGCGGATCGCCTATTCGTCTGCGTTTGTTTCCTTAGTTCAGGTAGATTCAGGGTTTATTTATCTACGAACCTGTGCATATATGCTCATTGTCTGTGTGTATACATCTATGCTTTGTTTACATGTTTTTAGTTTCGTATTCTGTCTGAAAAGGCTTTGTCCCTGTGCATACATAGTTTTTTTTCGTATGGCTATTTATGTAGTAACTTTGTTGTGGATAAATTCTATGCTAAGGTCTCAGGGCCAAAGAAAAGGCTTACGTCTATGCTCATTCTTTATGAACCTGTGTATATATGCTCATTCTCTGTGTGTATACGTCTATGCTTTGTTTGCATGTTTTTAGTTTCGTGTTCTGTCTGAAAAGGCTTTGTCCCTGTGCATACATAGGTTTTCTTCGTATGGCTATTTATGTAATAACTTTGTTGTGGATAAATTGTTTGCTAAGGTCTCGGCGCCGAAGAAAAGGTTTACGTCTATGCTCATTCTCTACGAACCTGTGTATATATGCTGATTTTCTGTGTGTATGCGTCTATGCTTTGTTTACAGGTTTTTAGTTTCATATTCTGTCTGAAAAGGCTTTGTCCCTGTGCATACATAGTTTGTTTTTTCGTATGGCTATTTATGTAATAACTTTGTTGTGCATAAATTCTCTGCTAAGGTCTCGGGGCCGAAGAGAATAGCAGAAATGGAGTTGCAAACCTTTGAGTTCAGTGCGCGGTTTACTTAAGAGCGAGAATGATGTCAGCATAAAGGAATGCCGCCGGTTTTGTAGCTTCCATGGACCGTTTCTAGGGGAAATTTACGAAGAACGATTTCTTGGTTTTGATTTTGAGCGCTTTCGTTCGGATTTTTGTTTGGGGTTTTGATTTCAGCTTGCTGTGGCTTGTTTTCATGCGGGTCAGGGGTTGATTCCTGTGTCGGCAATTTATTTGGAGGGTTATGTAGTTCGAGTGTACTTGTGGAGCCTGGAATATAATGGAGAGTTATACACTGTGCCTTTGAGCTTGTTTATGATGCCACGTTGGGTGGCTTGCTTAGCATTAAGCTAAAGCATATTAAAAAATTTTGCAGGTACTCAATGATTACATGATTTATGGATTCGAATCTGGATATCTTAGCATGATCTTGCTTAACCATAAGTTATGCTTCCACGTCACATTGTAACTACGTGTATCGTTGATATTGTCCATCGTGGAGCTTATGTTTACGATGATCATTAATATAGCGAACTACCTGGTTGATAACTCAATGTGTATGAAAAAGTTGGTAGTTCATGGGTCTTAATATCCATTTAAATACATTGTACTTCAACCTCGGTAGATGCAATGAGGGTTTTCTCCTTGGAGAAGCCTCTCAAGACTCATCATTTTCATTTTGTTCCCTGAAGGTTTCGCTTTGCAACCCTTGGAGGTTGCGAGTAGGTCTGGAATTTCAAATTTATTTTGCGTGTCAAACGGAAATTTGACGACGGTCTTGTATTTTCTGCGGCTTTTAGTTTACGTTTTATACAAATTTAAAGAGTGTCAGATTAATAGACCATAAAATTAATAAAAAATAGCCTAAAACCCTAGCGGACATTGGACTTTTATCCCATGTTCTTTATGCAAGCTTTATGTATACATAGCCAAACCTAAAAAGCATGCAAATATTATGTAAACTTCCACTGATCTGAGTATAAACTTTTCATGTTTTTAAAGCTGGAGTATGGTTGATTTCCACAGATATATCATTTTAGGGATTTTTCGTGCGGGTCAGGGGTTGATTCGTGTGTCGGCAATTTCTTTGGAGGGTTATGTAGTTTGAGTGTACTTGTGGAGCCTAGAATATGATGGAGAGTTATACACTGTGCCTTTGAGCTTGTTTATGATGCCACGTTGGGTGGCTTGCTTAGCATTAAGCTAAAGCATATTAAATTTTTTTGCAGGTACTCAATGATTACATAAGTCATGGATTCGAACCTGGATATCTTAACATGATCTCGCTTAACCATAAGTTATGCTTCCACGTCGCATTGTAACTGCATGTATCGTTGATATTGTCCATCGTAGAGCTTATGTTTACGATGATCATTAATATAGCCAGCTAGCTGGTTGATAACTCAATGCGTATGAAAAAGTTGGTAGTTCATGGGTCTTAATATCCATTTAAATACATTGTACTTCAACCTCGGTAGATGCAATGAGGGTTTTCTCCTTGGAGAAGCCTCTCAAGACTCACCATTTTCATTTTGTTCCCTGAAGGTTTCGCTTTGCAACCCTTGGAGGTTGTGAACAGGCCTGGAAATTCAAATTTATTTTGCGTGTCAAACGGAAATTTGACGACGGTCTTGTATATTTTGTCCGTTTCAGTTTATGTTTTATACAAATTTAAATAGTGTCAAATTAATATACCATAAAATTAATAAAAAATAGGCTAAAACCCTAGCGACCATTGGACTTTTATCCCATGTTCTCTGTCGAAGCTTTATGTATACATAGCCAAACCTAAAAAGCATGCAAATATTATGTAAACTTCCACTGATCTGAGTGTAAACTTTTCATATTTGTAAAGCCAGAGTATGGTTGATTTTCACAAATATATCATTTTAGAGATTTTGTCATACGTAATTCACTAATGATCGAATTGATGAACTTTCACCAATGAACTTAGAGATGACAAACTAACAAAACGTAATAATTTTATAAAAAATAAATTAAATGAAAGTCTTGAGGAGATGAGAGCTACCTAGATAACCGCTGTCGTGGATTTTCACCATTCTTTTAACAATTGTTCTCTTAGATTCCATTATTGTCCTCCATTGTTCTATTAGTTTAGCTCATCTATCTTGCAATGTATCGATAGTTTCAGTATATACATAATTCAATATTGTTTTTTGTTGTTCTATTTTAAGGTTTTGAAATTTGACTGTATCTCATAAATTTACCAAAATATTCTTAGCAAATAACAATGTTGTTTGCTTTGGACTTCTCAAAGGAATTTCTAGTTTGGAGATGTGCTCTATAGATTTAACAAACAGGGAGACCAAGATTGAAATGTTGACTCTCTTTGTTGAGGCAAGAGCAACATTGCTCTAAATTGCAAACACTAACTTGAAGGAAGAAGAGGCATCTTCTTTGCGTCAGGTAGCCATTGATATGCACCAAAATGCTTCTTTCACAAGTCTAGGATTTTTTTTTGATTCATGCATAAGATTACTATTAGTAGCATTTTACTTTTGTGCACAGATGCATCGATACGGAGGTGCAAATGAATTTCTTGTGAACCCATTTAGCGCAGATGCATCGATACGGAGGTGCAAATGAATTTAGCGCAGATGCATAAGATTTCTTGTTTACTTTTTGATTCATTCATGGTTCCCTGTGCACCCATTTGCTCATGCAAAAGCACAATTGCAGTATGTTGGACTTATTGCCTTTTTTGGTCCTCTGGTTTATTAACAAAACTCAGTCTGTTGGACTTATTCCTTTTTTGTCTTCTGCTTTATTAACAGAACTATCGAAGAAATTTTTTTTTGCTTATGTAATGCCTTTAGACAATATAAAAAATACGCTAAGACTCTTGCTGATTAACATTTCCATAGTTTTTGTCATCTGCTAAGCAGACAAATATACATACCACAGATTTACATATATAGTATAATATTTCCTACATGGCAATATGTTCCTACATTGTCAAGCTCAGTTTAAGAATTGTTCCATGATGTTGATCAAGTAGGGTTTTATGCAGCTCACACCCAATATAGACATCGGTGATTAAAATGAGTGTCTCCTTTGTGACATTTCACTGTTATTTTTATCTACTCCAAAGTTGTCGACTTTGGAGTATATTGATTTTTGTTTGTTTTCTCAGAAATACGTCTTATAGAATATCTTTGCCTATGCTGCTGCACTATGGCCGGTATGTCTATGCTGTCAAAGTCATCCAAAGCTTGCACCCGGTCTCATCCGCACCGACTCAGGGGGTTTTGAAGCTAGTTCTCTGCATTAATACAAGCCAGATAACCTCGTTGTTCGCCTCTAGACTGCACTTCCAAAGTAAATACAGAAAAAAATTATCCATGTTGCATGGTGATTATCTAAATACATGCTTGGATCACACCTAAGCTAGCTATCCAACAATCGCTGTTGTGAGGCAATTACATGTTTCCTTTGAACTGTCACAATTAATACAATAGCCATGGTCTGGCAGCATGCATTTGCAATAGCTATTACCAATAGAATGGACTTTGTTAGCCTCAGGGCCCATAATTAGTAAACAGTTGACACTAGTCTATCTTTGAAGCTACACTTTAGTTCCTCATTGAAAACATTTTTATTTAAAATATTGAGGAAGAGAATTAAAAGTAAATATGCAGGGACAGGAAAGAAAAAATCCTGTTACCTGAAAATAAAATAGGAAGATGGAATAGTGCAATAAAGCAGTGATAGAGGTTCATCCAATGCATACATACAAAATATTAAAATGTTTAATGCCATTTAGAGAATTTGAGCTTGAGCACTACTTTTGGGGAAAATAGAGGAGCTTAAGCAGTTCTCCATATCTGCTAGGCCACGCTACAACATAGGCACCTAGAAAAGTACAGGGCATGTTTGAACTTGAATCTTACCAACTCAAAATTGGAAGCAATAGTGCCTGTGTGAGAAGACAGCTTGCAAAATATGCAATATACAGTAACAAGAAAACAGACACCATTTCTTAGAGTTCAAACTGTCACAACTACAAAAATTGAAGATATATCCATAGCATTTTGCTGAAGATACGAAACTTAAATTATCTCTAGCAGAATGATATGAAAAAAATGGTTAGGAACGAAGGGACCAATGAACCTTGATATGGACTTGCAAATTTTTTGTTTGAACAAATGGCAAAAAACTTCAACTGTAAGAACTTTTGAATTTTATTTTAAGATTTTTAGTTTTAGTGAAATGGAAAACAAAGAATATACTCAAAAATGATATATCAGTCAAGAATGGATCTGTAATTGTGAATATTTATTATTTTTCAAGATATTAAAATTTATTGCTTTTTTGGAATTTTAAAATTTCTAACCATTTTCTATCTGAAATACTTTTACATTATTTGTACCTGAACTCACATATTTCTCCTCTTCTTCCTTATTTTGTGAAGCATAGTCTTATTCCATGCATTTAGAGAATTATAGTGCATTGTTCTTTGTATTTTCCTACTTATTGATTCTAGGAGTTGGAAGCTTTAAGACTATGTCACCACAGGGCATCAAGATATTTGATCCTGGATAATATTTTAGCAGTCCATAAGATGACATTTGATGGATATTAAGCCCTTGCAATTTTTTATTCCATTTTTGAAATTTGAATGGATTCAAATATATATAGTGCGAGAAAAAAATATTTGTTACAAAACTATATAAATTGAAAGAATAATTGCACCAGAAAATTGAGATCTGGTTTTTTATTGCAATATTTGGTTCTTTTTTTAATATACTTTATGCATATCTGAAATGAGCTTATATATTAATTCCCGTATCCTCTTCTTTTGAAAATAGCTATACACTGAGAAGGCTGCCAGATACTTTCTGCAGTTTTTGAATTTATGTCACCGCAATTTATTGTTTGAGTCCATTAAAAAAGGGGCCAATAATGCTTGAAAGCGCTAATAGACTTGAAGCCACTAATGGCTACTCCCGGTTTATGTTATACTACTTTTGATTCTTACATTCTGGGTAAAGTTTTTAATAATTTAAAAATCAAGTTAGAGGGAGATAAGGACTGAATCAAAGGTTTCATGAATTTGTATAAGGCATAAAAATGATGTCATCTATTAACTGGTATGTAGAAACTGAATCAGAAAATATGAAATGGCAAATTTAAATTTGATTTTATGTGATATTACTGACATCAGATCTTTTGCTAATAGCACTTATATTGATTGGTTGATAAATATCTTAGTGGATTAAATATTTCTGTCTTATTGTTGACACTTCACCAAGGTTATTTATTATGAATATTGGATTAATATTTTTGGTGTGTTTATCTGCCACAACACGGTTGCATTCTGTGCAAGATGCAAAATTTGTCGTTTATCTGTCCTCATCATGATTCACAAATAACTTGGTTTGGTTATCTTCTGCTGTTGCGTTAAAGGCCTTTTATGATGGCATTTATTTCAGAGGTATGATAGTTGTACTTATAAGGACTGCAAATTGTTGGACATAACTTGGTATGAGCACACAGACTGCCGTATGTAAATACCGAATCATGCATTAAATCAAATTGCATGGATAGCATGCCAGTGAATAATGATCAGAACTGAAAACCGTCACAAAATTAAGAGGTCTATATTATCTAAACCCTTTAACAGGTCAATGTAGATTCATTTCAGTGGTGTCTAGAAGACATACAAATGGTCACGTTGTATGAAACATTTTCAACTTCTCCATGTCAGTTTTCCATCTTAGCATGTATGCCTAAGTTGAGGCCTTGTAAGCCCTGGATTATTAGTTAATGAGTGGTTTACCTATAATTTTATATGGAAAAAGCAAATGGGAACCTATAACTGTCCTAGCCTGCAACTATGTACATTTGGGAAGATGGTATTCGATAAATAGCTTTGATCAATGCAGCCTTAATCTTTTAATCTTGTTGACCTTTGAATTCTTCAATATGGTGCAGCAATTTGTGACCAATTCTTCATATAGTTTCTGATGGTAATTTTATGCATAATTGGTGTAACTAAATCAAAGATTTTTCCTTTGGCATCGAATGCTTTAGCAACGTGGCAGTTTGATCCTTGTACTAGCAACATCGAGGTTAAATATTAATAACTCAATTTCCCTTCATCTCAGCCTGCAATTTGATGGCATTTGATCAACTCGCTAATCTACTACGAACTAAAATCCGGTATCCGTGGAAACTATGGAACTGCAATTTGGTTTCTTTTATTCCCAAATGTGGAAATGCTTTAGTCATTTGGTGGAACCATAGCCCAGGCACTGCGATCTCTGCAAAAACGCAGGACATTGCCACCTTGTGGCTCTTGTTATCAACTACTACTATATATCTATGTTTAAACCTAGCACGACTTTACATGTAATCCTATTGTTTTCCATTATTAAATTGTTAGGTGTTTTAAAAGTAAAATAGAGTTAAAGTAGCGTGAATCCAAGCTTTATTAAAAAAAAAAATTTGGGAAAAAAAGCTTTATTAAATTACGAAAGGAATAAGAACAAAGTTAAAGTAACGTGAATCCAAAAGATGATAAATCCAACTGAGAAATATGTTCAACAATCTTTTAGTTTAAGGCCAGAGCTTCGTCTGTCGTATTTCTTTTCATAGCATTGGTAGTCAGGAAATACTTTATGTTTAATAATGGTACTGACAAAAACAAAGCCAGTTGTCAATTTTGTATAATAAACAAAATTTTAAATTTTAACTTAATTTTTTAATGACAATTACTTCTCACAGCAGAGGTATTTAGTCATTTCAATGTATTTAACCAATGAAAAAATAGAAATAACCAATTTTAAAAATTTGAAAATAAATTTTATATTTTTATAATATTAAATTAAATACAAAATTATCATATAACATTTAAAAACTATATAAATTTTTTGTTAATTATTAAAAAATCAAGCTATATTATCTGCCTTCGGTAGTAATAATAACAATATTTTTAAATTTTTGAATCATATATATTTAAAATCATAATTTATAATAATTTTTTTACCAAATAAATAATAATTTAATTTTAAAAAAATAACATCTCTATATATTTTAAAATATAATAAATTTGAATTTTTTGTTTTCTTATATATTAATAATTTAAAACAAAAGATAGTTAAAATAAAACATATTTTGATTTTATATATTATGATTCATTATCTGATTATAATATATATTTAAAAAACCTATCATTTTAATATTTTTTAAATCTCTTACACCCATTAAAAAAACATTTTCCAGATTATGATTCATTATTCGATTATAATATATATTGAAAAAAAACCTATCATTTTAATATTTTAAAAATCTCTTACACCCATTAAAAAACATTTTCCAATATATAAAACATCTTAAAAATTAAAAAAACATTTTCCAATATATAAAACATCTTAAAAATACATAAGATTTGCTATAAGATATAAGATATATTAAGTATAGCATAATCAAACTTATATTTTTCAATTTTTTGGCAAACTCATTTTTAAAGGATATTCTAAGGGTTAAGGAAGGTTCTCTCTCTTACAAAGAATTGCTAAATGAAAAATAATTTTTGAATAATCTTGAAAGGTTGAGATGACAGATTCTCATAAATCTCTTTTTTTTTATTATGCATTGGAGGTTGACTTGTTTTTTATTATATATATATATATATGAACCATCTTAATGTAAATATATATTTAAATTAATAATGTGCAAAGTACTAAATATAATAAAAAATTTCCAATAACTTTTTAATTTCTTATTTTTTTAACAATTTAACACCGTCTTGAAGAGCAATTTGCAACATTAAACCATACTTACCGAGAGTTCATTTTTAAAAGTATATGGCAGCGTACGTTAACACTTTTCTTTGAGCAATAAAATGACAGGTTGTAACAAACAATTTCAAGGCAACAGAGAAAAAGACATGGAAGATTTTCCACAAGAAGTCTCCCATGTTCGTGAAATTTTTGTGTTTCGTTGAACATATCATCTTTTCAGTGGGGTAGATGTGTTTGCTTTTAGGTCGGCACCACGAATATTTCATATCAACATTATTGATGTCGATTAGGAAGATGTCAAACGTTTGTCATATTCTTTTCATCGGAATCTGTGCTAATAATTAAGAAGAGGTATTTACAATTTCTAGGTTTTTGATAGGGTCGGTGAAAGGAAACGCCAAAATGAAGTTCAGAGATAGGAAGAGTCAATTTTGGATGGTCATAAATAACTAATTATTGAAATTCATCATCTAGGTGCTAATGATGTTTGGTGAAGATGTGATAGATGAGGTTGTGAAGTTAATTCAATATCTATTTATGTTAGTGACATCTTGTAATGGATTTGGGTATATTAGCTTGTTTGTACGGTGTCAATTTTTGTCAATGGGCAATGTTTATATAGTTTTTTTCTATGTTGGATTGAAAAAAATTCCTCGAAGTTTAGTGTGGGGGTTTTGGTTGTCGTGTGTTCCTCACACTTGTCTGTGTTTTAATTCTTGCAATTAGTTGTTTGGTGTTGAGACCACTGAGAAAAGACCTCGAAATATGGTGTGGAGGCGCGTACTGTTTATCACGTGAAGTGCACGTGCTAGATTGTTCGGTTTTGAGTTAGAGCCGAGGGCAGGTTCATGGGAAGGGCAGGTTCTTGCCGTGGTTTCCTTGTGAGACGGGTTCGATGATTGCTAAAAAGCCAGGGAGCCTTGATGTTGGTTTTGCTATGTCGACCGGTGCTTGGAGCAGAAGTTTTTCGGCGAGTTGTAGTTTTGGAGCAGTCGGGGGAGTCATTGAAGTGGGGATGGGGTTTAATGCTGGTTCGTGTTGGTTTAATGCTAGTTCGTATTGGTTATGCTGCTGGGTTTCTTGTTTAAATGGGATTGGGGGCTGTTTTCCCCCTCTACTTTGCTGGTTGCGGTTCCTAGTGTTTGGTTTGAACAACCGTCTACGGGGAGGAGTATCTGAAGGCGAGATTTCTTGGCCAAAAAATGGATGACGACATTGTTCCAGCAACGGTTGTGGCAATGACATTTTCCGGGCGCGTTTTCCTTGCGGCATTGCTCAAGTACGTGCGTTTTCCTTGGCAATGTGTGAAATTTCAAAAGAAATCTTTTGCTGGGTATGATTTCAAGATCTTTGCATAGAGGCTTATGTTATGCTAATAGCGGGTGCCGTGAATATTTGTGGTAGGACTCTTAAGCATATTATTGCATAGAAGATTTTAAAGCCTTGATAGCCTCGTTTCCCAGATTGTTAACAGGGTTTCTAGTTTTGTTTCCTTTCAAAAGAAATCTTTTGCCTGGGTTTTGTTTCCTTTCAAAAGAAATCTTTTGTTGGGTAGGGTTTCAGGATCTTTGCATAAAGGCTTATGATATGCTAATAGCCGGTGCTGTGAAAGTTTTTGGTTGGGATTTTTAGCATATTACTGCTTAGAATATTTTAAAGGCTTGATAGCCTCATTTCCTAGATTGTTAGATCAGTCCATGGCTTTTTGAAATTTGGAAGAGCTCGTTGATGATGGCCTTGCAATCTCTGCATTAGTGAATTTCCCTATAAAGTTGTTGACATAGAATGCAGCGCTATATTATTTGTCGTAGAGTAGTTGGAAAAATAGTTCTCAAGACCTTTTTTAATTCAGACAGAAAAACGGGTACAAATTTTCACTGTTCCGATCACATAATTTAAATTACTGAGTAACTTTATTCCTACTCATATTTTCACCCCTGCAAGTAAATGAAGAACCTCTGTTTTTCGATTCCTACCCTACAAAAACTCCTATTATTGAATGATGTTGTAGCTCAACTAGCCGCCAGTCTTCGAGCCATGCAACATATACTGGGAAGACTTAAGCCCAATTTCTATCTTTTCATATTTAGATAGCAGGGACTAGTGCTATATTGTAAATACTGCTTCATATCAGTATACCAGGAGTCTAGGTCTGTTGGGACGTATAAAAGTTCCTTAGCATACCGTAAATTTTATTTTATAACCTTCCTAATGTGAATCAGCTCAGTCCAGTGCTTTGGTTGCTATTCTACAAAAACCTTGGCCTTTTACTGTTCAAAAATGACTCTAGTGGTGCGCATAGAGTAGCTTCTAATTTTCAACTCTTGCGTTTATGTGTCGTGAATGTTTGTGGTAGGGCTCTTAAGCATATTGCTGCTTAGAAGATTTTAAAGGCTTGATAGCCTCATTTTCTAGATTGTTAAATCATTGTGTGGCTTTTTGACATTTGGAAAAACTCGTTGATAATGTCCTTGCAATCTTCACATTAGTGATCCACATTACTAGTCTTAAACTGTAGTATCTAATAATTCCAGTGTTCAATAATTCTATGCTTATAATCATATCTATTAATTATATATCTATATAACAAATTCTATTATTAAAATCAATTATGAGCACAATCTTTACCCGACTCTTGCCTTTATGTGTCGTGAATGTTTGTATTAGGGCTCTTAAGCATATTACTACTTAGAAGAGTTTAAAGGCTTGATAGCCTCATTTTCCAGATTGTTAAATCATTGCGTGGCTTTTTGACATTTGGAATAGCTCGTTGATCATGGCCTTGCAATCTTCACATTATCGTAGAGTGTTTGGGCAAAGAGGCTTCTTCTATGCTAATAGTCATAGATTGTTATGCCCGTTGTAGGATTTAATGCTCAGCCAACTGATTTATCTTTTTGAAATTGGATTTGGCTTTTGCATTGGACTTTATAACGATGGTTTTTGATACCGAAGGGCATCATACTTCACAAAACTACTAGGTTCACAAAAAATAACGTATTCATTGATACAGTGCGTACAGTGTATGTTTTCCAATTAGGAACAAATTTATATAGTGTATGGTTTCCAATTAGGAACAAATTTATATAGTGTATGGTTTCCAATTAGGAACAAATTTAGTGACCTTCTTGCTTTGCATAGAGGCTTCTGCTATGCTAATAGTCGTGGATTGTTATGGCTATTGTAGGATTTAATGGTCAGGCAACTAATTTATCTTTTTGAAATTGGATTTGGCTTTTGCTCTGCATAAAAAAAAAAAAATACTTTGCCCAGTGAGCAGGGTACCTTACAACTGATGGTTAAACAATTACCTATAATAAGCCATTTTAGCAATTTATTCATTCTCTCTGTTGTTGGATAGACTTGAAAAGCTTGGGATAGCCTTAGGTTCGAAGCGACTACTAAACGACAGCTTTTCTGATACATGAAGGCTTTAGTTCATACCGATGTTATATCTATTTCTTAAATTTTCTTAGCTTTGGCGATACCATTAGGGCTTCACCTCATACATATCTTCTCTCTATTTATTGACTTGTTTTGAGATTGTTGATAAATCAGGGCAAATATATGTGCTTGTTCTCTGCATCAAAAACAAATATGCTATGCTCAATGTCCAGGGTTCCATACAACTGTTGGTCAAACAATTACCTGTAACAATCCATTTTAGCAATAAAAAAATTTAGTCATTAAAAATGTATCAATATACCATGGTGTAGATTAGTAAAAACATGATCTGAGGATAGAAAAGTTGTGTTATGTGGTAAAAACAATCAATGAAGACATTCTTAATTACATAGCTCTCATAGTACTCTTCATAATTGTATGTTCTTTGAGCTATGCATAATTAGAAACAATAGTGTAGCCTAAAACTCAGCCTCCCATAGATGAGTTTAATTTTTGCAAATGGATATATATCCAACAATGAAGATGGGTTGATGTCATCAAACAAAGTGCAGAGAAAATTCCAAGGATCTTATATTACTTCTAAGTTTCTAACAATTGAGTGGTCATTGGGAACTTTATTAACACCTTATTTGAACATACAAATGGAAATTAGCAACCTAGTATGGCTTCATATCCATTTTACCATTGTCTGGGCCCAGCAAAGTGAGCAGCAAATTTCATTTTCATCATTTTATGCATATGTGTCCCTGCAAATCATTGTATATAGAAGAAATGTAGTCACTTCAACTGTGGTTGTGGTTGTTACCAAAATATATTCAAATGTGTTCACATCACTTTCATAGGGTCAAGCAAAATTAAAAAAACTTCTATCTAGAGAATATATGAAATGTAGAGAATTTTATGCCTACAAAATTTCAAGGCTCATGATTTCTCTTTTACATAAGAATGCCTAGATTATTCTCGTCTACTACATCCGTAGCAACACCAAGGAACTGCTCTTCAAACAAAGCTCGCCACTTAAGAGAAAAAAATCTTCATGTTGCATTTTCATCGAATTGCCCCCTCTCTAACATGCACAAAAAAACTTAAAGGCACATAGGAAAACACTCCCACGGCATAGCAAATACCACTAAAAACTTAATATTAAGCTTTATGTCAGTTACAGAGGTCTATAAGTGAGAGAGATCATGATTTTGTAGCTTCTTGCATTTTACCACAACCAACTAAACTCCAAGGTCTGTGATCCCACCCACCACTCGAGATTCAGAGTATGCAATTTATTGCAGCCTACAACTCTGCATTTAAGATCTATGTCACGGATTTACTTGCATTTCACTAATTTTAAAGGTTGCAACTTCTAGGAATGTGTATGTCTTTTGCATTGCAATTAGTGATTTCAATCTAGTTGGAATGATTGATTTTGACAAAAGATTGAAAACATTTAACCAAGTAAGGTCCAAGGCCCATCTTTTGAATTGTTTTAACTTTGAAGATAACTTTGGTGATAGATGAAGGCTTTAGCTCTTAGCTCATGAGGGCTTGCGGGATTTAGTGATAATTTAATTGGAAGTTAAATCTTTGGGAAGTATTTGCCTCACACCCTTATCTATTTGCAATGGTTCCCTAGTATAGATGTGTGTAGTTGGGTTTCACCAAATCATTGAGGAAATAATGAGGGGCCAACTCAATTATTTATATGTTAGAACAATTACTCAATATCATAGATCCTCGTATCCTAAGCATAGGCATTGATCACCATACATTAAAGATCATAGGATTCAAATTTGATGCATTTTAACCTTTTATCAAGTCATATCTTAATCTCGTCATAGTTTCCTGAACTAACAATGTAAATCCATAGAAAGGGCCATTGCATTGAAACTACTATGGATTACAAGTAGAAACTCCACTTTCTAAGCATCACACATTAAGCCCACGTCCAAGAGCACAATGCGAGCTACTCTCAATAGTCAAGCAACCTACAAAATCACCATGGCTTCCCAAGCCAAACCCTATGTGTCCTCTATTACATTTTGAACTATTTATGGGTCTCAACTTGAGCAAAATATCATTTATATCATCTATGGCTAGAAAGTTCAATTGGTTTTCCACTGCTATACTCTTTAAAAGTTGTTAGATGTAACCTTCTCTTAAAAAACCTATTCTAAACTTGCATATCTAATTGGAAACATCAAGGGAAAGAATCTGCAATTTCCAAGGATTTCTTGGAAGTTATAGTTGCTACCGATTTTCTCAGCATTTTTTGTAAGATTTGCAAACTATCTTTATTTGAAAATGCAATTTAAATCTAGCATTTTGTTACCACAACCACCATGTTCCTGACGAGCATGAAATTGTATGATCGTTGCTTGATCTATGTTCAAGTAATGGGACCAATACACCAAACTACTATTGTCTATGATATGAAAGTCACTTTTCTAGCCATATCGTCCTCCATAAACTTCAAGACATCTTCTGGATTCAGCATATGCCAAACTTTATTGTCTTGCAGACTTTGCTTAATCACCTATAGGATGTTACCCTTTCTAAAGGTCCCAAGAAGAAGTAAGATAGAGATCATGAAATCAACTCAGGTATTCTTTGTGTCAACTAGCAATATATGTATTTCAACTTATTACAATATGGACACGCATTAGAATTGGGTTTGGCAATGTGAAGCTCTATCATTGTTGTAATCCCTTGAATCTTGTCCTCAATGTACTCGCTATAGAGAGAGGGAAATGGGGGGGGTTGTTAGGGAATTAGGGGTAGGGGGAGTAGGAGAGAGATAGAGAGAGGGGAGGGGTAGGGGGAGTAAGAGAGAGATAGAGAGAGGGGAGGGGTAGGGGTAGGGGGGAGTATGAAAGAGATAGAGAGAGGGGGGGGTTGGGGTAGAGTGAGTATGGGAGAGATAGAGAGAGTGGGGGCTATTAGGGGGTTATAGGTAAAGAGAGAGGGGGGGGTCTTACGGGGTTAGAGGTACAAAGAGAGGGGGTTTAGGAGGTTGGGGGTAGGGGGAGTAGGAGAATGATACGGAGAGGGGGGTTTTAGGGGTAGGGGGAGTATGAGAAAGATACATAGAGGGGAGGTGGTTAGAGGTAGAGAGAGGGGAGGATTAGAGGAAGAGAGAGAGGGGGATGTTAGGGGGTTTAGAGGTAGAGAAGGGGGTTGTTAGGGGGTTTGGGGGTTTGGGGGTAGGGAGAGTAGGGGAGGGATAGAGAGAGAGGGGTTTAAAGGTAGGGGGGTTAGAGGAAGAGAGAGAGAGGGGGGTGTTAGGGGGTTAATGGTAGGGGGGTAGGAGAGAGATAGAGAGAGGGGGCGTTAGGGGTAGGGGGAGTATGAGAGAGATAGAGAGAGGGAGGGGCTATTATAGGTTAGAGGGAGGGGGGGTGATTAGAGAGAGAGGAGGGGGGGGGTATTAGGGGATTAGAGGTATAGGGGGGTGTTAAGGGGTTAGGGGTAGGAGGAGTGTGAGAGATATTAAAAGAGGAGATTCAAACACCCATACGGGGAGGTAGGTCTCAAATTATGACACCACTTATGTCCCCCGCTGATATAGTGGTGATCCTTTTAGTGTTAATCCTTTCGCATTGCGTGCAATTTGGAAAGGCAATCCTTGATCTTTTTGCATGGTATGGGTTTAATTAAGAATTTGTTTTGGATATGAAATCGCATCACATGATCCATTCATATATAGGAGTATTGAAGGGATATCATCATGTCAAGTGTGTGATTTCATGGTAGGAGGGAGGAGGGGGTTTGGGGCAGAGAAAGAGACAGAGATGAGGTGGTTAGGGGGTTTGGGGAGGATTAGGGCGGTTAAAGAGAAGGGGCAATATAGGAGAGGAGTGGGGGGGTTAGGCTAGAGAGATATAGATATGGGGGGGTCGTTAGTGGTAGTGAAAAGGGGGATTAGGAGAGACAAAGATAGAGGGGGGTTCAGGGGTAGGGGGAGAGGGGAGGTTACAGGTTGAGAGAAAAAGTGGGGGTACTTTTAGGGGGTTTTGGGAAAGAGAGAGCGGTAGGGGTGTGATTGGTGGTAGGGGGAGGAGGGTGTTTGGTGCAGAGAAGAAGAAAGAGATCAAGGGGGTTAAGGGTTTGGGGAGTAGGGTAGTCACAGAGAGAGAGGGAGAGTGTGGGCAATGGGGGGGGTGTAGGAGATTAGGGGTAGGTAGAGGATGGGACTGGGGGAGATAAGGAGATGGAGATCGCAATGGAGGGGGACAAGGGTTTAGGGATAATTAGGGCAGTTAGATAGAGGAGGAGGGTGGGGAGAGGTAAGGGGATGACTAGGGGGTGAGAGAGAGAGAGAGAGTAGGGGAGGGGGTACTAGGGGCTTGGGGGAGAGAGATGGGGTTAGGTGGAGGAGTACGGGAAGAGAGAGAATGAGAGCGAGAGCATGGGGGTGTGTTAGGGGAATGTTAAGGGGGTTGCAGGAGAGAAAGAGGGGTGAGGGTTGGGGTGGATATGGGAGGTAATTTTTCCTCAGTTTGAGAAGTATTTGCATAGTTGTGCATTCTTATATTGTTATTCGTAATTGTTTCTTTTTAGAATTTTTGAAGAGAAACTTGAGTTCCTAGTAATGTTTGTCATTTTTTTAAACAGAAACCACTCATGAAAATTGGATATGGCTACACTTGTTGAATGCCATATTTGTCAGGCAGAAGACACCAAGGAAATATGAAACATCTATGTGCCTATTCGAGCACCTTGGCAGTATGAGGTTTATGGTATAAGAGAATACACAAGAGTGGTGTGTATGCTTTTTTCAAAGGTTTATCACTATTGAGTATTTTATTATTGAATTCTTGATCCAAAATATGTGTTATTTTCTTCACAATATGCTCACAGGAGAAGCCTAGAGCATTGGTTCCACAAAAAAGTATATTACATATGTGAATTATGCGATTGAGTTCATGGTTTTTTATTATGAATTTTTTATTATCAAACATTACAATATATATATGTGTGTGTGTGTGTGTGCTTACTATTGTTATTACCGTACCGTAATATTTTGAATTGGCATTGTATCCATAATTATATTTTACTTCGTCCATTTTGGTTTTAGAACTTGAGAAATTTGGAAGCAAAACAAACACATATGCGATATATATATAATAACAAAAGGCTCTCGTGACTTTTTTCACAAAATGCACAATATGCATGGCTACAACTTTATGTATATGACACTAAGGATTAGTATGTGTTAGGGGGTTAGAGGTAGAGAGGGAGGGGGGGTTTAGGGGGCTAGGGATAGGGGGAGTAGGAGAGAGATAGAGAGAGGAAGGGGTTAGGGGTAGGGTTAGTATAAGAGAGATAGAGAGGGGTGGGGATATTAGGGGCTTAAAGGAGATAGAGAGGGGGGTGTTAGGAGGTTAGGGGTAGGGGGATTAGGAGAGAGATAGATAGATGGTGGGGTTTAGCGGTGGGGGGAGTATGAGAGATATGGAAAGAGGGGGTATGTTAGGAGATAAAATATTTGGGAATATGTATATAGATATGAAAAGCTTCAATGCATGAGCTATGAAACAGGCCCTAGGAAAAAAGATACATATGGTGACATCTCAATTCTGTATCTAACTCCAAATTTTAATTTCAATTATCTTTCAATCCTTACTTACAAACATAACTTATTTTAAGATCATTTTGTGCCACTAGGTACAAGTCATCCACTTCATCAAATAATTCATCGAAAAGGCACAACAATATGTTCAACATGTCCACCTCGCTAGATGGAAGGATGAGCAATTCAGACTTTATCGATATAAATTTCTGGTGGTACTATACTTTTGGGTGGTTGATTTTGCATAGAAATACACTCCACAGCCCCATAATAAGATTCAAAGTTGGTATTATCATTATGCGTAGGTTTCCTTGATCGTCCATATCACTACATACATGTCCCAAATAAAAATGAAGAGCAACGAGAAAGTTTGAAGGGATACCACTTCTACATAAGTGATGATAGGTGAGATGACTTACATTATGTACATCATTGATTCCTTATGTTTTTTGAGTACCTGAAGGGGAGGAACATCTAGATGGATCAACAATGGATTCAGTTAGATGGATATGCTGATAAGCTAAAAAATGATAGCATATATCAATGGTTGTGTTCAATGCACAAAAATTATAGGGTGCCACATATGTGGAACTATTTTGAGACCGGTTCGGTAAAGTATAGCATGACGGAGTTGAAGAATGTGTCAAAAATTATCTACATGGAGAGGAATTTAAATTACATACGAAATATACTATTCAAGATTCTCAATATATAATAAGGTGGTGCACGTTAGTAATGGGAGAAGAATCATCTATGCAAGCATAATCTACAAGAAAATGACATGTGCAAATATTTTTTGGGGAGGTGGTTGATGTAGATCGTTCACATGCATGGAATGCAAGAGTGTGATTGGGACTTGTGTCTTTCATTCCATTTGAAGCTTCGATAACCCCATATTTGAAATATGGACTAGAATTTACTTGTTTTCTTTTCCCCCATATCGCAATGGTGACTGGGATGATTGTGAATCAAAAAATTGGTTGATGGATGGGATCACATATTACTTCCACTTGATAAACATGCAATTGTTGAGCTAACTCCGTTGGAAGAAGACCAGTCATCTATTTCTTTATATTTTGATTATGTCTCAGATCTTATACAACCTAGTATGATTTGCAATTTACTTGATATATTTACATAATATTTAGTTGAAAATTAATGACCTTTTCTCATCTTAAATATTAATTGCATACCTACTCTCATATTTTGTAGGGAGTGAATACGTAATGGTTGCCCTAGAGGATAGTGAATGGGGTGACGAGTATTGGTTTGCACGTTATATAGATAAAAAGCAAACCCTCAATATATCCATAACCGATAATGAACATAACCACTTCCCAAATGTGTATCACTTTACAAACCTAATCCTTGGTACGAACCTCCAGTTATGAACTATGCCCAAGAAACATCCCTCGAAGGTATGATACTTCTTAATAGATGCAGAGCATGAAATACTAACGGAGACCATTAGTAATAAATATGTTCAATATGGTTTGGTTGTATAATAATAGGTATGTCAACACATGAGGTATGTAAAAAAATGATTATGAGATTTGGTGCCACGACTTGTATAAAATATTGTTGCACATGGTATATATTGTTTAATAATTGAAGGTTGCATTTAAATTTTGTTTATGAATATTCCACATATCATTGATATGTATATACTTTGTGATGTGGCTTTTTTTATTTTTATATTTATAAAAAATTTTATAAATTGCACAAGATTTATTATGGATTTGTTGTCTTTGTTTTTTCTCTCATTCAAATACATTATTATTATGCTTCACCAACCCCATGCTCATTGTCAGCATTTTCATCATGCTTCATCAACACCATGAATCTCAGATTGTGCCAGGGCCACTACTTTTCAAGTAGTATATCATTTGTTTCTATATTGTTTTGGTATGGATTCGTTGTTTTTGTTTTTTTCTCTCATGCATGTACACCATAAGATCCTCATCTATCATCATCATCATCATGCTTCACCATCCCCATACTCATTTTCACCATCCTTGCCATGCCTCATCAACAACATGCATTTACATCATCATGCTTCACCATCCCATGCTCAATGTCACCATAACAGAGAATGATATCGTTAAGGCTATGCTTTCTTTCTGGAAACACTTTACGGAGAATACATTTCATGAATGCCTTCTTTCGTGCTTCGAACCCGGAAATTTCTCGATTCTAGGTTTGGGAAAGGGACTCCGCGGGAAAGATTCTCAAAGAAGAAGAAGAAGAAGCGTGTTGCACACCATAAGAGGGGAAGAAGAAGGAGCGTGGGAACTGTGGAGGGAGACGGTCTCCCTGGGGGAGCATGTGAATTAAGTCCAGCAATTTCAATTTGCCTTCTCCATCATGATGATGGCAGCCCTCACGGCGGCCGAACCTTAACCCTCTAATTCCTTCTGCCCCGAAGAAGACGGACTCCCTCTGTCCTTTTCTTTCTCTGAATCGGTTCTGGGATCCTGTCTCCTCTCTTAGCAAATAACACAATGGATGAATGATCAAGAAAGCTTCTTGAAACAAACCGACAGAGGGGAGCAGAACGTTAAAGGAGCGCGAACCGTAGATGCAGGTATGTATGGAAACGTGGCCGCAACAAGATTATAAACGATTAGATCAGTTGTATGGATGGACTAAAAACGAACGGTAGATACAGGTAAGTATGGAAACGAGTGCCTCTAATTTGTGAACGAAACGATTATAAATTAACCTCCGAATTACCCATGAACAATTAATTGAAGCGATCAACCTTTCTCTTCCCCAGGTAGCAAGAGATTTGGATTAATAAAAAAACAGTCAATTAGTAATCGACCTTTCAGTATGCTCTCCATCCACAGCAAATTTCGGCCGTTCGTTGTATGTTGGACGAATCTTTTTAAGGTATATGCCATAACAGTGAATCCCCACCTCCTATCCTTAATCAAAGATTAAAAGGCCGTTATCACTCTCGGGGTTCAATTTTGATTGTAGTCGCCTATTGGCTAACTAGCAAGCCATATTAATATTAATAATATGGCTTATATACGCCCATCGACGTATATCAATATAGCTTAAATGTGGTTGATATACGCCGATCGGCGTATATAAACCATATTATTAATATTAATATGGCTTGCTAGTTGACGGTCGGGAAGGATTGTTCTATTATTATTATTATTATTATTATTATAATAAATGTTAATATTAAAGTTATAATTATAATTATAATTATTATAATTATTATTATAATATTGATTATTTATTATAATATTTAGTGTAATATTTATTATTTAATTAATATTAATTATAGTATTTATTATTTAATTCTTAATTATAATAATTATTATTTTTATTATAATAATTATTATTTTTGTTATAATAATAATAATAATAAAATATTTCAATACTACAGTTAAAGTTATGTTATTATTATTTTTATAACAAATATATTAAGAGATAATAATTATTTAATATTAATATATATGATTATTTATAAATATATAATAATAATAAACCAGTTATAAATAAGTGAATAAAAAATTGTTAATATTTATTTTTTAAATAAAAAATAAATAATTAATAAGCAATATTTCTTCTCATTTCTAAATTAATATTAATTAATTATTTATATATATATATATATATATATATATATATAATATTGATGGTTATAATATACTAACAAAAATTAATGTGTGAGGTTTCCTAAATAATATTAAGGTATTTTATATTATATATATTAATATTATAATATAATATAATATAATATTTATATTTGTGTTAGTAATGAATATTGATGACATTAATTTTAGATATCATACATGTTATTATTACAAATGTTTAATAATGACAACATTACAAATAGTATTAATAAAAGTAGGAAACATTATTAATATTAATGTTACCAATATTAATAGGTTGAATATTATTCTTAACATTAAACTTATTAATAGTTGACATTAATATTAATGAGGTTAATATTAATGTCAATTATGTCAATATTAATATTAATTATGTTAAAATTAGTATTAAATGGCTTATAATTTATATATGATTGAATTTATAATATTATATGGCTTATAATATTGTATAGTCTATTTAATTTATTTGGCTTGTAGACTATGGTCTATTTTCAAGAATAATCAAGAATAAATGGCCATTTGACGATGGTTTGTCTCTTTGTTGTGCATGTTTGATCACGGTTGACTTGTGGTTGCAATGTTTGACCATAGTTGACTACACGTTGACCATGTTTTCACATGTTTGACTTATGGTTCTCTATGTTTGCGCATGGTTGACTTTTGGTTCTCAAAGATTGCGCAAGTGTGACAATGGTTAACTTTTGCTTCTTTATGGTTGCGCATGTTTGACTCTCGTTGTCTATGGTTGAGCATGGTTCTCTATGGTTGCGCATATTTGACCATGGTTGAATTTTGGTTTACATTGCTCTACCATGGTTGACTTTTGGTTTATAATAGTCAGCCATTGTTCCTCATGTTTAACCATAGTTGGCTTCTGGTTGACTATGGTTGCATGTGTTCAACTTTTTGGTAGACTTTTTGTTCTATATGTTTGACCATGGTTGATTTTTAGGTTGTACAAATTTGACCATGGCTAACTTTAGATTGTGCACTATTGGAATTCCGGTTGACTATTGTTGTACATGTTTGACATTAGTTAAACACATTCACCCATGGTTATGCATGTTTGACCATGGTTGACTATGGATATGCATGCTTGAACATGGTTGACTTCTGGTTATGCATGTTTGACCTTCATTGACCATGGTTGTGCATGTTTGAACATAGTTGAGTATGGTTTCACATGTTTGACTTCTAGTTGTGCATGTTTACCCACGCTTGACTTTTCATTGACTATGGCTTCACATGTTTGCCCTGGATTACTTTTTGTTGCACATGTTAAATCATGGTTGAGTATTGATAATGAATCTTTGACAATGGTTGACCATGGTTACGCATGTTTGACTTTTGGTTCTCTATGGTTATGTAGGTGTTGACAATGTTTGCGCATTTTTTACTTTTTGTTCTTATGGTTGCAAAGGTTTGATAATGGTTAACTTTTGGTTCTTTATTTTTGCACATGTTTGACTATGGTAGACGATCGTTTGGCATGGTCATCTATGGTTGAACATGGTTTACTTTGGTCGACAACAATGGTTGAATTTTTGTTGACCATGGTTGAATTTTTGTCGACAACCATTGAAAACCACGGTTGTGCATGTTTGACCATGGTTGGTTTTTGGTTAACAATGGTTGATCATGGTTATTAATATTAATATTGCTACCTTTGGTTGACAAAGTTATTATAGTTCATTACAGTTGACTTTGGTTGACCATAGTTGACTATGGTTGACTTTAGTAGACAACCATGGTTGTGCATGTTTAGCCATGGTTGACTACGGTTAACCATGTTTGACTTTGGTTAACCACGATTAGCTATGGTTGACCATGGTTAACTTTGGTTGACCTTATTTGACTTTTTTACTATGGTTGACTTTTGACTATGGTTGATTAAATTATGGTTGAATATGGTTCGCTAAATGAGTATGGTTGACAATGGTTGGTTATGGTTGACAATGGGTGACTATGTTTGGCTGTATTTGACTTTTTGGTTGACCTTGTTTGACTTTTAACTATGGTTAACTAATCCAATATGGTTGACCATGGTTGACTTTATTTGTATGTAAATGACTATTGTTTGACTTTTGACTTTGGTTGACTATCGATGACTTTGGTTAACTATGGTTGACTTTGGTTGGGTTTGGTTAACTATGGTTGACTTTGGTTGAGAATGGTTCATGAAGGCTGACCATGGTTGAGAATGGTTGACCATGGGTTACTATGGCTGATTATGGTTAGATTTGGTTGAACATGGTTGACCATGGTTGACTTTAGTTAACTATGGTTGACTTTTGTAATTGACTTTTGTTTACCATGGTTAACCATGTTTGACTTTGGTTGACCATGGATCACTCTCATTGACCATGGTTGACTTTGGTTCAGCCATGGTTAACTACAGTTGACCCTAGTTGGATTTGGTTGACCATGGTTGACTTTGGTTGTCCATGGCTGAACATGGTTTACTATGGTTAACCATGGTTGAATTTGGTTGACCATTATTAATTATGATTTACCATGGTTGACCATGGTTTTCCTTAGTTGTCTTTGGTTGACTATGGATGATTATAGGTGACCATGGTTGACGATAGTTGACTTTGGTTAGTAGACCATGATTGACTTTGGTTGAACATGGTTGAACGTGGTTGACTATAATTGACTTTGGTTGACCATGGTTGACTTTGGCTAACCATGGTTGACTCAGGTAGACCATGGGTGGCTCTGGTTGACCATGTTTGACTTTTGTTGACCATGGTTAACGATGGTTGATTATGGTTGACAATGGTCGACAATCCTTGCCCATGGTTAACTATCGTTGATCGAGGTTGAATTCGATTGACTATGGTTGAACATGGTTGAATTTTGTTGTCCAAGGTTTAGCATGATTAACTTTGGTTGACTATGGATTATTATGGTTGACCATGGTTTATTATGGTTGACCATGGTTGATGATGGTTGACCATGTTTGATGATGGTTGACCATAGTTGACTTCCACTAACTAGTGTTTAACATGTTTCACCATCGTTGAATTTGGTTGAACATGGCTCAACATGGTTAACCATGAGTGTATATGGTTGACTATAGTTGACTTTGGATGACATGGGTGACTTGGATAACCATGGTTTACCATGGCTAACTTTGGTTGACAATGGTTGTCTATGGTCCACTTTAGTTGATTGTGGTCAGCCGTGGCTAACTCTGGTTGATTGTGGTTGACTTTGGTTGACCATGGTTTCCGTGGTTGACTGGATGACTATGGTTGATTGATTGACTATGCTTAACAATGGTTAACCATGGTTGACTATGGTTAACTTTGTTTTGCCATAATTTATTTGATTTGGCTTGTTTGACTTTTGACTTTGGTTGCCTTCAGTTAACTATGGTTGAATTTGCTTAACTATGGTTGGATTTGGTTGACTATGGATGACCATGGCTTACTATGGTTGGATATGGTTGACCATGGTTGGTGATGATTGACCTTAATTGATTTTAATATAATATGGTTGACTTGTTGTCTGGGTTGTGGGTAACATAAGGGTTGACATTAGAATCATATGGTTGATTATAATTCCATTGTTGTTTGACTATTGTTGAATATGGTTGACCATGGTTGACTTTGGTTGAGAATGGTTGACCATGGGTTACTATGGCTGATTATGGTTGGATTTGATTGAACATGGTTGACTATGGTTAATTGTGGTTGACCATGGTTGACTTTAGTTAACTATGGATGACTTTTGTATACTTTGTTTAACCATGGTTAACTTCTGGTTGACTTTGGTTGACCATGGTTAACCTTGGTTGTCTATGTTTGACTATGGTTGCCATGGTTTACTATGGTTGACCATGGTTGACTTTTGTTGACCATGGGTTACTATGGTTGATTATGGTTGACCATGGTTGACTTTGATTGACCATGTGTGACTTTTGTAGACTTTGGTTGGCCAAGGTTGACCATAGTTGACCATAGTTGACCAAGGGTTAATATGGATGACTATGATTGGATTTGGTTGACCATTGTTGACGATGGTTGACTTTGGTTAACCATGCTTGACTTTTTGTAGACATTAGTTGTCCATGGTTGATTTTTGGTTGACCATGGATGAATTTGGTTGACTATGGATGAACATAGTTTACTTTAGTTGACCATGGCTGACTATGTTTAACATTCTTTAACTTTGGTTGAGCATGGTTGACAATGGTTGAAGATGGTTGACATTGGTTTACCATGGTTGACTTTAATGCAAGGTTGATTGAATTGAAGGTTGACTTGAAATGAAGATATTCTGTGGTTGACTTGAATTGAAGACATACCGTGGTTGGTTAGCTATGGTTGACTATGGTTGACCATGGTTGGCTTTGTTTCACTATGGTTGAGTTTGGTTGGCCAATCCACTATGGTCAACTATTATTCACCATGGTTCACTATGATTGACCATGGTTGACCATGGTTGACTATGGTTGATATGTTATTAACATTAATGTTCTTAACATTAATTTGTTCATAATAATCTTGTTAGTGTTATTATTAATATTAATGATATTATTAATGTTAATATTATTCATATGTTATATAGCAATAATGTAGAAATAAGATATTTAATAAGTAATTATGTAAACATAATATTTCAATTTGATGTGAAAATGTGAAAGTTATGAATAATAATTTTATAAGATTGTCTTTAATATTTTATTAACACTAATGGTAATGGTATAAGGATTTGGATTTGATCTATCATCTTTTAATGATTTTTTGTTTTAAAGAGAAAAAGATTAAAGAAAATAGCATATCTATCTTCCATCCAACTTAGACATAAAACATCATACAACATTATCACACAATTAAATCAAAATGAGTTGTATGTATGTTTTGATATATAATAGAATTGTAAACTAAATAGTATCAATGTTGCCTGATAAATTATATCCAATGGTCAAGTTTGAATAAGGAATGTTTAATGTTGCACTATGCTTGCATTGTGTTGGTGGAGAAATCATAGATGATTCTATGGAGATCTATTTCTTATTTTTTAATATTTGTGGCAATTATTGTCAAATTTATTTTAGTTGAGCTAAAAAATTTGAAAATTAAATTTATTTTCTATAATTATTTTAATATAGCATTATAAATAATTATTTTAATTTTTAAAAGTATTTTTTAAAAATTATATTTAAAAAAAGAAATATTTATAATAAAATGTATATGAAATGATAATGAAGTACATTAATGTTAACATTAATCTTAATTAATATTATTAATATTGTAAACATTATGTTAATTATTAATAATAACATATTGATATTAACATTAATCTTAACCTTAATCTTAATCTTAATATTAATTATTAATGTTAATATTATTCATATGTTATATAGCAATAATGTAGAAATAAGACATTTAATAAGTAATTATGTTAACACAATATTTCAATTTGATGTCAAAATGTGAAAGTTATGAATAATAATTTTATAAGATTGTCTTTAATATTTTATTAACACTAATGGTAATGGTATAAGGATTTGGATTTGATTTATCATCTTTTAATGATTTTTTGTTTTAAAGAGAAAAAGATTAAAGAAAATAGCATATCTATCTTCCATCCAACTTAGACATAAAACATCATACAACATTATCACACAATTAAATCAAAATGAGTTGTATGTATGTTTTGATATATAATAGAATTGTAAACTAAATAGTATCAATGTTGCCTGATAAATTATATCCAATGGTCATGTTTGAATAAGGAATGTTTAATGTTGCACTATGCTTGCATTATGTTGGTGGAGAAATCATAGATGATTCTATGGAGATCTATTTTTTATTTTTTAATATTTGTGGCAATTATTGTCAAATTTATTTTCTATAATTATTTTAATATAGTATTATAAATAATTATTTTAATTTTTAAAAGTATTTTTTAAAAATTATATTTAAAAAAAAGAAATATTTATAATAAAATGTATATGAAATGATAATGAAGTACATTAATGTTAACATTAATCTTAATTAATATTATTAGTATTGTAAACATTATGTTAATTATTAAAAATAACATATTGATATTAATATTAATCTCAATCTTAATCTTAATCTTAATCTTAATTATTATTATTATTATTATTATTTAATTGATTTTGTCCCTAAAATTATTTAGATAACATGAAATTGTATCAATTGAAACGAATTTTCTTTATATATATTATATATAGATAGATATATATATTTCTTATAATGTTTGTAAAAATGTGAATATATTTTATTAATATTACTATTATAATTATTAATATTAAAATTAATATTATGAATAATAATTAATTTTTTTATTTAATTAATTGATTTTGATCAAATAATTGGATAATAGAAAAATGAATAATATTTTTTTTTTTTCATTTGCTTTTGCTTATAAAAATAATTAGATAATAAAAAATTATATTCATTGACAAAACTTTATATATATAACAATAATATTAATATAAAATAAAGATCATATATATATAACAAATATATATATAACAAAGATCATATATATAACATTAACACATCATTACTAATGTAATAATTTGTTGTAAATAATTATTAAATAATTTATTAAAATATTACTATTTTAATTTAAATATATATAAATATTTAAGTATGCAACATTATATTTTATAAAAATAATTATAAAAAAATTAAACCTAATTTGTTATTATATAGTTTAACAAAAAGAATGTAAACCTAATTTGTTATTATAAATTAAGATCCCACGCAACCCTAGTTTACTCATCCTTTTGAAACAAAACTCTTTAGGCATTCAACAGTATATTCAACGCAGTCTTCAACAATAAAATCAACAACGAAGGAAATAATAATATCAACGCAGTTAGTTTTCCAATGATCACTCTAGCAATACCAGTAATTGATACCAGCTCCTAACCGTTGGTTGCATCAGTACATAAATTATGCAAGGGAGCTCCAAGAAAATGATAGCATGAGATTTACATCCAGCACACCAACACTGGTATCCATGCTGAAGGTCGCCTGCATAGATGGAAATGGCACGCAAAACGTACCCAACAATCAATGCAAGTGGTGTAGATACGCAACAAGAGGATAGAGAGAACACACATAAGCAATATGATCATGTTCTTCAGTTTGGATCTCACTCTTCAACATAGAGAGGTGTGGATGGTAACAACAACCTTCAACATTTTGGTCGACGTGTCTAAATGGCTCATGAACTGTATCGTATAATCGCTTTAAGTGTAAATCGTGTAGCAATGTTGTGCCCGTCACTTCATGAAGTGGTTTTATTGCATTTTCCACATCAACACAACTATAAGCACGTCTTTTTTAACTCCTGAATAAATGAATTATGGATGAACTTAAATATAAATCACATATGTTTTCCTCAAGAAAATAATCTGATACAATGTATTAAAGTGTCACAAACTTAGTAGTCGATGTGATAATCATATGGATTGTTATCCGTCCCACCAGGTTCACTGAACTACGCGAATACCTTATAAAATAATACTTTCATAGATAAAAAACATTTTTTTTTCATTTAAGTTGAAATATTAATTTAAAAGTGTTACCAATCAATCCACAATCTCAATTTTTATATAAGGAGATATAATAACTGAATTCGAACAGCTTAGCACATTCAGCCACATCTTCATTTTTAAAGAAGAAGCGATCAACATCAGAAGCAGAGTTAGCTAATTGCCTTGCCACATTTGTTAGAATTATATAAAGGGGTGCCAGAGACTTTAAAAAAAAGTATAAACAAGCATGACAGCAAAAGACAAATAAGATGAAAACGTCCATCCACAGGCAGTAACACAAAATTTACAGGAGACTACTAAGAAATGATATCAAAAAGTGATGGCATGCTTGGAAACGACAAGGGCACTACCATTCGGGAAATAGGAAAATGGATATAAAAATTGTATGCAAGGCATATGAAAACATGTTTCGAGCAAATAGTTTTTCCTAAAAAAGATGGTGTTTCGAGTTTCGATACATATAAGTTTAACAGAGGATCTCTTGCAGCAGTTTCATCCGTTGCATGCATCTTGGAGGAACCAATCTTGTATTTCGTACCTTTGTTTTACTGGCACTTCTCATCAATCAAGCTGCCATGTTAGCCTTTAGATAATTACATTTCAATGTAAGTCTGGCTTCATTTCCTTTTCGTTTGGGACTGAAGGCACTGGCCTCATCTCCTTTATTTGTTAAGATCGGCTTCGATTCGGTGCTTGAATGAAAATTATCCGTAGACCCGCCGGATCGATCAGATTCCACGAAGCACCAATAGCACAATTCAATATGATCTCCAAAGAGATATCCTCTGCTACAATATCTGCAAGTCCATGATCGAAACATAAATACTATTTAACCTAAAAAGAATGTGTACATATCATAAATCCAAATCAACTGAAACATCACAAAACTGAAAGCTTTGTGTAGGAATATTTGTACCTCTGCTGGAAGCGGAATCGGCATTTGTTGCACTAAAACAGATGCTCTGCAAAACCAACATCGCCACACATACTGAAACAAATGCTCTGCAAAACCAACATCGCCGCACATACTGCAATCCATTCGGTATAGGCCAGAGGTTCTGGCTTCATTTCCTTTTCGTTTGGGATTGAAGGCACTGGCCTCATCTCCTTTCTTTGTTAAGATCGGCTTGGATTCGGTGCTTGAATGAAAATTATCCGTAGACCCTTCAGATCGATCAGATTCCACGAAGCACCAATCGCACAATTCAATATGATCTCCAAAGAGATATCCTCTGCTACAATATCTGCAAGTCCATGATCGAAACATAAATACTATTTAACCTAAAAAGAATGTGTACATATCATATATCCAAATCAACTGAAACATCACAATACTGAAAGCTTAATGTAGTAATATTTGTACCTGTGTTGGAAGTGGAATCGGCATTTGTTGCACTGCAAAACCAACATCGCCGCACATACTGAAACAAATGCTCTGCAAAACCAACATCGCCGCACATACTGCAATGCAACCCATTCGGTATAGGCCAGAGGTTCTAGGCTCAGTCCGGACCACCATTTGAAACACCAAAAGAAATGGTTCTCATGCAAAATAGAAACCGTTCTAATGCACAATAGAAACCGTGTAACGCTTGCACTGAAACCGTTGAAGGATTAGAAAAACCGAGCCCACATCATTCTTTATCTGGTTGTCTATTCAATTTACTTTAATTATTTTAAATAAACAAACTGGTGTCGTTTCGATTTAAACCTGCTCGTAGGTTAAGTCATCAAATCTGACACATTGATCTGTGCATCAGACGAAGCATATTCCCATATCATCAAGATCCAGCCATTGATTATTAAAAATACAATAAATCAGCCACCCCCTCTCCACCTCAAAAGTTAAAAGAAAACGCCTATCGACGTAATTAAAAAAATAAAATTACTTTTTAATTGAAAAAAATTATATATTATTTTTCAAACCAAAATACAATTAATTAAATATAAAAAAATTAATTACATCATATTAATAAAAATAAAAAATTAAGTCCATCATAAAATCATATTAAATTAAATTACGAATGATCTTAAAGCATTCATACAATCCTTAAACTCATAAGCTGATTTCAACCAGGCTGCAAATTACATCTGCGAACACACCAGATGTTCAAACTTCAAAGGAAGTGTTAGGAATCCCAAATCCTTTTTTGCCGATTAGGCATAGCATATTCGATTAGATGCACTCGAATCTGAATGGAAAATCTTAAAAGCTCTAACCTAGCCTATACATGTATGTAAAACATACTGTTGCATTTATAAACTGAACTTTTAAATAATAACTCAAGTAAAAACTAAATCTAACTGAACTAATTACTAATTCTAACAGAATCACCGCTTGATCGCAACTTTCTTTCACTTGAAAGTTCCTTAGCAAACCTGCCAAATCAATACAATATTAATATAATGATCAACTTAAATATCCATATATTTACTAATGATAACAATCACCTAATCAATGCAGCCCTGTTGGTCTCGGTGTTGTGTCCTCTCACATAGTTGCCAGTCTCAATATTCACATTTGAAACATGCTTGTCCAGAACATGATTGCCTATCTTTTTCAATGCATTCAGATTCTCCTCCGTTGACAGATCCATTGAACTTCTATTATCTTCTAACTCGGGTTCCTGACAACAATTATGCCTCGATAATGTTACACATTTCCAATATGGATAGATAGTGTTCAACTTCAAACAAGACCTAATTATCCCATCTGTAAAGAGGCAGATCAGTGAATTATATATATATAATAAAAAGCAAGAAAAGGACCTGGATTCTTAGATACGTCGTCGTCTGCTTGCTGATGGCTTTAAGATAGAAGGTTTCTTGAATGTCCAGCATATCTGTACTCGATTGCATTAACATATCAATTATTGGCGCTTTACCGTTCTTGGTCAACCATCCCAATAAGCCCCATTTTGCAGCGTCGGTAGCCTTGTAACCAGCTATTTTTTCGCCTGTTCCAAGCGAAAGAACCAGAAGCTTTAATCTCGGGTCGTTCTCTTTCGACAGAGATGTATTTGGATTGCTGGTGGGAGAGTCATTTATCACATGGTTTATCGCAAGTAATGTCTGCAAAATCATTTTAGACAGCAGCAAATTAACTGCACAACCTCTCAAACAAAACTGTTACGCAGTGGCGTTCAAAATTTGAATTTCAATCATAGATACGACTTACTGGATTGTTAGCAGCAACGCCACCGTCTATGAGATGGAAGCTTCTGGGTGTTGAAACTTCTGTAATTGTGAAGAAATGAGCGGGCAGATACGTTGGAGCTGCTGAAGTCCCAATGCAGACATCCGACAAAAGTGCATCTTTCGACTTATCTTTCCTACCCTGCAAACACATAATTTGCTTATATATTATATCACATGAACTGGAATTGGAATTAGAATTGATTTCAAAATCAGACAAAGATAATTTACCTCAGGAGATGAGAAAATTATTGGTTGTTGTAAACTGATATCATATGTAGGAATCACAACGTCGGTTAAGGTTTCATGTAATCGTATATTCCCACATCTTGCTTTTATGATGTGGTGGAGGACATCCCCAGAATATTTGGGGCCGGCCAGAGCCCGATATAGTGTTGTTAACCATCCCCAAATGCCCCTGTGAATAATTAATTTAAATCGATTAAACTTTCTGTTGGCATATTGAACATGAGGTTGTAACAGTAAAACCAAAATAATATTGCTACGCACTAACCTCTTCGGTGGTGGAAAGATGGAAGGACAATTCTCCAAATAAAACTTTGTAATATCTTGTGCCGAATACTTTGGGCTTTCCTTGTGCTCTGGATTTGGAATGGTTAACATGGCAGCCATTAGTCCTCCGGTGCTTGTCCCCGCAATGACGTCGAAATAATCAGCTATTCTGGCCTTTGGACCATCAAGCTCCTGTCGTGAATATCACCCCAAAATCAATGCATATCTTCAAAATCAAAACCCAAAAATAAAAATCCATTTCCAGGTTTTACAGGATGTGATTCAATAGAAGTAAAATAACAGTACTTGGAGCTTTTCCTCGAGGAACTCAAGGACAGTGGCTGGGATGATCCCACGGACTCCTCCTCCGTCGATGCTTAGAACTGTTTTCATATCTTCAATCAACTGCATACACTGAGTCAAGGAGTGAGAGCAGCACAATGGAATTAGATTCAGCGTGAATATATGGCTACTATGATGGGTATTGTAACAGTAGGAGTACAATAATTGTAGGGGACCAAATGGATTAATCACGAAATTTCTCTGGTGAAGCATTAAAGTTAAAGCTACTTTTTTAGAGGAAATTCCGTGCGGGAGCATTAAAGTTACAGCTTTTTTGGGAATGACTTGATAGAAAATAATTTAATATGAGATAACAAAAGGAAGGATTAAATGTATAATGAGTATTGTGGGGGATATTAAATGTGATATATTTATAGAAATTTAGATAATTTAATATGACATAATAAAGTGAAGAAGGATTAAATGTGTCATGATTTTTATTGATATTGGAGAGATCAAACGTGAAATTTAGATTATTAAAGTTTGTGTAATTTTTTAGTAGGTATTTTACAAATTTAAGATGAGATAAGTGCAATGTTCAGATTAAAATTCCAAATAAACAATTATGAAAAGAAAAAATATAAAAAATAACCCATACTTACCGAGAGTTCATTTTTTAAAATATATGGCAGCGTGTACGTTAACACTTTTCTTTAAGAAATAAAATGACGGGTTGTAACAAACAATTTCAAGGCAACAGCGAAAAAGACATGGAAGATTTTCCACAAGAAGTCCTCCGATGTTGGTGAAAATTTTGTGTTTGGTTGAACCTTTCATCTTTTCAGTGGGGCAGATGTGTTTGCTTTTAAGTCGGGACCAGGAATATTTCATATCAATTTATTGATGTCGATTGGGAAAAGGTCAAACACTTATCATATTATTTTCATTGGAACCCGTGCTAATAATTAAGAAGAGGTGTTTACTGACAATTTCTAGGTGGCTTGGAATATTTCCAGGTTTATTGAAAAATTCAGCATCTAGGTGGAAAGTGCAAATGGATGTTTGGTGAGGATGCGATAGATGAGGTTGTGAAGTTAATTCAATATCTATTTATTTTAATTGTGGATGGATAAATATTAAAAGAAAAAATTTAGGATAAAATTTAAAAATTTGTTTTTTAAATGTAAAATTTAATATTAATATATTTAATAATTATATATTTAAATTTAATACTATTTTTTTAATTATAAATTTTTATATCTAAGATAGTATTGATTTTTCGTGTAAAAAAATACATAATAAATTCAAATTCATCACATATTCGATATAAATATACCTCAGTTACTTCAGTATTCTCTTCACATCCCCACCGCTCTAACATGCGACACCAATCTATGGATTATTTATCTCCACATCTCCAAAGGTCCTTAGGCTACATCCTTTCCTTTAATTAGCATTGTGATCCAAACTCCAACGTCATATATAAGATACTTTTTAAAATGTACAATGGGTCTTATGGAAGTCTAAGATGAATCTTTTAATTCTCGTTCATCACCATTGGATAAAAATCTTGTTATCAAAGTGTACCAACATATACAAAATTGAATTTACTATGAATCTTGAATCTTATAAACAAAAGTTTATGAGAGTAAAGAGGCTTTTTAGGTAGACAGGAAACGTTTTTGGGTAAATAGGAAACTTTTGAGTAAATGGCTAATGCAAAACTTAATGCCTCATCTTTCATATTTATATATTTTTTTTTTTAAATCATTATCATTAATACTGATATATTTCAAGAGATATTTTTATGTATGATTGTAACTCATTATTTTAATATGTTATATTGATTTATGGTATATAATGTATACAAGTTGCATAACATAATATATTAACTAGGCCTATGTGGTGATGGGGCCTATGGTGGAGGGTTTCATGGTTAGTTCACATGAATTTGCTTGGGGAAGGTTGGAGCAGTGCCAGTGGTAGCAGTGAGATGGAAGGCGACTTGGGTGGTGGGTATTACTGTTGGATTTTTGGACGGGGTTTGCTATTTGTTTTTATCTATCTCTTCTTTGATCGTTTTCAGTGCTGTTACGTTTTTGTTCAGCATCCTTGGAGTCCGTTCAACACTAAGTGTTGAACTTAGTACCAACCAGGTAAAAAAGTCGGAATTACTTTTTTGTGGTTTTTTTTTGGGTGTCTGTTCCTGTGTTGTGGTGTGTGTCTGTCCGAACGGTCTGTTTGTCAGGGTTTAGGTGGGTTTTTTCGATTTTTTTTCTGGAAGGTGGCCGAGGCTTGGGGGTCTGCACATGTCCCAAGTTTTGGTGCTTGGACGTTGGGGACTTGTCAGCTGTCACTATTATTCGAGGGTTGTAAGTGTCTAGTGGTGGTATGGGTACACGTGTTGAGGACTCGACGTTTGGGGTTTTCACGAACCCATCTATACATATTTCCTATGTCCCGTTCATGTCTGGGTCTTCGGGGTTTCTCCGGTGAATGGGACTTAAGGGACTGAGGGTAGAGATTCCTCTGTCTCACGGGATAAGGATGGACAGAAGAAAGACCGAGCTCTCATGGGGGGGGAGTTATTTTAAGAGAAAAGATGAATTTTTACAGTTTGAGAAGGAGCGGAAGGGCCGTCCCCTTTGTGTTTTAGGAAAGGACATGACTATGGAGATGGTAGCGGCACTGAATGCTCGAGCACTTGTGGGTAAATTCGAATATATCCATTTGAAGAGACCTGGAATTCTTGCTTGGATTAGGAAAAAGTGGAAACCCATTATTACTAACATTCTACGGGTTCTTATGCTTACTAAAGGCTGGATTATGTTTTAGTTCCTTGCGGAAGAGGATCGTAGGGTGATTGAAGAGCGCTTATGGGTTTATGGTAGGGGTTCCTTATTCCTAACACGATGGCATAATAGTTTTGATCCTTGGAAAGAAAGACTCAGTAAGAGGCATTTGTGGACTGTCCTCCTAGGATTTCCATTGCAATGTTGGAATATTAATGGGTTTATGGTTGTTTCCAATACCATTGGACGTTTTATTTTAAGGGAGGAAGAATAGCTCTTTGGAACAGAGCAGAATACCCCACATATGCTAGTTGAACTGGATGCAAGTGAGGGTTTACCCAGAGAACTGGAAGTAGTGTGGGAGGGTGGCTCCTTTATTCAACATCTCGACTACTGGCAAATTCCTTTTAGATGTCATTATTTTTCGCAGAGTGGAACACTCGAAGGCTCAATGTGGTTTGCGAAAGGAGAATTGGCCGTGTCCAATTGTGGGCAATGGAAGTTTTAACAGTCCGGAAGATGGACAATAGTTTCCTTTGTCGCTGGATAAGTCTTCGGCGTCAATTTTTTTAGGTAAGTTTTCTCATTTACTTCCAGTTGTGCTCAAATTCTTACCTATGGATGTGGTTAAAAATGATATTGATCGGGACTTAATGCTCATTGCTTGTCGAAGACGGGCGTTGTGTCTTCACCCTTGGGCGTTGGGGGTCATACTATCAGGGTTCATGAGCCTTTGGTCGAGTTCCCGGGAAGGTAAGTGTGATAATGTGAATCTTTTGGGTCTTGAGGAAGCCTGTCCTGTTAACCTTGGGGAAAGGGAGGGTTTTCTTGAGTGTTTGGACTCATCTAAGAGGGTTTTATTGGTTCCACATGTTGCTTCGTTTGAGCTCAGTGAGGACTCTGGTCCTGTAGATGTTGTGGGTGGTGTTGGTAGCGTATCCATTCCTTCCCCACAGACGATGATGAACTTGGAAGAGTCAAATTCCTGGGTGGTTGGGGATGCTTTCATTCCACTAAGTACTTATTCTACTATTGCTAAGGAAAATTCTCCTGTCATCCCTATTTCTTCCATTTTTAATGGAAATGTAACTATCTGCAAACCCCGAAAGCCCCGGAAGGGAGCTGGTTCTAAGGGTGGGGGGAAGGAAAGGGAGGCTGTGGAGAGGAGGAATCATAACCCACCTGTTTCCTCGCTTTTTGATAAAGGCCTTAGCAGAACTCATTCTATAGCGCGACAACAACAACCTCGGGCTCTTATAGAGATTCTGGCCTTGGATTCGAGTTTTCAATAGACCTTGTCTCTTTTAATGTGAGGGGTCTTGGAAGTTGCCTAAGCAGACTGCTCTCAAGCGTTTTCAAGAGGTGATTCAGCCGGTTATGGTTCTCATTCAGGAGACGATGGCTTCTTTGATTGAAGTTGTTAACTATTTTCTTAAGATTAAACCATTGTGGCATGTATGTGCATTGGACACGGATGGACATTCGGGTGGAACTCTGGTTGCGTGGCATCCCTCGAAAGATGATTTTGTTTCTAATCAAACCTATGCAGGAATTTTTTTAGAAGGCAAGTTTCAAGGTTTTCAATCTGTGGTGCGAGTTTTGAATATTTATGGACCATATCGTCAACGCAAGGTTTTATGGGATAGGCTTCACACTTATGGTATATTAAGGGATCTGACCCTTATATTGGGAGGCGATCTCAACCTGAATTTGATTCCAGAGGAAGTTTGGGGTTCTGGAAATCTCTTGGATCCCTTAGCAGAGTATTTCTCGAAAATTTTTGAAGGTTCTAATTTGGTTGATGTTCTTCCAAATGTTCTCTTTCCGACCTGGTCGAATGGAAGGTGTGGGAAGGTTGGAATTGCTAAACGTCTTGATTGTTTTTTATGGCAAAGAACCTTTGTGGTGTAGGAAAGTACCGGTATTGGTCTTACTCAGTGGTGATCTTGGATCACAAAGCAGTTATTTTAGAGTTGGATTTCGATAAGTCTTTTATTTCTTACCCTTACAAGTTTAATCCTGGCCTTCTACTTGATGATTATTTTGTTGATATGGTGCGAAAAGAATGGTTGGATTTGACTGATAAGGTTAAGATGTCGCCTCTGTTGGACATCACCAAAAAACTTACTCTGTTGAAAGAGTTGGTTAGCGATTGGACGCAAGCTAAAAAGGAGGAAAATTCGAAAAAGCTGGAAGCAATTGAGCAGGAACTACAGGTCCTTACATCTGTTATGGATGAATATTTTTTCTCTATTGAATGCAGGGGTATCTTACAAATCTGTTAAATGCTAAGGAACGGATTTTGCATCAGCAGGAAGAAGAGTGGAGACAAAAGAGCCGGGCCATTTGGCTCAAAGTAGGGGATAGGAACACTAAATATTTTCAAAGATTTGCCAATAAAAGAAGATTGATGAATGCTATTTGGGATATCAGGGTGGATAATGACAGGAATGCTTTTGACAATGCCTCCATAAAGAAAGTGGTTGTCAACCATTTTAAGGGTATCTATTCAAATAATTCATCGGGTACATCGCAAATCCAATTAGAGACTATTCGAAATTTTCCTTAGTACTTTTCTAAGGAAGATTGTCGAGAAGTTGGAAAGTCTATCTCTTTGGAAGAAGTTCATAGCACACTCAAACTCTTTGCCAAGGACAAAAGTCTGGGACCGGACGAGTGGACGGTGGAATTCTATCTTCATTGTTTTATCTTCTGGGGGAGGAGCTTACTGAAGCGATTGAAGAGTCGAAGAAAAAAGAGCGGGTGCATGGTAGTATGAATACTACCTATATAACGTTGATTCTGAAGGTGGATAGACCCCATGATTTTGATGCCTATCTTCCGATATCTCTATGCAATTTGATATATAAAATCATTAGCAAAATTATTGCATAAATAATTAATCCCTTTCTGGGTAGATTTGTTTTTAAGGAGCAGTTCGATTTTTTACCCAACAGACATATTATGGATGTTGTGGGGGTAGCACAGGAGGGTATACATACGATTAAGGTGAATAATTTAAACGCTTTTATCCTTAATATTGATCTGCAAAAAGCATATGACAGAGTTGATTGGTCCTATCTTCGGTTCATCCTTATTTAGGCTGGTCTCTCGGTGGAACTGGTGAACTGGATAATGAGTTGTGTTACGAGTGCTATTTTTTCTGGTTTGATTAATGGGTTTTCGACCCCTTTTTTTAGTGGATCTCATGGTTTGAGGAAGGGCTTCCCGTTGTCTCCTTACTTGTTCATTTTGGCAATATAAGGGCTCATCTTGTTGATAAAGAAGGAAAATGAAAGTCATCTTATTTCTGGAATTAAAGTGGCCAGAACCCTATCTCTAACGCATCTACTCTTTGTAGATGATGTACTTCTTTTTGGAGAAGGGTCTAAGAGGGAATGAAAGTCTTATAAGTCGATTATATCTCTATTCTGTGAAGCCTCTGGTATGAATATCACCCCTACTAAGTTGGGGTTTGTAAGCAGATGCCACGATGACAATTTCTTGTTATACATTAAGGATCTATTTCACTTTTCGATAAAGAATCTGGAGGATGGCTTTAAGTATCTCAACTTCTTTCTAAATCCTAATTGCTATGGGGTGGCGGATTGGAATTGGCTCATCCAGAAGATAATGCGTCGGATAAATGCTTGGACACATCGTTAGCTGTCTCTAGGAGGCAGAATTATTCTGGTTAATTATGTACTTCATAGTATACCTTTGTTTAGGTTCTCGCTATTTGTTGTTCCGGTGGGATTGCTGGCGAAGGTTCGATCCAAATTTTTCACTTTTCTATGGGGAGGAAGGAAAGGAGAAAAGAAGTTTCATCTCTTCTCATGGGAGAGTATATCCCTTCCTATTAGTTCTAGCGGTTGGGGCATTAAGTGCTTGAAAGAATTTAATTTGGCACTTTGTGACAAGAGTCTTTTGCGTTGTCTATTTGATGAGGGGTTGTGGGGTAACTTGATCAAAGATAAGTATTTGAAGGGCCTGTATCCTTGTCTGTGGTTTAGAAGGCCTTGCAATTCCACTAATCAGTGCTCTAAGGTTTGGAGGAGTCTCATAAACTATTACCCTTTCATTAATTCCTCAGTGTGTTGGGCGGTGGGTCGAGGGATACTTGTTGGAATAGACCTGATTTTAGGTATGGGTAAGGACTCTCTGCTATCTGGTGGAATTTTAAAGGAGCTTCAGGAGCGTGGGATATTTGTTCTTATACATGTGAGAACAACTCATGATGATTTTAACATGCGCTGGCTCTCCTCTTCAGACCTTAATCTCAGGTATTGTTATTACTGATGAGCCTGATAAACTAATTTTGGAGGAAAACCGGGTGGGTGGTTCAGTTACGGCTCGTATGGCTTATGTGAAGACTATGGCTTTTGATTTGGACCCGGTGGTTTGTAGGAGATCGCGCAAATTATGGAATGAAAATGTGTCGATAAAAATCAGTTGTTTTATTTGGCTCTGCAGGCAGAATAAAATCCTTACCTGGAGGAACCTTCAAAAACGAGGTTTTTCGGGGCCTGGTATTTGTCAGTTGTGCTGGAAAGAGGTTGAAGATATTACTCATTTGTTTGGACGTTGTTGCTTCTTCCGAGGGGTGTGGCAGATACAAAGGGAGGATGTTCCTGTGCTTCCGGCATGGGACAGGTCCAATTTCTTAGAAAATATGGATCAGTTTTAATTTGTTTCAGAATACTTTGATTTTGATCTTCTATACTATTTGGGAGGTCTGGCGTGAAAGGAATGGTGTTATATTTGAAAGAAAAATACCTTCGTTGGAGATGGTTTCTGGGCGCTAGTTTGGGGATGGATCGAATCAAGAAGAAAAAAATCATAAAATTATCTTTTGATGAGGTCAATTTTCCATTTCCTCTCGGTTATTTTGATGGAGCAGCTCGGGGGGCTTCTGCAAAGCAGGCATGGTCTTAAAATTATCAAATGAGCATTAATTTCACTTGATGTTTCAATCTGGTAGCATTTCAAATACTAGAGTCGAGCTTCTAGCTCTATGGGGGTTGCTGTGTTTCAACAAGTCGCTGGGCGTGGGCTCTCTTCATATTTTCGGTGAATCTTGTTGCATTATAGACTGGGCCTGTGGTAAGTCTCATTTGCGCCCTTTGGTACTGCATCAGTGGAGTCAGAGAACTCAGGATTTGATTTCGTCCTTTGTAAATATCACTTTTAAGCATATCTTCCGCTCTTTCAACTTGGTGGTTGATGGGTTATCCAAGATGGCATTGGGTGAAAAATTTGGGTCTCTGTTGATTAAGGAATTCAGAGGTACCTCGGAGGTGAACGAAAGGTCTATGGATTTATATACGTTGTAAATACCACTAAATTTACAGTTTTTATCTGTTTTTTTGTATACATGTTATATGCACTATTACGAGTTTCTTTCTTTTGGGTTTTGTTCCTTGTTGAGCATCACTCAGAGGAGAATGTTTTTTCTGGTATAACTGTTTTATGGGAGGCTATATGAGAAGCCCTCGTGCTCCTCATTTGAATGTATGGCTATGTTTTGACACATTTTTTTCTATTTAATAAAAAGATTTTTTTTTTCGTGTTGAAAAAAAAAGTTTCATTTAAGTGAAAAAATATGATTTTTTTTAATTAAAATATTAGAAATTTATTTTTTTTAAATGTAATTTTTTAAGATTTGTTTAATTTCATTAATATTATATTTAATTTCATGGTTGATTTTATCTAGAAAATATGAAATTAACGATAGAACTTTTAAAAAGTCTTAAATTTTTTTATTTAATTTATTAGTATTATTTTCTAAATTATATAGTTATAGTATTAAAAAAAACTATTATTCATAGGTGTTTATTAATATGGGAAAAATTAATTAATCATGTACTATATTCTTTATAAATAATTGGATTAGAGGATGAACACAAACCATATATATTTTAGGTTTTCTCAGTAAAGTGTAACAATGTTTTACTAAAACCTTAAAATGAATACATTCTCTAACAACCAGCCTTTGTTATACATTGAAATTTTGTTATACATGGTTAATGATCTTTGAATGTAATCATATTCTTGTGCTACTAAAATTAATATCATTCCAAGTCTACCACTTAAATTAAACTTTACTTGTGATTTTTCCATTTTCTTGTTGGAAACCAAAGGAAAGAAGAAGTCTTCCAAAAACATGTTGGACTAAAAGAGAAATGAAGAACACAAATCAAAGAAAAGAAGTCTTCCAAAAACATGTTAAACTAAAAGAGAAATGAAGAACACAAATCAAAGAAAAGAAGTCTTCCAAAAACATGTTGGACTAAAAGAGAAATGAAGAACACAAACCAAAGGAAAGAGGACTTGGAACCATCTCTTCATATGCAATGTAATTTCCATGAGCAAATGTTTTATTCTTCTTAATCAATTTTTTTTTCCTTTTATTTAGTCAAGTTCAATCTTATTTTTTAAATTATGAATTTTAATTAAATTGATATTTTTATCTCTTAATATTATTATATATAAAAACAAAAATATTTTGTATTCAATTTTTATTATTATATATAAATATGGACAATAAAAGTATATAAATACATTTTAAAATTAATTATTAAAATCAATTTACTTGTTTCATAAGAATTTAAAAACATATAAAACAAAATAATATTAAAATTAATATACTCTCTTGTGTTAAAAAATAAAATTATATTTTCAATTTTATACCATAAGTTTATACAAAACGCCATATTCCTTCATAAAAAAATCAATATAAACAATTAAAATTATATTTTCAACCATATATCTTTATAAATTTGAGTCATTCACTATATTCTATCTCATTAAATCAATATACTTTGTCGTACTTTGTCTCTAGATAAATAAATAAACAAAAGTATCATCTCAACTTTATATTATCACCAATTCTTAAAACAACTTAGATAATCCATATTTACTTATCGTATAACGAAATACATAAACAATTTTTAATGTTATATATCATTAAAACGTTCTTACCATATAAATAATCTTAAATTTGAAAAATTACAATTGTTTGTTGGTTTAAAAGAGAAAATGTATACTACATAAATTAATTAATTATAATTGATAATCACTATTTATTTTGAAAAAGATATTTTATTTGGGTTTAGGGAGAATTAGGGATGTTAGAGAGAGGAAGAGGGGGTGAGAGGTAGGGGGATGAGTAGGGGGTGAGAGGTAGGGGGATGAGTAGGGGGTGAGAGAGAGAGAGAGAAAGGAGGGGGGTTTAGGGGCTTGGGGGAGAGATATGAGGTAGGAGGAGGAGTATGAGAGAGAGAGAATGGGGGGTGTTAGGGAAGAGAGAGAGAGGGGTGAGGGTTAGGTGAAGTTAGGAAGGTAATTTTGCCTCAGTTTGAGAAGTATTTGCATATTTGTGCATTATTATTTTGATATTAGTAATTATTTTCTTTTTAGAAGTTTTGAAGAGAAGCTTGCATTCCTAGTTCCTAGTAACAACTGTCATTTTTTTCAAACGAAAACCACTCATGGAAAGTGGAGATGCTACACAGGTTGAATGCCATAGTTTTCGGGAAGAATACAACAAAGGAAATATGGAGAATTCGTGTGTTTGTTCTAGCACATTGAAGGTACGAGGTTTAGGGTTTAGGAGGATATATAAGAGTGGTTTGTATGGTGTTGTCAAAGGTTTATCGCTATTGAGTATTTATTATTGAATTCTTAATCCAAAATAGGGGTTGTTTTCTCCATGGTATGCTCATAAGAGATGCCTAGAGCATTGGTCCCACAAAAGGAGATTCCATATGTGAATTGTGCAATAAGTTCATGGTTTTTTATTTCGCAATTATTATTTTTTATCAAACATTACAATATATATATATATATATATTATTACTATTATTATTACCCTACCTTAATATTTTGAATTGGTGATGTATCCATAATTATATTTTCCTTGGTCCATTTTGGTTTTATAACTTGAAAATTTCGGTGGCAAAACAAACACGTGTGTGATATATAATTACAAAACATGCTCACAATTTTGTTCACAAAATTTCGTGCATGATATGCACGACTTCACTTTTATTCTATGACACTAATGAATTTTTAGGGGGTTAGAGCCAGAGAGGGAAGCAGGGGGGTTGTTAGGACATTAGGGGTAGGGGGAGTAGGAGAGATATAGAGAGAGGGGAGGGGTAGGGGTAGGGGTAGGGGGAGTATGACAGAGATAGAGAGAAGGGGTGTTAGGGCTAGAGTGAGTATGGGAGAGATAGAGAGAAGGGGGGATATTATGGGGTTAGAGACAAAGAGAGAGGGGGGTTCCTACGGGGTTAGAGGTACAGAGAGAGGGGGTTTAGGAGGTTGGGGTAGGGGGAGTAGGAGAATGATAGGGAGAGGGGGGTTTAGGGGTAGGGGGAGTACGAGAAAGATAGATAGAGGGGAGATGGTTAGAGGTAGAGAGAGGGGGGGATTAGAGGAAGAGAGAGAGGGGGGTGTTAGGGGTTTAGAGTTAGAGAAAGGGGTTGTTAGAGGGAGTAGGGGAGGGATAGAGAGAGGGGGGTTTACAGGTAGGGTTTTAAAGGTAGGGGGTTAGAGGAAGAGAGAGAGGGAGTGTTAGGGTTTTAAGGGTAGGGAGAGTAGGAGTGAGATAGAGAGAGGGGGAGTTAGGGGTAGAGGGAGTATGAGAGAGATTGAGAGAGGGGGGGGGCTATTAGAGGTAGAGAGAGAGGGGGGGTTAGAGATAGAGAGAGAGGGGGGTATTAGGGGATTAGAGGTAGAGGGGGTGGGGTTTTAGTGGGTTAGGGGTAGGGGGAGTGTAAGAGATATACAAAGAGGAGATTCGAACACCCATACAGGGAAGGTAGGCCTCAAATTATGACACCACTTATGTACCCACTGATATAATGGTGATCCTTTTAGTGTTAATCCTTTCGCACTGCTTGCAATTTGGAAAGGCAATCCTTGATATTTTCTGAATGGTATGAGTTTAATTGAAAATTTTGTTTTGTATTTGAAATCACATCACATGAGCCATTCATATATAAGAGTATTGAAGGGATATCATTGTGTCAGGTGTGTGATTTCATGGTAGGAGGGAGGAGGGGGTTTGGGGTAGAGAAAGAGATAGAGATTGAGGTGGTTAGGGGTTTGGGGAGGAGTAGGGAGGTTAAAGAGAAGGGGAAATATACGAGAGGAGTGGGGGGTTAGGTTAGAGCGATATAAAGATGGGGGGGTGGTTAGTGGTAGTGAAAAGGGGGATTAGGAGAGACAAAGATAGAGGGGGTGGTCAGGGGTAGGGGGATTAGGAGGGAGAGAGGGGAGGTTACGGGTTGAGAGATAAAGTGGGTGTCCTTTTAGGGGGTTGTGGGAAAGAGAGAGGGGTAGGGGTGTGATTAGTGGTAGGGGGAGGAGGGTAGTCAGAGAGAGATAGAGGGAGAGTTGCGGGGAAATGGGGGGAGGGTGTAGGTGATTAGGGGTAGGTAGAGGATGGGATTGGGGGAGATAAGGAGATAGAGATAGCGGTGGAGGGGACAAGGGTTTAGGGATAATTAGGGCAGTTAGATAGAGGAGGAGGGTGGGGAGAGGTAAGGGGATTAGTAGGGGGTGAGGGAGAGAGAGAGTAGGGAGGGGGGTGCTAAGGGCTTGGGGAAGAGAGATGGGGGTAGGTGGAGGAGTATGGGAGAGAGAGAATGAGAGAGAGAGAGCATGGGGGTGTGTTAGGGGCATGTTAAGGGGGTTGCGGGAGAGAAAGAGGGGTGAGGGTTGGGTGAATATGGGAAGGTAATTTTTCCTCAGTTTGAGAATTATTTGCATAGTTGTGCATTCTTATTTTTTTATTCGTAATTGTTTTCTTTTTAGAATTTTTGAAGAGCAACTTGAGTTCCTAGTAATGCTTGTCATTTTTTTAAATAGAAACCACTCATGAAAATTGGATATGCTACACTGGTTGAATGCCATATTTGTCAGGAAGAAGACAACAAAGGAAATATGAACAATATGTGTGCCTATTCTAGCAGCTTGGCAATATGAGGTTTATGGTATAGGAGAATATATAAGAGTGGTTTGTATGCTTTTTTCAAAGTTTTATCACTATTGAGTATTTATTATTGAATTCTTGATCCAAAATATATGTTATTTTATTCACAGTATGCTCACAGGATAAGCCTAGAACATTGGTTCCACAAAAAATGGAGATTACATATGTATGCTTACTATTGTTATTACCATAGTATGCTCACCGTAATATTTTGAATATATATATGTATGCTTACTATTGTTATTACCATACCATAATATTTTGAATTTGCATTGTATCCATAATTATATTTCCGTTCGTCCATTTTGGTTTTAGAACTTGAGAAATTTGGCAGCAAAACAAACGCATATGCGATATATATATAATAACAAAAGGCTCTCATGATTTTGTTCACAAAATGCGCAATATGCATGGCTATAACTTTATTGTATATGACACTAAGGATTAGTATTGTAAAATTAGTCACAGCAGATCTAATGAACAAGTAAATCAATCACAACAGATGAACATAGAAAATATGGTGCAAAACTGTGCAAAACATGTAGCAGTGCTCAATATCCCAATAAGGGTGAATGATTACAATATAAACTGTCTCAATGACTAAGCAATTCGAATTGCCTAAGTAGTTCATTCGAATCACTGAATGGAGTAGCTTGACTCCAATTAGGAGTCCTCATCATCAATCGGTGGTGGTCATCAATGCACAAGAACCAGTCATCCAGGTGTTAATCTGAGTCTAACTGAGTGTGTCATGTGTAACTGAAGTGTGTAGCACTGATTAAGGGAAGGAGGCTCAGTGGAGGTGCATGGGAGGCTAACTGAAGTCAGAACAGGTCATCTAGTCAATCTGGAGGTCCAACGGAAGTGAAACGGTCAGTCGGGAGTGAAACTAGCCTCAAATCAGGGAGAATCGGAGCTAACTGAGTGTAACTGAAGTGGAACTACAGTGGTAGGTGAACAAGTGCGCCCTTCTCTAGAAGTAGGTGAGAAGTGGGTGCCTTTCAGCCTAGGAGGGCTAAAAATCTGAAGTAAGTGGCTCCCGGGTGCTAGAATAAGGTGGCTAAGGTGCTGGAGAGTGCATGCAAGTGCATGCAAACCCTAATTGCATGCAAGATCCTGAAAAAGATGATGTGGATATCCGAACACCCCCCCTCAAGCTAGAATATGATGTGCAAAAAATAATGTGGGGCCCTGGTAACTAAGACCAAAGGTCACCCCGATACAATAATCCAAAAAAATGATGAAAATAAACTAAGTGAGGAAAGAGGGAAAACCCAATGGGAAGAAAGCCCCCCCTCAAGCTAAAGCATAATAATGAATCAATCTGTCTCCACCATGATGGAACTCACCCCCAACAGTGAACGGAGGTAAGAGAACTTCTTCTCAGTGAAGCTCTTGGTGAAGATGTCTGCAATTTGCTCATCAGTAGGGCAATATTGCAGAATGATGGTGCAGTCATGCACCAACTGTCGAATGTAATGCATATGAATCTCAATGTGTTTGGTCCTCTGCCGCTGAACTGGATCTGTGGAGATCTTGATAGCACTTTGATTGTCACAAAATAGGACAGTCGAAGTAGTGCCACCAAAACCAAACTCGGAAAGAATACCCTACAACCAAACTGCCTGAATGCAGGCATTGACTGCCCCTCGATACTCTGCCTCTGCTGAAGAAAGTGCAATGGCTGCTTGCTTTTTGCTGGACCAGCAAATAGCACCATGACCAATCATGAAAACATAACTGGAAGTGGACTTCTGATCAATGCTATCACCTGCCCAATCCGAATCAGTAAAACCAATGAAATCAAGCTCAGAATCTGCAGCATAATGTATGCCAAAATGTCTCGTACCTTGCACATACTGCAAGATCCGCTTGGCTGCTCGCCAATGAAGCTCATGTGGCTGCTGCATATATCTTGACACGGCACTCACGGCATATGAGATATCAGGCCTTGAGTGTGTCAAATAAAGTAGTGAACCAATCAACTGTCGATACATACTGCAATCTGCAAGCGGTGTAGAATCTCCCTCCTCAAGACTGATTCCTAAGAGGAATGGGAATGGGGCTGCCTTACATTCAGCCATATTAAAATTCAATAACAGGTTGGAAGCATATTTTTGCTGAGATATAGTGATCCCATCAAAATTTTGAGCTATCTCCAAGCCCAAAAAGTGACTCAGCAAGCCCAAATCGCTCATGTCAAAAGCTAGATTTAAGCAGATTTTAGCTTGTTTATTGAAGTAAGTGTGCTACCAGTAATGAGAAGATCATCAACATAAAGTACAATAACCAACAAATTACCTTTAACTCGCTGAAGATACACATTCGGATCAGATTTGCATCTTTGGAAATTCTGAGAAAGAAGGAAGGAGACCATCTTTGCGTACCAAGCTCTTGGGGCCTGTTTTAACCCGTACAAAGATTTCTTCAATCTGCAAACCAATGATGGATCTGATGTATAACCCTCTGGTTGCTGCATATATACCTCTTCAGCAAGGTCTCCATGTAAAAATGCACTCTTTACATCCATGTGGTGCACCTCCCAGTGCTTGGATGTGGAAATAGCTAAAACAAGGCGGATGGAATCCATCTTTGCAACCGGTGCAAAGGTCTCAGTGTAGTCCACTCCTTGGACTTGGGAGAAACCTTTTGCCACCAACCTTGATTTATATTTGTTGATAGTGCCATTAGCAGCAACTTTAGTACGGTAGACCCATTTACACTTCACTAATTTTCTTCCAGGTGGAAGAGAAACTAGCTCCCATGTGTTGTTCTTTTGAAGAGAACTGTACTCTTCATCCATGGCACTTTTCCATCTCGGATCTCGATGAGCAGAATAGTATGATGTAGGATCTGAACCAGCCATCAAATAAAAAATCTCAGGAAGAAATGGATCAACAATAGAAAGAGCCATACCTGCTCTTTGAAAGTCTGCTCTTGTTCGTCTCGGATCAGCAGGATTTCCAAGGTTCGAACCAGCAGATTGTAGAGTGTTTTGGGCCCACTTTGGTAACTGAGAGGGATCATAATGGTCGGATTCTGAACCTGATATGTCATGATCATCATATGCTGCTACAATATCAGAAATATCAGAACTCATACCTTCATTATCCCTGCTCGGATCTTCTTCTGGTGAAGGCGGTGAATCGGCAGTCTTCTCCTCGACTAGTTGCAATTCTTGAAGCGGTTCTTCAAATTGCACACTGCGCTCTATGAATATCTTTTTAGATATGATATCCATGATTTTATATGCTTTTGATTCTTCCGCATATCCTATCAATATGCACTCGGTACTTTGTGGATCCAAAGCTCATCTCTTCTCGGAAGGAATTCTAGCCCATGTAGTAGAGCCAAAAACTCTCAAATTTGACACATCCGGTTTGTGACCAAAGAATGCTTCGAAAGGAGTCATACCTTTCACGGATGAATGTGGAACACGGTTCTGTATATATGTAGCAACATTGATTGCTTCAGCCCAAAGATTTGCAGCCAAACCTTTTGATTCAATCATGCATGTAGCCATCTCTTTCAGTGACCGATTTTTCCTTTCTGCTACACCGTTCTGCTGGGGTGTGTAGGGAACTGTATGTTGGATCTTAATTCCGCTTTGGGCACAAAGTTGCAGCAACTCGGATTTAATATATTCCCCACCATTATCAGATCTAAGAGCTTTGATCTTGCTCTCAGTGGCGGTCTCAACAGAAGCCTTAAAATCCTTGAATTTTCCAAGCACTTCTGACTTGTTTTTGAGAAAGAATACCCATGTAAAGCGGGAAAAATCATCAATAAATGTCAAAACATACCTTGAACCATTTAATGACATATGGGGCAGCGGACCACTGATATCAGAATGGAGCAACCCCAAAATAGTAGAAGCTCTACTAGCTTTGCCGCGGTGGAATTTGTGTTCGGGGTGCTTCCCAATGATGCAACCAGTGCATATTCCCTTCGAGGAACGGAGTTGTGGAAGCCCATCTACCATGGATTTATTTGATAGCAGCAACAAATATTTATAATTAAGATGTCCAAATATTTTATGCCAAATCCTACTAACCTCATTACCATGTGTGCGAAGAGTAGTGGGCTTTGCAAGCGGAATAAAGTGTGAAAACTCATAGCATTTTGCAGTGTGATTTGCCTTTCTGACTGCAACTAGTCTTCCACTTTTGATATCAGAAATTTCAACTGTATTAGGGCTGAATGTAACTTGCTTCGGTTCACCAGTGTGTGTCATTTGATACACAGAAAGAATATTTGAAGCCAAGGAAGGCACATAGAGAACATTCTGAAAGCTTCCATGATCTACATGAATCGTACCTTTGCCCTTTGAAGAAATTTTTGAGTCATCTCCCAAATGGATGGGGATGGAGCTGTTTGGATCGAATGAAGAAAAAGAATCAATATTTGCAGCCATATGATTTGATGCACCCGAATCTATCAAGAGAGTAGTGGGCTTCAAAACCATTTCCATGAGTGCTTGTCCTCTTTCATGATCATCATTCCTATCCTTCTTCCTTGCACTGTCGGGAAGAGTTATGTTGTTCTTTTCCAAAAGGAGGGCCATTTGATCTATAGTATTCTTCATACATGAACTTTCGGGATGAAAGCCACGATTGCAATAAGTACATTTAGATTTTTGGTTACCTTCTTTGCCCTTTTGCTTGAACTTCGAACTGGATGGTGCATCCGTTTGTTTGCCTTTGTCTTTTTGCTTGTGAGGCTCGAATTTGGCTCCTTCTTTTGCTTTCCTTTACCATTCGAGATCTTGGGTCCTTGAACATATAGGGTTGAATCTTTGGAGGTTATGGACCCCATTTGAATCAACTTGTCATGCTCTTTTGTGATGGACTTAATGAAGGCATTCAAGGTAGGCATCTTCCAATTCGGGGTAGTTAGCCGACCGAAATTGAAAGTAGAGACAAATACCGAATAATCTTTCCCAAGCTTGCTTAGAATGGAGAGGATCAATTGTTTATCCTCTTTGATAACTCCACTGTTCTTCAATTGCAAGTTCAAGTTCTTGAATTTTGTGAAGAATTCATTGATGGTCTCGAAATTCTCAGGACTAAGGGCAATCAATTCATTCTCTAATTGAAAAGCCCTAAGCTCATCCTGCTTGCCAAATAGTGTTTCAAGTTGATCCCATATGGCTTTTGGAGTCTTCAATCCGCTGAGATGGAAGTGAAGATCTTTGGAGATGGAGAGACAAAGAAGACCATAAGCTTCATCAAGCTTGTTGTAGTGTTTGGTTCTATCTGACAGATTGCTTGGCTCCAATTCAAGACCAATAGTGACTCGGTAGTAACCTTTTGAACGTAATATGATCTCCATATCATCTTTCCAATCAAAATAATTGAATGGGGTGAGGATAGGCTTTGAAGAAGAGTATTCCATTGCTAGGAGCGAGTCAAACTGATGTAGAAGGAGCTTGCATGCACAGTGTAGCGAATGCAATTGCTGTAGAGGAGCTTGCATGCACAATGTAGCGAATGCAATTGATGGAGACAATAAACCTGCAAATCACAATAAAACAAGAACAATAAGGTCGAACAATCCACCCTTTTAGAGTTGCATCACACCTGGGATTGGAGATCAAACAATGTTGAATGGGTCCAATGTATCAGATCCAGGAATTATGTGGAAAGTCAAGCTTCTGGAGTGGTATTGGAATTATTTTCAAGCTTTGCATGCACAGGAGCGAATGCCCTTGAGATATCTCATGCCAAAACTTTTTGCAATTTGAGCTTCTTGTACAAACACCTGTAGAAAAGAGATCTTGTCCCTGCAATGGCTCTGATACCATGTAAAATTAGTCACAGCAGATCTAATGAACAAGTAAATCAATCACAACAGATGAACATAGAAAATATGGTGAAAAACTATGCAAAACATGCAGCAGTGCTCAATATCCCAATAAGGGTGAATGATTATAATATAAACTGTCTCAATGACTAAGCAATTCGAATTGCCTAAGGAGGTCATTCGAATCACTGAATGGAGTAGCTTGACTCCAACTAGGAGTCCTCATCATCAATCGGTGGTGGTCATCAATGCACAATAACCAGTCATCCAGGTGTCAATCTGAGTTTAACTGAGTGTGTCATGTGTAACTGAAGTGTGTAGCATTGATTAAGGGAAGGAGGCTCAGTGGGGGCGCATGGGAGGCTAACTGAAGTCAGAACAGGTCATCTAGTCAATCTGGAGGTCCAACGGAAGTGAAACAGTCAGTCAGGAGTGAAACTAGCCTCAAATCAGGGAGAATCAGAGCTAACTGAGTGTAACTGAAGTGGAACTGCAGTGGTAGGTGAACAAGTGCACCCTTCTCTGGCAGTAGGTGAGAAGTGGGCACCTTTCATCCTAGGAGGGCTAAAACTCTGAAGTAAGTGGCTCCCGGGTGCTAGAATAAGGTGGATAAGGTGCTGGAGGCATCAAACTGGTGACTGGGATGCATGCAAAGTGCATGCAAACCCTAGAATTTGCATGCAACCCCTAATTGCATGCAAGATCCTGAAAAAGATGATGTGGATATCCGAACAAGTATGTGTTAGGGGGTTAGAGGTAGAGAGGGAGGGGGGGTTTAGGGGGCTAGGGGTAGGGGGATTAGGAGAGAGATAGAGAGAGGAAGGGGTTAGGGGTAGGGGTAGTATAATATAGATGGATAGGGGTGGGGATATTAGGGGATTAAAGGTAGAGAGAGAGCGGGGCGGGGGGTGTTAGGAGGTTAGGGGTAGAGGGATTAGGAGAGAGATAGATAGATGGGGGGTTTAGCGGTAGGGGGATTATGAGAGAGATAGAAAGAGGGGGGATGTTAGGAGATAACATATTTGGGAATATGTATATAGACATGAAAAGATTCAAATGCATGAGCTATGAAATAGGCCCTAGGAAAAAAGGAAAAAAGATACAATTGGTGACATCTCAATTCCGTATCTAACTTCGAATTTTAATTTCAATTATCTTTCAATCCTTACTTACAAACATAACTTATGTTAAGATCATTTTGTGCCACTAGGTACAATTCATCCACTTCATAAAATAATTCATCAAAAAGGCACAATAGTATGTTCAACATGTCCACCTGGCTAAATGGTAGGATGAGCAGTTTAGAATTTATCGATATAAATTTCCCCATGGTACTATAGTTTTGGTGGTTGATTTTTCATATAAATACACTCCACAAACCCAAAATAAGATTCAAAATTAGTATTATCATTATGCGTATGTTTCCTTGATGGTCCATATCACATACAGACATGTCCCAAATAAACATGAAGAGCAACGAGAAAGTTTGAAGGGATACCACATCTACATAAGTGATGATAGGTGAGATGACTTACATTATGTACGTCATTGATTCCTTATGTTTTATGAGAACCTGAAGGGGAGGAACATATATATGGATCAACAATGGATTCGGTTAGATGGATAGGCTGGTCAGTTAAAAATGCTAGCATATTTCAATGGTTGTGTTCATTGCACAAAAATTATAGGGTGCCACATATGTGGAACTATTTTGAGACCGGTTCGGTAACGTATAGCATGATGGAGTTGAAGAATGTTTCAAAAAATATCTACATGGAGAGGAATTTAAATTACATACTAAATATACTATTCAAGATCCTCAATCTATACTAAGGTGGTGCATGTTAGTAATGGGAGAAGAATCATCTATGCAAGCATAATCTACAAGAAAATGACATGTGCAAATATTTTTTTGGGAGGTGGTTGATGTAGATCGTTCACATGCATGGAATGCAAGAGTGTGACTGGGACTTGTGGCTTTCATTCCATTTGAAGCTTCGATAACCCCATATCTGAAATATGGACTAGAATTTACTTGTTTTCTTTTGCCCCCCATATCGCAATTTTGACTGGGATGGTTGTGAATCAAAAAATTGGGTTGATGGATGGGATCACATATCACTTCCACTTGATAAACATGCAATTGTTGAGCTAACTCCATTGGAGGAAAACCAATCATCTATTTCTTTATATTTTGATCATGTCTCATATCTTGTACAACCTAGTATGATTTGCAATTTACTTGATGTATTTACATGGTATTTAGTTGGACATTAATGGAATTTTCTCATCTTAAATGTTAATTGCATACCTACTCTCATATTTTGTAGGATGTGTATATGTAGTGGTTTCCCTAGAGGATAGTGAATGGGGTGAGGAATATTGGTTTGCATGTTGTATAGATGGAAAGAAAACCCTCAATATATCCATAACCGATAATGAACATAACCACTTTCCAATCGGGTCAATTGTTGTTAAAGGTGAAGACTTGACACATGAGAACAATGCAAATTAAAAGGGTGGATATGTTTTCATGGATTACAAACTAGGTGCAAATGTTTATCACTTTACAAACCTAATCCTTGCTACGAACCTCCAGTTATGAACTATGCCCAATAAACATCCCTCGAAGGTATGATACTTCTTAATAGATGCAGAGCATGAAAGACTAACAAAGACCATTAGTAATAAATATGATTAATATGGTTTGGTTGTATAATAATAGGTATGTCAACATGATGAGGTATGTAAAAACATGATTATGAGATTTGGTGCCAGGACTTGTATAAAATATTGTTGCACATGGTATATATTGTTTAATAATTGAAGGTTGCATTTAAATTTTGTTTATGAATATCCCACATATCATTGATATGCATATACTTTGTGATGTGGCTTTCTTTATGTTTATATTCATAAAAAAATTTATAAATTGCACCAGATTCATCATGGATTTGTTGTCGTTTTTTTTTCTCTTATCCAAGTACACCATAATATCCTCATGCATCATCATCATCATGCTTCACCAACCCCATGCTCATTGTCACCATCCCCATCATGCTTCATCAACACCATGAATCTCACATTGTGCCACTCCCACTACTTTCCAAGCATAATGATATCATTTGTTTCTATATTGTTTTGGCTTTTCATATTCATAAAAAACTTGATAAATTGCACAAACTTCATCATGGATTCGTTGTCTTTTTTTTTTCTCTCATCCAAGTACACCATAAGATCCCCATCCATCATCATCATCATGCTTCACCATCCCCATGCTCATTTTCACCATCCTTTTCATGCCTCATCAACAACATTCATCTCACATTGTGCCACTCCCACTACTTTCCAAACAAAATATCATTTGTTTATATATTGGTTCAACTTTTCATATTCATAAAAAACTTGATGAATTGCACAATCTTCATCATGGATTCATTGTCTTTGTTTTTTTCTCTTATACAAGTACACCATAATATCCTCATCCATCATCATGCTTCACCATCCCCATGCTCAATGTCACCATAACCTTCATGCCTCATCAACACCATGCATATCACATTGTGCCATTCCCACTACTTTCCAAGCAAAATATCATTTATTTCTATTTTGGTTCAAATTTTCATATTCATAAAAAAATTGATAAATTGCACAATCTTAATCATGGATTCACAATGTCTAACCCCTAGTTTGTATCCTAAACCCTTGTTTGTATTCTAAACCCTAGAAACCCTATTTTGCAGCCTAAGCCCTAGTTTGTATTATAAACCCTAGAAACCCTAGTTTGTAGCCACTAAGCTATCATTGACCAATCACTAATACGAAATGCAATGTCACCATTGACCAATATATACTATCAAACATTCACACCTTTAAAACTAATTTAGAAACCTAATCTAGCCCTAGATTAGGTTTCCATCTTTCTAGATTTGGTTCCTAGGTTTCTAAATAACGTATAAACCTAATCTAAATACATAGAATCCTAGAAAATTTCTAGCCCAAGAAACCTAATCCAGCCCTAGAACCCTATATGTCTTATTCATTCCATAATTGTTGATGGGCCACTATATGTATTTTTCATTGTAGGATCACCAATTGGGATTTCTTAACGATATTGGGTACACATGTAAGATAAATGGCGCATGCATGAAATTATGAATGCACATACGGAGATAGAGCATGCACATGCAAGCTTAGGGTGTGTGGGGGGGGGGAGCTAATGTGTATGTGCATATTTTAGAATCTGGTGTGCATAGTGCCACTTGCATCAAATGTTGAAGTTTGCATGTCATCATTACTATTCATGTCATTATCATCAATATCATATTCATTTCTATCATCATCCTCATCCTCATTGTTATTGGCATTGGCATCCGCTTGTGGTAGGGGTTCCTTTTATTTGGCCAGATAGGACATTAGGATTTTCCTTAGCGGAACACAAGGTAATTCTTGCATTGGGGAGAAAATTGCACATAACCCACCATGAAATCCTCCAGTCAAACTAACCAACTTTTTCATGCCTAGACACACATTCCCAAATTTGTGAAACTCAATTCCAATGCTTGATGGTGGTTTTCAACCTCGAGACTAATTTGGCATGTGTCCTTGAATGGCTACAGAGGGGGCACTTGAAAATGGGCATAGATAAAAAACTGTGCATCAGATCACAAAACCATCAATTCCATTGGATTCCTAGAATTGGCTTACAGGTAAGGTTGCTTGACTCTTGTGAGTCTCATGGATGGAGGTGCTTTTTATTTGGTTAGACAGGGAACTAGGGTTTTGCTCAGTGGAATGCATGGATATTATTATATTGGGCGGTAAAAATCCAAACCGAGAACCTTAACTAGGTTTCGTCAACTTCCACTACTATGTTTGGATATTGTGGACATGGTCACACTGTCCATGGTTTCCTAGGATATTTCAATTAAAAATTAACCCCCTTGTGCCAAATTGGAATTGGCCCTTATTGAGCAAATACTAGTTCCAGATATGGTATAATGAGACCATTTTCAAGGAATTGAATAATGATAGAGGAGTTCCTTTGTTGAAACCCAACATCGTGAATCCATCAAAATCAATGGTTTCATGATCTAAGTTATGCTTTATGTTCTATGTCCAATTGCAACTCGCCCTCTAGTTCCATCTAGGGACAATTTGTGAATTTTCTTTTGGGGCAAAAAATCCAAACGGGAAGCATAACTAGGTTCCATAAACTCCCACATATGTTTGGACATTGTTTATGTTGTCATGCTACCCATGGTTGCTTGAGAGATTTCAATTCAAAATTGAACCCCTTGTTCAAAATTGGCATGGGCCAATAACAAAAGGATGTACTCTTTCTCACCGTCCTACTATACTTTGTATCCATGGTTAGTGTATCCCTACCCAAACATACCTATAGGAGCTTACATAACTCAATTCTATTGCCTAGTTGTAATTCTATGCCTTGAGCTTGGAATCACCATGTTTCCCCGAAAGGCTTTAGGATGCGAGTTGCAACTGGCCATGGAATGATGATTGTGGCTCATATATGAGAACCATTGAATATGTTGGATTCATGACATTAGAATAGTGCTACGGGTGCCTCTTCCCCATGGTTCCATGGCCTGAAACTTTTCTTGTTTTCCAATTCCAAAAACTAGGGTTTTGGTAAATAAGAGGCAATGCAATTTTTGCACTAAGGGGTAAACTTGGGAAATATTTCAACCATGAACTTGTGGCTAGTGTTCCCATGTTAAACATTCCCAAACACATTTGTATTATGTCACAGAAATTAGATATGATTCCTAGTTTGAATCCTATGCCCCCAACATGGATTCACCATTTGTCCCTGAAAGCCTCTAACAGGCGAGCTACAACTGGCCATAAAATAATGACCGTGGCTCAGATTGATGAAATATCAACTTTGTTGGAATCATGACATCGTATTAATAATAGGTGTTCCTCTCTACTCTAGGTCCATGGCCTGGAAATCATCTTGTTTGAAAATTTCCAAAATTAAGGTTTCCCTCAATAAAAGACATCGCATTTTTTTCACAAAGGAGTCTGCTTGGGAAATTATTTGACTCTGAACTTGTGGCTACAATGCCCACATCAACCCTGACCAACCACACTTTCAAGATGCCACAAAACTCATATCTCTTGCTTGAATCGAATCCTATGCCCCCAATGAGGATTCACCATGTGACCCTTGAAGCCTCTACGATGCAAGCTGCAATGGGCCATACAATGATGGTCGTGGTTTGGATAGGTGAACCATCAAATCCATTGGAATGATGGCATCGTAATAATTATAGGTGTGCCTCCCTACTCTGGGTTCATGGATCAAAGATAATCGTGTTTGACAATTTTCGAAACTAGGGTTTCCCTCAGTATGAATGTGAAATTATGTTCACACCAAGATCTGATCAAAAATTAAACTCTCTCACAATAATTCTCACACAACTAGTCAAGAACACATAAATTTACTCACAATAAATGCACATAACATTACTCTCATGAATAATAATACATCGGCCAACCTTATACAAGTAAATGGATGTCAATATATAACTTTACATCAAAGATTCAAATGCATAAGGATTCCATTCAAATCCTCACAAAAGCAGACTTACTAAATTGATGCAAAACCTCCCTAGGTGGCAAGTCTGTTCGCCAAGTCACACCAAAGGCTCACGAATTTCTAATTTAGTGATCAGATAGTGATGTGTGATGAAAAATCATGCTAAATCCAAAAAATGGAAGGAAGAAACATCAAGGAGTGAAAGTGGTCCAAAAAACACTTTCCCTAGTCAACTAGCTTTTCACCTTTCACCCAAAAGCAGTAAAAAGAAGTAAAAAGTAGTAATGCGCCTTTCTCACCAAAATCTTATCTGGAAACTTGTGTTCCACACCAGGAAGGCTTGTGGTCCCCCCAAAGATGCCTTGTGGTCCACACAATGACTCATATGCAAACTATCTAGTCTAATACTTAGGAATTAATCATAAAATGATTCATTAATGCTACTAAGCTATTAAATGACATATATGTGGGTTTTAAATATTCCAACACCCCCCATAAGTCTAAATTTATGTGCTAAAAATCAGAAATAAAAACTAGGGCCTAGTAACAAGACATGGTCACCCTGTACAATACTGCTTGGTCCACAAAAACAAGGAAAGAAGGAAAACCTCATGGGAAAAAACCTTCCCTAAAAAATGGACATCATCAAAATTGAAAGATTGTTGATCAATCCTTCACTCCACCACATTTTCAACCATCCCAATCAGTGATCTAAGATAGTTGAATGTATTCTCAGTAAAAGCTTTGGTGAATATGTGTGTAGTTTGCTCAATTTTTGGGAAATACTGCAAATCAATGATCTGGTCATGCACTAAACTCCCGATGTAGTGCATATGGATCTCAATATGCTTGGTCCTCTGTCTCTATACTGGATCACTTGAGACCCTTATATCACTTTGATTGTCAGAAAAGATGACAGTAGGAGTACTAAAGTCAATCTCAAACTCTGAAAGAATACCCTGCAACCACAGACATTGAGTAGTAGCATTCACTACTCCTCTGTACTCAACCTCTACTGAAGATAGTGCAATTTCTCGCTGGAACAGTGAACAGGACCACCTCCAAACATGAATACAAATCCATATGTGGATTTTCTGTCAAGGCTATCACCAACCCAATCTGAGTCAGTAAAGCCAAGAAGATCTAGGCTAGAATTTGCAGCATAGTGAATCCCATCAGTCTTGGTGACTTGCACATAGTGCAAGATTCTTTTTGCATCCATCCAATGGAGCTCATGTGGCTTCTCCATGCATCTTTATGCCACACTCATAGCATATGCAAGATCATGTCAAGTATGAGTCAAGTATAACAAGCTTCCAACAAGCTTCCTATACAAGGTGTTGTCAACCAAGGGTGTAGATTATGCTTCTTCAAGTCTAACTCCTGAAAGGAAAGGAGACTTTGAAGGCTTGCAATCAACCATATTGAACTTATTTAGCAGGTAAGATGCATATTTGGACTGAGATACCTTAGTTCCATTCTCAGTTTGAGAAATCTCAAGCCCCAAAAACTGCTTAAGAATTCCCAAGTCACTAATGGAAAAAGCTTAATGCAAAGCATTCCTTAATGAAGCTATTTGATCAGTAGAGCTACCTGTGATTAGTAGATCATCAACATACAGAACTATAATCATAATTGAAACATCAATCAGCTTCATATAAACATTAGGATCATCTTTGCATCTCACATAAGATTGTGACAAGAGAAAGTTGTCCATTTTGGCATACCAAGACCTGGGGAATTGCTTAAGCCCATATAAGGACTTCCTTAACCTGCACACATAGTTAGGATCAGATGTATAACCTTATTGGTGCTGCATATAAATATCCTCCTCAATATCCCAATGGAGGAATGCATTCTTGACATCCATGTGGTGCACTTCCCAGTGCTTGGATGCAGAAATTGCAGAACTAGTCTTATCGAATCCTTCTATGCAACCGGTGCAAAATTGTCATTGTATTCAAGGTCTTGGACTTGGGAGAATCCCTTTTCTACCAGCCTAGCCTTATATTTCACTTATGTACCATCAACTGCACACTTGGTTTTGTAGATCCACTTACACCTTACCAATTTTCTTCATGGGGGGAGCTTGACTAGCTCCCATGTTTCATTCTTCTACACTAAATGAAACTCCTCATCCATGGAAGCCTTCCATATTGGGTCATGTGACGCTTCCTTATATGTCTGAGGATCAGAATCCACCATCATATAATATCTCTCAGATAGGTAGGTGTCATTCACATTGAGAGTAGTCTCAAATTGTGATCTAGTCCTCCTTGTGTCCTGAGGATTTCCCACTAGTTCATCTGCTTCTTGCAAAGTCTTAGCAACCTATTTAGGCCTTGTTGGTGAATTAGGATCTATAATAAAATGGTCCTCACCATCAGAAATATCAAAATAAAAAAAAATTCAAGAGCAGCATCACTTACTTCTTCAGGTGGCGGTGAAGATGGTTCTCCAATTTCAACATTCTGAGAGGGCTCTTCTTCGAATTGAACACTTCTTTCAATGAAGTCTTTTTGAGTACCGATGTTCAGCAACTTATAGCCTTTGGATTCCTATGAATATCCAACAAAAATATAAGGTTGGATTTGGGGCTACATAGCCCTCCTCTTCTCAAGTGGAATCCTAGCCCAAGCCTTTGAGCCAAAAATCGTGAAATGAGAAATATCAGGTTTGTGCCCATTCCAAGCCTCAAAAGGAGTGATTCCTTTGAGAGCTTTGTGAGGCACCCTATTTTGAATGTATGTGGCACAACTTATTGCCTCATCCCAAATCCTTGGATATAAAGACTCTGCCTCAAGCATACATGTGGCCATTTCCTTCAATGATATGTTCTTCTTCTCAGCAACACCATTCTGCTAAGGTGTATATGGAACAGAGTGTTGCATTTGTATGCCTGAAGAGGCACAAAATTGCTGAAACTCAGATTTGATGTACTCCCCACCACTATCAGATCTGATAATCTTGATATGTCTACCAGACTGGTTCTCAACTGAGGCCTTGAAAAGCTTGAACAGACCAAAAAATTCAGACTTTAACTTGATGAAATAGATCCAACGATACCTGGAAAATTCATCTATGAAGGTAAGGATGTATTTGGCATGGTTCAAGGACTCGTGGGGGAATAGACATGATATGTCACTATGAATAAGCTCCAAGGGTGCATAGGTTCGCTTAGTTTTGGATCTCCCATATTTATGCTCATGGTGTTTTCCTATGATGCAACTTTGACAGGCACCTTTAGAAAATCGGATATTGGGAAGCCCTATGACCATTTATTTCTCATGATGTTGGGAAAGATATTTATGGTTTAGCTGGCCAAATATTTCATGCCATAATTTGTTTGACTCATTGGCATGGGTTAAAAGAGAAGAATGTGAGGGGAATGGCACAAAATGAGAAAACTTCTAGATTCTAGAGCTATGGTCAGTAGTGCCTAATGCAACAATTCGGCATGTAGTCATTTCACATATCTTAACATCATTAGGTGTAAAGATCACCATTTTGGGTGAACCTATGTGGGTCATCTGGTATACTGACAAGAGATTAGCAGCAAGTCTATGAACATACAATACATTATTGAATGAGCCAAAATCGAGATCTATGCTGCCTTTACCTTTGCTTGAAGTTTCAGAATTATCACCCAACACAATATTTGGACCAGAGGAAGAGTCAAATGAAGTAAAAAAATCACTTGTAGACACCGTGTTCCTTGAAGCTCTAGAATCAATAATCAGTGAGGTAGGATTGGATGTGATTTCCATCAGTGCATGCACTCTCTCCTTATCTTCAGAATTTTCTCCTCCATCCTTCCTCCTTGCGCTCTCAGGAAGAGGAATGTTGGATTTCTACAGGAGTAGAGCCATTTGATCAATGGTTTTCTTCATGCAGGAGCTTTCAGGATGAAATCCCCTGCTGCAATAAGTACACTTTTCCTTCTCATTCTTCTTATTTGGATTCTTCTTTGAGTGGTAGGAATCTTCGGGAACTTCTGTTTGTCTTTCCTCTGATTAGTGGGATTCTTGAAGTTGCCCTTCTTCTTCCCTTTCGAACCCTTTGAATATCCAACATTCAAACAATGGTCTTTTGATGGATTTTTTATGGCTCCCATCAAGGCCAATTTGTCTTTCTCTTGTGTAAGAGACTCCATGAATTCTGAGAGAGTAGGACTCTTCCAGTTTCGAACTGCTTTTCTGGTTGAGTGGAAGGTCGAAACAAAGACTGAGTAATCAGGGCCAAGCTTGGAGAGAATGGCCAAGATTAGTTGCTAATATTTTTTATCAATACCACATTGATTCAACTGTAGAACAAGTGATTTGGATTTGGAGAAGAAATCCTGGAGGTTATCGAAATTATGTGGACTCAATAAAACTAGTTCATTATCCAGTTGGTGGCCTCTTAATTCATCAGTCTTTCCAAACAATTCCTGAAGCTTTATCCAAAATTCATTTGGAGAGGTAAGGCCATCGAGATGGAATAAAAGATCCTTGGATGTAGTGAGACACAATAATCCATAGGATTCATCTCTTCTATTATTCCATTTTGATTTCTCAATTGTGGAGGTTGGCTCTGGTTTAGTTTCCATAGTCACCATGTAGAGGCCTTTGCTCCTCAACATGATCTCCATATGCGCTTTTCAGTCAAAATAATTGAATGGATTGAGGTTCATATGATGTGACTGATCCATGACAGCTCTGAAATAAATTTTGGAGTGATTTGGGTACGCCCCTGGATGCTCAGTTGCGCCCTCTGGATGATAGAATGTGCCTTGTGGATTAATTACTGCGCCCTCCTTGAGACTGGTTGGATCCTGCAATAAAATAGAAGGAGAAAGGAATATCTTGATAGCTCTGATAGCATGTGAAATTCTTTTCACGCCAAGATCTGATCAAGAATTAAACTCTCTCACAATAATTCTCACACAACTACTAAAGAACACAGAAATTTACTCACAATAAATGCACATAACATTACTCTCATGAATAATAATAGATAATCGAACCTTAGATAAGTAAATGGATGTCAATATATAAATTTAAATCATATATTCGAATGCATAAGGATTCCATTCGAATCCTCACAAAAGCATACCTACTAAATTGATGCAAAACCCCCCTAGGTGGCAAGTGTGTTCTCCAAGTCACACCAAAGGCTCACGAATTTATGATTTAGTGATCAGATAGTGATGTGTGATGAAAAAAAATGCTAAATACCAAAAATGGAAGGAAGAAACATCAAGGAGTGAAAGTGGTCCAAAAAACACTTTCCCTTGTCAACTAGCTTTTCACCTTTCACCCAAAAGCAATAAAGAGCAGTAAAAAGCAGTAATGCGCCTTTCTCACCAGAATCGTATCCAGAATCACTAGAAATGCGCCCAAGTGACTTAGGAAACTTGTGGTCCACACCAGGAAGGCTTGTGGTCCCCCTAAAGATGCCTTGTGGTCCACACAATGACTCATATGCCAACTATCTAGTCTAATACTTAGGAATTAATCATAAAATGATTAATTAATGCTACTAAGGTATTAAATGACATATATGTGGGTTTTAAATATTCCAACAATGAGACATTGCATTTTTTGCAATAATGGGTCAACTTGGGCGTTGGAGATACTCATCTTATGGCCCCCATGGATATGATGAAATCATAAGAAAGGATATGGCTAGTTGTTGTGCACTCATGGGTATCCTTGTCAAGTTAATAGAAATATTAAATGTATAGTATACCTTTACGTTTATAAAATTAACTCATATTTTGAGTTGGTAAATGATTTACGACTTTAAATGATGGACTTATAATAACCTTGTCTCTTTCAATTTTTTATTTTTAGCAATATGACATTATGATGATAGGACCGGGAGTTTGCTTATCTTTCACCATGTGTCCTTGAGTTTGTTTACCTAAACAAAATAGGGGGCACAAAATGAAAACTGAAAATCATAAAGAAGTGTGGTGATATGAACACATATGTGGCTAAGAGTGATCAAGTTATCCCTTTGAGTGCATGAAATACATAGAAAGATAGCATAACACATGGTTTTAGGGAGAAGTATAGGGCATCATTCCTAAGGGTTTGAAAAATTAAGGGTGGTGCACTTAACCAGTCCATGCTTAGGGTTTAAAAAGATGGTTTATGAAGAAATGTTGACTTGGTGAAGAAATTAAGGGCTTTTAAATACCTGAAATCATAAAACTAGAAATTGGTCCCTAAATGAGAGATCTAGGGAACATGAGTAATGCATGTGTTGAGAAAAGTATTGTCATTGATGTCAACGCATAGTAATGATGATAATTATGTTTCATTGATGATGATGTGGCAAATAAGTGACAACAAGAAGACAACATGCATCTTCATAATTTCAATACTAGTTCTAGTACCAACACCTATAGGATTTGGGTACTGGTCAAACTTATTTCATGCTTTCAGTCATGAAATCCTTTGATCATATATATATATATATGGATTGATCTTATTATACCCGCCAAGGTCACCTAAATGCCCACTAGGGTCATCTAGATTCCCACCAAGTCACCTAAATGCTTGCCAAGTCACCTAAATTCCTTCCATGTCAAGCTAAATGTTGGCCAGGTCACCCAAATACCTGCCAATATCACCTATAATTCCATCCATGGTCATCTAAATGCTCTCCAAATTAGATAAATGCCTTCCAAGTCACCTAAATTCCCTCCAAGCCAAGATAAATGCCCTCCAAGTCACCTAAATCCCCCCCAAGGTCACCTAAAATTCCTTCCAAGGTCATCTAAATGCCCTTCAAGTCACCTAAATTCCCTCCAAGTCACTGAAATTCCCTCCAAGTCACCAAAATGCCCTCCAAGTCACTGAAATGCCCTCCAAGTCACATAAATGCCCTCCAAGTCACATAAATGCCCTCCAAGCCAAGCTAAATTCCCACCAAGTCACCTAAATGGCCGCTAAGGCCAAATAAATGCCCTGCAATGCACTTACATGCCCATCGATGCAGTTATAGATAGAAGAGTGAAAAAAGATCTTATATGCAGTTGGATTGTAGTCAAGAACATTGTAAATGTGCATTGTTGTCAAGAAAAATTTACAGATTAAAGAGGTAAGATATGTACCCAACACAATCTTTGTGTTGCATGATGTTAATAAGGTGTAGAAGGAAAATTCTCTCTACTATCATAGTGAGAGGTTAGGGAGTGTATTTGGGATTATGAGTACACCCCATGGGATGACTATTCAAGTCATCAAGATCCTTCACATTTATGGTGATTTCCATGAAGATGACAATTTTTTCATAAAATACACGCACTAGGTTTTATGACACATTTGCAACATTGAGACGAAACAACATGTCCAAAATAGTTAGATCCAAATTGGCATTCGTGATAGAATCCTTGAATCAAAGTTTTATAAACGTTGAAAGACCATGTACCATAGCTCAAGAAATGCATGGTAGAAAATTTGATTAATATATTTAACTTCCAATGCTATGATATGCCATACTTACCTTTTCAACAACATTTTTTCTTTAGAGGTTATCATAGTATAGAGGTAGAACATTACGGTGGGCCAATGTCTTAAAGTATATTTATTAAGATTTATTAGGGCAGTCCAACTTCTATTAAATTATATTTATGAATATTTATGGGAGAATCTCTTAGAGTTATGAAGATTTATTGGCTTGAACAAATTATACAAATGATTTATCTTGGACTTATCTCATGTCGCATACCCACTTCATGCTCTCTTTCACAAAATTGTTAAGAAGATAACATTCCAATAGTATTTAGTTCAACAAAATATATAGACCAATGCCTCATATATGAACTCATATTTGTCTTCTACAACACAAACTCCTATTTCATATTAGTATCTTAAGTCCTTCATATTCCATTAAGAATTACTCAACGTTATAACAGAGATACCCATGCAATTATCCAAGTTATCAAACAATGTAAACTAATCATATAGAAACATTATTGGTCACACATGTATGATCACACTAAAGACTTTTGTGAACGTGTCAAGAGAAAATTTAAAATAAATTATATCACGCAAGTTATACTACAATAATAGAAGTTATGACAAAGTAGACGATCCTTAAATGACATGTCAATGTACATGTATCAAAATGGGCAATGATGTACATGTATTCCAAAGTACATATGTCCTAAACTACACATTAAAACTCGATCTTTGTCTTTTTTTTCCTAACTTTGATGCATCATTCCTTTGTCTAGGACTGGTGTGCATCTCTGGAGTCTACAAATCAAAGATCAATTTTCTTAATCAACTAACTACACTAATACATTTACACAAACAAACTTAAAAAATTAAATTACGGCTCAATTACTTATAACGAATACTCACTTAATGCTTCTGAGGTATCATTGCTTTTGGTGTCCTCCTTGGAGAAAGCTTCTCTGCAATTGTTCTATGCAAATAAAAAATATCATATCTCAATTATTTCAATAATGATCAACATGTGGATGTAAACATATTAACACTTTGTAATGAATGAACATCTCATCGAAAAAATAGACTCTAGGACAGGAGACTAGGTTTCTTGTGTATCAAGCGGAGACATAGTTTGAACATCAAGCTCGATCACATCCTCTACTAGATTAGAGGGGCTAGGCACTGCTTTTTCCAATGGATATAGTCACCAAATGCTGAAATAGTTAGACATGCATGAATAAACTATGTACATATATTGAAATCAATACCTCTGTGTGATTTCTTCCCATCTTTGATGAAATAATAGTTGCTGCACCAATGACCCCACTGAGGTTTTGCATGGAGGACACTCCAGCATGATGTTGTAAACATATGAATTAAAAATTAAGAAAAACAAGTTCTGCATGGAATTGAAAGTTAATAAAAAACTATCATCAGAGGCTATAAATCACCATGGAATCCATAGTTCAATGATCATGGACACCCTCCCTAATTCTGGAAGAGGGTTGTTTGATAAAGACACAACCCTTAGCAACATTTGGACTTCATGGAGAAGGAAATAAAAGTTGTGGTACTGGGATTTTGGTTGATTCCCACATTCACATAGTGTTGTCGTATTTATACATGGACATGTGGATAAATGAAATAAAATGTATTAAAAATATAACATGTTGAAATAGTTACATATGTCTGAGATGTCTCTCCACCATGGCGAGCATCACTAGTGCCAAATCCTTTCCCCTCTGTGGAGGTATCTAGCATCTCCAAGTTTAAAAAGCCACCAAGCATTGACGTAGTTAGACACATACATGAACCAACGAACAAGCATATATCAACAATCTAACATGTTGAAATTATTACCTTAGTATGAACTTCTCCATGAAGGGGGGATTCATTGGTGCCAAAACCTTGCCCCTTTGTAGTGGCATCTAGCATTTGCAAGTTTAGAAATTCACCAAGTGTTGATGTAGTTAGACATACATGAACCAATGAACTAATATGCATTAAAAAACTAACATACATTTGAAATTGTCACCTAAGTGTGAATGGTCTCTCCACCAAGCCTAGGGGCTTCACTAGTGCCAAAGCCTTGCCCCTCTGTAGAGGCATCTAGCATCTGCAAGTTTGAAAATTATAAGTGTTAGAAATCTATTTACATGTGTATAGTAAGGGAAAATAATTTTGAACATGATTATGTTTAAGCATAAACTTACCTCACTTAAGAACCTAGAAAGGTTAACATTTGGGATATCACTAGAATCAATGTTTTGCCCATGCTATTGATGATCTAGTAGCTACAAGTTTAAAAATTGTAAATATTAGATCGTCTAACATTGATGATTTAACATGTATTAACAAACATACATGTTGAAATAGTTACCTCTATGTGATTTGCTGCAGTCGAAGATATGATGACACTTGGCACACCAAAACCACCTGTATATTGTGGAACACTAGTCTCTCCACCAGTAGGGCCAAAGCTTTTCCCCTCTGTATTTGCATCTACCATCTGTGTACAATAACGAAAAAATAGTTTGGAAAATAAATTATTATTAACCATATACATACCACCCTAAATAACCCAACAATAGAAACATCTAATGGCGCACTACTCTAGCATGCATGGACACATGATGTGCACTCACGATCTATGAGGAACCTGCAACAATTAATTAATGAAAGTACACGAGATAGCAGTAATAACAGAACTCATAATCACTTTATTGATCACAGGCCACTTCGAGGGGGAAACCTCCTTTGAGCAAGCTCAATACAAATAACTTCACTGTACCTTCATTAGCCTCAACACACACTTATATACTAAGTCTATGCCCAATACTATGGGTCAATACCATGGGACATATAATACTACGGGACAACTTACAAAGCATATGTGTCCAATACTATGGGTCAATACCATGGGCTAATACAAACTATGGATGAACAAATACTACGGGACGACTTACAAAGCATATGCGTCCAACAACAATATACTAACAAAGTAAAGAGAAGGGTTGACACAGGTTCCTAACATTCCCTCTCCCTTAGAAAAAGATTTGTCCTCAAAGATTTAGATGTCAAAATTGATGCAGAATATGAAGGAGTGGTTCCCCTGTAGCAACCTCAGGTTGCATTCCGGGCCACTAACTCCTTTTGAGTTTCAGGGAGGATTGCTTGGAAGGATATAGATGAAGAAGAACCATATCAACTGCGTGAAAAGTGCACTCAGAACGGTGTTGATCGACTTGTTTTTCCAGTCGAATTCTTGCCATGTGAAGATTGTCCTGCAGAATGAGAAGAATCTGATCGTGGTTTCGAAGAACCGAGTCAATTTCTTGAACTGGGGAGCTACTAAGGGTGTATGGAAGAAGAACTGGCGCTGCATGTCCATAGATTGCTTCATATGATGTCCTTTTAGATGTGGTATTTTACCACTGGAGCGCTTCTAGGAAATCCATAGAAATAGTTGTCCAAATTCGTGTAGGGATGAGCAAGGGTTCGAGCAATCCCGAAAGGAGTGTCATTTCACCCTTGTTGACCTAGAAAGTATCACAGTAAACCACCATCTGTTGAATTGTCATTTTCAGTCCCTACCAAAAGAAGTTACATTGTTCCCGGTCATACGTTTTGAGGAATCTAGAGCGCCCTGCCAATGAAGAAGCATGGAGTTCATAGAAGAGATAGCCATGTTGAACATGTTGCAACCAATTTGGAACAAGCAAAGAAATAGCTGTAAGAGAAACTGGGTCATCAAATGTGCGAGAAGGGGCATCTGCCACCATACTATCCTTACCCTTCTTGTAAGTGATCGCATAGGCAGAACCCATGAGTTGGATAACCCATTTCAGGTGTTTTGGGGAGGAGACCTGTTGTTCCAGGAAATTTTCCAGACTCCGGAGATCAGTCTTGATGCATAAATAATTCCCTAATAGGTATGGCTGCCACTTCCGTACTACATGAAAAATAGCCAGCATTTCCTGCTGAGATGTAGATGCAGCTGAATTCTTACCGGAAAGGTCTCTTGAAGGCGACAAGCCCACTGGTTCAGCAAAGACACCTGCATATCTATCCAAGGAAGTAATGGAGACCATTGATGGGTGCATCTAAATGGTATGGATTTGAGCGATGACACCATGTGAATTCTTGTTAAGGATATTTTTCAGGCAAGTGAACTGATGATGCAGAGAGACCCTTGTTGTAAGCCTGTAAATTTGTGTTGTTTCCCATTGACTAAAAACTGCATCCAAAGTTCAGCAAAATCCCATAAGATGGGGCCAAGTGTGCGTAACAATTGAACACCCAAAACCACATCACATCCTCCTAGGGACAAGGAAAACATGTCAGAGCGCAGGTTATAATCTTCCAGAGAGATATGCACATTGTGACACTTCCCCTTGCAAGGTAAGGTGCCCCCATTGGAAACCATGATTTCAAATTTGGAGCAAGGATGAACAAAACAATCAGCCTGTTTGGTGATCCGAGGGTCAATGAAGTTATGAGTGATACCAGAATCAATGAGTATTGTAAGAGGAAGCTTCTTGAAGTAACCCCTGACTCGCATTGTTTGGGGGGTGGTGATGTCGGATAAAGAATGGAGAGATATCCTTGGTTGGTCGTCCTAAGATGGGGGGTCAATAGGCGGCTCCTGAATGTCGACCTGATCATCCATTGTATCTGGAGTTTCTTCACCAATTTTAGAGGCAGTTGGAGAATCCATATCCAAGAGATAGAGATTTTGTTGAACACATTTATGTCCCCGAGTGAATTTCTCATCACAATTATAACAAAGCCCTTTTTCTCTGCGTGCTGCATCTCCGTTTCAGACAAATGCTTGATAGGAGTTGGTCGAGGAGCTGGCGGGATGGGAGGTCATTGAGAACCCATATTTCAAAAGGGAACAAAAGTGGGTTTGGAGCGCTGTTGGGCTGCAATCTTGTCTTCTGCCAACTTAGCCAACCCCAGGGCTTCCATCATTGTGTTGGGACAGAACATTTTAACCTCTGAATGGATTTCATCCTTAAGACCATTGATAAAACAACTCCTGTAGAATTCATCAGAAAATCCTTCTGTGTGATTGGCTAGTTTCTCAAATTATGTCTGATACTCTCTCACAGTGCCAATTTGGCGAAGTTTAGTGAGGGCTCCTGTGAAGTCATCAAAAGCACTAGGACCAAATCATTGCAAAAGGAGCTGGCAAAAATCTGGCCATTTTGGCTCTTCATGAGACTTGATGTACCAACGGTACCATTGAAGAGTTTCCTGTTCCAAATGAAATGATGCAAGTGGAACTTTGTTGACATCAAAAGTATTATGCAGACTGAAATACTGTTTTGCATGATAGATCCATCCAATTGGATCAGTACCATTGAAGCGAGGAAAATCAAGCTTCGGACCACGGAAATTGCTGGAAGAAGAGAACCCATTGTCTGATGAAAACTTGGATTGTCGTTTATTGTTCATGGCTGAATGTTCAAGTTGGAGGCCGAGAAATTTTTCATGCAGATCCTGGAGTTTGGTTTGGATGGCTGCAAGTGCTTCCTCCATGGTTTTTGCTCCTGCGCTGGTGACAACCATAACCAGGAGTTTTTTTTGTTTTTGGGAATGGGTAGAAAAACACAAACATAAGCTTATTTAGTCAAAGGAAATTTGGATTTGGGAAAAACTTTGATGGGTAATTGGGGCTTGACTAGGTTTTGGAGACTTTCGAATGGATAGGGAAGCAGAAAATGAGGATTTAAGAAGTGGGGTGAAAGAATGGGAAAATTTTTCAGAGAGGGATAAAGAAGCAGAAATAAGGAATGAACACGGTGGCAAAATTTGGAGGCGAGTGGGTGAAAATTGGAGAAGTTATGGCAAACCCTAAAAATAGACAAATGTGAGATTTCTGGCTTTGGGAAGTAGAATTTGGGATAAGGTCCTCAGGAATGAAATCTGCAGAATGGGATTGTAGGGGTGTCTGGGAAGTTTCAAGGGAAACAGAGTTAAAACAAGGGAGATATGGCGAAAAAATGGATTTTTTTTTTCAAAAATGGATCTGCAACGACGCGGAAGGGATCGACAACAGATGGATTTGAAACGACGTCGAATGGATCGAAAATGGATGGATCTGAAATGACTTTCAGAATATATCTGAAATGGCTAGATCGGGAATGACCTTCAGAATGGATTTGAAATGGTTGGATCTGAAACGGCTCGAAATGGATCTGAAACGACGTGGAAGTGATCGGCAACAATTCAGTTGAAAATAGATATGGATCCTAGGTATGTTCGGCTTCCTAACAGTTCAGGGGTTTCACTCGGCCACCAATGTTGTCTGACGGCTTGCGTATTGGGGTAGTACCCCTCACTCCATGGCTCAAGTAAAACTGATAACCGCTTTGCCACAAATGACAACTCTTGGTTTACCTCACGGGTGGGAACTAGTCAATCAGGTAGGGGTCGTTGTCATTTTCGCTGGCAAGTCCTCTCGATGGGCCAGCTACTTTGGGGTTCCTGTGTTACTCCTCACAATGATTTTTAGGGATTATGCCCAAGTACTTCCCAAAGTTAAGCCGATAGGGATTATTCCCAGATCCGAACTTGTAACAGATGCGAAAAAAAAAATTAGCAGAAATTCCACCCAACGAGCCCAAGAAAGTGCTTTGATACCAGATGTGAGGAACCTGCAACAATTAATTAATGAAAGTACACGAGATAGCAGTAATAACATAACTCAGAATCACTTTATTGAGCACAGGCCACTTTGAGGGGGCAACCTCCTTTGAGCAAGCTCAATACAAATAACTTACAAAGCACATGCGTCCAACACTATGGGTCAATACCATGGGATAATACAAACTATGGATCAACAAATACTACGGGACGACTTACAAAGCATATGCATCCAACAACAATATACTAACAAAGTAAAGAGAAAGGTTGACACGGGTTCCTAAAACGATCCTTAGTGGTGATCTTGTGATGTGTTGATCCACCCCTAGTACTAGATGGTCCTACACCTCAGGGAGGTGATGGTTGTACACTAACAAGGAGAGATGGCTCTGCTCGGCCCATATGATCAATGAGGGTGCTATGGCATACAATTGCATGCACTAGACTCATGAATGCCTCCTATGTCTGTGGTTTCATATCATGTGCACACGGGACACGTGGTCTAGGAAGCTTCTTACGAGCTAGAGGTATTTGGGGATTGACATCTTGATTCCTACCATTGGGATGGTTTTGAAGCATCCCATGACTAATGCCTTGGAACTCCAAGATATCAAAATAATTGTCTTGTTTTCCCATCACGAACTCAGTGTACATCTTTCTAAATAAATAAAAAGGAAACATGTACAATTCCATTTGCATAAAGAAAATCCTTGATATGGGAAAATACCCCCTAATACCCCACCTCAAACTATGGTAAATTACATACTATTAGAGTAAAATGAAGTTTGAAACTATATGAACTATGTAGAGTCTTCGAAGAAAGGAATCGAATAGGTGCATGAGATTCAAAAAGGATCCCTAATATTCCAGTGTCTCTTTTGAAAAAAAATGGAGCTTCCACACTCAACCTCCCAATGAAAGTTTTCAAGTATAAGAGGACAAATTGAGGAGTTTATACATCAAGCCACTACAAGAAAAATTAGGAGTATTTTTCCTTTATTAACAATAACTTAATAAACATAATGGGGTCATGTTGATTCTCTCACATATACACCAAACTATGTCACAAATAAACAATATTTTCTTTGAATGTGGAATTGTTTTGTTGGTTCAAATACTTGGTTTATGATTTTGTTTGGTTGTTTTGTGATCTTTGGGAGTTTATTGTAAGGATTTTTTTTTATGTTTTTTTAGAATATAAATTGAAAGAAAAATGAAAGAGAGGAGAAGACTTATGCATTTTAGTTGCCTCAAAACGCACACACATTTTTTAGTCTATCCTTCTTGGCATCCTAGTTGGCTGCCATGGGCATTTCCATTCCTAGAATTAAGAAATGTGTACATGCATTTTGAATTTCTACAACAGATGTGTGTTTTGCAAAACATGAGATGCATTTAAATGGTCCCTCGTCTTCGTGCACCGACCCAATATTCAATATTTACAACATATTTACTTTACTTTGAATCCATCCTCTAAAATTTCCTTTGAAATTAAAAAACATAGGCTGTCTATTTTCATTTGACCACTTTAACAACATATTCTCTAAAACAAAATTATAATAAAACTTAATATACTCTCTTATAAAATAAAAACAATCAAAATTACATTTTTTAAACTTTATATGACAAGTTTGAACAAAACACTATATTCCTTCTAAAAACAATTAAAATTATATTTTCAATGTTATACCATTTTTTGAAACTTTATATGACACGTTTGAACAAAACATTATATTTCTTCTAAAAACAATTAAAATTATATTTTCAATGTTATACGATTAGAAGTTTGAGTAAAATTCTAAATTCATTCTCATCAAATCAATGTACTTTGTATTTAAATAAATAAATAAACAAAAAGTTTCATAGTATTTGCTACAACACAAACTTTTATAACCTCCTAACTTGCTAAAACTATAGTAAGCTCAATCTTTTTGAGTATAGGAACAAAATTTTAAAGCAAATTAAATAATACCCTTCTTAAGGTATGATAGAACAAAATTGATCTAAGTAAACATTAATCATCATCATCATCATTATCACTAATTCTTAAATCCTTAAAGCAAAACTTACATCATCCATATTTACTAAGCCTATAATCAAATACATAAACAATCTTTACTATTATACAATATAAACAATTAATAATCATAAAAAAATTATTCTACATCCAAATAAAATTAATATATATATATATATAAAGATAATATGCGATTTTTATTTTCAAAATAATTATCACGGTCAAATTCAACCGGAGCAGGGTTGGCAGGTGCGGGGGGAGTACTGGTGGACTCCGAAGGAAGCAAAGTGGAAGAGTACACTTGGGGATTAGGAAATCAAACCAACAATCAGGCAGAGTGGCTCGCCATGATCAAAGGTCTTGATATCACACAGAAGAAGAATATCAGAAGGCTTGTTGTAATTGGCGACTCTCTCATAGTCATCAAAACTGTCAGGGCTATTAGAAGCAAACAAAAAAGTCCAACCTCAAAATATCAGACCCTTCTTGCTCGCTCGATCAGCTCCTTCAATTATGAATCTCTTTCTTTTTATCATGTCCTAAGAAAGAACAACGCTGCAGCCGATACCATGGCTAACCTTGGATCTAGGAAAAATTGTGGTGTCCTCACTAGAAATGGAGCTCATGAAACCTTGGTGTGGGTGCCTTAGTAACTTGAATGGCCCCCTCGGATGCCTTAGTGGCACTGGCGATGTGTATAAACGCGTGTACACTCGCGGTTAGAAGATCATTAATTTCAAATCCACTTTGGATTTGTCTGTGAATTCCCAAGCTCAAAGTGATGGCTTGGCCTGTCAGGCCACACCTGTTCCGCATGCAGGAGGTTTAATGGACTTGAAGGCTAGGTGGTGTATAAACAGGGGAATGTTGGAGGTCAGCTGGATTATCCTTCTGCTGCTTCTCTGCATTCCATCAATACGCTCAGTTAGCTCCGCGGTCATTCGCTTCAAGATGGACAGAAGGAATGTTGGAAACAATGCAGGATTATGCCTCTCGACGCTGCAATGCAAAAATTGTCGGGCAAATCTGCAGGTCTTTGCGGGAGGAATTGGAACGCAGAGTTTCCCGCTGACAATAGATTCTGTTCCTGGCAATGGTGAGAAGGAATTGCACGGGGCTTTGGGCATTACGGCCAAACGAGTTCGTCGCCCAAATAGCGAAACTGGGGGAGCTAATTCGCAGCTGGACACGACCCAAAGGCAAAGGTTGCGTCTTAATGCTAGATACATTGGCTACGAGCAGGAGAGTGAAAAGACCTGGGAAAATATGGAGGAAGACCAGGGTCTCCAGAACAATCTAGGTCTGCATCTGGTCAATGAAAATCCCAGGGAAAATAAGCTCTGGAATGTGAATGGGAGTGCTGGAGGCTTTTGGAATTGCGATTCTCCTCGCGGCCCGGAAAGCCCTCCGCCTGGAGTGCTCTCACATCTGCACGATATTGATGCTCAGGTTGGGTGGTTAAAGGGGGGAAGCAAAGACATCAAGAAGGCCATATCTCAGCTATCCACCTTCGTCAAGATATCTAATTCGGATATCAGAAGTAACACCATCAAAATGCAAGAATTTTTTGAAGGGTTGGTTAGCAAAATGGACTCTCTGCACAGTGGGTTAAGGATTATGGAGGCTAAGGTAGACTGCATTTTCACTAGCAGGAGCAACAGCCCAGCAATTATCTTGGGCCTAGAAGACAATGATGATGCTGCGGTCGGAAAAAAGAAGAAAAAGAACCTGTCTCCCAGAATTTAACGAAGGTCCAGTTACTGTGAAGCTACTTGGTTTTATGTCTTGTCTTTTTTTAAGTTCTGTCTGTCTGTCTGATGCTAGGAAATTTACAGAGGTGTCATTTCCCCTCATAAGTTATGTAAAGTCCAGTTATGTTATGTTCGAAGTCAAGAAATTTCTGAGGTGTCTTTTCCCCTTTTGTGCTAAAAAATTTGATGTGTTTAGAAGTCCGTCTATAGATATCGATATGTAGTTCTGAAAAATTCAGAGGTATCCAGTTCCCTCTTTTGTCAAATCTCATGATGAAGATGAATTCCTAAGACCAGGACAGAGGTGAACTCTCCCTCTTTTTTGGGTACAGTCTCCCAGTATTTTGTAACCTATTCTCAATTTTTATTATAAGAAGTGGGGTGAAAGAATGGGAAAATTTTTCAGAGAGGGATAAAGAAGCAAAAATAAGGAATGAACACGGTGGCAAAATTTGGAGGTGAGTGGGTGAAAATTGAAGAAGTTATGGCAAACCCTAAAAATAGACAAATGTGAGATTTCTGGCTTTGGGAAGTAGAATTTGGGATAGGGTCCTCAGGAATGAAATCTGCATAATGGGATTGCAGGGGTGTCCGGGAAGTTTCAAGGGAAACGGATTTAAAACAAGGGAGATATGGCGAAAAAATGGATTTTTTTTTTTTCAAAAATGGATCTGCAACGGCGCAGAAGGGATCGGCAACAGATGGATTTGAAACGACACCGAATGGATCGAAAATGGATGGATCTGAAATGAATTTCAGAATATATCTGAAATGGCTAGATCGGGAACGACCTTCAGAATGGATCTGAAATGGCTGAATCTGAAACGGCTCGAAATGGATCTAAAACGACGTGGAAGTGATCGGCAACAATTCAGTTGAAAATAGATATGGACCCTAGGTATGTTCAGCTTCCTAACAGTTCAGGGGTTTCACTCGGCCACCAATGTTGTCTGACGGCTTGCGTATTGGGGCAGTACCCCTCACTCCACGGCTCAGGTAAAACTGATAACCGCTTTGCCACAAACGACAACTCTTGGTTTACCTCACGGGTGGGAACTAATCAATCAGGTAGGGGTCGTTGCCATTTTCGCTGGCAGGTCCTCTCAATGGGCCAGCTACTTTGGGGTTCCTGTGTTACTCCTCACAATGAGTTTTAGGGATTATTCCCAAGTACTTCCCACAGTTAGGCCGATAGGGATTATTCCAAGATCCGAACTTGTAACAGATGTGAAAAAAAAATTAGCAGAAATTCCACCCAACGAGCCCAAGAAAGTGCTTTGATACCAGATGTGAGGAACCTGCAACAATTAATTAATGAAAGTACACGAGATAGCAGTAATAACATAACTCAGAATCACTTTATTGAGCATAGGCCACTTCGAGGGGGCAACCTCCTTTGAGCAAGCTCAATACAAATAACTTACAAAGCATATGCGTCCAATACTATGGGTCAATACCATGGGCTAATACAAACTATGGATCAACAAATACTATGGGACGACTTACAAAGCATATGCGTCCAACAACAATATACTAACAAAGTAAAGAGAAAGGTTGACATGGGTTCCTAAAACGATCCTTAGTGGTGATCTTGTGATGTGTTGATCCACCCCTAGTACTAGATGGTCCTACACCTCAGGGAGGTGATGGTTGTACACTAACAAGGAGAAATGGCTCTGCTCGGCCCATATGATCAATGAGGGTGCTATGGCATACAATTGCATGCACTAGACTCATGAATGCCTCCTATGTCTGTGGTTTCATATCATGTGCACACGGGACATGTGGTCTAGGAAGCTTCTTATGAGCTAGAGGTATTTGGGGATTGACATCTTGATTCCTACCATTGGGATGGTTTTGAAGCATTCCATGACTAATGCCTTGGAACTCCAAGATATCAAAATAATTGTCTTGTTTTCCCATCACGAACTCAGTGTACATCTTTCTAAATAAATAAAAAGGAAACATGTACAATTCCATTTGCATAAAGAAAATCCTTGATATGGGAAAATACCCCCTAATACCCCACCTCAAACTATGGTAAATTACATAATAATAGAGTAAAATGAAGTTTGAAACTATATGAACTATGTAGAGTCTTCAAAGAAAGGAATCGAATAGGTGCATGAGATTCAAAAAGGATCCCTAATATTCCAGTGTCTCTTTTGAAAAAAAATGGAGCTTCCACACTCAACCTCCCAATGAAAGTTTTCAAGTATAAGAGGACAAATTGAGGAGTTTATACATCAAGCCACTACAAGAAAAATTAGGAGTATTTTTCCTTTATTAACAATAACTTAATAAACAAAATGGGGTCATATTGATTCTCTCACATATACACCAAACTATGTCACAAATAAACAATATTTTCTTTGAATGTGGAATTGTTTTGTTGGTTCAAATACTTGGTTTATGATTTTGTTTGGTTGTTTTGTGATCTTTTAGAGTTCATTGTAAGGATTTTTTAATTTTTTTTAGCATATAAATTGAAAGAAAAATGAAAGAGAGGAGAAGACTTATGCATTTTAGTTGTCTCAAAACGCACACGCATTTTTTAGTCCTATCCTTCTTGGCATCCTAGTTGGCTGCCATGGGCATGTCCATTCCTCGAATTAAGAAATGTGTACATGCATTTTGAATTTCTACAACAGATGTGTGTTTTGCAAAACATGAGATGCATTTAAATAGTCCCTCATCTTCGTGCACCGACCCAATATTCAATATTTACAACAATTTTACTTTACTTTGAATCCATCCTCTAAAATTTCCTTTGAAATTAAAAAAACACAGGATGTCTATTTTCATTTGACCACTTTAACAACATATTCTCTAAAACAAAATTATAATAAAACTTAATATACTCTCTTATAAAATAAAAACAATCAAAATTACATTTTTTAAACTTTATATGACAAGTTTGAACAAAACACTATATTCCTTCTAAAAACAATTAAAATTATATTTTCAATGTTATACCATTTTTTGAAACTTTATATGACAAGTTTGAACAAAACATTATATTTCTTCTAAAAACAATTAAAATTATATTTTCAATGTTATACGATTAGAAGTTTGAGTAATATTCTAAATTCATTCTCATCAAATCAATGTACTTTGTATTTAAATAAATAAATAAACAAAAAGTTTCATAGTATTTGCTACAACACAAACTTTTATAACCTCCTAACTTGCTAAAACTATAGTAAGCTCAATCTTTTTGAGTATAGGAACAAAATTTTAAAGCAAATTAAATAATACCCTTCTTAAGGTATGATAGAACAAAATTGATCTAAGTAAACATTAATCATCATCATCATCATTATCACTAATTCTTAAATCCTTAAAGCAAAACTTACATCATCCATATTTACTAAGCCTATAATCAAATACATAAACAATCTTTACTATTATACAATATAAACAATTAATAATCATAAAAAAATTATTCTACATCCAAATAAAATTTATATATATATATAGATAATATGATATTTTTATTTTCAAAATAATTATTACGGTCAAATTCAATCGGAGCAGGGTTGGCAGGTGCGGGGGGAGTACTGGTGGACTCCGAAGGAAGCAAAGTGGAAGAGTACGCTTGGGGATTAGGAAATCAAACCAACAATCAGGCAGAGTGGCTCGCCATGATCAAAGGTCTTGATATCACACAGGAGAAGAATATCAGAAGGCTTGTTGTAATTGGCGACTCTCTCATTGTCATCAAAACCGCCAGGGCTATTAGAAGCAAACAAAAAAGTCCAACCTCAAAATATCAGACCCTTCTTGCTTGCTCGATCAGCTCCTTCAATTATGAATCTCTTTCTTTTTATCATGTCCTAAGAAAGAACAACGCTGCAGCCGATACCATGGCTATCCTTGGATCTAGGAAAAATTGCGGTGTCCTCACTAGAAATGGAGCTCATGAAACCTTGGTGTGGGTGCCTTGGTGACTTGAATGGCCCCCTCGGATGCCTTAGTGGCACTGGCGATGTGTATAAACGCGTGTACACTCGCGGTCATAAGATCATTAATTTCAAATCCACTTTGGATTTGTTTGTGAATTCCCAAGCTCAAAGCGACGGCTTGGCCTGTCAGGCCACACCTGTTCCGCATGCAGGAGGTTTAATGGACTTGAAGGCTAGGTGGTGTATAAACAGGGGAATGTTGGAGGTCGGCTGGATTATCCTTCTGCTGCTTCTCTGCATTCCATCAATACGCTCAGTTAGCTTCGCGGTCATTCGCTTCAAGATGGACAGAAGGAATGTTGGAAACAATGCAGGATTATGCCTCTCGACGCTGCAATGCAAAAATTGTCGGGCAAATCTGCAGGTCTTTGCGGGAGGAATTGGAACGCAGAGTTTCTCGCTGACAATAGATTTTGTTCCTGGCAATGGTGAGAAGGAATTGCATGGGGCTTTGGGCATTACGGCCAAACGAGTTCATCGCCCAAACAACGAAACTGGGGGAGGTAATTCGCAGTTGGACACGACCCATAGGCAAAGGTTGCGTCTTAATGCTGGTTACATTGGCTACGAGCAGGAGAGTGAAAAGACCTGGGAAAATATGGAGGAAGACCAGGGTCTCCAGAACAATCTAGGTCTGCATCTGGTCAATGAAAATCCCAGGGAAAATAAGCTCTAGAATGTGAATGGGAGTGCTGGAGGCTTTGGGAATTTCGATTCTCCTCACGGCCCAGAAAGCCCTCCGTCTGGAGTGCTCTCACATCTGCACGATATTGATGCTCAGGTTGGGTGGTTAAAGGGGGGAAGCAAAGACATCAAGAAAGCCATATCTTAGCTAGCCACCTTCGTCCAGATATCTAATTCGGATATCAGAAGCAACACCATCAAAATGCAAGAATTTTTTGAAGGGTTGGTTAGCAAAATGGACTCTCTGCACAGTGGGTTAAGGATTATGGAGGCTAAGGTAGATTGCATTCACACTAGTAGGAGCAACAACCCAGCAGTTATCTTGGGCCTAGAAGACAATGATGATGCTGCGGTCAGAAAAAAAGAAGAAAAAGAATTTGTCTCCCAGAATTTAACGAAGGTCCAGTTACTGTGAAGCTGCTTGGTTTTATGTCTTGTCTTTTTTTAAGTTCTGTCTGTCTGTCTGATGCTAGGAAATTTACAGAGGTGTCGTTTCCCCTCATAAGTTATGTAAAGTCCAGTTATGTTATGTTCGAAGTCAAGAAATTTATGAAGTGTCTTTTCCCCTCTTGTGCTAAAAACTTTGATGTGTCTGGAAGTCGGTCTATAGATATCGATATGTAGTTTTGAAAAAATTCAGAGGTATCCAGTTCCCTCTTTTGTCAAATCTCATGATGAAGATGAATTCCTAAGACCAGGACAGAGGTGAACTCTCCCTCCTCTTTTTTGCGTACAGTCTCCCAGTATTTTGTAACCTATTCTCAATTTTTATTATAAAATTTCCAACCATTACTGTAAAAAAAAAAAAAAATTCAACCGAAGTCTTGTCTACAATCACAGCATGACTTTGATCACAGACAAGACTCCAGTTAAATTTGACAATCTAAACTGCTGCGAGCTCTCATCCCTGGATATAATTATTACTATTAAAAAGAAAATTCAAACCAAAATACAATTAACTTAATATAAATTAAAGTTCATTACATCATTTTAAAAAAAATACACCATAAAACCTGATTTCAACGAGGCTGCAAATTACATTTGCAAACACACGATATGTTCAAAGAAAGTCTTAGGAATCCCAAATCCGTGCTTCCTCCTTAAAAATAGATTGTCCTTTAGGCATAGCATATTCGATTAGATCCACTCGCTTTCAACAGAATCACCGGTTAATCGTAATTTTCTTTCATTTGAAAGTTCCTCCGCAAACCTGCTAAGATTAATATTAATATAATGACCAACTGCTAAGATCAACGCTACCTTTAGTGATTTATTTAAATCCATATATTTAATCATGATTACAATTACCTAAACAATGCATCCTTGTTGCTCTCGGCGTTCGGTCCTCTAGATTCTATCTTTTGTAAATGAGTAATTTTCCAAATAACATGTCTCCAGTTCTATTAAATCGAATTCCAAAAACCGGATTCCTTAGGTTTGCAATAGGGTCCACGTCTCCATAGACAAGGAACAAGTTTTAGGTGGGCACTTTGGAGAGGTCATATACCGGAGGATAGCCCGACTTATACATTTCTTTTAAAAAAAATCGATTAACCTTTAACTTTAGTTTTTTTTTTTATAGAGTAACACCGTTTTAAAGAGGAATTTGCAACATTAAACCCATACTTACCGAGAGTTCATTTTTTTAAATATTTCGTAGCGTACGTTAACACTTTTCTTAATCAAGAGGATATCTCCACTTTGATAAATAAAACGCCGGGTTGTAACGTCAAGTGTTTTTAAAACCCATTTTAATTTATTAAAATAATACCTATGTGAAAGGACGTCACACATCAATTTGCGTGTCACTAATCCCATATTTTATTTATCCAGATGCGTGCTCAATGCCATGAAAACGATATCTAAAATTTTCCACAAACCAAAAATAAACAATAATAAACCCATTTTAATTTTCCACAAACAATAATAATAAACTCATTTTAATTTATTAAAATAATACCTATATGAAAGGACATGGAACATTTTCCACAATAAGTCTTCCAAGGTTTGTGAATTTTTGTGTTTAGTCACATTTCATCTTTTCGCTTGGCAGGTGTGTTTGCTTTTCGTATCGACATTATTGGTATGGCTTACGACAAAGTTGTGCCAATAATGAGGAAGAGGTATTTAGTCACAATTCCTATGTGGCTTGGAATATTTCCAGATTTTTTCTAAAGGAAACGCCAAAATGAAGTGGGGTCGGTGGTTGACTGGATTGAGGTTGTTGGATTGTTCAAAGATACGAAAAATCATTTTTGGATGGTCATAAATATCTAATTACAAAGTTTTTTATCATGCAGGTGGTAATGTATGTATGGTGAGGATGTGATAGATGAGGTTGTGAAACATTTATTTATGGTTAAATCAACATATATTTATTTGAACTCGTCTAACTAAGAGACTCTAGCTGAGAGAAGAATTGCACCATTTTAACCAGAAAATTAGTTTAAATTTAGAAATTATTTGAATTGGCTCAATGAGAATTAGCCCACTCGTTGTTGAGTTAGTCCATTCATATTTATTTTAATTAATTAATAATTTATTATTTTTAAAAATTTTATTTATGTTAATTTTTTAAAATTTAATTTATTAATATTACAGTTTAACATATGGTTATATATATATTTAATTATTTTATAAGAAATGTATCTAATTATATAGGTGAAATATTTAACAATTTTATTAGCTATAAATAATTAAAAAATATTAATAATATTTAAATATTATTATTATTATTGTTACTATTTTGTAAAATAAGATAAATTTAAAGTAGATGTTATAATTATAGATTATATATTGTAAATATATATATATATATATATATATATAATACATAACAAATTTATTAGTTAAAAAAATGAAGAAAAAGTAGCATCATCATTATCATCATATAATAAATTTAAGAAAAAGTAACATCATCATTATACAATAAATTTAAGAAAAAGTAACATCATTATTATGACAAGAAGACAGGAGAGAAAATGAAATTACTTGATGGTTATTTTTATCTTTTTAATTTATTGAAGTATATTAAATTATTCTATGTTGAAATTTGCCTTTATTTATATATATATAATAATAATATAAACTATAAACTCATAAACTATAGGAGATAATAATATGATACCGATATCACCACTATACGGTCAAATCATATCACCGGTGTACCGATAATAATGTTACTATTTCAAGTCATCTCATGGTGTAATCCCCAAGAATACAAGTTGTGTCCGACTGACAAGAATGGTTAACTTTACTGAAATTGATATTATTACTATGTTTTAGTTGGGCCATGCGCATGCACACTAAAAATAAAATCGGCAAAATTTCAGTGGCACAGTTTCCCTCTATGTTGTATCCATAATCCATTAAGCTTAGGTCAAGTCAAAATTGTCGGAAACTTCTAGGAATGTTCAGAATCTTCGGACCCTCTTAAGTGCCAGTTAACTACGGTTCAATAACTGTCGAGTGTATTTTGAGATTGGTTAGGGAGATGATATAGGTTTCTGTGGTTAGAGTGATAAATAAGAATTAATGTTAAAGGTATATGAAAGTGTAATTATATAAAATTTTAGGAGGAAATGCATGTATATATTTTTCTTTTCAATTCTAAGTTTTTTTGTTTTTTGTTTTCTTCTTCTATAGAAAAGTTGTATTTTAATTGAAAATAAAACATTTACATACTTTCATCAAAATTATTCAACTTATAAATATAAACTATATCTTTATACTTTGCAATTCTTTTTTTTTTTTCACTTACAGGATGCTTAAAGATCAGTCTGTATAAAATCCAAAACTGTATTTTTAAAGTTGGTCTTTTCAAAAGTTGAAAAGAGAACACAAATTCTTAAAAATTATGTCCATTTAACTTATATATGTCTGAAAATATAATGTAATTAATTTATTATTATGGGATGTTTATTGATCACTAAAAGCATTACCTAATTTTTATGGATTATCAATAGATTACAGGTTAAATGCAAGAGGTATAAGGGTCATTATGAGTCTTAATTTACTAAATACCAATACTCAGAGTTGATTGTTGTATATTTTGTAGTGGAATGGTTCTCCATGTTCTTGATACATTTTTTTTTTCTTAAAAATATTATTGCTTAGTTCATTTTTGCAACTCCATGTTTATTCTTAATATTCATCTTTTCAAATTATAAAACATCTTTAGTATATCTACTTGTTTACAAAATTTTATGTTTTATCAAGTGCTTTTTCCTATTCTTATATGGTATAAAAAAAAACTACAATATAATATTGTAATTTATTGTTTTGCAATCTACATTGAAGAAACAATACATATCGAGTACTCGGTCTTTTTTTGCATCCATCTATATCCCATTTTCCATTTCATTTATGTTTGTTGTGCCCCCTCTGTATCCTTCTGTATATTATGTCTAGGTTTATCTTTATTTGTATACTAATGTGTTCATAATGTACTTTTTATTATATCCTCATGTTTCACATTCTACATTGAAGAAACTATACACATGAGATGCATGACCATTTTTTACTTCCCTATGTTGTCCCATTCTACATCTCACTTATGTTTCTTGTGCCCCCCTTTGTATCCTTTGTATTCATTTGTGTCTTGTTTTGTGCCTAAATTTCCCCTCATTTTTGTACTACTATGTTCATAATGTACCATTTTCCAAGAAAATCCTTACGGTATCCTCATCTCTTCCATAAAATATATAGGTGAAGCATGGTGCAAGCATGAGCCACAATAGTGACTCAAACGCCTAAGGGTTTCAACAAGATTTGAACCTCTATCCTATGAGCTTGTCATCTTGCACATGCTTTGGGTGGATGGTTCAATAGATTGAGCTAACCCTTGTATCTTTTCTTTCCTGGAAATATCACAAATAAATCCACAGGATTCTTCCTCGTATTCGTCGATGAAATCTCTAGTAACATGAAGAGTTTCTTCACATAGTTATAATATTTAAGAACTAATTTAACTTTAAGATAGATTATGGATGAAGAAGATTCACCACCACCAAACTCTTTGGATACAACGTCAATAACTCATAAAACAATTCTCTCTCCTAGTCTAGAAAAATAGATGTGTCCAACTTGGGTTCCAATATATAGAGGATTTTGTATATAAACTCTCTATCCATGCTATAATGTCCCCAAATTAAATGAAACTATAAATTTAAATGAAACTTTGCATCAACATAAATGATGCATTTACCACATTTTATTATGATAATTAACACTTTTAACAAATAGATTATAGATTTGAATCTTTATGAAATATTAAAAGAATTTGGATCTTTTAAATAAGCCCTTGAAGAAAATGAAAGAAAATCTATTTAAGCTATTGTATTTTCCTTAAATTCATTTTGATGTACAAAATTTAGAAAATAACAAATATATTAAAAGAATTTTGGTCTTTCAAATAAGCCATTTAAGAAAATGAAAGAAAATCCAAAAGCTATTGTATTTTTCCCTAAATTTATTTTTATGTAAAAATGTTTAGAAAATAATAAACATTAAGTAAGATGCCTTGAAAATAAGAATGCATTATTTGTCTTATTTCTATTTAAATTATATAAATACTTATATTATGAATATAATATTAATTTCATTTTTAATAGTTATTTAAAAAATCTCATTTTTGTTAATATTACTTTCCTTCTATAAAACATAAACATATATAATAATGGATGAATTGGTTAAAGAAAAGCACATTAAAGCTCTTCACAAGCACAAAATCTAATGTTGTTTTGAAAAAAAGAAAGTTTCTTAAAATGTTGATATGTAGGGAAAAGGGGAGTTAGTTTTTATTCATCCATTCAACAATCAATATTCACCATTTAAAACCATGTCTAAATTTGTGAAATCACTTTTTGTCTCTTTGGGGTGCAAAGTTAATTTTGTTATTAAAAATAAATATGTTATAGATTTTTAACATGCTAAATTATTAAAGAACCACACATTTAACTCTAATAACATCTAACTACAATTATTGAATGAAAAAGTATCACTTTAAAATGTTAAGATGAATGAAATGTTATAAGTTTTCAGTAAAAATAACAAGAATAACAAATAAAACAAATAATCACTAATGAAAGAAGTGGGGAGTTAAAAATCTATTATTTAAATCACTTAAAAAAACACCAATGTGAATACAAGCGAAAAAAAAGTATGTTATACACCTTTCACATAGAGTTAATGCTACATAATCAAGAAGCCACACATTGAATTCTAACAACATCCAAGTACAATCATTGAGTGAGAAATGAGAATGTATCATTTTAAAAGGTTAAGATGAATGGAATATTTTAACTATTCAATAAAAATAACAAGGACAAATCATCATTAATGAAAGAAGTGGAGAGTTGGAAAAAAATGATTTAAATTACCAGATAAGACACCAATACGAGCACAAGTGAGAAAAAATATGTAAAATATTTTATAGACCTTTATCACAGAGAAACAATATATAAAATATGTTATTGCTACATTATCAACCAGCCACATATTCAACTTTAACACATCCAAGTACAATCATTGAATGATGAAGTATCATTTTAAAAAGTTAATATGGATGAAATATTTTAAATCCCCCCAAAAAATAACAAGGACAATAAATAAAATAAATCATTATTCATGAAAGAAGTGGAGAGTTGGAAATCTATTATTTGAATAAGTTGAGAAGACACCAGTGTGAGTGCAAGTATGAAAAACATATATTTTAGAATTTTATCATAGACAAGGACAATAAATAAAATAAATCATTATTCATGAAAGAAGTGGAGAGTTGGAAATCTATTATTTAAATAAGTTAAGAAGACACCAGTGTGAGTACAAGTATGAAAAACATATATTCTAGAATTTTATCATAGATTTAATACTACCTTATCAAGAAGCTCAACTCTAACAACATTTAATGTTACAATCATTGAATGGTAAAGTATCTATTAAAAAAATTAAGATGAATAAAATGTTTTAAATCTCTAATGAAAATAACAAGGACAACCATTAAAATAAATCATCATCCTTGGAGAAATAGAGAATTGGAAATCTATTATTTAAATCACTTGAAAAGACAGCAATGTGAATACAAATGAAAAAAAAAATATACTGAGTTAATAATACATTATCAAAAAATCTAACAACATCCAACTACATTCATTTAATAAAAAAATATTTTAAATCCCATCAAAATAATAAAAACAACAAATAAAACAAATTATCATTTTTGAAAGAAGTGAAGATAATTTTTTATTTAAATAACTTGAGAAAAGGATCACTTTAATTCAATCTATTATTTAAATCACTTGAAAAAACACTAACATAGTTACAAGTGAGAAAAAAAATAATTTAATATATAATGGAGAAAATAACAATATTAAATATTATTTGACGATAAAATATCACTTTAAAAAGCTAATATGAATGAAATGTTTCAAATCCTCAACAATGATAACAGATAAAATAAAATCCTCAAGAGTGATAAAAAATAAAATAAACTAAGAGATTTAATGATCTGCTACTTCCCACTTCTTTAAAGGTTTGTGGAAAATGTTCGATTCGGTCAGCCTAGCTGTGGTTGAAGATTCGTGACTTTAGTATCGATTATGTATTGGCGTGTGGAAATTGTCAAATTCCCTTGACCAGCTATCCACATATACTTGAGATTGATGGTAGAATAAGTTATTATTTCAACTCAATTCATGGCGTGATATCGTGAGGCTAAAGCCATTTGTAGGGCTTTTTAGTTGACTGGATGGAAACAAAGGTACCAATCTTATTATGATACTTTATTTTAAAACATGAAGAAATATATCTATTTATATATAATTACGCTGTAATTACGCTGTAGGCGTTTCTTCTTTGAGAAGTTGTTTCTTAACATTGTAGCTAGATTCTTCGTCTTTCGGATGAATGGAATCTAGCCACATGTATCACGTTAAATTGATCAAAGTTATCATTTACAGTTAATTTTTTAGTGGAGTTGAGTATTTCCTATATAAAATCACGACATCCCTTCCAATATAGTCTCCCACGGATAGCATGGTCCTGAAGTTACAGGGTTTGTCATTCCAGTTTTGGAAGACCCTGTAGAAGAGATGAATTGTCTGCAAAACCTTTCCGCAATGGCTACAACCCCTGATCGAGAGTCTCTATGCACATGGTCCATCGAGAGATCAACCCTATGAACGATCGTTGCTCGAGACAGGTCCCTACAGGGGACTTCAATCGTTGTCTCAATGAATCAATGGACAAGCTCTGCCTCACCTTCGTCGTAGTCATAAAACTCATGGTGGTTGTTTAGCTCTAGGAGCTTGTACAGATTGGAATCTGGTTTGAGGGTTTTTAACCTGGAGATTCGACCACAACATGGAATCTAGTTCAAGGGAAAAATTTGACTCGCTGAAAACTTCCCCTTTTGCATCGGATTTGCAGGGAGTGCAGTCGAAAGGGTTTGTTGAAGTCAATCTTTTTAATGTTTTTTATTTCATTTATGCGAGGAATGTGGGGGATCTTCAAGCCGATAATTGTCTATGTCGGCTTGGTGCATGTAGCGATGTGTTAGTTCCGGGTCATTCCACCCTTGAAGTTAAAAACAAGGGGCAAACCCTCTCACCTCATTTCCATTCCAATTTCTTTTTTTCTCACCACTGGGCTGAGCTCTACAACTCGGCTCGGCTCTAATGTCGCCTGCTCGGCTCCAACAAAGACTACTCAGAGCTCGGTGGACAAGTCTTCTATTGTTCGGTTTTTTATGAGACTTCTATTGTCCGTGTGTCAGCGTTTTCTTGGGGCTGGACTGAGCAAATCGCAGTGTTATAAATGCTCATGTCGATCTGCAGAAACAGGTTAGCAGTGGCGGGTTGTGGTGACGGGATTTAGCAAGGGTGGTGATGGGTTGTGGCGACGGGATTTAGCAAGGGTTTCATGTTTGCAGAAACCCTTCCATGGCAGTAGAATTGGTGAAGAAGGAGAAACTGAAATGTTGGGCATGAATTTGCTGATTTAGAATTATTGGTGCAGAAAGTGATTCTTTTGGGCAGTAATCAAAGTAGCAGCTCCATAATTGACGCTCTCACTAGAGTCTGATAACGCAAACAAATTGTAAGTGTTGTTGTTGCTCGAATTTCATCTATGGTTGTTTTGATTTTGCGTATATGTTTTGTTTTCTTATCATTGGTGTATACCCCCTCAGTATTGTAGTGGGTTCTATGTTTATTCATATTGATCCCGCATCAACCTATAAGCATGAACTCACTGACCTAAATATATAACTGGATTCCCAAACTCATATGGGGCGAACTTCACTCCATTCTAAGCGCTTTCTCCCTCTGAACCCAATTTCTTAATTCAGATAGATGTGTTTCATCATTACCTATACACAACACCGAAATCAAGCTTTCACGGCCACTTGGGGTTGGATGCAGATTGAGAAAGAGAAAGACATGCATAAGCGATAAAAACACAAAATCGTTTTAATGGCAGGGAAAGAAAAATTATGAAAATCCCAAAGTACCTGAGTGCATCAGCAAACATTGAAATCAGCTGCCCAATCATTCCTCTCGTCCTCATCTTCATCACTTTACACTGCAGAGAACAAGCAGATAGTAGAAATCATAATCAACGGGAGTAGACGTTATCTATTTCCTGGTGTGAAACTGAAACCTCACCGTTGTCTGTACATTTAGCATTCTTGATGATCTTTGACCCTCGTCTACAACTTCGTTGGATCACTCTCAACTTCAACATATTTTTTTCCATTTGCTTTGTTATTTTTTGGAGATGATTCCTTGACAGCATGGAGGGATTTTGAGTTCCCGTCCTGTCCATTTGTGTTTGCTTCATTGTTTTTCAAAAATGATTGTGTGCAGGTGTTTTTGGGGTTACAATTATGTGGATGGACTTTCTGTAGAGAGTGTAGTTACCTATGTGTTCTACTTCTTATTGAAAAGCTAAGATCCAAGATTTTACATTTGTTTTGAAGATGAAGCAATGATTTAAGGTGGGGGAATATTTTAGGCACCCTTTAATATGTCCCCAAGTTTTCCTTTAACATTAAGATTAATGTGTTATTGTTGAACTATTATATCATAGTAATGTAATTGTTTGCAAGAACATACTTTATTGTTTCAATAATTAGGAACCGCCAATTTTTCCTACAAGCAGAGTTCTCAGATTCCTTATATCAATAGAAAAGTAAAAACTGCCTTCTCAGTGACGAGTTGAATGGGGAGTGAAAAGGGTTGCAGCCACTAGGGTTCGGAGGATCATGCGTTTTCTGCAGCCATCAGCAGTGTCTGCTATAAGGGCCACACTCCCTGCACGTGCCCTATTGGATTCCCCAGACCATGACGTTTGCGGGACTGCCATCCACGGGGGAAGGGAAGGAGATGAATCCCGATGAAGCGGGGGACCGGGAGAAAGGTGCGAAGCGGTGGCTAGGGATGGGGGGTTTCCTTCCCAAAACCCTTTTGATCCCTGCCATCCAGATCTGTGCAGAGAAAGTCAGAGAGAGAGTGGAACAATGGAAGGAGAAGGCCTTTACTGGCAAGTTCATTGGGATCTGGCCTCAGGAGAAAGATCTTGTCAAATGGATCAAGAGCACATGGAACCCAAAAGGGGAGTACGATTTACACCTAGCGGCAAAGGGCTTCTTCACTATAATCTTCTTCAATGTGGAAGATAGAGACAAAGTGCTCGAAGGCGGTCCATATTTCTTCTTTTCAGTGGGATTATATCTCAGACCTTGGAAAGAACGCTTCAACCAGGAGACAGAGGATCTGAAGGTGGCTCCGGTTTGGATTAGGCTCTATTCTCTTCCATGCGAATTTTGGGATCTGGAAATTCTGCAGGCCATTGGCAACACCCTTGGTGAATTCATAAAAGTGGCAGAGCAGAAAAAACAACAAAGGTACACGGCGTGTGCCCGGATCTGTGTCTACATGGATCTTTCTAAAGAACTCCTAGAAGCCATCAGTCTGAACTACAAAGATGAAGAATGGATCCAGCTGATTGACTATGAATAGCTACCTTTCAGATGTAGGCTATGCCATGAATATGGTCATTTTTGTAGGAACTGCCCACGTGCTAGCCAGGTTAATCCTCCATCTAGATCTGATTAAGAAGGGAATACAGATAAGGAGGGATTTACTCATGTTCACAATCGCAGAAAGAATAGATCTGGTGATAATCATCAGAAAGGTAAGGAAAAGGTGGATAGTGGCCCTTCCAGCAAAAATCCTTTCCAGATCTTGGAGGAGGTAACTAATGATGGTGAGATACGCAAGGAAGTGAAGGATATCTTGGCACCGGTAGGGGTTGATGCCATGGATACGCTGATCTCGAACCCGATTTCAGAAGACCCTTCAGTTGCCATGGATGAAAACGGCAAGTAGGAAGTAGATCTAGGGGAACTAGACTTGGATGAGCTTGAAAAAGAGTGCGAAAAAAGGGGAAGGGGTATGTCTCACGTAGACAATTCGAACTTCTCCAGGAAGCAATTATCAAGACCAAAGCCAACCAGAAACTGGGCATTCGGTTAGATGCTCATTTGGGGAATAAGCGCAAATCTCCAGCGGAGGACTTAAAACGGGGAAGAAAATCCAATAAGCAGCAGATAACAGAAATCGGGGTTAAGCTAATTGAGTTTGGGCAGTATCCGACAATCAGGGCTTCCTTTTCTGATGTCAATAAACTTACCCAATGAAGATAGTATCCTGGAACGTTAGGGGGTGTAATCACCCTCGGAAAATAAAATCTTTAGCTAGGAAAGTGAAGCAGGAGAACCCAAATATCCTCTTTATGCAAGAAACCAAATGCTCCTTTGCAACCCTGGAAAGGATAGGGCAGAGAATTTGGAGAGGTTGTGAGGTTATGGCAATCGATACCTATGGCATGGCAGGGGGTTTAGCTGTCCTTTTGCGACCCCGATCCATATCGTTAACTAACTGGAGAGCCAACAGGTTTTCCCTTACCTATGATTTCTCTGTGGTTGACTCTGCAGCTATTAGTACTTTGGTCAATATCTATGGTCCAAGCGCTGCCCCTTTCAAGGACTCCTTCCTCCACTTCTTCTCCTGGGTCTCGGCTCAGGCTTCGGAAGGATATTAGATTATGGGTGGGGACTTCAACCTAACCTCCTCCCTTGATGAGAAGAAAGGAGGTCGACGGATGCTGGATAGATACCAGGAAAAATTTCATGATATCCTTTGCCTCAGTCCGCTGGTTGATGTCGAAACTGGCAATGGTTGGTATACGTGGAACAACAAATGTGGTGGGGCTCACTTGATTTCCTCCAAGCTTGATTGATTCCTTGCCACGGAGGATATTGCTCATGGGGCAGGCGAGGTCAATGCCAATGTTCTCCCAGCGGCTGGTTCTGATCATTGGCCTGTTTGCTTAACTTGGGATCTTTTGATCAACAACCTTTTCAGACCTTTTCGTTTTGAGAAATTTTGGTTGGATCACAAGGATTTCAAGGATTTGGTGGGACAGTGGTGGCAGGAGCTGGTCCCCCCGGAAGGATCTGGAATGTATCAATTCCAGCAAAAGTTGAAGGCCCTGAAATCTAAGATTCGAACTTGGAACAGGGAGGAATTTGGTAATATCTTTCAGGACAAAAAGAAGCTGACTGAAGATCTTGAACTCCTTCAAAGGAAGGGAATGGAGTCGAGATGGGATGAAGAGTTAAGAGAACATGAGCACTGCCTTCTGAAGCATCTCGAAGCTCGGGAAAGGCAAGAAGAAACCTACTGGAAGCAAAAATCCCGTATCCAGTGGATCTAGGAAGGTGAAAGAAACACAGTTTTTTCATAACTCTGTCATCCAAAACAGACACAGATCTAAAATCCTCAAGATATGCAAATCTAATGGGGATCAGGCAGATACCAGAGAAGAAATTGAAGAGGAACTTGTCCACCATTTCGAAACTATCCTAAAAGAAGATAGAGTTGATCGGAGTCAGGATATTTCAAGGATCACTAGACTCATCCCTTCTCTTGTCACCCAAGATCAGAATGAGATGCTGAGTAAACCGGTTTCCATGCAGGAGGTGGAGGATGCAATGAATCAGATGGATTTGGGGAAAGCGTGGGGGCCTGATGGCTTTACCTCAAACTTTTTTCACTTTTTCTGGGACCTTATCAAGTCGGAATTTCATCAGATTGTGGAAGAGTCAAGATGTTGCGGGGGGGTGTTGAAAGCCTTCAATGCCACTTTCTTATCCCTCATCCCTAAAGAGGATGGTGCCGATACCCCGGGAAAGTTCAGATCGATTGCATTATGCAATGTGATCTATAAAATTATATCCAAAGTTATTGGCAATCAGCTCAAACCCCTTCTCCCCACCCTGATCAGCCCAGAGCAATCAGGATTTGTGGAAGGAAGACAAACTGTTGATGGCATCATCTTAGTTTAGGAAACCATGCATTCTCTTAAAGTAACCAAGAAACCGGGTATGTTTGTCAAACTAGATATAGCAAAATCCTTCAACAAAATCAGTTGGCAATATATGAGAGGCATTTTGGAGGCTTTTGGTTTCAACAGGGGGTGGATTTCCTGGATTATGAATCTGGTCTCTTCTCCGTTCTTTTCCATCCTCCTTAATGGCTCTCCTACTAGACTTCTGCAGGCTTCTCGGGGTATTAGGCAAGGGGATCCCCTCTCTCCTTTTCTCTTTATCCTTATGGCAGAAGGTCTTAGTAAACTTTTGTAGTCTCAAGCTGATAGTGGCGGTATTCGTGGACTCCTACTCCATGAAGGTATGGATAAACAGACGCACCAGTAATTTGTGGATGACACCATGCTTATGGGGCACCCTTCAGTCCAAGAGGCCAGGGCTTTGAAAAAGTGTCTAGTACTCTTTGCGAAGGCCTTGGGGTTGGAAGTTAATCCAGGCAAATCTCAGGTTTTTTTCTTCAACACCTTGATCCTAACCCAACGCAATATTCTAAGAATTCTTGGCTTCGCCCGTGGAACCTTTCCCACCAAATATCTTGGTGTCCCGTTGGCTGAAGGCATGGTTCACAAGATCTCATGGCAGGAATTATTGGATAGAATGAAAAGAAAACTGGTCAGCTGGACTCTTCGCCCCCTTAACCTCCCCAGTCGCTTGATCTTAGTCAAATCCATCCTCCAAGCCATGCCAGTCTATCTGTTCTCAATGCTTTCGGCCCCCAAGTCTATTCTCAAGGAAATTCGAAGCATTCAAAGGTCTTTCCTTTGGGGTTTCAAGGAAGCTAAATCCAAATTCGCTCTGGTTGGTTGGGCTCACCTCTGCAAACCAATGATAAAGGGTGGTCTTGGCATGAGAGATCCTAAGATTTTGAGTGAAATTTATAGAGCCAAAATTTGGTGGAGATGGTGCAATCACAGAACTGAACCTTGGGCAAGGTTGTGGCGTATCAAATATGCCAGGGACAGAGATTAGGGGCTCCTATTAAGATTTAACGAGGAAAAGCAGGGATCTCATATTTGGTCAAAAGATTTCTCATGCAGAAAACTTATTCATGACCATTGCTTCTGGGAGATTCACAATGGGGAATTGGCCAATTTCTGGGATGATTCTTGGAACCATCTCCCCAAGCTCGGGGAAGACCCCAGGTGGCAATCTATTCGGGATCATGGCATAGCTGTTGGCAGAAAAAAGGTCAGTCATTATTGGGATTTTAATGCCCAGGAAGGACACAGTAAATGGCTCCACGCAGAGAGTTGGGATGATTCTACCTCTATGGAGAATCTTTCCTCTTTTTATTTATTGCTGCAGGAACGGTTCATTAGGACAAATACTGCCTCGGACAAGCTCAGATGGGGATCTTCCTAGAAAGGCATGTTCAGTATCAAAGAAGCTTACGAGATTCGCATTCAGGATGAGGAGGAAGTGGAAAAAATATGGGGGAAAATCTGGGAAATGAATATATGGCCCAAAATCTCTGTCTTTTTTTGGCTTGTTGTGTGGAAAAGGATTTTGACCAATGAGAACTTGAGGAAGCGTGGGATTCTTGGGCCTTCCCGTTGTCCTCTCTGTTTAAACTCGGAAGAGACTATCGAGCACCTTCTTAATTCCTGCCTGTTTTCTTCATCGCTATGGCATAAGGGGGAAATTGTTTTCAGGAGAAGTCATCGGGTCAGAGGTCATCCTGACCAAACCCTCAAGTCTTGGGATCTAAAATATTTCTCGAATCCATTCATCAACACTCTTTGGCAGCTTTTCCCAGGAATGGTGATCTGGACTATCTGGAAAGAAAGGAATGAACGCATCTTCAGGGATAAATCCCACAAGGAGGAGGTTGTGTGGATGAAGCTGGTCAAAACCATGACAGAAATGATCAGGAGCCAGCAATGGCATGACAAGGATAAAGACCTTTCTCGGGGTGACCTACGCATTGCTGCTGGTTGGGGGTTGCATCAGTCTGATCTTATGGGGCTTAGACGAAGAATCGTGATTTGCAGACCGGCAATTCCTGTGCGGTGGTCTTCCCCCCCTTCTCTTGGCTTCAAGATCAACTTTGATGGCGCCTCCCCGGGAAATCTGGGTCCTGCGGGTTTCGGCGGGGTCTGCAGGAATAGTTCAGGCATCATCGTGAAGGTTTTATTTGGTGCTATTGGCCACAATTCCAATAACTCTGCAGAACTGGAAGGCCTTATCCAGGGCATCAAATTATCTCTCTCGGAAGCTTGGTCCCCATTGACCCTGGAAGGTGACTCATTGATTATAATACACATGGCAAAGAAAATTCTTCATGGCCAATACCCGGAGAAATCTTCCTCCAGCTGGCATCTCCTGACCCGTTTGGAATACCTGAAGGAGCTTCTTACCAACAGGTCGGCTATTTCCTTTGCCCATGTAAAAAGAGAAGCCAATAAAGTGGCAGATCACCTTGCAAATCATGGTATCGTGGTGGGCCATGCCTTCTCGTCTGGCACCGTGGCATATTTTCACCACGCTGACTGGTTCAGGCCCTGCTGTCCCCTAGAAGAAGCTGATCTGGAGGGATGTCGTCAGCTGTCTGATCATGTGGTCACTTTCCAGGAGGACATCAGCAGGCGGGCGGGGGAAGTTATGAGGGAACCTCGTGCCCTGGATCGTCCTCGATCGGAATGACGTGTTAGTTTTTCATCATTTAATTCAATAGATCTAGGATCTTAACTGAAATAACAACATGTACAACATATCAAGCATAAGAGACAAGAGACAAGAGACACAAAACATTCCACCGGGGAAAACCGAGAAGGTGAAAAACCCCGCAACTTCCTCAGAGATAGAATAAGAACCAATACAAGGATCACAATGATAAAACCCAAGAGATAGATATCTTCAGCAGTATACTCCTCCTCCACTTGTGCACACTCCTCCTCTCTCTCACTAATGCGAAGTGAGTGAATGAGAGAATATGTAAAATGAGAGATACACACTCTCTATTTATACACTACTTCACTTGTCTTTTAACTCTAACTAGGTTGGCCCCAACTTAACCACTTAACATAATGTTGACTGGGCCGACCCCCACTAGGGTGGTATAATAACCCTTTAACCCACATGACTCATACAGGGCCGACCCCATCAAGGTGGTCTAATAACCCATCAAGTATAAGTTATGACACTTACAACATAACTTGCGACACATGCAAGTACAACCGACGAAACTTCCAACCAGAGGAATAATACATCTCCATTGGGGATACAATAAATTACAAATACAATACACAAGTGAATATCTTCCGAAGTTACAAATACATCAACACTCCCTCTTAACTAGGAAGGTATTATCTTGAAATATGTCATCAATACATATAGTCACAAGTCTTCAATTCTGGAGCTAGATCATCATCACTGGATCATGGAGCATCATCATCATCACTGTTGTTGTACCCATCATCTCAATCACCAGGCTATCTCTGAATTCTTCTCGTCATAGGAATTTCTATAAAGCCAGCCCTTTTTCATGCTGGATGTAGGCCTAACCTCCTGTAGGTCTTCATCATCTTCGCGAGTGTTCTGATAGAGGTGGTATCTCAGGACTCATTACGTGCATATGCAAAGCCTGACAAGAGTATCCCAGGAACAATTTATGTGCCTAAGCACGATCGGCAAGATCTCCTAGGGCTTATATGCATCCCTTCACAAAACCTTTAAAGAGTATCCTAGGATCAGTTTACGTGACTCAGCATGACCGACAAGATTCTCTAAATAGCATCCTAGGACTTATTACGAGCACACAGCTCAACCTATCAGATCTATGGGACTGATTACATGTGATTAGGAAAAACCTTAAAAGAATATCCCAGGAACAGTTTACGTGCCTAAGCACGACCGACAAGATATCTAAAGAGAATCCCAAGACTTATTACGAGCACACATCTCAACCTATCGGATCTCCAGGATTGATTACATGCCTCCCTAGCAAAACCTCGAAAGAGCATCCCAGGACTGATTACGAGCACACAACTCAACCTATCGGATCTCCCAGGATCTTTTACATGCTACCTACACAACCTGCCACATATCCTCGACCTCTGAGTATCATCCTGAAACTCATGATCCACTTGATCATACTTGCACGGAGCATCATCCTGATGCTAATGATCAACCTGATCATCATCATATCGTACATCATCCTGATGTACATCATCTGGAGTATCATCCTGATACTCATCATCATCGTATAATTGAACTGATCATACAAAGCATCCACCTGATGCATATCATCACACATGATCCAACTGATAATGTAAAGCATCCACCTGATGCATATCATCACATATGATCATCCTGATCATCATACATAGCAGTAAATGGAGCATTGTCCTGATGCTCATCACACAGTGCTTACATCCACAGTCATGGGAAGGATCCTCCTACCACCATGCTTGGAATGGCTCCAGCAAATGTGTGCCATCACTTCTTCCTCGAAGTATCTTCTATCTGAAGAACACCAAGCCTCTCTCTGAAGTACTCAAAATTCACTCTGGCCAGTGGTTTCATCAACACATCTGCAACCTGCTCATCTGTCGCAACATACAGGAGCTTCACTGATCCTCTCTGCACCATATCCTTGATATAGTGACATTTGATCTCAATATGCTTCGACCTGTCATGGAACATCGGGTTCTCTGACAACTTCACACAACTCTGGTTGTTACAATAGATACAGGTAGCATCCAACGGGAGATCAAATAACTCAGACAGTAGCTTCCTCAGTCATACTGCCTCACAACTGGACGAACAAGCTACATCATACTCTGCTTCAGCTGTACTTAGTGCTACGCAGGACTACTTCTTGCTAAACTAGGAGATCAAACCTAATCCCATACTAAAGCAGCACCCCGAGGTGCTCTTCCTATCTGCAGCACTGCCTGCCCAATCTGAATCAACATAACCCTCCAGGTTAAACTTTTGATTCACATCATACTTGAGCCCATAGTCAACTGTACCCTTCAGGTACCTCAGAATATGCTTTACAGCAACCAGGTGAACACCTCTGGGATCCGTCAGGAAATGTCTCAATGTGTTCACCACAAAGCATATATCTGGTCTCAGGTACATCAAGGACCCAATCATCTGACGATACACTGTGACATCAACCGGCTCAAATGAAGCCTCACATAGAAGCTTCAGGTTTGACGCCATAGGTGTGGCCATGGCCTTGCAGTCCATCATCCCAAACCGCTTCAGGATCTCCACTACATACTTCCCTTGTCCAAGGAAGATTCCATCTGCACTCTGCAACACCTCCATGCCTAGAAAGTAGTGCATCATCCCCAAGTCCTTCATCTCGAACTCGGCAACAAGCTTCCTTTTCGTATCGGCAATCAATCTATCCTCACCTGTAACAAACAGGTCATCCACATACAATAGTAGTATCACTGGATTGCCCTCCTCAACCTTGTAGTAAAGGTTAGAATCCGCTTTACTCTTGGTAAAGCCCAAACTGGATAGAAAGTTGTCTATCCTACCATACCAAGTCCTAGGAGCTTGCTTCAAGCCATAAAAGCCTTTCTTCAACCTGCACACATATTAATCCCTGTCATGTGTCTCAAAACTGAGTGGCTGCTCCACATACACTTCCTCTTTGACTACACCATATCCATCTGGTGTATCTTCCACTTCATCATTGCAGCCAAAGCAAGTATTATTCTGATGGAAGTGTATCTGGATACAGGAGCAAAAGTCTCTTCAGAATCTATCCCTTCTTTCTGGGAGAAGCCATGAGCTACAAATCTCTCCTTGTATTCCTCTATGCTACCATCTGTAGCATGCTTGATCTTATAGATCCACTTGTAAGTCACAACAGACTTCCCTTCAGGTCTTGGGACCACATCCCAAACAACATTCTTCATGATCGACTGGTATTCCTCGATCATGGCATTCTTCTTTTACTGCATCCTGAATCCTGGGAACTTCAGATTCTTCAATATCTTCAATAGATAGTTTTCTTTGAATTTCGTTTGCTGGAACAAATGTTGTACTTCCTTCTTTTGTAGGTGATTGTACACGATCTTTCCTATAAGTCAAATTCAATTGCATGATTAGAAACTTATCATAGTTTATAGAACAAAGTCTTATACATAAAGGCATATGTCATGCAGTCATGCAATTACCTTAGCCAATGCTTCAATACAACATTTATCCATATCCCGTATTCATACGGTAACTTTCTAGATGCCTTCCATCTCTACCAAAACATTTTTAAGAGTTTGCACTACTCCCAACATGTCAACAAAGAGGTTTCATTCTAGATAAGTAGCAATGGAATGTTGTACAGTACCATATGCCACTTACCCATTACTTGCATATTATTAGTATCTTGTTCATTAATTCAACTTTTCTAATATGCATAACATACATCCTAAATCTAGGAATATAAGTATGTACGTGACTGGACAACATCATTTAAGTAATAATATGAGAATTCAAATACTTATCTTTGTTTAGTTGTAAGGTGGACTCCCTCTCAATCTTTGCTTCCTTGCAGGAAATACTAGAGTGTTCTCCCTCTTGATCTTTGCTTCCTGGATTATCTGTCCTTGAACTTATATCCATCCTGGACCACTATGCATGCTTAAGTGTGCACTAGTGTCATGATTGTGTCATCCTCAAGATCTCATACATAGTCATACATTCATTAGTATAATCTCAATACTATCAAAACATTATGATTCTAAATAATCTTAAATATGTATGGTCATGATCATTTCATACATAGGTAATAAGCGTTAGTATTTAAGGGAAGACTTCTTTTACTCATGCATATTCTTATTTGACCATAGGACTCTTCTAGTTAGTCATATCATCAATCAAGGTAAGAAACATAATATGCATAAACCCTTGATTACTTAAACTTCTAACTTCAAGAATAATCATTATCATTCATACAAAAGTATAAGATCCTAACACAAGGTAGGATTCTAACTTGATATAGAAAAAACATACCTGGAATATCATGTTAGCTAGTTATGTCTAACATACCCAAACAATGTCTTCTTGTTCTTTTCAATGACTTGTGCTTAGTAACCTGCATAACTCATAAGTTAACCATTGTAGAACCAAAATATACATACCTCATAAGTAGAGCTTCTATAATGGCTATGGATGAGTCTTTGTCTTCATGTCACCATGGTCATATGTTCTTGATCTATAACTTGATTTGTCTTTCTTGATGTACCTTTCATGTTAGCGGACAACATCAACCTCATACAACACCACAGTGCATTAGTACAATCATATAACCCTAATCAATGAATGTCTTCTATCATTCACATGCATTCATACTTTTACTAGGGTGATAAGACAAGTCTAAAATTAATCAATATTGTACTAATATCAATAATATGAAGACAAACATATCATAACCTTAATCATGAACAGATTTCAAAAACATACCTATATCTCCTCAAGTCATACCTCTCGAGATTGCTTGTAGCATTTTTATGTAAGGCCTTATCCTCATCTCCCTCTGGAACTGGAACTTCTTCACTTATGCATGTGTCCAATTCATTCTCTTCTAGGATTAACCCAATCCACTTTGATTTGCTGAAACTGGATCTGCAGTTGGATTAGGGTTTGTCAGAGAAAACCTAAAAATTCAAATTTTGAATTTCAACCTTCTGAATGGATGGAAAGATGTGCCTTGCTGAGCTGATCAAGCTGGTATACTTCAATTTTGAAATCTCCAAAATTTGACCCCTCAAAATTGCCTTTGAAACTTTCGGATCTTCTGGACAGGATCCCGAACTAGGGTTTGATAAAGCCTAGTCTTCTGCCCATCCAAAAGGTTCGATCTTTTGTTCTAAACTTCGATTTTTCTGAGGAGCTTCCAGCCATGGTCATAGATTTCAAAAATTCCAACTTTTGCAGAAGCCCTAATTTTCCACCTTTCCGATCAAAATCCCGAACTAGGGTTTGATCCAGCATGGCCTTCTTCCCAACCAAAAAATTCGATACAGGTCTCTAAATTTTGATTTTGATGAGGAGCATTCAGCCGTGGTCTCCGATTCCAAAAATTTCAACTTTATCCGAAGCCCTAAATTCATGCAGCAGTGACAAGCCAAGAAAGAAAGTGCTCAGAATCCAATTATGTTTTGAGATAAATATGCACCTTATTGTTGCTGGTACATCTCTTAAATTTTGGATCCACAGGGTCTGAAACTTTGGTCTGTGGTAGCTTGACATGTCATCTTTCCAACCCCATAGGTCTGACCTCAATTGGATTCTTTGAGAGAAATTTATGCCAAGTGTCGCAACGTGACCTATTTATGGGATAAAACAGGAGAGCGAACTTGTACGGAGTGCAACGTGTCACTGTTTCAATTTTGGCCTCTAAAACGTGGACCTGTGAAAGTACAGTCCGTTCCCTACCTGTCACTTTTTACTAAATTTAATTTGGAGCTTCCTATCCCAAGTTGTGACCTTTTTTCCTAGGTCACCTGTTTATGACTGATATCTGGAAGAGGCACAAACCCTATATTGTAAAGATCATATCTCACAATGTACAATGAATCATATGTTGTGCTTTGGACACAAGGTACATGGGGATATTAACTTCGACCTGTAGAAGTTTTAGATCCTGAACCGTCGCCAAAATGGAGTTATAGCGAAAGTGCCACAATGACTGGTTTTTGCTATATCAAGCCCTAGCTTCCAATTTGTCGCAAGTGCAACAAGTGTCATAAATGCCATACCATGCCTTCCTTCAGGCTAGCTTTGATACCATGTTAGTTTTTCATCATTTAATTCAATAGATCTAGGATATTAACTGAAAGAACAACACGTACAACATATCAAGCATAAGAGACAAGAGACAAGAGACACAAAACATTTCACCGGGGAAAACCAAGAAGGTGAAAAACCCCGCAACTTCCTCAGAGATAAAATAAGCACCAATACAAAGATCACAAAGATCAAACCCCAAGAGATAGATGATTGTAGTAGCAATTCCTCCTCCACTAGTGCGCACTCCTCCTCTCTCTCACTAATGCAAAGTGAGTGAATGAGAGAATGTATCAAATGAGAGAGTCACACTCTCTATTTATACTTTTACTTTCACTTGACCTTTACTCAACTAGGTTGGCCCCAACTTAACCACTTAACATAATGCTGACTGGGCCGACCCCACTAGGGTGGTCTAATAACCCTTTGACCCACATGACTCATACAGGGCTGACCCCATCAACGTGGTCTAATAACCCATCAAGTATAAGTTATAACACTTACAATATAACTTGCGATGCTTGCAAGTACAGATGACGACACTTCCAATCGGAGGAATAATACTTCTCCGTTGGGGATACAATAAAGTACAAATGTAATACATATAATATACAAGTGAATATCTTCCGAAGTTACAAATACATCAACAGGGCCCCTCTATTCTGATGGCTTAACTGCTTGGCGGCTCATGGCTAGAAACCACTGTGGAGGATTTTAGCAGTTTCAGGGCTCCGAGTAAGCGGTTTAGGTATACTGCTTTCGAGGCCCTAAGCTGCTCTGAGGCTGCCATGTGTTTACAACGGTTTTCATTCAGGGGTGCTCTGAGCTTGATAAACATTGAACGCTTTGACATCCTGAATGAGATATCAGCCGTTGATCTGAAATCAATCGGCCATCAATATTTCATCTTCCTCTATCTCTTCCACGAACGATCTTTCTCCATAGGGTGAGCTGTGTTTCCTCCTTTTCGTGTCGTTGTCACTCTAGACCTCGCTCAAAGATATTTGTCAGCTCAGTGTATGGTAAAGATTCATTTGGACGATCAGGCTGCAAATATTAGTACTAAAATTTATCATACCAAAATACACTTGCAATTTGTCATGGAATTCATATATGTTGCTCGGTTTGAATCCTATGCCCTCAACAAGGATTCACCATGTGTCCCTGAAATCCTCTTGGAGGTGAGTTGCAATCGGCCATAAAATTACGACCGTGGCTCGGATCAACGAACCGTTGATAGTGTTGGAATAATGACATCATAATAATTCTAGGGGTACCTCTCTCCTTTGGGTCCATGGCCCGAAGATCATCTTATTTGACAATATCTGAAATTAGGTTTCCCTCAATAAGAGACATTGCATTTTTTGCACAAAGAGGTGAACTTGCGAAATACCTCGACCATGAACTTATGACTAGCGTGCCCAGGTCAACCCTAACCAATAACACTTTTAAGATGTCATGAAACTCATATCTCCTTCCTGGATCGAATCATATCCCCCCGACAAGGATTCACCATGTGTCCCTGAAAGCCTCTAGGAGGAAAGCTGCAACAAGCCATAAAAGATGATTATGTATCAAATCAACAAACTATCGAATCCGTTGGAATTGTGACATCATAATAATTCTATGTGTTCCGCTCTCCTCTAGGTCCATGGCTTGAACATCATTTTGTTTGACAATTTTCGAAACTAGTGTTTCCCTCAGTATGAGACATTGCATTTTTTGCACTAGGGGTCAACTTGGGTGTTGGGGCTACTCATCATACACTAGTACAAAATGAGAGATAAATGACCAAAATCCGCATATAAACGACCACTTTTGAGTTGGTTACCACTGGTATCAAATTAGCAGTCATTTATCACGCGACAAAAAATGTGGTCATATTTAGCTTGGTCATTTATAGCTTATCTTGTGGTTATATATTTGGTCGTATTTTTGGTCATTAATTTGGTCATATATTTGGTCATTAATTGTCACAATTAATGACCAAATTTATGACCACATTTTTTGTCACGTGATAAATGACCGCTAATTTGCTACTAGCGAATGCCAACTCAAAAGTGGTCATTTATATGCATATTTTGGTCATTTTTTTTTGTAACTTAGCTCTCATGTTGTACTAGTGGTCATTTATATGCAAATTTTGGTCATTTTTTAGTCATTTATCTCTTTTTAGTGGTTTCAGAATATATATAGGGCACGGAGGAATCGAACCACCAACCTCCTGCCTATAAGGCAGTTGCTCTACAATTGAGCTAGCACCCTTAAATAGAATTTCTTATGGATTGATATGAGAATAATATTTACAACAGTTAACACCATCTTGCCAAATTCTGAAAAAGGGTCACATACCTAGGTAAGAAAAAAAATTACCCAATAGTCACAAAAAAGGGTCATGTTAATGATAACCTTCTTTTGCCAAAATCTCTCAAAAATCAAGAATGCAGTTGTATTGCCAAATTTTTCTCTGAGTTATACTAGGATATATTTCCCAATTTCAAGAATATTATGGGATACAAATCCCAGGCTATCCACGTGCTTCAGACTCCAGTGTTAAAAACAATAGCATTGGACAAGAAGTCAAAGAAACATTGAAACTTATTCAAACAGTGACTGATCTATGACAATCCATAAATGGAACATCCAAATTCCCTACTCTCCAAGGTGTATCAAATTATGTAAGTGGAATAAGCATGGCATTTTGATTGGACCATTTATCTTACCTTCTTTAAGCATTTGCTCATTTTGTCACAGTAAACTGTAAAAGATTCATCCCACATACCAGGGGCAGAACTTTTCAAGGATTTTAATAATGAACAAAAAGGGACATATTATTGAAAAAAGTTCATGATAAAAAACATAAATTTAACAATGTGTGTAACTGGTGTGTAGCCAAGTTACCTTGAAATCCAAAAATGTCCACCATCTTTTGTATTACACATTTTTAGGATGGCCAATCTAAATTTTAGTTACTTGACGTTGAATACTAATAAATTAGCATCGAGTATTTAGAAATATTTTATCTAAATTTTAATTCTTTAATACTGATTTCCATGCCATTAGAACTCTTCAATGTATAAATGGAGCCCAAAAATTTAAAATTGGTCATGAATGCATAGGGTGTCAAAATATGTATTTAATGATATCTAAGCAAAGGAATTCTCACAGATGTCTGTAATAGCTTTGTTGTGCAAAAAGTCCAAAGACCTTTGAAAGATGTCACCCTTTTAGGAAGAAGCCAATTTCTCTGTCGTTTGAAAGGTCTAGGCCTCAGGTCCACTTGCAACAACTTATAAAGCAACCCTCAAAATTCCATCCAACAGCTAGGCTCACTGAAAAAGACCACCATGGAAGAGAACTTCCATCCCAACCATTCTATAGCTTCTCCGTGCATGGTAAAGGAGGAGATCATAACAGGGTCTCATAATCCTTTTTTGATTCCATGATATCTAAGTGAAGGATTTCTCACAAATGTCTGTGAGAGTTTTGCTATGCCTAAATTGGAAAGACCCTCGGGGTTGATACTGATTGGTGTCAATGCCTTTGTAGGGAGGAGCCAATTTCTCCACCCTTTCAAAGGTATAGACCTCAGGACCACTAGCAACAACTTCCACAGAGAGCGGGTCTGCCAACATTGCCAGCTTTCAGATGGGTTTCCGAGACTAAGAAAGTGATGGATAGAGATGGAAACTCAACAGTTATTGACTAATTTATTGTTGAAAGGACCCCAGGTATCGAACTTTGACAATAAAGGTCTTATTTTGGTAATGAAAGTCTGGAAGAAATTGAATAGCTCAAGTTACATTGCAAGCACTAGGAAATCTTATTTGAAGGTGTAATTGTGTACACCCTGCCACACAAGATTGAACGACTGTATGAAAAAAAATTGGTGTCATCTACTAAAAGGTAATGTCAACTCTGTCCACTGGCTAGTTGAATAATACACTACCTAAGGTATCTATATCCTTGGTGTGATATTTCGGTCATTTCGGGCAATGAAAGAATATCATTGTCCTTGCGAAGTTTCTACATTTGAGTAATGTTTAGTTCTTTTTCTTGTGTTTTTACTTTGGATGTTATTAAATCCTCTTTTGTGCGTAAGTTTCCAGTCTTCAAATAACCTCTATTAATATGGCCCCCATGGCTATCATGAAACCCTAGTAAAGGATATGACTAGTTGTTGTGCACTCATGGGTATCATTGGTCAAGTTAATAGAAATATTACATGTATAATATACCTTTAAGTTTACACAATTAACTCATATTTTGAGTTGGTAAATGATTTACAACTTTAAATGATGGAATTATAATAACCTTGTTTCTTTCGATTTCTAATTTTTAGCAATATGATGTTGTGATGATAGGATTGGGACTTTTCTTATCTTTTAGCATGTGTCGTTGAGGTTATTTATCTAAACACAATAGGGGGCACAAAATGAAAACTGGAAATTGGAAAGAAGTGTAGTGATATTAACACATATGTGTCTCAGAATGATCAAGTTATCCCTTTGAGTGCATGAAATACATAGAAGGATAGAACAACACATGGTTTTAGGGAGAAGTGTATAGGGCATTAGTCTTAAGGTTTTGAAAAATTAAGGGTGTTTCACTTCAACCAAGCTATGCTTAGGGTTTAAAAATATGGTTTATGAATATATGTTGACTTGTGAAGAAATTAGAGGCTTTTAAATACCCTAAAATATAAAAACTAGAAATTGGGCCCTAAATGAGAGATTTTGGGCACATGAGTAATGCATGTGTTAATAAAAGTGTTGGCATTGATGTGAAAGAACAACAATGATGATGATTATGTTTCACTAGTGATCATGTGGGAAATAAGTGACAATAAGAAGACAAAGTGCATCTTCATAATTCTGGTACTAATTCTAGTACCAGCATCTACAGGATTATGCTACTAGTCGAACTTATTTCATGCTCTTAGTCATGAAATCCTTTGATCATATCTATCTATGGATTGATATTATTATTCCCACCAAGGTCACTTGAATTCCCACCAAGGTAATCTAAATGGTCACCAAGTCACCCAAATTCCAATCAAGTCACCTAAATTCTCGCCAAGTCAAGCTAAATGCCCGCCAAGTCACCTAAATACCTGCCAAGATAACCGAAAATACCCTCTAAGGTCATATAAATTCCCACCAAGTCAACTAAATTCCCACCAAGTCACCTAAATGCCCTCCAAGTCAAGCTAAATTCCCACCAAGTCACCTAAATTCCCATCAAGGTCACCTAAAATGTCTGCCAAGGTCATCTAAATTCCCACCAATCCAACTAAATGCCCCTCAAGTCACCTAAATTCCCTCCAAGTCACCTAAATGCCTTCCAAGCCAAACCAAATTCCCTCCAAGTCGCCTAAATTCCCTCCAATGCACTTAAATGCCCTCCAATGCACTTATAGATAGAGAGGGGAAAAAATATCCTATATACAATTGGATTCTAGTCAAGGACATTGTAAATGTGCATTGTTGTCAAGAAAAATGTATAGATGAAAGAGGAGGTAGGGTATGTACCCAACACAATATTTGTGTTGCATGATGTTAATAAGGTGTAGAAAGAAAATTGTCTCTACTATCATAATGAGAGATTAGGGAGTGTATTTGGGATTATGAGTACACCCTATGGGACAACTATTCAAGCCATCAAGAACCTTCACATTTATGGTGATTGCCACAAATATGCCAAGTTTTTCATAAAATACACGCACTAGGTTTTCATGACACCCTTTCAACATTGAGATGAAACAATAGGTCCAAAATAGTTATATCCAAATTGGCATTTGTGATAGAATCATTGAATCAAGGTTTCATAAATGTTGAAAGACCATTTATCATAGCTCAAGAAATGCACGGTAGAAAATTTGATTAATATATTTTTATTATCTAAAACGTTTACAAACTATCTAGATATGGATCGAGATTACCATACTATCTCACTTATTTTATAACTTCCAATGCTATGATATGCCCTACTTACCTTTTTAACAACATTTCTTGTTCATAGGTCATCTTAGTATAGAGGTAGAACATTAGGGTGGGACAATTTCTTAAAGTAGATTTATTAAGATTTATTAGCGTAGGCCAACTTCTATTAAAGTATATTTATGAATATTTATGGGGGGGTCTCATAGATATATGAAGATTTAATGGCTTGAGCACATTATACAAATAATTTATCTTGGACTGAGTCTCATATTGCATACCCACTTCATGTTCACTCTCATAAACTTATTAACAAGATAAAATTCCAATGGTATTTAGTGCAACATAAAATATAGACAAATGTCTCATATATGAACTCATACTTGTCTTCTACAACACAAAATCATATTTCATATTAGTATTTCCAGTCCTTCATATTCCATTAAGAATTACTCAACGTTATAACTGAGATCTTCATGCAATCATCCAAGCTATCAAACAATGGAAACTTATCATATAGAAACATTATTGGCCACATGTATGATCACATTGAAGAATTTTGTGAATATGTCAAGAGAAAATATGAAATAAATTATATTGCCCAAGTTATAATATAGTAGTACAAGTTTATAATAAAATTTATGACAAAGTAAATGGCCCTTAAATGGCTTCTCAATGTACATGTATCAAAATGTACAATGATGTACATGTATCCCAAAGTACATATGTCCTAGACTACACCAAAACTCGATCTTCCTCTTTTTTTTTCCTAACTTTGATGCATCATGCCTTTGTCTAGGACTGTTGTGCATCTCTGGAGTCCGCAAATCAAAGATCAAATTTCTTGATCATCTAACTACATTAATGAATTAGCACTAAAAGACTTAAAAATTAAATTATGGCTCAATTACTTATTACAAACAATCATTGAATATATTCGAGGTATCAATTCTTATGGTATCCTCCTTGCCGAAATCCTCTCTATAACTGTGCTCTGGAAGTAAAAGATTATATCTCAATTATTTCAACAATTATCAACATGTGCATGTAAAAGTATTAAAACACTTTGTAATGAATGAACATCTCACTAAAAAAATAGACTTCGGGATAGGAGATTGGGTTTCTTGCATATCAGGTGGAGCCATAGGTTGAACATCAAGCTTGGTTGCATCCACAACTAGACTGGACGGGATAGGCACTGCATTTTCCAATGGCTACAGTCACCACATGTTGAAATAGTTCGATATGAATGAATAAACAATCTAACGTGAATAAACTATGTACATATATTGAAATAGATACCTCTACGTGACTTATTCCCATTGTTGATGAAGTAATAACTACTACATCAACGACTTCGCTAAGGTTTTGCATGGAGGACTCTCCAACATGATGTTGTAAACATGCAAAATAAACATTAAGAGAAACAAGTTGTGCATGTAATTGAAATTTAATCAACAACTATCATCAGAGGCTATACATTAGCATGGAATCCATAGGTCCATGATCATGGAAACCCAACCTCTTTCTGGAAGATGGTCGTTTGATAAAGACACAAGCCTTGGAAACATTTGGACTTCGGGGAGAAGCAAATAAAAGTGGTGGTACTAGGATTTCGGTTGATGCCTACATTCACATAGTGTTTCCATCTTTAGACATGCACATGTGAATCAATTAAATAACATGTATTAAAAAACTAACATGTTGAAATAGTTACCTCTATCTAAAATGTCTCTCCACCATGGGGGGAATCTCTAGTGCCAAAACCTTGCCCCTATGTAGAGGCATCTAGCATCTGTAAGTTAAAAATTCACCAAGCGTAGATGTAGTTAGACACATACATGAACCAATGAAATAGCATGTATTAAAAAACTAACATGTTGAAATTGTTACCTTAGTGTGAACTTCTCTACCAAGGGGTGATTCAATGGTGCCAAAATCTTGCCCCTCTGCAGAGGATTCTGGGATCTGCAAGTTTAAAAATTCACCAAGTGTTGCGGAGTTAGACATGCATGAACACATGAACTAATATGTATTAACAAACTAAAATAAATTTGAAATTGTTACCTTAGTGTGAACGATATCTCCACTGATAGGGGCTTAACTAGTGCCAAATCCTTGCCCCTCTGCAAAGGCATCTAACATTTGCAAGTTTAAAAATTATAAGTGTTAACAATCTATGTACATGTGTACAGTAACGAAAAATAAGTTTGAATCGGATTACATTTAATCATAAACTTACCTTATGCAAGAACCTAGAAAGGTTAACATCCGAGATATCACTAGAATCACTGTTTTTGCAATGTTGTTGAAGATCTAGCAACTACAAGTTTAAAAATTGTAAATATTAGACCATTTAGCATTAATGATCTAACATGTATTAACAGAATAATATGAATTAACAAACTGACATGTTGAAATAGTAACCTCTATGTGAGTTGTTGCAGCCAAAGATACGCTAACAAATGGCACATCAAAATTACCTGTAGATTGTGGAACACTAGTCTCTTCACCGCTGGGGACAAAGCTTTACCCCTTTGCAGTGGCATCTATCATATGCAAGTTTAAAATTTTTAAATATTAACAATCTATACATGTGTACAATAAGGAAAAAGTAGTTTGGACAAGAAATTAATATTAACGATATACATAACAGCCTAAATAACTTGAAAAAGGAAACATCTCAACGCAGACTACCATGGAATGGACACATGTTGTGCACTCATGAGGCTCAGTGGTTGTCTCGTGATGTGTCGATCCACCCCCACTACTTAATGGTCCTACACCATGGGGAGGCGATGGATGCACAATAATAGGGAGAGATGGCCCTGCTTGGCCCATATGATGAATGAGAGTGTTATGGCAGACAACTGCATGTGCTACACTAAGGAATTCCTCCTATGTCTGTGCTATCATATCATGACGTCAAGCGTTTTATTTTAATTTATTAAAATAATACCTATGTGAAAGGACGCCAGACGCGTGCTCAATGCCATGAAAAAGATAATTTGAAATTTTACACAAACAAAAAAAAGCATGGAACATTTTCCACGAGAAGTCTTGATGAAAGGAATGTTTGAAATTTTCCACGTAGAATTTCACGGCAACAGCTAAAACGACATGGAACATTTTCCAGAGTAACTCTTCCAAGGTTTGTGAGTTTATGTGTTTAGTCACATTTCATCTTTTCACTTGGAAGGTGTGTTTGCTTTTCGTAGTAACATTATTGGTATGGCTTACGAAAAAGTCGTGCCAATAATTAGGAAGAGGTATTTAGTCACAATTTCTATGTTGCCTAGAATATTTACAGATTTTTTATAAAGTTTGTGAAAGGAAACGCCTAAATGAAGTGGGGTCGTTGGTTGATTGGAGTGGAGTTGTTGAATTGTTGAAAGATACGAAAAATCTTTTTTGGATGGTCATAAATTTAACTAATTACTTTTTATCATGTAGGTAGTAATGGAAGTAGGGTGAGGATGTGATAGATGAGGTGAAATATTTATGTTAAATCAATATATATTTATTTTTAATTTTTATGTATGTTTTTTTAAATTATATATATATTAGAAACACGAAAGTTGTTATTTGAGATAGAAATTAAAATAGCAATTTGATACACTCTAGATCTTCTCCTGGAATTGTCGAGGTTTTCCATGGACCAAAGGCTCCAAGTTAAATTGGATCCTGAGTAAAATTAATATTATATTATTGGTTGAAACTTGGGAGCACAAGGAATCCAAGGTCCCTGATATAGATGGATATGTCATTTGGTCGATATGGAATAAACGTTTATGTCGTAGAGGCATTGGGGGTATAGCCTGTTACATTAGGAAGAACATGTCCCCTCATGTTAGGCTTTATAAGAAAGACCCTTACAACCAATTTATTTGAATAGAGATCATAGATATTAATGACGAAAAAACCTACATAGCCATTTGTTATTTTTCCCCTATTAATTCCAACTTCTATAAAAAAACAATTTAGATAAAATTTGCCCTTATAATGGTTTAGAACATGATATTTCTAGTCTAAGGAAGGAAGGCAATATCCTTTTGATGGGTGACTTCAATGCCCAAAGTTCGAGTAACCAAGCTATTCTTTTAAGCAATTATTCCAATCCCAATCCTCTTTGGTTAGGCGAAGACCTTGAGCTAGCTAATAGGTACAAAAGAAGTTCTCAAGATCTAGGTGAAAATTTATTCGGTTCTGAGTTGGTCAATTTTTGTAGTACTCAAGATATTATCATTTGCAATGGACTAACAAAATGGCCAAATTCTAGCCGGATGACTTGTATTCACGGGCTTGGAAGTAGCGTGGTAGATTATGTTATTTTTGATATCCCTTTATGCAACAAGTTAATATATTTCGACATCTTAAACAACTATGACCCTGACTCTTATCGTAGGCCTTTAATTATAAATCTCAATATTGCCATGCATAGCGATCCCAAAGAGGAAAACTATCATTTCCAAAAGCACCCGATCTTCGTTAAAAATAAAACCATGCTTTTTATCCATGATTTAAAAATGATTTGTTTCCTTTATCTAGTATGGAGAATATAGAAAATATCTACCATAATTTTACTACAGCCCTCTCGTCGTCCATTAGCAAGTTCTCTATTGAAGTCTCCGTTAAAAAGAGAGATAGTAGAACCAACCATTGGTATGATCAAGAGTGTAAGAATGCGAGAAAAGAAATTAAGCAAGCTACTGCAGAATCGATAAAAATGGACAAGATAAATCACTACAAAACCTTAATTATCAGAAAAAAAAAGCATTATCTTAGTAAACGACGGGAAAATCTCTTAGACTTCTCCAAGGTGGCTCCTAAGAAATTAGGGAGGCAAATTCTAACTCGTAAAACAAAAGAAGATAATAAGATTGCTTTAAAAGATTGGAATTCCTATCTTAAAAAGATTTACGAATCCCCGGATATCAGAGATAACATTCAAACCCTTCTTACAAGGAAATAATTTTTCTCGTTAGAAGACAAATATTTTGGAGTTAAGCACTTAGAAAATAGAAAATCCAAAGACATTCAAGACTACCAAGCAAAAATCTTAAAAATTGGGGGGCCTGTCCTCATCCCTCACATCCACAAACTCTTTAATCCAGCGGTCAAGCAAGGGTTCCCTACACCTTGGAATCAGATCCTCATTATTCCCATTTTCAAAAGTGACGATAAAAATAACTCCTCTAATTATAGGACCATTATGATTATCCCTCTCCTAGCCAAGTTATACCGTATTATCTTAGAAAAGAAGATCAATGAATGGATAGAAATGGAATGTAAGCGGGATAAAGGCCAAGTAGGTTTTAGAAGGAATCATTCAACCACAGATCACCTCGTTACGATTAGGATCATTGTAGAGGAATGTCGTAATAATAAGTCTGACCTTTTTTGTTGCTTTCTGGACTTTATGAAAGATTTTGATACAGAGCCTAGAAATAACCCGTGGAATAGGCTAGAGGAGCTTAATGTTCCTTTTGAGTTGAGAGCTCTCGTGATAAGGTTATACGAAAAGTTCATTTCCAAATTTAAGAATAATGAGGGCTGGTCAACATATATAAACTGCAATATTGGAATTAAGCAAGGTTGCCCCCTCTCCCTACCCTTTTTTGCATTTACATCGATAAACTAGAAAGATGTTTAGAAGAAATAGGTTGTGCCGCCACGATCTTAGCTAGGATAGTTATCATCCTCCTTCTTTATGCTAATGATATTGTTCTTATGGCAAGGTGTCCCTTTGATCTCAATAAACAATTAATAATTCTCAAAGATTTCTGCTCTAACATGGGTATGACTGTTAACACTGACAAGACAAAAGTTATGATTATAAAATCTAAGAACGACACCTACGCAAATTTTATTTATGATAATAGTAAACTGGAGGAAGTAACTTCTTACAAATATCTTGGAATTGATATTTATCAAAAGCTCAATTGGAACCATTGAGAAAATGATTAATGGAGGATGGAAAGCTTATTTTGGTCTTGAAAATAATTGTAAATTAGCCAACCTGGTCATGCGGGATAAAAAAAAAAGTTCCTCTTTCAAACTCTTGTCATCTCTGTTATTTTATATGGTTATGAAGTATGGGGGTGCAACATTTCTAGAGAATCTTGGAGAAATATTGAGCAAATCCAGAAGTGGTTTATAACTTATAACCTCAAAATTAAAAGCAATGCGCCTTATCCTATTCTCCTCATAGAAGTGAGTCTTTCCCCCATCGAGAACATCCCCCATCGAGAACATGGCTATGACTAGGTACCTAATGTACAAACACAAGATAAATAACATGGGAAACGAGATACTTCCTAAAATTGCTTTAAATTCAAGTCAAAACCAACTACGCCTCAAGTGGAGTTGGTGTAAAGATAAGATGGCTTGGTTAGAGCATTGGGGCATTGATGAAAATGACACATTATAGAATATCAATAATGTCAAAAATATTATTACCTTTAAGTTTAAACAGAAATTGTGGTGCGAGGAAAATTTAGCGGTTAAGAGAAAACAAAGATGGCTATAAGGAGTTCATTTACCCTCATTTGAAAGATCAGAAATATCCCTCGATAATAATCAGTTCAAAGAAGAAAATTAATATAGCCAAGATTAGAATGAACTCCCATGAGCTTCATAGAGAATTGGTCTATTCCCAAAATTCCGTGGGCAGAAAGGGTTTTCCATCTTTGTGAGTCTATGAGCATTGAGGATGAAAATCACTTTCTCTTAGAGTAACCTCCTTACACCCACATTAGATATGAGTTTCATAGTATTTGCTACAATATAAACCTTGCTAACCTCCTAACTTGGCAAAACTATAGTGAGCTTGAAAATCTTCTTACCAAGCTTTTTAAGCATATGAACAAAATTTTAAAGCAAACCAAGTAATAACCTTCTTAAAGTCTGATAGACCAAAGTTGGTTTCAGTGGACATTCACCACCACCACCTCCATCGTAAATGTATCTAATTATATATGTATAATATTTAACATTTTTATTAATTATAAGTAATGAAAAAAAGTGTCAATGATATTCAAACATTATTATTATTGTTACTACTACTTTTATAAAATAAGATAAATTTAAAATAAATGTTATAATTATGAAATATATATTGTAAATACATTTGATAGCATATAATTAAATGTAATGAAGAAAAGTACCACCACCACCATTATTTTAATAATTAAATGTAAAAGTTCATATAAATATATTTATTAATTATATATTTACTTTAATAAACTCTTTTAATTATACATTTACATTAAATTATTTTATTCTTAATAATTTTTAAATTTACATATTTATTGTTTATACCATTTACGGCCATTAGTATAATGATGCTTTATTGAAAATCATATCATTTCCATCCCATCCCATTATCGACGATTCAAGGTAAATGCTATAGAAAATTCAAACCTCTTCGATCTTCCATCGAGTTTAGGATTACTAATCACAAGGGTATTAAACAAATGTTTACCACCTTTGCAAATGTTGGCTCACTCTCACCTTAATATTGATTTTTATATTGGTTAATAAGTTAACAACTCAAAACATGTTTTTTAAAGTGTGGCTAGTTGTGCTTGGTTTTTTTCTCCTCACTTTTAATAATTTTTTAAAAGATATATTAATAATTGGTATTGGTTAAAAGAATTAAATATATGTTTTTATTGTGACTAGTTGTGTTTATTTTCCTCATTCTTAATACGTTTTCTAAAAGATATATCAATAATTGATATTGGTTAACAATTAAATATACAGGGTTGGTAGGTGTGGGGGGATTCTTCTGGACTCTGAAGGAAACAAACTGACTGACTACGCATGGGGAATTGGAAGACAGACAAACAATGATGCAGAGTGTCTTGCTCTAATCAAAGGAATAGCTATAGCAAAGGAAAATAATGTTCAGGATCTGGTAGCTATTGGTGACTCCCTCCTAGTAATTAAAGAAGCAAGGGCCTTAGCCAAAAACATCTGTAAAGCCTCCTCCAAGTACCACTATCACTTCTTCCACAAGATCAAAGAATTAAAATCTATCTCCCTTTATCACATACTGAGAAACAACAATCAACAAGCTGACTCCATGGCAAATATTGGAGCTAGGTTAAACTGCGGCCTTGTGGTTAGAAATGGACAAAACTCCGCAAATGATTGGGCTCCATAGTTCTATGGGTCACCCTGGATCTTCTAGCACACTTTGCTTAAACCTAATGTTCCATAGTATTATTGAGCCACCATTAATGGCCACCTCAATCGAATGGATGAATTCACCAAAGGTCAAGCTCAACATCAATTCAAGACCACGTCTCCCGTTCCCAAGGCAAATGCAATGGCGCTCCCCATCTGGCTCCTACTGTCTCGCATGCGAGACTTCAATGCATGCAGAAGGCAGGGAAGCCAGCGCCTATTTCAAGCTTCTGGGCGATAACAACATTCAAACACTCCTTCTTTGCACCCTCTCGAGATTAGTTTTGTCTCGGTTCAGGCATTTTGTTTTGTGGTGCAGCATGGATTGTGGGAATGTAGGTAGCAACTCAGGGCTCTGCCTCTCGATGCTTCAATGTCGTCAATGCAAGACTAACATCCAAGTCAATACTAAGGGAATTGGACTGAAGCGCTAGCTCTCCGTCCTGGAGGTGGTGCAGGGGAATGGGATCAGTGAGAAAGAAATTCAAGGTTTCCTCACTAACAAGATGAAGCATGTCAGTTGCGGGTAGCCCAAAAACAATGAGAATGGCAGAGGTTGGTTGTAGCAGGGTGTTGGGCAGGGAATAAGGAACTCGGTTAACGATGTTCAGACTGGTTATGAGCATGGCTATGGGAAGAATTGGCATCCCTTAGACACTGGTATTAATCAAAATTATGGTGGTCCTCTGCAACAAGGCTCTTTGCAGCAAATGTGCGATAGAAATGGGGAGATAGGAACTAGCAAGCTTTGGAACCTGGTTGAAGAAAATGCGGGTATAGTGAACCTGGACTCCCCTCGTGGGCCGGAAAGTCCTCCTCCTGGCGTGCTTTCTCATCTGCAAGACATCGAATCTCAGGTCTGTTGGCTGAGAGGTGAAAACAAAGACCTGAAAAAAACTATCTCTCACCTTGCCACCTTTGTTCAAATTTCGAATTCAGATGTTAGAAACACCAACAACAAAATGAAGGAATAATTTGATGGCATGGTTGGCAAAATGGAGTCTATGCACAACTGTCTTAGGAGTGTCGAAGCCAAGATGGATTGTATTAGAACTAGCAAGAGCAATAGCCCATCTGTGATCCTGGGCATGGAAGATAACGAGAATCTGGCAGCAGGAAGCAAGAAAAATGCTCGTCACTCAGCAGAGAATTGAGCACCGGTTTATCTTTGTGCTGGTTTTCTTTTTTTGTACTAAATATGTAATCGGCTGCTATAGCAGTCTGTCTTCTCTCCTTTCTCGGTTAGCTATGAATCTCTACTATCTACAAAATGTAAAGACTGGTTATGGGGTGCCTTCATCCCTCCTTTTGTTAAGTACAATCTTCCCACTTTTTGTATTAGTCCTACTTTTTTAATATAAAGCTTCTAAACCATTATTGTAAAAAAAAAAAATTAAATATATGTTTTTTAATGTAACTAGTTGTGTTTAGATCTTTTCCTCCCTTATAATAAAAACTTAATTCATCATTGCATTCAAAAATGTTTTCTACAACTTAGGTAAGTGAGATATATATATATATATATATATATATATATATATCCAATCATAAATACAATTACTAAATAGATTTATATTAAATTTTATAACTTGATATTGAATAAATTGCAAAATTGATCTTCATACTTTGTCCTAATACAATATTTTTCAAAACGAAAAATAACAAATACTAATAATGCCCCAACCTCATTGATGTTTTTCTTTGTTGTTTATAGTCAATAATGTAAGTATGGGAATTGTACAAAGTGTAAGTAAACATAGAAATTACATAAATAATAATTAGATTAATCTAAAATCTATACCACACATGTGACATTAATAAATTTTGAAAAAATTGCCCTTTATATATACCATTTTTCAACAAACTAAACTAAAATAAATTTATATTAATTGAGATTAGATTTATCAAGGGTGATCCTTTTCAATTAATAACACACCCTAATAATATTTATGTGGGCTATAACCACCATATTTGGTGTATCAATATATGTTCATGTTCATGGAAGTGCATAAAATTTAAAAAAAATATCCTTTCAACCTTGTCAAATGTTACAAAATATTAAATTTTATAAATATAAATAAATTAATATTAAATTAAAATTTTCAATTTCTTCAAAATCATTTAGAGATTTATACCCTTATTAATATTATGGAACCTTTGATTTGGACATCATTAAATAATTATTAGTGTACAATATTTCTTCTTTCCCTAATAAATGAGCATAAAATAATAGAGCATAGCTATTTCCTTCACTAGAATCATCATTTGGGAATCATTTTTACTATTAGACTACAATCTTTCTTACTTCCTTCCCTAATTGATGAGCATATCACAATAAAATATAATTATTTTCCTTACTACTTGAGAGATTATCTCCTCACCCACTCCATGTGCATTGAGGATCAATATCAACTTTATAAAAATGTCACACTATAAGACCCTGCTTACCTAAAACAGTTGAACAAGCACCCTTTAGAAATTCTACATGTTCCAAACAAAAACACACTAAGAAATATATAGAATGTATTATTTGCCTTAAGAAAAGGTGTACAAGTCACATGGTTATTTTTTCCTTCCAAATGTACGTTCATCTGACTCCAAAATAGTATATATTTTTTTGAAATATTACATGTTTTAAAATTCCTCATGAAATCAATATGCCTAAAATCATCCAAACTTATATAACATGAATCAAATTTATCTAAATTAAAATAAATGCCATCATTCATTTCAATCTTATGACAAGCCTCAAGCTCAATATGATTACATATAAGTAACAAGAGCAACAAGTTGCAATGTTAATGACAAGGCTGAGCAAGCAGAATGGACAACTGCAACGTGCCAAGTGACCCTAGCTGCGCCTGCGTTTGAGCATAGGAGGGTCTACTGAACTATCAAATATGGAAACATTGATATCTTTCATTTGAGCATGCAGTCTCTATATGTCGCATGTTTAACAATGAGGGAAGACTTGACTATCGAAGGGCAGCTCTGCCTAACTTCTTACTGTAGTATCAAGTCTTGGAAACTTCGAATGGTGCCAACTTGAATAAACTTGATGGAAATGCATTTCATCCTGGAACATTACAGTGGAAGTTTTGTAAACATTCATAAATTTGGGCTCCAACTGCATTCATTGTTCGAAGAAGCTTGAAAAAACGGGCATTAGCTTATAATTAGATAGATCCAGAGAGAGTGCGGGCTATTCCATGCAAAGATAGCTATTAATCTATTCCTTATATAATTAATTAAAAGTACTGTTGGATTAATTTATCATGCAAAACTATTAGCCGACATTGATGTTAATGGAAAAATGAAATATAAAATATAGATATGAATAAATGACATTCAGGGTTTGGTTAGAGGTGTGGCTACAACATCTTCTGCTTCTGAACTATTATGTAAAATAAAAACGGTGATGAATAATAAGGTAAATAGGAGGCAACGATAGAGAGCCATTATAGAGCAGTACTACTGTATCTCTTTCCCCAACTTCTTGATATATTGAAGCAGAGGAGATAACTTCAAACGAATTTGAAATAAATTTGATATACATTGATTTCTATTCTTGCTTGTGCCTGAATTGTTCAGTGTTCGGTGAATAAGGGTCAGCCATTTGGCAGTAGGACCATTGTTCTTTGCCACTAAAATATTTCCTGCATTTAAGGGCACAATTTCTTGAAACCTGGGAAAGTCCACATGTAGATTGAATCCTGTTAGAATTTTGACACAACTTTGGGAACCTTGATGAAAACGATCAACATACCCAATTTCATTCTGAAACTAAAAGAGTCTTAATTGATATCCTTTTATTCATGAAAACAAATTATATAAAATATTTTCAGGGCTTTGTTCATGTTGCTGAATTGGATGTAATGAGAAGAGTTTGTTAATACCCCAAAACATAGATGTCTGTTGGAGCCGATATATGTATCCAATCCTCCAAATCCAGGTCATTGCGGGGTTCTTTACCTCCCGCATTCCATGTTTCCACAAATAGCCTACTTTGCAAAAATATAGTTCCATACTTAGTTCATTAAAGAAGTTTTTTTCTGATATGAACAATGAGTGTTCAAATCAAAATCCCAACACATTCTCAATTACCAGTATTCGTCCTTAAAGACTTCCTAGAGAAGCAACCCACCACAAATATTGGTTCTCATATTTGAAACTCTAGATGAGATGGGTTTTCTTACAGTCCAAATTCTAGACAAATGGTGACAATTGAAGGATGCAATAGAACATTAAAAGCATGATTTTTTATAACCTCATTTATGTCACCATTGGTTATCTGTATGATGGTTATATGATACAAGCACATCGCAGAAATACGAGAGAAAATATTTTCCTCTGGAGAACACTGCGTTTGTTTTTGTATTACTCGAATACATTCTCATAATATCCAGTTTGGCACAAAATTGAATAATGAAAACTAATATATGTTCAGCGTATTATAAACTAACCTAGAATAACTTCTTCGAAGGAGCAGGAAGACAAAATATGTTTAAAATGGACAATATGAATAGACTAAATCCCCATTGTTTCATCAATATCAAATTTCAGCTAAAGTTAAATTCAAACAAATACCATACCTAAAGTCACGAGTATCTTCGACTTGGGACATCTCTGTTTCCATTGCTACAGGCTTGGAGTTATCTAGATTTCAATTCAACAAGCTTTCTGTCATGATTGTAAACACCGAGACAAAAAGCAGAGCAACACATCCTCAGTAAAAAAGCAAAGGCTAGGAGAAAACTTGTGGATTTTTCAAGTATTCTGAAACACCTATAAAATAAAATTGGACACATTATCTTGTTGAAGGATTTTGTTTAGTACCAGTGCTTTTTCTTGAAAACAAGGACTTCTTGTCGGAGCAGCTCTTTCGTCTCCTGGAGAAGGGTTCGCAGTTGTCTGCAGATTTTGTATTTGGTCTTAGTGAACAACAAGCTAAATGAACCCCTTTCCATGAATTCATTAGCAATGAAATCTAAATCATTCATGAATTCATTGACAGAGCAAATTCAAGTATGTATTCAAGAGTGAAACATTGCCATTATATCTCTATAATCGCAGACAAAAGGAATATTAGGACATAACAAACATGTTTGATTTTAATTTTTAACTACTGAAGTTTAGGGCCTCTAACATAAATATATGCTTTTTATATAACCCCAAGCTTACTGGGTACTCACTAGGGTTTGGCATCATAATTCTAGAGGATGCGTATTCTTTCAAATTAAGAATTATTTGATTACCTTCAACAATCTCATCAGCTTGGCACTCGTCCCCTTTTCTCTTCATATTCAACCGCTTTTTGACCAGAAACTTACACCAGGAGGACTATAGAAACATGGAAAAAAAACAATGAAACTTAATTGAAAATCATGGCATATAGATTTTGGATTAGAAAAATAATGCAATGGTCATTCAACATAGAATGGAAAATACCTGGGCTTTTTTGTTATCGACTTAGAAAATATTAGGATATCATCTCTGTAGATCATTAACTAGTCCATATATGCTTTAAAGGCTGTCTCCATTATCTTCTGAAATTGGGATGGAGCATTTTTAAGTCCAAATGGCATTACAGTCCATTCTTAATGTCCATGTGGGACTGTAAATGATGTTTTATACTGGTCTTCTTCTACTTATCCAATCTTCCAGAATCCACTCTTCAGATCAAATTTGGAGAATATCTTGCATCCTACAATTCTTTTGATCAGATCAGATTTGTTGGGTACAAGATATCTATTACAGTCTATCGCCTCATTCAATGTTTTGTAGTTTATTACCATTCATGGAACTCCTATTATCTATTCAGAATGCTTGTTTACATAGAAAGCATAGCAGCTCCAAGTATCTGAGGGGTTGATCAATCCTTTATTTAGTAAATATTCTATTTCTCTCTTGCAGTGCTCTTGCATTTCTTTGTTCATAGAGACTGCATTACATTGACTGGTCGTTCCTTTGAATTCAAGCTTGAGAGGCAACTTTATGGCATGCCTTTTTCTATGCCAGAAGGGCATTTGGAGTTTCTACACAGACATTTTTCTTATATTCTTCCTCAGTGCTTTCCTTGATTCTTTGCCATTTCTGTTGTTTCAGCTGCTCTCAAATCCTTATTTTCTTAGCTTCATCCTTAAGATTGGCTATTTGGATTTCTTTTGTAGATATTAGTTCATGGATGGCTCGTTTGGTCAATTTCTCTCCTTTAACATTGTGGACCATGTTTGAGATTCTAGGCTTAGATATCAGAGGGAGGAACAGAGGCTTCTCTTCCAAGTTGACCATCATATACATCCCTTTGATTCCTCTTACTAATGTTATTCCATGAGGTTCTACTATCTCTAAGAATGGTGTTCCAAGTATGCAGTCATTATTGAGCTTCATCAAATAGAATCTTACATCTAATCGGTATTGGTTGAGACAGATCTGAGCTTTGGGTATCTCAAATTTGATAGTAGATGAGGAACCTACTGCATGAATGATGTGAGTAGTAGGCTTCCAATTCCTTGCAGGAATCCTATCTATATTTATCATGTTTATATCAGACCCAGAATCTATGAGAGTGGGCAATATGAAATCTTCATTGTTTACTTTGATTCTTAAAGATACAATATGCCTCTAGTGCAACACTACATTTACCCTAAATGGATCAAAATCAGAGACTTTAGGATTTGCTACCTCATGGTAATCTGGGTTCTTTGGTACCTATGGATCTTCTTTTTCGTCTAGCCGGAGGGTTGATTATGCACTAACCTCTTCATTAGATGATTCAACTGCCACCACTTGCTCTGCTTCAAGTTTTTCTAACCTTGTTCTCAGCTCCTTTATTTTTTTCTTCAAGATATTATGCTCTCGTGCTAGGTCATGGAGGGTGACTCCTTTCTTTATTTCTGTCTCCAGCAATGGTGTTGTGTTTCTTTCATAGGATGGAAGAGTAGTAGCAAAGAGATTCCAATTTTTCTGTTCAGTAGATTTCTTTGAACTACTACTAGTTCTGGATCTTTGATCTTCCTTTTCTTTCGTTTCTTTCCCTTTGGATAGGAAAGCTTCAGCAAATGCTTTCTTCATGGTTTCTTTAGCAGGTCCATCTTCCATTTCTTCAATTTGTGTCATCATAAGTGAGGCTTGTTTATTTGAACTTACTATATTACAATGTGAGACTGAATTTCTTGATTCTTTCCAACCCAATAATGTTGCATATGCCTCATCATCTTCTTCATCTGTAGTGTTGCTAAAGCTTTCATCTGGAATGGAGCATTGAAAATCAGAGGGATCTCTACATGTGCAAGTATGGTCTTCTCTTGCTTTCAGGATTTCTTCAAAGTCTGTACTTTCTTCTAAGGAGGATAAGTAGTTTGTTTCTTCTGATGACGTTGACTCTTTTTTGTTGTATGCTCCTCCATAGGATCTGCTCTCAGGACAATTTACTTCTTTATGTCCTTTCCTTTGATAGAGGGCACATCGATAGGAATTTATATATTCTTTAGGAGAAGGTTTTTTCTTTGGATTTAGTCTTGAATTATTAATTTTCTGAAGGTCTTGATGGAGAAAGATTAGGAAATTTATTACCATAGTGTCCAATTTGACCACATTTGAAACATTTGGGTTTAGGGGGATACTTACATTTTGATTTACCTCCATATTCGTCTTTCAGTTTCTCATACTGATAATTAGTCTTACCAGTCTCGAAAGTATACCACTTACCATACCTTTTTCTCTTCTGGTCTTTGTCTTTTTTCCTGTATCCTTGCTTGGATTCCATTCTTTTCTTATACAACTCATATCTTTCTGGATATCTATACTTATAGAATATGAGCTTCGGTTTCTTCATCTTTCTTCTTTCATAGGAATCTTTTCTTTCTCTTGGATAATTTGGTTCAGGCATACCAAATTGTTCACAGACTCCTGTGGTACCAGGGAGATATTCTCTGGTTGCTTTGGCTGTTATTCTCCTAGTACAAATATATGCAATACAGCCTAATGTTATGTCATAGAATTCTCCCCAACTATATTCATCTAGGAATTCTTTGACTAGAGCACTAGTGAAGAATTTCTAGAAATTCTTTGGCAGGGATGAAATGTATTTTTCCTTCCAGATTTCACTATCACTGTTATCAACATCTTGGATTCTTATGATCCAATCTCTATGAAATTGTTCATAATGTCTAAGTCTTTAACACTTCATGTTCAACAATATTTGTGTGTTCTTAGCCTTGACATTCTCTGTTGCTCCCCAGTATTTAACAATTTATGCTGTCATGCAACCAATTAAATTTGATTCATCCATTCCTTTTGTAGTTTTGATTTTTGTTTGTTCCCATAAATTCCATTTTTCCATGGTCATGGTTCTCTACCACCATTTCTGGAGGGCTGCATTGAGACAGTTAAATCCTTGGCATTTGTGATTCAGAGTATTCTATCAGGCAAAGCAGGAGTGAGTTCACTTCTCTGTGAAAGCCTGATGGCCGTCACTTAATTCAATGAAATCCTTCATGTGTATCAGGAAAACATAATTTAAATGAATGGGGATCCTCCAGACCACCGTAAACTATACCAGAATCTCAAGAAAAAATGGCGGCAACAAGGAAAAAAACAACATATAATAAAAAAGAAATAAGGGGCGTAGCTACTAGAATTAAAAAATGGTTGCATGTATCTGAAACGTGTACTAACCTGGACACTTTTAGCCCCTGTATTGGAAAAAATTGCTATAAGAACATGCCCCTTCATATTAAAGGGCCCTGGATTTAACGAGAACTCTCATTTGCTCCCTGCAACAACAACAAAATTTCATGTTTATGGTTGCTGCCATTAGTTGTCTAAGAGGAACGACTACAGTTTGAGCAAAGATTGCAGTAATCGTAAGAGGTTCTCTTCTATACCCAAATAACTGATTGAGAAACAATAATATGAAGTGCAACATAATTCAAAGAACCCACCTCCTGAAAGTCATGACAGGAATGCCTGGAGAATTTGTCTTTGGCACACTGAGTGCTACCTGCTCGATGGGAGATTGGTTGTCGTCTCATCGTCTGCAAATCCAAAAGCCTTAAATCTTGACAACCCAATATTTTTCGAGTTTTTGAGAGGGTAAATAAACACAGGAATCATTATAATACTGAGAATATGTTACAGATAAAAGGAATCCAATGAAGCTCGATAAACTATTATCTTACCATTGCTAGGCTTGGCAACACCCACCTTACCGGTTCATTCCCAAATATCCCTCAGTTGGCTATGGCCCATCCCCTTCTATCTCGGCATGACCTTGCTTGTTTCATATCTAGCTTCACCTGGCTTTGCTGGGTTCTGTTTGGTTCGGCGGTTCCAATTCTCTACTGATTTCCTGGTCTAATTCCAATCATCAATAGAACCAGCATAACCAGGCCAAGCCTAATAACCAGGATCATTCCTAGCTTCCTAAGTTGGAGCAGTTAGAGCATTTCAAAAAGTTGTTGAACCAGCCTCATCATTATTTCCAGCATTTCCATAAGTTGAAGGAGCTTCATTCCCAGGATCAGTCACCCCCTCTAAGTCTAGTCCAGTGGAGTGGAGCGAGGAAAGCTTTAACTCGCTATATATTATATAGTTACCACCATTCCAAGTTGACACTATACGATAGAGATAAGCCCCCCTTCACAACATGCCCAAGAGAAGATAAGTCCCCCAAGTTCCTACCAGACGAGAGAATATATTTATTGAGGTCAAGTTGCCACCGAATGCGAGAGTGCAACACCTGGAAAGAGCCCAGTTTCAGAATTCGAGGCGGGATAGATGTCAAACTGATTCCCTGCTCCAAATTTCAAAGCACAAAATTAAGGTTTAAGCATTGTTTCACTTTGCAAAATGCAAAATACATATGAACCGACAAACTAATAGGTCCAAAATGACCACAATATGTCATCGACATAATAAATATATAAGTTTATAAGGATGATGGGTAATATCATTTCCCCTTGGGAAGTAATATCCTTGATAGGTAGGAAAAATGTGCGACCTATAAGTCATCATTAATGTATAAGTCATTGTCAATGTATTGAGAATTCACATCTTGTAGCATTTGGAAAAACAAATGAAGAGGGAAAAAGAAACACCTCATTTTCACATGTTGCAATCTTCTACATTTCTCTTCCATCCAAATCCTTCTTCATCTTGCAACCTAGCTCCAACTCTTCAACTTTGTCAATTGATATGACATAATAAAGGTAATTTCCAATAGAATCCATGAAGATGGGTAACAGTACTTGGAAAGGAGGGTTAAGGGAGCAATGCCTTACAAACACTAGATGAAGAAATTCTAAGATCTCTTTCAATATATTAAGAGATGGATCTAGATCTTGTATAAGCACCCAATCGATTATTTTTGGCAAAAAATTCAAATGATCAATTGAGGGTTTGGTTGGGTTTTAACGAAATCCTTGATCCAGATATAATTGATCTTGATCAATTTGTATGAAAAAATAGAGTATTTAAGAGATCCATCAAACTCTTAAGAGCTCACTTGGTCCCTAGACTAACTTGTAGGTGTGAGTCTTAGTCGACAAACCAACTCACTGATTGTCAGTCGTATGGGCCAAGAATTTAAAAGACTTTCATTGATCCCTAGATCTCGATCGAGCCCTAGATTCATCTAAGGGTGTGAACAATCTTGACCAACCGATGGTGGTAGGGATCAAGCATTAAGTAGATCGATAGATCATTTAAGAGGTTAATTGAGCTATTTTTTTTTTTATATAAAAACAAACAAAAAATAGAACAATGTTTTATTTTACCCATATGAACCCTCAATCAAGTAACGGATTGGATGCCCAAATTTCTTGATTGAACTGTGTAGTGACCCCACTAGACCGCTTTCACATTATTCAACCCTCCATCGACCCAATGGCATTTAACACAAAATGTTGGTCCATTTTTTATATCTTAATAAAATAATGAAATAATTTTTAATTGATTTTCTTTAAATTCCTTGGGTAGTCATTATGCTACTGAAATTGACAAATTTTTACATACAGTTTAATTTTCATTTATGCATACAATTAAATTAAATGTAAATTGTTTTTTTTAAATGTTGTTAGCAGCAATTATGCTACCAAAATTTTCAATTTTTAGTTTAAATTAAATATTTTTTTCAATTATATCAACTAATATAATGCCACCATTTTGTTTCAATGATGTTTTAGAAATTAAAAATGCTACCATTTTTTTCCAATCCTACAGTAACACATGAAGAATTGAAAATTAGAACTTGCTAGTGACATGATATTACAACATGGACCCTACACTCTTTCCTTTTGGTAGGTAAGTCTTGACACCTTACCTCTATAAACCATACCATCTAATCCACGTGAATCACATAAATCTTAATTTCAATAATCCTAATCCTTAATATAAAAGCCATATAACCATTAGACCTTAAGCATTATATCACTTATAAACATATAACCATTAAACCTATAACATTATAAATGCAAATTACGTTATAACCCTTATACATTATAACCCCTAACATATCTAATCCCGAAACCTTCCAATGTTAAATAACCTCTAGCCTATATTGGATGATAATTCTTGATCCCTTGACCATATAGTATTATAATGCATAATATAATGATGATGAAAATAAATTTGTTTACATCCTTTAGACGTAGTTGATTTGTAGGACCTAAAGAAAGAGAGAGAGGACAAATAAACTAGGAAATTAAAATCCTAAATTTACTTAGAATTTTTTTTTGATATGATTTTAGATATGAGATTGCAATTTAATGTTTCTGACCTGTACAAGTTTGAGGCAATATCGACGAGTGGGGGCAAGATAGAAACCAACTGGAAGGGAAAACTACCATTTCAGCTGATGGAAGAGGTCTCGGAAGTGCTCGACGAGCGAGGAGTCGAGAAGACCAGAAGTCATAAGAGGAATGAATATTTATTCCGATGGAGGAATTGATATTTGGAGGAGGAGACGTGGATTTTGGTAGATAAACTTAAGGAGTTGCGGAACCATGAGCAAAGTTATTTTCAACCCAGGGAGGTTGATGTAGGGGCATCGACATCGAGAACAAAGAGTTGAAGTTAGACGATGGAAATGTAGGACCTCGGTCCTAGATAATATTAGTTTATCAATAAACTAATCATTTATTTCTTTTTACATTCTGTGTCATTTTCTGTTTCTGTTTTGTCTGTTTGTGTTCAATTTCAGGTTTGTAAAAAAATTACATCTATTCTTACAGTTTGCTGCATATATATATATATATATATTTTCTATTATACCTATTTCTAAATATCTATTTCTAACCATTTCTATTTGTGCAGGTGTAGAAACATATCATATTTCTTAACTTGAAGTAAAAATTTAAACAGAGTTAAAAATGGATTATATACCTGACTGAAAATTACCTCACAATATCTAGTAGATCCACCCTTGTTGTTGTCCCCTTTGTTGTTCCCTTTTGTTGAATGCCTTGTTGTTTCCCTGCAACCAAAACCTTCCCCAAAACCCTGAAACTCAACCAGACCAAACCGTTTTTCCACCCTGCCAACCGGCGAGGACTCACCGACCACCCAGCTCCAAAGGTACCCCTTTGGACCCTCGAGCCCAAACTGAGTACAAGCCAGCCTGCTCTCCCTTCTGAATTTTCTCCAACAAAAACCTCCTTCTCCTCTCTGTAATTTTCTCCCTGCTCTCTAAATTCTCCCAAAAATCTCTAAGGTAAAAATATCCCCCTCTTCTTCCTCTCTTCTCCATCTTATCCCATGTTTGCCGACTCTTCTCCTCCACCATTAATGCCTTATCCTAAACATAAATGTCTCAACCCCCATGTCAGTCCTCGAGCCCTCAACTTTGACTCCCATTAGTTTTCAATTTTTTTAAATATTCTTTCCTTAATTAAATTACAATTAATTCGTAATTAATTTATAATTAATTCATAATTAATTCGTAATTAATTCATAATTAATTTAGAACTAATTCATAATTAATTCGCAATTAATTCGTAATTAATTCATAATTAATTTATCATTTTCATGAACAATTCCCAAGTGTGTACCCGACACTTGTTTATCAATTTCATATTACATCTATTCGTATATTATCCTATGTTCCAATTAGCTTCTGCATGATCATCATAAAATTTAATAGATATAAATTAATTCTTATTCATACAGTTTAATTAATTATATAACCTTGCAATTAGTATTAACTTATCAATTTAATAATACTTTACTTAACATTACCATAATCATTTAACATGTTATCCCTTAGTCTTTACTAATCAAACTCATTAACATTCAATTAAGCGTTACTAACCAAATGCATTATTTACTTCTTAAATTAACCGTAACTTGTTTGTTAATCAACACTAATTAATCATTAATGGACATTAATTAATCATTAATCAACATTATTAATCTTAATCGACAATAATTAATTGTTAATCTACATCATTAACATTAATCATCATTATTAACTTTAATTGACATTATTAACACTGGTCAACAATAATTAATTGTTAATCGACAATTACTAACATTATTATTCAATAATATTTCACACAATTTATAATTATGTAGGCGAGTTATGTAAGTGTAGCAACTGCTTACATACCTCGCGTAAGTACACTAACAGTAATAACTCACACACGCCAATCCTAATCACGAAACCTACTGTTTACTGACACATGTTTTAACATAGTTTGCAAGGTACAATCTTTTACCTAACTCCATCTTATTAAGTTATGACAATTCATATATTACTGAGTTATGACACATAATCAATCAAGGGTTTTACACACATATAGTTAGATCTTGTTTTCACCCCGACTTCAAGCTACACCTATCTACCTACATCATCACTAACTTCCACATCCTATCCTTTCTTTTGTTGGACTACCCTGAAGTGCTAAGCCATGACCAGCTAGAACCCGTAAGCGAAAGTGTCAACTACACCGACCAAGCTTCCCCAGCAGGCAACCACCAGTCACCATCACACACCTTGGGGAGTGCGCCGTAGCATAGCCCTCCCATGACTCTGGGTTTCGGGGATAAATGGTGGGTAAAGCCTCCACCCCCCTAATGGAACAAGGGACTATGTCTACCCGACATAATAACAGCGTTTCACTTGTACTCGGTTTGTCATCGTATAACCCATCCGAGCGGTTAAGTTTCCTGAAACCCTACCCCACCCATGTCATAATATACATAATAATAATAATCATGCGAAAGTAAATAATGCATCACTCGCATACCATTTATCTTTCGAAGTCCATGTCCCCGAAGCTCTCCCACCTCGTAGGATCCAACAATCACTTAGCCGCTTTAACCTGTAAGTCAGTCCTCGACATACAATATAGAATATCATGCATAAATCCTCAACATATACACATACATTTCATAATAACATGACAATAATAAACTCATTTATTCGCCATGCACCTGGCATAACATTCATTTATTCAACATATAACTGTAACGATATCCATGTACCCATCATTCAGTAACTTGCATATCTAATTAACACATGATACATATCTAAACATGACTACCGATCACAATACTAACATCACACATACACATATATATATCGGCAAAATAATAGAACCATATGTCCACAGTGTCGTCAAACTGACGAAGTCTCACAATCAAACAATTACAACATAAAACAGTAGTTCAGGTAGTAATGTCAAAACGAGGCGTTACAAGAAAGGGCATGGAGGATAGTCTACGACCTTCAGGAATAAGGGTAATAGTCGACAGAAAATGGATGTGTCACACGGTTCCAACCAAAGGTGGTCGATGACAGATGACAAGATAGTGTAGCGGAACGATCGAAAGTGATACCGACTAGAGGAAGAAGGTAGTCAAGAGTTGACGACGACCAATGGAGGCAATTAGAGGCCCGAGAAAGCCAACCGCGAAGGTAGTTGGGAATTTGTAGGAGTAGTTATGGCGGTTGTTGCAGAATGATAGGTGGAGCCACTTAATGAAGAAGTCAATGGGAAGTATTTAATGTAGTTTGACCATGCCTAGAAGCGATTGAGGCTTCTGGAAGACGATCCAAGTGAATGGTGTTGATTATAAATACCTGTACATATCTGGAGAGATAGAGCTTTTGAGATCCTTTGGAAGGAAGGTAAGGGACATGCTCAAAGAACCCTAAGTGCACAGTGTAGCAAAGAGTGCCGAGGATGAATATTCCCTCATGATTGTATGAAGTTGGTAACAGTCAATGTTCATCCCAGTTGATCTGAGTATTAACTCATGTTGTAAACAATTATGTAAAGAGATATGATCATTTAGTTGAAAGCCATAATTCTTGGCAATCCTCTTATTGTTGTTGTGTGATTGTATGTTTTGTTTCCATTGTGTGACCTTGATCTAGAGACCAAACAGAACCATGTCTGCATCATATATAAATCCCCTCTCAACGTAATCAAGAGGCCTAACCACATTCAAGTATAATCATTGAATAAAAAAGTATCACTTTAAAAATTTAAGATGAACGAAAGATTTTAAATCCTCGATAATAATAACAAATAACAAAGACAACAGATAAAACAAATCATCATTTTTAAAAGAAGTGGAGAGCTAAAAATATGTTATTTAAATCACTTGAGAAGACACCAATATGAATATAAGTGAGAAAAAAGAACAATATTTAGTATATAATGGAAAACGAACATGATTTAATATCTTTGGATGATAAAGTATCATTTTAACTTGATCTATTATTAGTCCCTGCCGTAGCAGGGTAACTCTTGTATTCGATTAGCATTGACTGTGTATTAGTTAGTGTTGACAGAACCTGCAACATACAATTTAACCAAAGTTTCAAACATTTTTTTATTTTTTAATATAAAAATCAAAGTTTTGTGTAAGTTGATTGGCTTATACTTTAAAGCGTTATTGCTGCAGCGGTGGGGTAGGTATTGGGAATGGCTCCCTCTCAGTGTGTTCTTCGATGGGCTTGTAGTGCTTTCAGTACAGGTGTTTGCCAGCATTTACACGAGCATTGATACCAATGTCTTCGTGGAGTAAGCGTTAACATTAACCATATTTAATGTTGTGTGCATAACCCAGGTTTTTAATATATAAAATGAAACCATCATTAATGATATCACTTATCAAGGTCTGAACGAGAAGTTCTGTCAAGTGGTGGCTGTCTGCACTAGAAGTTCTGTCAAGCGGTGGCGATCTGCACCAAAAGTTCTATCAGCCTGTGGCTGCTGCATGCAATTCACCACCTCTTCTGGATTTCCTACCTTCTTGAACCTTCTTTGATTTATGCAAAGATAGTTTAGAATTTTCATATTTATGGAGCAAGTTCTCTTTGAGTAGCCTGTTCTTTTGGAGCAGCAACATTTTAGCTTCTGGAGCAGGTGTAACAACATCACATATTGCATCTTGTCAGGTATTTCGTGTTCTTGTGGAGCACCAGCATTTGAGCTTCTGGAGCAGGAGCAACAACATCATATCTTGCATCTTCTCAGGTAATTTGAATTCTTGAGGAGCATCAGCATTTGAGCTTCTGGAGCAGGAGCAATAACAGATCTTCTCAGGTAATTCTTGACTCTTCCTTCTGTCATTCCAAAGTTAGAACTTACAAATATAATTATGAAACAACATACTAAAAATTATAATATCCTGGGTTACACAATAAAATTCTACTAATTTATTCTATATTGAATGGATACAACGGCAATTGTAATTTTTTCCACTTTCAAAGAGACAACAATAGCAGTCATCAAAGTCATCGAAGTAGAGACTGTACATGGATTCTCTTGTAACAATATGCATATTGATTGTATTGAGCAAAAATTGTCTGTGGCTGCTCTTGTAATAACATGCATATTTTTCTTGTGACGGATAGAAGCCATCCAATGCAATCCTCTCTTGGTTCCAAGTTCAGCCCCAAATTGACATCAAGTTCAAAGCTTTGTCATAGGAAGCATCAATAGTAGAAACACACGCAGTCGCAGGGATAGTTCAGCCCCATTCATACTTGCTTTGCTTCTCCGTTTCAAATTACACTTGCACTACTGGTGCTAGTACTTATGTTGAGATAGTGATCCTGAGCCAAGAGGACAACTTCTTGAATCAACAGAAGATGGCAGAAGCTGCGGCCGAATAACTTGCTGAGAAGATGGCAGAAGTTGTGTAAGATGCTGCATAAAAATAGGTATGTCTAGTTATGAGTAGTGATTGGTGTAGTTATGAGTAGTGATTTCTATTAAATGAAATCAAAATGCTATAAGCATCACCAATTTAAAGCTCCCCATGCATACATATCTAGCTTAACCCTTATGTATTTTGTGAAAAAATCACCACCAGTAGTATGCGAAATTGTTGTATTGGACCTACAAATAAACATAGAAAAGCAAGGTTACTCAACATCAATTTCTATTCTTAGTATGCCTTCCATGTGATTGATATTATTTGAAACAAAATACTAAATCTGTTGAGGGCAGTAAGCAGATTTGTGTTGGCTATTTTCTGCAATGGGACGTTACGATTCTCCTAACAAATTCAAAATTCACTGTCACTTTATTGATTGTAAACATTCTCTAAATCATTTTTTCAGTCCATCACGGTGCTAGAATTTGATGGTTGAACAATCCAATAACATTTGTTTCCAGTGCCCTATAGTGCAGCAATTCAATGTGTGAATAAGAAATATATTTATAATATTAGAAGAATGAATATTTTTTCAAATTCCAAACACTGATATTGCATTATATAAGAGCCTTGACCACATATCTGTACATACTATAAATATAGGATTCAAAGTATAAGCTAACAATGCAAAAACTGCCACTAGTTTTGCTTGGACTAAAATATGGAGGAACATCCCTGCAAGAGGGGCATGCCCTTTTATCATGGCATACTGAAGCGAACTATATGGATTTTGCAATTTACCAGTTTAAAAGTAGGCACTGGGATAATTATTATCGAAATCATCCCTAATTGGATAAGCTTTCAAAGAATCTCGCCAATTGTGGAACCATGATACACAATTTCAATTATTAAAGACACACTTCTGGTAAATATAGAACGAAAAATCATCACTTACCAATTCTTTTGGACGAGTTTTTACTGTGCATTGAGGCCTATTTGGATCTCAACTAATCTCGATAACTGGGGTTGTGAATCTGCAAAGCAGAAGCTTATGGATGTTTTTTCTCTTGTGTTGAAAGGGTTCCACCTACATTTGCTGGAAAAGCCTCAGGTCTTCCACAACGTACCCATTTTGCACATATCTTGCAATCATTGTAGACCAAGAGACTTTGTTCTGTGCTGGCATTTATTGATAGAGATTCAAGGCTTCATCAACTTGCCCATTGTGCGCATAAGCTGTAACTAGATTTTGCACATATCCTGCAATCATTGCAGACCAAGAGACTATGTTCTGCGCAGACATTTTCCAGAGGAATAACCAGGAAATGCCAGATTTTTAACCATTTGCTTGATTCATCGATAATGTCCGGGGACTATCTATTTTTTCAGCTCATTGCGATAACACACAACACCTTGAACAAAATGCCCATGCAATATCCTAAGCAACACGCGGCCATGCAAAAGAAAGACGCCACCACACATGTGATTTGCCACCTCTAAGAGTTAATTAAGTGTTTTGTAGTCCTACCTTAATGTGGACGACTTGGATAGCCAGCTGTTGGGAAGATAAATGATAAATGTGAAGTGACGTACCCTTCACAGTTGTACTTGACGTGTCTGTCATGCATCAATGATAGACGTTATTAACCAGATTTACGAAGGGTCTCAGCTTTGGATTTGAGAAGGAAATTTATGAAGCCTCTAGATCATATATGGAATTTTGGGGAGCACCGCAACTTTTCCCAGGTGGCTGATACCCATCTCCTGAGTGATTTTTCTACTAGCTCCTTGCCATTGAATTTACCAATGAACGCTAACTCCGAGTATGTGAGCACTGTCTTTGCAAAAAGCTCCTCTTCAATGCACATAAGGTCGTTAGGATTCACTACTTCCTTATGCCATAGTTCTAGCGTTTCCAGCTGGTTAATTGGTACAGTCAATTTAATGGGGCTCGCCATTCGATAGTCTTTGGTATTGATGTTAGCTACGATGGTATCTATGCCATTGAGCCTTCTAGATTGTCATTTGCATGTTACATTTCTTTATGTAAGGGATTAACTTTACTGCGTGTTTAATTGAGCCGAGACTTATATTCAAACACATGCAAGGATATGTGAAGGAATATTTCACTTCTTGAAAAAAATCATAGATTTTGAAATCTAGCAAGAGCTTTTTCAGATTAGTTCTTTTTTTGTTCTCAAAGAATCACTATGCTTGGCAATTAATTTTCACTTAATGACGGACAATATTTTTTTTATAGAGCATATGGATTAATGGAGAAAGTTGATGAAAGGAATCTCAACTGGCTTACTCAACGACTCCATCAAAAGTAAGTAATTTCATCCTTCCAGTCAATGCAAGTTTATTATTATCAAGTTATTAATTTTCTATTTAACCGCTTAACATTGGTTTAACATGAAAATGGAACATCAATTCTAGAATGAAGCCAAGTGGACTTCAAGAATTAAATAAATTTCACAGTTTTTTAGAAGCCCGCAGTCGGCTAGACACGAACAAATCCAAATTTCCAGCAACCCGTGTTCGAATCCCCAGATTTGATTTTTTACTAGGTTAATGCTCAAGATTTTTTGTTTAAATGATGATAGCAATATTTGAAAACCTAGTTCAATTTGATTGTTATTTCTTTTCATCTGAGGATTTTGTGGTGTTGAGATAGCACATAAAGACACTGTGCAACGTTTGTGCCCTGCATGTTATTCCACATTCCAGGCGTCGTCAGCCGTTCGCATTAATTTCAAGGCCAAATATATTTATTCTTTATACTTATTCTAGCAACGTGTGACTCTAAATTGCAAGACTTGTGTTTGGTGATTGTGGAGTGAGGTTAAAGTGAATGTTTTGGCGATCCTAAGTCGGTACTAATTATCTTCATGCAATAATATATGCCAATGATTCATATTTAATCTTTTAAAAAAAATTGGTAATAAGACCATTATGGTTTCAAATCCTGGCAACTGGAAGAGGTTGCATACGCCAGCAAGCAGTGAAAACCTTATGGGCAAATACTTTATGTTCATCTCTGCAAAAACTTTATGATGGTTAAAAAAATACAGCTTAAAGACTAGTTATGTTGTAGCGAAATCAAAAGTAATATAAATATATTTTTCTTTATTCTAAGTAAAAAACAAAAGCAAATAAACAAAGCAAAAATGCAATAAGTATGTACTGACGGCAGGGACAACGCCATTACAATGGCACTTGTTTAAATCACTTCAGAAGACACTAATATTATTACAAACGAGAAAAATCAATATTCAATATCATTGGATGATATAGTATTACTTTAAAAAGTTAAGATGAATGAAATGTTTATAACCTTTAGTAAAAATAAAAAAAATAAAAAAATTTGTTAAAAAAAATGGAGTTAAAAATTTATTATTTAAATTATTTAAAAAGACATACATGTGAGAAAAAGAAAAATATTTAATATATAATGAAGAAAAGACAATTTAAGACAATTTCTTAAAGGGAGATAGATGCAAATTCTAAAATAATGGAAGAAAATGAAATTACTAGTGAATGATGAATAGTTAAATATATTTTTTTACTTTATTGAAGCATATTAAAATATTTTATGTTGAACTTTATATATATATATTGAACTTTGCCTTTATTAATATATATATATATATATATAATTTATTGAAACATATTAAAATATTTTATGTTGAACTTTGTATATATATATATACTGCTAAATAATAACATTATTATCGGTATAGCGGTGATATATATATATATATATATATATATCACCGCTATACCGATAATAATGTTATTATTTCAAGTCATCTTATGGTGTAATCCCAAGAATACAAGTCGTCTCTGATTCACAGGAATGGTTGACTTGACTAAAATTGATATTACTATGTTTTAGTTGGCCATGCATGATGCGATCGGGCTTCAAATTTGAAGCCTCCAGGGTAGGCCATTTTACACGTCATAGAATACCACCTCAAATTTTACTATGTAAAAAAAATTAATTTTATGGTAAGCCCTTCAATAATTAAATTAACCACTATTGTTTAAAATTGCAATAGAAGGGCAGCTTCAAATTTCACCCGTCGACAGTTTTCAATGGGAAATTGGGAATGCGGCTACTAGCTAGGTGACTTGGGAGTGGGACTTGGTACTCGGTTACTCTCCAATATCCACGTGGCTGGTCATCGATGGATCATGGGCCATTGGGCCTCTAATAATATCATTGACCCGTTTACGTGGATGGGCTTACACTGTGCAGCCCATGCCTTGAACGCTTCTAAGTTCACGTGTTAGCGGTGAGCACTTACGTGTTTAACACATTTCATGTCAACAACAACTTTATTAAATATGGTTGGTGGCTCATACGTGTTGCTGGCAGCGGACTTACCAATTTACCATTTATCACATACCAATTCGTGACTTCTGACTTCGTGAGTTAATTTAGTATTCAATGTATAATATATTATGTTAATGTGCCCCGAATTTGGCATTTCGGACGAACTCCACAATCCAAAAATTTCTTGTAATGTTGCAGGTTGTTGCTCCCGCCCGTGGCCCTTCCCACAACCCTTTGTTTTCTTTGTTGTATAAAGTTAATCCTACCGTCTACGGCTCCCAACCTCACACCCTGTGTTTTCTTTGTTGTATCAATTCAATACTACGGCTCCCAAGTCCCACCTTGTGTTTTCTTTCTTGTATCAAGTCAATGCTCGAATTCCATGCTTCCATGGCTCCGACCATCAATATATAATATTACAGGAATACAAACAAGTTTTTGCTTATAACCCTGCTTCATCATGGTCGAGCTACTTCCAAGTTCCACCTACCCTATCTCCTCTAGTCCTCCAGGAGAGTTTGCGAAGCGAAGTTGCGAATGTCGGCCTGCCATAAACATATATAAAGAAAATTGTTTTCTTTGAGGAGCTCAACTTCAAGGCTAACTGGATGTTGACATCCTATGAATTTACAAGTATGTACATCATTTTATCCATTCATGATCCCATCAATTATTTAAAAAATTTGTTATTTGATTAAAATTTTGTAACTTCAAAGTTCAAACACAATATTATTATTTGATTGAAAATTTGTAACTTCAAATGGTCCTTGAAGGATTCAAATTTGAATCCTAGACCCAAGAGGGGTTTGTCACAAATCTCTGTTAGATGTTGTTCAAAACGGAATTTATCGATTCCCAACCTAGCAACAACAACAATTGCTTCTTTCTTCATATGTTTTGTATACACGCATATGATTCCATGTGCTCCTTGCCTTGCGCTATTTCCCATTGTCGCCCGATCGACTCTCTTGAGAATTTAGCCTCCCTTTAACTTTCCTGAAATGGAGGGGACAAGGAAGACCATTGTTTTCACTCTGAAGCCGAGCACTTCCCCAGGAAGCTGCCACTGGCCATGGTTGCAGCCCTATGGGAAATAGGTGTGCGCATTGCGCCCCCATCTTTACCAAAAATCCTAGGGATTTGGGGAAGTTCCCACTCTGCTAGCCTCCATGCATCTAGTTAATGAGTCAGATCAAGAATCCAGACATTGTATCTAAAACTGTATTGCATGAGCCATTTTCCCCAATTTCTCAGTCGTCGATTCAACACCTTCCTCTAGTATACGGTTTAAGATTCCTGGGATTTATTAATATGAAGACCATCGGGTCTACTACACTTACAATCCCAACTAGCTATCGAATTTCAATAAGATTGAGAATATGCAACAACATCTGGTGAAGGACAATGTTGAAAGTAGACAATTTTCTTAGAATTCCCAGTGCCCACTCCATGCCCACTCCTGCATTCAACTGTACGAACTAGGACACAAATGTCTTTGTAATCTTGATTTTTAGAATGGCAGTGCTACTTTACCTTTTGATTTTGTTTCCCTTATCGGCTGGTCTTGAATAGAACATGAACCTCAACCATATAACAAGAACTTCAACCATCTATGCATCTCCTCTCTACTTGGTCTGCCTACGTTTAACTTATGCTTCACAACCCATCCTATACTCCGTCATACCATAGAGTTAGTATGTATAATGAGATCTAAGGGGAGGGCTATAAGGAAGAAGTAGCCAGGGTCCTTAATCAGCTATTGAGAACAAAAGTTTCCTGGAGTCGGATAGTTCTCTTTGTTCAAACCATAGCATAGCATGTAACATGTAAGGAGCGCTTAAACTTATTGTATCCCAAGTACATGTGGCATTCATAGTGTTGAATGAAAAATTAGAACATATATTGTTGTCATTGGCATTCAATTCTGCTGTAGGGTATACAATTAAAGTGACAAAGAAACTTGCTATTGGTTTTCAATCCAATCCAACTTCTTTGTTGAATTGTTCTCTCTAATAGACTTTCGTGAAGGAAGATTATAAATGACATAGGCAACAGAGTTGCTTGATAGAGGTGCATGAAAGTGAATTATGGTCCTCAATTCAACGAAGTAAAACAAATTTACCATTCAGATTCTTTCCCTTCACCTTTTTTATTGCCTTTCTACATACATCTCTATTGTTCACTAATTTAGAAACAGATACAGACCAAACTCAACGTCCAATGTTTTTGGCTTCTGAAATAATTTCTTCCTTTTTTGGCTTACATTATCATTTTTTTCCATTGTTAAGTAGGCTAGAATACATATTAGTTTGAAGAACACTAGTGATTTACAAAGATTGATCTTTTCCAAGAATAAGCATCGCGTTGCTTTTAGAAGAGTTGAAGAACCCAATTCTACATCGAGCTTGTATTGTTCGAAGCAGCCTAGGAACCCATTTTAAGAGGTATTAAATATTATTAAACTGGTTAAAAGTTGGATTGGAATTGGGCTAGCAAGCTAATTATAGCTTCATTGATGCAGAAAAAAAGATCTATAAAATTATCACACTTACCATCTGGAAAGTGGATTTTTTGTGTGTCTCCTAAGTTATGTTTCACTAATAAATTCCTCATGTTCAGGCAGATCATGAAAGAGTAAAATAGTATTAATTTGGGTGTAAGGATGAAAGTTGGATTGGAATGGGGTTAGCAAGTTAACTTATTATTATATTGGTTAAAAGTTTAAGAGGCAAGAAAAAAAGCCTCTCAACTTTACTACGTAAGTAAACAATGAAATTTTAATGTACTAATACATTTTCAAATGAAAAAAATGACTTATTTTTACATGTCAGCATTGAAGGGTTCAATATCTCGGAGCGCTTCAAAGTGAAATGGGACCCCACCCTTCAAATTTGATCCCTGGATGCGATGCACACTAAAAATAAAATTGGCAAAATTTCAGTGGCACATTTTCCCTGTATGTTCTATCCATAATCCATTAAGCTTATGTCAAGTTAAAATTGTCGGAAACTTCTAGGAATGTTTAGCATCTCCGGACCCTCTTAAGTGCCAGCTAAGTATAGTTCAATAACTTTCGAGTGTATTTTGAGACTGGTTAGGGAGATGATATAGGTTTTTGTGGTTAGTGATAAATAAGAATTAATGCTAAGGTATATGAAGGTGTAATTATATAAAATTTTAGGAGGAAATGCATGTATATGTTTTTCTTTTCAATTCTAAGTTTTTTTTCTTTTTATAGAATTTATTTTATTTTATTTTTTGTATTTCAATTGAAAATAAAACAATTGCATCATGTGTATATTGCACTTTTCTCGTCATTCTCATGATATTCAAAAAAATCATTCATTTCTGACCTACTAGAAAGTATTCAAAAAATTTAATGCATATATGACTTTGTTCAAAATCATTCAACTTACAAATATAAACTATATCTTTATACTTTGCAGTTCTACATTTTTTACCTATAATATGCTTAATTTTGCATGAAATCCAAAACTATATTTTCAATACTGATCACTCCACTCCATTCCTGAAGCTTTTGAAGCATGCCGACTTTGACGACAAACTAATACCTTGCTTTGACAAAGCATCTCGAGATCCATTATGTTCTCTGAAAATATGACAAATCTTAAAAGAGTTGAAAGTTCTAGCTAGTCTCTTTAGCTTTGCTCCAATACCCTACAGGTTAATATTTAAGAGTAAATTTTCCCATTAATAAAATCATATCAGAATTCTAAATCACCATAAGCTTGTAAATTTTGAATCTCTTCCCATTGAGCTAGCTTGAATTCTAAGTTATGAAATCTGAATAGGGAACACAAATTCAAGTAATGATTATGTCCATTTAACTTATATATGTATGAAAATACAATGTAATCAATCTATCATTATGGGATGTTTATTTTCATTGATATTGTATAGTAATCATACATAGGAATGGATTGGTGAGTATGTAATATTGTAGTTATCTTTTGATTAATTTAATTACAATGAAAATTCCTTCACTATTTTTGTGAAACCTCTAAAAAATATTCATTGTCTTTTTTAAGTAGAGGTTGGGGTTTGGGGTTTTAGTGGAGATTTTGTAATCACTGTGCTTAAATATTAGATGTAGCACTAGTGAACTAGTGATTTTATAACTAGACAACTCGAAAGTCATTATAACTACCCTATAGGAATTAAAATATAGTTTTATTTTAATTTTAAACAAACTCTAAGTGGTGTGTCATAAACTAATAAGCATATTGTGCATTGCAATATACAACTTAGTGCATGGGTTTAGAATTTTTTCTATGTAATATTGTTTTTTATTTAAAAAATTAAGAAAGGTATTGGTGTGCACTCATTGAAGACACCACAATGCATTTCTTATTTGGGAACACCAAACAATGTTTCAATTTTTTGTGATATTAAGACATCAATTGTTCATTACATAACAAGTGTATTAGTGTGTATATAGTATATACATTGATTTAGGTTTGAATTTTTAATTAAGACATCAATTGTTCATTACATAACAAGTGTATTAGTGTGTGTATAGTATATACATTGATTTAGGTTTGAATTTTTGTTACAAAATATAGGTAAATTCATTTTTTTAATTTAAAAAAAAAAAAGTGATGCACTTAATAATATAAACAAGCACTTATGCACCTAAAAACATGAAATAATATATGAATTTTATCAAAAATATTGATGCTCCATGTACAAGTAAATGCACCAGTGCATGATTTAGCTTTTGGAAACATGGTGAACTGGGGATATGCTAAGTTTTTTATCATGTTGTGAGTCTGCCCATTACTGTTGAGTGCAGAAATTATATTGCTGAGTGCAGAAGGCATATTTTGAGTGCAGAAGTTATACTACTGAGTGCAGAAGTTTTACTTAGTGGCTTGCTTCTACACAGATTCCATCTACTTAGTGGTTTAGTAAGCAGGCTCGGGGGTCCATAGGAAGCCAGCAGTTTTGCTACTTCTTTTGGAAAAGGTTGGGAGGAATAGGCCTCCTCGGGTGTTTGTCGGCCCTATCTACATTTACAGGTTCTACTTGTAAATTACTGTTTTCAAAGATATTATTAAAACAAATGTATTTATTTTAGTTTCTGATCTAATTAGTATTCTGCATAGTAATGGTTATGTAATATAGAATGAATAAAATATTTCTCTGTATTTTTTCCCATGCTAATGAAGCTGCATTGTACTCTAGTATAGAGAAGAAATTAAAATAGATGAATTGATAGGCAGATTGTCGGATAGATGAGAACACCAATGCTGTTGTATTTTACTAGTTTCCTTACCATTCTTTCATTAGTTAAATGTTTTAAGTTTACTATATTTTTCCTCATTAAGATGTAGTGAATTTAACAGCTATAAGAAAACATTTATTTTCTAATTATACAATACTATTACCCTTTACTATTAAACAAGCATATTATTATGAAATAGATAGTTTCCACATCGAAGTATATAAATGATCTCTCACTTACATAGTATTTCGGAAATCGTATTAATTATAAATTTAATATTATCAAATAGTATCATATTACAATCTTTTACAAACAATGCATAATTGTTTACATTTGTATGCACAGTTTTTATTTCCAGTATACTATCTAATTGTTTAAACGTACAGACATCATTTTATCCAAGTAGAGTCTTTGTTAACTAAACCCTAATAGTCTCAACATTTATTTTCCAAAATTCCATTAAGGTACCAACACTCATAGTTAACATCATAACTAGAAAACAAATAGAATCTCATTACTTAGTTACTAACAGAAAAAGTTGGCTCTCGGCCAATACTGTAAAATCGATAGACATAGATTCAGGCACAAAACGATTACCATTATATTACTAAAGATTGGAGGTAAGAACATCTCAGTACCAGCATGATCCTACATTATCACATTTTATTTAAACGAAAACATAATAGTAAAACCATACGATTAGATCACTGTAAACATCCACTTTCAGAAATTTAAATTATTGTTTTCATAATAGCAGAACCTTGCCAAGAACCACATTTCTAAGTCAAAACAATGTTTTCAGTAACGAATTAAGACTACTATACAGATGGATGTATTATGGTTCAATTTCTAAGCTCAAGGCTAAACCCTTGGCTTCCCTTTTTACTATCCACAAAAACACAGTAGATAGGAAACAATAAGTTTCATTTCCTTCATGCAATATGGAGCAATGCCCACAGAACCGTATTCACAACACTTGCCATGAAACACAATTCTTTTTACACAAAATAACCCACAGTAACAACCGCACGAACACAAGTGAAATGAGAACTTGAATCCTTTCATTTATCGAGAGCAGAAGAAGGGTGAAACCCTCTTCTAAATATATCTCCTTACGGATTATACAATGGAAAAATATTTACTACAAAAACAACGATAAAAGGGTTTCATTCCCTAGTTCAAAACATTTAAGCAAATATCAAAACATTACACGGTCGGGCCAGTTACCAAGAACAGTAGAAGGGTGAAAACCCCTCCTAAGTATCTTTGTTTACAGGTTTACATACTGCAATAAAAACTACTGAAAACGACAACGAAAGGGATAAGGATTTTATCCTCCCTAAGTTTTCTGACAGCTCTTAAGCTTTCGTTGAAGCTCAACCCTCATAAGAAGATGAAGTCTCGGCAAAAACACACATGAAATCTAATTAACCATCTAACCGGAGAAACGAGGTGACCACCGAGGCTTACCAGTCTTGTTGCAGGTTGCCAGCTTTCAAAGGAAACCGGAACCAGAGAACCATCGATGAGGGTACCTGTCATTGTAAAACATGAATATGGTTAAATTTAAGTATTGGCCGAAATCATTACAAGTGAAAATAACATCAACTGAAACTCCTGGATTAAATCGAAAGACTCAAGGTTGAAACGAGAACTATTACCTTTAAAAATCATCACTGGGCAGAACGCCAGAGCAGCGCAACCATAACCATTACTCCATTGTCAAATACGAAGAACTTTGCACCATAACCATGAAAACTATCACTTAATGAACAAGAGAAGCTGAGTATCGAGCCAACTTCCATGTAAAATCTGACACTCATCCTGAAACTTGTTTACAAGTTATCACTTTAAGGAGAATGCCATGAGAGTCTCGGCTCTAAAACTGCCAACAGGTCATGGTTTCGAACCATGGCCACTCCACCAGCACCTGCTAACGAAACCCTTGAAGGTTCTTGGCCTGTCGGCCTTACCTCGGAGCCACTACACCGAATGCCAAGGAAAACCAATAACTTCGTAGAACATGGTAGGGTTTAGGGTTATATCCAAAAGCCAAACTTTGATCAACGGTGGAGATCATCCGAAGGGTGACACGTAATTCTAGGCAATCCGCCCTAGTAAAGACACCATTAATTACTCTTGCCACCTTGGAGGATAGATCAAACAACTTCAAACTTTAATGCTACAACTCAGAGTACTATCGTAGTATCTGCACAAGAGTTCACATGGGATCAATGTCCTGGACAACCAACAGGACTTTCCACTGTCTGGGCAGTTGGGAGTATTAAAAGCCCAGCTAAGAAACGTTACCATCAACCATCGAAGGACAGCAAAGAAGTAAAGACCCGTCGATCACTTTTAACGCTACAGTGACACGTTTTACATTGTATTATTATTTCATATCACCAAGGTTTCGCAATATTGCTTGGTATTGTTTCTAAAGCTTAACATTACATTATTTCCATATAGTCTCCAATATATATTTCACTAACATATAGTTAGTTATAAAATGCATAGGTCGTGATTCTTATGTCAACATATAAGTAGGTGTATTCTATGTAATATTTGGTAAGTGCATTAGAAGTGAAAATTCATTATAATAAACATTACATCAATTCGATAATTCTAACTATATCCATATTAATGCATTGATATAAGGACTAGTTTATATTTTAACTAAAGAAGTATTTAGTTCACAAATGCATGATAAACAAATGTTCAATGCATATTATTTCTATTTTGACAATAGATCGCATCTATATGTAGTATGTGATATCGACATATAGGTCAGGTACATTTATGATGCACATAAAATAATATACTATTTCATCATACTCTATAGTATGTTTGCAATTCAAAGAATCATTCAAGTTCCTATATTTTTCTCGTTTTTGTATCTAGATCTACCATTTGTATGATGGATGCATTATATTGAAATCTATGACAACAGTAAAATTACTTTACTTTTTGAAATGTAAAAGCATGTCTAATATACACTTGGAAACTGGCATGAAGTCTAGAGTACATAGAGTATGTATCTTTCTTGTCGCTGCATTTCCTTTACAGTATAGAGCAGATATTGAAAGTAGTAACTTCCGCCAACTGTATGAATAGCTAGTTTCACACTTGTTAATATTGGAAAACTGTAGAGCTATACCATCAACAACTTCTTGTACATGAGTACTTCTATTATTTTTTATTGCCTTTCCTGCTAGCTGTTATTGATTTCTATTTGCTTGAAGTACTTGAATCATCGAATACCTTACCTGCGAATATGCGAACAAGAAAACAGGTTCCATGCTTTAGCTATCAAAGCTAAGTAAACCCCAGGGCACTCCATAAGACCCCTTCATTAACATTCAAAACATAACTGTCAGTAATTATCACAAAACTGAATCACTTGAGAATTTAAGTACTATTTATAATTAAACTGTCGGTTTCATTCATTTAAGAATTACGAAGTCTCATTATTGTTGAGTTGATAAATTAAGTCATTAACAAACATTTTCTTTCCGCAAATCAACCTGTTTAGTATTTAATGCTACTTTAAAAATTTTAAATTTTAGTGAAATTTTTTGGCATGTTACATCGGATGGTTAACCAAGGACGGTAAAGCGCCTTTAGTGCAGATATGGTGGACATCCACGCATCCATCTTGTTCAAAGCCTTTAACAAGCATACGTATCTAAGAATCCAGGTCCTTTAATTGCTACACCCTATTTATCTAGTGCTTCACTAACGTGCCTCTTTAGAGATTGGAAAATTTGGTCTTGTTTGAAGTTGAACACCTTCATATTGGGTGTGTTAACAGTCTGAATAATTGTGATCAGGAACCCAAGTTACCAGAGGATATAAGTTCATTAGATCTGTCGACGGAGGAGAATCTGAATGGCTTGAAAAGGATAGGCAGTGATCTTTTGGGCAAGCCTGTTTGCACTGTGAATATTGAGACTAGCCAGTACGAGAATGTACCAGGAGAAAACAGTGAGACCAACCGGCATGCATTGACAAGGTGACTATAATTACTAATAATATAATGAATTAAATAAATCTAAGCGTTGATCATAGCAGTTTGTAGTTATATGAATTGGTTTCAGTATTAATATTGTATTGATTTGGCAGGTTTGTTGAGAAACTTTCAGTTGAAAGAAAGTTACGATTATGCGGTGCTCTTAAAGATGACCATGCCGATTCTATTGTAACTTCATACAAAATAAAATGTTAACAGTACTGATGCCAAATGTTAGCGGTGGTGCATCTAAAAGAATGTTAGCAATGGTACATATAATCCAATATGGAATTGTCTTTTAAACTAACTCTTACTCAATTATAGTCTCAATCATTTTGAATTAGAAAGGTCAGTTTTGGTAAAGAGTGAACATTTTTTGGTACATGTTTGAAGATGTAATTTGTTGAGTTCATTTTTAATTTATTATTGTTACATTATAACATCTTGAAACTCTTTAACTGGGGCTTTATAAAGAGGATTGATCACTCCTACATATTGTATGCTCCATGAATTTCTTCCACATTTTTTATACCATCAATGGTTTCTATTTTTTATTATATAAGTTATCTCCAAAGTACATCATGATTAAGGATCAAGCATGTATTTGTTTTTGTTTTTGATAACACACTTCTGGTTTTTTAACCCGAGAGGTACATTGAGTTTTTCTGTTTATAATGCATGTTAAAGAAAATCTCCATGCTATATATAAGCCTTGCTTACACTTATATATTTAATACTTATGTATCTTTAATACTTTTGTAGTTAATTGATTGGAAGGCATGTTTAAAGGTAGTTAAATTACTTTGAGTTATCTATCAAGATAGAGTTGGTTCGATCACGGAAGAGGAGAATGACTAGTTAGCGATTTTTCTTTTTTTTTTTGGTGGTGGGGTGAGAATGGAGGATTGGATGACATGAAACCCGTCCATTATTTTGACGATACTCAGAATAACGTGACTGAACATCAGTACACTTCATACATACATTCAACTGAAGGTGACAATTACATGCATGCATTCAGTGTTGTCCGGAATGTGTCTATAATAGTACTTATTCAAATTACATTATTTCCTAGATTTATTATTAAAATAAAAATGAAATGGAAAAAAAATTCCTACATTTTCATTATCAAAATTAATATTTGGTCATTAACGCATTCAATGTACCGAAGGGGATTTGATTTCACTACTAGTGAGGAAATTTGAGGGGAAAATGCTCATGGAGATGTTTTGGATAATTTTTTCCTCTCATCCTTTGATCATACAAGCTTTGATCATACAAGCTTGATTGATGTGGAGCCTACATGGAGTAATAATCACGAAGGAGTTTCTAAGAGGTTGGATTGTTTTCCAGTTCTGAGTGAAATTATCCATATGGTGGATAGGTATCGATCATGGGTTGGGACCTCAGAGTGCGCTGTCCACTTTCCAATCTTTTTAGAACATGGTATCATTGACACAAAGTTGAGAGCCCTTTTAAACTTTAACCTAGCTTGGGTTTTGGTTCATTTCTTTGGTGAAAGAGGGTTGGACAAGATATAATCCTTATCTTGATGAGTAAAATTGTGTTCAATTGTAAAGCATTGAAGGTGATCTAGAAAAATCCTATTGCCTGTGCTACATAATTTCGTAGGAAGAGAGATGTTTCTTTAATGGAGATTGAAAGGTAATTGATTTTCTTGTTGATTTATGGCGATTTAACTACTTCGAGGTCTCTGGAAGCTAGGAAGATAAAGATGTTATTAGATGAGTAGAAGGAGTGGTGCATGAATATCATAGCGACATGGGTGGAGGCAAGAAATCAAAATACAAAACTTTTTCATAACTTTGCTAGTGAGCATGGGAATAAGAACACCATTTTGGATATGATAGATGAGGCGAGGTAGAAGGTTAGTAGTTTTAAGGCTTTGGCAAAGTTGGGGGTCCACTACTTTGGCAACATATTTAAGGAACCTGATAGGTGCAACCTTGAGGAGATTATCATGGTAATCTCTTTTTTCCAAGAATGATTAAAGAGGATGTAAATGAAAGCATCAATCAAGCTATTACTAAGGATAATCTATTGTCTGCGATGTGTTCTTGGTCTTGGTATTTCTTCCCTGTGCAAGAAAAATGGTGAGAAACCTCTCTTTTATTTCACTATTGTGCTTTCACTCATCATGTTTGGTTGGTAGTTGAATTGATGGAAATTAAGAACAACTTATGGGGAAAAGAATCTATGAATGATTGTTTTAAGGATTGGTTTCTAATTACAGATCTGAAGTGTTTACGGTTGGTGCCGTCAATTTTTATATGGAACATTTAGCTGGCATGGAAGTCTTCTCTATTCTTTGGAAATTTCATGCTTCTATTCCAAGTTGTTCCATAGGTTATGGATGCATTGAAAATTTGTAGGATTTCTATAAAGGCAAAGGTGGCACACACTTTGGTCCATCCCATGATGGATAGAGAGATAACCTGGTGTTATTTTGGCGGATCCTATCAAGGTAGTGCCATGCCTTGTGGTATTACTTTTGTCCTTCATCTGTTGGATTCTCATTGTTTTTATTTTAAAGCTAGCCCGGGGTAAGGCACCAACATCCTTGGTGAATTCAAATTGATGTTTTATGTGCTGAAAATGGGTTTGGATAGGGAAATCTATCAGTTCCAAGTATTTGGGGACTCTCTGTTGGTCATCAAGTGGATGAAGGACTCGATGCAGGTGAACAATATCTTCCTTAATATTCCTCTAGCTCAATAGATCAAGGCCATATCCTTTTATTTTTAGTACATTTTTTTTACACATATATACCGAGAGTTGAATGAAAGGGAAGACCTCCTTTCCAAAGAAGGTCTTGAATTGTCTGAAAATCAATTCTCATGCCCAAAGGAGGCTGATGGCTAGTTGATAGTATTTCGTTTAGGGTCTCTAACGTATTCTTGATTGGAATAATGGGTAGCTTCTCTTATGATATTGTTGAGTATTTTGGTATCGGGTATTTTTTATTTGGTATGTTTAGATGTTTTGGACCCTATTGAGGAATTTTGTATGACTCTTTTGTGTTGGGTTGTCTAATACTATGGTGATATTTTGTTAACCCACTAGGCATAGTTCTGTTTTTAGTTGTTCCAAGGGCACCAAAGAAATGTACTTTTGGTTTAGCTTGAATAAAACGTGTGGTTTTTTATTGTGAAAAAAGACAGAAAACTACTACAAAACCATTCTCAAGGCTGTCCTAAATTTTCCTTATAATTTTTTGATTGGTCACCAAAGATTAAGAAAATGAATATTAAAGATATCGCAAAAGTGATTAATTCATGATTCGGATATGTCAATTAATTTTTATGATGTATACTTTTAACCTACATGCTATAATTTTTTTTCTTCTAGTTTTAATTGGGAAAAGTATTAACCAACTAAAATAATAATTTGTTATTAAAAAACTTCAACATTTCAAATTAGTGGTCACCCAAAGAAAGAGATAAATATAATTAACAATTAATAGTCACCCATGGTCAACCATTAATAACTATAGGAAAATCATAGCTCTAGGTTGACTTTAGTGAATGGATATCACGATAAACTATTGACAAATAAATTTGAATGAAAATTTAATAATGCTCTATTTTCCTTCCATGAATTCAACTATGAAACATTATCACAAATGAGAGAATTTATAGCATGTAATCCTTAAATTTCATTGGGATTGTGATAATTTGGCCAATGTTGACTACTTCACCATCCATATTTTGGTAGAGAAATGCATGAAGATATTGTGATTAAAGATATATGATATTATTTGTTGCATATTGTTAAGTTCAAATGTTTGAAATGAGAGATGGAAATTTTGTATAAAAGTCTCATAGTCTCTTAGGGTATGAATAGAATCACTCCATTATTCCACTTTATTATTTCTTGATGCTTTGACAAAGTTAGTTGACATCCAATATGAATATCAAATTGAAGGTAATGTATAAATTTAATTTTTTATCAGTGATATAATTCTCGATGAATATTGCATGTGACAATTCTCAATTAATTCTTCAATGTGACATAACCATTAAGGAACGTAGCAAGTCAAGACTCATTAGAAGTTAGCCAAGATGCATATTTCAATATGTTGCATGGAAAAATAATTATTGATGAATGTTGCAATGAAACATAAGCCAATAAAAATAAATGTCGCAATATAATATAACTATTGAGGAATATCACAATCCAACATAACCCTTAAGGAATGTTACAATGTGACATAATCCATTAAGGAATGTAGCAATTTAATACAACACCAACAATTTATTTTTAAGGTCACAACCAAGCTAGACACTAATTTTGGGTATGATACCCCCTTGTTTGTGGGACAAGGGACACCCCTTCGTGTGGCGATGTAACTCCTAAAGTCTATAGAGGTTACATACCATACCCCTCTCTAGATTTGAACCTATGTCCTCCTAGGAGGAAACACATGTCTTAACCAGTAGGCCCACTCAAGCTATACACAACCATTAAGGAACATCCCAATGAAACATAACCCTTGATGAACTTCACATTGTTGAAGAAGTACCTTGTGACTCCATCCTCCTTGATGAAGAAGCCATTGAAGGAATCAAACAAGATCATGAAGAAGAGGGTGTGCCACAGGAATCCCTTGAAGGTATTAGTGTTGAAAACCTAGTTAGTGAAGACACTTGTTCCACTCATCATGAAGAATGGCTCGGTGATTTTTTCTTCCCAAAATTTTTAAGATTTTGAAACAACTTGTCATGATTTTGAGAAGAAACTTTATGAGATAAATCCCTTATGTGATCATATGTTGAGGATGTTTTTAAAATTATGGATGATTGTTTACTAGAAGTAAAGCATGATTGTAATGAAGATTGTTGTAGATATTTTGGGGATGTTATTTATGATACTTCTAGCATTGAAAGTGATGAAGATTTCCTTCCATATCAACATACTAGTATTGCATATTTGGAGTAGAATTAGGGGTTTTTGATGCAGATTTGGGACACACTTGTGTGCCCTCTTCAAGGGAAGATTTGGGTCATCATTTCCAATAATATTCTTTATTAATTAGTGTTGGTTTCGGACAAAAATTTGATGTCTTATTTGTAGGTTTGGAACAATGCTATTTTCCTTATTTAAGGGCATGTTTGGGGCAACTTTATTTATCCTCTTCTAGCGAAAATGTGGGGCATAATTCCTAGCTGCATTCTCTAGAGATTGATGTTGATTTTAACAATGACTTGGGGAAGCAAGAAGGAACTACTTGACCTTCAAAGTCATTTCAAGCCATCTCCTTTTGCTTAGCTTTTCAAGTTGAAGTAGAAAAATCCTTCTTCTTCTTTATCTTGATCTTTGGTTGGATATAATATGACGTTGGTGGAGTCTAATCCCTCTACCCTTGAGGTTTTTCATGATTATATTACAAGTTTTGATGTAAAATCCTATGGTGGAGACATTTATGCAAGTTCTATCCAATCTTGGATAGAGGAAGTTTGTGGAAATACTTTCCATTATTGGAAAGGGTTTGAGGATATTGGTGATTTTTCACATGGTTATGATATCATGTTCATGTTTATACCTATTGTTATGAAGATTATATCATGTACTCATTTGATGATTGATGCTGCCTTGTCTTGATCCATTACCAATAATAATGGAAGAATTTGTGTCATGGATGTGATGCTAAGGTGGCTTCATTGGATATTTGAATTTACCTAGTATACTCTTGTCCATTTTCCAGAGTGGGTAGGTAGGAGAATGAATAGGATCTTGCATGAGAATTGGAGTAGGTTGATATGTTTTTGGTGTTCATGGTTTTTGATGATATAAAATAAAATAAAAATGATGATGATAGAACATTTGGATGTGATGTGGTGTTTAGGGATGTTAGGTTATCCATCCCGCGACACAGTTTTTGTTTTTTGGCATTGATGGTCATTTCTAATAGGTGCATTTCAAATATTTCTAGGTTCTCATGCACTCTCCTAATAGTACATGTCCCACAGTTTGAGCTAGATATCACCCCACATTTTGTATGGGTGTCCCCATGTGATTTTTATCACTTTTTTAGTAGGAGATTACATGTCTATGGATATTTGGATGGCCTAGTATTGATGCTTGTAGAAGCCTCTTCTTGTTGAGTGTTCTGTATCCTTGGAACAAATTGCATCATAGCACTTTTCGATATCATATTTGGTTAAGATCCCTCCTTTTTTTCTCTCTTGTGACATGTGTGGTGGCATTCCAATGGATTGTAGAAGGGTTTGTTAGTGGCTTGGGAGCTATTATCTTTTGACAGGGTGCCCTGAATTATGCCATTTCAATGCCATTAGATTCAAAGTGGTCATGATATTTCCAAAAGGTTATTACAATAGAAAATATGTTATTTAATATTGAGGAGGTTATTAATTCCAAAAAGTTCATTCAAAGAGTGGCATTATATTTTTGCCACATGTACCTTTTGTATCCTTTTCATGGATAACAATCACCTTAATTGAGGAAGTGTTCCACCTTTTGAGGCTTTTTTCTTGGATATATACCTTTGGAGAGCCTTTGTAGTATTTGTTTAACACCATCTTGACATCATTTATCCTCAGTTGATGGATGTACAACCCTCTTAGGGTCATGTGTATCTTTGAAATTATACATGTAGCATTAACCACCTCTTATTATTGATCTAGTTGGAATTTACCAGGGTTAGTGCAGTTTTGATTTTATCATTGTTTTATTGTAAAGGATCTTGAGCTCATATTGTATATAGGGGAGTCTCTTATTCATTCATTTATCATGTTTGGATTGGGGGATAAATCCCACTAGACTAAATGAAATATCTCTTGGTTCCTATGGATCATTGATGCTAGTGCTATCTTGAAGAATTTATTCTAATGCTATGGTGTATTTTTTGGATCAACAATGGTTTCTTTCTTGGGATTATTTGCAAGTGATATCTTTACTTTACAAGGTTAAGTTTGTTTGGATTATGGTTGAACATGTGGTGTATTTAAAGATCTTGATTGTATTCCCTATGATTCCATGATTTGTGAATATTATGCCCAAGTTAGTGTTGAATATAACATTATGGTTATTGCCTTGTATATCCAAGGATAAATTTGGCCTTTCTTAGGTATGGTAGGAATTGGATCTCAAAACCTAACTATCGTTGGATGTTAGTAAGCTATTACTTACTATCCTTTATTGACCCCATTTTCCTATTTTATAAGACACAAGTTTTCAATCCCTTAATCACCATTATCTTTTCATTTCATAAAAGTCTTGTTTTGATAAGATTACTCTTCAAATTCACATTGTGCCTCATTGTTAAACCCTATTTCAATTACAGGTGAATAAACTACAGAAGAGAAGAACATATATTCCGAAAGAGAAGTGGTGGTGTCTAAAGCCACCATTACAACACTTAATCAGAATGAGCCATGGTCAAATGTGTGGTGATATCCATGATCCCATGATAGAATGATCCTAGAAAGATAATATATAAATAGGTTTTGGTAGGAGAAAAAACTAACAACAATGGACCAAATTGGTTATAATTGTCCATAGAATTTGGATTTGAGGACCCAAAATGGACACACTTTAGTCAGGAGTCGGATCCCTTCAATGGTTGAACCCCTTATTCTGACAAGGTAATATTACCAATGAACCATAGGTTCCAACGCCCCAACCCAATCCCTTCTTGACATAATATACTGGTTTCAATATTGTCAACACTCAAGGATGATATACTTGACAACACAGATATGTTTCACACGTTGAAATCCCAATCAACCATAGTCGACCAGTTCCCCCATATTAAGCTAACAATTGGCTCAATTTCATAACAACTTGTTGCACATTAGATGATACTGATTATTATACAGTCTGATGTTGTGATTTAATATTTATGTGTCTGTATAACTAGCACTTAAAGTTTCATTGTTTTTATAGGAGCTTAACCTATCTTAGTTTCAAAAAATATCACATGTCACAAGAATAGCTCTCATTTAGGAAAATGAGTCTACCAAGGGAAGGTGGGGAGAGAATTGCTATAACGTAAGACAAATTCCCACTTGTAACTGAGGAAATAGTGAACTATTCCCTCAAAGTGCTAAAACACAGTTATAAAACAAACAAAAGAATAAATATTATGATCCTAAGTTAACATATTTGTTGATTATAAGCTTGCACTCCTGAACATCCAAATCTCTATAAGTTTTTTATTTTTGTTATAGCGAAGAAGGAAACATTTGCATGACATGTCTAAAAGCTTAAGTTGCTTTTCCTTGGGTAGGTGATCCATAAGCAGTGTTTCCATAGCCAAATATGCACAAATGCTTTGCAAATGGTTTCATGCCAAGAATATCATCACAACCCAAAGCAAAAATCAGTTGAAGCTAGTAGGTGTTGCAATGAACATGCAAATTTGCTTTGCTCTAACGCACAACACAAAACTTTGCAACTTGATATCAACGATGCTAATTACAATAACACCATTTCCATAGGATTAACTTTCCAAAGTGACCAATCAAGGCTATTTACAAATGAACCACAACTGCTTGATTATATGCTTGATCATCTAATGCAGCATAGGTCCTAGTCAATTGTGTCATTTTGAATGCATTTTCTTTAACAAACCCCGATTTCTCCTACAACTAGGTGTAGAGCGAGTGCCTTTGATAAAGTGCCCCCACCATATGCCTCACATAGTACATAAATTGCTATTTATTTAAAAATAAACAAATTAAAATTAAAATTTTAAAAAGAATGATAATTTCACTTATATCTTGTTGCCCAATTTCTTTTTAGAAATTTCAGCATTTCCTATGTTTGATTCTATTTAATGGAATACTATCTTTTCTCTAGTCACTTGTTGCCATTGGATCTTCTTTGTTGCCTCCTCTTATGTTTGCAGCAAAACAAAATTCATTACAGAATCTCCAGTTTTAAAATTCCAAAATTGCATGTAGATATGATCTATGTTTGTGTTTGTTGCATGTCAAGTTTTGTTGTGAACCCTCCATTGAACTTAACATATTTGTTGATTATAAGCTTGCACTCCTGAACATCCAAATCTCTATAAGTTTTTTATTTTTGTTATAGCCAAGAAGGAAACATTTGCATGACATGTCTAAAAGCTTAAGTTGCTTTTCCTTGGGTAGGTGATCCATAAGCAGTGTTGCCATAGCAAAACATGCACAAATGCTTTGCAAATGGTTTCATGCCAAGAATATCATCACAACCCAAGGAAAAACTCAGTTGAAGCTAGTAGGTGTTGCAATGAACATGCAAATTTGCTTTGCTTTAACACACAACACAAAACTTTGCAACTCGATATCAACGATGCTAATTACAATAACACCATTTCCATAGGATTACCTTTCCAAAGTGACCGATCAAGGCTATTTAGAAATGAACCACAGCTGCTTGATTATATGCTTGATCATCTAATGCAGCATAGGTCCTAGTCAGTTGTGTCATTTGGAATGCATTTGATTTAAGAAACCCCAATTTATCCTACAACTAGATGTAGAACGAGTGCCTTTGATAAAGTGCCCCCACCATATGCCTCACATAGTACATAAATTGCTATTTATTTACAAATAAATAAGTTCAAATCAAAATTTTAAAAAGAATGATAATTTCACTTATATCTTGTTGCCCAATTTCTTTCTAGAAATTTCAACATTTCCTAGGTTTGATTCTATTTAATGGAATACTATCTTTTCCCAGCACATCCTTATATCCATCAATGGCAGACCTATCTCTTCCGGTCATGTTCACACATGCCAGTGTGTCATTTCGATGTTGACGAGTGCCCAACAATTTGCTTAGGTAATCGGGAGGCCTCTTCTATTCATTTGATAGATATGTTCTAGAATGCCCTTACACAATTTAGCTTATTAAGATTTATTTAAGCTGAATCTCTAACTTCTATCATGATGACACTTATTGACTCACCATGTAGACTAAAAAACTCAATTGATACACCTACGTAGACTCTACACTGAATGCCTGCAATTCTTGAGGTTTTCATCTTTTGGTGACTATGCAAAATATCACAATGTCATGCTTAGGCTTGCTAAGTTTTGAACAATGTCATGCATTTTATTCATTAGAAGTAGAATAAATTTATTGTTGGGTTCATTTAATTTGAAAGAGTATTTATAGTTTGAAAGAACTCTCTCCTTACCTTAGCTAGCATTCATTGAAAGGAAAGGCTTCTTTGATTCATATTCATTTGCATGGTTTGAGTCAGTCATCACATCACGAGTTGCACTTCCATCACCTGACTGAGTAATACAACCATTAAAATTTAACTCGCTAACTCAACACACTTTAACCTCGCTTGAGGATAAAAAGAATTTGGTAGTTAGGTAGGACACTGGGGATAGGCATTCAAATAATTCCCCCTTATCATTTTCATCTGAGACATAGTTGTTGTCCTCTAGGGTACTAAAATCCTCTAGTATTTATTGACACGGTCATCGACCAGTTTGTGGAGGGGCCTCCCATTTTTTCGGGGGTAAGTCGCGAGGACTGATTCCGGATGGACTTTGTGGAATGCCACACTCCACTTAGCTCCTAAGGATATCTATCCATTGTCTTCCTTGTACTCTACCGTACAGGTGATACAGGGGCTCAACGACAAAAGTTCCAGTTAACCTTCTCCGACGTGTCATGAACAAGGTAGCCTAGTAACTTTTCTTCTAGGGCTCTTTTACCCAAGATCCCTTTCGGTAGAGGGATATATTTCCACTTCGGTCCCTCATTTCATATTGTTTGACTTGGATTTCATCACCTTGCAAAGGATATGATTTGTTGAGGTATCCATCTCCTAGTTAGGAAGTTTGCTTGCTATTTCACCTTTTTAGAGGGTCTTTTTCTTTTTAGTGTTGCTTGTTGGCATTCTGGCCACTTTTGTTTCAGCTCGCTTATTGTGACACTAGTCCCAATACAGTTTTTTGAGCTTGCTTTTTTGGCCTGCGAGCCTTATCTTTTCCTAGCTCCCCTTCTGCACACTCAGTTGCTTTAGGGATTTTGAGTTCTTACACGGTCAGTTACCAATTATCTGATGATGTGTGATGTCCTCTTCTCCTAGGTCCTCAAGATGGTTGAGTTAGATAGTCTTCTCAAGGGACTGGACACCCCTTGATGGAGCCACTAACGCTTGACCTTAGGATTAGTCTAGAGGACCATGTGATCACATCATCCATGTGGACTTTTCCTTTTACTGTGATGATGGACTTTCAGGTTATATGGAACACTGGTACATTTGAGAGAGAGATGATTGGTTGTACCCCACCTTGGTTGTTTGACTTTTGGTCCTTTCATTTTGTTGATAATATTTTTGTGGTACCTTGCCTTTTACTTTTTGGGTATTTTACTCATCTTTGGTTATCTTTTGATTTGTACCACCTTTTATGTTTTGGGTCTTATGGGTACTATGGTAGTTTGTCCACATTTGAGGTACACCCCCTTTGTCCAAATTGTTATGAGTCTTTATACCCACTTCGTACCACCCTCGAGACCTTAGTGAGGAAGATTTCTTTCTATCATACCTTTCAGAGGTCCTATTTGAGTTACAAGAGGTAGTTACAAGGAGATATTGCATATAAGAGGTAGTTACAAGGAGTTATTGCATATATTTGACATTATTTGACCTTCCATCACTTTGACATGTCAAATAACCGATAGTTACAAGCAGCTATTGCAATATATATTTGACCTTATTTATACCTTCCCCACAATGGTTGATTTACTTTTGGTCCTTACACCCTGTTGTTTATTGGTCTCGTGGTACCTTGTCCTTTCATTTTTTTTGTGGTACCTTGCCTCTTACTTTTTGGGTCTTTTACTCATCTTGAGTTATCTTTTGATTTGTACCACCTTTTATGTTTTTGTTCTTGTGGGTGTAACTATGGTAGTTTGTCCACATTTTAGGTAGTACACCCCATTAGTCCCAAGGGTTATGATTCTTAATACCCACTCTTTTCTTTTTGACTTGTACCTTACTGGTTGGTCTTGGTACCCTTTGGTTGGTCCTTGTACCTTAATGGAGGCCTTGAGTCTCTTTAGCCTCAGTCTGCTTGCTGTCAACTTATCTTTATTGTGATTGTACTGAGCCTTTTGACTGTCATTGACCTTCTTTGATTGACCGTACCATAGCCCAATCATCTCTCTCTCTCTGGTTTGTACTAACCCTATAATAGGGTCACTCGGTTCCTAGAGTTGATTGGCCTCTAAGAGGCACAATCATTTCTGAAAGTAACTCTTCTAAGTATATTACAGGAAACGTCTACACCCAGGTAATCAAATATTTGTTGGTAAGACTTAAGTAATCAAATTGTTGGTAATCAAATATGTTGTAAATCATTTGTATTAAGTAGTTAAGACTTGTCGCGTCAGACAAAATTGTTGGTAATCAAATATGTGTTGGTAAAGTTTTTAAGAGTAGTGGAACTCCTCGATTGAACTTGTGAGGAAAATTATTTTGGAGAATACGTGTCCTGACTATGGGACAACAACATATGAGATATTCTGGGCACTAGGTGGGAAAATAATTATAAACCTTCAATTACCAAGTACTATAGTGATGAGTGACTTAATGAAAACCATGCAAATTCCATCATTTAATAGAATATATTAGCACAAAGCCATCCTTGAGAGGTGGAGAATGGATTTGTAGATTTTTCCACTAAAATTGAGAGATTTAGATGTTACAACATGATAGGGACATGGAACTAAGAAGGTATATGATTAATGGGAAACACATGGGGTAGCATAGACTCTTTTACAATAAGTCATCACAAGGTTCCTTTCTTAGGTTAGATCATCCTTTTGTTACAGCATGAATTGGTGCACATATGAGAACATGAACACTTTGAAAAACAACCGTCTTGAATATAAGAAAAGTTTGCAAGATGGAAAGCATTGTTTTCTTGTTATAACTATACCGTTGAACACATTCCTGGGAAAGCAAATAGCATTCCTGACTTTTTAACATTAGAGAATATTTGACATAGAAGTATGTTGTTAATTTTGAACAAGCGAGCCTGAAGTAAGCGAGCTTGAAACAAGTGAGCCTGGAGCAAGCGAGCCCGAACCAAGCGAGCGTAGAAGGTCAAAGCAGAATCCAATGGGCCCATAACCCACAAGTAAACATGGAAATCTCTGCTTGGATCAAAGGAAAACATTAGATCTATATTATTAATGATAATATGAGTTGGCTTGATTATATGCAAACATGGAAACCTAGGTGGGAGTTGAGACATACTGAAGTATTAGATGCTAACTTATAGGGATCTGATGCTTTTATTAGACTAGTGCCAGAACTCAAGAGAATGCCTATGGGATCGAGTATTGTACCAGAGATGATTTACAACAACTCCCTGAGAAAAGCAATTGATGCAAGCAATTGGTTAACACACCTCTACCATGATCTTAACTTAATCACGACAGAGGTCTCTACACATCACCCCAGGCTACAACTAGACCATCAATACTACTGTATTAACCGGATACGTTCTTTGAAAGAATGGCCACATCAAGATGCTAGTCTCCGGTTTCCAAGTACTACCCACACTTATGAAAAATATAAAAAACTATGGTGGGATTTCTTGAGAAAAGAAAAAATAGATAGAACATATTATACCATGCTAAAGTTTGAACATAAAAGTACACATATCCATGAGAATCCTCCATTCTATGGCCCTGATTAGATGAGATACTGGTGGTAGTCATTCGGCATCAACCTGACAGCATTAGAACCAGCTGTTATTTAAAATCTAAAACAGGACATTGGAGAATCTCTCAAACAAGTCAAAGATATTTTGCAGACAAAGATTATTGAGGATCAAATCCTTGAGTACTACATTCAAAAGAAGGAAAAATGGCTTGTCAAAACCCGCATAGGAGTCCACATGCATCAGAATAGACTCTCTTTATTCAAAGGCATGGGATACTCAATCCATTAACTTTGGAGAATTATATGGTCCCCCATACTCCAACGATTTGTAAATATCTCAAAAGTATTTGGCTATGAGTGGGGCCTATCCATTCATATTGTCATAATAAGATTCCATTCGGCTAAGAGAGTGGGCCTGTCCTCTCTAAGTTTTAGGTAGAGAACCATTTGAAGCATTAGAGTTTGGTCTCTCTCTACTCTGTGTCTGAGTCTGAGAAAAGGTGTATGCTCTGCAACTAGCCTTTGTGGTATTAGATTGCAACAAAAACCTTGTCTCTCCTTAAGTCTAGCATCTGTTAGGAAAAGGAATAACATGAGTATGCTTTGTGGTTGTCCCTCGTGGTATCAGATCACACCAGAAACCTGATACTTCCTTAAGTATAAATCTTGAGTCTGTATATGTACGAGGAAGTATGCTCTGTCTATATTTCAGTTTAGATTTTGAATAAGATTATACAAGTTTCACAACATTATATAAAGTATTGTTTTTGAAGATTTGTGAACACTTATTAACCACCTCAAAGATCTTATTTTTGAAAGTCATAAAGACTTTTAGAATTTTTCCATAATGGTTAGTTATTTTTATTTTATATTATTATTGCTAAATATAAATATCTTACTAAATGTGAGTGCAATTCAATTACCGAGGTGATGGACCCAAACTAATGGGATGAGAGAGACTTTAGGGACATGACGACAAAGATAGTTAGATGGTGTGATATGGGACTCAAGACCCAAAGGAGCAATAAAAGACAAGTCACAATCGCATGCATTTCTACTCCTAAGAAAGATAAAGTGATCCTCTTCCTCATCACTTGAATGCCTACATTTTGAGAAAGGGAATGCGGTACAAGTCACCTTATAAAAGGCGCTACACATCACCTTTTAATAGGAATTATGCCTTGCGGTCCTATCTAAACATTTTTCCCATGGTGTAGGTAGAACCAAACAGGTATTTGTCATATCTGTCTTCCTCGAGCGAGGGGAGTTTAGGAAGGCTAGAGGAAAGTGAGACATCCAATAGGTATACAAGAGTTTTATCAACTAGATGTCAAAAGACCAGAAGAAAATTCCATAAACGCATGGATTTTTTTCTCACTCAAGGGGGGTCATGTTCCTATGATGATGAGACAATAGGCGACGTCGAGGTGCCCTTGAGGTACAGACATTTAGTGAAACAATGGGTACCCAAGGATCTTCCTCAACCAGACATAGATTTTTGTGTGAACAAGAGGATGTATCGAATTGCACCATCATCATTACAAGGTTTGGGGTTGTTTTGCATGGATGGCATAAAGGTCTGTTACAGAACATGTACAGAATTGATGCAGTATGTTGGACGCTGTTACAACTACAAAGATTGGATGCGCCTGGTCCAATATACACGAAGTATGCATAGATATGGATTGTCAGCAAACTATTTACAGTTGAAAGATAGAGATCAAAATAAAGGAGCAATGTTGTACATTGACGGAAGGCCAAAGGCCACAGGGAATAGTGCGGGGTTTATAAACAGTACACGACTAGGGTCTACAATTAAGCAACCAAACTGGGAATTTGAGGGGCGTGAAGGAAACCGTGTTTTTGTATGTGCCATTAAATCAATATCTACAGGGGAAGAGTTGCTTATTAATTACAATTTGAATCGAGTAGATACAAACACGGTTACTATGGGAGTGGTACATATAACAATTTACCCAACCTTTTATTAATGAATTTAACATCTTAAGGATTTTTCGTTAGTTTATTTCATTTAAATTTTCCATATTTACTTCCCAGGATAGTGATCGAGAAAAATCCCTCCCAGCAAATGGTCGGAGTACATCTTCCTCAAGGGAGAAGGTATACATCTTTGTAATAGTAAAAATATAATAAGAAATTTTTTTTTTTTTTGCTTTGTTTTTTCATTAGTATATTGGTTTGGTTTATATAATGTTATCTATATTTGATACAAAACGTTGATTGGGAAAGCCACCCGAATGTTCATCAGATGTTACCAGCCTCGGGGCAATAGGTAAACCTGGTTGTAATTGTACAATTTAAATATGTCAAAATGTTTTCTCATTATATTAATATTTCAATAAATATTTTGGTTTCATTTAGGTAATTTTCTCTTTGTTTTTGATGCAGGTCGGTTCTGTAAGGGTTGTAGTAGATCATACCATACCTTCCTTGACGCAACAGGTATACATCTTTGTAATAGTAAAAATATAATATGAAGAATAGCTTTTTTTGCTGTGTTTTTTCATGAATAGTTTTGGATTCGTTTAGGTGATTTTCTCTATGTTTTTTATTTAGGGTTCTGTAAGGGGTAGCTCCCAGCTATTAGCAGATCGGGGCAAGTCACCTATGACCATTGATCCGATGAGTGGATCACGATCCTTGAGGTTGCAGGTATAATTCATTGGAATTGTACCAATATAATACGTAGCATAATGTTTATTTTGTCACCTAGAACTCAGTAGTGTTTTATATATTTTGTTTGCAAACTAGTGAATCGCTGTATGAAATAGCTTCGCAACAATATTCAATATATCCTGAAGTGGCTGAGATGTTTACCGATCCCGACATAATTGGTGAAGATACAATCCCGGTTAAGATGATAGACAAAATCTTGGCAGATTTTAGTGCGGAAATCATTTCTCTGCTATTCAAGGTTCCGCAGACAGACCAAATTATATCTAGGATTCAATTGTTGGAACGGAGATCTGAAGCCTTACGAGTGAGTTGAGGAATCTTGAATCATAAAATAATTCATTTATAACTTTATAATTTTCACTTTTATATGATAGTACTGAACGTATAAAATGTGGTTTGTATTTACAGAATTATAGGAGACAACACAATAGTGGTCAAGGCGGTGTTGGCCCCAGTGAGGCTCATGGAGAGACGTCGCATCATGAACAAACGACTCCACATGCATCGACTCCTTCGCCCTTGTTGTCGACTGAACAGTCGGCAACAGGTTCCGAAACACCACGGACCCCAGCTGTGAGTGCACCAGCCGCTAGTGACCGACGCACACCAGATCGTCCAGAAGAAGGGGTCGACACCGAGCCTCCTAGTAATATTGATATCGCCGAAGCAACATTTTCAGGATCTTCCTATGTCACTAGCATGGGAACAATCGAGGCAACATTTTTGGTGGACGAAGATCTCATCCCAATAAATATGGAGAAGATCCCAGGTAATTAATATACGTTGATCAAGTTAGTGTTTATAATTTCATTGTAATATACCGATAAAACATTTGTTTCAACTAATTATGATCATGGCATGATCGTTTTGCAGGAAATGATGTTTTTTATAAACAAATGAATGACTTCTCCTTGGAGATATTCAGGCCCACCATCCAAACAAGGTGGGATAAACAACCAAAATATTTAAAAGATGAGCTCACTAATCGATTGGTTGGTCTATTCGGCGACAAGTCCTTCGATCAAGACAAGGTTCTGAAAAAGGTTGGACAACATATGAAGATTGTTCGAGACCAATATAGGGTCCACCTAGAAAAAAACCATAGGTATGAGCGCCCTCCAATGATTCTAGCAATGGAGTGGAAAGCTCCAGTGGAAGATGGAAAGGAGAGGGCTCAAAGAAAAGAAGGAAATATACCACCAGGCATAGGGAGGTATGCAATACTTTCCGCAATGTAATTCTAAACCTTATTATTATTGATTTCTATATCGAATTTGGAACATCTAATGTATTTCAACAATTGTATAGGTTGTCAAACACATCAAAGTCCACAGAGGAAAGACTGGAAAAAATAGGTCAGCACAAGCTTGGGCCTGGTGGTTATTCAAATTTGGCGGCACGAATTGTAAGTTTCGAAAAACCAATAATGCATACAAATAATAAATTGCAAATTATTTGTCATTTTATTGCATTGCAAAATGTTAATTAACGACGTTATGCAAATATGAAGGCCGATCGATTCAAAGAAGTGGCCACTGAGGAAGACATGAAGCTTGGCTTCTAACACGGCTTTGGAGTTGTTGTTGAACGCTGAAAAAGCTTGTCAGGGAAAACACAGTCTTCTAGTACTAATCCATCTGGTGCACAGGTATATAGAATCTATATAGTTTAATGAAGATTTATTACTTGTGCAATCTATTCGTTATAAATAATTGACATAAAATATTGACTCTGTTTTGAGCAGGAAAGCAATGATCTCCTTAATGTCGAGGAGGGACAACAACAAATCAAAGATCATGCTTCGAATCCTGGTAATGAATTTATTCATATGCTAGAATTTTATGTATAGCATTACAGATGGTGAACATTAATTTTAGTTCACCATATTTCAACTGCAGAGCATGGAGAGGGTGAAACTCTACAGGTTGAGCCTGGACAAGAACATGAACAACATGATGTGGCCACAGTAGGTAAACAAACACCTTTGTTAAATGTTTTTTTGAAATGAAATACTTGTCATTACAATAGAAAAATATAACGATGTAACATTTTCACATTGTTGCAGCAAATCCGAAGCCCTTGCCGCAAAATCCACGTCTGGATCAGTACTCTAGGATGTAGACATCACGACAAGTGCCTGATGAAGAACCAAGAACTGGAGGAGAAAGTCCATATCAAGATGGTCTTCTTAGATATTTTGTACTAAAGAGAAGAAAAACTAAAAATAAGTGATTGGAAAAACGTTGTCTAATTATTTTTTATAATAATATATCGTCCATGATTTTTGGCCTAATGAATGAATGAATGGTTTAATGGTTTAATGATTCAATGTAGTAAACTATTACCTTTATTGAATGTTAGCTTTTCTTGAATGAATGTGTTGACTGAATGAATGAATGGTTTATTGAATGTTATCTTTTATTGAATGAATGTGTTGAGTGAATGAAACAATGGTTTAATGGATGTTAGCCTTTATTGAATGAATGGTAGATGAAAGTTCATGATGAAATATGCATGAATTTGCACGTAATTTTTTTTTCAAGTACATGCATTGGGTATGGGGAATTGAGAGTGATGGGAGGGGGGGGGAGGGGCCATAAGAGCTTCCACCTTCACGTGGTTGGCCCTGTTCAGTAGAGAATATTAAATTATTCTCGAAACAGATAGGAGCTCAATGAATGGCTACGATGATGGATTTCTACAACCCACTCACATGTCATCTAAATTTTGACAATTTCTTGGAGCTTGTTGTGATGTTTGGTTGCTCCTCATAACCAATTTCAAGTTTCCACAACTTCAAAGGCTGAGTAAATGATGCACTGGAACCAGTATCATTAACCTTCTCTTAAATTTCCTTAGAGTCTCCTTGAGAATATTAGAATGAGATATGTCTCAAATCCTCTAGATCATTTGCATCCTCTCCATTATGTCCAATCTTCTTGCAATAGAGAATATATCTCGTCTCTTTTTCTGGGGAGAATAATGTGGAGAGTGAAGATTAAAGAGGATGAGAGGTTGTTTGTATCCCTAACCCAAGTATAAGAAATTGTCTAGAGAGTTATAAGAAAACTGAAGGTCAACGCTGTCAACGAGGTGGACATAAGTCCATGGAGGACATCAAGGGAAACTCCTATCTAATTGTTGTCGTTTATCTTCCAAGTGAATATTTCCTTAGTGTATATGTATTAGGGATTGGTAAACAAACGTTAATTATAATGGGGGTTCATTGGAACTCCATAACAGTCGTTGGAGAAAATAGATGTTGGATAGTTCATGAAGGTTGTGTTTGCACACATAGGTTACCATTCAAATTGACATTGTTATAAAGATTGAGTGAGATGCAAGCATTGGAGAATCATTTCCATGTCATAAGAAATTGATCCTAGCAGAAGAGGGCATTCCACACTTCATTTAGTGGACTTGTTGCATGATGGAATATGCTTGTTGGGATCTTATAGAACAAGAAAAGACCTGAATTTGACTTGGTTATCATTTACTTCCAAGATGGATTGTATCCAAGTCTAATAATGAAGAGATACTTGCACACCAAAGATGGGAATGAATTCTAATTGAAGATTTTGAATATGAATATTGCTTAGAGTCTAGGGTTAGTGAGAAGACTTATGCACTGTGGGAGCAAGTGGAGCTAGAATTAGAGCTAGAACCATAGCCATAACTAGTAGACTAGTGAGCTAGAGCCAAAGCTCACTGGTCTACTAGTAGATCATGGATTGGTAAAAAACACACCAAATTATAGATCCTCGAGCTCTTAATTACTCATGTATCTAGAATTTTCGCAAATTGAACCATTAACAAACTTAATTTGTTGTTATGGTTCAATATAAAAGGTAGATTGTCGAGACTCAAACTTGCAGCGAGTCGCAAGGCTCCAATTGACTTAGGCTTGATTCCATTTCCCCTCCATCCCATACCTATATATTGTCGCGACAACTGTTGAACAACAACATTTGATGCCCATGCCCCTATGATGCTAGTGTTCTGAACTTGCTTCGTATGGACGATTTTTTTTAATGTTTTTTTGAGCTATGTATTAGTTTTTCTTAGGCGCCTAATGTCCATCATTCTTAGACCTCTCAAGCTTGGATGGTTTCCCTCTCACCGGTTTGAATTAAGGTTTTGGTTGGTTTTATATGTATATTTTGGTCGTAGGTTTGTTTTAGCCTCGTTTTGCTTAGTGACTTCTTTTTGTACATAGTTAACAATAAGTAATTTTCTCATGGTTCTAGTTTTATTTTAATACTATATCTAGTTACAACGTCTTGCACTATGCATAAGATCACGCAGATGCCCCAATATGGCTATTGCATAGTCTAAGTATTTTTTCTGTATAATGAAGTGTGGTCTAACCCTGAAAAATACAACAAAATAGTTGTTATTTTAATGAACTGTAAAATTAATGTTACATATATATCAAATTAATGTGTTCAAATTCGTTTTTATTGAAAATATACCATTTTATCATGTAGATATTAAGGAGTGCTCAATTGTTTAAGATTGTAAAAATTTGGATAAGCAATATTTGTTTCTTGCATTTTGTTGGGGGAAGGGTTTAGTTAATTTATACTTGTCAATTGAAGTACAATTATTTAAATTTCCCTTCATCTTTGAAGGGCTCCAAGAACAAATTCCTTTCCAATAAAAATTAAGACCCACCCTTCAAATTTGATCACAACATAATAGTGTATTTTTTTTTTAAATTACCATAATGTTGTCGGATATCCGACTTCCACTTCTAAGATATCCGACGTTCTTGCCATACCACCGACGGTTAAGAACGTCGGATATCGACCATTTTTACATGGAACTGTCGTTGGATATCCGACTTCCACTTCTAAGATATCCGACGTTCTTGCCATACCACCGACGACTAAGAACGTCGGATATTGGACATTTTTACATGGAACTGTCCTCGGATATCCGACGGCCAATTCTAAGATATCCGACGTTCTTTCCATACCACCGACGGTTAAGAACGTCGGATATCGACCATCTTTACATGGAACTGTCATCGGATAACCGACTTCATATTAAGTGCTAGTCGTCGGATAACCGATGTCATATCCATCGGAAATTGTTGTCGGATATCCGACGGTGTGGCCTACCGTTGGATATCAGCCGAATTTTGACCAACGTTTAAAAAAGATGAAGGTTGTCGGATGGTCGACAACAAGATGTGGAAAATCCGACATATATGCCGTCGGATTTTGGGTCAAAAAAACCTAGTGAAAGATATAGATAAAATATATGCTTAACACATACAATGGGGAACTTGAGTATATTGGTGACTTCATAATACGGACCCTTAACCAAGTTCTTTCAAAGGGATTCCCTAAATGTTGGACTATGAGATTCATACTCCCCATGTTAAAGGGAAAATACAACAACAACCTAGGAAACAACAAAACCATCATAATGAGTGCATTGTTAATGAAATTGAATAAAGGATTACTACAAAAAATATCAATGTTTGGGAAGAAGTATTAAAGGAAGGTAATTTCAAATCTTCAAAAAAGGGAAGACACCTCCTTCAAGGTTACTCAAGTGCTCTTCCTTTTAGGGTATAAAAATACGGAAAACAAATGAAAGTTCTTTTAGTCATTCTCCCAAGATAAAGGCTATGGATACGCTTAGAAGGGTTGAGCCTCGCCTACTACATGGATATTCCTAAGATGAATTTGGACAACGGTTGCAACAAGAGATGTATGATCCCAATTAATTCCCATAACCACATATCTTAGTCAACCAATATGAAGACTGAAACAACTGCATAGGACCCTCCCATCTGATTGATCTTTGATTGGAAATCATTGAGGTTGATATGATCTAGTAATATGGTCTTATTCATAGGGAGGTATGTATTTGTATTAACTTAGAGTTGAGATATGGTATGAAATAGGAAGGAAATTCCTCCATGAGTTGGCACTAGGTTTGTTCTTTTCCCCATGAAAGATGATGCAACCCCAACATGACTAACAATAGGTGCAAACTCCTTCTAAACTACCATAAAAATGATAGAAAGCCTCTTCTAATGCTGTTGTTTAAGGTTTCTATAGGACAATCCCCTTTAGGGCCTACACCTTCAATTATGGAATGCTCAACATGGATTGAATCTATATGATTATAGAAGAAATCCATTATTAGATACATATAAGAATGCGAGTGTTTCTTTCCTACATCGGTCAAGGGGATGAATGAGCTTGACCCTCTGCCTACATATCAAGCCTAGCCAAAGAGTTCATGATAGTGATAACCCTCATCAAGTGAGCGAGTGAAGGATGTTGAGGGGTAAGCCTATAACCTTTAGGTTGATGGGAAGAGAATCTAGGAGAGGACGATTCAAGGGTAATTCCCAAGGGCTCAGCTAAGGATCTTAGGAGGTATAGGGAAATATTAAAGGTCTTGTGTGGCCACAACATCCCCCCTACTTTTCTTTACTTTTGACTCAATAGAAATCCAGGACCCCCATGCTAAATTTTGGGTTTCCTTGGTGAGACCTGAATCAATCCGTGAATAATGAATAATCTAAATGAAGTTTGTCTGCTAGAATGTCTATTGATACCTTAACAATGATCTTTGTCAATGTCACTGTCATCCCTAAATGAGTAATTTGTACTGTTGGATCTAGTTGTTTTACCCTCTACTAGAAGCTTGTTTTGATGTGACTGATTGGGTGATCTAAGCATTGGTTTCATGTTCATGTATGGTTCTCCTATGCATTCTCTATGCAATTCCCAATCACCGTCTCCCAATATTTGCATGTGACCTTGCTTGCCAAGTTAAAAAATTGCATGGAAACAATCAAGTCAGGAAAAGTCGCATTATTGTGGTATATGTTGTGATCTAATGATTTCCCTCTTGAGTTGATTATGTATTTGGAAGGGTTGTTTAACTGATCATCAAATCCTTGTGTATATAAATCAACATGCACCGTAGCATCATCTGAGTTGCACTAGCAAGTCTCATGAACCATAAGCTTTCTCCTTGTATCACATGTCGTAAGTTTTTTTCTCTCAGTTTATGACTCTCTCTAATCTCATACCATCATTATATGACATTTATTGTTCACTAATTGACTTTGAGTTGATTCTTAAAACAACTCGATCTTTCGCTAAATGGAAAGAACGAGGTGCAATAGGAGATCAATTTGCCTAGTTCGAAAATTAAAATCTTTTAATCGATGATGGATAGTGCCCATCCCTTCTAACAGATAAAAATCCTATATAACATAGATGGTGGAAAGGATGACAAATTGAATTTTCAGCAATCCAATTGTGAGAATGATCCCTTTACTTTCATTGAAAAATGCTTTTGCGCATAATTTTGGGGGGTTAGTGAAAGTGAAATTTTGGTCAATGAATCTGGCCATCTTTGACAAGATTGTCACTACAAATCCAAGGCAACTCTTGGAATTCGATTCCAAGTCCTGGAAGTGAGCAAATGCCCTTTTTGAATTTCTGACAAACCAAGCCGTCAATCTGATTCAATTAGGAAGCTGACCCCTTCATGAAGAAACTTACTATGCCATTGACCTCTAAACCATTGATAATTTTCATTTCTCTAGTCCCCTGCACTTTAAAAGAACATTGCATGGAAAATCCTAAATCGTCAATGAATAGGAATGCAAGCCACCTTTGATGTGTTGATGGAATACGTTGAATCTAAGTATCACTCCTTCCATTGATTCTCCCTTACATCGACTTAAATTGTAAATTCCAAATATAGAATTTAAAGAAATATCCTAGAACCATGCCGTATGAGCATTCTAAGCTCTCGAAACACCTTGGCTTTAAAAGATGATAAAATGACTAAATCAAAATAAATCAAAAAGGGATATATAATAAAACAAATTTAATCTTCCTACCTCATAACATCTCATGACTTTCGTTTGAACCTATGCACGTATGTCTTAATCGTGGTGATCTTTTTTTTTCCTCTTTGGAGTTTGTATTGAGTTTTGATTTGTGAAATGCCCAACCCTGTAGGTAATTCAAGTGGTTGAAGTCGTTCCTAGACCAAGGAAGCAAGATGAAAGAAAATATACTAGCTTGATGAGTCTTCCCTATATAGATGAGGAACCAAGCTATAAGGAACAAGACTTAACTTTCTATACTAAACGAACCATATCCACTCGCTAACTAGCTCCAGTTCACGTGGATACAAAATGAGTCTTTAAGAAGCGGCTTGTAATATAATATAATGGGTGGGGAGTGCTTTCGTGGCATACCCCTCAACCTTTCACACTAACCAAAACGCAACCCCTCCGCCTCTTTCTCGTTCACGTGAGCTCATGAAGGAGCTCTTGGTTTAAATAATAACTTAAAACCCCTTTTATAATTTACTCAAACCAACACGTGAGGTAAGAGCGCTGGTTGGAGAAAAACATGAGTTCATCACCGCAACTTGTGAGGGGGAACATGAAGTTCACACCGACAAGGGTGGCCAAGAGTAAGAGTGAGAGTTCTCATTGACCATGGCAACTAAGAAATAAATGAATGCAACTAAAAAATAAATGAATATTTACATCGATAGGTGTTATATTTTAAAATTTGTGGTGGACTTTTGTTTATGTTTTTCCTAGATTTAAGGAGGATGAGAAAAGTATAAGATTGATTTTATGGTTGTCATTCAAAATTCCAAATAAACAATTATAAAAAAAAGAAATATAAAAAATAAAGGATAGTTGATGCATAGATAACTCTTAGCTCATGCATGAATAATAGATAGACAACCTATTTAACTAAAGAATGTAACATGTAGCTGAAGCATAGAGAGAATATGTGATTACAACTAATCATGGAGAACAAGTAAAAGATAACTTCTTCATAGCTCTTAACTTGTGACCTATGGGCATTCAACAGCCACAAATTAAGTTACTATGCTAATATGTATTTTCAAGAGAAAGATATTTAAATGAATTAATAGCCATAATAATTATTGAGAATTACAAGAGTATTGGTTGCAAACAAGTCCAATATCATTCGATGTAACATAGCTCTTGGAAAAGACCAAAACGAGAAGTATCATTTCTTCTAACAATTAGCTGCTAATATTCTTGCAATGAATAACGCTAATTTCATCATTACAAGCACATACCAGAAAATTGCATAAAGTAAGGACACTATTGGGCAGTATAAGAACCATGATGATTATACACTACCTAGGCGATACCGCGTAGCCTTACACATTGATGTTTTCGATCTCAAATTCAATATTATGTTTTCTAGAGTTGATACGAAGAAAAACTAGGTCGGCTTATGCAATTCCATAAAGCTATTAAGGAACTTATGGGCAACCCTTTTTACACGCTTGAACACAAATGTTTGCTCCATGAAAAGAAGGAACCCATTATACTTTCTATGGCTAGATAGGACCGAGTGAAAATATGGCAGGCCTGGTAGAATAATCACGTTGTAGCTGTCCCAAAAGGAGAATATACTCAACGCTCTTAATGAAAATCAATTCAACGATGGAAACTCTGCTGATAATTTGAGTTTTCCTCCATTGTTGTCGGGAAGGGGTCAGCACAAAAGTTTAAGTCTAATCCCACACATGTTGATAATACAACATATTTTAAATAACCCTAGCATGTTATGTGGTGAGTGATTAGGTAAAAAGACCTTACATGTCACAATAACGCATGTTAAAGATCATGTTTAACAAATATAGGTTTTTATGACGATAGGGGAACAAGGGATGCCTACATGGCATCCATGTTGCCCCTTCATGCTTTATTAAAGTCAAGATGTGCATACAATTAGGTGAAGTTGGGGGGTGTTTTGGTAAAATTTAGGGACGTAAGTTAGTTTAGGCACCTTTCCATAACATTTCCAATAGGAGATTCATTCCAAATGTTGTAGCCTATAAATATAGGATTAGTAGTGGGTAAAGTGTAGGGTGTTGAAACGTGCTTTTTTATGTATATATCTTCATACGCACATGATATCTTCATTCGTAGATAAGATATAGTCGTTTGATTCAGTTGGTTTACATCAATTACCCATTTCTCAATGACCTAGTGAGCCCTTATCCATGCTACAATGAGTGAAAGATGTAATATGATCCATGCTACGATGAGTGAAAGATGTAATTCTATTCCCAATATCTATTCCATTCAATATTTTTTATCCATTCTCATCTTGAATCTTATGCAATGGCGTAGTATGGGGAATTAGAGTTAATATTTATTTACTTTGTTTTTTAGTATTAGTTTTAAATAATTTTTTTTTTTTTTTCTTATTTTATTTATAATTAGTTATATTTTGTGATTAAGTTTTATTTTAAAATAAAAATAAATAAAAGCTTTAGAATACGATCAATAAGTCTAATAATGGATTATGTTCACGTATAGGGAAATTTGAGTCAAAAAGGGAAAAGTGTAAGGTTCTCGTCGCAAAGAAGCTCCAAGACATCCTCGGTAAATTGATCCCAAGTTGTGAAGCAAAGGAAAGCATTGACGACATACAACCATGACATCCCGACGAAATGTCTCCTATATAATTTAGCCATAAATTTTGACCCATTCATTAATTTCAAGCATTCCTCATATCATTGGAAATGTATCAATAATATCTACGCATTCGTGGTCATGATTGTTGCCTATCAGATAGACCCAAAAATTTCCAAGACAAAATAGTAACTGCATCATCAATGACTAGAAGGGTCGATTTGATTGAAGACCTTATATATAGTGAAAATTCTTATGAGACAAGCGGGGTTCAAACTTATGTGGTCACATACATGCACATGCACCTGCAATAACCATCAAGTAAGAAGAACATGAAATGACACCCCCAAAAGACATGCCAAATAGCACAACAATAGAAGTTGTTCGATGCACGAGAAAGTCTCAATCCATGTTGGATTCGTTTTGGTGTTTTGCACCACAAAATATTAATTAGGATTGGTTTTGGTTGTTTCCACCATACACCATGGAATGCCACATATCCATTTAACACCAAAATCATTTTTTTACAAACACCACTTTTGCACCATAAATCTTAGCACCACTTGCGTATCCCCACATTATCATCACTTTTGCATCACTATTTGAAAATTGAGGATTTCCCAAATCCATTACATTAGTGGTGCTAATGTAAGACTAAAATGCCCTCTTTCTTGTAGTGATTGATGGATTTACTAGAGATTCCATCTACAAATGCAGAAGAATTCATTGGATTTTCCCCGTGAATTTAGGAAAATGAAAATCCTCAAGAGTTAACTTGAACCATCCACCCCAAAAACTTACAACTCATGAAAATTTCAAAAAATAAATATTTTAGCTAGATACATAGAGTAAATAAAGATAATTGTCAAAATAAATGATATAAAAGAGTATACATTGTAATAACTTTTACACAAATTCTACATTTAAGAGTACATTCTATAACCAAATACAAATAGAAATCTATTTTACAACTAAATAAATATAAATATAATGTAGAATTAGATAACATTTATATTAAAAAAAATAAAAAATAAATTAATGTAGAAAATTTACAGGGATATATATCTCAAAGAAAACTTATTAAAAAACACTTATCGATTATGTATCATAACTACCAATATAATGAGAGAGGTAAGAAAAGAAATGATCCCTGAAACCTTCTCAAGATAGCATCTTGACAATTAATAATTACTAAGTGGTACTTAAGCAATCAATAAACATCCTTCCATGCTGATTGATTACAGTGTATTCTGAAATATATATTTTCCAATCTAAGTTGCAACACCACTAAGTGTATAATGCTTATAGAATAAGCTAATCGTTCGATACTCCTCCAATACTTATTGACAGTTGTTTTCGTAGGAATATTCCATTCTCTACTTTAAACAAATTCTACAGCTAATATAACATATCCAGTAGTATCCTTGCTAAAGCTCGGTCATTTCCCAGAAAGCTCAGTAGGCTCCTCGCTCGCGTTCGTATGCAGTCAAAAAGACAAAATAGAAGGCTACATCAGGCTCTGCCTTTCAATACAACTTGCTTGGTCAGGATTTGCCTGCCTTTTCCAAGGAGGTTTTAGATAAGTTTGACTCGACCCAAAAGATCAGATTCATTGAAGCTCAATGAATACGTTGAAACTCTGTTCCAGGCCTGGAATTTGACGGTCCAGAGAACGTTTTTCCCATTTTAAAACGTATTTTACAGGTAACCGTGGGTTGAGCCCGTCACAGGTGACAGGTTTGAAATTATTTGAAACGTAGATTTGACGTCTACCCATTTAGATCCCCCGTCAGAAATTTTAATACCTATCTGATTCCGTTGAACAAACTAAACACCGTAATTTGAAGGGTTGAACTTGGAAACATGAAATTCCTGCCAATTTCTTCCTCTTGTCACTGCATTAATGAGTACTATATGAAGTTCCTGCAGAATCCTGCCAATCTCTTTGCCACAGAAATGATTCCCTTTAGTTGGACCCAATTCTTTATGGAAAACAGGTGGCGTCCATCATCATAAAGAAATGATTCGTACCCAATCCGTTGTGAAAATTAGGATGGACCCAATTCTTTATGCAAAACAGGTGGCGTCCACCAACAAAAAGAGATCGTTCGTATTCAATTCATTGTGGAAATTAGGAGGCATCAACTGACAAAAGAAGCAAATGGGAGCCAACGTCCTGCATCTTACGCACACGCAGCCTTACACTATTTAAGTCTGCTCCAGAGGCCTTTATAGTACAGCTCCATGTTCATATTAACTGACAAAAGAAGCAAGTGGGAGCCAACGTCCTGCATCTTACGCAGGCGCAGCCTTACACTATTTAAGTCTGCTCCAGAGGCCTTTACAGTACGAAGCAGTTCAATGGCATTCCACCATGGGCATGTCACATGTATCCATATGTCGAATACAAGTTACGATGACACAACATCTTATTAAAAAATTCAATTCCTGAAAAAAAAAAAAATGAGGGATCGAGATTGATCTGTCTGTTTCCAAATGTAAAATAATGATTTAAGTTATTTTATTTCTATTATCCATATAAGAGAATCCCAGGATCTGCTATGCACCAGAAGGCTGGCATGAAGAAAATGCAATGAGATGCTCCGGATTGGAAACAAAGTGTTACAGTCTCGAGCTGAAAGAGAAAAGAGGATTCAGGAAAGAGAAAAGAGGATTTGGAAATCGGTTAAGAAAGGAATTGGTAATAATTTTTAGTCAAAATAAATTGACAGTCTATGACCTTGCATAAAACGTTAAATGACAGGTACCCAAAACATGTACCCGTCATCAAATTTCCAGTTGACAGGCACTTCTAATTTGAAATTCCAGGCCTGCTCTGTTCTCATGCAGTCAAAAAGACAAAATAGACGGCTAGGTTAGGCTCTGCCTTTCAATACAACTTGCACTTGGTCAGGCTTTGCTTTCCTTTTCGAAGAGTAATGTCACTTTGAATAAGTCGGCCATCCTTGTCATTGGGAGGTGACCTGTGTTCTTCTGGAGATGACGACATGGGTATGACGCTATCAGATGACATCGTATCCATAAATTTGGGTACGATGTTTCTTGCAATTGGGGGATGATCCCGGATACTTCGAAAATCATATCACGAATTAGGTGGGCACTGTTGAATAAAACATATGAAAGCAAGTCAATGAAACGAAGTCGAATGTGTGGAAGGTACAATAATTGCATAGACGGAAGCATCTAAGGAAGCTCACTAAGGAAGGTACAATAATTTGAACAGATAATGTCAAATGTAACGTGATACATGATACTATATAACGATGAAATAATTCAGTTTGAAAACAATTTAATGAGTTTATATAAGTAGTATAGTCATTTAATTCATTTAATTTGTAGTTGGTGAATTTTGTAATTTGTAGTTGGTGAACCTTGATAAATCACAGGTTAAATACCAATTTACTATATATTTTTTATATTATTATTTTTATAATTGTTTATCTTAAATTTGAAACGACACATTATTACTGGATTATGGTACGATGGTACTCTTAAAAACAACTACTGTACCATCGATGCCTAAACACTCGTAAACGCACAATGAGTGACCACCAGACAAGGTAGATATCCTGTCACTTTCGCGGGTCTCCGTATAATTATTGTAGCACAATACATTCGCCATATATTTACGCTCATGCTGTTTCTTTCCATTCCATTGTGCTGCTCTCATTCTTCCTTCGTTAAGTGTTTTGCAGTTGATTGAAGATATGATGAGACTTCTGAGCATCGACGGAGGAGGAGTCCGTGGGATCATCCCTGCAACTATCCTTCAGTTCCTCGAGGAAAAGCTCCAAGTAATATTACAAGTCAATGGAATTGGATTAAGTCTACTTCTAAAAGCTTGTGGTCGCGTTTTTATTTCACGATATCAGCTATGTACTATCCTAACTTTAGTTCTGTGTTGATATCCATGACAGGATTTTGATGGTCCAAATGTTAGAATAGCAGATTATTTCGACATCATTGCGGGGACGAGCACTGGAGGATTAGTCACTGCGATGTTAACGGCGCCGAATGAAAAGAATCGCCCAATGTTTGCTGCGAAGGATATTACTCCGTTTTATTTGAAGAACTGTCCTTACATTTTTCCACCACCGACGAAGTTAGTGTGTAGTAATGGATTTTTGCTTTTAATGTTACAACCTCAATGTTCAATATGTCATCAGAAAGCTGAACCTTGATTTTTATGTATTATTAACAGGGGCGTTTATGGAAGGTTACGGACACGATATAGAGCTCTGACAGGCCCTAAATACTCTGGGGATTTCCTCCACAGCGAGATAAAAAAAATATGTGGGGATATCCGATTACATGAGACGCTAACCAACGTTGTGATTCCTGCATATGATATTGCTAAACAACAACCAACAATCTTCTCAACTTTTGAGGTAGTTTTGTCTGATCTAAGCACTCTAATCTTGATATCAATCCCATTAATCCTAGTGCAAGTAATATAATATACAAAATCTCTTTCCAGGCTAGGAAAGATAAGTCCAAAGATGCACTTTTGTCCGATGTCTGCATTGGCACCTCAGCAGCTCCAACACATCTTCCAGCTCATTGCTTCACAACACAAGATTCTGAAGGCAATCCCAGAATCTTCAATCTCATAGACGGCGGAGTTGCAGCTAACGATCCAGTAAGTCGTGCCTTTATATTTTCCCATCACTATCTCTTAGATGGTAACAATGATGGAAATTAAAATTTTGAACAGTTCTGTCTGAAACGTTGTGCAGTTAATTTGCTGCTGTCTAAAATAATTTTGCAGACATTACTTGCAATGAACCATGTGATGCAAGAAGCTCTCACTCGCAATCCAAATCTACCACTGTCGAAACCAAGTATTGATTATGGGCCATTGGAACAAATAGGTCATGCTGTGGATTTAAAAGGGGACAAGCCGAGCAAGTTTCTGGTTCTTTCTCTTGGAACAGGACACAAAATAGCCGGTTACAAGGCTACTGACGCTGCAAAATGGGGCATTTTCTCATGGTTAACCAAGGACGGTAAAACGCCTTTAATTGATATATTTATGCAATCTAGTACAGATATGGTGGACATCCACGCATCCGTCTTGTTCAAAGCCTTTAACGAGCATACCTATCTAAGAATCCAGGTCTTTTAATTGCTGCACCCTATTTATCTAGTGCTTCACTAACGTGCCTCTTTAGAGATTGGAAAATTTGGTCTTGTTTGCAGTTGAACACCTTCCATTTTGGGTGTGTTAACAGTCTGAATAATTGTGATCAGGAACCCAAGTTACCAGAGGATAGAAGTTCATTAGATCTGTCGACGGAGGAGAATCTGAATGGCTTGAAAATGATAGGCAGTGATCTTTTGGGCAAGCCTGTTTGCACTGTGAACATCGAGACTGGCCAGTACGAGAATGTACCAGGAGAAAACAGTAAGACCAACCGGCATGCATTGACTAGGTGACTATAATTACTATTAATATAATGAATTAAATAAATCTAAGCGTTGATCATAGCAGTTTGTCGTTATATGAATTGGTTTCAGTATTAATATTGTATTGATTTGGCAGGTTTGCTGAGAAACTTTCAGGTGAAAGAAAGTTACGATTAAGCGGTGCTCTTAAAGATGACCGTGCCGATTCTATTGTAACTTCATAAAAAAAATGTTAAGAGTACTGATGCCAAATGTTAGCAATGGTACATATAATCCAATATGGAATTGTCGTTTAAACGAACTCTTAGTCAATTATAGTCTCGATCAATTTGAATTAGAGTGAACACTTTTTGGTACATGTTTGAAGATGTGATTGGTTGGGTTCATTTTTAATTTATTATTGTTACATTATAACATCTTGAAACTCTTTAAGTGGGGCTTTATAAAGAGGATTGATCACTTCTACTCCATGAATTTCTTCCACATTTTTTATACCATCAATGGTTTCTATTTTTTATTATATAAGTTATCTCTGAAGTACATTGTTTATACCATCAATGGGGCATACATTTGTTTTTGTTGTTTTTCTTTTTTATAACACACTTCATGTGTTTTAATACGAGGGGCGCATTGAGTTATTAGCTATTTTTTTCTTTTTATAATGCATGTTAAAGAAAATCTCCATGCTATATGTAAGCCTTACCTACACTTGTATCATTGATCCTTTTTTAGTTAATAGATTGGAAGGCATGTTTAAAGGTAGTTAAATTACTTCGAGTTATTTATAAACATAGAGCTCGTTCAATCACGGAAGAGAACAATGACTAGTTAGCGTTTTTTTTTTTTTTTGGGGGGGTGAGGTGGGAATGGAGGATCTCCATATATACTAGCTTAGATCTAAATCCTAGGCTCTATCAAGTGCCCAAGGGATCAAATCTCTCGAGGTGCAAACCTCTCCTTGAATAGCTCCTTGAGTGCAATACCTGAGCCACTTAATCCTAAGCTCTAAAGTCTCTAGTTTAAGTCTCATATTTACTTTTTACTTTGTATTATTCCTTTTTGTTTATGGCCGACTTAATATTTATTACTTTTTACTTTGAATTATTCTTGTTTGTTTACTTTGCATTATTTTGTTACTCGACAAACTCGACAAACACTCTAAAATCTCCTATTTACTTTTTACTTTGTATTAAAAGTAAAAAACAATGTTTCTAGTTTAAGTCTCATATTTACTTTTTACTTTGTATTATTCTTTTTTGTTTATGATCGACATAATATTTATCACATAATCCTAAGGTCTAAAGTCTCTAGTTTAAGTCTCATGTTAACCTTTTACTATATATATGGTGGATGACATGCAATCCTAGATTATTATGACGATACTTAGAATAAGCTGACTTAACATCATTCCACTTCATATAAACATTCAACTCAAGGTGAAAACTATATATATACATTGAGTCTTGTTCGAAATGTGTTTATGATAATACCTATTGAAATTACATTATTTCCTACATTTATTATTAAAATTAAAATGAATTGGAAAAAATTTCCCACATTTTCAGTATCAAAATTAATATTTTGTCATTACCACATTCAATGTACCGAAGGGGGGATTTGATTTCACTACTACTTGTGAGAAAATTTGAGGGGAAAATGCTCACCGAGATGTTTTGGATAATTTTTTCCTCTCATCCTTCAAGATCATACAAGCTTGATTGATGTGGAGCCAATCGAGTTGAAACCTACATGGAATAATAATCACGAAGCAGTTTCTAAGAGGTTGGATCGCTTTCTAGTTTAGAGTGAAATTATTCATATGGTGGATAGGTATCGATCATGGGTTGGGACCTCACAGTGCACTAGCCACTTTCCAATCTTTTTAGAACATGGTACCATTGACACGAAATTGAGCGCCCCTTTCAACTTTAACCTAGCTTGGGTTTTGGAGGATGATTTCATTTATTTTGTCAAAGAGGGTTGGACAAGATATAATCCTTATCTTCATGAGTCAAATTGTGTTCAATTGTAAAGCATTGAGGTGATCAAGGAAAATCCTATTGCTTGGGCTACATAATTTTGTAGGAAGAGAGATGTTTCTTTAATAGAGATTGAAAGGTAATTGGTTTTCTTGCTGATTTATGGTGATTTAACTACTCTGAGGTCTCTGGAAGCTAGGAAGATAAAGATGTTATTAGATGAGTAGAAGGAGTGGTGCATGAATATCATAGCAACATGGGTGGAGGCAGGAGATCAAAATACAAAACTTTTTCATAACTTTGCTAGTGAGCGTGGGAATAAGAATGCCATTTGGGATATGATTGAAGAGGATGTAAATGAAAGCATCGATCAAGCTATTACTAAGGATAATATATTGTCTATGATGTGTTCTTCCAAAAAGGACCGAAGCCTAGGCCTAAACGACTAGACAATCGAGTTTTTCATTGGTTTTTTTGACCTCCTAAGTGATGACCTATTGTGAGTTGTTGAAGAAATTAGACTTTTAAGGAAAGATATTGGTAATATCAACTCTACCTTTATTGCTTTAATAAAAAAATATGACTATCCATAGAATTTTGAGGGATATTGGAGCGATTTGGATTTTTAAAGTGCCATCTTATCCATGAAGCGATTGGATATGCACATGAAGGTCTTCATTCCATAAAGTGTAACAAAATCCCAACTGTGGTGATTAAATTAGAACTCTTGAAGGCCTATGATCACATGTCATGGTTGTATTTGCATTTACTACTTCTCAATACATGTTTTCCTACCTAGTGGTTAAATGAACCACCTAGTTCTGAAATAGGTAAAGTAGAAGAAGGAGTACCTACTAATGGGTGCTCACACCTCTATGTTGGTGACATAGAGAACAGTTTTGAGAGTGTTGCTGCAGGCCAAAATTCCATTAAGCATGAAAATGAAGACCTTGCAGCAGTTGAAGAAGAACCAAGATCAACTTCCCCATCACCACTTGAGCTTCATGAAGTTGGTCCAAGAAAGAAGGAAGAAGATGAGGAGCTTCATTTGCAAGAGCCTCATTTTCTTGAAGGGTCCTTGAAGATGAATGAAAATAAGATTCAAGAGACCCTTAACACACTCCATGACACTCAAGCATTGGTGTCAAATTCTTGTTGGAGAGTTTCTTCATTGAAGGATCCATCCTTCCTTGAAGACATGGAGAATATTCAAAGAGCAATGTGCAACATCAAAGATTTTAATGGAGATTATTCATTCACTTCTTGGATGAAAGAACACAGGGTTGATTGTTTTGATGCATCCTACATCTTTTTGGAGCAGCATTATAGGACGTGGTATTCTCACCTATGTCATTGGAGCAGATTTGATTGGTCACTTGATGCTTGTATGCACTTGGAAAATGGTGGTCTACTTGCTTGGAGGTATAAGCACTTTCATGATTCTTTGATGAGGCACCTCCTTGATGTACATTTTTATTATGTTTCTATGTACCTTGATGATCTATCTTTTGTACTTATGATGATTGGAAGAATGCATACAAGGAAATGGGATCCAGGAATTCTCTTTCCTGATGGTATGGGTTGGAAAGCATTCCTAATTGTTGGAGTGAAATACAAGCAATGGGACACTGGAATAATTTTTTAGTCTCATTGGTTTCAATTTTTTTTGGGGGGGAAGAAAGGTTTGGAAGCAAAGCTTTGGAAAAAAACAAGTTCTTCAACATCCATGTTCGAAATTGCTTGAGGACAAGCAATATTGGGTGGGGAGGATTGTAATGTCCCCATTTAAATAAATCTCAAAAGAGGAAATTCCACCAATCTACTAGTTTCCTAGGTTGGGGTGGAAACATTAGATTTGGAATAAGGAAACTATAAAACCCCAAATGGACATTAGCTTGACATTTAAATATATTAAAAGGGGTTAAATAAATATTTATGATAGGAAAATAAGGTGGCACTTGGTCATGGAGACACATTGGTGGTGTGGGAACCACACAAATCTAGATTCCTCATGCCACATGGCATCCTATTCTCACCCATTCGAATCCATGGTGGAGTACAATGTTCTTGGGAAATTGGAAGGTCAATATACTTGGCATGAATTAATGAAGTTCAAATTGGAGTGGAAGAGTAACTTCCATGGAAGAGGAAGAGGCATTTGAGAGATATTGAAACACTTGGGCTAGATTCCCTAGCTTCTATGACAACAATGATGAAGATGCTATGACACTTATGACACAAATCAAACCTGAATGCTGACATCTGACATATATGACATGTCAGGGATAAAAATAGTGTAGTGTCCCTTTTTAATAAATTTTGTAAAATTGGAAAAATTGCAAAGTTTTGCCAATTCGACCCTTAGACTAGTTTTGACCCAAATGCCTCCAAATGGTTCCAAATTCTTCCAAATTGGTTCTGAATGTGTTTGGAAGGTATTAAGGCATAAAATTGTGACTGATGTATTCTTGGACACTCTCAAAATACTTTTTCAACATTCAATTATAATCATGGAAAGATTGGGCCATTTACTAGTCAAATCGAGGTTCAAATCCCCCAAGGGTAGTGGTCAAAGATGGATCTCCAAATGTTGTACGACCTTCGCAAATTTTAGAACAGAGACATGGTACTATTAAGGGATTTCAATGGGCTCCAAAATACATCATCAATCAGTTCCTAAATGCTTCTGCAACTTCCATAAATCAGATGTTTTTATACTAGCTTTAACATAGGGGAAATGATAGTAAATCTTCACATATGGTTATGAAACTTGAGAATATTGCTCCAAATTCTTGTCTAATGAATATGAAAATTCTTAAGCATATAAATGGCTCTCCATACAACAATAATATATCATATTTTTACTGAACCATTCGAATTTGATACCACTTCAAGTGCTTATAACAAGGTATTGGGGAAATGGCACCATTTAATCATAGTTTAGCATTTGTACATAAAATATCTTGGAGTTTTGATCTGAAAGTATTATGAGAAGTAAATATAGATTATATATATCAGATTAAAAAAATATGGGGCCTCAATATCTATCCCAAAGAGATCATCACCTCACCAAGTGCGCCCCTCCTCAAGGAGCAAGAATATGACAAGAAATGGAAGAATAGTTGTAGAAGCAAGCTAAAGAAGATGTGATCACGAGCTGCCCTATAGCTTCAAACTGCAACAAATGACTCCATTTTAGCTCCAAATGAAAGGTCTGAATGGCCTCTACAATTTCCAATTAGGATGAGAATCTTTCACCATCGAAATTGGTGCTAAGGCAAGTAGAATAACACTCTACTAGTTCTCCTCTCCAAATGCAAAATGTAAAATGATCAAAAGATACTCTCCTTCTTTGCTCTTGAATTTTATAAAATTACAAAGGCATCCTTAGCTCGAATTCCATCCATGATATTCATGCCAACTCAAATTAGGAATATATTTCAATGTATGCCACTTGTCCCTCCATTCCTAGCCTCCTCCTTCACTCAATTCGAATGGGTGACTCTTTGGCTTCCCTAACTCCCTTGTGCGCCCTCTTGGAGGCTATTTTTATCCCTGACATGTCATATATGTCAGATGTCAGCAATCAGGTCTGATTTGTGTCATATGTGTCATATCATCTTCATCATTGTTGTCATAGAAGCTAGGGAATCTAGCCCAAGTGTCTCAACTTTTCTCAAATGCCTCTTCCTCTTCCATGGGAGTTACTCTTCCACTCCAATTCGACCTTCATTGATTCATTCCAAGTATATTGACCTTCCAACTCCCCCAATAATGTGGAATACACCTAGGATTCGAATGGGTGAGAGTGGAATGCCATGTGGCCTGGGGAATCTTGCTTAAGTGGGCCCCACACCTCCAATGTGCCCTCATGACCAAGTGCCACCTTATTTTCATATATTAATTATTTATTTATTCCCCATTTAATATATTTGGTCAAGCTAATGTCCATTTGGGGTTTTATAGTTCCCTTATTCCAAATCTAATGTTTCCACCCCAACCCATGAAACTAGTAGATTGGTGGAATTTTCTCTTTTTGAGATTTATTTGAATGGGGACATTACAAATAGCCTCCAAGAAGGCACACAATGGATTTAGGGAATCCAAAGGGACACCCATTCGAATTGAGTGAAGGAGGAGGCCAGGAATTGATGGACAAGTGGCACACATTGGAATCTCTTTCCAATTGAGTTGGCATGAAGCTCATGGATGGAATTCGAGCTAAGGAGGTCTTTGGAAGTTTATAAAAGTCAAGAACAAAGAAGGAGAGTGGATTTTGATCATTTCTCATTTTTCATATTGGAGAGCATAGCTTGTCCATGCTAGTGGAGTGTTTACTCTACTTGCCTTAGTACCAATTTCGAGGGTGAAATATTCCCATCCTAATTGGAAATTGGAGATGCCATTTGGACCTTTCATTTGGAGCTACAATGGGGTCATTTGTTGCAGGTTGAAGCTACAGGGAAGCTCGTGACATTCTCTTCTTCAACTTGTTTCCACACCATTCTCAATTTTCTCTTCATATTTTGGCCCTTGGAGGAACGGCTCACTTGGGTCATACTGTATTTGGGAATCCATCTTTGTCCCCTACCCTTGGGGGTTTGAACCTTGAATTTGCTAGTAAGTTTCCCTATTTTCTCCTTATTGTAAATGAGTGTTTTAGAAGTATTTTGAGAGTTTCCAAGCATCCATCAGACTAAATTTTATGTCTTAATACCTCTCAAACACATTCAGACCCAATTTGGAAGAATTTGGAGCAATTTGGAAGCATTTTATTCATTACTAGTCTAAGGGTCGAATTGGCCAAAAAGTGCAATTTTTCCAATTTTTCCAAATTTATTAAAAAGGGACACTACATACAAAGGGTACAATATTGGCATATGTGAAAGGGGTGGAGTGGAAAGAATGTGTGAAGCAGTGCACTAAGGTTAATAAAGATCAAAACATGAGTGCTACCACAACAACACTCTCTGAGGAGGAGAAAATGGAAAATTGTCATTCTCAAAATGCTTTGTATGGTTGTATGTTTGCAGAAAATGCAGTAGAGAAGGTTGGAGATGTATCCAATAAGAGTAAAACTGAAGGTAAAGTTGACAGAAAAGAGAGTTATTTAGTTGTGCAATTAGTATAGCGGGCAATGAAAATGGTGCCTAAGAGGGAATACTTTCAAGAAGTAAGCATTGTTGGGGTAAAGGAAACTGAGGTATCACAAAATTGTGGAATGGATTCACAAGAAAAGAATGGGACATCAAAGAGTGGGGTAGATGAAATACAATGGTGGGTTAGAAGGTTGAGGGAGAGAATGTTGATATTAGCAGCAAAAATGGGAAGGGGAGGATGTCCAATCTGCACATGTTTTTCACCTAAATTTTGACCAATATGCTCAAATTTCTACCAGGGGAGTTTGATGCAGGAGCATCCCTAGTGATGAAGGATATCCTACACATTTCCATTGCTTTAAGTAGTTACTCTAATATATATGTTGATTCATAATCATATTCAGGATACAAAAGTTGCTACAAGTTGTTCCATATCACAATGCTACATATCCATGACAGGTTGCTACATATCTTATTGTTGTAGATCCATGAAAGGTTGCTACAGATATTATTACTACAGATCCATGAAAAGTTGCTACAGATCTTATTGTTGCAGATCCATGATAGGTTGCTACAGAACTTATTGCTACAGATCCATGACAGAACCGTTTCTTCAATATGGCCATTATATGAAGAAGGTAGCATGAGCACCAAAAACCAAAGTATGATCACTGATGCCTAGCTGGTGTGAATGAAAATAACACCATATTCATTAATCTAGCGTGGTCACCATTTCCACTTACAATACGTCCTATTTGATTCAACATTGAGAGATATTCTAGGGTTTTGTGCCCTAGTCAAAGGAGGAGTGTTTCATTATCCCTAATATACACTCTCCATCAAATAAAGTCGTTAACAAACATAGGAAATATGAAATGAACCAATTCAATGGCACTTGAATAGTATTGATGCTTGGAATTCCTCGAGCACATTATATGAGTGAGCTTCTTATAGAAAAGAGGTAAGGGGAAGATGGGACATCAAGGGTAGAGAGAGAAGAAACTGAGTTGGAATCTCAATTTGGCCTTGTAGATGCTGCAGGAAAATGGTGATCCATAGTGAGAATCTATGGAATTGTAATATGGAGCATTCCCTCCATATTAAATAAAGATGCAGATTTTGTGTTAGTTTTTTGTTGTGGTGTCTAATTTCCCTCATGGTTGTTTCTTTACCTAAATACTTAATATTGTTTCTTTCCTATGTGTGTGTATTTCATTGTGCAACTCTGTGTGCAAATATACTACATCAAATGCAATTCGCGAAATTCGATTCCAAGTCCTGGAAGTGCACAAATGCCCCTTTTGAATTTATGACAAACCAAGTCGTCAGTCTACATCGATTGGGAAGCCAACCCCTTCATGAAGAATGATACTATTTCGTTCACCTATAAACCACTAATAAATTTCATTTCTCTGGTCCCTTGCACTGAAGAAGCACATTACATGGAAAATCCTAAATCGTCAATGAAAATGAATGCAAGCCACCTTTGATGTGTTGATGGAATACATCGGCTTAAATTGTAAATTGTAAATCTAGAATTTAAAGTAATATTCTAGAACCCTGCCTTATGAGCATTCTAAGCTCTCAAAACACCTTGGATTTAAAAGACGATAAAATGACTAAACAAGAGAAATATGCAATGCAACAATCCCTACCTAAGTTGTAAAACGCTATGATGGTAAATATGAAGAGCGGAGGCTTGTAAATTATGGTGTGCAAATTAGAAGGAGAAGAAAAAAATTATGGGTTGCAATAGCACATAATTTGGCTTGATGTCTCCCTTTCATCTCCGCCCATGTCTCAACAAATGAGAGACATGACTAGCGAATTGCTAGAAAAATATATAAAATCCTAAACATTTTCAATTTTTATAATATGCCCATAACATAAAAGGGTATTGCTATAAGAATGCCTAGCTTTAAAATTAAGACAAATTAAAATTAAGCTAATAAATATAGAGAGAGAGAGAATTCAACGCTTGGAATATTATTTTTTGGAATGACCTTGTTTTTCTGTCAAATAAGAAATCTATACACTTGAAAATCAGACAGCTAAAAGATTAAAAAGCTATTGGACGTGACCAACTATATTCATAGTTCTTCAAATTTATCAATCCATAATAGTGCTACTTTGTAAATAAATGCGTAACAAATACTGAGATAATACATCAACACAAATACCAATTTCTGGAACAAAAATGGCAATCATAAGAAGGATGGAAAAAAAAACAATATCTGAAATGTTTATCATACTACTTTTTCCCAAAGAATTTTCCTTTTACCAAAACTCATGAGAATAAATTAACAATAATAAAAATACAAACAACCAAATATTTGATTTAATGCAGTTAAGTTTATTCTTTATACCAAGGCCAGGGAGGAAGCAGTGATAGGTTGAGGACGGACAGGAAGCTACGGCGAGGGATTTATTTTGGTAGGTAACTTATAGGTGCAGATGAGGTAATTACTTATTAAAATCCCATGATCCAAAAATAAAGTTTGGTGTAGGGTGGTTCCAGTGGATCAAAAACCTCATTGTTTAAATCAAAGTGAGTGGTGTTGTTGGGGGTTCTGAGGCATATGATTGATCCATCTGGCTTGGTATTCTTTACCAAAAAGAATCCAGCTTCATATTAGGATTCTATAGCTACTTAGACTCTGCACTAACATAAAATTTTGAATATTCAAAGAGCATCTATAATGCAGGCCTTTGTAATTATACAATACTAGTCTAAAGATCAATAACAATTGCAAAGATTAAGCTTGAATGTGAAATAAAACTATTTCTGAAGTCTAAGAAACCTGTCAGTGTAATCGAAACAATTCAGTAATTTGGATCTTCCAATATAATCGGCAAGCCAACATCAACATACATGAACTACATGAATTTTGTGTCATAGAGAATATTTATGGGAAATTCGATAAGTTATAATCGAATTTATATATCACTCATTCAGAGGATCATTTTGAGGACTTAATACATCCAAATATCAAAAATAGAGTTATCTCAACCACAATATGATTATTTGAATACAACGAAAGATTTCCCAAGACCACATTGTGATTGGCAGGGAGTCTCTTAGAGTTGGTGAAGCATTCAATTGTGTAAAGAGAAGCTCTCACAAGTTCCACGACAATCTGCATAACGCACAAGCATGTCAATGTAAACAACATCTTGTCACATAACAAAACACAACCACCCATCAAAATATTAGCACTTATTCTTCACCTAAGAAAAATTAAAACTACAGAGGGAAGCTCTAGGTGAATAAACCACTAGAAAAAAGAATCAATCATTTAAATTTGTAGGCATAGTATAAAAAAATACGATGAGATAATATAACTACAAACTCAAGAATCCAAACCACCATGCCCACTAGGCTTATCAGAGAAGCCATAAATGTCAATGGAACACCCTAGATGAATCCCAACATCTCATCTATGCATTTCCCATCATTTTTGCTATATTTTTTTAGCAATCCAATGTGTTTTATCTTTTCGATCTCCTCTGCTACTCTCTGTATATATTTATAATGCTCACAGTACTACATTGTAGTAGTTTGATGACCCAACATGGTGCAGGTTACACGCAAAGTTGTGACCTCCACTAATTAGGGGAGAGGTGTCTATTGTTGAATAGGGACCAGTAGTTGTCATAGTACTGGTCCCACACAACCACTAAATAATGACATAAAAACACTCAAATATTGTACATAAATATTTCATATTAAGTGCAGTAAAACTTTAAATTATGTCCAAAAATTGCCCATTAATTGACTGGGCCAACATGTGTCCATAAATAGTCTTTATGTGCAAAAGAGTACAAAACATCTTGTCCCAACTACCTACAGATCCGTTTGAACATACAAAAGTACATGAAATACAAAATAACCCTCATCGCATTTGCCACCATTGCAAGGTACCTATCAAATCAACCCCCACGGATCTCTATTGGAGCCATCACAGAATCTATTGGTGCTAAATATCCTATGCCACATTCATACATGTTAACAAATGGTCATTGAATGTCATCCATAATTGCATGGTAGTTCAACAATTCAACCCACTGTGTTCAATAAATGACACCTACCCATTAAATGCACCCATTAAACAAATGAAAGCACAAGGATCATTAAGCAGATCAAAGCACAAGGATCGACCATGACAAATTCCCAGCCATTGGATCACATTTAAATCAATCCATAACACACATTCAAATTTGAGATATTGCAATCCATGTGCACCCTTCTTACCAATCGAATTCAACAACAAACAACTATAAAAGAACCACAACCCTTACTGAAGTTGAATTTCAGACATTCAAACTCCAAAGTGTGTGCACAGTGGAGACATACCATCAGAGAGTGTGTGCACAGTATAATCAGGTGACTACATAATAGTTTTGTTACATCGATTCTGTTATAATCAGCTTCAATTTTTATGTTATTTCTATTTCTGTTATAATCAGCTTCCAGTTTTCTTGTATAATCAACTTTCCTTATAAATCTGCAAGTAGTTGCAGGCATGGAAAGAGTCAGTAATGCAAGGAGAACAAGTCGTTGACTGAGCAGGGGTGCCCAGCTATGCTCCACCTCATCGGACAAGGATAGGGCAGATCATGGAAATGCAAACAATGCTCTTAGCAATGTTGTTGAGAATAGCCATGCGATGGTCAAGGACAATGTTGTCCCGCCATCAACCACAGAGCCACCGTCAACCACAGTTCAAGGTACAAGTTCAACCAAGAAAATCAATGCAATAAGAGGCTGGACAAAACAAGACATGTTAGCTGTGATTGATGATATAGATTTCAATGGATATTCCATTCGTGCAGCTGATAAAAAACATGGGGTTTGTACCTCATCAGTAAATTATTGGATAAATGGGCTCACACATACAAAGCACAGAGAGCCTGTTACAGTTATGAGTGAAGAGGAGGAGGCCAAGGTGTTTCAGTGGTGTAAGGAGATGGCCCAAATGGGACATAGGCTAGAGCTGATACAACTAAAATCCACAGTAGCTCAAATATGTCAAGGGAGGCCAAACCCCTTCAAACATGGGTTTCCTGGTGAGTCATGGTGGTTTGGGTTTAAAAAAAGGTATCCAAACCTTGTGTTACATATAGCTGAGGGCCCATATAGAGACAAGGCTCTAAATCTATGCCCTGCAATTCTGACTAAGTTCTATGCTGCCCTTTCTAGTGCATACGAGAAACATTCTTATGCTCCAAACCATATATGGAACTGTGATGAAACAGGTTTACAGGCAAGAAGGAACTGTGGCATGCGGGTAATTTCCAAGAGAGGGAGTCGTAATGTGCCAAATATTTTGCCTAGGAGCAGGGAGTGGATCACTATTCTATGTTGTGTCAATGCAATTGGTGCTTCAATCCCTAGATGTTATCTATTTAAAGGTAAAACTCAACTCAAAAACTATATACAAAATTGTGAACCAGGTGCATGCATGGCTACACATCCCATGCATGGATGACTAAAGAACTGTTTTTGAATTGGTTTACTCACTTTGCTGCATCTATACCATGCGGCATCTCACCTGTAAATAGACACCTGCTGGTTTTAGATGGACATGGAAGCCACATTGTTGTGCAAACAATTGAGGAGGCTAACAATTTGGGAATCGACTTGTTGACACTGCTTTCTCATACCACTCACAGATTGCAACCCCTAGATGTCAGTGTGTTCAGTCCTTTCAAGAACTATTTCAGGGGTGAGCGAGTTTCGTGGATGGCAAAGAATCCAGGGGTGGAGGTAAAAAGGATTGAGCTAGCTAAGCTTGCAAGTAAAGCCTTTAAAAGGGCTCTCACACCCCCAAAAGACACGCCAAATAGCACAACAATAAAAGTTGTTTGATGCACCAGAAAGTCTCAATCCATGTTGGATTGGCTTTGGTGTTTTGCACCACAAAATATCAATCCACCTAAGATTGCTTTTGGTGGTTTGCACCATACACCATGGAATGCCACAGATTCATTTAACACTAGAATCAATTTTTTTGCAAACACCACTTTTTCACCATAAATCTTAGCACCACTTGTGTATCCCCACATTATCACCACTTCTGCACCACTATTTGAAAATTGAGGATTTTCCAAATCCTTTACAAATAATGGTGCTAATGTGAGGCTAAAATGCCCTTTTTCTTGTAGTGATTGATGGATTTATTAGAGATTCCATCTACAAATACACAAAAAAAATCATTGAATTTTCCCATAGATTTCCGAAAATGAAAATTCCCAAGGGTTAACTTAAACTATCTACCCAAAAAACTTACAACTCATTAAAATTTCAAAAAATGAAAATTTTAACTATATACATAAAGTAAATAAAGATAATTACCAAAATAAATAATATAAAAGAATATAAATTGTAATAATTTTTACCGAGGAGGTTAGTTTAGACTCCTTCCCATAACATTTCTAGCAGGAGAACCATTACTCAAAGATTTCCCTCGATCCAAAAATTTATTCCAATATCTTTGTATGTATATATATTCATTCATATATAAGATATCGTCGTTTGATTCAATTGGTTTACATTAGTTACCCATTTCTCAACGACCTAGTGGGTCCTAATCCATGCTAGGATGAGTGAAAAATGTAATTCTATTCACAATATATATTCCGTCCAATATTTTTATCCTTTCTCATCTTGAACCTTCACTCGGTAGGTTAGGGAATTAGAGTTAATATTTGTTTACTTTTGTTTCTTTGGTGTTAGTTTTATTTTTTTTTAAATTATTTATATTTGATCATTAAGTTTCATTTTAAAATAAAAATAAATAATTTAGCTTTTATTAAGAATAGAGAAGAGGAGGAAGTGCAGAGCCAAAGGCTCACACACATGTGAGGAGGAACAATCAGTTCAATTATATTACTGAATAAGCATTACATTTATAGGTAACCCAAACCAATCTAGATCCAAGAATAATGGATCAGATCCTATGAACCAGGAACTAACAAACCACTCATGCTATCAATAGAAGATGCATTTCTACATTATCTCTAACATACCCCCTTAATGTAGAAATGGATTTTATATCTAACATAACAGAACATGCCTGCTGGTCTCAGTCTCAGCTAGGCTTACAAATTAACAATTTCATCTTGACCTTTCTTGATGTTAGATAGTGATGCAGATGTAGCTTCTTCCTTGACTTGCTACTCCATATATGTTTCATCTTGACTCTGTTCTGCTTCATAGCCCTATTTACTTTGTTCTTCGATATTTTGGAATTTGACTTCTGATTGTGGTTCTTTGTCCTCAAAGCTTCTGCATATTCCTCAGAACATTTGTCTTTAATGTTTACAAATGCTTCCAACTCCACATAAATGTGTTGCTCCCATTTCTGGATGCAGTCATCAATGTCCTGCTCAATGGACTCTTGCAACTTTAGTTCATAGTAAAACTTGATTTCTTCTGGGCTCCATTTCATAAAAATTTCTTCAACTTCAGAATCTTCATCTTCAATATCCATTGACTCAAATTTTGTATCTGTAATGTAATCTTCTTCTTCATCAAACTTATCTGGCACTTCACCTAAGTGCTCAACATCACATTGTTCCTTAGTAAACCCTGCACACTCAAAAACATTCATTAGAATATCAAAACAATTTTTGCTATTTTCATTTTTCTCTTCTAAGAGAGCTTTCTGATTTTTCTCCTCTTCACCTTCCTTCTCTGCAACAATAAAGTTGTCTTCCACTTGATTTGTGCATGTAGGTGGATCATTCTTCTCACCAAACAACAACTCATCAATAAAATGTTTCTCATGCATCAAGTTTGACCACTCTTCATGAGATAAATTGTCTTTATCAAATCTGACTTCATATGTCTCTCCTTCAAAGAGACCTTCCTCCACAAGGTTTTCATTCTCATTATCACAATAAGCTACATACACACTTTCATCATCAATCATTGCGATTTCAATGCAATCATTTCGAGTCTTTATTTCAGTTACAAGACTGACAATACAGTCACTATTTTCAACAGCAGTGATGTTATTAATTTTGGCTTCAGCTATCTTGCTCCCCCTCACACTGAACTTCATCTCTAGAATATCCCAAAACATTTTTGCCTTCTCTATTTCACCAAATTCATATAACACATCAGACAATATGTCATTATCCAATGCTGAGCTAACAAGATATAATGTTATTTTATCTTTTCTCTTCTGAGCGAGATCTTCATAACCATTTTGAACAAATTTCCATAAATCTACTGAACCAAGTAAACCTTCCATTTCCATTTTTATTGCCCAAGTTTCAAAATCTTTACCTGAAAAAGATGGTAGAACTGGCATTAACCTTTTCAATATTTCATCTATTTCTGCATTTTCATCAATCTGCTCCAGATCTGCAATCTGATCCTGGTCTCCATCAGGTATGTGTTCCTCGGCTACAATTTGAATCTTTCTTTCCATCTGTTTGAGTTCCCTTCTGAAATATTTAATTCTACTTTTCCGGCCCATGACAGCTTCCTTGATTGCACTCAGGAACAAATCATTTGCGGGCTCCTTATACAGCTGATGCCACTCTAGCAGCGAGATTCTCCTTTTTACACTACGTCCACAGTGTATTCAACAAGTGGATGTATGCAGCAATTTCTGCAAATTGCTCCCGGTAGTGAAATAGTACCGCTCCCGATCAAAGGATAAATCCGTGGTAGTTATGCAGTACCGCGTCCTAGCAAAGGAGATGCACGCGGTAGTGTATGTTCCCAGAAACACAAATGCGTTTAAAAAAAATTACCTTTGCTAATATCGTTCTGCGTTCTACAGGCTGATCTCATGCGTGGGCGAGCTGGTTTTCTGATTCCTTGGGCGAGCTATCGTGGATCGTGAGCGACTTCACTTTACGGCCCTTCCTCTGGCAACACTATTGGCAGCTGGGCGACTCCTCCTCAACGATCTCTTGGCCCTCTCTTCTCAACGCATTAACAATGACTTTTCCTCTGCAGAGAGATGGCGTCTCTCTCCTCTACGGCAGCTGCACAGTCACTTCAAACGCGGCTCACTCTTCCACGGGCTTCTATCCAGCGCTGTTGACAGGCGAATGTGGATTGACCACAGTGGCTTCACACGGGCTCCCTGGGCTGGGATCTTCTGCACGCGTGCTCTTCCAGCACAACCTTCACCAGCTTCCCACGGACTGATGACACCTCACTGACCGCGGGCTCTTCCAAAACGGGGATGGCGGCTGCTCTATCTACCCCGAGATTTCTCAGATCATGGATCCTCCTCCAACGCGGCCTCCTCACAATGGCATTCACGGCCTTACTCACGGTTGGCACTTACGGAAGTGGAACTTTCTTCAACGCGGCTTCTTCAATAGTTACTGGCTGCACCCAGCGCTCACGCAACCTCCAGAGCAAAAGTCGGCTCTTTCAATGGGCCACACTATCCCAGTATTGCAGCAGCGATCACATGCAACATATATTCTCCCAGCAACGTTTATAGGAAGCGATCTTAGCAACTCTATGGGATGCATGCAGAGATTGATATCCACAGTGAGGGAAACTATCTTATCTTCACGCCCAACCAGTTTCTTCAGCGCTCCTTCCTCCACGCAGGCAGCTAGACAACTCCACACAGGCAGGCCACCAGGCTCTCACAATTTGCACGAAAAGGCTCTTCTCACAGCAATGAAAAGTTTTCGATTCAGAGAACTATTCTATCAAATAAAATAGCAAAGAGAGAACCTTCATACAGCCACAACGATCACACTGGATCAACGACTATTTTCAGGCAGCAGGTCAGGCTTTTACAGCATCTAATTCTCCAATAATGTGCACACTGAATCGGTGGCTGCAGCACCGTTCACACCGTCTCCTCCACGCTAGCTCTGATACCATATTAAGAATAGAGAAGAGGAGGAAGTGCAGAGCCAAAGGCTCGCACACACATGTGAGGAGGAACAATCAGTTCAATTATATTACTGAATAAGCATTACATTTATAGGTAACCCAAACCAATCTAGATCCAAGAATAATGGATCAGATCCTATGAACCAGGAACTAACAAACCACTCATGCTATCAATAGAAGATGCATTTCTACATTATCTCTAACAGCTTTAGAATATAATAAATAAGTTTAATGATGGATTATGTTGATGTGTAGGGAAGCTTGATTCAAAAGGGAAAAGTGTGAGGTTTTAGTAGCAAAAAAGCTCCAAGACATTTTTAGAAAATTGATCTCAAGTCCTGAAGTAAAGGAAATCATTGAGGAAATGCGACCATGGCATTCCGACGAAATGTCCTCTATGTAGTTTGACCATAAATTTTGATCCATTCATCCATTTCAAGCATTCCTCGTATCATTGGAAAGGTATCAATAAGATCTACGTGTTCGTGGCCATGATTGTTTCCTATCAGATAGACCAAAAAGTTTTCAAGACAAAAGAGTACTACATCATCAACGACTAAAAGGGTCGATTTGATTGAAGACCTTATATAGTGAAAATTCTTATGACACAAGCGGAGTTCAAACTTATTTGGTCACATACATACACATGCACCTACAATAACCATCGAGTAATAAGAGCACGAAATGACACCCCCAAAAGACATGCCAAATAGCACACCAATAAAAGTTGTTCAATGTACCAGAAAGTAATCCATGTTGGATTGGCTTTGGTGTTTTGCACCACAAAATATCAATCCTCCTAGGATTGCTTTTGGTGGTTTTCACCATACACCATGGAATGCCACATATTCATTTAACACAATCAAATTTTTTACAAACACCACTTTTTCACCATAAATCTTAGTACCACTTGCATATCCCCACATTATCATCACTTTTGCACCATTATTTGAAAATCTAAATTATTTTCCAAATCCTTTACAAATAGTGGTGATAATGTGAGGCTGAAATACCCTTTTTCTTGTAGTGATTGATGGATTTACAAGAGATTCCATCTACAAATACACAAAAGAAGTCATTGGATTTTCCCATAGATTTTCCAAAATGAAAAATCCCAAGGGTTAACTTAAACGGAGACATCCGATAAAATTGGAACGATACAGAGAAGATTAGCATGGCCCCTGCGCAAGGATGACACGTACAAATCGAGAAATGGTCCAAATTTTAACTTAAACCATCCGCTAGAAAATTTTGAAATCTGGTTCTGTATTGAATATATTGAGACAAGATATTAACGCTATCTTTGTACTATTTGATTCCATGGAATAACAATAGTACGATTTTTTTCGACTGGAAAAAAAATAACTTAAACCATCCACCCAAAAAACTTACAACTCATGAAAATTTCAAAAAGAGAAAATTTTAGCTATATACATAGAGTAAATAGAAATAATTACCAAAATAAATAATATAAAAGAATATAAATTGTAATAATTTTTACACAAATTCTATACCTTAAGCATATTCTACACCCAAATACAAATGAAATATATTTTACAATCCAATATTGAAAAATAAATTAATGTAGAAAATATACATAAATATATATTTAGAAGAAAACTTATTAAAAAAACACTTATCGATTATGTATCATAACTACCAATATAATGAGAAAGGTAACCAAAGAAATGACCCCTGAAACCTTCTCAATATAGCATCTTGGCAATTAATAAATATTAATAAATACCAAGTGGTACTTTAAAAGCAATCAATAAACATCCTTCCATGCGGATCGAATACAGTGTATTTTGAAATATATATTTTCCAATCTAAGATGCAGCACCACTAGGTGCATAACACTCATGGAATAAGCTAACCGTTCGATACTCCTCCAATCATTATTGTCACTTGTTTTCGTGCAAATATTCCATTCTTGGCTAAATTATTGTGAGATCATCTTTAAACAAGCTCTCACTAATCCAAGGTACGGTTTTCAAAGGCGAAATTAACATTTCTTTTCAAGATTGTTTTTATATTTTTTTGGAATGTTTAAATTTTGTTTTAAGTTGTTTTTATATTTTTTCTTAAATGTTTAATACGATTTTGAAATTAATACTTATTCTCAAATATCTATTTTATATTGTTTTTATTTTTTTTAAGTTGCCTAACCATCTTAGCTAGTTAGCAGAGATAGTTGAAGTGAAATCAAAGCTGAGGTGTATTCTTGCATTATAGAAATAAAGTTATATCCATTAGGTTTTGGGTTTTGCATTGTATGTTGGTTGATTTATATTCTGTTCAGATTCTTAGAAGAAAATGCCCTCAGGTTTGGAAGTTTGCATTAACACCGACAGCTAATGCCCTTCACTAATGCTTAGAATAAGACTGCTAATGCTCAGATCCTAATGCCAATGAATCAATTGGGTAGTTCTCCTTGCTAGCGCTAGGGTTCTATAGCCAATTAATAAGGCTACGGCCCCCCGCTAACACTCGTAAGTCAGGCCAATCTGTCCTTGCTAACGCTTGAATTCTACAGCTAATAAAACATATCCAGTACTATCCTTGCTTAACCTCGGTCATTTCACGTTCGTATGCAGTCAAAAAGACGAAATAGAAGGCTAGGTCAGGCTCCTTTCAATACAACGTGCTTCATAAGGATTTGCCTTCGTTTTCCAAGAGATTTTAGACAATTTTCACTTGACCCAAAAGATCAGATTCATTAAAACATGTGGCAGAATAATGATTCCTGCTGCAGGTTCATTGCTTTTTCTTGAATTTCCACCTCTTAAAATCCGACGGTGAGCAATGAATCTTGGACGGAGGCTGATTAATTTTCTCATTTTATAATCCACGCGTGCATAGGTGTGCGGCCTGACGTAAAAGAGTCATGTCGCTGTGACGGGTCACGGGAGTCTTGAGTCTGGGAGTTAGTCTTCTAAAACCTGAGTAACTCCTGTTCTGCTGTGCCATTTATGCCGTCATTAGGCTCATCACCTTGCATCGAGCCTTCATGTGTTAATTCATTTTAATTTCCGGCTATTACTCCAATCTCTAGAGTTTACAGGATTTAAGTACTATTCACAAATACTATTTTGAAAATCTGTTCTCGTACATTTTCTTTCAAGATTCAATATCAGGAGCCCAGATCAATTCCCAAGCTTGCTTCTATCTTGGGTTGGTTGTTGCTTCAACTTTTAAATTTAGGTTGCTTGTTTTAGGTATTTTTCTAAAAAATGTTTTACTATATTTTTCCTTCAACCATATTTAATAGTAAATGGGTTACTCTGCATCCGTAAGACTCTACCCTCTTCGAGAAGAGCACTCTTTAGGTTATTTGGTTTGAAAGGCGGTGATGGCGAAAACCAGATTAAGGTTTCCGAATGAACAGGGTTTGCGGTGCTCTTCCGATGGTGGAATACCCGTGCGGTCATATTACCATCTGGGATATGAGTAAGTTATTTAGACAGTGATAATGACTGGATGCCGCTGACAGAGATTATTTACACTTATTTGAATTCCTGTGTTTTATTCGGAGGCATATGATTGGGTATTTTTTACGGTTTCGAATCTAGCAATCTTTCTGGGGATTCTCTGTTATGCGTTTTTTGGGCTGAACCGTGAATGTGCCGGTCCTTGCTGGGGTTTATCAGCATTTCCCTGGACGTTGCCGTGGACCGTCGTTTTATGTGGTTTGTGGAACTGGGTTTCTTCTTTTTACGGGCGGTTTTTCCTCGGGTGGACCACAGGATTCTTGGGACGGTCCCCTGTTGATAGCTCCCGGTTCCCCCAATATCTCTTGTCAGGGCTTACTTTTGGCAACACCCGTCTTTCTTGGCGCTGTGCATCTGGGTTTACCTGCTATTATGAGGTAGATATGGAGGGACCGGATCTCAACATGTCGGCTGGCAATAATATGAACGCCTCGGATTATATGATAGAAGAGGCTGGCCTGTTCAAATCTGACTCTTTCTTCAGGAACCAGCTCCGTGGAAAACGGGCTCTGAACTCCGGTGGTCGACAGGTGGCACACAAGGGCAAAACACCAAAGAGGCATCTGGACACGGGTGTGCCACATGGAGATGCCATGGGCTCGGACCCATCGGTCGGTAGTGGTAGGGTTCTCCCTGAGCGGGCTGGTGGTGAACGGCATGGTACGACGTCAAGAGCAAACAATAGGCTGGCAGGTAAATATTTTAACAGACCTGGGGAGTCACATCTCACGGTTGGTCGAGATATTGGTTTGGAGGAAGCTGTGGAATGCAACATGACTGTTCTTGTGGGCAAGTTTTCATACCATGCCATGAATAGGCATAACATCGTCAAATGGGTTGAAGAGACATGGAACCCCATTCTGGAATACACTCCTCAGGTATTTGCTCTGTCATGTGGTTGGTATGGCTTTAAATTTCATGAGGAAGCACACAGTACTCGAATTCTAGCGGGGTTATGGCTCTATGGAACCGGGAGTCTTATGCTGCAAAAATGGCATACGGATTTCAACCCGGACTCGGCAACTGTTCGTCTTAGACATTTATGGGTGCTATTGCCTGGTCTTCCACTGGCATTGTGGAACCGTGGGGCTTATGAGGCCATTGGAAACCGGCTGGGTCGTTTTTTATATGTGGAGGAGGAACACCTGCATGGTTTTGACAGGCGAATGGGTAGGATGCTGGTCGAGGTTGACGTTTCCCTTGGTTTGATTGATGTTTTGCACATCAGTTGGCGTGGTCGTCAGTTGGCTCAAGTTATAGATTACTGGGGCATACCCTTCCGTTGTTCGAATTGCAAAGCGGTGGGACATCTTTGGAGACAATGCAGGGCTCCTGCTTCTTCCGGCCGTCTCAGGGAGGGGGATCCACTCTGGTCGTCCGACGATGGCAGTGATTTGGAGATGGATGCGACAGGCGCACTTGATGGTTTTTCAAACCGGGTTCTCAACCCTCTCGCACCTGGCTCGGCATTATTCCGTAAGTTGGAACTACGGGACCCTCATTTTTTCCATTCGTTAAATGAAATGGATATTTCTTTCATAAATAATTTAGATATGAACCATGGCAATAATGGTAATTATGTGGGTCGTGGTCAAAACAAGGGTTATGTTTCCACCGGTACTGATAGCACTTCAAATGACAATTCTGTATATGATGACCCGATTATTGAGTCTGAATTGATGGATAGGTTACAAAACCTTAGTCCTGGTGACCCTATTCAGGTTACCTTGGTTACTCCTGAGAATCCTCCCTTGGCAACTCTGCCGGTTCCCAACTCACTGGAATTGGACAGTACATGCAATAACGAGGTCGCGGTGTTGGGCTGTGGGGATGTGGAGAAAGATACTATTAAAAACCCAATTGCCAACATGGTTGGGGGGATGGGGACTGATGATTTGAACCCGGTGATTATGGCTGGCGGGGACGTCTTGGTGACTGATAGGCCCGGTGATGAACCAAAAATCATTCCTGAAGCGGGTGGGAATGCCATACACATTCCAACATATTCCGATATGGTGAAGAAAATCCCTATCCATACATACTTTAAGAATAGGATTGTGGACCCTGAAGACAATACTGGGGTTGGTGGGGACCCATTGGCATTGAAGGATTCCACTCCGACGGAGGGGGCTTGTAAAAACCCTATTGGGAATATACTTGTGTCTACTGGGGACATAAGCATTTTAAGGGGGGCCCATAGGGGTGGCCTTGCACAAGACTTTTCGCCTATTAAAACTAGAAGTGCCAGAAAAAACAAGAAGGCCACTCTTGGGGGGACAGAGGTGGACCTTGATAAGACTATTTCCCCCAAATCCACTGAATCCCGGGCTCTTAGAGGAATGAAAGCCCTCGCAAGGGTTCGGAAATGATCTTTCTCTCTCTAAATATCAGGGGGGTGGGGGGCCTGCCCAAGCAACTGGCCCTCAAACGAATATTAGAAATTGTTAAACCTGATCTAGTACTCTTACAGGAAACTATGGTTTGCGGGGAAAAAGCACGTACGTTTTTTAATAAAGTCAAGCCGGGATGGATGTATTGTTCTGTGGACGCGGCTGGGCTCTCTGGAGGTCTTTTGGCGGCATGGAACCCTTCGGTGTTGAGATTATCACCAGCACATATATCTATGGGTATTTTGCTGACTGGAAACATGAGGGGTTCGGAACAAATCTTAAATATCATAAATTGCTATGGACCGTACTGTGATCGTGAGGCTTTCTGGAACCTGGCGGCTTCTGAACATCTGCTGGCCATGGAGAACTTAATAATTGCTGGGGATCTTAATTTCACGTGGGGGGATGGGGAATTTTGGGGGACTACGGCTAGACATGATCCCTTGGGTCCTTTTTTCCAAGATTTATTCAGGAAGTATTCTCTGATTGATGTTGCCCCGAGACCGTTGGCACCAACCTGGTCGAATGGTAGGAAAGGGGCTGAACAGATCCAGAAACGTATTGATCGTTTCCTAATATCAGAAACACTGCTAACCAAATTTCAAAACTATCGTTCCTGGATGCACCAAATTAAAATTAGCGATCATCTGCCTATCATTCTCCAATTTGATGATGAACCTTTCCAGAAAACCTTTCCTTTCAAATTCAATTCCACCTGGCTTGCGGATGTGGAATACACTACGGGTGTAAGGAATTTATGGCAGCAGATGGATGTCTCTGGGGAGAGATCTGCTATGGACAAACTGGCGGTGAAACTTAAGTTGCTAAAAGACTATACTATCAAGTGGGAAAAAACTAAAAAAGCCTTGATGCGTAAAGAACTTACTGAGATTGAGATGGAAGTGGAATATCTGATGAATAGAGGGGTTGAGACGGAATTGAATACTATGGAACTTTCTAGTCTCTCCACTCTGGAGTGCAGGAAGATGAAAATTCTTCTGGTTTAGGAAGAATCCTGGAGACTGAAAAGTCGGGCTACTTGGCTCCGGGCGGGAGATCTGAATACAAAATTCTTCCACCGTTATGCAGACTCTCGACGTATGCATAACTCTATCTGGGACCTGAATGACCATCATGGCCGGAGGATTCGGGGGGAGGAGAATTTGATGAATGAAGCTGTTAGACACTTCCAGGAATATTATTGTGATCCAAAAAATACCACCCTGGCTAAACAATTTAGGCTTATTAAGGAGTATCCACGGATGTTCCAGGAAGAGGAGGGTGATAACATTTTCCTGGAGATCACTCTGGGAGATGTGGAAAACACTCTGAATGGATTTGCAAAGGATAAATCTCCTGGACCTGATGGGTGGACGGTGGAGCTATTCATCCATTTCTTTGATATTATGGGGGAGGACCTGCGGATGGCCGTGGATGAATCTCGCAAATTGGGCATTGTCTCGGGGGCTCTTAATACTACTTACCTGGCACTTATCCCGAAGACGTCACATCCGAATGGCTATGATGAATACAGACCGATTGCTCTATGTAATTTGGTCTACAAGATTATTGCCAAGATTATTGCTGATAGAATCAAACCTCTTCTTTCACAACACATCTCTATGGAACAGTATGGGTTTCTATGTGGGAGACAAATTCATGATGCTGTAGGTGTGACTCAGGAAATCTTTCATTCTATCAAACTGAGGAAAATTGAAGCACTTACACTACAACTGGATCTGGTAAAAGCTTATGATAAGGTGGATTGGAATTTTATGAGATTAATACTCATCCAGATTGGGCTACCTTGGAGGGTGATGAAATGGATAATGGCATGCATAAACTCTGTTAATTATGCTATTTTGATCAATGGACATCCTACGGATTTCTTTAAGGCTACACGGGGTCTTCGGCAGGGATGCCCACTATCTCCTCTATTATTCTTACTGGTTATTGAAGGACTGAGCCTATCCATTCACAAGGCGCGCCGGGAAGGTCGGATCACTGGCATAAAAGTATCCAGGGAAATCTCTGTAACACATTCTTTATTTGTGGACGATGTTATGCTTTTTGGAATGGGTTTAATTGCTGAATGGATACAATATAAGCTAATACTTGATCTTTTCTGCCTGGTCACTGGTATGATTATCAGCTATACTAAATCGTTCTTCCTGAAGCATTTGCTGAACGAAGATACGGAAGAGGCGATCTACAACATCCTGCCTCTAAAATTTAATGAACTGGAGGCTGGCACTAAATATCTGGGTTTTTTCATCAAACCTTCAAATTATAAGATCTATGACTGGACATGGCTTGTCAGACGCTTTGATGCGCGCATTAACCACTGGAGCTTCCGTCTTCTAACTCTGGGTGGTAGGCTAACGTTGGTAAAATCTGTATTACAGAACTTAGGAGTTTATTGGTTCTCACTCTGTAAAATCCCACGTACCATCTTAAGTCTTATTAGACGGAAGGTCTTCAGTTTTTTGTGGACGGGGAATGATACACATGAGAAATACCATCTTGCAAAGTGGAATGTTTTGGCACGTCCATGGAATCTGGGGGGCTGGAACATCAAGGATCTGGAATACTTTGTAATGGCTCTACATGCTAAGAGTCTGTGGCGTGTTCTATTCAATGAATCAATATGGGGAAGGATCGTTCGTGCCAAATATTTGAAAAACATCCCGGTATCAAATTGGTTAAGGTTGGCCTGTCCTGCTACTCTGGGAATCTCAAACATTTGGAATGGTCTTGTCAGTGCTTTCAGGGTTATTACACAGTGGATTGCATGGATGTCGGGCAATGGTCGAAATATTAAGTTGGGAACGGACCCATTCATGGGTGGACATTTGAAACATACACTATCTTTAAACTTGAGGACTCATCTCTGAGCATTTGGCTATTACACTCTGGCTCACGTGGCCTGTCGTTATGTGGATGGGCATACTCAATGGATAATGGCTGAGCAGCTGGGTTTATCGGGCTCTCTGGGGAATGAATGGGAGGAATACACCCGACCGATGTATCTATCAAATATCAGATTATCTGACGATGCTGTCAGACTAATTTGGTCGTGGGATGTGGCTGGAGGGATTGTCACAGCAAAACTGGCATATGACTCTATGTTTGCCGATTCCTGCTATTCGGTGAGATGGTGGGATAAATATATTTGGAAACTCACTTTACCCCTAAAAATAAAATGTTTTGCCTGGCTTACGCTGTGCAATAAGATCTTAACATGGGATAATTTGTGTCGCCGTGGTTTCTGCGGCCCGGGGTGGTGCATATTCTGTTGCACACAGGGTGAATCCGTGGACCATCTATTTTCATCCTGTTGTTTCATTAGGGATATCTGGAATATGATTGCTACTAAAGCAGGCATACATTATCTTTGGAATCAGGGCACTCTGAATGAAAATCTGGAGCATTGGTCTCGTTTTGATGGGGGATGCCCTGAACTTCCTTTTTTATGATCTGGGAGGTTTGGAAGGCTAGAAACTTGTGTATTTTTGAAGGCAGAATCCCTTCTAGGGATGGTATCTGCTATAAAACAACTGCTGCACACAAGGAATTCATTTCTGCTCATGATACCAATTGTGGGAGAGATACACTTGCAATTTCCCGTAGACTTGCTCCTCCTGTACTTGTTTTCCCTTGTGCTTTTTTTGATGGGGCTGCGGAGGGTCGTTGTGGGGGTGGGGGTGCTGGCACCATACTACACCTGAACATGGATTTATCCATACATATCTGGCTTAACCTGGGAATTGGTTCCAATACTCGGAGTGAGCTATGTGCCCTGTGGCTCGTTCTATTCTGGGCGCGACTGAAATTGATCACATCACTTGTTATCTTTGGTGACTCTCTATCTATTATCTCTTGGGAAAGCGGCAAGACATCACTCAATGTTCTGCTACTCAAACACTGGATGGATGCGACCAAAAACCTTATCCGGGATTTTGATCATCTCCACTTTCAGCATGTCTATCGGGAGGCTAATATGGATGCCGATATGCTTTCTAAACGTGCTCTTCATTCTCAGGCGGGGGTCATCATGTGGCAAGAATGGCAGGCTGATTCACTTTCTTCACAGGGTTCCTATCATCTTCATTGGCCTTGATTGTTATGATGCTATTTATGTCTGACTGTTTTTTTGTTTATTATGCTCTATATTTTGCGGATATTTATCTTACTTTCCGGTTAGCTATATGTGCAGATACATCTTAGAGCCTGGATCCAATTACTGGTTGGACATCTATGCTCACACTATATTTTTGCGGCAGATATGACCGTTGATATGGCTGTTTTTTGGCATTACTATTATGTTATATATTTGACACTCTGGGCCTCTTACAGCTGTTGCTGTAGACTTTTTTGATATTAGTACATGTTTATGGACTTATTGTTTATGGTGTGATCTCGGGATCCGTTTCTCCACCCGGAGGGATTCTTGACTTTTATTGTGGATATATGGTGCTATTTCTGGACTTTACTGTTATTATGGGTGACTCATCTGGCTATGTCTGGCAAGTCCACTTTACTGGATTTGTGAGCAGACATGAATGATTCTGACAGCTGGTGTTATTTACTATTTCGTATATTAATAGTAAGTTATATTTTTCTGTGAAAAAAAATATTTAATAATAAATGGTTACTAGAGGCTTCAACTTAGTATTTCCAGTAATATTGACAATATTTCAAATTTTGATGTTTAGCTTTTATAAAATAATTGTTAATTTATAATTAACTTACCTAAGAAAACCATTTTCTGAGGCAATTAAGATACTTTTTCATAGGCCATACATAATCCTATCCTACTCTTTTTATGCTTATTATCTTTTCAGGTTTTCAAAACCAGTCATTATATTTCCATAATCCTTAGTTTGCTGTTGGTTGTTGGTTAATGAAAAAATCTGATGATATATTACATAAAAAAATGGAAAACTTGTTTTCTTACCGTCATAAATTCATTTGGATTCACAATATTGAAATGCCCGTTCCATATCATTGAATCCCTATATTGAGAAAATTGATAAAGATCTTCAAAAAATTTTCTATCTACATGTACAGGAACTTAGAGAAAGTGATACGAAATCATAATCCAAGTAAGGCCTTTGCTTAAGGTATCCATTGTGTTATGATCTTGAAAATTCGAAGTGTAGAAGTTTAGAAAGAAGTGTATTCATTTCAAAAATTAAAAAGATCTAAATTACACAGTGATTTGGTTTTCACATAATACTCCCAAAATTTAAAAATTCACGGAATACACTTACTAAAAATTAAAATGTTCCAAATTACACAGTGGCTATAATTTTAAAGAATACACTAAAGATAGTTTTTACAAAATAAGGTTGAATTTTCAAAAAATTTAGAGAAAGAGAGTATCTAAAATTAAAATTAGTTTGTAAGGTTAATTTTTTTTGAGAGAGTGAGTATTTAAGATTAAAATTGAATTTTCATTTTTTTTTCAAAATTTGAAAATTGAATTTTTAGTATTATTCAACATTTATTATAAATTCTAATAAAAGTTAGGGTAGCTTTTAACTTAAAATTTCATTTTTTAATTTAAAATTCATTATTGAAAAGAAAATTCTATAATTAAAACTTCATTGAAAGGTTAATTTCTCCCCCAAAACATTTCCCTCAAAACTTGATTGTTGAAGATCACAATTTTAGATAAAACTTTTTTTATGAGAAGTATAAGAACTAAAAACTTCAAAAAAAAAATTATACTACTGGCAAAGATAAATCCAAATTCCAACCCTACTGCTCCATCTCTTATATCAATACTAGATAACGATGAAATAATTCAAAATATAACATTTTAGCAGATAATGCTAATATAGATATATATATGATATTCTCAGTTTGAAAACAATTTAATACAGCCATATAAACATGTAAATGAGGATGAATATAGTCCACCATGTTCATTGGTTGTAGCTTGGGTGGTTGGGAGGAATGATTGTTTCCCTCTCCACCCAAGTTCAATTCTTGTAAATGACATGTTGCAATGGAGAGATAATCCCTACCCACCCAAATTCAATTCTTATAAATGACATGTTGCACCTCGGGAGATAATTTATATCATTAATACTTTTCTACTTTGAGTTATCTGTCAAGATAGAGTTGGTTCGATCACGGAAGAGGAGAATGACTAGTTAGCGTTTATTTATTTATTTTGGGTGGTGGGGTGAGAATGGAGGATCCCCGTATATAGGCTGTGGTGGATGACATGCACCCCGTCCATAATTTTGACGATAATCGGAATAAGGTGACTGAACATCATTACACTTCATACATACATTCAACTAAGGGCTCGTTCAGGAAATGTAAGGGGTCACGGTATTTTTTTTAGAATAAATTAAATTAAGATACTACCTAGTACCTACTACACTTTAATTTAATGTTATGATTATGATGATGTCTAAATTTGGATTTTTAGTTCTTATACAGTATTGTATTCTTTGTATAATTGAATAATAAATAAAAGGTTCGTAATATGTATTACATAATCTAATAATAAATAAAATGTTCGTAATATGTATCACATTATCACAATTCTCATTAATACTATGACTAGAATTGGATTCATGAAGTATTGTATTCCTTGCATACCAAATAATTAAATAAGATATTCTCTATATATTACATCATTTTTTTACAATTCACATTAATATTATGACTAGAATTGAATTTATGAAGTATTGTATTCCTTGCTTATCAAATAATTAAAAAAATATTTTCAATATATATTACAAATCACTTTTTCATAATTCACAATTATATTGACTAGAATTGAATTGTATTCCTTACATACCAAATAATTAAATAAAATATTCTCAATATACATTACAAATCTTTTTTTTTCACAATTCTCATTAATTACATGGTTAGGATTTAAACTCATAAACTTGGCATACATTTCAAAATAAATAAAATAGTTTTTATTATTCACCACATAATTAAATAAAACATTCTCAATATATATTACATTTTTTTTTCACAATTCTTATTAATTTCACGGTTGTTGGGATTTAACCTCATAAACCATGCATCCATTTCAAAATAAATAAAATAGTTTTTATTATTCACCATATAATTAAATAAAATATTTTCAATATATATTACAAATATTTTTTCACAATTCTCATTAATTTTATATTTGGGATTTGAACTCATAAAGCATGCATCCATTTCAAAATAAATAAAATAGTTTTTATTATTCATAACCACTTATATTAACATTATGTTAATTACAAGATGTCATTTATATATAACACATCACATCTATTTTTCAATCCATAATGTATTCTACGTAATAAAACATGTTAAAATTATTAAATAACTTATATATATATATATATATATATATATATATAACTATAACAGCTAGCTGGTACGGAAAGTAAATTAAAAAAATATGTATCCGTAGTTGGTAACTAAATCAATGTAAATGAGAACTTCAGATTTTCTATTTTAAATTTAGAAATCGAATATATATATTACACAAATACAATAGAGAACACATAGAAATGGAAGAGATGCAATTATGAAATTGGATCTTTTCTTTTCATTCATATTGCTGAGAATTTGAAATAAAAGACATTAAGAACATGGGTGACGAATGGATAATCTCTCCAAAATGATCAACTTTATTAAGTGTATCACTTTCATCCACATTAGCTACATGGGAAGGAGACAATTTGAAACTATCTTCAACTTCTAGAGCAACAGAGGAAGGAATGAGTTCAACAAGAAATTTTTGTGTTGAATCTGCAACTTCTTCTTCATCTTGAACAACTTCATCATGAGAGATGATTGAGGCCGAGACATAATCAGAGAGAACACTTGAGGAGGTCTAATTGGGCTTGTTCTCCAAATTATTTGCACCAATCTCTTCATTTCTCTTATCAAATGCTTTATCCAGTTGAGCCCATAGATCACTTGGATATTCAGTAGTTTCCATGAGGCAGTGCATACTAAGAGACATAGCAATACACATTGCTTCAAACGCTCTATCACATTCATTTAGCCAATCATTCTCCTCTTCATCGGGAGCAAAATCTCTCATAACATCAATACACATATCCAAAAGACTCTGTCTCTTCAGATATGCTATGATCTTTGGTTTCCACTCATCATAGTTGAATGGAGAGAGGAGGAATTGCTTTCAGATTCATGGAAGTTGTTGTAGAATACCTGCACAAAAAAAAAATCTAAAAAACTCTCTGGAAGATTACTTTGCTCAACAAAGCTTTGATACCATGTGAGATTTTGTGAGATTCTCACAGAGATCTAGAGGCAAAGATAAAATTCACACTATGTCTAATAGCGATCAGAAGAATTGATCAGGAAATTTAAAGAAGAAAAAACTATGTTACAACACAAGAGAATGAAGAACAATTGGAAAAAATTCCATTACATCTATTATTCAATAGAATGTGTACATAAATAATACATCTCCAAAGGAGAAATTCATGAGCCTCAAGAGGCAGTTGGAATCCACACAAGTAGCAGGCTTAGTTTGTATTGGAACCATCTCTTGATAAGGTCTAGTGGCCACCGATGATGAATGGCTAGTCAACTGAGGTGGGTTGGCGCATGATTGAGTCATTGGGGATATAAATTAGGGGATGAGACTACAAGGGGGTGCAATACTAACTTGTGGTGGTCAAAATAGGCACTCCTACACTCAGTGGCAGTGAAACTAGGTGTAATAATCAGTTAATTAGTCAATCAAGGGGACAAGGCACCCTAAATCATGGAACCAACTATGCTAAGTCCTAAAATAATGCATGAGAGTTCCTTTGGACTTTAGTTATGTAACCAAGGCACTATGAGTGGATAAGAGGGATAATGATGACCAAAGTTAAGCTCTAATGGGCCTAAATTAAGGACTATTTGCTACGAGACTCAACTACCAATGCATGGTTGCATGGACTACATGCATGCATGCAAAACATGCAAAACCAAGATGAGATGGTTAGAATATTCCAACGGCACAAACTTAGCATACAAATTCCAAAGGAAGTATAGTGGTAGTTCCATGTTGTTGTGTGGTGGAATATCAACAACCATATACCATCTATCCATCCAATGATATTGGAATGGTTGATATGTGCACCACTCAATTGGAATATGTGCTTTGCTGGTATTTGGAATTTGATCCATTCCAAGCACTCTAAAATGTTCATATATTTGCTCTTTTGTGATTTTCATTTTCTTGACTTCGTTGTAACTCAAGCCATTTGCATATTCTTCCCGTTTTCTCTCTCTACATGATGCTATGTAGTACAACGCATCATTAGAGACGCTAATAGTGTCTACAATAGCATCCAATGACACTGCAAGGGAGCGGCAGAGTTCATCTCCACCCCTCCATGTGGCACCGATTTCTCTCAAATGAGAAATCTCTCTCAATATTTTTGCGTTAGGATCCATAATAGCCACTAGAATCGTAAATAAAAAAATATCATTAGAAAAATACACATGGTATAATGACATATCTAAGAAATAAAAAATGTAAAATAGTGTACAACAAATAACGACGTTCAACTATTTATAATTGAATAATTGCACAAACGAATAAACATTTAACATTTTCCCATCCTAAATTTATGTCGTAAATGCGTATTAATTTAAATTGCCATATACATACATTAAATGTCATATGTGTATATGTCATGGCAAGCTTCTCTATCTTATTTTAAGGCTTTTATGATGAAGTTTCATCAAAATTGTAGGGTGTTGACTAATGTGGCATTGCCTTTAGAGGACAACTCCAAGATTCCGGGTAGAGGCAAGGGCTAGAGCCTAGAGGAGGGGGCACAAGGTGCTATTGATGAATAAAATCCCAATATGAATTCTACTTGATATTTTTTTTAGTTGTATTTTGGGGCAGATATGAATTCCACTTTATTTTTTTTAGTTGTATGCAACATTGCTATATACATGAGAAACTTTGCATATTTGTGAATAGTGGTTTGGATTCATAAGGATGCTTATGGATATATATGCATCTAGTGAAAATTGATTTAATTTTTATGAGTAAATTGGGATTTTAATTTCCTTTGGGCATACAAATAACTAGAATTCTGGTTCAAAATTTTTAGGGCATACAAATTAGTGAAAATAGATTCTTTAGAATGATGGATTTTGATGTAAATACCTTAGATGGAGGAGAATGATTCCCAAGGTGGAAGATGGAGGACCTTCTCACACAAATCACATTCACCAATATGCTCTTTGGTCACCCGAAATCACTGTCTTCCGTTGTTACGGAGAAAATGATAGGCACGAGCCGTTTTGGGGCATAAAACATGTTTTACAAACGCGTACACGTTTTGTTTAACTATCCTACTTGGCCTTCACCATGGCAGGATTAAAACTAGGTTTGGTAGGGTCATGATTACTTGGGATCAATTCTCTTTAATAGAACTTGAATGAGTTTCTTGAATCTAGCATTGCATCTAAAAGGTCCCTCAACTTTGTGCACTCACCCAATATTAATATTAGTATGTACAAAATAATAATATTTGAATATAATTGATACTTTCCTTCTTTGTTTTTTCTATTTGTTATTAATCTCGGTAGGGAATATAGCAATCACTTGGTCATACATAAAATTTGACTTTATATTAATCATAAAACAAATTCATAATGTTTCTCAATTTTTTGTAATATTTATGTATTAAATTTAATATTTTGAAAATATAAATTATTTTGTTGAATATTTAAGATTTGTTATTTATTTTTTATGATTGGTTAAAGGCCTTGAAGTGACAAATTACCCCTCGTTGGATGTGAAATTGTTTAAACAAAATAATAATTGAAATTTTAAAAATTCAAAAAATAATCAAGGTTGACATGTGGTATTTGTACTAAAGGTTTCATTAATGCTAATGAATACTATCATTTTTGTGTCAATTCTCGCTAGCTCACTCAGTTAAGGTGTGGGTCTCGTTAGCAATGTGACCCAAGTTCAATTCCCCTTATGGGTGACTTAGTTAGGAGGCGACACCAAAAATCTTAGTCAAGTTGAGGCTAGTGTGGTCTAGCCCAAGTGCAATCTTCAAGTGATTTTGACGGCTTAGATGCCACTGGGTTGATACGATCATTTTTGTACATTGTCATTAATGATAAATACACAATTCTAAATTAATAATATAATTTAGATCTAACACTAATATACACAAAGTTTTTATAGTACATGGACAATGTATAAACATATGTTTGTCTTTTTATTAGCGTATATATTTATAATTAATAAGAATATATGAATACATATATATATATATTTATAATTAATAAGAATATATGAATATATATATATTTATAATTAATAAGTTTCTTTAATATATATATATATATATATATATATATATATATATATATTCTATTTTTTTAAATATACATTTTTAATTAATAGAATATATTTTACTTACTTTTTATCAATATGTAAGATATAATTGCACAATATTATTTATACTTATTTTTATTTTTAAAAAATATATTTTTTAAATATTATACATCTTGAAATTTATAATAATACTCATTTATTTTAATGGTTCTACAATATATATATATATTTTTGACATAATATATACTTTACTTTAGTTGTATATATATCATATGTAAAATATTTAGAATTTTAACACCACTTTAACTTCAAGAAAAGTGGTTAACTCTTTTAAAATTAAAGATAATATGAATTAGCTTTTATTAGTAGTATTTTTAATAATAAATAAATAACAAAAATAATATCATATATACTAAAAAAAGTATAAATATATAAATCATATTTTAATTATAAACATAATCTTAAGGTAGGGACTAAATGCTTTGCAACGATTTCTCATGTTTGTAGTTAATGGATTGGAATGAATATATAAAGTGACATTAATAAAAATAAATAAAAGAATCGCTCAAGATCAAAATCTTCAATATGCAAAGCTTTTTTAGATCGTAAAATTAAAAAAAAGAAATTCCCACAAAAATATTTGATTTCTTTATACATTGATTTAGCAATATATGGACCCCCACAACGGGTGCATTACACGTCTCATAGCCTAGCCACGGGCCCGCCGTTCACGTGCTTAGCCGACACCTTCCCTATGCTCACCTCCTCTGCCATGAGCTCCTGCCAGTTGCCTCCACACGAGGCTATTCATGTCCAGCCCTCCACGTCCACTTCCCATTATGACTCTTGATTTCTACCCCTTAGCCCGTTCGGTACGTTGCTTGGCTTCTGGTCTCAGAGTTAATGACTCTTATGTGTGGAACGTCTTATCTCTGATGCAATCTGTAATTCATCTCTTATTCCAAGTTATCGTGATGATGTCTCTTGCATTTGATGATCAATGGCCCTATCCTTTAGTCATCACCGTACAAACTCGCATTTCTCGTAATCATGCAGCGCGTTATGAAAGCCTCGGCCATTGTCTCCACAGGTCAGTCGACGCCAGGCTCATAGCCCTCCTCAGAAAATGTTCTACTCTCAACTCTGTTATGCTCGTTCCTCCTGGCTGCCTCTGTCTTTGCTCTGATTCCCGTGACTCTTCGGTATCTAGCCCTTTTCATTTCCCCTAAGCGCTCTATGTTCGCTACCCATTGGTATGCATTGTCATGGCCCCCCCTAAGTGAATCAGGACCCGGTAAGATGCCCAGAAATTCAATGCTCAGCACCCTAGCAGCTCCTCTTCCTCTCCCCCAATTCGCCTGATGAGAGGTGTTGTGGAGAAAGCCCGCACTTACCACTCCGCGATTCCTACGCAGGCGAAAGATGAGATACAGGACGCCTTGGTTTCCCGCAAATGTGTTACAGATGATGAGATTTGGGAGGAGTTTGCTGAGCTTGTTCTTGACCCTGGCAACACCAGAGGGAGAGAAACTCTCTATCAGAAAACCTTGGATATGATTTGGTCTCACAAGTTAGTTTTAGGGAAATCCCTGACCGACCGCAATGAAGCACAGGCGGAAATCTTAATGCAATTGGATGAGTTAATGGACATGCAAAAACAGAGTCTTTTCAACCAGCAGGAGTTGGCTTGACGATTGGGAATCATTCTTGCTAAAGACCCTTCGACTCAGCTGGTCCAGCCTGAGTATCATAGCTCCTAGTTATGATCGACTTCCGGTCTTTGCAGTTTTTTATTCCGTTAAGTCTTTATTTTGGCTCTTAGGTAGCTATGTTAGTTTTGGTTCTGTCCTCAGACTTATGGTTCTCTAGATAGCAGTAATTCTCTTATGCTACCTTTCCATACTTTTAATGGGTCTGTTTTCTCCTTGAAGAGAGGGTCTGATAACAGTTTGAACTTGCATCTTTTGTTGCTTACTACTCTGTACATTTGGTTTATGCTAATATAAGGATCTTCTACTAGTTTACAATTTATTTTTTTAGCAATATATTGGTATTTTACGACCTCACTAAAGATCCGTCCTCACCATACATCACCAAAAAATTCTTTTCATCTCTTTGAACCATCTAACCACCTCACTCTAGTTAATCCAACGACCCCACTTCATTTTGGTGTTTCCTTTCACCCACTTTACAAAAATGATGGAAGCATAACACACTTGGAAATGGGGCGGAGTATAGGAGTGAGATGTAGGGATTGATGGTTGTCTCAATAGAAGCCTAGTTTTAATTTCCGTGGGGGAGGTGTGGTGTGCTATTTACATCTTCAGAACGCTGCACCCCAGAAAAATCTCGTGCAACTATGGTGGTTGTCGTACTTCTATTGTGTATGTCCTATACTTTTTTAAGATTGACTCAGCTCGTGGGTTTGATATCCAGAAAGTCCAATTGGCAATGCTTGCTAAATGCCTTGCACAAGTTCCTACCATTAGGAAAAACAAAAAAACACGGTTGGAAATATTTCATAACCACATAAAAATTGCCCCTAAATACCTCTACTAAATTATTGGCACAACCACCAAGGTAAAAATTGTGACAAACGATTGACCTTTTCCTAAGCGATACCAACATTATTGATACGAAATATTCTTAGTGCCGAACTGAGAGCACACACACCTGCCCCATGAAAAGATGAAATGTGACCAAACACAAAAATTCATGAACCTGGAAAGACTTTCGTGTAAAAATGTTCCATGTCTTTTTCGCTGTTGCCGTGAAATTATGTGGGGAAAATTTCTAACATTCCTCTCCAAGCATTGAGCACGCGTCTGGATAAATAAAATATGGGGTTTACACCTATAGAGATGTGTAAAGTCCTTTCTTATAGGTATTATTCTAATAAATTAAAATGGGTAAAAAAAACGCTGGTTTACGTCATTAGCTGTAATATGTCACAACCCCTCATTTTATTTTTCAAAGTAAAGATACCCTCTTAATTAAGTGTTAACTTACGCTATCAAATATATTTAAAAATTAACTCTCCGTAAGTATGGGTTTAATGTTGCAAATTGCTTTTTTAAGTTAGTTTTTACCAATAAGAAAGTAAAATGGGATAATTTGGTAAACATGATGGAATTAGAGTTACTACCTTGAAAATAAGCTAGTTTATTCAATATTATTTATCTTAATTTAAAATACAAGTGTTTCACCAATCTTAGGAAGTTGAATTTAAAGGAGTCATTCATCAATAGAGTCTTCCCTATCTAGTTACCAAAATCTCTCACCTTTTTGGTCAAACACCATGCCATTGGAAACCTAAGTAGTTTCATCCATACATTGTACTTTTCCAAATGTTTCACCTTCGAGAAAAACAATAGGTGCCATGGATTAAAGACAAATAGGCTTTGTCTAAAAACTAGACACCTTTTAAAATATTCATTGCATACCCCTTATATCATAGTTAAAAACCAAGCCACTCCCACAATAATAAATGAGAAGTTAGATAGTAGCTGAGGACGAGTTCCTAGGATAGAAAAATCCAAACTTGGAGTGACTCCATCAAAACTTAATATAAACTTATTGACAATTGTTTGGCCCTTGAGATCTAAAATCACCTCAACAACAATATCCTACCCTACTACCTAAGAGAAACCATCACCCTTACTTTTGACCACCCTTCTTAACTTCTTCTAGCTTAATTCCAAAGCCTTAAAAAAATGACATTCTAAAAATTATCGAGATCGAGTTAGCTCCCAGTGAATCTAGCTCCCCCCACCTCTTTAGCAAAAAAAATGATCCCCCTCACCAAATCGTGATTCCAACGAAGACTAAGAGGAAAACTATGACCATAACTCTTCACCCTAGAACCTTTAAATACAGTGTTTCATTAACTTCTTTACGAGAACTTTGACATAAACCATCCTTTGTGAGGCTTGTAAAAGAAACATATAGACTAACCAAGAACAAAATATCATTTCATCTCAGGTAGTAATTTGTGCAAAGAAGATCTTAGCTATTAGGCTCATTCAACTTTTAGCTATTTACCACACATGGAAAGGACACACCCAATATACCAATCACCTCATCAAATCTTGAGTCTCATGTGGAATGAGGTGGTTAGGACACCAAAATCGACACACCCCATATACCAATCACCTCATTAGATCTTGAGTCTCATGTGGAATGAGGTGGCACATGAGGTGGTTAGGACACAAAAATCTAGGAATCTATATGATCTTGAGTCTCATGTCACATGAGGTGGTTAGGACGCAAAAATCTATGAATCTATATGATATCATCATAATATTTCACGAGTTACGGATCATCCATCATAGCCCATGTATTCCATGTAGCCCATGTATTGGGATCCTCCATTCAAATATCTCCAAAATAAAACCCTAAGACCCCTAACGAGTCATTCTCCTCTCCACTCAATGGACCAACTTTCTGATTATACATACTTCAAAGAAATTTAACTACTTTGAAACATGCCTCTCAATCTATTAACTACAAAAGGAATAATGGTATACGTGTAGGTAAGGCTTATATATAACATGGAGAATTTGTTTAACATGGATTATAAAAAGAAAAAATAGCTTTTATAAGATTCCAGGAGAGATCGACCAAAATCCGAGAACAAATGTGAAGAGAAAAATGTCTATCAACATAACAATAATAAATTAATAAAAATGAAATGTGTCATATTACGCTTACTCAACAAATTACATCTTCAAACATGTACCAAAAAATCTTCGAACTCTTACCAAAACTTAACATTGTTACTCAAATTGATTGAGACCATAATTGACTGAGAATTTGTTTAAAACGCATTCTTATTCGATAAGATCTACCACATCTAACATTTTATTGCCATCACCGCTAACATTTTTTATTTTTCATAAAGATTGAGTAGAATCGGCGTGGTAGTCGTTAAGAGCAGCGATTTAACCTTAACTTTCTTTCACATGAAATTTCCTCAGCAAACCTGCCAAGTGAATACAATATTAAAAGTGAACCCAATTCACGTGACTGATGATAAACGATTGATTTAATTCATTATAATAATTACCTAGTCAATGCATCCCTGTTGGTCTCTTTGTTTTTTCCCAGCACTTTCTCGTAGTGGCCGGTCTCGATATTCACTCTTGAAACAGGCTTGTCCAGAGGTTCACTGCCTATCGTTTTCAGGCCATTCAGATTCTCCTCCGTCGAAAGATCCAATGAACTTCTATCGTCTCTTAACTCGGGCTCCTGATCGCAATTATTCAGACTGTTAACAAATCTAATATGGATGGTGTTCAACTTCAAACAAGACCTAATTTTCCATGGGTGTTGAAGAACCTGCTTTTTGTATAATTCTTTGAAGTTGCCATTGAATTGCCCAACCTTGAGTCTTTGAGTTTTCATGAAAATTTTAGAGAGGAACCACCATGCTTGTTGCTGTACTACTCTGATAAAAATCACTTTATTAAGTGGGAAATCCATCTCCCATACTGCTTGTTTCCCCAAAAAATTTGAAACCAATGAGATAAAAATTGTTCCAGGGTCCCATTGCTTGTATTGCACCCCAACAATGAAAAGTGCTCTCCAACCCATACCATCAGATAAGATGATTCATGGATCCCATTTTCTTGTATGCATTCTTCCAAGCATCATGAGTACAAAATATATATCATCAAAGTACATAACTACATAATGAAAATGTACATCAAGGAGGTGCTTCATCAAAGAATCATGAAAGTGCTTATACCTCCAAGCAAGTAGACCACCATTTTCCAAGTGCATACAAGCTTCAAGTGACCAATCAAATCTGCTCCAGTGACATAGGTGAGGATCCCATGTCCTATAATGCTGCTCCAAAAGGATGTGATATGCATCAAAATATTCAACCATGTATTCTTTCATCCAAGAAGTGAATGAAGAATCTCCACTAAAATCTGAACCAAATAATGAGTAGAAAAAACAAGGAGACTTCAAATGAATCAAAGAAGTCTCACCCATACATCCATGAATGTGAGAATAATAAAGATGTAACAAAGTATGTGGCTGCCAACAAAAATGTTCTCCCATCATAAATATATTCACCCAAGTGTTGGATGAAGTTCCTCTAACATCAAATGAACCCAATGTTGAGCAAGAAAAACCATGAGTCTTCAAGTTACTCAAATCCATATCATAGGTGCATCCATGTAGATGTGAATCATCATAAAGTGACAAATGATGCTGCTGCAAATGTGAATAAGAATGTGCTCCAACCATGTCATCATAAAAGTTAAATTTAGGAGTTCCATACTCCTCATGTGACACCATAAAAAATAACCCTTTCACCCATACTTCATTGAGACTAATGTTGCAAAACATGGAATTGTAGGATGTAGGAGAATGAACTAACTCACCAAAATGATAAAAAAGTGCAAAAGTTTCATCATGGGAAGGATCCATAGGGGTAGAATGAACTAACTCACCCAAATTGGATTACTTCTACAACTAATAGAATAATAACATAGTGCCTACAACAATTTAACATAGTTTGTAAACAATTTATTTCCTTTAGTATTGAGTTTGACACTAATTACAATGACATATTAAATTGAATCTATAACATCCATATTTAACTTGGTACCCAGATTGGATTACTTCTACAACTAATAGAATAATAACATAGTACCTACAATAATTTTTAGAAATTCTACAATTAACTAATTGAAATTCTAAGCTAACTAAACTTGTTTAAATGCAATGGAAAATCAAAAATAGGATCGTACAATTTTGATGCAACGACTATGCCTATACTAACCTATTGTGCAATAAATTCGATCTAAGACACAAGATGATGTATATGATGCAAACACTTCGATGTACAGATTTAACGCAAAAAAATTATCGATGAAGACACACAAGAAATAAAAGATGCATAATATTCATAGATAACAAAATATATGAGTAACCTAAAGCAAAATGGAGAACCTATTTAGAAAAGATTGACAATTTGGGACATACGCAAACATAGATGCATATATGCAACACCAAAGAAAGATTAAACAAATCTTATAAACATAATGAAAATAAAATCTATAAGTATTAACAAAAGACACAGAAAGAAAGAAGCGAAACCGGTCATGAGGTTGGGCCTAGGCCTCCGGCAGGTCTACTTTGAAAAATCTAATTCACAATAGTACTAGGAAACACTATCTTCATTAACTATCAACAAGTGTACATAATTCGCATTACAGATATGTTCATGCTATTCAAGACTTCAAAGATAGATTGTATTGAAAACTCAGGACAACAACAATATGGAATTACAGACTATTCAACCACCCTCCTATCGAATACATTGTTCCTTTATTTATAATACTACTAGAGTCACAACGGAATAGTTCAAAATATGGATCTACATGATAAAGATAGACATGATCCTATAGCTCATCCACTGAATGAGTTATGGCCATCAATACATTTAGCATCCAAAACAGATGACTCATTGACATGAATACAATGAGTTATTCTATTAGTTGTAGGATGTAGTTAAATTGATTGAGACCATAATTGGCTAACAAACTCAGCTATCTAATTCAAATTGATTGAGACCATAATTGACTGAGGATTTGTTTAAAAGGCATTCATATTCGATAAGATCTACCACATCTAACATTTTATTGCCATCACCGCTAACATTTTTATTTTTATTTTTATTTTTATTTTTAGAATCGGCGTGGTAGGCGTTAAGCGCGCCGATTTAACCTTAACTTTCTTTCACTTGAAATTTCCTCAGCAAACCTGCCAAGTGAATACAATATTAAAAGTGAACCCAATTCACGTGACTGATGATAAACGATTGATTTAATTCATTATAATAATTACCTAGTCAATGCATCCTTGTTGGTCTCTCTGTTTTCTCCCAGCACTTCCTCGTAGTGGCCAGTCTCGATATTCACTCTTGAAACAGGCTTGTCCAGAAGTTCACTGCCTATCATTTTCAGGCCATTCAGATTCTCCTCCGTCGAAAGATCCAATGAACTTCTATCGTCTCTTAACTCGGGCTCCTGATCGCAATTATTCAGACTGTTAACAAATCCAATATGGATGGTGTTCAACTTCAAACAAGACCTAATTATCCTATCCCTAAAGAGGCACGTTAGTGAAATACTATATATGTAGGGTGCAGCAAAAGGACCTGGATTCTTAGATAGGTATGCTGGTTAAAGGCTTTGAACAAGACGGATGCGTGGATGTCCACCATATCATTACTAGATTGCATAAAGATATCAATTAAAGGCGTTTTACCGTCCTTGGTTAACCATGTTAACAAGCCCCATTTTGCAGCGTCAGTAGCCTTGTAACCGGCTATTTTGTGTCCTGTTCCAAGAGAAAGAACCAGAAACTTGGTCGGCTTGTCCTCTTTTAAATCCAGAGTATGACCTATTTGTTCCAACGGCCCATAATCAATACTTGGACGGCGAGTGAGAGCTTCTTGCATCACATGGTTTATCGCAAGTAAAGTCTGCAAAATTATTTCAGACAGCAGCAAATTAACTGCCAAAGTTTCAGACAAAACTGTTCAAAAATTTAATTTCAATCATAGTTACCGTCTAAGAGATAGTGAATGAAAAATATTTAGGCACGACTTACTGGATCGTTAGCTGCTACTCCGCCGTCTATGAGATTGAAGCTTCTGGTATTACCTTCAGAATCTTGTGTTGTGAAACAATGAGCTGGAAGATATGTTGGAGCTGCTGAGGTACCAATGCAGACATCGGACAAAAGTGCATCTTTCAACTTATCTTTCCTAGCCTGGAAAGAGATTTTGTTTATTATATTACGATTAGGACTCATATCAAGATTAGAGTGCTTAGATCAGACATGATTACCTCAAAAGATGAGAAGATTGTTGGTTGTTGTAAAGCGATATCATATGCAGGAATCACAACGTTGGTCAACGTCTCATGTAATCGGATATTCCCACATACACTTTTTATCTTTCTGTGGAGGAAATCCCCAGAGTATTTGGGGCCCGTCACAGACCTATATTGTGTCTGTAACCATCCATAAACGCCCCTGTCAATAATTCATTTAAATTGGTTCAGATATCTGTTAACATATTGAACACTGAGGTTGTAACATTATAACCAAAAATATATTGCTACACACTAACTTCATCGATTGTGGAAAAATGGAAGGACAGTTCTCCAAATAAAACTGAATAATATCCTTTGCAGCAAACATTGGGCGATTCTTTTCATTTGGAGCAGTTAACATCGCAGTGACCAATCCTCCGGTGCTCGTTCCCGCAATGATGTCGAAATAATCAGCTATTCTAACATCTGGACCGTCAAGCTCCTGTCATGGATACCACCACAGAACTAAATTTAGGATAGCAAATAGATATCCTGAAAATTAAAACACGATCACAAGCTTTTAGAAGTGGACTTAGTACAATTCCATTGAATTATAACATTACTTGGAGCTTTTCCTCGAGGAACTCAAGGATAGCTGCTGGGATGATCCCACGGACCCCTCCTCCGTCGATGCTTAGAAGTGTTATCATATCTTCAATCAACTGCAAATACTTAACGAAGAAAGAATGAGAGCAGAACAATGGAATGCAGAGGAAAGAATTAGAATGCTCGTGAATATATAGCGAAGGTATTGTACTACAATTATTGTATCGAGGCCAGCGAAGTTAAGAGATTCGTGGTTAGCATCTAAATGTCAAACGGAAACGAAATTTCTTGACATTTTCCACAAACGAGATCCAAACACACGATGGAAAACATTCGTATTGTCACCTTGCAAGAGAACGGACGCGACAAACTAAAAGAAATGATCTGACACCTCCCACTAACCATGAAGATGCTCTTCTTTTCCAAGGTTTATACTTATCTTCCAAAGCTTGTAGAAAATGTTCATTTCTGTACGGTTGTGACTGACGAATGTAAGGTTGATTATGTGCTGGTGGTTGTTAGTCGCGACATGATGTTGTTGAGTAGAATGTCCATACGTAAGAGTACGTCACTATTTCAATATCATACCATTGCGGCATAGCCATGTCGCCATACCCCGAGGATGATCCAAGAATCAAAGAATGATATTCAGGCCACCTCCCAATGATCCAAGAATATTCGACTTTATTAAAAGCAACATTAAGATTTGACGCCAGGCCCACGCGCACTATAAAACAAAATCGGCGAACTTTCAGTGGCACGGTTTCAACGTATTCATTTAACTTCAATGAATCTGAGCAGGCCTGGAATTTCAAATGTACAAGGTAAGTTGGACAGCTTTTAAATGTACAAGGTAAGTTGGACAGCTATAAGTTTTAAATGTATAAGGCAAGTTGGATACCGATAAGTTTTGAGTTGAGCCAAAATTGTCTAAAGTTGGACAGCTATAAGTTTTAAATGTACAAGGCAAGTTGGACAGCGTTTTAAATGTACAAGGCAAGTTGGACAGCGATAAGTTTTGAGTTGAGCCAAAATTGTCTAAAGTTGGACAGCTATAAGTTTTAAATGTACACGGCAAGTTGGACAGCTATAAGTTTTGAGTTGAGCCAAAATTGTCTAAAACCTCTTGATCAATTTTAAATGTATTTTAATACGATCTAGGATTTTGAATCAAAGAAATGATATGTAATTAGTTAAAAGTTATCCATGCATTGGCTACCATTTATCCACATATCAATTATTAGTTATCCATATACAGTTATCTACACATCAATTATTAGTTATCTATACATCAACTATTAGTTATCTATATAGTTATCTATACATTGGCTATCTACAAGTTTGATATTCTTTTCTGGTCCACCCTAAATTCTAGGATATAAACACCTATCCATATAAATAAACCTAACCACGCACTACTACATAAAGGGAGTTTCGAGAGTGAACAACAATGATCAAATTGTCTCAAGTTGAGACAGAAAGAAATTTGTTTATTTTCTCCAAGATTGTAAGTGAGTGTAATATAGAATGTAAATATTTTTGCCCCTCTAAAGACATTACATGATGTTTCAATTTGAGACAGGAAAACTTGTGTATAGACATTATGATGTTTCAATTTGAGACAAGAAAACGTGTCCATTGTCTCTAATATTGTCTTTAAGTGAGTGTCTTAAATTAAGGTAATAAAAAAAAATCTAAAACAATACAAAATGATAATCATTTTATCTCTCCAAACATAAATTTTGTCTTTACAAAGACATTATACAAAACAATGTATAAAGGCAATTGCTTATTATTAACCTAAATCAACGTAAATATAATTTTTACAAATAAACATACAATGGAATCAAACTACTAACATTTTATATCTAAGATAGACTTATTTTATTGAGCTAGCACCCTTTAAAGAATTAGGAAAGAAGAGAAGATCCTAGTGAAAGTCCCAAGAAAGGCATCAACTTTAAATACAAAAATAAACACAAAAAAATTCCCATTTTGTATGAATATGTTTAAATGTTACAATGAGTTCTGAATGAAATACACAACAAAATTGTTAATAAGGTTTTAAAGGTTTAACCCTTTCTTGACATTTTAGAAACTTATACATTGTTTACTTTTTCTATATATATGTGTGGGGTAATAAGCATTCAAATGTAAAAATCATATTCAAACTTTTATCTAATACATATCAATCCAAAATAAAAATATAAAAATCTTATAAAGTATTTAGTAATCTAACTTTGGTTTTACAAAGTATCGAGAGGAATCAAATCTGCAAACCTTTCATTACTAAATTACAACACACATCCTTTTCACCACTATGCTACAAAATGTTGATGCATGCATTCATATTTTTTAATTTTTTATGTTTATTTTTATTTATTTTATGGACAAATAGACACTTTCCCCATGAAGACTCCATTATACTACATCACACTCATGCATGTATTCTTATTTCTTATTTCTTATTTCTTTTTCTTTTTCATAAATATTAACACCTAAATCTTCTTCAAAACCCTGACCATCTTGCCAAGTGTTGGGTTTAAGTCGCCATTGTATTTCAACATAAATGCTACCGTGTGAGATTGATCTTTGTAAAGTGGGATGAGAAAATGTGTCCTATAAGAAAACTCATCATTGAACAAGTAGTTGCAACAATCTTCTTTAGTGCCCTTAACCTCCATTTCATAAAGTGGCAAAGATGTGGGAAGGAAGAAACCTATCATTACCCCTAACTTCGCTATGGTGACCAATTGCCTCCTTTCATTCACCATAGTGTGAGTGCACCCTCCCTCTAGCTTCTCCTAGGAATTCAGATCATCGAGAGAAGCCCGCCAAACCAGGATTATTCCGAAGTAAGAGCAAGGCACCCATTCAGACAAACCCATGACGACGAGCCATTAGAAACCATGGTCATGCAGTAGAACCCACAACCATTCATATCACCCCGCCCTCTCTGCCTCTAGAACCCCAAAAGAAAAGGATAATCAGAGGTAAGAAAAACCTCTACCGTGACAAAGGAGGTCGAATACCTTAGAATAAAAAACTGAATGATTTGATGAACACATTAACAACTTACAAGCTTGGATGACTAAGAAAGGTTCAAAATAGAGGGAAGTGAAGTGAGTAATTCAAAAAAAAGGTTTAATTGGAATTGGAGTTATTTCTATTTAAACATAATCTGGCAAGGTGAAGAATGATAGTGGATCAATTGTTAAAGGTCTTTTGGATTTTATGATTGCTTGAAACATGATTTTGTGCTTTTTCACATTCACCGCTTCTTCATGTCCTCCACTTCTCCACACTAGTGGATTTTTTGGTTGAACCGAATACACTTCTTCACGCTTCAATTTCGACTAGTAAATTTTCTTTCAGTTTAAGAAGATCAATCAGACCCAACTTTTATATTTTCCAATCAATTCATATGTAATATTAGTAATCCCTTCGTGTCGACTAACGTTAATTTCATCCAATAATCATGGATATAATTGCATCCAGAGTACTAAGATGTTCTACAACTCAATATGAGGGAGATGTTGTGTAAAGTTGTGTAGAATTCCCATAAAAAGACAATTAAATGATGTTGACTTAAACAAATATAATATTGTTAAGATTCAATATGCTAAGACAGAAAATATCAGCATTACATTCCATTTCATAATAATAGCATATACAGGATCACTAATGAAACAACAAGCATAACATAAACACAAGAGACACAGATTTATCCTCGGAAACCCTCATGGGGTAGAAAACCCAGCAAAGCTTCCTCAATATAGATGACCAACAATATACAAAGATGCAAACCAAAGACATGATCTCCTCCTCCTCCATAGCAGGCCTCTCTCTCACAAGTGCGCTACATTTCAAGTGAGGGAAGTGTGTGTTAAATGAGGAACACACCTCCTCTATTTATACACATCTTTGACTTGTATTTTATATTAACTAGGTCGGCCCCAACTTTACCACTGGGTTAAACACCCCATTACAACTGACTGGGCCGACCCCACTAGGGTGGTCTAACAACCCTTTGACCCACATAACACATACAAGGCCGACCCCCACTAGGGAAGTCTAATAACCCAAGTTACCACATTCCGATGGAGGAATAAACATCTCCGGATATACAATAAGATCTTCATGGAGGAATGAAACATCTCCGGAATAATAAAGTACAAATATAATATTCTTAGAAGTTACAATATCTCAACACTCCCCCTTAACGAGAAGGATATTATAACAACATTTGCAGGAGCAAGGAATCAACAACATGATACATATATAAATCATTGGAAGCTTTCTCAACATCTTCAGTACTGAGTTTTTATCTTCTGCAGCACGCGAAAAGCTACAACAATCATCAACATCTGGATCCTCACAATCATCAGCATCGTCATCACACGATCATCAGCATCATCATCTATACCATCACGATCAGCAGCATCGTCATCTAGATCATCACGATCAGCAGCATCGTCATCTAGATCATTAGTATTAGCATCCACACCAATACAAGTACACACATCATCAATACAAGTATACATACAAGTATCATCATCAATACATATCATCAATACAAGTATCAATACATCAATACAAGTATCCTCATCAATACAAGTATCCTCATCAGTCAAGTATACACAATAGCAGCATACCCTGCAACACACATGATCCTTCCTTTCAGAATTCTGGGATCAATCTCATCACAATCATGTTTAAGACTATCCTTCCTTTCGGAATTACTGGATTTACTATCTAAGGATGATTAATCCAATCTCAATCTCATTTAAGACTATCATTCCTTTCGGAATTACTGGATTTACTGTCTAAGGATGATTAATCCACTCACAATCTCTTTTAAGACTATCCTTCCTTTCAGAATTACTGGATTTACTGTCTAAGGATGATTAATCCACTCTCAATCTCATTTAAGACTATCCTTCCTTTCGGAATTACTGGATTTATTGTCTAAGGATGATTAATCCACTCTCAATCTCATTTAATACTATCCTTCCTTTCGGAATTACTGCATTTACTATCTAAGGATGATTAATCCACTCTCAATCTCATTTAAGACTATCCTTCCTTTCGGAATTATTGGATTTACTGTCTAAGGATGATTAATCCACTCACAATCTCATTTAAGACTATCCTTCCTTTCGGAATTACTGGATTTACTGTCTAAGGATGATTAATCCACTCTCAATCTCATTTAAGACTATCCTTCCTTTCGGAATTACTGGATTTACTGTCTAAGGATGATTAATCCACTCTCAATCTCATTTAAGACTATCCTTCCTTTCGGAATTACTGGATTTACTGTCTAAGGATGATTAATCCACTCTCATACATTTTGAACTAAGCGCTCGAGGACGATGTAGTCCTATCACGTACACTAGGGACTTCATTCTTGGAGACATATGTCTACGGATCAATTCAGGGGACCGAAGTTCAGGGATGATACAATCCCCACCTATCCACTACGGACTTCATTTTCGAGACATCTCTCTACAGATCAATTCAAGGGACCGAAGACCGGGGATGATACAATCCCCACCTGTCCACTACGGACTTCATTTTCGAAGACATCTGTCTACGGATCCTTTTAGAACATGTGTTCAAGGATGATGCAATCCCTCTTCTTTCTTGGAGACATCTATCTACGAATCCTTTTAGAACATGTGTTCAAGGATGATGCAATCCCCTTGTCAACTTAGACCCTGTCTAAGGACTATCCACCAACCTCTCTGTCGGCATCACCAATATAGGTATCCACATCATCGACCTCCCTGTCGATGCAGGCAATCTCATCATAAGTGACCACATCACTCCCCCTTTCGAGGAGGGTCCTTCTGAACTACACCAAGCTTGTCTCGGAAGTACTCAAACTTTACTTGAGGTAGAGGTTTGATTAGTTCATCGAAAATGTGTTACAAATTTGAACTTTATAGTTTCTTTCTGCACCATGTCTTGTATATAGAAATGTCAGATCTCTATGTGCTTTGACTTATCATGGAACACAGGATTCTTTTCCATTTTGATACAACTCTGTTTGTCACATAGGAATAGTTGGATCTATCTCTAAGTCAAACAATTTTGAAGCCATACTGCTTCACAACTAGCAGATCAAGCAACCATATATTCCGCTTGTGCTGAGAGCCACACTAGACTGCTTCCAGCTAAACCACGAGATCATGGCTGATCCCAGACAATAACATCCTCTCGATGTGCTCTTCCTGTCTGATACACTTTCTTCCCAATCAACATCTGTGTAGCCATCTGAAGTCATGATCTCCAAGATAACATAGATCAAAGTCTATCGTATCCTTTAGGTACCTCATCACATGCTTTGCAATTATCAGGTGAACACATCTAGTTTCCACTAGATACTGACTCAAGGTGTTCACAGCAAGGCATATATCTATCCTGGTATTCGTCAGATACACCAATGACCCAATAATCTGTCTGTATAGAGTTACATCCACTAACTTTGATGAGTCATCAACTAACAGCTTCAAGTCGAAACCCATGAGAGTGGCCATGGCTTCACATTCCAACATATCAATTCTTCTCAAGATTTCCACAACATACTTTCTCAGGATGAGAAAGATTCCTTCTGAGCCTTGCCATACTTCCAAACCTAGGAAGTAATGCATCAATCTGAGATCTTTCATTTTCATTTCTGCAGCCATCTTCTTCTTTCTTTTCATGATCTGTTTGTAAAAATAGATCATCCACATACAGTAATAGTATGACAGGTTCATCATTCGTAACGGATCAGCTTTACTTTTGGTAAAGCCCAAGCTTATCAAGAAACTATCAATTCTTCCTTTGTGACTGAACATCATTCACACTCTGCATTGAGTGATCTTCTACATATTTATGTGTTCCATCTCTTGTCTACTATTATGAGCCTCAATATCATTCGAACTCTGTGGTGAGTTCCTTCTTGCATCCATGTTATTTGTGTATAGAAACCATATTCAACCTTATAGCAAAGGTTGAGATCCACATCACCCATGATGATCATTAAGCTCATCAATTGACTATCGATCTTGAGTACCCATACAGAGCTTGATTCACACTTCTTCTTCAATTACACCATTAAGAGAATGGTCTTATCTAGCCACTTGGAGCAAACATCTTGTCATGATTCTCTTCCTCTTTCTAAGAGAATCTTCTAGCCACGAGCCTTCTATATTATGTTTGATTTGTAAATCTTCTTGTTGAACATCCATCACTTGTTCGGTGTTCATCATTCTTCATGATATTTCCTACAAATCAAAATTAAGTACATGATTAGTAATACTTCATAATCATCAAATCATGTTGACATGATAACCTACTCTGCATACATATATGTTTTACATAGTCATGCTACTATCTTGACCAATACTTTGGCACAACACTTTTCCATATCCTGTATGCATACAGTGGCTATCTAGATGCCTTCCATCTCTACCAGAACATACTATCAAGAGTGTGCACAGCTCTCAACATGTCAGCAAAGAGGCTTCATTCTAGACAAGCAACAATGGAATGTTTGTCCAACTTACCAATCATATGCATATTAGTAGTGTACTGTTCAATGCTATATGAATGTTTACACTTAGCATGATATATTCTAGGAATACAAATAAGAAATATCATTTATTGTTTCAAATAACAACTCAAATACTTATCTTTTATGTTTGTGTGGTTGCCTCCCGCTTGATCTTCTATATGTCTTTTGAACTTCTATTCATTTTGTACCACTATGCATGCTCAAGTGTGCACTAGTGTTATCCTCATGATCTCATACACAAACATACATTCATTGGTATAATCTCAATATTATCAAAACATTATAATTCTAAACAATCTTGAATATGTATGGTCATGATCATTCAATACATGGGTATACTAAGATCCTAGCACAAAGTAGGATTCTAACTTGACATAGGAAAACATACCTATATTAGTATACCTGCTTAGTTAGGTCTAACATACCTAAACAATATCTTCTTTGTTCTCTTCAATGATTTAGACATCCTGTGCTAGAACCTATATAACTCATAGGTTAAGCATAATAGAACAAAGTCATACATACCTCGTAAGTAGAACTTCTATGTGATCAAAGATTATGGAGGAGTCTTTGTCTTCATGTTGTCATGATCATGGAACTTGATTTATCTTTTGTGATGTACCTGTATCTCGTTAGCAGACAACATCAACTTGTATCTCCTTAAGTCATACCTGTCGAGATTTCTTGTAGTCTTCTTATGTAAGGCCTTAGCCTCAACTCCCCCTGAAACTGGATCTGGAGCTTGATTAGGGTTTAGAGAAACCCTAAAAATTCAATCTTTGACTTTCACACTTCTGAAAGGATGTGTCTTGCTGAGCTGATCAAACTTGCATACTTCAATTTTGAAATCTCCAAAATTTGACCCCTCAAAAGTGCCTTCGAAACTTCTGGATCTTCTAGACAGGATCCCGAACTAGGGTTTGATGAAGCCCACCCTTCTACCTAATCAAAAGGTTCAATCCAAGGCTCTAAACTCTTATTTTTTCTGAGGAGCTTCCAGCCGTGGTCACAGACTTCAAAAATTCCAACTTTTGCTGAAGCCCTAATTTTCCATCTTTCCGATCAAAATCCCAAACTAGGGTTTGATCAAGCCTGGTCTTCCACCCAACCAAAAAATTTGATATTGGTCTCTAAATTTCGATTTTCCTAAGTAGCATTCAGCCGTGGACTCCGATTCCAAAAATTCTAACTTTCTCCGAAACCCTAAATTTCGGAAGCCATGAATGAAGGTGCTCCAAAAATAATTCTGTTTAGACAGAAATATGTACCTGATTGTTTCTATTGTAACTCCGAACTTTTCGATCCACAACATCTAAAAACTTTTTCTATGGTATCTTGACCTATCATCTTTCCATCCCAATAGTTTTGACCTAAATTGGATTTTCTGAGAGAGATTTATGCCAAGTGTTGCAACGTGACCTGTTTATGGAATAAAACAGGAGAGTGAACTTGTACGGTGTGCCACGTGTCACTAGTTCAACTTCGGACTCTGAAAACGTTTTAAGAGATAGTACAGTCTATGTACTACCTGTCCCTTTTTACGAAATTTAATTTGGAGCTTCCAAGCACAAGTTATGACCTTTTTTCCTAGGTCACCTGATTTTTACTGAGATCTCGAAGAGGCAGAAACCCTAACTTGTACTGATCATAACTCACAAAGTACAACGAATCAGAGGGTTTCCTTTGGAAAAAAAGTACTTGGGGATGTTATCTACGACCTGTAAAGGTTTCAGATCTTTAACCTTCGCCAAAATGGATTTATAGCGATAGTTCCACGGTGACTGGTTTTTGCTATACAAAACCCTAACCTTCAAATTGTCGCAAGTGAAGCAAGTGTCATAAGTGCCATACATTGCCTTCCTTCAAGTTAGCTCTGATACCATGTTAAGATTCAATATGCTAAGATAGAAAATATCAGCATTACATTCCATTTCACAATAATAGCATATACAGGATCACTGAAGAAACAACAAGCACAGCATAAACACAAGAGACACAGATTTATCCTCGGAAACCCTCATGGGGTAGAAAACCCAGCAAAGCTTCCTCAATATAGATGACCAACAATATACAAATATGCAAACCAAAGACATGATCTCCTCCTCCTCCATAGCAGACCTCTCTCTCACAAGTGCACTACATTTCAAGTGAGGGAAGTGTGTGTTAAATGAGGAACACATCTCCTCTATTTATACACATCTCCGACTTGTATTTTATATTAACTAGTTCGGCCCCAACTTTACCACTGGGTTAAACACTCCATTACAACTGACTGGGCCGACCCCACTAGGGTGGTCTAACAACCCTTTGACCCACATAACACATACAGGGCCGACCCCCACTAGGGAATTCTAATAACCCAAGTTACCACATTCCGACGGAGGAATAAACATCTCTGGATACACAATAAGATCTTCACGGAGGAATGAAACATCTCCGGAATAATAAAGTACAAATATAATATTCTTAGAAGTTACAATATCTCAACAAATATAATATTCTTAAAAGTTACAATATCTCAACAAATATAATATTCTTAGAAGTTACAATATCTCAACAAATATATATATATATATATATATATATATATATATATATAGAGAGAGAGAGAGAGAGAGAGAGAGAGAGAGAGAGAGAGAGGGAGAGGGGGGGGGGGTTCATTTTAAACCTAGATATATCAAACAACTAGAGGAAACAAATATCTTGATGTGTAGTTTTTTTCCTAATGTATCAAAAAGATTTAAAAAAAAATTAACACCTCTATAGATCTATGCTAGTTACTTTGCTTGCCACCCACATAAATAAAATGAGAAAACCTTATAGAACAAGAAAAATAATCTAGTAGATCCCCACTAAAGCTTATTAAACTGACACCTAGACCGCAAAGGAAAGAAGGAAAGGAAGGAAAACTGTGACCAAGTAAGTTGTATTGAAAGGAGGAGCCTAACTTAGCCTTCTATTTTGTCTTTTTTTACTGTTACTATGAACGTTAGTGAGGATCCTACCTTTCTTGTTCTATTTTTGTGAAGTGACCAAGCTTTAGCAAGGATACTACTAGATATGTTTATTAGAACTGTAGAATTCAAGCATTAGCAGGGATATCTTGACCTAACCTGAAAATGTTAGCGAGGGGCCCTAGACTTATTAGTTGGCTATAGAACCCAAGCGCTAGCAAGGATAACTACCTAGATTGATCTAATGGAAGTAGGAGGATCCAAGCATTAGCGAAGAGCTCTAGCAGTCTTATTCTGAGCATTAGTGAAAGGCCTACCCTAACCTGAGTTAGTAATTCCTTTCATGGAAATGGGGGAAACATAATACTCACAACTAATGGACTGGCTATCACTCAAGGAATAATGGACTAGATTGATTGATTGGAAAGAGGAGAAAGAAAGGAACCTTCATATTGGTAACTCAACTAATGGATTCACTATCGCTCAAATAGCTACAGTGTTAAAACAACTTGATGAAACATCACCCCATCGCACAAGTTATCTCTAATATTTGATCGATGAAGCTTTACGTCTCCATCACCTTTGATGTCGGTGTTATTATTGTTGGAAATATTAATTATGAGTTGATTGCGTATCTAGTTCACACCGGCTCTGTCAGTCATTTAGTCATTCAATCTGGCAGTCTACAATGGCAATCAATTTGTCAGGATATGGAGTTCACGTCTCATTATATTTAAATGGCTGCATAGTAGTTCAAAATTCAAACTTTTAGGTAGATGTCACTCAAAATTTAATTACAGTCTTTAATGTTCTTAGTAGCTTCCAAGTGAAGCCATTTCTTGGCTCTTGTATTTAATATGAAAAACAGAGTCATTTTGTATGTATGCAAGTGAAAGAAGAAGAGAAAGGCGGAAGCTGAAGTAAGTTTGGAGTCCATAGCAGTCCGTGAAAGTATGAGAGCTCAAGCTCATGAAAATCATTTGGAAGCTTGGGAGCACAATCTCTATGTAAAATTTGGTTGCAGTTATTTTGGTCCCCACATAATATATTTTTCATGTCGCACATATTTCCTTGAATGTGAATGTCAAATATTCTCCTTTTATAAATATTTGAACAATACCTTTTTTCAGTAATAACTTAATGCGACATGAAAAGTGAAATATTTGAAAATCATCGTGCACAAATTTAGGATAGTGTCCTAAAATATCGCGCATGAAGTTCCAAGTTATCGGGCTCACAAAAGTTCTCAAGAAAAATATTTATCTTTGTAAAAGTGCATAATAAATATCATTTGTTGCAAAAAGGTGAAATAACCTTTATAAAGTTTTTATAAAAGTTTGGGTTACTGCGCAGAGTCTTCCAAAGAAAATTAATTTCGTAGAAAAGTAATATGTGTGGTGAATGACAAATTCTGCGTAGTAAACTGTAAACAGTAAATTTGTGCATTAATTCCCAGTAAACTGTAATAAGTAGAACTGCGCAGTAAATCTTGATTTGCAAAGTTTTCCCTTGATCTAGTATCCAAGCAAGTTATCCATTTTGGTTTAAGAAGAGTAGCAGCTCTATTTTACAAGAAGGTGACTTCCACAAATTAAAGATGGCCTCCACTTCTAGTGCAAGTATGCAAACTCCAATATTTACATGCAATAATTATGAATATTGGTCTCGTACCATGAAGGCCCTGTTCAAAGGTCAAGATGTATGGGAGATAGTTGAAAATGGCTATGTTGAACCAGCAAATCAAGTAGCATACAATGTTCTCACACAACTAGCTGAGAAAGATATCTTGAAGGAACAAAGGAAGAAGGATGGAAAAGCTCTGTTTTACAAACATCAAGCAATGCATGAAAGCATACTCCCAAGAGTAGCAACAACAAATAAAGCCAAGGAGGCATGGGATACACTACAAACTGCGTATCAAGGTTTGGACAAAGTGAAGACTTCTAAATTACATATTCTTAGAAGAGATTAGTTTGAATCTCTGTCAATGAAAGATACATAATCAATAAAATCATTCTATACCTGAGTCAATGGACTGATAAATCAAATTAAATCTCATGGAGAATTCATAGAGGATAGGAAGATTGTTGAGAAAGTTCTCAGGATTCTTCCCCCAAAATTTGAGTCTTTAGTTGTGACCTTGGAGGAAAATAAAGATTTGATTCAGTTTAGCATTGATGAGTTGCAAGCCTCTCTCATCAATCATGAGCATATAATAAATAGATCAAATACATCACTGGAAGGTGCATTTGCAACACAGTAATCCATTGGTCATGGAAGAGGAAGGGGAAGATCAAATTTCAGAGGTAGAGGAAGAATTTATTTTAGAGGAGGAAGCAACAACAGTACTACAAATGTTGCTCTTAGAGGTCAAAATCAAAATTCAGGACAGTCAAGTGGCCAAATATTTGATAAATAAAAAATACAATGTCATTATTGCAAGAGATTTGGACATTATGCATATGAATGCATGAAGAAACAACATGACCAAAGCTAGCAAGAACAAATCTAGTCAGGTATCACTAACTCTTCCACCAGCACAATGTTTTTGGCATGTGCATCCCCACTTGAATGTAATGTTTTGCAAGAAATCCCATGTGATAATTGATATATGGTATTTAGAATCATGGTGCGGCAGTCATATGTCTGGAAACTTAGATTTATTTTCTAGCTTAGATAAATCAGTTCAAACTGATGTTACACTTGGAAACAATATCCAACTCATTGTTTTGGGCAAAGGCACTATTGGTATTCTAACCAAACAGGGGGAGCATAAAAATATGCCTGACATCTATTATGTCAAAGGTCTGAAACATAACTTAATGAGCATTAGACAACTGCTACAAAAGGATACAGAGTCTACATGGAAAAACAATCACTGTGTAATCTTGGATAAGTATCCAAGCAAACAACTGATAACTAAGGTGTTAATGACAAGAAATCACTTGTTTCCTTTGAGGATAAGGCCTGATATGAAATGGAAGACAACTCATGTTATTCATGAAGAAGAGAATGAGCATTCTAGAGCAACATTCAAGGCAGAAAGAAAGAAAGAAGAAGAAGATAGTATTGCAGAGATACAAGCAGCATTCCAACTCAAGTTATTCATGAAGAAGAGAATGAGCATTCTGGAGCAGCATTCAAGGCAGAAAGAAAGAAAGAAGAAGAATATAGTATTGCAGAGATACAAGCAGCATTCCAATTAGAGGTTCAGGATGAATCTTGGCTGTGGCATTTCATATTTGGACATCTGAATTTTGGTGGGTTGAATCTATTGCACATGACTAATATGGTGAAAGTTTTTCCACTAATTGAAAAACAAGAAAGAATTTGTGACGACTGCATTTTTGGCAAGAAACATAGAGAATCATTTCTCGTAGGAAAGTCATATAGAGCACGCACACCACTTGAAATTGTGCAATATGATATTTGCGAGCAGATGCAAACACCATCCATAGGAGGATGCAATTATTTTCTTACATTCATTGACGATTTCACAAGAAAAACATGGATTATTTTTTGAGACACAAATCTGATGCATTTGGTTGCTTTAAACAGTTTAAAGCACTTGTGGAAAAAGAAAGTGGTCATTTCATCAAAATCTTAAGGATGGACAGAAGAGGTGAATATGTCTCAAATGATTTTCTAAACTTTTGTAAATATCATGGCATACATAAGCAATTCACTGCACGGTTACTATACACCTCAGCAAAACAATGTCACGGAAGGAAAGAATAGAACCATTATGGAGATGGCACATAGTATGATGGTATCCAAGCATTTTGCAAATGAATATTGGGATGAGGCAGTAGCAACTACTGTATACATCATGAATAGGTTACCAATGAAGAGTGTGAAGAACAAAATTCCCCAAGAGGCATGGATAGGTATGAAACATAGTGTTTCTCATTTAAACGTTTTTGGTTGTGTCGCATATGCGCATATTCCATATGAGTTGAGAAAGAAATTAGATAATAAGGGACATAAATGCATATTTTTTGGTTATTCAAAAGATACAAAAGCATACAAATTGTATGATCCCATCACAAGGAAGGTTGTAATCAGCCATGATGTTCAATTTGTGGAAAATTAAGCATGGGATGGAAGTGTAGAAAAGACACTGAAAATTGTGAATCCTATCAAACATGATGATATGATGGAAAAAGTTGTTTAGACACCACAAGTAACTCACATGTCGTAGTACCATCAACCCCGAGGAATGCACAACATGTCACACTTCAAGCTACTACAAATCCAGTTGTAGCACAAGCTACACCAGTAGGCACACCAAGAGCGTAGTAGACCCCGGGAAGCAAGTCAAGGAGTTCTTCATCACCAGATCCAACTTTAGCAAGTTTTTTGCCACGAATAACAAGAAGTCTACGTGAAATATATGATGTTGATACAACAAATTCATTTTCTGTTTTTGCATTATTCTCTCAAATAAATGATCCATTAAATTTTTACGAAGCTATCAAATATTATGTATGGGTGCAAGCCATGGATGAAGAAATTGAATGCATTGAAAAGAATCAGACATGGGAATTGGTAGATGTACCAAAAGACAAAGATGTAATAATTGTCAAATGGATTTATAACACCAAACAAGATGTGAATGGAAATGCACAGAAGCACAAGGAAATACTAGTTACAAGAGGGCTCACACAACATCCCGACATAGATTTGATGAAACATTTGCGCCTGTTGCGCGCAGGGATACAATCAGAACAGTTTTGGCCATAGTTGCACACAAAAAATGGTCTATCTATCAGATGGATGTTAAGTATGCATTTTTAAATGGTTATTTGGAAGAGGAAGTATATGTGGAACAACCACAAGGATATGAGGTTCCAGGACAAGAAGACAAAGTATACAGGCTATAAAAGGAACTTTATGGATTGAAGCAAGCTCCTAGATCTTGGTACAGCCGCATTGATTCTTACCTCATTCAGAATGGATTTCACAGAAGTGAATCTCAACCAATGTTGTACACCAAAGTAAACAAGCAAGGTAACATGCTAATTGTGTGTTTATATGTTGATGATTTAATATTTACTGGTAAATTTGGCATAGAATCTTCTAAATCAGGCATGGAGAATGAATTTGAAATGACTGATTTGGGGGGCTTATGAGATATTTTCTGGGCATTGAAGTCCATAAATCCAAATATGGCATACTTATCTCTCAATCCAAATATGCAAATGAAGACTTGAAAAGATTCAACATGATAAATTGCAAATATGCCCCAACACCAGTAATAATAGGAATGAAATTAAGCAAGGAGGATGATGGATAAAATTTTGATCGCACACTGTTCAGAAGGTTGGTTGGAAACCTTATGTATATTACTGCGAAAAGGCCTGATATGATGTATGGAGTATGCATGATATCAAGGTTGATGGAGTCTCCAAAAGAATCACACTCGCAGGAAGGTAAAAGAATTCTAAGGTATGTAAGTGGCACAAAATATTTTGGCATTATGTACTCAACTTTAAAAAATTTTAGACTTGTTGGATACATTGATAGTGATTCTGGAGGTAGCATGGATGATAGGAAAAGCACGTCTGAGTATACATTTCAATTTGGTACAGGAGTAGTGTCATGGGAATCAAAGAGACAACCCATTGTAACTCTGTCATCAGCAGAAGCTTAATATGTCGCAGTTACAAGCGATGCATGTCAAGGTGTTTGAATGCGCAAAATGTTAAAGGATTTGTAGCAGTGTCAAGAAGAACCCACAACAATTTACTGCGACAACAATTCATCCATTGCACTGTCAAAGAACCATGTGTATTATAAAAGAACCAAGCATATTGAAACCCGGTATCATTTCATCAGAGAATTGGTAAATAACAAACAAATTTGCTTAGAATTTTGCAGGTCTAAAGATCAACTAGCAGACATATTTACAAAACCATTGGAAAGGGAAAACTTCCACTATTTGCGCAGTTGTTTAGGAATTGTTAATTATGAAAATGTATGATATTTTCACAGTCAATTCCAACTCTAAATTTTTTTTGATAATTTTTGTTTAATGATCCCCATCTGCTCATAATTAAGGGGGGGTCCTGGAATATTACTTATGAGTGATTGCATATCTACCTCGCGTCGGATCTTTTAGACATTTAGTTAGTCAATTTGTCAGTCTGCAATGACAATCAATCTGTCAGGATACAAAGTTCACGTCTCATTATATTTAAGCATATGCATAGTAGATCAGAAGTCAAACTTTTAGGTAGATGTCACTTAGAATTTAATTACAATCTTTAATGTTACTCATTAGCTTCCAAGTGAAGCCATTTCCTGGTCCTTGTATTTAATATGAAAAACAAAGTCATTTTGTATGTATATGCAAGTGAAAGAAGAAGAAAAAGGAGGAAGTCGAAGCAAGTTTGGATTCCATAGAAATCCATGAAAGTATGAGACCTCAAGCTCGTGAAAATCATTTTGAAGCTTGGGAGTACAAGCTCTATGTAAAATCTGATCGCGGTTATTTTTTTCCGGTAATATAGATTTTCATTTGCCATGTTTTATTCTGCACAATATTATTTCCTGGAATGTGAATGTTAAATATTCTCCTTTTATAAATATTTGAAAAAAAACGTTTGTTAAGTTATAACTTATTGCGACGTGAAAAGTGAAATATTTGAAAATCATCGCGCACAAAAGGATAGTGTCCTAAAATATCACGCATGAAGTTCTAAGTTATTGGGATCACAAAAGTTCTCAAGAAAAATAATTTCACCGAAAGGTAATGTGTGGTGAATGAAAAAGTCTACGCACAAAACATCAACCTGCGCAGTAAACTATAAACAATAAATCTACGCATTAATTCCCAGTAAATAGTAAGAAGTAGAACTGCGTAGTAAATCCTAATCTGTGCAGTTTTCCCTTGAATTATTGACTTCCTTAAAAGGATTACCACAAGTGCCTAGTAACCACTAGTCACTAGTGAGGGAATTTTCTCATGAGAGGATATCCTGAAGAACCATCAAAGTCATCCTTTACGATATGGCTTTAAGAATAGAGTTCACTATACAATCATGAAAAGACGAAGGTCATGAGGCTGGGGGATCTAAGAGTTTCTCCTTAAAAAAAACAAAATAGTAACAAGGTGTGGGTGGATCTACTAGTTTTCCTAACTATTTGATTATCACAACCACTTAACTTGTGGTCGTTGAATACCAATAGGTAACAAGTTAAGTGCCATGAGCAAGTTATGTGTTACTTGTTTTCCATGCTTAGTTGTAATCGCATGTTGTCTATGACTCAACTACATGTTATCCATACATGAGCTATGACTTATCCATGCATTAACTACTAGTTATTTTTTATATTTCTTTTTTTATAATTTTTGAACAACGCCCATAAAATCGATTTGGCTAGTACACTTGTCTCATCCTCCTTCAATCTAGGAAAAGCATAGATGGTATTCCACCTCAAATTCTAATATATTAACACCTATCAGTGTAATAAACCATTAAGCCGTCCATAAGACATCAAACTGTGAGCCGTTACACCATTAAGCCATCCACCATCTAGTTGATGAGGCGTTACTCCATTAAGAGAAACCAATTGATGAGTCGCCATACAAAAGCACTAGAGTAATTCTTTTCATCTAAGACTATATGTTTGAACTTTGAATTTATAAAAGAGCATATGAATCAATCACAATGCGAAACCCAAAACATAATGAAGAACTTTATCTCTAGAATGCAAGAATGCACCTCATCTTAATTGTTTCCAGATCTAATATGTAGCTTAGCTTGATGTCTACTCCAACTTTTATTGTTCCACCAATCCAATATGCTAGATAATCATGTAAAGATCTTGATGCGGTTACCTCTAGTTTTGATTTCACCTCGACTATCTCAACTACCTGATATGGAATGACAAAAACTTCATACAAAACACTAATTCTCTTTCCCTCCCTCATAAAATCAGTTTCTAGATAAGAAAATAGAAACTAAAAATAAAAAAATAAAAAATAGATATTTAAGACTAAATGCTAATTTAAAAATAATCTTAAACATTTCTAAAAAATATAAAAACAATCTAAAACGGAGTTTGAGACAAAAAAAAATGCTAATTTCATCTTTAAATACACTCTTAAACATCCCATTTAACATCCCCTCGACCTTGTACTAGTGAGAGTTTGTTTAAACATAATCTTACAATAATTTAATAAAGAATGGAATATTTGCACGAAAACAATTGACTATAAGTAGTGGAGGAATAAGCTAATTTTCTATGTTTTGAAACCTTTTTCTAATGATTTTCATAGCCATTAAAATCTGATTAAAATTGTTAGAATTACATAAAATACCTTAAAAAAACATTAGCTTATTCCATAAGTATTATACATTTAGTGGTGTTGCATCTTAAATTGAAAAATATATATTTCAAAATACACTGCAATGAATGCAGCATGGAAGGACTGTAATCAATGAAAGTAGCATGGAAGGATGTTTATAGATATTTCAAAATACAATGTAATCAACGAATGCAGCATGGAAGGATGTTTATTGATTGGTTAAGTACTACTTAGTATTTTTTAATTACCAAGATGCTTTATTGAGAAGGTTTAGGGGGTCATTTCTTTTGTTACATATTGGTAATTATAATACATAATTGATAAGTATTTATAAGTTTCTTTGAAATATATATCCATGTATATTTTCTACATTAACTTATTTTTTATTTATTTTTATATAAATGTTATTTAAGTTTACATTATATTTATATATTTTGTTGTAAAATATATTTTTCATTTCTCATTTATATTTGGTTGCAGAATGTATTTCTATATGTAGAATTTATGTGAAAAATATTATATTTTCTATTTTTTCTATTATTTATTTTGGCAATCTTTATTTACTCTATGTATATAGTTAAATATTCATTTTTTGCAACAAGAGCTACGTGGTGGCAATGTCCCCGACATTGCACTTGGCCTATTTGTAGCTCTGGGTATAGACAACAATCAACGAGAAACATACCCTGAATAAATTTATTCCTAAAATGGATTTGGGATGGGTATGTAGAATGAATAATTTTTTGTGAACCTCGTAATTTTGTGAAATATGATGCCTTTTAGTATCAGAAACCATCGTTATAAAGTTTAATGCAAAAGCCAAAAAATGAATACCACTAAGCTGTAAACAAGAAGACAAATCCAATTTCGAAAAGAGCAATCAGTTGGTTGAGCATTTAATTGTATGATATCCATAACAATCTACAGCTAATCTATGCAAAGAAGAAAGGTGACCAAGGTATTATACTAGAATACACTTACTGTAATTGTCTAGGAAAAAGCATTGTTTTGAAAGGAAACATCAATATTTTTTAATAACCAGCAATACTCACAAACATCCAACTAGCATAAATGCCAGAAAAAATACATTCGTAAATTGGACATCGACTACCATACAATATATTTTTTAAACAAAACCAGAAAGACAACTCAGTCCTCAACTCAAGTGCGCTTCAAGATATGGATGGGCAATGTTCAAGTCATTATTGTGGTCCTAAAACATAATTTTATAGAAAAACATAAACGCAGCCCATCCCTCAACATAAGTAAATCAAGAGATGGATGAGCAATGTTTAGGTCATTACTGTGCTCTTGAAATATGCAAATTAATAAAAAATAGAAGCCAAAATTCTATCATGTCCCAAATTTGGTATTGGGTCACAATGGCCTAATCACATTGGCCCTATTCATTAGAGTTTGTCAAATTGATGCTAAAGGTCAAATAATTGCCAAGGAGGAAAATTACTAGTTTCCTAGGTTTGGGGTGGAAGCTTTGGGATTTGGAATAATGGGGATAATAAATGATGTTTGAACATTAGAATGGCATAAATATTTAATAAAGGAGCTAAATAAATATATACAAGTGAAAATCAAAGTGACATTTCATCATGAAGACACATGGAGGAAGTGGGACCCACATATGGCTAGATTTCCCCACTACACTTGGCATCATTCTCTCACCAATTCGAATTCAAGGTGAATGGTAACATACTTGGGGGGGTCCAAAAGGTATTATTCATTGCATGACTCATCCAAGGTCGAAATATAGAGGAAGAGTAACTCCCATGGAAGAGGAAGAGGCAATTTGGAGCTAGTGAGACACTTGGGCTAGATTCCCTAGCTCTATGACAATAATGATGAAGATGCTATGACACCTATGACACAAATCAGACCTGAAGGCTGACATATGACATATATGACATGTCAAGGCTAAAAATAGACTCCAAGAGGGCGCTCAAGGGTGTTAGGGCAGCTAAGATGCTTCCACATGTGATTTGGTGGAAGTGGGAGACTAGGAATTGTTGTACAAGTGGCGTTTTTTGGAATCTCTTCCCAACTTGAGTTGGCATGAGTCTCTTGGAAGGAATTCGACCCATGGAGTACATTATAATTTTATAAATGTCAATAACAAAGAATGAAAGCAGCTTTTTGATCATTTGTAGAATTTGCAATTGCATTTGTGAAGAGGGAGAGCTAGTGGATGACTAGTTTCTTGCCTTAGCCAATTTCGAGGGTGAAAGATTCCCATCCAAGTTGGTAATTGGAAAGGCCATTCAGACCTTTCATTTGGAGATTTAATGGAGTCTTTATTTGCATGTGTAATCTATAGGGCATCTCATGGTTTCTTCTATTGCAGCTCACTCCTTCAACCATTTCCAGTTTTGATGGCATATTCTTGATCCTTGAGGGAGGGCGTTTTTGGTGAGCTATTGTACTCTTTGTGGAAGCTTTTAATGCCCCATTTCTTTTGTAATATGAAATAAATACTATTTTCTTCATCTCCAAAAAGTTTCAGGTCGAAATTCCAAGTAGAAATGTATAAATCTCATTTTCAATGGAAGAACAATGACATTTCCCCACTACGTTGTTGTGAACGAATGTATTGATGATGATTTCGAATGAATGGATGATTCTCTGATATATTTGTGATCAATATACTGCCATGGATGTCTTCTACAAGTTTCATGTACTGTACTTGAGCATTTGAAGCATTTTTACTTAGTTTAGTTGTATTGGGAGGTGAAATAGTGCCATTTCCCCAAGGGTCGAATTGGGGATTTTTGTAGTTGAATGGGAGAGGGTGAGAACAGTTGTAATAATCCATTAATGGTGCATATGAGACTTTAATAAAATAATTAACACATTACATACCTCTGTTCATAAATTTAAGTGGGTTTGGAGGCATTTGGGAAGCCATTTTCAGTACTTACCCCAGGGGGATTTGAACCCCAAATCACTAGTAAAAATGCATAATTGGTACAGAATATAAAGAGAGTTTGCAGAGGTCTTTTGGTGGACATATGTCATCCATAAACATCATATTCAAGTTATAATATCATTCATACACCTTCCTTGAATATTTGAAGGCATTTGGAGTCAATTTGAGACCTAGAGGCCAATACTAGTCAAAGGAAAATTACTAGTAAAGTTACCTACATTGATCAGAATTGAAAGAGGATTTGCAGAAGTATTTTAAAGGTCCAAAGGCATCTCTGAAACATATATTTATGTTCTAATATCATTCATGAACCTTCTCAGAATATTTGGGATCATTTGGGGCAAATTTGGGACCTAGAGATCAAAACTAGTCAAAGGTCGAACTAGGGAAAAAAAGTGAAAAATTGCCATTTTGATAAAATTCCTAACAAGGGACATTACAAATTCAAGAACAGCGTCTTTACAGGGCATTGGTGTCGGAGGGTGCAACAATAAATTGAAGTGTTCTGCAAGCCACAGGCGCAGCTCTCCATATCGGATTCAGAACATGTACTCTTCATCCTATAAAATAAAAATACACCTAGCCTAAGGATACTAACAACCTACCTCTAAAATAATATAATATGAATGGGGCATTCCAATTAATGTTAATGAGTGGTAATGAATTCCACCGAAGGAACGTTTTCAAAGTAATTTCCACATTGGTTGCCCCCTCCTTTGAAGGCAGAATCGAGGACGACGTCACACTCCTGCAACCAATAATGTTTTTGAAAAATATCAATTTTAAAAATTACACAAAATATTATACACTTCAAACTATAGCTTATATATAGTCGTGAGGAAACATTTAAATCTTACCATGAAAACTGAAATCCTTAGGGAATCACTTTCCCTCATTTTCTAAGTTAAAATAAATTCAAAAACTTGTCTTCTTACACTTGGATATGGTTGTTGAGGACTTGGCATCAAATACAAAGATCATATTGAGCATAGAAGCAAATATCCCGCCACCAGCAACACCTCCAACACTACCAACAATTGCTCCAAAAAATCCCACTATTGAGCCAACGATTATCCTCCACCCAAATTTCATTACCTAATCAACCAACCAAACATAAAAGCTCAGATATTGATCATCCTTCAAACACCCTCTGAGACAGTTAAGAGGGTCAATGTGTTCAAACACTCTACTTGAATTGAAAGAGGTTATAATCAAGTTGCTTGACCTCTTTATCTGTGCCCAACTAAAAAATTTGCAATATTAAACATTATATCATACTATGTTTACATAGCTTTGGAAAATTATAATTTTCGAGTATTACAGCAAAAATAAATTGTCATGATCGAGAACATCATTTGACACTTAGCACTAGTCATTTCCCACTCATGTGAATAACAAAAGAAGACATCGAAATAAAAAACAATTGTAAATAACATAACAAAATATCCAAATAAAAAATAAAATAAAACTTAAAACAGAGATAATTTCCAAGTCTAGAAAAACAAAAATTCATAGCATCAGCTAGCGAGCCCAATGCAATGTATAATTAGTTGTTTCATTATCTATATGAAAATTTGTCCATTGTTTTGTGCTCAAACAGCTTCAGAAGATATTCAGATGCACACTAACAATTTATTTGAAAGATGTTATTATTAAGTAGCTTGATTTGTTCTTCTTTATTCAACCTAAAGAAATTGTAATAGTTGTTTATTGCTTAGCCAATGAAAAATAAAAAATACTCTTGTGGACTTCGAAAATGCTTAAAGAAGTAGATGTTTAAATTCCTTAACCAAACAAAAATTTTGTGATATTTATAAGGGATTTTTTTGGGTAAAGTTGCATCCTTACATGAGACGATGGAAAATTGCATTAAGTTCTACTATAAAAACCATTAATCTAAATATCCTAAGAAAAGTTAAAAACAAAAAAAACAAAAAGAAAGCAAGTATGCAACCTTTTTTTAGATGTATTGGGGGATGTTCTAGCTCTAACCATTGATGAAACTAGTCGAAAAAATAGAATTCAAGGTTCTTTGCAAATGTGTAATGGAACACAAGTGCCTCTTGTTTCCAAAAAAAAACCAGAAATGAAGTGTGTGAGAAACATGTTATTGGTAGAACTGCATATACATATTTTCTACGTTCCAAAACATAATTCATTGTTGCATCTAATGTACTAGCAAGGAATTATGGTGTTACTATGGAGGAAATAGGTTCTTAACTTTGTAGTATTGTCGATATTCCTCATTTTTATATAATAAACCACACTCCAGGAGTGTCGTGACACAAACATTTGAAACTAATTTTGAGACATGCAATTCCATAGAAGAATACCATAAAGAAATTAATACATATTGGATTGACAATGAAAAAATGTATTTTTATAAATGCTTTAGGAAAGTATGATAAATATTTTCAAAGTATTTCTTCCCATGTGAGCTTTCCAGTCAAGAACTAGTAATTGAAGTCCAAAGAAAGTTTGCAACTGCTCTTAATCTAAGATTTATTGAGATGTGTGAAGATGATATGTCCTTGAGCAATGTAGCCAGCTCTGATAAGACTGCGGAAACATTCAAATCACAAGTAATGGATGCTACTGGATAGAATGCTAGAATTGAAATAGGCTTAGATGAAGTTATTCAAGTTTTAATATTATAGAAGGAGAAGATTGTAAACGTTCTCAAGATGAAAAGATTGAATTAGAATAAATATAGAAGATAGGCAAACGTAATCTAGTTGTGGTCTCAATGGAAACAGGTGCACATCAAGAGGCAAAACCCATTGGGTGGAGCATAATTATTGATATAACAAATCCTTGTATAAGGGCATCAAGGGGGAACAAGAAAATGCAAACTGATAGTTATAGAAATATCCCCAACTATGTTTGTTCTAGTAGATATCTATGCATGAGGGCCAAGTGCTTCCATATTAATTGCATGGCTACATATTTGATGGAAACAACATTCGAGTTATCAAATTTGTATCTTATGGGCTATATATTATTTCACATGTGTGAAGGGACTTGTTGCATGTTATCTAGTGTCGAGGATATGAAAATTGTTGCATATGGCCAAGATCTCAGAATGAGGGACCTTTTATGGCTCACATGCTTTAATAAGATAGTAACTTTTCATGATACAAATATTGATCATTTACAAAAAACATCACTTTATTAATTGGCACATGTTGATGATGTATGGTAAATGCCAAGTACATACTTCTAAATAGCCCTAGCAGCCAACTGCTTAATTTTTTTGACGACCAAACACAAAAGCATCATATCATAGCTAAGGAAAAGAAGCTACTTTTGGATGTCGATGAGATTTGTCAACTATTTCAACAATATGATAGTATTATATGGAGAAATGTGATGTCTGTAATTTAGTATTTGAAAATTTTCTAAGATCATAAAACAACATGTCAACAATTGAACTAGTAATGTTTTGATGTTATATTGTATCTTATAAAAATGTCACATTCTAGTGACATAGATTGTTATTTGTGATTTAAAATTTATGAGAAGATGGAAATAAAATTGTTTTCCTAGAAAAAAAAAGAAAATACATTTTTTAAAATGAGGAACATGTCCTCTATTAACCATAAAATGTGCCAAATTATCATCTATCATATCATGTAGACCAACTCAACCATCATAGCTTTGCATGACAACTACAATAGATGCTTAGGGCATGTTAAAAGGGAGTCATGTCTTGTGCCAACAACTCAATCACCAAACTGCCAAATCTACTTGTCACCTTGTTCACAAGATGAAGGTGATTAAGCTTTATACATATGTACTTGCATTTTATACACTGGGAACTTGTGAAACATAATGGATTACCTTGGTCTTTATAAAGTTAACTTGGAAAGAAATGGGTATTTTAGTAGTTTACCGATTCAACTTGGCTTGTTTTCACCATCAAGGAACTTGTACAATTCCCATCAATGTAAGGCATGAACCATGTTAGATGTTTGTTTACAATTTTGATTTTTTCTGTTTTATTGATGATCTTGCAAATGGTACATCCAATTGCTTGAAGGACCGAACACTTGAAGAACAAACGAAGAAGAAAATAAATCTAGCATACAACGTCTGGAGAAAGAAGAAGAACATTCAAAGCTTCAAAACTTGGAGAAGAAAGGGCAAAAAGACATTGCATCACCAAATCGAAGCAAAGAAAGTAAAAATGAAATGTTTTTTAGCACATTGTAAGCCTAGCTAAGACTTTTAGACCAACACGCATCATGTTTTGAATTTTTAAGGTAGAGACCGTGATAGCATAAATTAAGAGGGATTTAGTGTAATTTCTCCCATCATAGCTTATGGTTGAGATTAAGAGAGAGTGTTAGCAGTAGTGATAATCTCACCCATCGCATCTCTATTCAGTAGACTGCATTTAATACTTAGCCTTAGTTAGATCTGAATTGGTGTTCCCGCAATTTGCATCATTAATTGCAGTAGTTGTAAACCACGTGATGGGAAGTCTCAGTACGCCCAGCTTAGCTTGTATATTGCTTTGATTTTTCCTTCGGGCCTGATGGAATGCATCTACAGAATTGCCCATATTTTGTGTTCCACTGCTGCTCTGCAATTTCCATCATGGAACACTTCCTTATAAACCCCATCCCTATCGAATAGCATACAAAATCATTTCCATCATATTTAACAGTAGCATTGCACTCGTTTATGCATGAGCTTTCCCAACTACCATGTATCCATTCTTTCTGAAATTGTAGTGGATGGCATTTCAAACATCACAACAAAGTTGTTTAAATAAAGGAGCAACATAAATCCATTTATCTTTTGTATAGTATTAACTTCATAAATTAATTACCTTTTAACTTTATAATGTTTGGTTTCGGGACAAAAAAGTAGTTAACCTTGTTACACTGATAGGCATACTTATTTGAATATATGGCCTGGGTTTTCTATTTATGAATTTTGTTGTCCTAATTTTCATAATCAAGAATATTCATCCACCAATAATTAGATATTTCATGTCTTAAATTCCCTACAAGTATTAATAACCAAATGATCATTTTAGGTTTTAATTTAATGTTTATTAGTTAATAATATAACATTTTACACTTCCCATCATCCACAAGACATCCCCTCCTCTTCACTATAATGATTCATTGCCTCCTACATCCACGTAGCATCTAATCTCCCCCATTTTCCCAATTTACTCCGCTATCCAATGCAGTATGGTGAGGTGGCCATTTCATTTTTTACCAATTATGACGAGGGCCATTTCAGTTTTTAAGTACCAAAGCTTTTCAATTTTCAAGTGTTCGAGGCAGTAATTCTCTCCCAACATTTCCTGGTCATTTAGTTCCTTGTCAATTTGTGATACACATTTAGTCGAAATTTAATGAGTCTTTAGTTTAAATGTATCCTATCGAGTATTTTTTTTTCCTTGCAACAGTTTTTCAACATATACTTAATTAAATTAAGTTAAAGATCACTACAACTCAGCTTGCTCGGACATTTCCAGAAATTATAGTTGTTCTAAACCTTAATAATTCATTAACCGTAGTCATTGATGGCCGCACTATTTAAGAAAAAGGATTTGTTATAAGTTACGGAAAATTGCTACCTTAATATTTAAATTTTTGTATCCAATGGATTTGAAAACAAGTCATAAAATTCAAAATGGTTGTGTTTTGGATTTTTATTTTTTTTTATTGTAAAAAAATATTTTTTTAATAAAAATGCAAATGCATTCTACTCCAATTTGTTCTTCATGATTTCTATTGTTCTTGGTATCACTGACACAATGCTATAGTTAGAAATATTTCTGCTATTGAGATCAAGGTTTTGACCATATTCAGCTATCGTCTTCAGTGGAATTTCTGCATAAGCTCTTCTAAACCCATTCATTTCAGTGTGCATTCCATTTTCAATTTTGTGGTGTTATTGTGTTTCATCTTGATTTTGATTTGAATTTATATTATTAATTGTGGTAATTGATGGTGAAGACGAGGTGGAGTTTCTCTGTATCCAACATGACAGCCACCAGATATGTAACATTGAATTGTTGGTGGCTTGGATCTGCAAACTAGTTTAACCAACAACGATTACATTTTTCTGGTTGATCCTGACAAAATCTAGGTTTAGATAAGCTCATTTCAGATAAGCCACTTAAATACAATGAACCAGGAAATTGAGCCTGTAAAATTACAATATACACCTATCCACAACAAAAACTAACTAGGAAAACAGAATTTGAAAGCCACGAAACGAGAATAGGAACGAGGCAATGTGATTTTGAAAACCACAACAAATAAGTTGCATTCTTTCATCTATTTCAATCTCATTCTTTCTTCAATGCATTTATAATTACAACTCCACTGTAAAGAAGCTTATTTAAATGGACATCTCCAGGAAAAGCTCAAGTCATCTCCAGGAAAAGCTCAAGTGACTTTTATGTTAAACTTTGGAACAAGTCTTTACATGAGAAGAAAGATTCTTATGGAATTGCTTGCAGTGGTTATTTAAATCAAAATATGATCCCAATTACAGGTATTCTAAGATCAAAAGTATTTCAAAGTCATGAACAATCCAAATAGTTAATATATCAGAGATATCTCCTGAATCCTGCATGCATTATGTAATGGTTTATGAATGGACTTTTTGACTAGAAAAATGAAATGTCATTAGGGCCAAAATCATTTGCATTAAGTCATGAAAAATCCAAAATTAGTTTATATATCAGAGATATCTAATGAACTTAAAAGCAACACTCGAGATGCATGTTCTCGACTTAATGGATAAACAACCCCTTGACTTGAACCCGCGACATTGCTCCCACTGTGAGCAACAATGCCAATGTTGTTCATGTTTTTGTTATCATTATAGCTATAAGGCCTGTTTAAGGGCAACAATGGAAGGTAATGGCTGCTAGCATCCCCTTGAAAACCAATAGGAACCTGCTGCTGCTGCTGCTTCCTGTTATCCCACAGCGGCTGTGGAATTGAAGCAACGGGATAATACCCATATCAGAAGCATTATACAAGGGAACGACTGGATTAACAGGAATCGAACACACGCCTGCCGTTGGTGAAACATAAGGTCGTGCATTTATGCAGTAATAATAATATATTGGTGGTGGTGGTGGCGGTGGCTGGAACATAGCATAAGGACCTGGTGTAAACTCTTGGGCACATGGGTTCAGATTTCCAGAAGAAGCCGAAGAAGCACGACTAGGCGTTGCTGCTGTATTCATCCTAACAACAACCACAACAAATATTTTTTCAAGATGAAGCAGCACAGCATTGATTCGACCGTTGGACCTCATGAACAAAAGCTTCAAAATCAAGCTCGAATTCAAAGGCAAAAATCCCAGTACTAAATGCCTATGAAGTTCAACGCCTGCACATCCAGCAATTATTTTCTTCTCAGCATTCATCATTTAAATTCCTTGCAAATATCTAAGCATAGACAAGAAGAGGACTCGCAACATTTGGCGTTTCTGGCCATCACAATACAGAAAATACGGCAGACAACCCCACTACAAACCCGAAAATTAACATTGTCGGACCGGCACACAAAGCTGGCCTTCAAAATAGCACATTCCGGAAGCTTCCTAAAAAACCTCCCCAACATGAAAGCCCAACACTAATTTCAATGCAAAACCACAAAACCCTCATAACAAGTTACTCCAATACAGCCATTAAAACGCAGACACGAATAGCCCAGAATTTAACCGCAATTCATTCCATTTCCTCAATCTCAAAGACAACACGGACACCCCCACTACCCCAAGAATATGAGGCAACAGACTGACCTTACATTGCCCAACAAAGTGAGACATAAATAAATTAAATAAGAGACACTCTACATTCAAACGTGATTCAAACACACAGGCGAAAACCAAAGAAAAATCTACATTCATATTCAAAATGTTGCAACTTACAAAGCTTGCTTTCTCTTCTTGAACTTCTTTTTCTCCACTACTTCTGTGGATATTTCCTTTTTCTGATCACAGCAACTACTAAACAGAAGGTTCTCCCACCATTTCTTTACATGATACACTCAAGCTGCTACAATACAACTGAGCAAAACCATCCCTATATCGCAAATACCCAGAAGGGGAACATAAAAATGGCGGCCCGGCCTGCATATCTCGAGGTTAAAAAAATATGTTTAATTCTCTGCCAGACCATGATTACAGATGTTTAATGCACCACCTAAAACCGCTTTGGCACTTCTTGCACACATTTAATTGCACTGCCCAGGATGCCTTATCATCTTATCAGCGCTACTAGTGCCTAAAACCATCTTCTTCAGGCTACAATACAATTCGACTAATATCCTTGCCCTTGCTTCGACTAATATCCTTGCCCTTGTTCTGATGTTATCTTGCAAAATATTCACCTGGGTGCTCTTTCCATCATTCCTGCTGCAAGAAATAATAACAAACCTGGGTGTCTTGGCCTTGCTCTTGCTCTCATGTCGTGTTGCAAAGTAGTATCATGTTGGGTGCTTTTCTATCTTTCCTATACGAACAATAACAATAAGTCTATTGTTAGTGCTAGTGTCATTCTACTGTATATGCGAATGGTATTGCTAGTGCCTGTGCTATTCTACTGTATATGCATCTGGTATTGCTAGTGTTGGTGCCATTCTATTGGATATGCTTATGATGCTCCTCCAACTTTCTTCTTATGCTTATGGATTGTATCTGTATCCGCCAATCTGGATTGTATCTACATTTGGAACAAGGTATGTTGCTACTACTAGTCACACTGAAACATTACATTAATATAGACTCCTGCTTTTAATTTTTCCTATGTTGTAACTAAAATTCAAACAGATATCTACCCTCATGCACTACACCGCCCCTCGATCTTCATGCACCGCCAACCAGGTACCCTCATGCACTACACCGCCCCTCGATCTTCATGCACCGCCAACCGGGAGTAACTGATACGGAATAAGGAGCACATCCTTAGCTAGTTGCATGCTTTCCATGTTCCACATCAATACAACATACTCTTTGTATGAGCATCCATACAATTGCTTAGAGGTAATTATTTGTTGCCAACTCAATACAAAGTTGCAACATTTGATATGAAATATAAATTTTTGCTTACCTCCCACACAATCATGGAATCCTAATCAATTTGCGAAAGAATTAGCTGTTGCGCCATCAATTTGCCTCTTTTGCCTATGCCTCCATGCAGGTTGCTATCTGGTAAAACAAATTCCATTATATTTCTTAAATTTTGAAGTAGCTTGGCTTCCCTGCCAGTTGGCCGTAACACCATTAATTCTATTATCTTAAATTTCAGTATGGTGATGCCATTACTTCTATTATCCTAATTTTCAGTAAGTGCAGCATAATATCATTCATCTAACACATTTATGTAGAGACGCCATAGATATTCAATGAGCAATAGTCTGTATGAATGGCCTACCTTTGGATGGTTTGTTTGAGAGGAAGGAGGTTCGATGGAGAATTGATCCCAAAACCGAAGCCGTGGGCATTTCTTCTTTGCTCAAGGGAGAATTGATCCCAAAACCTACGCCATGGATGTTTTTTCTTTGCTTCCCTCATGCTGATGTTTTTTCTTTGGTTTTTCTAATGCCATTAACTCAACCTGCAAGATGTGGAAGATATGAGGCATCTCTTCAAGGAAATATCCCGAGTTCGCCTACATTTGGACACCAATAAAAACACTAAATGGTGAGTGCTTGCTCTAACCTTTCCAATTTTGTTCTGCACTTTGTTTTGCACTTAACTATTTATGGTTGAAAAGAAAATCCCTCAATTTTTAATTCTGTTTTTTTATAACTATTCACCCCATCAACTTCTCAGCTTTCTCTTCTCATGCAACTTTTTCATAGGAACAATGCACTACTGGTTGGAGGGGGTTTTCACTGTTTGAAACAATATCCAAGCACAACCCAGCTATGGAAAGCATAATAGAAGAAACGATAAGGCATGCGAAGGTATAAAAAATCACCTTCCCAATTATCCATAGTTTGCTTGGACGACAGGTAGGTACATCTTCGATGGACATGGAAGAGCACATGCACTCGTTGAGCTTCTCGAAGCTACACACACCTGGTGGATGCATGTGTGCATGGCCTAAATGTGGCATTGTCATACCTCACAACTATGTAATAGTAATGATAACGAACACATTTAATATTTAATATTTCTTACCCTTACTAAGGACGACGTGATTTTCATAGAACTGTCCGTAGACCAATACATATCTAATGTTTATCAATTTTTCCAATATAATTTATGTGGTACACCTTATCTAGTTTTCCATATTGAATGCACAATTTTTTCCAATCTGGGTCCATTTGCTTTTGCGCATTGGTATTCTCATGGCATGTCCAACTATGACTTTTGCAAGACAAATCTGAAATCTTTTGCATAGTCGGTTATTGTAATGGGAGCTTTGAATTTTAGATTTGTCATCTGAGAACGTGCCTTTTGCATGGAAACAAATTAAAGGGCTCACATTGCATCCAAGTCACCATTTGCACATACTCCAAATACCTTTCCTTAGATCAAATGTCGGTCTTTCTCTCAGTTTCAGAATGCAACGCAACAAAGATTCCCACAGATTTATGTGTTATTAGTCGATGTTGTTTTTGCCAACATTGCTAGAAATTTATCCATATCGCCCACTCAATTACTTTCCATTTCATTTCCACTATCAGATGTCCACCCAATTAAATAATTTCTCCACAAATATTAGTTATAAACCTGTGCTATCACCCATTACCACTGCAAGTTTAGTCGTGATGGTTGATCTTCCAGCCATTTTCCTTTCTCTTCAGTTCTCACACTTTCTAAAGTGAATGTAGTGTTATTGCTTTCGTGAATGGATTAGGAAATTTATTGCCATTCCTTATGGGTATCCTGACGCGAACTATGTAATTTCGTCAAGACCATTCCATTGGCCACGTATAAAAAATGAAAATTGCATTACCTGGAAAGTGCCATCCATCTACCTATCCAGTTGTTTTCCACCTATGTAGGCATATTCATGGTCTTGAAAACTGGAAATGTCACTCCTGTAGATGGCGGTAATCATGGCCTTGGGAAATGTGGTGTTGGGAAATTGGATTTGGACTTGAGAAATGGAAATTTAATAAAGTTCTCATGGTACTATGATAACGTGGAAGTTGTCTTGGCACCATGACTTGTACATCACCGCACATCCCCAACAATATTGTCAGAGCTTTGAATTACAGTGCAGGTCCATGCACCTTGCCACACAGGGATGCATCAGGTTCCATCGACTGCTGCCATGAGAGATGTCAGGCCGGTTGTCAGGCTAGAAATGTAAAAACCTGTTTGTACAATAAGAGGGTGAAGGAGAAAAACTTAAGAACGCCCATTGATTTAATCATAAAAGTTTACCATAAAAACTTGTAATTCATATTGCACGACTGCCAAAGTGCATTGGAGTGTGCACTGTACACAGTGCTGCAAGTTAGACAATCCAGTCCAGGCTGACGATTGCCCGCCGCCCCCTCTTGGGATGGGAAAAACAAGCCAAACGTCAGCAAATTAGATCCAATCACTATTCAAATAAATGTTTTTTTTTAATTTTATTTAATATATAACATTGAATACATTGTTTAAACTTTACAAAATGTGAAAATGTGTAGTCTCTAAACCAAATTAATAGGAGGTTGGCGATATATATATGTTCCCCTTCGGGGACATAATAAGTTTTTGAGGTGGATGGTTCAGTTGAGTTAACAATTGGGTAAAATCCAATGAATGTTTTTCTGTATTTGTGCACTTTTTACGTTTGTGGCTTTTGTGTGTCACCTATATGCATCACTTATGGTGTGCGAGTGCCTAATCCCGCATAATCCCGCATAGACAATATAACCCACCAACAAAAGTGAATTATGTACGCATAGAAGTAACACATATCACACAATGATAAGAGAGAATAACTTGTTGGTAATTAGTGGTCACTTATGGTGTATCATTTACAATGCATTCTTTAAATGTATCTCTTATGGTGCACAAATCGGTCTCTTATGTGTGTTGCTTAAGTGCTACATTATGTTTGTCTCTTAAGTGTGTCAGTGAAATGATGTTTATGGTTATGGTGTGTCATTGATGTGTCATATTATGTATATGGGCATGTGCAAGCTAATGAGGGTCACTTTTGGTGCGTTAGATGCAATAGAAAGCTAAAAAATCAGGCATCCCTCAACTTACTTGGTTTTTTTGAGATGCTTACACAAGATATCTTGCATCGAGTAAAAAAGATGAAACATGGGAAATTGAGTCACGTTTCCGAATATATAACTTTTAAGTATTGAAAATTTACATAACTATGTCAAATTTCATTTTTTCTAACAGTCACTTTTTATTTTTTTGGCAAATGATAAGGTATATGTTTTTGTGGGTGCAGCCTTTCACTACCTAAATGACGGTTTCAGGCTACAAAATATGGTATACATGTATAGAACCCATAGCACTAATGCAACGCTATTTTTTCAAAATTAAATGTTTAATTTTATTTTTTTTAATTATGTAAGTGGGCAAACCTCAAGAACGGTACGTCAAATGTGGGTGCAGCCTTTGAAGGTCTTAATTTAGTTATTTTGACTTGGATTTTTTACAGCATGTAGAGGTTGGTGTCCTCTAGTGCAGCATATAAGTTTTTTTAAAAATGGTTGTGAAAAGAAAAAAGTTACGGAATAAACACTAACAATATGTTTTTTGACCAACGGAGTGATGACATAAGAAAATTAGGAAATAAATAGAAAATCTCAATAGTTTTTAAAAAAAATTACATATTTGGAATCTGCATAAAAAATTCTATCTATCCCTAAAATTCCGTCACTAATGGTCAGGTGTGTCATGATGTAAAGAGCGGTGGAAAACAGGCATACTCAGAAAAATACTGAAAAATGTCAAATTAGCTATGGTCTAAAAATTCCTTAGCACAAGTTTGGTAAGTCCGAACCAGCCACATAGGACAGTGGCTGACACGCGGGTGCGGGAGGAGCGGGTGATTAGGCGCTAAGGAACGCGCGCGCGTTATGTTTAAATTCAAATAACGAGTGCGCGTTATATTTAAATTCAAATTTTAGTGTTTTGGCGCTCAATGTTATAAGCAACGCGCTAGCATTATGTGTGTACATAACGCACGTGCGTTATTGGATTCAATAACGCGCGCACGTTATAATCTTCACAAATGTATGTTTTGAAGTGTTAGATTGGGTGAGATAAAGATAACGATAATGAGGATGATGAAGATGAAGATGATGATGGTGATGAAAATGAAGATGATGACGGTGATGAAGATGATGAAGATGATGATGGTGATGATGATGATGATGATGAATATCATGATGAAGATGATGATAATGATGATGACATAGATGATGATGAAGATGATGATGATGATGACGTAGATGATGATGAAGATGATTATGATGATGAGGATGATGCAGATGATGATGATGATGATGATGATGATGATGACGCAGATGATGGTGTTGATGACGATGAAGATGATGGTGATGACGACCACAACGATGATGATGAAGATGATGATGAGGAGGATGATGATGATGAAGATGGAGATGACGACAACGATGAGGATGATGATGATGATGATGAATATGGAGATGACGACAACGATGATGATGACGTACTCTCTCTTCTATGGTTTTACACCTCTCTCTCTCTCTCTCTCTCTCTCTCTCTCTCTCTCTCTCTCTCTGTAAACCCCCTCTTCCTCTCCCTAACCTCTCCCCCATCCATAACCATCTTACTCTTTCTATCTCCCTGTTACTCCCCCTAGCCCAAAACCCCCTCCTCTCCCTAGCCCTTACTAACCCAGGCCCTCTCAGTCTCTCTCTCTTCCCTACACCTCCACCTACCTCTAACCACACCTTCCATCTCTCTTTCGCGGTCCCTACAACCAACACCCTCTCCTCTCTCTCTCTCTCTCTCTCTCTCCCTCCTCCCCCCCCCAACCATTACTAACGCCCTCTCAGTCTCTCTCTCTCTCTCTCCCCCTCACTAACCTCTGTCCTAGCCTCTTACCCCTAACTAACCCCCCCTCTCTCACTCTCTCTTCCTTGCTTCTACACCTCTCTCTCTCTCCCTCTCTCTCTCTCTCTCTCTCCCTCCTCTCTCTCTCTTGTAATCCCCCTTCCCCTACCACTACATGATGATGATTATGATGATGATGATGATGATGATGAAGATGACGATGATGATGATGGTCATCATCGTCCTAGTCATCTCCATCATCATCGTCATCTCCACCATCATCTTCATCCTCATCATCATCCTCACCACCATCTGCATCATGATTGATGATTGGACATCATCATCATCCTCTTCTTTATGATCACCATCATCATCATCATCATCGTCGTCGTCATCATCTCCATCTTCATCATCATCATCATCATCCTCATCGTCGTCTTCATCTCCATCTTCATCATCATCATCATCATCCTCATCACCGTATTCAACATCATCATCATCATCACCATCATCATCATCTTCATCAGCATCCTCATCATCCTCGTCCTCATATTCATCATCATCTTCATCATCATCATCATCATCATCATTAGCATCATCATCATCATCATCGCCATTCTCTTCTTTATCATCACCATCATCATCCTCATCACCATCTTCATCATGATTGATTCATCATCATCATCATCATCACCATCGTCATCATCATCAGCAATAGCATCATCATCATCTTCTTCTTCATCACCATCATCATCATCATCATCATCATCATCATCACCATCTTCACCTTCATCATGATTGATGATTGATCATCATCATCATCATCATCATCATCATCGCCATCCTCTTCTTTATCATCACCATCATCATCCTCGTCACCGTCATCACCATCATCATCCTCATCACCATCATATTCATCATCCTCATCGTCATATTCATCATCATCTTCATCATCACCATCCTCTTCTCTATCATCACCATCATCATCATCCTCCTCATCATCATCATCCTCATCATCATCGTCGTCGTCATCTCCATCATCATCTTCATCATCATCATCATCATCCTCATCGTCGTCGTCATCTCCATCATCATATTCATCATCATCATCATCCTGACCACCATCTTCATCATGATTGATGATTGATCATCATCATCATCATCCTCTTCTTTATGATCATCATCATCATCATCATCGTCATCGTCGTCATATTCATCATTATCTTCATCATCATCATCATCATCCTCATCACCATCTTCATCTTCATCGTGATTGATGATTGATCATCATCATCATCATCATCATCATCATCCTCTTCTTTATCATCACCATCATCATCATCATCATCATCATCATCATCATCATCGTCGTCGTCATCTCCATCTTCATCATCATCATCATCATCATCCTCATCCTCATCGTCATCTCCATCTTCATCATCATCATCACCGTCTTCAACATCATCATCATTGTCGTCATCATCATCATCATCATCATCATCATCATATTCATCAACATCATCATCATCCTCATCATCCTCGTCATCATATTCATCATCATCTTCATCATAATCATCATCATCATCATCCTCATCATCCTCATCACCAACTTCATCTTCACCAACTTCATCTTCATCATCATCATCGTCCTCATCGTCATCGTCATCGTCGTCGTCGTCATCTCCATCATCATCATCATCCTCACCACCATCTTCATCATGATTGATGATTGATAATCATCATCATCATCATCCTCTTCTTTATGATCACCATCATCACCGTCATCATCATCATCATCATCGCCATTCTCTTCTTTATCATGACCATCATCATCCTCATCACCATCTTCATCATGATTGGGTATTGATCATCATCATCATCATTCTGATATTCATCATCATCATCCTCATCATCATCTTCATCTTCATCATCGTCGTATTTATCATCTGCTACTCCCCCTAGCCAAAACCCCCTCCTCTCTATTTCTCTCCCCTCCTCTCTGGAGCCCTTACTAACCCCGTCTCTCTCAGTCTCTCTCTCTTCCCTACACCTCCACCTACCTCTAACCACGCCTTCCATCTCTCTTTCGAAGTCCCTACAACCAACACCCTCTCCTCTCTCACTTTCTCTCTCCCTCCTCCCCCCCCCCCCAACCATTACTAACCCCCCCTCTCTCTCTCTCTCTCCCCCTCGCTAACCCCCCTCCCAGCCCCTTACCCCTAACTAACCCCCCCACCTAGCCGCTTACCCCTACCTAACTACCTCCCATCTCTAATCCATAAACCCCTAACACTAAATCCCTATTTAACCTCCTAACCCATAGAAACTATTAAATAAACTATTGAATAATGTTTTTTTATTATTTCAATAACGCTAGCGCGTTTATGAATACAGAAATGCGCGCATGTTTTTTGAAACCAGGTGTTATTGAGCCGTGCACCAAACATATTAAATACCTAGTTTTTATTTTTATTTTCTAGAAACGCACGCACGTTTTGGATGTGAATAACGCTAGCACGTTATGTCTGTGCAAAAATATTAGCAAAATGCTTTTATCCTCTCGCGTTCTGCGTTTTCTCCCCCTACCTTCCCTATTTTTATGTTTACTAGATATTTTACACAAACAAAATGATGAAGCAAACAAATTAATAGGAACAGTATTCAAAATGGCTTGATGACTCGTTTCAATAGACACGTATTATCTAAATATCATAGCCATAGACAACAACTAATTCAAATAGTCAATTCGCTACAACTAAGATCAAACTTTAGATAATATAGTTTCTATAGTGGTAAGTGGTGCTATTGCAATCTAGGTAAATATCATACAAATATTTCAAACAAATTTATGGGCATAAGCATTCCAGAAAAGATGGCAAAGTTTCAAAACAATTGGCTGTACCAATAAAACTAGGGGCACCAAACTAAGGCTCAAATTGCGTTTATGGACACTTACCGATCGAAGGATGTCTGAGTGTAAATGCAAATGTAGTAGCCCCTCGGGGAAGCCTTCTTCTTCACTGACCTTCTCTTGGACTCAAGTGGCCTCAATGCCCAACCATCGAACAGTTGCATGAGTTGTAGTTAAGAAACAATGGTCGAAATAGAGCAATTACAAATGATTTGATCAACAAAGCAAGTTGCCCAATTCGTAGAGTTGTTAATTTGAAGAAACAAGTAGGCGCAGAACAAGCATGAAGGAGTTTCTTAACTGGTAGTGGTCGCTGATCGGATGAAGAAGGAGTTTGATGAATGGACAATGCATAACTCCGATTCGTGAGAGACCAAGCCACTGTGTAGTGGTGATAACATGTTTACTGTCTGTTGAGTCTGATACTACATCTAGGAGCCGCTCAACAAACTTTGAGATAGAAAGATTTGTAATTTTAGGATACTGATTCAACCACTCAACAAATGAGTGTTTTGCAGGTGACTTGGAAATCCCTTCCAATTTTCAGCAATAAAACAAAGAAGTTCAACATACAGATTTTCAGGAAAGCTTGTCAACCAATCAGACAACCGAATATAGGGAGATAACCATGCCCAAAAAATTCAAGCTATTATAAAACTCTTGTTTATCAAGATAAGGATGGACTATGTGTACATTACGAGAATATAGATGAATGAAGTCGCTTTGATGAACTTGTCCTCTTGCTTTCTCCAGAATGCGTTTAAAAGCAGGGAGTATTGTTCGAACTTTTGTTGGTTTACATAAATGTTTCGATGATAGAGGTGAATTACCACTTATCAGAGCATGAAATGCTGAACAAAAGGCTAATGGAACACAACGAACTATTCCCTCGTTCCACTTGTTATTGAAAATGATACTTTCTCTTGACGAAACCAGTAAAAAATATGCCTGTATTATAAATGGAAATCATGTTACAATTTTCGTCGGAAGAAAAGCATGGATACCTACAACCACCATATTTCCTTTTGTAAGCCCCTCACCCATCGGAAAAGCTAATGTAATAGCCCATTTCCCAACATCTTTCCTCTGCTCAACCCTACACTCGTTTTCCACGGGAAACCGATGCCTCCACATGTAATAACTATATTGTTTTGTCGAAAATTGATCTTCTTCTGCTAACAAATGCAAAATGAAGGATTCATTGTCATTGCTATGAGAAGTTCTAAGGTCAGTTTCTCGTAAAACAGAGATTGTATAAATCCTGTTAATATCGATATGTTCCAGCTCATGAACTGAGAGCTTCTTTATCTTAGACATAAACAAAAGAGCTTCAGGATGAATACTAGAGAGTTGTTGCTTTGTAGCTTCAACCTTCTCAGGACGTAGGGGTATAGAACGAGCCATATAATGACGACTATGGCTCGGATCGACCAATTAAAATTTAATTGAACCCATTAAAATTCAATTGGACGTGACATGAATGATTAAAATTAAACTCTAGATGCATACGCAAGCCACTTGGATGATGGCTGAACATCCGGTACGTTGATGCTTTAAATGATGAACTCTTTCCTTTATGGCATTATAGGGATGCTTACCCTACATTTAACGTTGGCATTAATTAGTTAATGGCTTCCATGTTCAGAGCATAGAGAAAAATCTTGTCACATTACAAAATCCTTGCAACATCATACAAATACAGCATTTATTGCCCTCAACCTAGCTCATTTTACCTCTTCCTAGTTCAAATACGCTCATGATCCCCTCTTTAAAATCACATAAATTTTGGACCGAGATATCGATGATGTGCAAGTAGGCTCGACCAACTGGCTGGCCATGGGACCGACGGAGAGGGGCACTCCTATCACTAACCCGATGTCAGCTTGAATCCAACGGAGTTGACGGTTTGTCGATCCGAGCCACGGTCATCATTCTATGGTTCGTTTAGTCTGTTTTTTTTATATTAACAAAAACGCGCGCACGCTATGGTGATACATAACGCGCGCATGTTATGTATCGCCATAACGCTTGTGATTTTTGTAATCCTATCATACATGTTAAATGACATGGCAAGCTCAGAGCCCGCCATTCCTAGTTTTACATAACGCGTGAGTGTTATTGATTTACACAATTCTTGCGCGTTTCGCATTTACCCATTGCATCTAAAAGGTCCCTCAACTTCGTGCGAGGGCCCATATTCAGGTTGTGCACATCTTAATTGTACAATTTATAGAATGTATGTTATATATCTCACTTATGTGTTTACGAGTGGGTCACTCCTAACCTATGCATATTACTTATATACTTACAACATTCAAATGAAACGTTATTTTAGCGTATGTGACACATTTAAAACAATTTATATACGACATTTAACACAACCATGAGTTTGAATTCTTAATGTTCTAGTAGAGGATTTTTGGGGTCTGAAATGAGCCCTCTAAGAAATGAAAAAAAAACAATAAGTGGGATGTTTGAAATAAAGAATAGGTTGTTTTTCCTATTTTTATTTTAAAAACAAAAATACTTATATTACAAATAAATATTAATTTCATTATTATTATAATCACTTTAATTCTTTTATTTCTTTTTCTATCACTTTCCTTTCATAAAGTATACATAACAAGATGGTAACAGAGGTGAATAGAGGCCATGGGAATGTATTGGAACTACTTCTTCCCAACAAAGGGAATAAAGAAAACATAGAAAGAAAATGCCAGAGCAAGGAACACTGCCAAAGCCACCACCTACAACAATGTATCAACAATCATAGACATGGGTATTGTTCCTTCATATATTTGTAAGCCAAAATAAAGACCCAGAGAAAAAGTGTTAGAGCCTCATACCTGTAGAGGATGATAAGGGAGCTCATAGTGATGCTTCCTCATTATGGAGGATTTCTTAGAAATATTGTCCTAATTCCATGGGAACTCTGATTCGGTGCTCCTAAGACTATCCTAATTTGTATCATGCTTGGTGCTCCTTAATAGATTGGAAGTTAAAAGTAAATTTAGATGTAAACATTTAATTTAGTTGCAACTCGTCTAAATAAGGATGAGGATTCCCAAGAATTCTAAGCATGATGAATGTGACAAGTGCCTCATGAATCTATACCACTTGTCAAAGTCTTTTCCAACAGGGTATATTAATTATATTTAATATAGTAAGTACCAAATAACATGTGGCAATTTTAGAATTTTTTTTTTTATAAATTTATTTATTTATTTTCAAATACTGAAAATAAAAATCACTCTGGCAAGGATTTATGTCCCATCAGAGTTGTCCCAGACCAATCAGAAAATCCAAATTTTTTTATTTTAAAAATTGTCAAGTACATTTTGATTTTTCAAAATATTATTTTAATATTATACAATACATAGGCAACATTGTAATATTTTTTTGTTTCAAAGAACAAACTAATGCAAGTCAAACAATTCCGACTTCTCATCGAAAAGTATATCCCCTGCCTTGAAAGGAATAATAATTAGTGAATTGGTTAAAACTCTTAATTTACCACAAAATCTAACAAATTTTTAAGAGGATGACAGGTTCTCAACATGTTGCTTCGCAGTGCAAGGGGTAGTTAGTTCTCGTTAACCCCTTTACTAATCTACATCCCCCATTTAAAACTATATTTAGGTCAAATAGAAAATAATTATCATCTTAGTTAGAGAAACAACTACCATAATTCAAGTTATAGGAGTGGTTTGGTGGTTAATGAATTCCAAAATCTATTATAATTTAAGAAAAGTAGAAAACATTAATCTAACAATTTTTTGTATTCATTAACAACATCGTGATGTACTTGGAGAGGACAATATGGGGTATCTAGCGAGGTATTGAAGGAGGTAAGGAATATAATGTGAATAGGTCCACTTGGTAATGGGTGGATAGTAAATATGCTAACTAGGTATTTAGAAGGAATAACATAATAATAATGAGTAGTTAGCATAAGAATATTCATGAGATAGTATAAATAAATAAACATGAGTATCATTGTAATAAGTTGAAAGTTGGTTGTGAGTATTCTATTGTATTGTAAATAAGCATGGCTTGTGGAGTGATTCTTTATATAAGGAATAATTATTGGTGATACTTTACCTTAAGGTTTTTTCTTTACTTTATTGTGTCCATTCTCTTGTTATATATTCTATGCATCTATTATGTTATTTTCAAGTTAATATTTATCTTCTATATTCATATAGAAGGTACATTTAACATTTGGTATCAAATTCATTTCTTGGAGAAAAAAAGTGGAGGATTTTGTCTTTTCTTTTTTGTAGATTTTTCAAGGGAAGAAAAGAGGACACTAGAATTTATACACATTTCTAAAGTTTTTGTTTTTGTATAGAATCAAAGAAACCAACTTTATATTTGAGCCCTCTTAAGAAAATAGCTAAGTTTAAAAAAAATAGTCCAAATTAGAGTTTGGGAAGTGGATTTATCACTAATTTAAAATTAATTGTTTTAAGGCTTTTACAATAATAATTGTGTGGATTGTTGAGCAAATGTATTTTTACAGAGTGCTTAGATTTGTATCAAACCAACTCTATGTAGAATGATTGTGGGATTTCATGTGGCCCTAATAAAGATTCCAATCAATATTAAGAGTTATGATCATTTTAAATTTGTCACCTCAAACCCTATTAACAAAAGAGATTTATTGAAAGGTATTTCATTTGCTCAAAACCCTTGTTTTGGTTGTGGGTTTCATTATAAGAAAATTGCATTTCATAGAAAAATCTAATGGTCATAATATTGAATAATAGATTCAAATATTATAAAAAATAGTTCCATTGGAAAAGTGCACTATACTATGGTCTAAAAGATGAAGCAAACATATGAGATCAAGCATTTGGATTTGAGGAGCTATTCAAACTTCCAGATAAATCATATACCTAAATATTTTTAGGTGGGTGGTATCATGATACGATGATGGATTATGAAAGCGCAATGGGTTTGTTAGATGCACATGTTTCCTTATATTATTTTCTAGATTTCTTATACAAGGAAATGTTATTATTCCTATAACTCCTAACTCCTAGTACCTAACATAATTTTATCAATGTTAAGTTGGCTAAAAGGTTGCATGTTCCCGCAAATCATATTTAAACTACATAGGTGGAAGGTGAAAACCTTAAACTTGGAAATATTTGAAGATTATTATGGATAAATATGTGTTGCACTCATATTTTCGTATTATAGATATGAATGATGTAGATATTTTTTGGGGATATCTGTGGATGGACTCAATTGGTACAATTAATTAAATTAAACTTGATGAAAAGTAAGTTGTATCCCTCTTCATGTGTCCCTCTTGGATACCTTCATCCACAACAAGCTTGTAGCCTCATGAATTGACCAACATAGATGCTTACAATTATGAAATAAATCCCAAAACGTTTACAACAATAACCACTTGGAAATTAACTCAATAACACTAATGAAATCTCATAGCATATAGTAAATAAACAATGCAACCTAACCAATACCACACAAAGAAAAAAAACACAAGAAGACAGTGTTTTCCCTGGAAACCCAAAATGGGAAAACCAACATTCAAAGTATTTATCCAAATCTTTTATTATTTGAGAAAATGTAGGTTACTTTTTTTTTAACATAGACGGTTGAGTAGCTTTGATTAAAAATAAAATTGAGATTTACATATTGCAAAGGTAGATTGCTCCTTTAACAAGGTAGCATCCAACACTCCCTGTTCATCTCTTACACTCTTACAACTAGGAAAAAACATTCCAGGTCCATGAAGGCTGTAACTTTTGACAAACCGTCATAGGTGTCTAATACAAAAGAAATACATAACTAAATTGGTATATTTTAAACAAAATGCTAAAAGCTGGAGCTGCCCAAAAGGGTGTTTTTCTTATGAAGTTCTCCCATCCCATAAATTGCAGTGATATAGAGCCAAAGCCAAAAAACTGATATAGATGCATAACAGGCAAAAAGATGGAACCAACCATCAAGCAACTAGGAGGTGTCGGTGTTCATGACCGCTCCGCTAGAGACAGCAGTCCCATTCCTGTCCTGGCTAAGGTCGGCAAAGTTCCCTACTTGAGCCATGATACTCTTTATTTTCTCCAGCTTCCTGCGAAGATTGACCATTTCACTGCTTTCAATACCGGAATTGCGTTTTTTGTGTGGGTAGCCGAGACCCAACATCTCTTCCAAATGCTCCACTTTCTCTGCCACCATACTATTCTGGTGTTTCACCTCAATATGTGTTGTTTGAGCCAAGGAGTAGAGGTGGATCAAGATATTCTTGAATTCCAAGTTTTCATTACGTATCAACCTGACTTGGCCTTCTAGTTCTTGCAGATGGCTCTTCATTTCCAGTTCAAAGTTTGTGGGACCGTGCCTCTCTTCCAAATTCTAAGAACTTATAGCCCTATCCTGCCTGCTACAGGGGCCATGCACATGGTGCCTGCTATCTGCTGAGATGCATAAATCCTCGTCGACCATCGGAATATCCATGACACAAGCAGCGTCCGTCCCTCTAATATCCTTGCTGCACCTGAAGCACCTCAGATAGAGGCTATCCCCAACCTACGAATGCGAGTGCTCCATGCTACTATCCAAAACAATCACCACTAGAGCGAAGACGAGAACAAACCCAACTTAACACTTAGCACAATCCAGAAAGATGGGAAACCAGTGGGAATGAAAAATGCAACCGCTCTTCCCTGTCTTAATCCATGCCTCTGGCTTCGCATGCTAGCCAACTGGCAAGCCTATCATTCACAATAAATGCTGGCGTGCCTCCAAATTTTATAGGGATTGTGCAAACCGCCATTTTGGGTGGTGAGGTTTTCAAAAACCAAAAAATTTGCAATTCTATAGTTTGAAATATTGAATTTAGAAGGTCTCATTAGGGGATTGAGAAGGACCAAGGTTCCAAGAGGGGACCCTAAGCTAGGGGATCCAAATCTTTTCGGAGATGAAATTATCACATTCGAGGAATCCATATGGGAGTCCAGCTCTAGAGTTTTCCATAGCATCAGCTTGTCCATTGAGATTTCTCAGAACATGGTAATAGGAGACCTCTTTAAATTATTTACTAATGTTGAGAAGGAGGTGATGCAATTTGGAGGAGGGATTCTTTTTATTGTTGACTATATTCCTTGCGTCTCTGATGATGATGAGAGAGTCTCTGATAACTCTCAAGTTCTCAATCCCCAGATCTGAAGCAATCTCTAATCCTTTTATGAGCGTGAGCCATTCCACGCCATTGTTCGTCTTTCTCCCAATACCCCAGGCATACTCTTTCTCCTGATTCCCCTTGGAGTCAAAGATCACTCCCCTCCCACCTGCCAACCTGAGATTGCCTTTCGAGGCTTCATCAAAGAATAGCAAGTTGTAGTTCATATTCTTCCTCCATTAGAGGCTTCATCAAAGAATAGCTGGCTTTCCCCATGTATGTACCAAACACATTGACCATGTGATCCTCAAGTCGAGAGCCAACGTCGATCCAAACAACTATTGGACATGGTTGGGCATGTGTTCTCAAGGCTATACACTATAGTTCTAAATTATACATTGACATCTTTCAGATGAGTTCGAGAGTAGACACATGAGGACTAGAGAGCATGTCGGCTTTTGTCTAGAGTACCATAGGACCAATCACATCTTCATCATCACTCTTTAAAAGTATTTTGTTGCTTTGTGGACTTTCGAAAAGTGTTCAACATATTATAGAGAGGGAGGCTTCTCTATATTGGCATCTCAAAGACTCTTCTAGTTTCCATCATGAGACTATACAAATAAATGCATGGTCATCTTTGGATGACAAATAGACTCTAAAAATTTGAAGGAATGGTTTGATTTCATCTTCTAATGGTTTGTTGTCAATACTAGTGCAAGCAAAATTAAACCATTTCATGGTGCAGACGATGTGAGCAATAAAGAGGAATTCGATTTGGGGGTTCAAAGGGGCCGTTTTTTCCATTTGAATGTTGGCATGCCTGTGGAAAAAATCAATTTGTTCCCTATGGTCATTTTTCCCCTTTCCCAAATTCGTTTTTGGTGTGCCCACGATTTTGAGAACACTCATGGAAATCATGTTTTGTAAATCCCATAGTTAAAATGTTTACCATGCCCAACATTTATTCCTTGATTTTATATGGATTCCTTTTTTTGGCTTGGACTTGTGTGTGTAAGCAGCTAGGAGTAGAAGATGATTTAGAATTGGCTTGATAAACCTAATGAAGAGTGTAACCTCCCAAAGATGATAGGGCTTTGGCTATCTTTCTATGCACATCTTGAAGAGCACTAGAAGGGAAGGTATGGCCTAAGGGACTGTGGATCAGTGAAGGGGATACTTACTTGTGTTGGGTGTGTAGGTATTGTGGGGACCAAGATAGATAAATCTTGGAGAGTTTTCAATGGCTCTATGGTTGAGCTCACTAGCTTAGCAATTCTTTCCTTTCTACTTCCTTTGCATCCTGATAAACCCAGTTATGGGCTGGCTTAGCTGAGATGTGATGTATACTTATCTATGTAGGTTCCCTTATCCTTGTGGAAATCATGCCCAGCTCGGGGGTGGCAGTTGTTTTGAGAGATGGATGAACACAACTGGACTATGGTTGGGTGGAACGTTGCAGTTGCATAGCCAGTTTCTCGGGACTAGTTCATTTCAAGATAAGTACTCTTTTGTATTTCAATTATACGATGCTTTTAATTAATGAATGTTATGATTATGCAAATAAATGTATGATGGATGTGTGTGTACTAGTAGATTTTTTTTTCGTTGTATATGTTTATCTATGCATATGCACATATGTATTTTGTTTGCATGAATTTGTAAATGATGATGGGGCAAGAGTTGTGTAACAAGCCCGGATTAAGTGTCATGTTCCCTTCCTTAGGTTGGATTGATGGAAGGGGACATTAAAATAGTTATCACACTTAACCCCCAAAAATAAGTGATATTTCACCTAATACCATTGACACATTAACTTATCAAGAAATTGATTGACTCTAACCACTATGACCTTGGACACATAATGACAAAGACTCCATAGCAGTGGTCTTAAACCACTATCTTTTGTCAAAAACTATAGAGACGGTCACATAGCATCATTGAAAACTCATTAGAATGATCAATGGTGACAAACATTTTTCTATAGTCACCAAAAGTAACCAAAAATATTATTGGTGAGGGCCAATAAAAGATCGTCACTAGAAGTGTCACCAAAGAGAGAATTAACAACGGGAGTTTAACAACCCTCACCAATGTTGGTTGTGGAGCCAGATCTTCCAGTTTCATAGATGATATTGTCTCAGTCGTGCACCCGAGAGGACTATACACTCATTCCCCTACCTTGGGGTTTGGGGCATTGACCCGAAAAAGGGGGTTTGGGGGCAACACCCCCGAGAAACATTTTTGGGACTGTTTTCGCCAATAGTTTTTGGGCCCATGGTTTTGGGTAACCCATGGTATTTTTCCATTGTATTTCCCTTATAAAAGAAAGACATTGTAATACGGCTAGGATTGATGTATTAGGTATTATGCATTGTTAATATCTCTGAGATCAAGAAGAGAGACTGTGAGACAGTGAAGAGGAAGTGCAGCGGTTGTGCTGCAGGTTGTATCCCTTCACTTTGTTGGACGGAATAATAATAAGGACTGGAAACTTCAGTGTGGACGTAGCCCAAGTTGAGGTGAACCACGATATATCTATGTCTCTCTTCTAATGTGTATGTGTGATTATATTTGCATTTTTGTTTATTGTTATTGCTCTGCGATCCTGTTTTTCTAACAATTGGTATCAGAGCCAAAGGTCTATTTGGTAGATAAACCTCCAGGAATCTAGGGTTTTTGGTTCGAGTGGGAGCAATGGCAGAAGAAGGAAAGTTTAAGTTCGAGAAGTTTAATGGCCAAAAATTCCAGTCATGGAAGATGCAAATGGAGGACTATTTGTACTAGAAAGATCTATTCCTACCATTGGGAGGAAGAGCAAAGCAGCCGGCGGCTATGAAGGATGAAGAATGGAAGGTTCTTGACAGAAAGGCTTTAGGAATAATACGTCTGAGCCTGGATTCGTTGGTGGCTTTCAATATATCAAAAGAAATGACAACAGAGGGTTTGATGAGCGCATTGGGTAAGCTATATGAAAAACCCTCGGCCTCCAACAAGGTATTTATAATGAAGCATTTATTTAATATGAAGATGTCTGAAGGTGGATCTGTTACTGATCATTTAAATGAGTTTAATACGGTTACAAGTCAACTAAGTTATATAAGTGTGAACTTTGATGATGAGGTTAGGGCTCCTCTAATCTTGTGTTCATTGCCAGAAAGCTGGAATAGCTTGGTCATGGATGTAAGTAACTATGTCTCTGGTTCAAACACCTTGAAATTTGATGATGTTATTGGTGTTATTCTGAGAGAGGAAATGCGAAGAAAAAGCACAGGTGAGACATCAGGTAATGCGTTGACCATGGAGACCATGGGAAGACAAAAGGAGAGAGGAAAGAGCCAAGGTAATCGTTGAAAGTCTAAACCAGGCAGATCAAAGTCTAGACTAGGAAAGATAGAGTGCAGGAACTGTGGAAAGAAAGGACATCTGAAGAAAGACTACAGATCTCTAAAGAAGAAAGGAGATGCACAGAAGGAAACTACCCAGGAAGAAAATGTAGTAGGTGATGTGTTACAAGATGCTTTGATTCTTGCATTAGATAATACTAGTGATTATTGGGTAGTAGATTTAGGGGCTTCATGTCATGCTACACCCCATAGGAAATACTTTCATGATTATGTTCCATGCGATTTTGGACATGTTTTATTGGGTGATGATGAGCCATGTAAAATTGTTTGAATGGGTAAGGTATGGATAAACGTTAAGAATGGAATTGAATAGCTATTAAAATATGTTAGGCATATTCCTGCTATGAAAAGAAATCTGATATCAACAAGGCAGTTGGGAGATGGCGGCTATCTATCTACATTTGGAGAAAAGTGGTGGAAGATCACTAAAGGATCAATGGTGATAGCAAAAGGAGACAGGGTAGGTACGTTGTATTTATGTCCCCATAATACTGACCATTCCATCTCTTTAGCTTCCACAGGAACAGATACAACATTGTGGCATAACAGGCTTAGCCACATGAGTGAGAAGGGAATGCAGATTCTCCACTCAAGGAAGTTGCTGCCAGATTTGAAGCAGGTAAGTTTGGAATTTTGTGAGAATTGTGCTTATGGAAAACATAAGAGAGTCATATTTCTCAAGGTTGGGAAACAAAAGAAGAATGAAAAGTTAGAGCTAGTGCATACAGATGTATGGGGACCGGCTCAGGTGCAATCTCTTGGTGGCTCTCATTATTATGTTACATTTATTGATGATGCAACTAGGAAAACTTGGGTTTATTGCATTAGACAGAAATCTGATGTGTTTGCTACTTTTAAGAAGTGGAAAGCTTTGGTTGAGAATGAGATAGGAAAAAGGTTGAAGTGTCTCAGATCTGATAATGGAGGTGAGTACTGTGGCAAGGAGTTTGATAGTTACAGTTTGATATTTACTGTTCATACCATGGGATTCGTAGAGAGAAGACAGTCCCAGGAACACCACAAGAAAATGGTGTGTCAGAAAGGATGAACAGAACGATCATGGAGTGTGCAAGGTGTATGAGACTGCATGCAGGTTTTTCCTTACATTTTTGGGAGGATGTTGTAAATACTGTTGTTTATTTAATAAACAGAGAACCTTCGAGTGCTTTGGATGGTGGTATTCTAGAGGAGGCATGGAAAAATAAAAAGGTAAACTACTCATTTCTGAGAACGTTTGGTTGTGAAGCATTTGTCCTTATTGATAAAGAAAATAGAACAAAGCTTGAAGCTAAATCCAAGAAATGTACCTTTATTGGATATGGGGTCGATGATTTTGGTTATCGTTTATAGGATTATGAAAATCACAAAATCATTAGAAGTAGAGATGTCATATTCAATGAAAAGGTCATGTATAAAGATCAGTTGCAGGAAAAGAAACACGAAAAGGAAAACACAGAGTACACAGTACTTGATGAAATTACAGAAAATGAAGTTCCAAAGGTGCCAGAAAATCAAGAATAGTAGCAAGTGCCTGAAACTCCTGCAAGTGCAATAAGATCTACCAGGTTAAGTAGACTCCCTAAACGATACTCTCCTTCAATGTATTATTTATTGATGACTGATGATGGTGAACCAGAATGTTATGAAGAAGCAATGCAGGTGGAAACTAGAAAAAAGTGGGAGCAAGGCATGAATGAGGAGATGGACTCATTGGTAGGAAACCAAACTTGGTATTTGGTTCATTTTCCTGCTAGTAAAATAGCATTGCAGAACAAATGGATTTATAGGTTGAAGGAAGAAGAAGGAGGTAAGAAGCAGTACAAGGCCAGACTTGTTGTAAAGGGGTTTGCACAGAAGAAAGGTATAGATTTTGATGAAATATTTTCTCCTGTTGTTAAGATGAATTCAATTAGGATTATCTTAAGTTTAGTGGCGGCAGAATATTTGCATCTTGAAAATTTAGATGTAAAAACAACCTTTCTCCAGGGGGATTTGGAGGAAGGCATATCTATGCAGCAACCACAAGGGTATGAGGTCAAAGGGAAGGAGAATTTGGTGCGCAGGTTGAAAAAGAGCTTGTATGGCTTGAAGCAAGCTCCAAGGCAATGGTATCTAAGATTTGACATGTTTATGATAGAACAAGGTTATAGTAGATGTCATTCTGACCATTGTGTTTATTTCAAGAAGCTAGACAATGAAAGAGAATTGTTGAAGCTGGAAAAGATACATACTAGCCAGAATCCTGCAGACATGTTCACAAAGGTAGTAAACAGAGAGAAGTTGAGTTCCTGCTCGGTTTCATTTGGCCTTCTAGAATGAAGGTGAAGAGGAGAAATTTGCCAAGTCCAAGGTCCAGCAAGTACAACAGCAGTGGAGTTGTTGTGATCAATCTCCAAGTGGGAGATTGTTGGTTGTGGAGCTAGATCTTCCAGTCTCATAGATGATATTGTCTTAGCCGTGCACCTGAGAGGACTGTACACTCATTCCCCTACCTTGGGGTTCAGCGGCAACCCCCCAAGAAAAAAATTTGGGGCTGTTTTCACCAACAGTTTTCGGGCCCATGGTTTTGGGTAACCCGTGGTATTTTTCCATTGTATTTCCCTTATAAAAGAAAGACATTGTAATTCGGCTAGGATTGATGTATTAGGTATTATGCATTGTAAATATCTCTGAGATCAAGAAGAGAGACTGTGAGACAGTGAAGAGGAAGTGCAGCGATTATGCTGCAGGTTGTATCCCTTCACTTTGCTGGACGGAATAATAATAAGGACTAGAAACTTCAGTGTGGAAGCAGCCCAAGTTGGGGTGAACCACGATATATCTGTCTCTCTCTTGTAATGTGTATGTGTGATTATATTTGCATTTTTGTTTATTGTTATTACTCTGCGATCCTGTTTTTCTAACAACCAAAAGTGTCACTGAAAAGGGATTTGGTGACGAACCTTAACAGACCATCTCAAAAGGAACTTATAACGACTATGTTTTAAGGACCTCCATCATATCCAACATTGGTGATGACCCTTAAAGGTCCGTAATAGGCATGACCCTCACCAATGACCTTTTTTCTTGTAGTGAGGTATGGTTTCACCTAGAACATTTGAGACTGTGAAATTTAGGAAGTAAATCATTTTATAAGATTTAGTGCAACTATGTCGATTTCATTGCTTTAACTTTAATCGATCCACCCAGACCCTTACAATTCCAAGAGACCAACTTCATTACTTCTTCCCCTGTTGTGGGTTTGCTCGAGCCCTTCCTTCCGGTTTTCCAAAGCCTTTCGAGGATTGTAACATCTTTGTTTCCTTTATGCTTCATTGTCTTCCTAACTCCATTTCTCTTTCTTGCTCACGGTGGAATCTTAAATATTTTATGCCTCTAGTATTTGTAAGAGGCCCTGATTCTAGGTGCTCATGAGACCCTTTTGAGGATTCCGGGGAGACCAAGAAAGAAGAGACCTTTCTTTACTTGACCATCTCAGACCACGAGCTGCCAGGAGGAGGGGAGCCCTTCTGTGCATTGTCTGATCTATCAACAATGACTGAAGGAGTGATGATGTTGGGGATTAAGGCGTCATTTTGCTCTGTTCTTGTTTCATTAATGGGTATTTCTGCTTCTGCGATCTCACCTTCTTTGACGCTCAGGACTGCGAACTAATTGCTAGAAGGATTTTTCCTCTCAAATTGGACTAACTCTAGATCTAGAACTTGCTGTTTTTTTTTGGATCAGGGTTTTGAACAGCCATTTTCTTTCCTTTTTTAACCTGTTACCAATCTTCTTCTTGTGGTTTTTCCAATGCCTATTTTACCGCTTTAGGGAAGTTTTTCACAAAGTGGCCATATTCGTGACATTTTTTGCATTTGAAGGCAGTTTCTCATAGTCAACTTTATGTTCATATTCCCATCCATCCATGCAGAGGCAGAAAATCTCAGGAAGACCCTTCTCCAGATCCACCTCCACATAGATTCGAGCACATGAGAATAGGGTCCTTCTGGTTCAGCTTTGTCAATGTACTTTCCGAAGGAGTTCCTAATCGCTTGAAGAGATTCATCATTCCAGTAGTGCAGAGGGAGGTGAGGTAAATGAACCCAGACTGGAACGGCTGAGGGAACGTCCTTTTTCGGGTCAAAAGATAAGCTCCATTGATTTAGGTAAAGCCCCCTAGGGCCCATGAAATATGGTCCACTTCTAAAAATCAAAATCCTGTCTTCTTTAACTTCAAAGAGAAAAGTAAAGTATCCTTTTCCACACAAACAGTGTTGGATGCCCCCAGATATCAATGGCATCCAATTTTTTTTAATCCAAGAATCCATAGTCTTAGGCGATGGCCAAATCCCAGTGAACTGAACGATCAGCCCACGTTCATTCAACGCCAGAGCCTTCAACCTTGAAGCAGCCGACATGATCTGAATCTTAGGGGCCACCTAGTGTTTGACGAACCCATCACTAGGGGAAGTTGTAGAGGATGGAGGAGGGGGAGTTGAGGCCACCAATGCCATGAAGGCTGCGTCAAGGAGGCTTCGACGGTCCTCCGGGCTGGGATCCAGGGGGGGATCCATCCCCAGGCCGCAAGGAAACCAGAACCCTAGCAGGAATACGCAGTTCGGTGTGAGGGTTCAGCAGCAGCGCACGTAAATCATAGTGACAAAAGTATATTGAGAAAATGTAGGTTATTGACTCTCTGGAGATATTCCAATTCCCTATAAATTATGACATCCTTGCTTCTTTTCTCTCCACCAATGCCAACCCATTTCTACTCATGGAGAATGAGTAAATACGAGGATTGTTGTTCTAGGGGATAGCTAAAAGCTCAAGTGTCCCCAACCCTTCAACTTCCGTAATCCTTCATCTAGAGATATGTATCCTTTCTTACAAAAATGATCTCTATTTCATTAAATTTGGAATCCCTCCTTCAACAATGATGAATATTTCAACTGCAATAGACTCTTATCCATGTTTTGGAACCCCCCTTCATCCTTCTCCTTAGCACGGTAGATTCAGATAAGTCCAATATACAAAATTTCAGATTTCCTAATAACAATCCACTTACATAGAGGCTCGGGTCCAGACAATTCCAGGAGTTTGGGAGTTCAGGAGTCTAGGTTTTTGGGTTTTAAGAGAAACACTACTCTTAGAAAGGATTGGATCTAGGTGAGTTTGGGGATTATGGAGAAATGTTGCACTTACAAAGGTCAAAATTTGAACAAGTCTAAGATCTGAGAGTTTGGGTTTCCTAATAAACACTTCATTCGCAAGGGCTTGAATCTCGATGAGTCTGGGAGTCTGAGGATCCAAGTTTTTGAAAAAATTATTTGGTCGTGATGGGATAGACAATGGGTGCCATGTCATTCACTCCAAATCACATGATCTTTTCCTAATGTGAACCATACATTTGGATATGTGCTCACTAGTGAATTCTGCACTCTGGTGTATTATCATTGACTAATGAGGTGTTTGGTTTATGTAGGAAGACACCTTCCATAGTGACATGGCATCCTTCACAACACCAGAATGTATTTTACCCCATCCTTAACAATGAACTTGATATTTTTCCAATTTTAATTGAGCTAAAAACTGAATCCGTTGTTCTTTGGATCCAATTCATATCACACCTCCCCATTCAGAGGATTTTGGTCCCTAAAATATTATAAGGAGAGATGAGGGAAACCGCTTTCAATATGGTTCCTCTCATGCCATTTCACCTTCCTTTGATTATGTCCTTTTAAACAATTTTTCCATCGTTCTTATCATGCTCTTAGGGTCATTTACTCCATATTCTATAGCACTGTGTCTTCCTTCAATTCTTCTAGTGTTTTTGGTGCAAGGTCACTTCAACAATGGGAAGAATCTGTTGATCCCCATCTCCATCCAACATGGATGGCTCGAACAAATTCAAATTTTCTACACTCACCACCAAACTCATCTTCATATACGGTGGGAGCATCAATCTAAAGACATACTCATTCAATTGTTCAAAAATGTCAAATGGTCCATACCTGAAAGGCTTGAGCTTCTTTTGCGGTCATTGTAGCCTCTCCTTGCGGAGGTGAAGCCACACTTTGTATACAACATGGAATTGATGATGTTCTCGATGTTCATCATTCCTTTCTTTGTATTGTTGTTAGATTCTTTCAATCTTCTCCTGAACCTTTAAATGTATCTTCTTAATATTGTCCAAGAATATGCTTTCCCTCTTCTCATTTCCTTGTATCTCTGCCTCATCCTTCTGCTGCCCATATGCCATATCAAATGGTGAAGGAGGTAGATATCTTAAGCAGGTCTCAAAAGGAGACTTATTGGTAGAGGAATGTAATTCCTAGTTGTAGGAATGTTGGATGTAGACCATCTGTTCATCCCATGTCTTGAGATGCATGCTATTATATCCTCTTCGTAGTTGTACTAATTGAAAACATTAGTCTATCCATAAGTTTGTGGATGGAATGCAATGGAATAATTTAAATTTGTATCCATTCTCTCCCAAAGGGTTTTCCAAAACTTAACCAAGAACCCACTATCTTGGTCAAATATGATGGATATAGGAAATCAAAAATGAATCCAAACATGACTAAATAATAGCTTCACTGCCTCTATTCTAGATATCGTCTTCTTGAATGGTATCAATACACACATCTTGTTCAAGCAAACAACCATAACAAACAGATAGTCATGACCTCTCTGCAACATGGGAAATTCTCCCACGAAGTCCATGAAGATGTTATCCCAAGGCTTTCTCAGTACTGGCAATGGCATATATAGCCCAAGATTGTGATTGCTTGGATTGATGGTGTTGCACAAGACACATCCTCTAACAAATTTTTCCACTTGCTCCTGCATCTTCATCCAATACAAATACGTCTACAAATTTGTGATTTTCTTTGTCACTCCAAAATGTCTAGTGATCTTTGAGGTGTGAGCTTCTTATCAGTGAAATCCTCCTTCCTTGGGGAATGCGCTACTTGTCTAACTTGTATAATAATCCTTCCTAGAGGGTGAATTTACTACCTTCAATGGTCATGACTTATTTCTCCTTCAGCTACATGTAGACACCTCCAAAATATTCATCTTCTTCATAATCCTCATTAAGAAGATCATGTGTGAATGGCTCAAGCTACATAACCACACTTAATGCTGCAATATTTGTCATCGGTGGCCGTGAGAGCATGTTTGCAAGTTTATTTGTGAATCATTTCTTATACTTAATCATCAGGTGGAATTATTGTAAGAATCCCAACCACTTGTAAACTTGTAATGGCTTACTTGGATCTTGTTTTGTATTTGTAGGTACTGTAGAGGTTGGTGATCTATGTGTCCATTATGGTCTCCTTTCCCAAGAGGTAGTGCCTCCATTTCTTTACTTCCTATTCAATTGAAAATATTTATTTATCATATATGGGGTAATGTAGTACTTATTTGACATGAAACAACTCATAACGGTATCATATTGATATCCCCTTTGCATGAGCACCACTCCCAATGCATAACCGCTGGCATCGGTATCCAGTTTGAATGGTCACTGCAACTTGGGCATGTACAACACTAGAGAATTACTTATCCTTCTCTTCAGGTTTTCAAATTCCTTCTATTGTTTATGTATCCAATGGAATTTATTTCCTTTTGTAGTCATGGAGTGCAAAGGTGCTACAACTGTAGAGAAATTGGCAATGAATTTCTTCAAGTATTGGGCTTCTTCCATGAAGCTTCTTACCTTAGTCAAGATGGTTGGTGTATGCCATTAATTGATGGTTGCAACCTTGTTTGGATCTACTCTCAGCTCTACTTGATCGACCATATGTCCCAAGTACACCAATGACTCCTTCCCAAACTCAGATTTCTTGAGGTTGGCAATCAATTGGTTTGTCTTCAAGGTATCCAATACGCATGTCACATGTAAAAGGTTCTTTCCACGTGTTGTTTAATATTACTATTTCATCTAGATATATTATTACAAACGAATCAATGAAGGGGCATAGTGCATCATTCATTAATCTCATTAAAGTTGCATGTGCATTGCATAAACCGAAAGGCATCACTAACCATCAGTACAAACATTATCTTGCTTTGAATTTTGTCTTCCATGCATCTTAGCTTTGATCCTCACTTGATGATATACAAAATTTAGGTCCATCTTGGTGATAACTTGGCTTGATGCAATTGATCCAGCAAGTCATTAATCCTTGGCAAGGAGTACTTGTTCTTGATTGTAATCTTGTTCAAGGATCGATAGTAAATGCAAATTCTCCAACTCCCATCTTTCTTTCGTACTATGATTATGGGTGACACACATGGTCATGTACTAGGTTTGATTACTCCTTGCTACAACAACTATTGCAGCTACTTCTTTACTTCATTTGTTTCAATGATGGATTCCATTTACAATCCGATATTAGGTAATTGTGATTATGGCAATGACTAGATTTCATGCTCCACATCTCATTTGGGTGGAAGTCCCTTAGACTCCTGACACACCTCCATGTATACTTCAATCAACTATTGGATTTATTGGTGTTTCTTTCCATTGCATCCCTTCAAAGATGCTTTCAACTCCACTTAATTTCCTTCTCCTTACTTACTTTTTCATGGCCTCACGGTATTTTTCAATGCTAGAAAACAATGAATTAAGCTCTAACGTTGTTTTTTATAACTCACGGGGAATGCACAAGGTCCTAAACCACAAAAAATGCCCTATAAAGGAATATATTTACTTATGATTTGTATATCGGAATAACTTTGACTATATATGTACCTTGCAAGCATGAGTCTATTTATGAATAAGATCAAGGACATAGGTCCTAATGGTTCCTTGGGAACACGAGGATATATTCAAGAGCTCATGTGTCTTGGTTTAATGTGGGCTTATATAATCATATGAAAATCACGTTGGTACATACAATGGCCCCCTTGTAACTATTCTTTGAAGATCCCAAACACAACCAAATATCAATTTTCAAATTTTGGGAAACCTCTTTGGAGATTCCTAATATATTATGTAAATTTTTTACTTAGTTGAAGGCCCTAGAATGACCTCTCCAATAAACACTTAAGGTATGGTTTCACTTTGAACATTTGAGATTGTGAAATTTAGGAAGTAAATCATTTTATAAGATTTAGTGCAACTATGTGTATTTCCTTCAATTGGATCCTTATTTGGTACACCACCTTAATCATAAATGAAATTTTCCTTAACTCGTAGATTCCACATTTCTTCATAGTTCTAGTTAGTGTTAAATGATAACTATTCTCGATTCTCCATTCACAACCGAATTTTACTTGATCCCAACCAACATATAATTGGTTTTTATGTAGTTATTCCTTACATTAGTTTGCCAAGGAAAGATTTGGTATGCATCCCAAACATAGGGAGTATAACTTTCCATCTTAGATGATAGAGGCCTCCAATTTGGGGCCTATCTTTTGTTTTAGAATTGAATCTAGTTATTTTTCTTGCTTATGATAGACTAGCACTCCTATCTAAACATTGACCCCTTTCTCCCTTACAGTGCAATGCCTAATTTTCTAAACATTAACCCCTTAATTTTCTATACACGTTACTTTCTCTTTGTCTTTCTCTAAGTTTAATGCTTTTCAAATAAACATTTTTAAAATATTGGCTTTAGCCTTTCAAAGTCATCTTGATCTTTAATTAACCACCCTTATTGTATTCAATATGAAGATACTATTATCAATCACTTTTTCAAATCTATCCTCCATAACGACTAATTTTACTTTATAAACTTTAATGTGTTTAGCAATTACTTGGTATTCATGTAAATTATGGTCTTGATAAATTACATTGTTGTTTCCCTAGTAATGGAGAGACAACCTCAATCAATTGAACCCGTGATTGGATTTAATCCTTTATTGTCCTCAAACTCCTAATTTATGAGTGGACTATTAAGTATATTATCACAACCTTTGCATCTTTCTTTTGAACCTTGTTAAAGTGATTGTAAAGTAAAACAACCCATCCATTTTTGTGAAGTGAGATTTCAAGTGTAGGTGCGAAGTAAACACATGTGACATATTTGAGTTTCAAATGAACTCGATCACATTTGGACCTAGGTTTGAAGTAATCTCAATGGTGAAAATATTATTATTTTTTGTCATTTTTTAATATGTATTTGTTTCCATTACAATATGTTATTCATGCTCACAAATGATGAAATTTAAACAGTTTTTACATATTACAAATATATAATTTTTATATATTGATTTCATTATTTAAGGTTTTAAAAAGCTTTATCAACACAAACATATATCTTAAAAAAATTAAAATAAATTATATAATTATACAAAAATATCCATATAAATATAAAGATGTCTATTCTTTTATATTTTTGTTTAATCTTATATGTGAAAAAGCACTATCATTAACTTCCACTCATCTTCAAATAAAATTCTTACTTAAACATAAAATTTTATCCAAAATTTCCAAATAACTTCACAAAAATAACCATGTAATCTTACTTGAAATAAAATTTTACCTAAAATTTCCATAAAAAACTCAACTACACAAAAATATCCATATAAAGTTTAAAGATGTATATTTTTATTAGATTTTATCTGTAAAAAGAGAGTATCGTTAACTTGACTGAATTAAAATTTTATCTAAATTTGAAAATAAAAAATTACTCAATTGTTCAGTTCTTAGTTCTTTGTGTGATAACTGTATTACCGGTGTGCACATTCAAACCACCCTGAACCTAATGAACGAACGAAGAATATGTTACACCAATACGGGACGACGCTGCTGGAACGTGTAGAAACAGGTTAGATTTAATCATATAATCGTCCCCCGCATCTTAGTGATTGAAATTTTCTACATAAATGAAGTTTCCGATGACTCTTTGTGTGATAATCGTAACTTTCTTTCATCCGAAAGCTCCTTTGCAAACCTGCCAAAATCGTTTCAATACGATCAATATGATTCAAACTGAGCAACAAACAATGTTTAAGATATTATTCATCGCTCTCATCTGTGCCTCTCAAGAATAAATGAAATTGAAATGAGGTCGATATATTCACCTAGTCAATGCATCTTTGTTAGTGCCTTCTTCTGGCACTGCCTCAAACTCGCCAGTCTGTATATTTACTCTTGAAACATGCTCCTCCAACAGGCTTTTGCCTATATTTACCAGGTTATTAAGATTTGCCTTCGTTGAGAGAACGGTTGAGCTTGTATCTCCAGTTAACTTAACCTGTAGTAAGGTGATTGGGCTTGTGATTGGGTTTGTATTAAAGTGGACATTCAGGCCCCATTCAGAATTGAGTGGTTATGATCGTAAATATAGCTTTGTAAATATAAGAATTTCTAAAAAAGTTAATTCAATCTCTTACACCTCTTTACTATGGTCTATGCAAAAAAAACAAATTATTCTAATGACTTAACTAGAAAAAAATGTGAAACTGTAAGGTTTGTGGTTACACCAAAACTTGCAAATTTTGATAAACATTCTAAACCAAACAAATCTTCCCATGATCCCAGTGAGCGATCCTTATCTGGATTGCTGATTCCTCTATCCAACTAACATGGAGCAACGTCAAAGGTTGACCTCCATGCCCGTTGGAGAGAGGAAATCAGCAATTGAGATAAGCTCAGGCATCCCAGTGTGGTGACAGTTAGTGAAATTTTACCAACATCTGCAAATTTTGATATAAACGCCAAACCTTACCTTACATGAAAGAAACAAATTATTTCAATGACTAAACCAGTAACTAAACGAAAAAATGTAAGTACCTGGATTCTAAGATAGTTCTTTTGTGATTGCGCAGCTTGGAACACAGTGCAGGCGACAATGTCCACTATATCTGCACTAGACTGCGAAAACATATCAAGTATGGGGGTATTGCTGCCGTTTGATAACCATTGAATCAGTCCCCACTTTGCAGCCTCAGCAGCTGTGTAACTAGCTGCAGTCATTCCGGTTCCAAGAGAAACCACCAGAAACTTGCTAGTGTCCTGTTTAAAGCAAATAGCCTGATCAGTCACTATTAAGGAATTCTTAGTTGCATCAATCCAATTTAAAATTACTGACCCGAATTTGGGACGATGGCATTAAGAAATCTGGATTGCCTAAGAGAGCCTCTTTAGTCACCTCGTTTATCGCAAGTAACGTCTGCAACATAAATTTAGATAACATAAAAAAAAAACCAGTAGTACCATAAAGATTTTAAATCTGTGTCATATGAGTATCAAAGAAATCTAAACCATTTGACAATTTCGTTTGAAATTTATCTGGTTTAAATAGTTTTTCTAAATGCATAGATAAATTCAGCCTCTTCAATAAAACTGGAGACACACAGATTAAAGTTTAATACTATTATGTATATAAGATTTTAAAAATTTCTGCTCAAACTTCAAACTTTTTAGGCTACGTGTATAAGTAACCCATTAGCTGAAGAAAAATATATAAACATTTCTTACTGGATTGTTTGCTGCAACTCCCCCATCTATGAGATTAAAGCTTTCGGTATTTCCCGAGGAATCTTTCGTTTCGAAGTAATAAGCAGGAAGTAATGTTGGAGCTGCTGAAGTTCCAATGCAGGCATCAGACAAAAGTGCATCTTTCAATACACGACTTTTGGCCTGGAAAGAGATTTATGATATCATATTACATTTACTGGTATAATTGGAAATCAGTCCTTTTTGAAAATTATAGCAGGAAAAAAGATTACCGCAAAAGTTGAGAATATTGCAGGTTCCTGGAACTTGATGTCATATGCCGGAATCATGACGTTGGTTAGCGTCTGGTGTAATCGTATATTCCCCAAATTCTCTCTGATGATCTTGTGCAGGTAAGTCCCTGAATATAAGGGGCCGATTAAAGTCCTTACAAACTTCGCGCATCCTCTGTCAATAGGTCATTTGAATGAACATTATTGCTGTTTGTAACCTAAAAACCGAAGAACAATAAAACGTTGAAGACTCACGTGATCTCTGGAAAAATATAACGCGATTGTTCTAAATAAAAGTTAGTAATGCCCTTCGCAGTAAATAGAGGACGATTGTTTTTATTTGGACAAGCTAACATCGCAGTGATCAATCCTCCAGTGCTCGTCCCGGCAATAATGTCGAAATAATCAGCAATCCTTACGTCTGGACCGTCAAGTTCCTGTTACAAATTGCCATAACTCAGTTTCTCACATATATTATAGTGTATATACCATATACCCCTTTTCCAATTTGAATACATTAGATTACTCATAAATACCTGAAGGTTTGCATCAATACCTGAAGCTTCGTTTCCAGGAATTCGAGAATAGTAGATGGGATAATGCCTCGGACTCCTCCTCCGTCAATACTTAGAATTGTTATCATATTTCCAGAAGATGGTGGCAGATTCCTGCAAGTAGTAGCCATGGCTAGTGCTCGATGACTCACAAATACGTTTCTATAAACAGCCGGTATATTGAATGAATGAATGCAATTTGTGGGGAATATATTTCAGTGGACAGGATGCAGTTTATGTGGATGTATTTTTGTGCAGGGGTACAGTATTTATAAATTTGCACAACTGATCCATTTTGAGGTAGATTATAACTTGCATTTAGCTTCATCTTGATCGTGTCGACGTTATCGACAATAAGAATAAAAAAAGAAAAACAGATTGCCAGTAATAAGAAAATTCACGCAATCTTGGTTCTAACCTCACAGGAATAATTACGCAATTGTTTGAACAAGTATGTAATATGGTAGCTGCTTCGTGTAAGACTGGTAGCTTTGAATAATTAAATAGTCAATAGTTCTGGTAGCTTCTGGGTTCATATTAGAATTAGACAATCCTATTAAGTCACATAATCATGTTAATCCAATAACCTTCCATAATCTGGAGGATGTCGATGTCAATGCGATAAGTAGATGCCTGCAAAATTCTCGACAGATATCCCTTCCATTTTCCAATTTCCTCTTCAGGTTGTTTGTTTCGTGTGAAACAAGTTATGTCATTATACGTATGGTTTTTAAAATTTAGATTTAAATCTTAATTTTTAAAATTTTTAAATATACAACAATAGTTGTATATCAACCTATTTTGGGATTTTAGATAAGAAGGAACTCTTGTTTCTTTAAGATTTTTTTTTTTTAAAGATATTTTACATAGATGTGAAGTATTGGATTGTAGCATTTGTTGTAAAAAATCTTGGAGATGGATAGAGTAATCTAAAAGTTCTTTATAACATATAATCTTAAAATTAAAACCAATACATTTTATTTTTATAATATATAATCTCAAAATTAAAACCAATACACTTTATCTTATATTTCTTCATAAAAGTGAGTCTCTCTCCATTGAGAGCATGGCTATGTTATGGCGAGGTACCTAATGTACAAGAACAAGATAAACAACATGGGAGACAAAGGCTTCTTAAGATTGCATCATGTGTTGTAGTTAAATAAACAAGGATAAAGAAGAAGAAAAACAACACACATAGAGACACAAAAGTTCACCATACTACATATGACTACATTCACAAGAAAGCCTCTTTCCCCAATAGCTTTCATTGTTACAAGAGGCCTATGCAAGGAGTCAAGTATATATATTTGATCTCATAGTATCAAAAACCCTAAACCATCAAATGGTATTGGAATACAATGAGCATAATCAACCCGGTTTGAAGAATGAGTTGTTACCAACTATTACACAATTGTTCAAGAAAAACCTAGGAACTATAATTGTCCTCTAAATCAGGCTTCACATCCCAACAATACTCTACTTGAAGTTTGATTCATGATGACGGAAACCATGCTCGGAGATTTTACTGGCTTTCCATGGTCACAGTTTTACAAGACAAAGAAAAGCTTTGAAGAACTCCAACTTCTCCTTTGGAAGAACCTTGGTAAATGCATCTACAGGATTAGCTTCTCTTTCTGAATTCAACCTTGGTGAATACATATGTAGGATGACCATCTTACCTTATTTGAGGATACTTTGAATAAATTGATATGGTAGATCTATTTGATTCGTTTGCGAATGAAATGCTGCATTTTTTTCCCAATTGTATACACTTTTGTTATCAATATATAACATGAAATCCTTTTTCCTACTACTTAATTAAGACAATAGCCTCTACAACCACAACATTTCCTTAGCTTCTTCAGTGATTGCAATATACTATGCCTCAGTAGTGTCGAAAGAGCCACAACCTTCTATAACCTGGAAATCTAGTCGAGCCAATGTGAACACATACCCGGTTGTAGAGCGTCTTCGATCTTTAAGTCACCAGCCATGTCTAAGTCTACATATCCTTGCAATTTTGCATCTACTCCTTTGAATTTCAATATATTATATGATGTGCCTTTCAGATATCTTAGAATCCATTTCGCTGCCTACCAATGAATTTTCTCTGGATTACTTATATATCTACTGACCACTCCCACTGCTTGGTAAATGTCTGGTCTTGTACATACCATTGCATACATAAAGTTCCCAAGTGCCGAAGAATAAGGTACTTTTGCCATGTATTATTTCTCTTCAAGTGTCTTAGGACACATCTCACAAGATAATTTGATATGATTTGCTAAAGGTGTACTCATTTCCTTAGCATTCTTCATGCCAAACCTATTGAACACCTTTCCAATACATTTTTCCTATGATAGTTTTAATTCTCTATTCTTCATGTCTCTAATAATTTCCATTCCAAGTATTTTCTGTGAAGCACCCAAATCCTTCATAGAAAACATCATAGCCTACTGTTTCTTTAACTTGTTAATTTCAATCTTGCTAGATCCTGCTACTAGCATATCATTAACATATAATAACAATAGTTCAAATTCATCATTATCAAAAGACTTATAATAGACACAATGGTCAAATTCACATCTAGATAAATTTTGTTCGGCCATAAATGAGTCAAATTTTAAGTGTCATTTCCTTAGATCATGTTTCATCCTATACAAACTTCTGATTGAATCTGCACACTAGGTCCTCTTTACCTTTCTCCTCAAAGCCTTTGGGTTGCTTCGTGTACGACTCATCCTCCAAACCACCATGTAGAAAATTTTTCTTGACATTAAGATAATCCAACTCTAGATCATGAACAACGACTACACCCAACATTGCTCTGATAGAGGTCTTTTTTACAAATGGTGAAAACATATCTATGAAATCAATGCCTTTTTGCTAAGCATAACTTTTGACCACCAATCTATCCTTGTATCACTTCTTCCCACCTACCTCTTCCTTCAACCTATACACCATTTGTTTTGTAATGCTTTCCTCTTAGCTGGAAGAGGAACTAATTCCATGTGTGATTCCCCATCAAAGATTGCATCCCGTCTCTCATGTCCTTCGTCCATTGCTTTTTGTCTTTATTCACACATGTTTCTTCAAATGTAGATGGTCAGATTCATCACAAAGTAATAAGTATTGAAGGAAATATCTATACCTTGTTGAAGGCCTACACTCTCTTATAGACCTTCTAACCTGAGGGATTTGCTCCTATGGTGTATCGTCCTCGGAAGTACTATTGGGGTGATCTTGTTCTTCATTCTCATGTAGGTTATGGGGTTCAACATGTGGTTGTATTTGTGGATGAACCTGCACCAGTCGTTGTGGTTGATTTCTAATCACCTTATGTTTCCGCAAACAACTTCCATTTGTGATGTCTTCTAATAGAACATACTCCTTGGCTGATACATTCTATTCTTGTAGATTATGCATTACCCTTTCATTGAATATCACATCCTTGCTTCGTATTACTTGTTTGGACACTGGATCCCATAATCAATAACCATATTTTTCATCTCCATATCCAATGAAAATACACTTTTTAGATTTCATGTCAAGCTTTGTTCTTTTTATTTTGGAACATGAACAAAATATTCACATCCAACCAATCTTAGATGATCATAAGAAATATTCTTACCCAACCAATTCTCTATCGGAACTTCAAAATATAACCAAGAAGATGGTACCTATTAATCAAGTACGTGCGGTTGTATTTATAGCCTCTTCCCAAAACGTTTTTCCTAGTCCTTCATTTGAGAGCATGATGTATGCTCTCTCCAAAATAGTTCCATTCATCCTTTCTATTGAACCATTCTCTTGTGGTGTAAGAGGAACTATCTTGATTCTCTGAATTCCATTCTTTGTACAATATTGGTAAAATTATTTCGAACAATACTCACCCCCATTATCATATTTCAAGCATTTAATCTTACTACCAGTTTTATTTTCTGTAAGTGCCTTGAAGGTTTTAAATATACCGAAAAATTAAGACTTCTTTTTCATCATGTAAATCCAAACCTTCCTAATGCAATCATCCATAAATGTAACAGAATACGTAGATCCACCAATTGATGTTACCTTTGAGGGGCCAAAGACATCTGAATGCACTAGCTACAATGGTCTTGTTTTCTTCATATGTTCCTTGGTAGAGAATATTGTCCTCTTTTGTTTACCGTATATGCAATGTTCGCATAACTCCATATACACTACTTTCAAACTTGGAAGATAATTCTTCTTATGCAATCTCTCAAGGGCCTTCTTGCTCATGTTCCCAAACCTTTTATGCCAAATCTCTATTCCACTATCTGTGACTCCTAATGTAGCTTCCACTTCTATCTGGCCCTCTAGCACATATAATGCACCAAATTTTCATCCTTTGGAAATCATCAAAGCTCCTTTTGTTACCTTCCATGCACCTGCTCCAAATGTAACACTATACCCAAGAGCGTCCGAGATCAGGTTTCTTCTTAGTTGAGGAACATGTCTCACATCCTTTAGCAACCAATTGTTTCCATTTTTCATCTTTAGTAGAACATCTCCTTTTCTAATGATATTGCAACGCTCATATCACTAAGATAATATTTGCCAAAATTACCAGCCTAGTAATTTCCAAAACAATCTCTACATGATGTTGGATGAAATGATTCTCTTGAGTCTATTACCCAAACATCTATAGTGGTTTCTCCTACAGATAGGACAAGAGGATTTGTATCTTTTTAATAAGTTATATTTTCCTCATTCTTCATAGATTGGTTTTCAACATTCTATTTTCTCAATAACCAACAATAATTTTTCTTCTTGTGTCCTTCCTTACCAAAATGCCAACAAGTACCCTTTCTGCCTTTGGATTTTGATCTTTTGCTAGATTTTGTATTTTGATCTTCCCCTCTGATTATTCTTCCCTCATTCTTTTGTTCTCCTTCTATCACTGGCTGCCAAAGCATCTCCAGATTATGTAACTTGATTTTTCCTTCTCATGTCGTCACTGAGAAGAGCCCCAACAACATCATCAAATTTTAGCACTCTTCCCTTCTTACCATATCTAAAACTTGATATAGATATCGAGTTGCTAACAACGATAACCAATCCTTCCCAACTATCAGGCAATGAACACAACAATAAGATAGCTTTAATCTCATAGTCCAGTGTGATGCTTACTAGATAGCTTTAATCTCATAGTCCAGTGTGATGCTTACTGATAATAATTGACTAATGAAGGTATTGAACTCATTCAGGTGATTAGTGATCATACCACTTTCCTGCATATTTAAATTGAACATTTTCTTCATTAAAAATACCTTGTTTGATGCAATGGGCATCTCATACAGGTTTGATAAACAATCCCACAATCCTTTTGTTGTATTTTGTGTTGAGACATTGAACAAGACAATGCTTGATAAAGAGAGAATGATCGTAACTATTGCCTTTCGATTAAGTTTGTCCCATTCTTCTTCAAACATTATAGTTGGCATTTTTTATTTCCCTTCTAGCATGACTCAAAGGTCCTTTTGGATCAAAAGGGATTCTAAGTGCAACTTCCACATTCCAAATACATCCACAAGAAAGCGGGTTTTCTCTATGCCTTTGCTAAAATGGGCATATATATATATATATATATATAGATAGATAGATATAGATATATATCGCATAGTATCAAACAACCCTATTTCATCAAGTGGTATTAGAATACAATGGGCATAATCTACATATTTCTAAGAATGAGTTGTTACCAATTCATATCTTTATACCTAGATTTCCAAATTTTTAATCCAATTGAAATGGTTTATTGTTTCAATTTCATTTTTAAATGTATAAATAGATTCACACACCTACATGCAACCTAAATAGCTAATATCTCATATTCTAAGGAATATTTAAGAATATCTATTTAGTTTTTATTTATTATTATTGATGTAATTTTAAGATGGTTAAAATGTATTTGTATTATCGTGTGTAGGTTTTTTTATGAAATAAAACTCTCTTGGAGCTAGGCATTACTAATACATAGTGCGGATTATCCGTGGGGTTTGGAGTAGAGTTTCATTTTTAGTCGTACCTTTCGAGTTTTTAATAAATTTTTAAATTATAAAATAAATTCTAAATATTTAATGAATATTAGTAACTGGTTAAAATAGTCTTTTTGTATTAAAACTTAATACATAATCTCAATTTTTTTAAGAAAATAATAATGATTGAAATTTTAAAATTGAATTAACTAAAATAAAACCAAAATTGTGTCAACACTTGTGCAATCAAATCAGGTGGCGTGTATAGTCCTGAAAATCCCTTCCACCTACCTTTTCTTTATTTCTTCGACATTTTCAAACAGAAGTTATTATATTTAAAGGAAGTATGGATTCATCTCACCATTGCTTCTTGATCGAGAAAATAAGAAGAACATTACAATTTAAGCTTCAGAGAATTTTGAGTCCACGTAAAGATTATAATCTAAGAAACATTTTCAGTCCCTCTCAAGATTACAAGAACGACTTGGTTGTCAACATGTTTTATATATAGAGAGAGAGAGAGAATTTGAAATTTTCTCTATTTGAGTAGTCTAAAATATTTTAATTGGATTTGAGACTTTGTAATTTAAAACACTCAATCCTGTAAGTTAGTTCACCCAAATACTGAAATTCAAAACACTCCATCATTGAAGTAAGTTTACTCAACCAGATGAAACTGAAAACACTCCATCACTCAAATTCAAAATACTTGAAGTTATAAATTTATAAATTAATCCAAAATATTAATATATAATCATCTGATCAATAAAAATGGGGTGATAACGTGGTTTCATCAAAGCTGTTAGCGGAGAATTCAAAACGGCATTAAGCGCCATGGAGGTGAGAGATCGAATCCCACTGGTTCCTCGTTATTCAAGGATATGGAATTGATTTGAATAGCACAGTTTAATTTGAGGATGTTCATGGTGTCCACCCTGGGCAGGGCCCCACCCTATATGGAGTGAAGGGCCTTCAAACAGGTAGAAATTTGACAAAAATTTCACCGCCATTTTTTACGGGTTAAGCAAACGTTTTTTACTGGTTCTTTGGTTTTTTTTCGGGAGAGTGAAAATAATAGATCATATTTGACAGGGAAAATAACCCTGACGAGTATTTCGCTCATCAAATTTCAGCATTGCCTGAAAAAACCATTTTCATATACAATTAACCGTATAAATATAATCCAATAAATGGGTGTGTCCCTTTCATCCGACCTAATTAGCCAACCTATCGAGTTCATGATGACTCTTTCTTTGGTATACAGAATTTTAGGGTTATTCAAGAATTGAATTCAAGTTATAATAGTACGGAGAATTTGACGAGGAGTAAACCTTTAAGAAAATTCAATCAAATATTTCTTTATATCTTTTCTTAGGGAATAACATGGAGAGAAAATTAGTTTTTGAACAAATTATCAAGCACATTATTATTATTTAATTCAATATTACATTAAAATTTACTAGAGAACACGTAGTGAACTAAATCAATACGGTGGGAAATGAAATTTTGCAACTAAGGGTTAAGAGGTGGTGTCACAACCCCGAGGCTTCATGCCGTAGGCATGCTTGATCCTTGGCAATTATCTAGCATTGCCTAGAATTTCTTCCCAAGGACTTGCTCGTTTGAGGTTACTCTTTGGTAGACCATGCCTCCTCACTCATGGTATGCCATACCTTCCATTGTGAGGTTCTTGTTGTATGAGCCAACCTTGCCTGAACATTTGGACACTCAACTTATTAAGATTGTATGTGATGTCATGTTAGCTTAGTTATTCTAGTCAAACGACAATATAACACAAAGGAACAAACATATACAACATGTACAATGGTACCAAAACTTGGGTACTGGAAAGTCTTATGAACAAGTTGCAATCGAGTGAGGTTTGGTCAATGACCATAACCTCTATTACAAAGGGAATGTGACCATAACCTTTATTACAAAGGGAATGTGGCCTATGCCTGCTGCCTAAAATACAACAAGACAAACCTAGGGAAAATCCTACCCAACACTTATATTTGTTTGTTGTCGCCTTTGTCTTCTTTCAACACTTGCCTACTTGTTCCTTCAACTTCAACAAAACTTGGTTTCTCTTTGCCTCAATGACCCTTCAACCGCAAATCTTATTGTCTTTTCTTAGCTCCCATTGGATGCCTTTGCCTATTGCACATGCCCTCTACTTATACTCTCAAAAGTGCCTTCTCAATGTCTCGATGCGCTTTGTCGAAGCCCCTTGTCGACTTGCCAATGTGCCTTTCCAAAGCTGACTTCCCCAAGTGGTCGCAATATGGAACTCATCCAAATCCTTTGTTTGTGGGTGCACTTTTCCACGCCTTTCTCATGGAGGCCCTTTTGTAGCAATGTGGTCTTGATTAAACTCTTGGACAACATCGACACTTTCCCTTGGTTGCACCTTGCTACGTGCACCCTTTGTTTTTTATCTTCCTACTTGTAACCTGTGTGCCCAAGCCCCTTTGTCCACAAACTCAACTAAGTGGATGCACCCATCAGGACGCTAAGTGCACCCATTCCCATCGACAAGGTGTTTAGGCATGTTGAAGGATGAGGACAATACATCCTTCCCCACCCAACAAGTTGTCATCCTAGCAACATCCAATCAATTGTTGTCTAAGAGCATCGAGATTCCTCTACTCTAAATCCTAAACCTTGTATTCATACTACCACAAAGAATCCTTTCACTCTGAGTTGTCCTTCTCATCAGGTGAATTCTTCCAATGGATGAAGTACTCCTACCTTCATTTTTTTTTCGTTCTGAACCACTTTGTGAACCAACACCTTCTCCACTTCACATTCCAATCATTCTACAATCATAACATGCGCACTTGAAGGTATTTCCCTAATAGGATCCTCTTCATCAAATTTGTATGCACACAACTGACTAATGTGAAATATCAAGTGGGGGTTGCTTAGATGTTCGGGAAGCTTCAACATGTACATGACCTCCCCTATCTTCTCAAGAATATCAAAGGGGCCTTTATACCATTGTAGTTATGTACAATACATGTCTACTAGTGGTTTGAAATACTCCTTACTTTTCTTTAAAAGCAAGACCTTGTCACCTGCTTGGAACTCCACATCTCTTCTACCTTGGTCTACCCAATGTTTTATCTTCTCACCTACCTCGTTTAGCTAGATTTGTGCTCTCTCCAACCAATTGTGCCATTTCTTCAGAAATTGAACTGTTGAAGGGTTTCTCCCACAGAATCCTTCCATCACAGTGTGTAGCATCACAATTTGCTTCCTAGTGGCTAAATCAAATGGAATGAACCCTATGGATGATCTCTTCTCAAGTTATAAGAAAATTGTGTGGAGTACAATAGCTCCAACCAATTTGTTTCATCTTCCCACATGAAGCGTCTCCAGTAATTTTCCAAAAAACAGTTTATCTTGTATGTTTCCTTGTCATTTTGTGGCTGGTGACTTGAGCTCATCAATAGCTTAGTCCCCACAAGCTTGAACAATTTTTTCCAAATGTGCTTGGAAAACCTTATGTCCCTATCCGAAACGATGTTAAGTGACAACCCCCAAATCTTCACAACATGAGCCTTGAAAAACATCCTCGGGATGTCCTCTATTCAATAAGGCACCTTTGTGGGAATTTAAATGTTGCATACTTGGAAAAGCTATCCACCAAAACAAATATCTTATTATAGAATTGTGTCATTTGTAGATGAGTGATGGAGCCCATCGAGGCACTTTCCCATGATCTCTCCGGCATGGGAAAGGGTTGAAGTGGACATGATATCATCTAGGTATTGATATTATTGTCTTGATGGAAAACCACACAAGTTTTTACATACTCTTTGACATCCCTCTTCACGCAGTCCCAACAGTAACCCCTCTCCAACAATGAAAGTGTGTGTTGGATTTATGGGTGCCCAATTGGAAATGACATTAAGAGCCACGAAGGTGTGAGATCAAATCCCACTGGGCTCCTCGTCATTCAAAGATACAAAAGCGATATGAATAACACACATTGACCTTAATGCACAGAGTAAAATTTCTCTGAGTCAGTTTGAGGATGTTCATGGTGTCCACCCTACCAAGGGAAGGGCCCCACACTATGGCATGAAGGGCCTTCAAATAGGTAGAAATTTGAAAAATATTTCATTGGCAATTTTTACGGGTATGGTGCTATAAGCAAACGTTCTTTTCTTGTTTTTTCAGTGAAAATAAATAGATTATATTTGACACGGAAAATAGCCATAGCGAGTATTTTGCTCATCAAATTTCAACATTGCCTAAAAACCCCATTTTCATATACAATTATTAGTATAAATCTAACCAAACAAAATGGGTGTGTCCCTCTCATCCAACCTAATTAGCCAAGGAGTAGTTTATTTATTATATGTTTTGGAATTTGCGATGGGCTTTGGTCTGAATCTGGTAAAAAAAAATTGGATAATCCAAATTTGGAAATGTTTAAATTGCGTTTTTGAATTCATAAATAGATTCAACACCCTCAAATACCCTCATGGCACCAAAATTATGCAATTTCCATAGCTAATATATGTGATTCTAAGATTTTTTAAATATTTCCAACCAGAATTCGAACAAAATAAGATGAAAAATATACTCATAAAAGGTTGATAACGTAGAATATTTAGACTATACCATTAGCGAATAGATCGATTTCATGACAACTCTTGCTCTGGTATACAGAATTTTAGGGTTATTGCTCGCGACTACTTCCCAAAGCCGACTTCCCAAGTGGTCACTGCATGCAATTCATCCAACTCCTTTGTTTGTGGGTTCGCTTTTCCATGCCTTGCTCATGGAGGCCCCTTTATAGCAAAGTTGTCTCGATTAAACTCTTGGCCAACATTGACACTTTCCCTTGGTTGCACCTTGCTGCATGCACCCTTTGCTACCGATCTACCCACTTGTAACATTTGCTCCCAAGCCCCTTTTTCCAAAAACTCAACTAAGTGGATGCACCAATCGAAAAGCTGAGTGCACTCATTCCCATCGGTAAATCGTTTAATCCTACGAAGGATGAGCACATTACATCCTCCCTCACACAACAAGTTGTCATCCCAACAACATCCAGTCAATTGTTGTATGAGAGCACCGAGAGTCCTCTACTTGAACTCCCAAACTTTGTATTCATACTACCACAAAGAATAATTTCTCTCCTAGTTGTCCTCCTCATCAGGTGAATCCTTCCAATGGATGGAGTACTCCTACCTTCAATTTTTTCTATGCCAAACCACTCTGGGAACGAACACCTTCTCTAGTTCGCATTCCGGTAAATCTACAATCATAGCAGGTGCCCTTGAAGGTCATGCCCTAATAGGATCCTCTTCATCAAATTTGCATGCACACAACGGAATAATGTGAAACATCAGGTCGGAGGTGCTCAGATGTTCAGGAATCTTCAACATGTACGTGAGCTTCCCTATCTTCTTAAAAATATCAAAGGGGCATTCATATCATTGTAGTAAGATGTAACACATGACTACTGGTGGTTTGAACTGCTCCTTACTTTTCCTGAGTAAGACCTTGTCACCTACTTGGAACTCAACATCTCTTCTACCTTGGTCTACCCAATGTTTCATCTTCTTGGTGTCCTTGTTTAGCTAGACTTGTTCTCTCTCCAACAAACAATTGTGCATTTCTTCACAAATAGAAGTGTTGATGAGTTGCACCCATAGAAGTCTTCCATCATGGTGTGTAGCATCACCAAGTACTGCCTAGTGGCTAACTCAAACCGAATGAACCTTATGGATGACCTCTTCTACAAGTTATAAAGAAATTGCGTTGAGTCCAATAGCTCCGACCAATTTGTTTGATCTGTCCACACAAAGTGTCTCAAGTAATTTCCTAGTAGACAATTGATCTGCTTTGTCTTCACATTGGTTTGTGGGTGGTGACTCGAGCTCTTCAACTACTTAGCCTCACAAGCTTGAACAATTTTGTCCAAATGTTCCCAATGAACCTTGTGTCACTGTCCGAAACTATGTTCAATGACAACCCCCAAATCTTGTCAACATGAGCCTTGAAAACATCCTTGGGATGTCCTCTACAGAAAAACGGCACCTTTGCAGGAACAAAGTTTGCATACCTGGAAAACCTATCCACCACAACTAATATCCCATTATAGCCTTATGTCATCGGTCGTTGAGTGATGAAGTCCATTGAGATGCTTTCCCATGGTCTCTCCAACATGGGAAAGGGTTGAAGTGGACATGATATCATCTTTTTGTCGATCTTGTCTTATTGGAAAACCACACAAGTTTGCACATACTCTTTAACATTGCTCGTCATGCAGTCTCAGTAGTAACCCCTCTCCATAATGCAAGTGTTTGTTTCATTTCTGGGTTCCCATCCCAAAGAGAGTGATGGAACTCATTCATCATCTCCCTCCGTAGGTTCATAATTTTCAACACATATCATGGCACTCACCAAAATACAACAACCCCTCCTTTATCCAAAACCTCTTGGTATTTCCTTTGTTTTCCTACTTCATGATATTCAAGGCAGTTGGGTTGACCTCCAATGCTACCTTAGTATTCTCTTGCAAATCTACCTATAATTTTTATTGACCTTCCATCGACATCAAAATGTATTTTCCCTCATCCACTACTACAACAATTTGAGCCTTATAACTTAGTGCACTGCCACAACCTCATTTAACTTACCCAGCCGATACTCAATCATCATTTCAAAATTTGACAAGAAGTCCTTCTAATGAGCCTGCTTCATGGACAACTTGGGTTACATCATGAAGTATTTGGTCATGATGTTGTCTATTCTCACCATGATAGGATTTCCTAGTAAGTAGTGTCTCCATGCTTGTAGACACTGCACCACAATACTCATCTCCTTATCATGAATGAGGTACCTTCATTCCCTGACTTGGAGCTTCTTGCTCTCATATGCTACTAGGTTCCCATCTTGTTTCAAAGCCCCACTAATTGCAAAGGATTCCCAACAATTCTCTAACAAACACCATGATCGTTTCTTCTTCAACAAGTCACTCAAGGGCACCAAAATCTTGGAGTATCCCTCTACAAAAAGCCAATATTAGTTTTCCAATCCCAAGAAATTCCTTACCTCAAGCATGGTCTTCAGCTCTTCCCTTTCTTCTATTTCCCTTACCTTCTTGGGGTCCATGCTGACTTCCCCAATTGGTTGCATGCAACTCATCCAACTCCGTTTTGTGTGGGTGCACTTTTCCATGGCCTTCCTATGGAGGACCCTTGATAACAAATGGTCCTCATTCAACTCTTGGTTTATGTTGACACTTTCCCTTGGCCGCACCTTATTGTGCACATGCTTTTTCAATGATCTTCCCATTTGTATCCTATGCACTTGAGCCCCTTTTTCTGATAACTCATCTAAGTGTATGCACCCATCAGGAATGTGAGTGCATCCATGCACATCAGCAAGGAATTTAGGCCCACGAAAGGGTGAACATGTTACAAGTGACCTCTCTATCTTCCGTACCTAAAGATCACTATAGGAAAACCCTTCTATGTTCTGGATAGCCATACTCTTATCTAAATATAATGGGAAGAAGTGTATATGGAAGGAATACTTGAAGGGAAAATTTAATAGAGTATGAACAAATAGAAAAAACATAATAAGATATGGTAGAAGAATACCATAGATTGAAGGAAAAAAAATCATGAGAAGATGTGCAAATACACATAATAACTAATAACAGTATGTTAATTAACCATGTAAATGAGTTTGAAAACATAATATATTGAAGAGATTACTCATGAACAATAAACCATGCACTTTCAGCTACAAGTTATGAACAACACATTCTACAAAAGGAGGGACACAACATAATAATTCATACAAAATCAATGACAAGTCCTACTAAATTCATAAATAGTTTAATATTTGAGAGTGAAATGAGGTTTGGTAAATATGTCTAGAGGGTTCTTATGGAGCATGAGCTAGGTTTTGAGTAAGAATCACATGATACAATACAAATTTAATCCTGTTCATGTTGCATTGATCTAAGTCACAATGTCTTATCACGCCATGATCATTACCCATAAGGGGAGTGACCATATTGTTATGGTTGGAGAAGCAACTGATGTGAACAATAATGGTAGCCCCAAGACGCCACTACAATTTTGTGTTAAAGGTGTATCACAAGGTATTATTCTTGAACCTAAATCTTATATCCTTGATATTTAAATAAATGACGTTGAACTTGATAGTCTCTATGTACAATTCATTCAAGGTTGTGTAATAGGTTTTTTTGTAGGAAGAGTTCCCCCGCAAGACTATGATCCACACTTCGATTTGTGATAACTAGGAGACTTCTTGTGGTTGGCACTATACCAAATCCTATATCCTAACCAATGAAATATTCCCTTTCTATTTTTCATCTGACAACAAATTCCCATAACATTCTACATAATGGTTCCTTAATTTGGAAGAATACCCTCGTGGTTATGGAATCCTTTGTTGGAACCAAAGGATATGCAGGTTCATCACACCACTGGATCGTGTATATTTAATCATTCGAAAGACAATAGTCGACTGGTAGTGCAGTCCAGTAGAGGCTCAATTGAATGGTCGACGAGGAAGTCGTTGGATTGAACAAAGCAACCAACTAATCAATGGGACATTATGGATTTCCTGGAAACAATTAGAACCAAATACCCTTATTTGTGGACCAAATCATCATCACTTCAAGGGAGTTTATTAGACCTAGAGACTATAAAAGAATAACCTTATGGGTTGTATTGATATAAAATTATGATGGTGATCTTTTATGAGATAATGCATTGTGATGTCCTAATCATAATGATCTATTCTTAAGTGTTGTAAACAATGTCTTTAGACACCAGCCCTCTTCTTGGAATACTTATTTCTTCTATTATTTTCTTTTTTTGTCTAGTTGTTCATAGGTGTTTTCGTAACATGGTGTCAGAGCTGTTGATTTTGACCTATACTACTTTATATGAATTGTGTTGAGTTGGATATAGGCTTGATTGACTCTGAGATGAATATTTATCAATGGGTACCTACCTTTGAACTTGGATCAGATATGTTCGATATCAAAAGGATTGCTTCCACAATAGAACCTGTTATTCTGAATGGCTACTATTTTACAATATGGGCATCATATATGGAAACATTGTTGAAGAGCAAGGAACTATGGAAATATACTAAACTCATTATTCTAGATTTGACTGATGACCAAGAATATAAATTTGCCATCGATGGAAAGAAATATGAGGATGTTGGGGTCATTGGGACCTACATTTTAAGGAAGATTCGCTTTCATACAAGTGGGATCGACTACCATCATGTTGTTTGAGTAAGTTGAAGTTGTTGTACAACAAGGTTAACGAAATTCAAGTGATGCGGGTAGAGAAGAGTTGATCTCTTTGGAACCCCATTATTTGAAAGGATTGAGGGCTATTTGTCTCACATCAAAGATATATAGTTGAAATTGGGTGAATGTGTCCACATTTTTTCGAAGAAGGATGGCCAGCTCATTGAACTGGTGTTGATGAATTTGAGGACACCTTATGATGTATTATGTTCCATATTTCACGCCAATTGGATGTCATGTAAAGAATATGGTAAGGAATTCACCTTTGATACATTTTGTGATTTATTGATCAAGGATCAACAAAAAATGCTTGATGAAGGGAAGCTTGGTAGAAAACACCTGGCTCACTTTCTCAAAGGAAATCTCAAGAAAAATTATAAAGAACAAGGTCAACCTGATACAAAAGCGAAGTGTATCGATCAACGTACTAAAAGAAAGACTGACAAGTAGACATCGACCAAGAAGAATCAAAAGAATAAAACATATCACTACTATGGAAAGGTGGTACATGTGGAGAAAACCTACTGGAAGAAGAGAAATGGCTTGGAAAAAAAGGTCAAGCATCATGAAGAAGGTGTGTTAATTAGTCCTTCGACCAACTGACATGCAATTAACTTCACCTTTTCTTTCAGCACTTCCCAAGAATTACATGCTCATAGCACTCAGGCTGAGTGGATAATTGATTCTGGTTGCACTCATCATATGGCTAAGGATGCTTCTCTGGAAAATTTTAGGGGTGAAATTTATCCCGTGGGCTATTTTTCCATGTTTTTTTTCCAAAAAAAGATTCACCAATTTGCATTTTTAGAAGCCCTATTTCTTCCAATTTTGATGGGGTAGAATTTTCACTCTAAAACTCGCCAAATTATTATGTAAATTATAGAAATCCTTAGAAATAGAAATATTTTTAGATAAATATGGCCAAATATTTTATAGTTATCATTTTAAGAATTGGTAAGATTCGCCACATTATACATTTTTTGTAACAAACCCTAATTTACCAACCAGTATTATAGTGGTAGTGGATTTCTGAAAAATAACTGATAACTGTAACACACCCAAAACTTGACGGAGTTAGTATTTATGTAATTAACGGGATAACTGTATTTCCATAAACGTTAATGACCAAACTATTCATTATGCATAAATATTACGCAACTCTTTTGTGGCACTTGGAACAATTCCATTTTAATCGTACACTTTAAATGTAAAATTACTTCAACATACTAATAACTATATAAAACCACAACTCATCTTAAACATTCAGTCTAAACATTGCCATTTCCTCTACCTTGGAAATATAAATCGTGAATTGAACAATACATCCATCTATGTAAGTATCATAGAAAAACATGAATAATAGAAAGCATTAGATAAAAACATGCATACTCATGATTGACAACGCCATTAAGATAACACACATTAAAAAGGCCAGATTTACGTGGTTCATCCAAACATGGGCTACGTACACCAAGCAAAGTAATCTCATATATTACTGAAACAAAAGGAAAGATTACATCACACAACAATCTTATTAACAATCTTATTGCCATAACCTCTTTCCATTTCAAAGGATTCCCAAGGTACAACCAGCATAATATTTATACTAACCACGCTATAGTTGGTTGTTACTAAAAACTCAAATGTGATCTCTTCCTGATTTGTTTAGAACCTAATATACATAAAAATTACCCAAAATAAAGAGGATTAGTGGAAGTGATTATCATCAAGTAAAACAATATCTTATCCTTCCACTAGAATATCATTATCAATTATTCCAAACTTGACCAGTCTAATCTGACCAGACGCGCATAATAGAAGGAATCAAAATCTCAATGGAGTATAAGAAATCAAACAAGGACCAAACTAGAGGTCGGTTCTGTACTACGGTATAAAATCATCTAGTAAAGCGTGGGTCGCTGGCAGGAATACCTATCACACTTCAACAGAGGATTTTCAACGCAGTTCTCCAAAACCGAGCTCTATTCTGTCATGAGTAGCGTCAGATTTAGCTTTGTGTAGATATTTATCAAATGGATCATGCATAGGTTCAATTATGGCAGAGGTATATCGACACTTACCCACGCACACAGTTCTTAAATTAATGGACATTACTGATCAGTAGACATCTAAATAAAACACTTCAGAAATAATTCAGGGAACACTACAATTCCTATACACGCAAATGATCTTTGCCGATCTGGTGCTATGGATCTGCAGCGATCTCTATTTATTTACGACATCAATCAAATAACTCATAGATCCGTTTGATGCTAAAGCATTAGTAACATTCAGGCACTAACTCTTTTAACAGAGAAAACAATTTAGTTTAAGATATCAAACAAGATATTGCCAGATACAGAGATCTGTCTAATGCTGAGATAGTAGTATACAATTAAAAACCGACTCTAACTATTTTACAGAGCTCCGATTTAGATATAAATAGAAAATACCTAACTATACGGAGCCTCATTGCCTTACGCAACTCTCTCTTACAGAGATGTAGCATATCTAAAAATATATAAAAACTTAATTTTACAGCGCTAATGTCTGGGGATCACACATTATGGCAGCATAACAATACAGAGCCTTCAATCTGGAATTTACGATTTAGTGGCAGTGTGCAGAGCTCCCTCTGGATCTTACAGCACTATATTTCCTTACGCAACTCTCTCTTACAGATATGTAGCATATGTAATAATATATAAAACTTAATTTTACCGCGCTACAATCTGGGGATCACGAATTGTGGCAGCATGAAAATACAAAGAATAAATTAAGGAAACACCTAGATATTCCCCGCATCTCTACAGAGGTAACACCTTCCAAAGACAAAGAATACAACGCTGGGATCGAGCCGTAAATGTTGATATATATATATATATATATATATATATATATATTTTTTCCCACCCCATTGTATAACAACTTGTATGAAGGACAGAGCTGGGATTGAGCCATCAAGGCTGTCCTCTTCCCTCTCTGTCGTATAACCAATCTACATGTAGAACAGAGCTGGGTTTGAGCCATCAAGGCCGTCCTCCTCCCACTCTGTTGTATAACAAAACTACATAAAGGACAGAGTTGGTATCGAGCCATCAAGGCCGTCCTCCTCCCACTCCGTCGTATAACAAAACTATGTGAAGAACAGAGTTGGGATCGGGCCATCTATGATTGGTTAATATAATAAAGACAATATATATATATCACAACCATCTCGATTAAAATAAAATGATAGTTCGCTTGATCCCTTTTACTAAATAAAAATGCACAACAATGTTCTTTCAACTACAAACCTGACCAGTTAAATGATGCACAGATTACTTATCTGATCTTGCATTCGGCCCAATGATAAATATACGGAGTTTTCCTTTCTCCTATAAAGGCTGTCCAACCCCACGCTATCGCTACCATGTTATCCCATCTCGAGCCTTCTACCCCTTTATTGCAAAGATATAAACTCGTATATGCAGTCGCAAGGTAGCGATCATGGCAAAAATGATTGCCTCTACTTCCGAGGTATAGAGATATCGCAAAAAATTCGCCTTCATCCTTATCGGTCCCCTCCCACTTGAACTCCATCCCCCCTTAAGAAGGTTTGGCGTCCTATAAAAGATGACCACCATCCATTATGGAACATCGGATTCTTAAGCCGAAGACAGATGGCAGCATTTGTTTTTGGTGAATGGCGCTTTACCAAGGAGACAAACCTCCTCAAAAATCTCCAACAAAAGAAATGACTAGCTCTTAATAATAAATGATCATTATCGATCCATTCTCTCCTTTTTCAATAAGGTAGGTAGTTAGTTCTCAATTCCGATAGTATGCATAGTTTATTTGATAGTATACATAGATTATTTGATAGTATACATAGATGATAGTATACTCTTATATGAATTTTTCTATTCGATAGCATGCATTCTTAATCATAAATGAACATTATCGATCCATTCTCTCCTTTTTAAATAAGGTAGGTAGTTAGTTCTCAATTCCGATAGTATGCATAGTTTCTTTGATAGAATACATAGATTATTTGATGGTATACATAGATGATAGTATACTCTTATATGAATTTTTCCATATTTGTATTTGATAGTATGCGTTCTTAATCATAAATGATCATTATCGATTCATTCTCTCCTTTTTAAATAAGGTAGGTAGTTAGTTCTCAATTCCGATAGTATGCATAGTTTATTTGATAGTATACATAGATTATTTGATAGTATACATAGATGATAGTATACTCTTATATGAATTTTTCCATATATGTATTCGATAGTATGCATACGTATACTCATGCACTTTGTTAAAGTAGTAGTTTTCTAGGGAGGACTGTGTATATTTTAAGTGTATAATAAAACACATCTTCTTTGTTAATACTTGATGAGTGAATAGGTCTGATTTTATTACTTCCCCTAAGATCTCATTCTTTCTTGTTTATTCTTAGGGATTATCCTATTGCTTATAAGATAATATTTTTGTTTTAAGCATATAGGTGAAAATTAAACTTTTCACCTTTCATCTACGCTTGTGATTGATCGACAACCTATCACCATCCATTGGGCTCTCATGGCTTTCTTGCTTTTCACGTCTCCACCTAGTCTATGAACCATTATTACAATTTAGGAAATACATATAATTACTTGTAAGTTTGTCTGGTGGGGCCTTGGCCTTGAGCTCCTCACCAGCAACCGTGTCCCATTTACATTACAAAAAGGTAGGGTATGAAGAGGGATGTTACATTTTTAAATAAGTATGGATCTTTAAAATTTTCCTTGATTGTCTATTCTCTTCCTTAAGTGGAGCTCCATAACATAAGATTTATGTAAGCTGGAGATTATGCTTTTATGATCTTTGTAAGTAGAAAGGTTGAATGTCAACATGGTCGAATCTCCAATGTATATCATGTGCCTAGCTTGAGCCGCCGCCGCCGATTAGAGGAAATTTGGGTAAAAAATGAGCCTCCTAAGGAAAATAATAAAATAATAGTTGAGAGAGAATAAAAAACTACTTTTTTGGATCGTATTTTCAACTTATCTCCTTGTAGGTTTACTCAAATTTCAAGCGGGAGGACTCCATCCAACGAGTCCTCCCGCTTGAAATTTGAGTAAACCTACAAGGAGATAAGTTGAAAATACGATCCAAAAAAGTAGTTTTTTTTTTCCCTCCAATTTTTTGAGGTGCTCCCTTTTTGAATTTTAAAGCATTTTGATTGGGTAATACATGATGACATGGAATTTGTATTATTTTTGGAAGGCCCATTTTAAATTGAAATTTCCTCTAATTGACAAACTTGTTGTCAGTTGCTCAAGTTACATACACTGGTAAGACTGCCAAGTTTTTGTTAGATCACTTTATTGTAAAGGATCTAAGGCATGGGAGGGGCGTCTATTGCTTTACGCTATTTAGATACCAAAGAAAGAATATACAAGTTCTATGACTCTCCTAGGAATGATTTCCGATTGATTGGACTGATTGCACTCATTGTTCGAACAAACAACAAAAGTAGAATTTGGTATGAATGAGTTGGACGTCTGAACTTTCAAAATTTGAATATAATGGTAACAAAGAATATTGTTACTAGTCTCCCGAACATTTTTCCACTTGATGAAGTTTGTAGAATATTTGTTCTTGGAAAACATCATCAAGCACCCTTTTGATCTGAGAAAGCATGGCGAGCACAGTACTGACTGGAACTTGTTAACAGTGATCTTTGTTGCATAAGAAAACCTTTGTTAGTATGTGCGATGTATATTTTAAGCTTCATTGATGATTTCTATATATTTACATGGATTTATTTCTTGAAAAATAAAATTAATGTCTTTGAAATATTCAAGGAATTTAGGGAATTCGTTGAGAAGCAATGTGGCTGACCTATCAAATGCTTGAGATCAAACAATGGTGGAAAACATGTGAGTCAACAGTTTGAATAATATCTCTAGAAAAATGGTATTTCTTGGTAGAGATATGTCCCCCACACCCCTCATCAAAATGGATTCATAGAGAGGAAGAATAGGATTTTGGTAGAAATTAATGGTTCAGTTCCAACTACAGACCAAATACCTTTCGACTAAATTTGCGGAAGAACTCATTTATTGCTTGAACTATCTCCTGAACCTTGTTCTGACCAGATATGTTAGTGACATGACTCCAATCGAGAAGTGGAGGGGAATAAAAGCCTCTATTGGATACCTTAGAACCTTTGGATGTGTTGCTTGGGCGCATATCAGTGATACCTGAAGGAAGAAATTGCATGCTAAGAGTCATGATTGCATAATGATGGGTTATCTTGATGAATCAAAAGCCTGTCAAATATTTGACCCAGACAAACAACAAATTTTTTTGAGTAGAAATGTGATCTTTTATGAGAATATTTTAGGTACTAAGTTATTGAACTCCTCCTCTGGTCTATTGCATAGTGATCATTTTGATATTTCTAAAGAATCTGGATCGAATATACCTTCTTTTGAAGTTTCAACCAGATAATCAATCTTTGTTCCTAAGTAGACTAGTCACTTGATCTGTTGTACCTCAAATTGTCACCAATGACCTGATATGCTTCATCACCATGAGAATCATGGGTTGTGATGTTCCCTAGGTGTGTTAGGATCCATCATCTTGTGGTTTACCTAGTCCCTAGTCATGTTTGGGGAGGTCCCTTGACATTTGGAGGTCGAAGAACCACCTTACCAAACCCTATCTTGAGCCTTGATGGAGAGTGTCACTCCCTTCTAGTTTCCTACGGAACAAAAATTACAAGTATGTTGCTCCTTGCATGCCTCTAGGGGAGCGAAAATCCCAACATTTTTGCTATGTGCTCATTTCTAGGGGAGCGACAGTCCTGTTATAGCCATCTTGCCTTGATTTTTTGGGCAAAGATTCAAGCTTGATCATAGGTGGATAACCCTATCCTTTGAATGTCTCTCCATTTCCATTCAAGGTAACCTCAATCTCCCTTGATCCACTTTATCCTCCCTTGATCCAAATATTTCTCTCAAGTGGTTTAGCCTCTCCATCCTATAAAGAGGACCTCATGCCTTGGCTCACACACATGAAGAAATATTAGATAGGTGGTCCTTATGATCTTGAGGTGCTCAAAGGGATTTGCAAGGAGAGGCTAAAGGACATGTTGCTGCAGAGTCAAGTATAATAGTGTACATGTTGTTCATGCCTTTCTTTCTAACATGAAACTTGTCCTATTCTCCCATTTCACGTCTCTTTGATGAATGCATGAATATGTTTTCCAATTGGTAAATATATCTTAGTAAATACACTTGGTAAATTGGAAGGTGTTGTCTCTTGTCTTTGTGTGCAAGCTCACAACTTGGGATCTGCAAGCTAGGAGTTGGATCAAGAAGGAGCAGCTACGACGTAGAGGTAGGACATATATTATCTTCCATCCTTCTTATTCATGTGTATGAACTAGATAAAGGAGATGTTAGGTACCATTTTTTTTTTATCCTGTCTTGGATTAGGTGTCTAGGGATCCTTACTATGTCCATGAGAGGTCTGACCTATCTGTAGTGAATATTTTCTAATACAGAAACTGGTGACCATACTGGGGAGATTTCACTAGTTTTTCAAACCTTTGAGCTTTTTTTTGGACCATTCAGACCTCTTTGAGTGTGTTTTTATTTTGAATTATTTCCTCCTTTGATCATTACTGAGAAGTGTATTGAGCCTGAAACCTAAACCAACCTCGGATCTGGGAAAATCAATCAACTCTTTTACCTACAGGACTCTATCGCTCCCTTGGAGAGAAAATTACTAGTCTTTCGCCCCCCCATAGCTTTTTATGGAGAAAAAATTACCATTCTTTCACCCCCCTACAGCTTGTTAGGGAACGAAAATCTTAGTCTGTCACACTCTCTATAGGATTAGAGGAGCGAAAATCCCCTATTTGGGGTAGTTCCCAGCCCTGTTTTGCATGGTTTTGCTTGGATTTTGCTTCCCAAATTTTTGTGTGGAATTTTTCTGCTTGTTTGAAGTTGTGTGGGCTCTGCATCAGAGCATAGGATTTCTTTTTAGAACTTTTGAAAGCCATTTTTTGTTCTTTTCAATCATTGGAAGGCTAAAACAAACATAGGCCAACTTGATCCTTTATTGGGTCTGCACCTTTTTGTGGGCTGTCTTCTTTTGTCCAACAACATCCGAGTCTTCACAACATTGGTTTGGACACTCCCAAACCCTGTTTGGGAAAATTTGGGACCTACTAGACCTTTTTGGGAATTGAAGTGTGATTGGGGTTTTTTGCATCCAAAATTCTGTTTATTCTTGTTTTTGATGAAATTTTTCAATTTATTTCAAGCCCATAAGTTTGTAGCTCCTATCCTAAGCTCTTCCTTACCATCTGATTTCATTTGGAGTTGAACTTAGAATATTTCAACAAGACCTCTTTTTCTTTGTTTTGTTTCTTTGAATTTGCAAGTTTTGGATAACTTGGGATTTTAGTGTGCAAATTGCAAGAGTTGGAAACATATCCTTGTTTGGATTCTTTTTAGCACTTGGTTGATTGATTGGGTGGTTGTTTTCTTTGTCTTCTTTTCTTTTGGACCTATTGTAAGTTTCATTTAGTCCTTTCATTTCAATTGAAAGAAAAACAAAGAATTTTTTAGAATATTTTGTGCAATTCAAATTTCTTGGAGAAAGAAGAAAACAAAAAGGGTTTGCATTCTACTTTTTGAGTTTAGTTTTTGGTGTGGTTGAAAGCATTGGAAAATAAAAGTGATTGCATTCTACTTAGTGGGTGGATCATTTTTGAGCTTGCATTTTGAAAGGGCCATGAATCGTGCTATAGTCTCTTTGAATCATATATCGAATCATCTTTTGCATTCAAAGAGTGATTCATGTTTCTTGCATTGGGTATATGCATTTGGGAAAGAAAAATATTCTCTTCTTTACCATAGCTAGAGTTCATTGAAAATGAAGACTTTGCATTTCACTTTTTGGTGCATGGTTTAGAGTTTAGTCAAAACACCATCTATTCCACTTCCACTTACCCTATTTAGTAATAAACAACCATAAAAAGGAACAAGGAACATAATATAAAATCAATTAGATTTTTTTTTATTTTATAGAAAACCAACAAGTCTAGGATTTCAAGGCCTTGGTTGTAGCGTGGAGAGTAAATTCTCCAAGGCCATTGAAACAAAACTAGGAACATTAATGAGAGAAAACCCATTAGTAATGTGAATTGCTTGTTGGGAAAGCTCCTCTAACACAGGAGTTAAGTCATAGGAGAAGTCAAGAAGAGTGATCGGACTGGTCCCTGACACTCTCTCTTGGTGGGATTATGTGAGTTAGGGAGTAATCTTAGTAGTGGAAATTCATCAGGGTGACACCACTATCTGAGATACTTCAGGTCTAATACAATTGTCTTATGTTCCCTTCCCATTCGTAGAATCTTTCTCCCACAACTGTTCCACCTGACCGCCAAGCGTGAAGTGGTATTCTTAGTTGCTTTTCCTAGGTGACTGCAATGGTGGTACTATCAGTACCAGAGACAGATGTACAACACATGTTTTTGGCTCCTTAGGAGGGTACTTGGTTTCGTTTGATACTTGCACCTCTGGAATTTCATTACGGAGTAGTTGTGGGTAATTGTATCTCATTTCTTCATTGACGACCTCATCACCTATCTTTGGAAGATACCTACTTCATTTCTATCTACTACACGAGAGTTGTTTGCTTGCTGTTATATTATAGGGACTTTTGTAGTGTGTGCTATTTGATTTAGTAGACCCTAGGTTGATTTCGCATCCCTAGAAATAGTTCTGGAGCCTATCAATCAAGGAACCCCTTTGTATGGGGATCCTTGTGTTGTTCCTTGTTTTGGAAATATTGGTCCTCCTTACATTACTACATTGAATCTTCATGGATTCACTATAGGGTTACTAGAATGGTTATTTTCCATTCTAATGGTCTCCAATTCTCTTAGTTCCTTGAGTACAAGCCCTCCACCTCAATCACATCAACCTCCTATTGACCCTTTTCCTTCTTCAACGATTGTGTCTTCTTCCCTTTCTTCTTCCTTTCCTGGTGAAATCCTTAATCTTAGTAACTAGGAGGCTAAGAAGAAGAAGAAAAGGAAGAACACAAGGAATAAAAATAAGCAAGGGGGCAGTCAACCAGTCACTGTTAATCAAGTTGGGAGTGTTGATAACATTGATAAGCCTAAGAATATAGGTCACAAACCGAAGTTCCCTTGAAGGATTTGTAAGGGTGATCACCTTCTTAACCATTGCCCTGGTATTCCAAAGGTTTTAGAAGCGTGGTCTCATAATCCTCAACAATCTGTCTCACAAGCCTCTGCAGGTCATGCTAGTGACGGTCCATCGACAAGTGATGATAAGATTGGTGGTAAAAAGGGTAAAGTCAAGTTTCCTTATAATTTATGCAAGGGAAGTCATTATACTTACCTTTGTCCTCATATAGACGAGGCTTCACAATTGTTGGAAGATAGTGTCGTTTCCCGACAACAACCTTCAGTCGCTTCACAAGAGTCCTCCCCTACCCAACCTCTGGTTGATGAAGTAGTCAATACGAATTGATATTCGGTTGATCCCACTCTTCCCTCAGGGAGTGATTCAAATACCACTAATGTTTTCTTTGTCATTTCGGATTGTTCTAGACAAGGGGACATCCTATCTGTTTCAATGGAACTCCCTCCAAGTACTGAGGTCATTTCCCTTGATTGAAATAAGCTGGAAAATCATCCTCTTCCTTATTTCATTCCTTTTGAAATCATGGTGCAGTATTTTGATAGGTATAGTATATAGCACTATCATAGATGAAGGGGCCTCTATTAGTATTTTATCCTCAACTGCTTGGAAAGATATAGGTTCTCCTGAGCTTGTGCCAGCCACTAATCATCCACTGGATTTTAATAGAATATCTAGTGAACCTTTAGGGATCCTCCCTCAGTTGTCCATCACATTAGGAAAAAATATATGTATTGATGTCATAGTGGTCCAAGTCCCCTTGGATTTTAATTTACTCCTTGGGAGGGATTATGTCCATGCTATTAAATCCATCATGTCTACACTCTTTTGAGTGATGCATTTTCCCCATGATGGGAGCATAGTGACCATCGATCAACTTTCATTTGTTATTCCCAATTATTGTAGACTGCTAACCATCTGACTTCCTTGAATTTTCCTTATGTTCAATTGGTATCCTCCTCGCCATAGGTTAATTATGTGGCATTATCTACCATGTCTTCATTTGCTACTGAGAAAGAACCTCCCACTATATGCTCAACTTCTCTTAATTTAGATCTCGAAGTTGACATGGTGAACCCTTCAATGGGGGTGTTGGAGCTTGATTCCCCCCCTTATTACCCCTATAAAGTCTCTTGGCATGCATTCTTTCCATAGTATTGTTCTTCCATCCGATGGAGACCTCTTGGAAGCCATGGCCAAGTACCATGAACATAGTTTGCTTTCTGTGTAAGGCTCATTAAGAAATGAAACAGATAATCACGAACACAGTTCCCCTTCTATTTCAATCTCATTAAAAAATGAAACAGATCCCCCTCCCATTGAGTCGAGTCTTCCACCAGACTTAGTACCTAAACCTTCATTCGCCCCACCTGTGTCACTTGATCCTCTTTCTCCTTCCCGCTCGGGTGAAAATTTTCCTAGTAGTGACCAAGAGTCTAATTGGGGAAACAAAAGGAGTCAGCAGATGAAACAAAGCTTGTGGGGCATGTCTCTAGCCTCTGGACATCATACTGGAGTTAAGCCACTAGCTTTTGTTGATTATGCTGGGGGAAACATTCCAACTTTTGGACATCACGTTTCGAAAAAACCCATTAATGTATATCACCTAAAGTACCAACCTCTGGATATCATGTTGGGAAGAAACCCACCAATGAGTATCATTTCGAGCATGGTTTATTTTTGTTCAAAGATTGTTAAAAAATGAAACCCTGAGCATAGTTCATAATTTGTTTCAAGCTTGTTAAAAAATGAAGTAGACGTTTCTAGCATAGTTCATTCTCTGTTTCAAGCTCGTTTAAAAATGAAGCAGATACCTCGAGCATTATTTTTACCTATCTTCGAGCTCGTTAAAAACAGTAAGGTACGTTGAGATTACTTTTTACTTTTTCATGCTCTGGTTGAAACATGAAAAAGATTCCAAGTGCTTTTGATACCATAGTCATGCTCGTTAAAAGTAAGTAGAAAAGGTGTCGAATTTAGTCCACTTTTCACGTACTCATAAAATAATGAGGAAGTGTCTGACGAGTATAGATTTATTTCTTTATCTGGTCTCACTAGACTATTTACATAAAATGAACTGCACCGAGATTACTCTTAGTATTTGTCGTACTCAGTTATCAACTGTGACAAAGTTGTCTTTCGAGTGATAGTTTATCCCTTTTTCGTCCTTGTTAGACTAGTTACAAAAAAAAAACCGTCAGAGTTCTCTTTAAGCTCTTTTCAGACTCCCTAAACAGGAAAATATAGCCAAGCAGTCTTTGTCCTTTTCACGCTTGTAAAAGTATTTGAAAGTACGCTTATACAATGATAGTTTACCCCTTTTTCATACCATGTAGACTATTTTCAAAAAAGGTATGCTCTAGTCAACCTCGACTAGAAGATTTCTCTCTCACATTGTTTTATCCTTTTTCGGGTGAGGAGACTAACTGTACAAAAAAGAACCATTTTGGAGTGTTCTTTAAGACCTTGTCAAACAATGCATTGAAGGGTCCATATTGGACCGAACCCCTCCTTCTTCAGGTTCATTAAACATATGATGAGGGACTCATCTAAGATGAGCTATACCAAGCATCTATTAGAGTCCTCAATCTCATTAAAAAAAGAGGTACTCATCGATCACGGTGGGGGGAAATTGGGAAAATAGGTCAATATTGTTGGAAACTCTTATGGTAGTTTGTTGTCGCCATTGAATATGGCATGTGTTTGCTTCTTACCTTTTAGTTGGGTAATCTGATTTCCTCGGATTCATACCAATTCCATGAGTCATCTCACTCCTTTGGTTCATCCAAAGAATGCATCGGTCATCATCGCATTATGTTTTGATCTATGCCTTGTTGAGTCAATGATGCTAAGTCACTTTTCATGCCATCCAATGTTCAAGGGAAGTATTAGTTTGAGCTAACATCTCTACAGTATTTTCAACCTTTTTATCCATGTGACAATTAATTCTCATTTGTTCCATCACTTTCCTGTGTTGGTTTCATGTCGATGATGTGGGATACATCATGACCCTGCTTCAACAAGTCTATTCATGTCGAATCCAACACATCATCCAGTAATTAGACTTAGAAACCATTCATTACCTTGGGTCCTAGATGCCTCGCTTCTAACAGTAGGTTTACAACATTGACCTCTGATCAGATGATTCCATGAGTGTTCGAATCCATCTCATCTATTCACATTCGTTGGAATGTACTAGGATACCTTGGGAGTCATTCTCATCATTGGTGATTGCCCTCACACTTGTTAATGGTTTACATTAATGATCGGTAATCAAGTGGTTTCTACCATGTTCGACTTCAACACCTTTATTTGCATGGCTATAATCATATCATTTTGGGGTCGGGTTGAACACCTTAGGGACTCTTATTATGTACTTTACCCAGGTTGTGATGGATATTTTTTTATTAGGTTCCCACATGGACATTATGTTGGCGACCTCACTATGGTATGGTTACACAGATCCACTTTGTATTGATCCGTGGATGTGTCATTGTTTTATCATGGATCTACATTGTATTTGTGTAGCCATTATCTTTCTTCAGTCATTTTTAGATATGGATCCACATTGTATATCGATGGCCATAACCTAAATAAATATTTTCATGGAGCTTCAATGTATTGGTCGACAACCATGCTTTGAGTCATTTTATTCCAAGCATGTGTATGCTCACCTAGGGGAGAATATAGTCATACTCCCTTATCTTTGTTTGCAACTTTTTCCATCTCTCTTCCAGATACCCTTTGCACCTATGTCTTGGTAAAGTATCTCGACCATAATATCCTTTATGACCTCACACTTTAAGGGGCACCTGCTGTACCTCAAATTTTCACCTATGACCCAATATGCTTCATCACCATTGGAAGCATGGGTTGTGATGTTCCCTAGGTGTGTTAGGATCCATCATCTTCTGGTTTACCTAGTCCCTAGTCATGTTTTGGGAGGTCCCCTGACATTTGGAGGTTGAAGAACCACCTTACTAAACCCTATCTTGACCTTTGATGGAGAGTGTTGCTCCCTTCTAGTTTCCCAAGGAGCAAAAATTACATGTATGTCACTCCTTGCATGCCTCTAGGGGAGAAAAAATATCAACATTTTCTCTCTATACTTAGTTCTAGGGGAGTAATAGTCCTGTAATAGCCATCTTTCCTTGAATTTGGGCCAAGAATTGAGCTTTATATTAGGTGGTTCACCCTACCCTTTGAATATCTCTCCATTTCCATTCAAGGTAACCTCAATATCACTTGCTCTACCTTACCCTCCCTTGATCCAAATATTTCTCTCAAGTGGTTTAGCCTCTCCATCCTATAAAGAGGACCTCATTCCTTGGCTCACACACATGAATAAATCTTAGAGTGGTGGTCCTTATGATCTTGAGGTGCTCAAACGGATTTGGATGGAGAGTCTAAAGGACATGTTGTTGCAGAGTTAGGTATACTTTTGTACATGTTGTTCATGATTTTTTTTCTAATATGAAGCTTGGCCTATTCTCCCATTTCATGTATGTTTGATGAATGTATGAACATGTTTTCCAATTGGTAATTAGATCTTAATTAATACACTTGGTGAATTGGAAGGTGTTTTCTCTTGTCTTTGTGTGCAGGCTCACAACTTGGGATCTGCAAGCTAGGAGCTGGATCAACAAGGAGTGGTTAGGACAACCTTCAAGGTAGAAGTAGGACATCTATTCTCTTCCATCCTTCTTATGCTTGTGTATGAACTAGATCTAAGATATTTTAGGTACCATTTTTTTTGCTTCTGTCTTGGATTAGGTGTCTAGGGAGCCTTACTATGTCCGTGAGAGGTCTGACATATCCATAGGGAATATTTTCGAACACATGATCTACAACGAATAACACTGTCAACACACATGCTCATATGACTCATAATAACCAACCTAATTCACCACCGACTTGTCTATCTTAGTGGGATGTTAAAACCATGGAATCTATATGAATTGATGTTGGAGATGCGAGTATTGGTTGGCATACTCGCAGTCAGAAGCAACATGGAAACGTTGCACTGATGGCACGTGTTCTTGAAACTTGTGATCCTGATAGTTACATCGAAGTTCAAGGAGTGCCTGAATGGGAAAATGTTATGCCTACTAAAATTGATTCTTTGAAGAAGAATCACACTTGGAAAATTATTCCCCGATGGCAAGGAAATAGTGTTGTGAAGTGTCGATGGGTCTACAATACCAAGTTTATTTATGATGATGTCATTGGACGTATGTTATGCAACAAATTTCCAAAAAGAGCATGAAAAGAGAATAAATATATCAGAAAGAGTAATCCACGTCTTAAATGAATAAAATAGATGAATAGAAAGCCTCTTCGAGGAGGAAACCTCCTTATACAATGTACTAAGTACACAAGACAAGACAAGACAAGATACTCCAAATGTAAAAGGTCTCCTTACTATATATTGGAGACTAAGAGTACAATTCCAACTAACTGACCCAAATCGATGTAATTAATAGAACCATACTAATGACAATTACAACTAATGGACCAAATCCGACATCAAAACTAATTTAATGCACCACAATATAGGGGAAATGTACCCATATTTAGGGTTTATTATGCCCCTCTCCTTCAGACAAGTGTTTCCATCAATGCTTGATTAGTTGTGGATGCCTCTGTATGAAGGAATCACCTTTCCATGTCGAATCTTCGACTGGTAAGTTATTCCACTTGATTAGGTACTCAGTAATAATTTGATTTCATAGATATTTGGTCCTTGTTTCAGTGATTTATTCAGGTTCTAATATGAATTTCCCTTCTTCATCAAGCTTTGGAAATATTGTTTGAATTGGGATCTTGGCTCCTATTACCTTCTTTAAGTAAGAAACATGGAAAACCTGATGTACTCTTGAAGATGAAGGGAGCTCCAATTTGTAATCAACTATACCAATATTCTGCAACACTTTATAAGGACCATAATACTTGGGTGTTAATTTATTGTCCTTATTCAGTTGCTTGAGGGACATCTGCTTGTAAGGTTGTAGCCTCATAAATACATAACCCCCTTCTTTGAAACTCCTTTCACTGCAATGTTGATCAGCTTGTTGTTTCATCCTATTTTTTGACATAGCTAGGTTGTCCTTAGGTATCCAAAGAACTTCTTGTTGGTGCTCTATGTAATCTTCCACGGCTTGAAATTTAGATTTTCCTTTTAAGGGAGATGTGATAAATGGAGTTCGGTACCCATAAAGTGCCATAAATGGAGACATTTTTATGATGAATGGAAAAAAGTATTGTACCACCATTCTGCCAAAGAAAACCATTTCACCCACTCTATTTTTTTATCAGATGCAAAGCAACGAAGATAGCCTTCCAAAAATTTGTTCACTATCTCAGTTTTCCCATCAAATTGAGGATGATAAGATGAACTGTAAGCCAATTGGGTATCCAAATAAGAAAATAATTCAGTCCAAAATTTTCTAGTGAAAATTGGATCTCTATCACTTACAATAATTTTTGAATTCCCATGTAAATTCTGAACAGTTTCCATAAAGGCTGCATCTATTGTACTTTCATTAAAAGGGTGATACAATGCAAAAAAATGTGCATACTTAGTGAGTCTACCAACAACCACCATAATAAAATTCTTTCCTTCTGACTTGGGTAGACCTGTTGTTAGCACATACAAATTTTAACAATTTTTATAAATGAGGGCTAAGTCAGAAATCCATGGTGTGACCAATGGCTATGATCAAAGGTTAAGGAAAGAGGTGTTTGAGGTGAAAATAGAGTAAAGGAAAGTGAAATTAACTTAGAAGTGCGGGTGATCGGGAACCATGACCTAAAGCTAGGAAAGAAGTGTTAAAGGTTGATGGGGTTATTAAGCAATATAAAGTTGTGTGGATAAAGTGTGCACTAAATCGACGGCGGAGATTAAAGTTGGGCCCCATCAAGCGATATTATTCATTTTGGAGCTTGAAACAGCACGAGAGCTGGAATTTTGAGGCGGGTACCAGAATTTGAACCGCTTACCATGTGGTCATTCCTTATGGAGTTCACTACCAAAAGTGGTTAGGATCAAACTGCCCTTTGCAGGTTCTGAAACCACCTTTACCCATTTTAAAGTGTATTTTGGAAAATAAAAAGAGTTATTTGTTATTATTTCAAAGATGAACCAGTACATCGGCAATGCAGCAATTCTCTCGACAGTCATATTTAAATTCATCTCCAACATTCTCCCGCCACATGTACCTAAAAAAATCTAAAAACTTTGATTTTTCTTCCATGGAACAAATTCAGGAGTACGTTTTACTCTATGAAAACATGGATGAGAATGAATAATTAATAGTTGATAGGGAAGGGGATATTTTCAACCCCATTATGTTTGTTGGTATTGTTTCTCAATCCAAGGAGAGATTGAACGAACTCAAGTCATAGGGTGTAGTTTTTTTAATGTATTTGGGTCTTTCCTTTACTATTTTATCCTGCAACAGAGTCCCCATTTCCTAGAATTTGTCAGTTGGTGTGCACGAAATTATTACGAGTCAGAGAGAGTGATTATAAATGCTAATGGGTCCAAAATTCTCTACTGAGTAAACCCACAGGTTGTTAAAGAGTCATTAAGGTTACCTACATCCTTTCCTCAAAACCCCAAACCATTTATTGAAGAAGAATTAGTTAGGTTATACAGAGATTGTATCGCTAAAGAGAAGGAGAAGTTCATGTCTGAAATATTGAAATTTGGTCAGTATATTGAAGATATTTATTTCCCATTTTATGTTAATATGTTACATGAAAGTTTACAATCATTTTTATCCCCGTTGAGCCAGGTTTTGGGTAATGAAAATGAATTTTTTTTTGTTGAAGTCATGTTAGATTTCCTTATGAAGGTTAACTAGTCAGAGTCAAGTCAAGTCAGTTGTCTTAATCTTGATGAATTCCTAGCCGAATTAATCCATGCTCAGTTAGTGAATTTCCAAACTTTGAAGCACGCTAGGTACCATACATACTTGTTCAATATGTTCATATACTCAAATATGGAAGACCTGAAGTCTCTGGACACAATATTCTCTTCAAACCTTCCAAAACATATTAATATGTTTGAATTCATTAACACAATTATGTCAAAGGTTTATAAATTCATTTTTTAATATTGAATTACCAAGCGTATTGGAGGACATGAAGGTTATGTTGCAGTTTAATCCAAAAAACAGAACACGGGACTAGTTTTTATACAATGATCACATTGTTATCAGGATTTATGGCTTTACTGGTGCACCCTATATCCTACCAACATTTGTAACTCAAAGAATTTTTTCCCTTGATTTTATTAGACATAGGCTCCGCTCAAAGGATGAGCACTTAGATTTATAAATTATTCTTATGTCAATTTTCCTTTCAAGACTGGTCCATTCGTTATTAAGAACAAAGCATATCTTCCCATAGTGGAGAAATTGTTAAAGGTTATGAATTTCCAGGAAGCTGAGAAGATTAATTATGACCCTCATAAAATCATATCGCAAAGAAGAAAATAGAACATGAATAAATCATTTGAACATCAAGTGGTGGAAGGATTATATGAAATGGCTAATTTGTTAAATTTCAATCAAAACCAGGAAGTGACAAAAGAGGTTAATGAAGGTCAAGCAAGCTCTCTTGCTTTATTTGTTCAGACTCCTGCTAAATCAGATTTTGCCAATAAAAGGATTGTCTTAGAAGTGACTAGCATGGATGTTGATGAAGAAATCTCTAGTAAGAGAATTAAAGTAGACCAACAAAGGGATATTATTGATTTGGAAAAGAAAAACTTGACTTATTCAGGGAAGAATGCTTTGTTTCAGCAACCAGAAGTACATATGAAACAATATTCAATCTCACACATGCAAGATGTTGGAGCTAGATCTCAGTATAAATCAAGCACTGACTTGATTTCATAGTATGAAAAGAAGAAAATCAGAAGTTTTTCCCTCAATTTAGGCAATTGTCAGAAGAAAAAATATCATTTGTTGCAGCTAAGGATTTAGAGAGGAACACTTTAAAAATTGCAGTTGTAATTAATGATAAAGTATCAGATATGGAGATCAAATTGGATTGGATCAATATACCTAACAAAATTCAACTCCACATACAAACAGGAGAGGTTCTGGATGCTAAACTTTTACAATCAACTCTAAATATTTCAAAGTTGCAGTCAATGATAGAGAAACTTGAAGGTCAATTGAGACAAGAGAAGGTAGAAAACAAAGCAAATTAGAACCAAATCAAGAGATTGCAGGATGATATTGTAACCTTGGGAACTAAACCAAGAAATATGCAACCTACCAAGAATCTCCTTGATGAAAAATAGAACACAATCCAGATGTTGAAGAAAAAATTAAAGGTGTCAAGTACCCAGCATGTGCAAACCCTAGAGCTAATAGTATTGCAGCAGGAGAAAGATTAAATTTATCAAGAAATTATGGGTTATAAAGGTAAATATTTAGAATTGCAAAATGAAAATCAAGATTGGGAAAAGGAAAAGACTGAATTTCTATTAATAATTGCATCTTTAAGTTAAAGACAAGTAAGTGAACCTTCCACAGTAAATGAAAAGAAAGTAGGTGAACCTTCCATAGAGGAGTTAATTGAATTTATGTCCCAAATCAATCTGAAATATGTAGAGATTATAGAATTGAAAGAAGAAAATCAGAAACTTAAAGTGGAAATGGCTTAGAATGTTGTAGAAAAGAATAAAGCTCAAAGTGAACAAAAGTGGTTGAAAAAGAAAAACAATGAGCTCAAAGCCAAGATGACAAGTAAAACACCTCTACAAGGAGCCAAACATCTCATTTTGGATTCATTATCAGTAGAAATCACAAAATCCATATCATATTTGAACTACATTAATGATAAAAATACCATAGCAAACACAACTCTTCAAAGATGCAAGGTTATGAATGAAACTTTGGATAAAAGGCCATTGGAGACAACTCAGAATGCAACAAAATTCCTGAATACATTGACTCAGATAGAAATGTAGACCTTGGAGATAAAGGGAAGGACTGTTATCATTATTTGGGCCAGAAATATCATTGGGAAGTATCATCATGTAAGGAATTTGCAAGCAAAAGCAAAGCAAATGATTCAGCATGTTAAGAATTTTAAGAATTTGTTCAATGACCTCTTTGAAAGGGGTCTTCCTTTCTTGTGGGATGAAGATGAAAAATTAATTCCTCGGAAGAAGTATCACAATAAATTTGTCAAGGTTCATATGGATCATTCAAAGTTTGAGGAATTAACCAAAGGGCTAGCTAGAAATACCATTATTGAAAAAAATTAGCTGATGAATTTGATATATTTGATAGATTTCAGATAATTAAGTCAGATTTACCTCCTATATTTTATGCAACTTGTGTGGAATTAGAATTTTTTATCAAGGAAATGGTAGATTATGAAATTCCGTCTCAAGGGCATTGGAAAGTTGTTGAAAAATTCGGCAAAGAAAAGTATAAGCTTCATCGATTATGGACTAGAAATTCGTTTAATCAACACGTGGCATCCCAAATTGAATTGATCCTCTGCTAAATTGAAGCGTGGTGGAGATATTTAGCAATGTAGTTCTGAAATTTTTTACTTTGTTTACAAGAACTCTATTTTTAGCAAATAAGTGGTTAGGGTTCTTTCTTGGAGTGTTTTTGTATATATTTCACATTTTGCAATGTAATGGGGGTTGGATTTTAAGATAAAAACACTACGATGTATTATAATTCCAAGTTTTTTATATTAATAAAAAGTTATTGAGAGCAGAAGTTCAAGGTTTTTCAGAGCAGAGATTCACGTGCCACCATTTTCTTCAGTCTGTAATTCTCTTATGTGATAGTGTTTCTTGCATCGCTCCTTTATTGTTTTTCCTCATGTTTGAATGAAAATCAATGAATTGGAATTCATTTGTGATGCTCTGGTTCATTAGATTCAAATATTAAAACATCTTTCCTCTAAAGTTGACGCAGAATTCATCCGAGCTTGATGCTTTGTGTTAATGGATTGTTTTCTTAAGTCTTCCATCATACTGCAGCTACAAATTGTCTAAAGAAATTATGTCTATCTTTCCTTTGTGAATGATTTATTCTACCACCAGTCTCTGGAAGCATTGAAAGTATCTATTTGTTGACTCCATGCCCAATGCTTTTACCTTTGATTCAACCACACTATTGAAATTTTAATATTATGAAGATCTAGCCATTGTTTTCTACATATAAACTATTGTTAAAGTGACCATAGGACAACAGATTCATCAAGGGAGCCCTAAGATTGGTTTGAGGTTACCTTAGGAATTTTCTTTCATAGCCAGGGAAAATTTCTGGGAGATAACACATGTGATAAAATCCATTAAGACTTCCTCCCAGCACTGGCAAGGTATTTCTAATGGTTGTAGAAGTCATGGGATCTTAATTGTTTCACCCTTATTTTGTTGGAAAACCAAATATTATGCCATAAATATTTGAAAATTACATTTAAGACCTTCCCAAAAAAAAACCTTCTTGACCCTGCGACAAGTTTTCAAGAATTTGGAGTGCCCACCTATAAGAGAGGTGTGTAATTGCGAGAGGACCTTTTGGTTGAATTGGGAGATTTTGCATAAATATAAGCGATCCTTATACCATATGAATAATTTTTCCACACAAAAGTATCTGATACACTGGGATCGTTCTATAGATTTTGAATAAGCATCCACACGGATAGGTCATTTTTCCATTCTTCCCTTGCCGCTACTACCCAATCTGTTTGTAGAATGGAAATTACACAAAGTAATGCCCCAACATCTTCATCTTTTCTGGAGATCGCATCTGCCACCACATTATGTTTCCATTTTCGATAGATTATTTCAAATTCATATCCCAACATCTTGGTTACCCATTTTTGTTTCTCTTCTGGAGATAGTCTCTATTTGGGGAAGTATTTAAGACTATCATGATTTTTTTTTACCTTGAAGTGCCTACGAATTAGGTAAGGACGCCATTTCTTAAGAGCATGTAGTATTTCCAACATTTCCTTCTCATAAATGGGCTTTTGTAAGTTATTTCCCTTGATTGGATGACTTGTGAAAGCAAGTGGGTGTCCTTGCATTATAACACCAATGCCATTTCCTGAAGCATCATATTCCACAATGAAGGTTTTTGTGAAGTCTGGTGTGGAAAAAACAGGAGCTTTGCACATTTCTTCTTTATGATGTTCAAAAGATTCAGTTTGCTCTAGAGTCCAAGAAAATGCATCTTTCTTGAATAATGTCGTTAGAGGCGTTTCTGTTCTTCCATAGTTCCAAACAAACTTGCGATAGTACCCTGTTAGACCTAAGAATCCTCAAAGATTCTTTACAGTTTTTGGAATCGGCAAGTCTATCATGGATTTAATTTTGTTAGGGTCAAGGATAATTTTAAGGACACACGCTTATTTAAAAGTGTATAAACCTTGGCGAATCTTACAAATTCTTAAAATGTCAACTTTAAAATATTTGGCGATATTTTTCTAAAATTATTTCAATTTCTAAGTATTTTATATAGTTTATATGATAATTTGGCGATTTTTAGAGTGAAAAAAGTTTACCCCATCAAAATTGGGCGAAATGGGGCTTCAAAAAATGCAAATTGGCGAATCGTTTTTTGGAAAAAAAGATGAAAAAACAGCCCATGGGATAAATTTCGCCCCTAAAATTATCCTTGGTTAGGGTCTACCTTGACACCTTCATGAGATACAATATGACCTAAATAATCTACCTCCTCCACCCCAACGAAAAATTTGGAAGGTTTTCCATACAATTTTTGCTCCTTTAGTAGTTTTAGGACCCTGTTAATACATTGAACATGTTCTTCCCAAGACTTTCTATAGATTAATATATCATCAAAGAATACTAGCACAAATTTTCAAAGGAAAGGCTTGAAAATGGAATTCATCAAACTTTGAAATGTGGAAGGTGCATTCGTGAGACCAAATGGCATGACCAGAAATTGATAATGACCTTCATCAGTTCTGAAGGTTGTTTTTGGGATGTCCCCATCCTTCATTCTAATTTGATGATATCCGAAATGGAGATCCAACTTTGTGAAGAAAACTGTTCCATGTAATTCATCTAACAATTCATCAATGATAGGAATGGGAAACTTATCTTTAATGGTGATCTTGTTGATCTCTCTATAATCTGGACACTTACGCCATGATCCATCCAGCTTGTGTACCATTACCACTAGTGTAGAGTAAGAACTATGGCTAGGCCTAATTATGCCAACCTATAACATTTCTTCAACCATATGCTCAATTTCACTCTTCTGGCCATAGGGTATCTGTAAGGTCTAATGTTAGGAGGAACACTTCCTGGAATTAAGTGAATAGCATGATCAAAATATTGAATAGGTGGAAGACCTTTTGGAATATCTTCAAATACCTTGGAATTCTTATTAATGACCCTTTGGAGATATGGGGAAATAGGAGGCTTAGATGTTTGAACATCTAATGAGAATAATTGTGCAATTACACCTTGATGTCCCCTTTTCATCATTTTTTTCATACCATTGGAGCTTATCACCTTGATTGGTTTCCTTGTGATACCTTTTAACTCATTTTCCTTTCCTTCACATAAAATTTTTGTGAAAATATTTTGGAAATTAAAATCCATGGTTGCCAATGATTGTAACCATTGAACTCCTAATACAACATCAACACCACCCATTGGAATAGAAAGCATTGGACTATTCAATACATATTCCCCCATAGTAAGTTTGATATTATGGCATTTCCCTAAGGAATTGATCATTAATTGATCTGCAATCATTAATTGAAACTCTGGTGCTGGATATACAAAGCAATTGAGAACTTTTGCTAATTTACAGTGAATGAAATTATGAGTACTACCAGAATCAATCAACACTGCTACCTTTTTCTTTTTAATATATGCTTCGATCTTGATATTTTGAGGACTGATAATTCCAACCAATGCATGAGATGATATGGTGGAAGTAATCTCTTCTAAAGTAGTATCTTCTATTTCTTCATCTTGAGATGGTTCTCGTTCTTTTGGTTCTTCCTCTTCACAATCTATGTAATATAATTTCTTCTCACCACACTTATGTCCCTTACTATACTTTCTATCACAATTAAAGCATAGGCCTTTTTCTCTTCTTTTGTCTAGTTGCTGAGGTGTCAAACTTTGAGGTGGGTTAGAAGATGGAACATTAAGAGTTGGAAGTGGTCTTTCTAGTAGCCATCGTCATATTTTTACTTTCAACCTTCCTTTCCACTGTGAAATCCTTATCTAAGGATGGTGGTTCAAAGAGACACACCTCATTGAATGTTATCATTTAAGGTTCCAATAAAGATATCCAACAAATTATCTTCTGAAATGGTCTTTACTCTAAGACTTAGCTTCTGAAACTGCTTGATGTGCTATGTAGCGGGACCTTTTTGCTTCAAATTTATTAATTGGCTAAAGAATTCTTGTGTGAATATAGACCAACATATAATAGAGTCCTTTTTACAATCACAAAACCATTAGTATCATACAAATTTAACAAGCTCTAAATATAATGATGCAATAGTTACGTTTTGCAAAGTTGGCACCTGGTGTAGATCAAAGAATTGCTCCATATGGAATATCCATGTTATTGGATCATTTCCATCAAACTTTCTCATGTCAATCTTTGTAATTTGGGAACCCCTTCATGACATCCTTAATGACTTCCATTATGGAATGCTTATTATCCGTGTCCTCCTGAGTACCCCAGAACACATCATCACCTATAGGGAGAGTATCCTTTGAATTTTGGATGAGCTTAGAAATATTTTTAATATTTTTCTCGATATGTGTCATCAACTTCTCCTCTATATTAAGTAAATGGATTATTTTCATAGACCCTTTCACATTTTCCTCCATATGTTCCAACTTGGACATTCGAAAAGAAAGGTCTTCCATTTCATCGTACATATGGGATGAATCCTCATGTGATTTGATTGGAGTGTGTTTTTTTCCACTTCCTTTGGGTGGAATTTTGAATAATACAAATATATATCACACCATAATTTTCACCTCAAATAGATCCTTATACTAAAACTTATTCCAATTTAAAATGATGTACCTTTATCAAACCTTGATTTGAAGAATGCATTTCTATTCGACCTTCCAACTGAGATATATATGCAACTTTGGACCCTCTGAGTCTAAAAATCCTTCCCGCGATAGCATGATATCTCCTCTCTACAATGTTGTAGGTATGACCTAATTCCGATGTGCCATTAAAAAGATATGGCAAATCTCCCAACACTTTTTATTTTTGGATTTGACTCTAATATTTCAGAAGAGTGAACTTGTACAGACTGCCACATGTATAATATTTTGGATCTGAGCCTGAAACTTATACCATAAATACCATGGTCTGTATTCTTTCTTATGTAATAAGTATCACTGAATTTGGATCTCACATTCCTAGGATATAACAATTTTACCTAGAACACCTATTTGAGACTAGTTTTTGGACTAGTCAGAAACCCTAACTTCCAATGTGAATAACTCTGAATTTGTAAGTATTCAGGATCTAAAAATTGTACCACAGATAGTTTGGTTTGTTTCTTAGTTGGGTTAGAATTCTCGCTATCTTAACCCTTGTATAAACAAAAATTATAGAAAAAATTCCACAATGACTTGTTTTGAAGAAACCAGACCCAAGAAAAGAGCTTTGATACCAAATGTTATGCAACAAATTTCCAAAAAGAGCATGAAAAGAGAAGAAATATATCATAAAGAGTAATTCGTGACTTAAATGAAGAAAATAGATGAGTAGAAAGCCTCTTCAAGGGGGAAACCTCCTTATACAATGTACTAAGTACACAAGACAAGATACGCCAAATGAAAAGGTGTCCTTCCCATATATTGGGGATTAAGAGGTACAATTCCAACTAACTAACCCAAGCCGACGTCAGCAAGAAAGCATCAACCACACTAAAAAAATTTCGCCTATTGCAAAGATGAACTCGATTAGAGTGATCATTTTGCTTGTTGCTCATTTTGGATGGGAACTTCATCGAATGGATGTAAAAAGTGTCTTTCTTCATGGAGACTTGTCTAAAGAAATATACATGGATCAGCCTCTTGGTTTTGTGATAGATTTTAGTCTTTTTTTTAAGTTGAAGAGTCCTTGTATGGTTTAAAACATGCCCCATGTGCTTGGTATGATAAGATTGATTTTTTCTTTATCAATATTGGCTTCAGATGTTGAGAATATGATCACAGTATTTATGTATTACATGTTCATGGTAATACTTTAATTGTGGCATTGTATGTTGATGATTTAGTCACAACTAGAAACAATGTTGACTTGATTTTGAGCTTGAAGAAACAACTTGTGGTCAACAATAGATTGTCTTACCCTTTATTCTAAAAGAAACCAACATAAAGGCACTGATAATTTTAAAGGAATGTGTCATAGATTTCTCTTTTCCTTGGGAGACCTTTGATAGGTTTGTCAAGGAAGTCCAATATGTGTGGAGTAGGTGTCATCATTTTTCTAAGAAACCATCATTACTTTGATTTTAAGTACGATGTAGGCCTAACAACCAACAACATAGTATAATTTTATGCATCATGGATCTTGATAAAAACAACTAAAAACAAATTATTCAAAAGGAGATAAAAGTGCTTAGAGATTCAAAATTGATGCTGCATTGAGTTAATCCCATTTTCTATATCACAAAGTTGTCTCTGGGACCATCATGTCTAAAGTATTTAGAGGTAAAATATTAATTGACTTTATCTACTTCAGTCAAATCTACCAAGATTTCAAGACCAAAAGTGCTTTCATTGTAGGAAGGAAATTTGATCGTTAAAGAATACAAGTAGGATCCTTTATCCTGTAATTCTTCTCTTGAACTCTCTTTTGACCTTGACTAGAACCAAAGACATGTCAGAAATTAGAGAAACATGTTTTATGTGAGATCTATAATTACGACCTGTTTTTCATCTAATGTTGGTGTTTTGAAGGAAGCAATAAAGGGCACTTGAGCCTAATTTATTTTGAATCCAGTCTATAATAAGTAGACTTTGACAGGTTACACATTAGATCTAAAGTTTGTTCATAAACCAAGATGTTAAACTGGTATATTTTGAAATTTTCAAATTCGAAAACATTATAAATATAATTGTACCATATAGTTATGAATATAATTCTATATTATATAGTTGTACATATTTACATAAAATTAGAAAATGTATAATAATATAATTGCATACTAAGAAAATAATTATTCTACAGTAAGAGAATGCTAATTCGAAGGTTTAAAAGTTATTTCCACTAATATTAGTCTTAAAAGGAACCAGTTATGCAATAGGTTAATATCTTTTCGGTTTTTGTGGCTCCAAATATCTTGTGGCAGTGGGGTTAACAATGCATGGGATTGTCTTGTGTGGTATATTAAATTAAAGTGTCCACCTTTAATCTTTGATCTAGGTTTTGATAATAAATATATTAATTTTATTTTACTTTTTATTGAAAATATGAATATTAAAACTTCACAAATCCATGGGATAGAGTAATTGGTAATGAGTAAAATGAGATTAGAATTGTAAATAGAAAGTCTCAAGTTCAAATCCCCGTAGATATTAACTTACAAAAAAAAAAATACTAAAACTTCACACTTAAGTAATTATTGAAGTATTATAATATAGCTTTTTCTAATTTTACTAAATATTAATTGTAGGAATTCAATGTATATAATTTTTTAGGAATGCCATAATCCCATTTCAATGTACCATAACCTTTTATGGATGTTTCATTATGACATAGCTCTTGAGGAATGTAGTGCAATGCAACATAAGTCAACCAAGATCAATGGTTTTAGTGCATCATTGCATACTTTTACTACGTATCAAATGTAGGAATTGTATATGGCATTTAAGGAACATCACAATTGAACATAAAACTAAAGAACATAACAAACAGACACAATCCTTTAAGAATATCATAATATTACATAAGGGCATGTGCAAGCTAATGAGGGTCGCTTTTGGCGCGTTAGATGCAATAGAAAACTGAAAAATCAGGCATCCCTCAACTTATTTGGATTTTTTGAGATACTTACGCAAAATATATTGCATTGAGTAAAAAAGATGAAATGTAGGAAATTGAATCACGTTCCCGAATATATAACTTTTATGTATTGAAAATTTGCATAGCTATGTCAAGTTTCATGTTTTCTAACAGTCACTTTTTTATTTTTTTGGCAAATAATAAGGTATATGTTTTTGTGGGTGCAGCCTTAAAATGCCTAAATGACGGTTTCGGGATACAAAAATTGGTAGACATGTATAGAACCCGTAGCACTAGTGCAGTGCTATTTTTCCAAAATTAAATGTTTAATTTTTAATTTTGTTTTAATTATGTAAGTGATCAAACCTAGAGAACAGTACGTCAAATGTGGGTGCAGCCTTTGAAGGTCTTAATAGAGTTATTTTGACTTGGATTTTTACAGCATGTGGAGGTCGGTGTCCTCTAGTGCAGCATACAAGTTTTTTTTTAAATGGTTGTGAAATGAAAAAGTTACGAAATAAACACTAACAATATGTTTTTTGACCAACGAAGTGATGACACAAGAAAATTAGGAAATAAATAGAAAATATCAATATTTTTTTTAAAAAATTACATATTTGGAATCTACATAAAAAATTCTATATATACCTAAAATTTCGTCAATAATGGTTAGGTATGTCATGCTGTAGAGAGCGGTGAAAAACATGCATACTCAGAAAAATGTTGAAAATGTGAAATTAGCTATGGTCTAAAAATTCCCTAGCACAGGTTTGGTAAGACCGAACCAGCCACATAGGACAGTGGATGACACGCAGGCATGGGAGGAGTAGGTGATTAGGCGCTCAGGAACGCGCGTGTGTTATGTTTAAATTCAAATAACGCATGCGCGTTGCATTTAAATTCAAATTTTGGTGTTTTGGCGCTCAATGTTATAAGCAATGCGTGAGCGTTATGTGGATACATAACGCGCTCTCGTTATGTGATTACATAACGCGCGCATGATATAATATTCACAAATTTATGTTTTGAAGTGTTAGATTGTGTGAGAGAAAGATAATGATAATGAGGATGATGAAGATGAAGATGATGTTGGTGATGAAGATGAAGATGAAGATGATGTGCTATGAATATTTAATTAATATTGTTATTTATAGATTAAATAGATTATTAGGTTAATAAGCGAAAGGGTGTAACCCTTCGCTATTCTTGCTCAAGCCCTATAAAACCGAGCTTATTGTAACTTTATCATCTTCAATCAATATATTATTATCATTTATCTCAAATATGGAAGACGGTCTCGCTTCTTAACCCTTAACCGGACACGGTTAACTGAGTGAACGGATATGTTCACTGCATTTGGTATCAGACCGGATTCTCTCCTTCGGCCTGAGCTCGAATTCGGCTCATCCTCCCTCTCTCCTCTCCACGCTGTTGTTTCCGCCGCCCTTCTTCCTCTTCGTTGCCACTTCCTTACACCCGTGCACTTCCCATCAACTCGGCCCTCCTCTTTCACTGCTCCATTCTCATTTCCCGCCACTCTCTGCACTCCCTATTCCATTTCCCTCCATCCCCTCAATCCAATGCACCTCCTTCCAAGAGCGCTCCCTCCTTTCGATTGCACCCTCATTCCAGCTCCACGTCTCATCCCTCATACCTCTAACCCCTGCCAACCTCACTCTTGCACTCCCAACCTATGATCAGACCAAACTACCATCTCACGCCATCCACCACTACTCCTTTGTTTCGCCATTCCCTCTCTATCTCCCCACGCTCCACTGACTCCTTCTCCACACTCCACCGCTCCCCTCGGTGCTGACTGATCCCTTCCACCTCAACAGTCACGTATAACTCATCCCCAAACTACCTCCTCACTATTGTGGCCACCCTTCCATCCCACCACTCCACTGTGCATTAAACACTCCCGCGCGGCTCTCTCAACACAGCCATCTTCATCACCCTACACCCCCAACCTCTCCCTCCAACAGCTCATTTCGCCAACGCTCCATCCTCCACCGCATTCCATCCACACTACCATTCACCGCGCCCTCAATTGCGCCCTCCACCAACGTGCTGCATTCGCGCCTCCCCCCCTGCACACAATCGCTCCGTGCCACCTCCTTCCCCCGTCATCTTCTACCCTACTCCTCACACCACTCCTCACTAGCTTTTGCCACCACCTGCAATCTTCCTATCATTCTCGAGCTCCAACCAGTGCCTCATCCCTAGTCTCCACTCCGCCCAGCCTTCATCTGCAAGACGCCACTCCACCTCTCGACCTCCCCTCCACGACCTGCAAAAAAAAAATACAAATATATTACAATATAATATATTAATTCAAATATATTATACTTATAATATTTCAATTTGTTTTATTAAAACAAAATAATAAAACAAAGATTTTATTATATGATAATTAATATAATAATTAATTATTATTTTTAAAATCTCACCATCCTTAGTAAGAAGACTTTTCCACCCCTCACAAACCGAAATAGCGTGGAAGTACACACATCCACATACAAGGTCCAAGACCATGGCGGAATTAAAAGACAAACTTGAGAAATTGGAAAAGGACATCAAGGCCCTCGTTGCCAACCAAGAAAAATTCAGAGAAGAAACGAAAAATAACAAGGCACTTAAGAAATGGAAACGAAAAATAACAAGGCACTTAAGAAAGGAATTAAAGATGAAGTTGTTCTGGTACTAGAAAAAATGTTGAGTGAAAAATTTGACACTCTAAACGAAAAACAAAAAAACTTGGATGACAAAATGAGTGCTATGACTCAAAACATAAACACCATAACCCAAAACTTGAGCACCATGACGCAGAACCATAATTAATTAATGGAGGTGTTACAAAGACTAATGCCTAAGACAGACCAAATCAGCAGTCCAGACATGCTAGATGCCTCATTTCATTTTTTCACACAGGAAGCACTTGCCAAGAATCAAGAAGAATTGCAAAAAGAAATAAAGATTAACAATGCGACGCTTAAGCAAGAGATAGAAACAAAAATACTGCCAGATATGGAGGCACGATTAAACAGCCAAATAGAAGCTATCAGTAAGATAGTAGAGAATAAAAAAGATAAAAATCACCGCCAACAACAAAGCAGTTCAAATATGTCACTTACGTCATCCAGTAGTTCCGATCCACCATCAAACCATAAAGCAAAAGGGAATCAATATCACCCTTACATAGTGTACCCACCTAAGGAAAAAATAGATTTGTTGAAATACAATGGAAGTGAAGACCAATGCGTTGCTTGGCTAAACAAAGCAGAAGAATACTTCGACATTTACAATATTCAATCTGACGAGGAGAAAGTGAAATATGCGTCAATGCATATGGAAGGGTACGCCTATAATTGGTACTTATGGTGGAAGAGAGACAATTTTTCCTACACCTGGAACTTGTTCAAAAATTATTTTTTTAATAGGTTTCAAGGTATCAAAGAAGATGAATTTTTCAATAAACTTACCAGATTACAACAGGTTGGAAGCGTTGAGGAATTCACACATCAATGGAAATCCTTATCGACGTGAGTATTTGGGTTGTCTGACAAACAAAGACTCGAAATCTATTTAGGAGGTCTTAAACCGTACCTCCAAAAAGAGTTAAAGTTACATGACATACCTAACGTAGAGGTAGCAAGACATAAAGCAAAAGCCACAGAACACAAATTGGAAGGAATAAAAACAAGAGGTGATAACCATTATCGACAAGAAAAAGAGACACAATGTAGGTACTGTGCAGATACTTGGTCACCCGGCCATCAATGCCACAAACCTCAATCATATGCCTATGAAATGGAAAATAGATCAAAGTCATCTAACAGTTACTCTGATAATAGAAAAAAGAAGAAAAACATATGTCGTCGATGCGGTGATGATTGGATCCCAGGCCATAAATGTGGGAACAATCAGACAATACAGTGCAAAATCATCAATGGAAAGGAAGTGCAAGTCTCTACACAAGAAATCATGTCCGATTCTAATACAGACACTGAATCTGAATGAAGGACAACATTAGGAAAATACTCAAGCTTTGAGGACAAAGCTTTCCAAAAGGGGAAGGCAATGCTATGAATATTTAATTAATATTGTTATTTATATATTAAATAGATTATTAGGTTAATAAGTGAAAGGGTGTAACCCTTTGCTATTCTTGCTCAAGCCCTATAAAGGTGAGCTTATTGTAACTTTATCATCATCAATCAATATATTATTATCATTTATTTCAAATATGGAAGACGGTCTCACTTCTTAACCCTTAACCGGACACGGTTAACTGAGTGAACGGATACGTTCACTGCATGATGATGGTGATGAAGATGAAGATGATGACGGTGATGAAGATGATGAAGATGATGATGGTGATGATGATGATGATGATGATGATGAAGACGATGATGATGATGATGATGATGAAGATGGAGACGACGATGACGATGATGATGATGATGATGATGAAGATGGAGACGACGATGGCGATGATGATGATGATGATGATGATGATGTCATCATCTTCATATTAATCATGATATTCACCACCATCATCATCAACATCATCGTCATCATCTTCATCATCATCATCATCATCATCATCATCATCGTCATCACTCTCTCTTCTATGGTTTTACACCTCTCTCTCTCTCTCTCTGTGTAAACCCCTCTCCCTCTCCCTAACCTCTCCCCCATCCCTAACCATCTTACTCTTTCTATTTCCCTGCTACTCTTCCTAGCCCAAAACCCCCTCCTCTCCCTAGCCCTTACTCACCCGAGCTCTCTCAATCTCTCTCTCTTCCCTAAACCTCCACCTACCTCTAACCACACCTTCCATCTCTCTTTCGCAGTCCCTACAACCAACACCCTCTCATCTCTCGCTCTCTCTCTCCCTCCCCCCCAACCATTACTAACGCCCTCTCAGTCTCTCTCTCTCTCTCTCCCCCTCGCTAACGCCCCTCCTAGCCCCTTACCCCTAACTAACCCCCCCTCTCTTACTCTCTCTTCCTTGCTTCTACACTTCTCTCTCTCTCTCTCTCTCTCTCTCTCTCTCTCTCTCGCCTAATCCCCCTTACCCTACCACTACATGATGATAATCATCATCATCATCATCATCATCATCATCATCGTCCTCATCATCTCCATCATCATCGTCATCTCCATCATCATCTTCATCCTCATCATCATCCTCACCACCATCTGCATCATGATTGATGATTGGTCATCATCATCATCCTCTTATTTATGATCACCATCATCATCATCATCATCATCATCTTCATCTTCATCACCATCATCTTCATCTTCATCTTTATCATCATCATCTTTGTCATCATCATCATCCTCATCACTGTCTTCAACGTCATCATCATCATCATCATCATCATCTTCATCAGCATCATCTTCATCCTCATCATCCTCGTCTTCATATTCATCATCATCTTCATCATCATCATCATCATCATCATCATCATCATCATCACCATCACCATCTTCATCTTCATCATGATTGATGATTGATCATCTTCATCATTCTCTTGTTTATCATCACCATCATCATCCTCATCACCATCTTCATCATGATTGATGATTGATGATTGATCATCATCATCATCAGCAGCAGCAGCAGCAACAGCAACATCATCATCCTCTTCATCATCATCATCATCGTCATCATCATCATCCTCGTCGCCATATTCATCATCATCTTCATCATCATCATCATCATCATCATCCTCATCACCATTTTCATCTTCATCATCCTCGTCATCATCATCCTCGTCATCATCATCATCTTCATCATCATCTTCTTCATCATCCTCATCATCATCATCCTCATCACCATCTTCATCTTCAACATGATTGATGATTGATCATCTTCATCATCACCACCATCCTCTTCTTTATCATCATGATCACCATCTTCATCATGATTGGGTATTGATCATCATCATCATCATCATCATCATCATCCTCCTCTTCATCATCATCATCATCATCATCATCATCATCATCACCATCATCATCACCATCACAATCATCTTCATCATCTTCATCATCATATTCATCATCATCATCCTCTTCTTTATCATCACCATCGTCGTCGTCGTCATCATCATCATCATCATCGTCATCATTGTCATCTCCATCATCATCATCATCCTCACCACCATCTTCATCATGATTGACGATTGATCATCATCATCATCCTCTTCTTTATGATCACCATCATCACCATCATCATCGTCATCATCCTCATCACCCTCATCACCAAATCCCTATTTAACTTCCTAACCCATAGAAACTATTAAATAAACTATTGAATAAGGCTTTTTTATTATTTCAATAACGCTAGCGCATTTATGAATACCAAAACGTGCGCGCGTTTTTGAATACAGAAACATGCGCATTTTGTGCAACTAGATGTTATTTAGCCGTGCACCAAACGTATTAAATACCTACAATTTTTTTTAATATACAAGAAACGCACGTGTGTTTTGTGTGTGAACAAATATTAGCAAAATGCTTTTATCCTCCCACGTTCTGCGTTTTCTTCTCCCGCCTTCCCATCTCCCATACAGCACGACACTTCACAAGACATCCTAAATCCAACGGAGTCGACGGTTTGTCGATCCAAGCCATGGTCGTCATTCTATGGCTCAATCCGTCTCGCATCCAAAAGGCCTTCAGGGATGTTGATGTATATGTAACTTCGGAATGTATTTCATTTATATATTTATTGTACTCCTACAGAGATGTATTATTCCTCTATACGAAAGTGTCGTCATTTGTATTGACAAGTGTCGCAAGTGTGTTAACTTGCCGATGGGTTATTAGACCACCTTGTAAGTGGTCGGCCCGGATTTATGTAATATGTGGTTATTGTACCTAGCTAGACAAGTCGGCCCCATAAGGTTATTGGGCAAATAGAACAGGTATAAATAGAGATCAGGAGATCTCTATTTGGATCACTCAGAACTCATTCTTCCTTCACTCGGAAAGTGGTGCACATGTGAGGAGGAGGATCATCTGCTAGTAGAAGACTATCTCTATGTATTTGGTTGTAATTTGGTTGAGCTATTGCTCTATCTATCTCTAAGGAAGTTGTGGGGTTTTTCACCTTAGGGTTTTCCCCACAGAAACTCTGTGTGTCTATTGTCTCTCATGCTTTTGCTTCTTGTGATGATTGACATGCTTGTTATGATTGATATGCATTGATATACTGTACATGTTATTCTCTCAGTAAAGATCCTGGAGTATTGTGAATTAATGCTCAAAATTTAACATGGTATCAGAGCTAACCTGATAAGAAGACATTGTGCAGTGACGAAAACTAGGGTTTCTTGCTTATTGGGTTTCTCTCCATAGATTTTGGAAAAGTAGTATAGTAGATTGACTCTACTCATCAAGGAGAATCTATCTATCCAATCAAAATTCAATTCTGAGCATTTTCAGATTTGGCCCTAAAAATTAGGGTTTCCACAAAAATAGAAATTTCTGAAATCTAAAGACATAGCTAGAAGCTCCTTGGAAAAATCGAAGTTTAGAGCTTTGGATCGATATTTTTGGCTGGGTAAATCTCCGGGAAACTCAAACCCTAATTTAGGGTCCTCCCTAGTGAACCCGGGAAGACTAAAAGGCATTTATGAAGGGTGAAGCTTTACAGATCTCAAATTATGAATACACCAAGCTGATCATATCATCAAGGCACATCTTTCTATCCTTTCAGAAAGTTGAAATTCACTTTTTGAATTTTTAGGGTTTTTTTCGACAAACCCTAATCCGGGACCAGGTCCAGTTTTCAGCAAAGCAAGTGGTAAGACCTAAATCTCTTATATTTCCATTTGAAGTACTCTTTAAGATGTCTCACCACACCAAGCTTGAGGATAAGCTTGAAGGGGTTGATAACTTCCAAGCTTGGAAGTATAGGATTGGGTTAATCCTGGAAGAAAATGAATTGAACTCCTACATCAGCTCTGAGGTCCCTATCCCAAAGGATGAAAAGGCTAAGGTATTGCATAAGAAGAACTTGGCCAAGGCAAAGAGAATCATTGTTGATTCTATCAAAGACCATCTCATACCACATGTGTCATCTCTAAAGACACCCAAGGAGATGTTTGACTCCCTAACCAAGTTATTTGAAGGGAAGAACATAAATCGGAAGATGACTCTGCGGAATCAATTGAAAGGGGTCAAGATGTTGAATGGAGAGACCATTCAATCTTACTTCTCCAAGGTCTCTCAGGTCAAGGAACAACTTGAAGCTGTGGATGAAGTAGTGGACAATGGTGAAGTTGTTATGACCACACTAAATGGCCTACCCAAGTCATGGGATTCCTTTATCCAAGGAATATATGCAAGAAAGAAGTTGGTCTCTTTCAGTAGACTATGGGAGGAAAGCTCTCAAGAAGAAGCAAGGCTTGTGGCCCGAGAATAAAAGATGGGGAATGAAGATCAAGCTCTCATAGCTCACACCAAGGGAAGCAAGTTTAAGAGGGAGAGATCTCATAACAAGAAACATTCTCACCCTCATCACAAGAAGAAAGATATATCTCATGTTCGATGTTTTGAATGCAATGAGAAAGGACACTTTGCTTCAGATTGTCCCAAGAAGAAGAAAGACAACAACAAAAACTTCAATAAGAAGAAGAAGAACAACAAAAGAAGATATCATGCTCATGCTGCTGAGGATGATGAACCTCCCAGGAAGAAAGCTAGAGCAGAAAATGATGATGATGATTCATCAAGCGAAGAAGAGTATGTTCTAATCTATGCTGTCACGGGTACTATTTCTCATGGTTGTAATGATTGGCTTATTGACAGTGGTGCTTCCAAACACATGACTAGGTTTAAAGAATCTTTTGTAAACCTATCTGAACATGAATCACCCCATAAGGTGAAACTTGGGGATGATTATCAATACCCTATCAAAGGAAGTGGGGAAGCCTCCTACAACCTAGATTCTGGAAAGTCCTTGAAGATGAAAGAAGTTCTCTATGTACCTGGGCTTAAGAAGAACCTACTCTCCATATCTGCATTGGATGCAAAAGGTATGAGGGTTGCATTTGTAGATGGCCAAGTTCTAATGTGGCCAAAAGGTAAAACTATTGATGATGCAGTAGTGATTGGAGAGCAAGAGGGAGGCTTGTATAAATTGAAAGGGCAACCTGAACATGCCATGGTGCATGATTCCATGGAGCCAAGTGAACTTTGGCATAGAAGACTTGCACATATGCACTACAGAGCATTACCAATTGCAAGTAAAGCTGTAGAAGGTCTTCCTGAAATCAAGACCAAGCATGAAGGTGTTTGCAAAGGATGTGCAAAAGGAAAGAACATAAAGAAAGCATTTTCAAGCAGTGAAAGCAAGGCTAAAGGAATCTTGGAAATCATCCACTCTGATGTATGCAGTCCGATGTCATCCTCTGAGTGGGTATATTTACTATGTCTCTTTCATTGATGACTTCTCCAGGAAGACTTGGGTTTACTGCTTGAAGAACAAAGATGAAGTGTTGGATAAGTTCAAGGAATTCAAAACCTTGATGGAGAACCAAACTGATAAGAAGATCAAAACATTTAGATTCGACAATGGTGGAGAATTCACCTTAGGTGACTTCAAGAAGCTATGCAGTGATTCAGGGATTAAGAGGGAGTTGACTGCTCCTTGCAATCCACAATAGAATGGAGTTGCAGAAAGAAAGAATAAGAACAATCATGGAGGCAGCACGGACAATGCTGCATGACCAGAATCTGCTTATACATTTATGGGCAGAAGCAACTACGACAAGTAATCCAGGAAGCAAAGATCAAGAGGGAGCACACTCCAACAGTTCATACAAGGAAGCAAATATTGAGAGGGATTCCACCTGACAACAAATAAACAAAGATAAGTATTTGAATTGTCATTTCTTGTATACTGTTCAATGATGTATATACTTATGTTCCTAGACTTAGGTTGTGTATTTTGCATATTTGCATTAATGAACAGTATACTACTAATATGCATATGATGGGTAAGTGGCCTATGGCACTGTACAACATTCCATTGCTACTTATCTAGAATGAAACCTCTTTGTTGACATGTTGGGAGTTGTGCACACTCTTAACAATGTTCTGGTAGAGATTGGAAGGCATCTAGAAAGTTACGGGATATGGATAAATGTTGTATTGAAGCATTGGCTTAAATAATTGCATGACTGTATGACATATTTATTTATGTGAAAGAATTTGTTCTGAAAATTACGAGATGTTTCTAATCATGCAATTTAACTTGTTTTGTAGGAAAGATCATATACCTTCACCTACAAAAGAAGGACTACAACATTTGTTCAAGCAACAAAATTATCTATTGAAGAAATTGAAGTTCCCAGGATACGGGGAGAATGCCATGATCCGTCGATCATAATGAAGAATGATGTTTGGGATGTTGTCCCAAGACCTGAAGGGAAGTCTTTTGTGACTTCCAAATGGATCTACAAGATCAAGAATTCTACAAATGGAAGCATAGAGAAATACAAGGCAAGATTCATAGCTCGTGGCTTCTCTAAGAAAGAGAGAATATATTATGAAGAAACTTTTGCCCCTGTAGCCAGGTACACTTCCATTAGATCAGTACTTGCCCTGGATGCAGCGATGAAATGGAAGATACACCAGATGGATGTCAAGACTACTTTCTTGAATGGTGTAGTTGAAGAGGAAGTGTATGTGGAGCAGCCACTCGGTTTTGAAACACATGACAGGGAGTCATATGTGTGCATATTGAAGAAAGCCTTGTATGGTTTAAAACAAGCTCCAAGGACTTGGTATGGTAGGATGGACAGTTTCCTATCTAGTTTGGGCTTTACCAAGAGTAAAGTGGATTCCAACCTTTACTACAAGGTTGAGGAAGGGAATCCTGTGATTCTACTCTTGTATGTGGATGACCTGTTTGTAACAGGAGATGACAGATTGATTGTCGATACAAAGAGGAAGCTTGCTACCAAGTTCGATATGAAGGACTTGGCGATGATGCACTATTTTCTAGGTATAGAGGTGTGGCAGAGTACAAATGGGATCTTCCTTAGACAAGGGAAGTAGATATCCTGAAGAGGTTTGGAATGATGGATTGCAAGGCCATGGCCACACCTATGGCATCGAATCTAAAGCTTCTGTGTGATGCTTCATCTGAGCCGGTTGATGTCTCTATGTATCGTCAGATGATTGGGTCCTTGATGTACCTAACGAACACGTGACCAGATATTTGCTTTGTGGTGAACACATTGAGCCAGTTCCTGACGGATCCAAGGAGTGTTCACCTGGTTTCTATAAAGCATATTCTGAGGTACCTGAAGGGTATAGTTGATTATGGGCTCAAGTATGAAGCGAATAAAAAGTTTAACCTGCAGGGTTATGTTGATTCAGATTGGGCAAGCAGTGCTGTAGATAGGAAGAGCACATCTGGGTGCTGCTTCAATATAAGATCAGGTGTGATCTCTTGGTTTAGCAAGAAGCAGTCTTGCATAGCACTGAGTACAGCCGAGGCAGAGTACGTTGCAGCCTGTTCGGCTAGTTGTGAGGTAGTATGGCTTCGGAAGCTACTGTCTGAGTTATTTGATTTCCCACTGGAGGCTATTGGTATCTTTTGTGACAACCAGAGTTGTGTGAAGCTGTCTGAGAACCCGATGTTCCACGACAGGTTGAAACACATAGAGATCAAATATCACTATATCAGTGATATGGTGCAGAAAGGAGTAGTGACGCTCCTGTATGTTGCGACGAATGAGCAAATTGCAGATGTACTGACGAAGCCACTAGCCAGAGTGAAGTTTGAGTGCTTCAGAGAGAGGCTTGGTGTTCTTTAGATTGACGACACTTCGAGGAAGAAGTGATGGAGACATTTGCTGAAGCCATTCCAAGCATGTTGGAAGGAGGATCCTTCACATGGCTATGGATGTAAGCGCTAGATGATGAGCATCAGGATGATGCTCCAATTACTGCTCTGTATGCATCATGTTGGATGTTGGATATGATCAGTTGGATCATTTATATGTATGTATGTACGCATCATGTTGATGCTGGATATGATCAGGTAGATCATGTATCTGTATATGTATTAGGTGGATACTTGTATGATTAGTGTGATCATGTACTTATGTATGTATTAGGTGGATGCATTATGTATATCAGATGGATGCATTGTATGATCAAGTGGATCATGTATGATATGTATCAGGTAGATACTGTGTATGCATCAGATGGATACATTATGGGCATAAGCATTCCAGAAAATATGGCAAAGTTTCAAAACGATTGGCTGTACCAATAAAACTAGCAGCACCAAACTAAGGCTCAAATTGCGTTTATGGACACTTACCGATCGAAGGATGTCTGAGTGTAAATGCAAATGCAGTAGCCCCTCCGAGAAGCCTTCTTCTTCACTGACCTTCTCTTGGACTCAAGTGGCCTCAATGCCCAACCACCGAACAGTTGCATGAGTTGTAGTTAAGAAACAATGGTCGAAATAGAGCAATTATAAATGATTTGATCAACAAAGCAAGTCGCCCAATTCGTAGAGTTGTTAATTTGAAGAAACAAGTAGGCGCAGAACAAGCATGAAGGAGTTTCTTAACTGGTAGTGGTCGCTGATCGGATGAAGAAGAAGTTTGATGAATGGACAATGCATAACTCCGATTTGTGAGAGACCAGGCCACTGTGTAGTGGTGATAACATGTTTACTGTCTGTTGAGTCTGATACTACATCTAGGAGCCGCTCAACAAACTTTGAGATAGAAAGATCTGTAATTTTAGGATATTAACTCAACCACTCAACAAATGAGTGTTTTGCAGGTGACTTGGAAATCCCTTCCAATTTTCAGCAATAAAACAAAGAAGTTGAACATACAGATTTTCAGGAAAGCTTGTCAACCAATCAGACAACCGAATATAGGGAGATAACCATGCCCAAAAAATTCAAGCTATTATAAAACTCTTGTTTATCAAGATAAGGATGGACTATGTGTACATTAGGAGAATATAGATGAATGAAGTCGCTTTGATGAACTTGTCCTCTTGCTTTCTCCAGAATGCATTTAAAAGCAGGGAGTATTGTCCGAGCTTCTGTTGGTTTACATAAACGTTTCGATGATAAAGGTGAATTACCACTTATCAGAGCACAAAATTTTGAACAAAAGGCTAATAGAACACAATTGAAAATGATACTTTCTCTTGATGAAACTAGTAAAAAATATTCCTATATTATAAATGGAAATCCTGTTACAATTTCCGTTGGAAGAAAAGCATAGATACCTACAACTGCCATATTTCCTTCTGTAAGTCGCTCGCCCATCGGAAAAGCTAATGTAATCGTCCATTTCCCAACATCTTTCCTCTGCTCAACCCTACACTCATTTTCCACAGGAAACCGCTGCCTCCACATGTAATAACTACATTGTTTTGTCGAAAATTTATCTTCTTCTGCTAACAAATGAAAAATGAAGGATTCATTGTCATTGCTATGAGAAGTTCTAAGGTCAGTTTCTTGTAAAACAGAGATTGTATAAATCATGTTAAGATCGATATGTTCCATCTCACGAACTGAGAGCTTCTTTATCTTAGACATAAACAAAAGAGCTTCAGGATGAATACTAGAGTTGTTGCTTTACAGCTTCAACCTTCTCAGGACGTAGGGGTATAGAACGAGCCATAGAATGATGACTGTGGCTCAGATCGACCAATTAAAATTCAATTGGACCCATTAAAATTCAATTGGACATGACATGAATGATTAAAATTAAACTCTAGATGCATACGCAAGCCACTTGGACGATGGTTGAACATCCGGTACATTGATGCTTTAAATGATGAACTCTTTCCTTTATGGCATTATAGGGATGCTTACCCTACATTTAACGTCGGCATTAATTAGTTAATGGCTTCCATGTTCGGAGCATAGAGAAAAACCTTGTCACATTACAAAATCCTTGCAACATCATACAAATATAGTATTTATTGCCCTAAACCTAGCTCATTTTACCCTCTTCCTAGTTCAAAGGCGTTCATGATCCCCTGTTTAAAATCACATAAATTTTGGATCGAGATATCGATGATGTGCAAGCAGGCTCGACCAACTGGCTGGCCATGGGACCAACGGAGAGGGGCACCCCTAGCACTATCCCAATGTCCCGAATCCAACAGAGTTGACAGTTTGTCGATCCGAGCCATGGTCGTCATTTTATGGCTCGTTCCGTCTGTTTTTTTTTTTGTTATATTAAACAAAACACACGAATGTTATGGTGATACATAACGCGCGCGCGTTATGTATCACCATAATGCTCGCACGTTTTGTAATCATATCCTACATGTTAAATGACATGGCAGGTTCGAAGCCAGCCATTCCTAGTTTTACATAACGCGCGAGCGTTGTGAATTTACACAATTTTTGCGCGTTTCACATTTACCCAATTGCATCTAAAAGGTCCCTCAACTTTATACGAGGGCCCATAAATTTTCAAAAACATAACAATTTGACATAAATCATGCAAGATAAACATTACAATGAGACATAACCATTTAGGAATCTCACAATGGCACATAACCCTCAAAAAACATTGCAATGTGACATAACTCTTAAGGAACATTACAATCAACATAACCATTAACAAACAGAGCAATTTTACATAATTCAACCAAAATAATTGTCACAATGCGATTTGCGATTTGCCCATTAGAGAACATCGCCGACCAACATATCCTTTAAGGAACATTACAACACATCATAACCTTTTAAGAATGTTATAAGAATGTTATAATGTGACATAAGTCAACCAATATAAATGCCTCAATGCGATAAAACTATAAACAATCTTTAAAACTATAAACAATCGTTGCAATGCAATGTAACCTTTACCAAATGCCACAAAATAATTATTCTATGATGATTAAACACAAATATTTTAATTTCTACCGTATAATCTAAGAATATTCAATCATAAGTATAAAAGTTATTTCCAATAACATTATCCTTAAAGGAAACAAGTTATCCTTAAAGGAAACAAGTTATGTTATATTAGTGTTAATATTTTTTTTCGTTTCTCTAACTCAAAATATTTTGTGACATTGGCGCTAACATTGAATGGAAATTGACTTGTGTGGCATATTAAACTAAAGTGCTTGATGATCAACATATTATTTTTATTTTATTATATATTGAAAAAAATCAATTATTGGAACTACAAATATAAGTAAATATAATTCAAGTGTTATAATGCAACATTTTTTAATTTTACTAGGTATTAATGGTAAAAATTATATGTAACCTTTAAGGACTATTGTAATTTGACAGTTGGCTATACCCTTTACCCAAATGTAGACTCCTAGGGGTGCTCCTATTTCGTAAGGATTATAACTCATCCTTACAGCTTCAAGCGTATAATCGATGTGTTTATTGTAAAGGTGTGATTCTATTAAGGGATATCCAAATGTTTTTAGTAATAAAGCAAATGATATCTAACCAGGAAAGAGAAATCGGGAAAGACATTTGAGGATCATCACAATGTGACATAACACTTTATGAGTGTTTCATTATGACCTAATTCTTGAAGAATGTAGCAATGCCATATATGTCAACCAAGATCAAGTGTTGTGATGTGCCATTACATACTTTTATTATGCATAAAATGTTGGAATTGTATATAGTTTTTAAGGAACATCACAATCTAACATAACACGAAGGAACAATGATATTTTTATTCACAAATCTATCAATCCTTCCACATTAATAAAGACGGTTGGTATATGTCCACCCACATCATTGTTTTATTGATGACAATGCAACCTATGTTATATTATATAAATATCTAATAAACTCAATTATATGCGTATGCGAAGAAGTATAAACACGTGACCATTTCACTTCCCGGCGAGGTTTTCGTCGAAATTCCATATTTTTTTTCAAGAAAGCTGAATTTTGAACTATTCAAATTGGGATTTTTAATCTATAAATAAATTCAACGCCCTCAAAAACCTTAGGCCACCCATATTCTGAGAATTTAAACACTGTTATTTAGATTTTTAAGAATTTCTGCAAACTTTCTACCAAACACTCTCGAAATCATGGCTAAAAAATCCAAAAAAAGGATTGTAATCATAGCACATTTATGCTATGAGCTACTGCACATATGTGTGCCGGATCAAAGCTTGTATTTGTATTTTGAAATTTACATTGAGAGCAAATAGTCCATGTGAATATGGAAATACACGAGTTTAATGCTTCTTGTGTTGTTCGCGACCCGCGTTATCAATTAAAATAAAATAAAAATAGCTTGACCTTGGAAGGTATGGAATGCATCAGAGCTTGTATTTGGAAATTTCCATTCACAGCAATAGGCCATATGAAAAATGAAAAAAAATAGAAAATGTATTGAAGTCAGTATGTGGAAATTTACATTAAATAGTGATGTAATTTCAAGGACGTAGTGCAGGACACATGGATCTACATGTAATAAGGCAATCTTTTCTTAGAGAGAATTTTAATAAAAACATTTTTTTTGGTTTCAATTTGGAATGAAAATAATATTTTTAAGTATATAAAATACATTATATTTTTTTGTTTCAATTCGGAATAAAAATCATGTTTAAAATAAGTTAAAATTGAAGAATTAATAAGTTTTTATTCAGGTTTAAAAGCCACATATTTTCAATGTTTAATTTATATCACAAACATAAAACACATGTAATTTATCTGAGTATTTGAAAAACGAATTACATATGTTTAATTTAATTGAGTATATTTTGATATTATTGGTAAATACTACTTGATGGAAGTTTTTATTATCAACAAATGCTAATTGACTCATCAATATCATGTAACCTATTTTTTTATTCCAAAAAATTATATTTTATAATTTTATATATTACTTCAATATCCAAATTATATATATTTTATATCTATTTTAATATTCAAATTATATATATTTTACAATTAATTTGAATAATTAAATTATATAATTTTCATTTTAAATTAAAAATTTAAACACTTATTAAATTTTAAATTATATTTATTTTATATTTATAATTTATATGAATTATCTTTAAAAGTATATTCTACCCTAATAAATAAAATAAACCCTTTATAAAATGGTTGTAACACATAATATGATAGACAATTTAAATCGAGCTTTTCTCAATAATATGATGGAGTTATGACGCATAACATTATAATATGATGATGATTGGTGGGATAATCCATTGAGGACTTTAAAATCTGATTTTCGAAATAATCAAAGGTAATTTCGGAAGTTATATTTTGAGAAAATTTCAAGTTAAAAAAATATTTTTAACTAATTAAAAATAAATTAGTTTATTTATTCTAAGTTTTGAATTTTTTAGTGGGTTTTGATGAATAACTTTATTTTGTAAAATTTAAATTTAGAAGCATATAAATTGTATTTTTGAATATATAAATGAATTCAATACCCTCAAATATTTATATTATTCAATTTCCACAACTAATAAATTTGATTAAAAGATTTTTTAAAGATTTAAAAAAAAAAATAAAACAAAACAAATCGAAAAATATATAAAAAATTCTAAATCTTAATTTAAATGAATTTATAAATTATTTACAATAATTATATTATAATTTTGAATTAATTAATATTAAACCAAAACATCTTTTTTTCTTGATAAATGTTTATTTGGCTTGTATGCAAAAATTGTATCCTTACTTACTTGGAATATCTTCTTCAATGAGGTTGGAAGTATGGCAGGATGTTACTTTTGATCTTGACCAATGGGGATTTTTATCTTGAGCATTGGGTTAAGAATCATTTATAAAAAGTTACCTATTTTTATATGGTGTTTTTATATGCTGGGATATTTAGAAGTTTTGGAATTTTTATATTTTTGAAGATAAAAAATTGAATGTCTAAGTTAGTTATGCAAGAATTTTAAGTTTGTATAAAGAAAATGCTTTTATTAGGATAAAGAAAAAAATAGAAAGGTAACTAAAACTCTAGTTTTAAAGTTTGCAACATGATTTTTTTTTTATGATATAATGGTATATAATTTTTTAAGTTGTGAAAGAATTACGGACTTAACACAAATATTAAAGCTGAGTTATTGGCTTTATGGTCATTACTTAAATTTGTTGCTTCAATGCTCGTAAATTCCTTACCGATGTTGGGTGAAACGTTTGAGTGAACAATTGACCCACTGATTTTCGGGTGCCTTAAATGTCCCATAATATCTCGTGTTAAACTGAAATGAAAAAAAATTGAAAATGTGTAAATGCATTTATGTTATGCTGCCCGTGCCCGTGCTCGAAACTTTGGAAATGTACAAGATTTCAACCCTGTCGATTCAAAAGCTTCAAAATTCAGAGCGCTCACAGAGTCCGTAATGGTCGCCCACAGTACTGGATTGAAGTGAATGGCTGAGCAGAAGGGTACGGTATGGTCCCGTTTTGGGCCCCCTCCGTCGTGATCTTGCCGTTCATACAGACCTCGTCTGTGACAGGTCGTCCATACCATCCACGTTACCTCCTGGTCCCATCTCTCCAGCACAATCGCACCGACATGTGCAATTTTAGGTACTAAATTTGGCCAACCATAGTTTTCCACGATCTAAAAGTTCCAAGGTATGATCAAACTCCAAAATTGCTAACAATGTTAAGTTTGGATTATTTGCTTGACAGAATTTGAAGGAAATTAGAACTCTTAGATTCATCTAGAATGTTAAATTTGGATTATTTGCTTGGAAATTAGAACTTTTAAATTCATCTAGTTTTGGATAATTGATATCCTACTCCAATTACACAAAAAAGCAAAGCAAGTAAGAAGTAGAATAATCTTTAATTCTAAAGATAAGTGAGGAATATAGTTAATTTTTAAACCCAAAAACCTCTAGAATTCCATATACAAGATACCACTATAACAAAAATAGATTACTTACAGGGGAACTAAATTTTTATTGACCCCACGACTTCCATATTGAACAGGGTGTAGTCAGTTGGCACCTACCATCAGTGCATCTAAAACGAGAAGAGAAAAATTTCATATTTGACACTGTTGTGTCCTTTGCCACGTAACAGCATTCATTTAAAACGTGCATGTCTTAGGGTTATATATATATAGAGTTTTGTTGCGTTTTATTATTTTTTTGACAAATAGTTTCGTCAAATATTTGTGAGACTTTATAAATTCTGCAAGTGCTCGTCGCCACTCAAATATATCGCATTTCAATTCGTTCATTCATTCTATAAGCATTTTTCAAAATCACTTTTGGACCTTTATAACTTCTGCTAGGGTTTTGAACTCAGATCAAAATCGCTGTTGCACCTTGCCGTTTAGAGCACATTCATATAGCGGTTATCCATGGCTATTGCTTGCAGGAATCTGCCACCAACGTTAGGAGATAAGATAACAATTCTGAGTATTGACGGAGGAGGCGTCCGTGGGATTATCCCAGCAACTATCCTTGAATTTCTCGAGGAAAAACTTCAGGTATTGTTTAAAACTTTAATCTAATTTATTCCACTACTTAATATTGGTTTTTAATAGCAAAGAATATTGTTTATTACCTGTGCAAAACTGAGTGGGCAATTTGTAACAGGAGCTTGACGGTCCGGATGTTCGTATAGCTGATTATTTCGACGTTATGGCAGGAACAAGCACTGGAGGATTGGTCACTGCCATGTTATCCGCTCCAAATGAAAACAATCGTCCACTCTTTACTGCAAAGGATGTTACCAAGTTTTATTTAGAGCATTTACCCTCTATTTTTCCATCCACAATGTGAGTCTATAAAGATTTATTTTCTATACTATTTTCTGTGACAAACAACAGCAGCTATTTTTTATATGTGACTGAAATTTAAAATAACTTATTGACAGAGATTTAGTGGCAATGGCACGGTATGTCACCGGCCCAAAATATTCTGGGGATTACCTGCACAAGCTGATCAAAAAATATATGGGGAATATACGATTACACGAGACGCTAACCAACGTAGTGATTCCCACATATGACATCAAATTAGAGGAACCCGCAATATTCTCAACTTTTGCGGTAAATTTTTTTGTTATATTATTATGTATACAGAGCTCTGTACAAAGGAAGGATATTTTAGTTATATTAATTTATTATCCTAAATCTCTCTCAGGCCAAAGAAAATGAGTTGTACGATGCATTTTTGTCCGATATCTGCGTTGGAACGTCAGCAGCTCCAACATATCTTCCCGCTCACTACTTCGAAACAAAAGATTCCTCCGGCGTTACCAGAAGCTTCAATCTCATAGATGGGGGAATTGCAGCAAACAACCCTGTAAAGTTTTCTCTGTGTAATTTTTGTTTTAGTAAAGTTTTCTGTGTGTACTTTTTGTTTTTGAGTTAATTTGTTTTATTTTTTTTATTTAACTTGTGGAGTGATGGTTGGTTTATCCAGGGCGTGGGATAACTGGCACTTAAATAGCCTCGCTTTTGGGTGTGGGATAACTGGCACTTAAATAGCCTCGCTTTTGGGTGTGGGATAACTGGCACTCAAATCACCTTGCTTTTGGGCGATTGGTTCCCCAGATCTCGTTATAAAAATTGGGGGAATCCAATTTTAAGATCATCCAGATCGTCAAAATTTCCAAAAAAATAAAGAAAAGGGGTGGAACTGTGTCTCAATGAAAAAATTTCGGTGACCGGCAGGGGGCCATTTGAGTGTCAGTTATCACAAGCCACACAAGAAGGGTGAATCAGTATTGCCTTCTTTTTCAAAGATCAAACCACAAAATCAAACTTATTAATAAAATTATTTCTACAAAATTATTTTTCTGCTGCAACAGAACAGATAAGGATGCTGCAACAGCCCTGTTTTCTAGCTGCTACTCAAAGGAGGCCACAACCTCCTTGACAGGCTTAGACCTGCCACTAGCACCATCCAGCTTCCTGATATTTATAATTTTTTGATTTTCTACTTGATTCATCAATTCTGGAAATGCTTCATGCTACTGATCTCTCCCTTTCTTTATGGTGCTGGTCTCTCTCTTTCTTTATGCTGCTGCAATCTATTGAGACACTTTCTTCTAATTTAAATACCTCTTATATTTCAGGTTACACCTCTGTATTAACTTCAAATTTAAATCTTTGTTTATTAATAATTTTTAATTAATTAATTAAAATTTTGAGTACATCAAACACATATTTTAACAGTGAGATATGGTCTAAGAAATCCTTAAAGATTACCTAAGTCATACAATCTATAAGATAATTAGAATTTTTTGGTGTCTCCTCTTACTATCCTAAATTGGAACCCTAAAAAAACCTAAAAAATTGGAACCCTAAAAAAACAAAACCTGAGTACGAACAACAACTTGACATTTGTTTCACACTGATATATATATGATGGACAGAACGTTGTGTAATGTGGTCTTCTCTAAATTTGTGTTACAGACGTTACTTGCGATAAACCAGGTGACTAAACAAGCTCTCATTTCAAATCCAGATTTCTTAATGCCACTGTCCAAAACCCAGGTGATTTATTAACAGAGATATATGTTTATTGGTTGGATTTATCCTGCCAAGTATTCATTAATATATTGGCTTACTAAAGAAGTAACTGATCAGGGCTATTGTTTTAAACAGGACAATAGCAAAATTTCTGGTACTCTCGCTTGGAACTGGACGGAAAACAGCTAGTTACACAGCTTCTGAGGCTGCAAAATGGGGACTGTTAGGATGGTTATACAACAGCGGTAAAGTGCCTTTAATTGACATGTTTTCACAATCAAGTGCAGATATGGTAAACATTCATGCCTGCACCGTGTTTGAAGCCTTTAAATCGGCTCAGAACTATCTAAGAGTCCAGGTATGGTCCTACTCCCTTGTATAAATAATCTACTAGTATGCCTATTGAGATAGTAAAGTATTGTTTCCTGTTTTGTGCATATAACTGTCCATATTAAGAAGAGGTCAAGCTCTAAGAAATTTGTAACTGGGAACAGGTCAAGTTATCAGGAGATGTAAGCTCAGTCGATCTCTCAACGGAGAAGAATCTCCATGAGCTGGTACATATAGGCAGAGAGCTTTTGGACGATCCTGTCTCAAGAGTGAATATAGAAACCGGCATTTTTGAGCCAGTGTCACATGAAGGCACCAACAGGGATGCATTGACCAGGTAATCATATTCATTTCTTTCAAGCAATGATATTTTAAAATCTGTTTTTGAGTCGTGGCATTAAATCAAATTATTCGGCAGGTTTGCAAAGGCGCTGTCAGAGGAGCGAAACTTGCGTTTATCCTCGAAATAGCGTTTAAACGTGTTTATCCACTTCTGCGCCTTTAAGTTTGCGAATACTGCTGCAAGGTGGTCCCGTTTCTGTGGTAATAAATGTGCTCGTTTTCATGGTTTAGAACTTTAGAGTAGATGTAATGTGGTATTGTCAAACCTATTATATATAGAAGCAGAGTTTAACTGGAAACAAGGGCTGACTCAGCTTAGCTTCTGGCTATTATTTTATTTGAAAGTTTCTAGTAGATGAAGTACAAGGGAGCAGAGTTTAAAGAAGTTTGCTCATGCAGTTATATGTTGTGTAATTTTGTTGATTTAAATTTACATTATTGGAAAGAATAATAACAATATGGAAGTTTATTGTTGCAACATAAATCTCTTTTAAATTTCAATTTATCAAATAATTAAAAAAATTTAATTTCTTAAAAATTCTTTAAGTATAATTTTTTAAACTTTAAACTTTAATTTTTTAGACCTTGATGTAATTTTGTAATTAAACTATAAAAAAAAAACCAAAAGTTTTGAATAATTAGCTTATGGATCTTTTTTTCCTTGTAATTTTATAGACTTAATTAAATTGTAAAAAACACAACCATACACATATACATAATAATATGTATATCAAAATATCAAAGTAATTTTATGAATTGCATCTGGATCAATTTCTATTTATCAAGATCCAACTTCTATTTATCAAACACATAAAGAAATTTAATTGTTTTTTAAGTGTAAATTTTTTATCTTAAAAATTTACATATCATTTACTTTTTTATTTCTTTTTTTTTCGTATTATTGAGTAGAAGAGGTTCATTCTACATTAGGGAGAGATGTGTAACTCTTTATGTGCTCATCCTGAACCTTGGTATTTGCACTTTAAAAAAGAGTTTGCAATTTGAAAATTTGATCCCTTTAGAGACTTGATAGATCCCCTTTAAAATGGATGTATACTAGTTTTAACGAAAATTACCCATCCTCTTTAACGAAGTTTCAACTAAAGTAAACTTTAATAATAACACCGATCAAAGCTGATATAAGCTCGAATCACTAGTGTAAAGGGTAATAAAATGGTAACCACTCATTATACTATGTTATTTATTATAATTACATAGGAGTTCAAGCTGTTTCATAAGATCTTACTACGTGTATGTTCTAGCCTATACATATAACTCTAATTAGAGTAGAAGTAGATCCATAACAGCTACTAGGTAATGTGTGATCATAGCTTGTTCCTATTCATTATGGTCATGTAATTTATTAGGTTATATTACCATTGCTTCCATATCCAGATTATAGAACAAAGCTTACTTGTTACACATACAAAGCTTGGATAGCTAGTAGCTTAACCAGTCTGATCTATTAGTAATATGAAACACCACTACTCTATTATACTCTGTATGTAATACTGAATGTAAGCTCGCTGGGTGAATCCTATCCGACCCTGATAAGAGAAGGTATGTAGCAGTCCCCACGAATAAGCGATTAAATAAATAAGTGTATAGGGAGAAAAGGTCTAAGTATTCAGGTGGTTAAATAGTTTTTGTGAAAACAAGGGTAAGGTGGGTTGGCAGCAGGTCTTAAAATCAAAGGGGTAAACTTTTGTTATTGAGTTAAATTCATTACAATAATGATGGCAAGAACATGAACCCCTCTCCAAACAAGAAGATTAAAAGCATAAGAGAAGACGCCTAGCCCTTATTGGTTGGGAAACCCCATCATTGACCTTAGTGCTTTCTAGCAAGTTGGTTAGGAAAATATGTTTGATTTTTCTTTCATTAATTATATTAACTCTTATGTTCGACATATACTATGCTAATTATATGATCTTGAGAAGTTGATTGAAAGTGCATATGACACATTTTATCATTAAATCCCAACCATCAATTTGATGAAATCTTTTTCTAAGAAATATCCTTTATAACAATGATAAAGCCTATACTAATCGTATTTAGTTTTTCCTAATCTCTAAGTAAAAATAATTTTTTATATTCCTTTGAAATCAAGGATAATCCACTTACCCTTATGATTTTTATTAAAATATACTATTTTTATCATATAATATTAATTTAATAAATAAATAAAACAACCATATAATAATTTTTAATAATGATATATATGCTAATTGATCTTGTCCTTCTTTTCCTATCTTTGTGCCCCTAGCTTTTGAGTTTGATCATAATATTTTTCTTTTCTCTTTTGAATATTTCCTTTATATTTTTATATATTTCAGTCATTTCTTACTTTAATTTGTTAGCTTGTTTCTCTTATTTTATTTAACTTGTTTCCTTTAATTTTTCTTCCCATTGTTTTCTTTTAGTTTCTTTTATTTTGTTCTTTCATTCTTTTAGGATTCCTTTTCACTCTTTTAGGTTCCCTTTCAACTTTTTATTAATTTTGTTTCGCCTTTTACATCTTTTGTTTTTTTTCATATTTTAATTTTTATTGTTATATTAAACTTATTGTTTTTAATTCTTGATCTTAGCTTCATCCTTTTTTTTATGAGTTTGGTTTGTATTTTCATTTGTTAATTTTTAACTTTTATTGTTTTTGTCTTTTTATTCTTTTAGTATTTTTTTATTTATCGATCTTTGCAATTTTATTTCAACTTTTTTTAATCTTGATGATAAACCTTATTAAAGGTTGGAAACATCAACTATTTATAATTTTTTTATTTTCAAAATAATTGTACAAAGGTATGAGCTGAAATAGATGAAGCAAGACTTGTTTATTGTTAAAAATGGATGCATGTTTATAAAAATATCCCCAGTGACATTATGCCCAAGTTTACTTTAATAATGGAAAAGAAGTAGAAAAAATAAAAAAATATTAAGCTATGTTGAATATAGACAAATAACTCTACTTTAACAGTGTAAAAGAAGCAACAAATATACAAATATGTTAATGTTCAACTAACATGGGATATTTCAAGAAGATCGAACACCTTCAAAACCCACTCACACAAACAAATATCATATCAACACACTGATGTTTTTACATGGTTAAAACCCTCGGAGAGGGAAACATTCCACGACCCCAGCCAAATAGCTACTTGAGGCAATATATTATGCAAAATAAAATGAATGTTACAATGAGTTTCTCACAATCAATCATCAAGCAAATGACCCTCCATTCTCTTTAAATAAATATCATGGACCAAAGGGGTGTTAAGCCACGAATCAGTGACCATTAAGATGGAGGTGAGGATGAACCGTCGGTTCACTCTATGTCTATAAGACTATAACATATCATGATTGTTGGGTTACATATGTACAAATGCACACTTTACATAAAAAGACATCATACCAAGTTGATCTTAACTAACTCCTAGGTGTCTTAATATCCTATAAAATCCACCCTTAAGAACAACTTGGGATAGGTTTGAAGGATTTACAAAAGTGACACTATAGGAGAAGGAAGCAAGCATTATATCATATCCCTCCTTATTGGAAAATTAATGAACTCCTAACATAGATAAAATTTTGGAAAACTTCACTTTTGTAAGAGACTTTGTGAATATGTCTACAACTTGATCATTTCTAGGGTAAAAGAGCACTTCGAGAATGAAATCATGAACAAGCTATATGATGAAGTGCATGTGTATCTCAATGTGTTTGAGGTGCTGATGTTGAACTAGATCTTTAGTGAGCTTGATGCCACTTTGATTATCACATTAAAGCGTAGTCAAATTTTGTTGCTCGAATCGAATCTCTAAAAGGATATCTCGAAGTCACAAGGATTCCTGACTTGCATTAACTACAGCTCAATACCCTTCTTCTACTTAATAAAGAGAAAGAGATTTTGGTTTCTTACAATCCCAAGTAACAAGTCCATAACCAAGATTGAAAACATAACCTGCAATAGAATTTTGATCATCACGGTCATCGACCCAATCTAAATCAGTGAAACCAACCAACAAAGGAGTCCCCACTAAACTGTAATGAATCCCAAACTAAATTGCGCCCCAGATATACCAAAGTATTTTTTTGTTGTTTTCCAATGGATTTCATGGGGATTTTTCATATAGCAATAAACAAGACCAACAATAAAGGAAATATCAGGATGAGTATGAGTCAAGTACAAGAGACTACCAACTAGTTGATGTTATAAGGTGGGATCTACTTCGGGTGAAGTGCAAGTGGCGGAATGTTTGACTCCAAACTAGAAGAGAGATGAGGTTGGTTTACAATCTTCCATTTGAAAGCGATGAAAAAGGTCACAAGCATACTTAGACTGAGAAAGAAAAAATCATTATTTGGTTTGCAGGAATTGGAGGCCAAGAAAATAATGTGAATTTCATGGGCCTATCATTTCAATTTTTTTCTTAAGGTTGGATTTCACATGGGTTAAAATGTTATGATCACTACTAATAAGAGTAAGGTCATCAACATAAAAAGTAAAGGTTATGAGATGGTTTCCTAATTTCTTGGTATAAACATTGAGGTCAGAATGGCATCTAGAAAAATCAGTGTCAAGGAGAAATCTATCCATTTTTGGCACACCAGGATTGAGGAGCTTATTTAAGGCCATATAGAGATTTCTTAATGTGACAGGAAAGGATATAGTCATTCTAAGAATAGCCAGGAGGTTGTTTCATGTAAATTTATTCCTACAAATCCCCATGTAAGGTGTACTTGAAATTGATTTGATGGGCCTCCCATTTATGTGAAGTAATAAGGGAAAGAACAAGGATGATGGATTTCATTTTGAAAACATGGATAAATGTTTCATTCTAGTCAATTCCTTCAACTTGGGAAAATCCTTTGGAAACTAACCTTGCCTTAAGTCTTTCAACACTTCCATTGGATGCATACTTAGTTTGATATACCCATTTACATAAGACAAGTTTTCTTTAGTATTTCAAAAGAGGCACAAGATGCCAAGTATCGTTCACCATTAAGGAATGATATTCTTCATCCATAGTTGCATCCCAATATAGATGGCTTAAAGCTTATGCAAGCGTCTCTAGATCATGATTCTCTGAAACTTGAGCTAGAAGAGAAGACGCTCATTGGAACTGTGAACATGTTTGAGGTTGATATCTAGGATCACCGACAAGATCATTAGCTTCTTTTCTTGTTGTATGGACCCATAAAGGGAGAAGTTGTGTTGGTGCAACTAGAGGAAAATGAGCAGGAGGAGGTGGATTTTCATCCTCATTGTCATCATCAGGAGTCAGAGTACCTGAACACTATCAAGGAGGTTTGGAATAGAAGATGGAATAAGCATTGAAGATGGATCGTAGGCCACAGATGGCTCAGAACTTGAATTAGGCTCGTAGGCTCAAAATCAATTGAAATTTATAAAGTTGCATTAAAGTTTGTATTCCAAGAAATTTGTACACAACCCCTCGCTTTGACTATAGAATTCACCTTCAATATTACCTTACAAGTAAAAAAACACTCAATAATCATAGCAAAATAGTCTTGAAATTGAGTCTTTCAACACATGGGTTACCATTACTAAAAATCATCTTGTATGTAACCAAACCATGTAAGTAATAACAATTTGGAGTGTGATAATGGGGTGCCTCAAGTAAAATTATAAGAATGGAATATGGGGAATGACTTGGGTCAAGAGGTCTAATGAAACTATCCTTATAGATAATAGATTTCAATGTGCCTAGTTTTTTTCTCTTCCAATAGTCCATGTTGATGAACCACTAGTGGCACTGGTTAAATGAGTAATCCAAGTTGGTGTAAAGGTATAAATTAATGTGTCTTAAGAAATTTAGTGTCGTAAGCTTCAAAAAAAAAAATTGGACAAGGCCAACATGACCATGATGTCCATGCACTCACAAATAAAAAAATTTAAGTATTGACCCTTTAATGAAAAATTTGCACTACATGTTAATGAGAAAAACCCTAGTTCCATAAATCATTGAATAAGAAAACATATCGAGCATGGACTCATAAGAGATGGGTGCCTCTAGCTATAATTTGATTTCATGATTCCAACCTAATCAACGATTCCTTGATACGAGTTCTTATTCTAATTTCATGGTGAGTTGTAACTTGCCTCCTGAAGGCATTCAGGGACACATCGTGAATTTGGTCTAGGGGCATAAAAATGAAATGAAGCAGTGGAATTGAGTGATGTAAGCTCCATCAAGTTTGTTTGGACAAGGCCAAGGTAACCATTTTGTCCACATTTTCACAAATCAAAGTTTTCAAGAATTGAACCTTTAATGCAAAAATTGCACGGCATGTCAATTTATGTAATTTTAAATCTACTTGTTGCTAGGGTTTTGTAGATTATGTTGTCCAATTAAAATAAGGTTTCCATATAAATCTAATGTTTAGAGTGCCTTGAATCAACAAATGTCATAAATATTTCTTATTATATTAATTGATGACCTAACTTACGATACAATCATAAAGACTAAATTGTCATAATAATTTGGCATATGCATTTTAGTGATTCATTCATGCTTTTAAGTGTTACATTGAATTTTCCATTTATTTTCCAATAAATTTGCAAAATGTACTCTTGAAAGAGCATGTTGAATACAACAAGAATGAAAAATGACACAATTAAACTCAATTTTTCCCTTAAGCATATGTGGTTTTCAATTATCAAATTGTTAGGGCATTTTGGCATTTCCATTGCAAGAAATTGAATACTTTATGAAATAGGGCATAAAAATCCTCATATCATAAGACCTACAAGCACAAGGTCCATGATCAACAAGAACAAGGTCCATAACCGTTATTTTCCCTAAATATTTCATAAGGACATCATTACAAGGTGTTGTACAATACAAATGGCTTTCAATGCATCATATCTTGCAAGGGTGACTAGGAGGATTTTTCACTTGGGATTCTTATCATAAGTGATTGGTGACAAGTTGAAGAGTTGTTGTATAACTTGGGTTTCCTGATGCTACAATGTTGTGATAATTCCTTATATTATTTCTTGATGGATTTGAGTGTGTGAGTTGCTGTCAAATGTGGTATCACCATGGTGTTGTCATGTCCCCAAATTTTTGCTCTGAACCACTCCATTGGAATAGGGGATGCAATGGCCTAAGTCACTTGGTAAAGTCATGAAAAATTATCAAGATGGTTATGTGGGTCAAATATTTGTATAGTTTGATGTCCAAATTGTGAAATGATGCAACATTAGGAAAAATTGGATAAGGAGGGCGCATAAGGAGGTTGAGTGGGCCCCACATGAGTTGTAATTCCCCTAAATTTGAATTCTAAGGTGGATGAAGACATCATGAAGGCATAAATTCGAATTTCTAACTCCCAAGAAGTTTCATGAAGAGGCATCTCATGAGTTGTAACTCCTCCGGCTAAAAAAAACAAATCTATGACAATCCATGACAATCTTATGACAATTTATGACAAGAATCAGGTTCTATGACAGCTTATGACCATTTATGATAGCCTATGACATGTTTCAGGACCTAAATTTAGCTAAGAAGGGAACTAGAGGAGAGAGTGGCTCCACATGATAGTGTAACTTCCCCAAAATCAAGCTAAGCCTCTCTAATTCGAATTACTAACGAAGATGAAGGTATTATTTGGTCGGATAACATTAGAGGGGAAGTAAATGAGTACCAAGGTATCATTCTCTCATGAAAATATCATTAATAATATTTTATTAAAATTTTGTGAGATAATTCTAGAATGAGAGGGAAAGAGCTCAATGGAGTCTATACAAAGGTTGAAGGCCTCTTGGGAAAGGGCTTTTGGAAATTTTGATTTTGAATAGGAGAGATATTGTTGGTTTCATGTCTTGGGAGATGAACCCCTTGATAGCTTGGGATATGTTCTCCTTGCAATATTGAACTAGTTTCGGTGATGAAATATTTCACCCTAGCTAGTAGAGAGGAGGAGATCCCCCTGATCTCTTCACTAAGCTTCATTGTAGTTTATTATTGAGAGGAGAAGTCACCTTAAGATTTCCATTTACAGAATATTTCAGATGTTTATGTTCATCTATAGTATTGGGGTTCAATTCTTGATGGTGTATTCAAATTCCAGTCAGTAGAAGTGTGGATTGTGGTGTTTCCAGGAGTGTAGTGTTTATGGTGGTTTTTGCTTGAGGAGGGCACACTTGTGAATATACAAACCTCATGAAGGATATTTGAATGGATGGGTATCACTAATATTTGATGGAGGGATCACGGTAGAAGTCATATCTCTAATTTGGGGTCGAAATCTTGCTTATGGAGGGCACAACAATGAAAGGAAATTACTCATTTGGAGCAGTAATTCTTCCTCCCTTTTATGTGGTTCTGTAGCAACCATTTCTACTCTCTTTGTAGCATAGCCATTTCTACTCTCTTTGTAGCATATATTTATATGTATTTTGAGCTGAGGTAGCATCCATTGATGTACTCTCAGAAAATTTCCTACTCATAATAAAAATCACATTGTTTTCCTCTTATGTTGTACATTGTTTCAAGCACGGGTTTATCTATGAGTAAATGGTTAATCTATGAGTAGATATGTTTTTGTATGGTTGTGTAAACTTGGTATATGGGTCTGAAACATTCATATGATCCTATGATATCTATTCATAACCTATTTTCCTCTAATTAAGTGTATTTGTAAGCTTTAGTGTCCATTTTGGAGTTTTACAATTGTGTATGTTTAAAATATTGCAATGGGTTTTGGGGGCTGAAAATTAGTTTATCGTTCGACCATTTTTTTAGTGTTTATGGGTTTTGAAACCTATTAAACTGCATCAGTAGCATCGTTTCCAGTAGTAAACACTTTTATTTTCATCCAAAAAGGTTTCTCTATTCCCAAATTATGATCATTTTATCGGTTGGTCAACCTGTACATTCATGCTAACGGACCCTCAGTTATAAATGTCTATGTGAAGTGTTCAAAGCTTTCATAAAAGTCCTATGAAGTATATTAGTGTTCATATTGGGAGTGGTTGGTTCCATTTGAAGTTGCGTGAGTCAGATTCAAGTCTGTTAGGAGGTGTTTGGGAAGATTTGGAAGTCTCATGTTCTGTGTGGTCAAATTTGAACTAATGCTCCTAGTTTCGAATCCAGTGATTCTTTGGGGTTGCATTGGAGTTAATAGCTCTGATTTTGGATCGAGAATACTATAGTGTTATATCATATATTATTGGGAACCTTACAATTGTTTTATAGTATATATTTGGGTTGCACCATATTATTCATATTCTAGTAAACATAATAAAGCCATTGTTTGGATAAATTTGGGGATCAATTTACTCTCTTTTGAATAGTTGGAGTTAATGTGCCTAAATTTTTAATTGGGTACATTATAGGTGTTTTGATGTAGTTTTTGCTCTCATATTGGGTATTGGCATGCTTGAAGTCATATCTTTCTTAAAAAAATTCTAACAATGTGCATTCATGGATTGGTAACCTATCAACTTAGGTTTTTCCTAAATTTTAAGAAGTGTTAGTTTGATGAATCATTTCCTATGGATGATTATGAGGGTTAGGATATTCATAAATAGAATACTATGGTGTATTTCACTCATGTAATCCGTGTTCACAAAATATTTTTCTCACTTATTGATGGAGCACCCTATAAGTTTAGGGCTATTGTTTTATAGATCATCATTTCTTTTTGAGCATTCTTTCTCATTGGCCATGATTCATGTTTAGAGATGACATGTGGTGATTTTTTCTTGTATTCCTTGTGCATTGGTGATCCTTATTAGTAGGGTTCTTCACTCATTTCTAAGGTTTGAAGGTATTTGGAGGCTCTTCCATAAGAGCACCCTACCATGGTTGATTTTGTATATCATATCGATGTCATATATTACCAAATTTAGCAGCTTTCTCTCTTGTTTCTATATTTGGTTGGTTTCTTAGCATGACTATCAATCATTTTTTGAGGAATTATCTTACTATTTTGGAAATGGTTTTCACCTATGGGTGATTTGGAGTGGTTTTTGTTAGAGTGGTCTAGCTCTTATGACACATTTGATTCTTAGGATAGATAGTTGTTACTTTTCTTTGGAGTTCTATAAGATGCATTCATTTACTTGGAGATGTATTCTATTGGATTTCTACACTTGGAGTTCCTTTGGAGAATTCACGTTGGAGTTTGACTTGGTATTTGTCCCCTTATTCGATGGAGCCTCAATATTATTTCTCTCTTGGAGACTTGTACATGTGACTTTGACCACCTCATTTATTGCATTTAGTTGGAGTTGGAGTATTTTTTGTTTTTTTACTCCTCCCTAAACTAGATCTAGGTGTTCATCATTTTTTTTTGTAGGAGAAAGATGAGTTATGAGCTATCTTCAATTGATAATGGCTTTGGGTTGCTGAAGTAAGTAATATTTTTCTTCTTCTACTTGATGGTTGGAAATTGGAATTGATAGGTGAAGTAATCCATAATTCAATGGCCCTAGATTGAGCCCTAATTTAAAGTTTAGCGTGTCAAGAATCAACACATGTCATAAATCCATATTACAAGATTGATTCATGACATAAAATCAATTATTCCTTTAAATTAACGTGGTTTTTGTTAATTTTTATCTTTAATTTGGAAATGCAATAGTACTTGAAATCAAATAGAAATCATACACATAAGAAATCACATTCGACACATAAATTTATCCTAGGGAAACCCTCTATGACTTGAGGGATAAAACCCCATCAAAACCTTCCTTAGTATATTAATAGATAACAGAGAATGTATTTTACATCAAGCACATCCGGTGCAATTACAAAGCAAGAGAAAGATAAAGAAGAGAGACTTATAATAATATCCTGCACAAAGAGAAGTGCATTTCCTTCAAGGGAGAAGAGAATTCGCTTCACATTGAATTCATCAATCCTATATAACATATTTATATATTCTTCACATGAATCAGCTTCTATTTTTATCTTTTGAATTCATGATGAACTTTCCCTCCATCTGTATGTGTCAATCTTGCATGAATAAGAGTGCCCACTTCTCATGGAGTGCATTAACTCATTGAACTGAGTCTTAGTATGAACTCGCCCCTTAAATGAAATATTTCCCACTTAGTTAGGTGGCTAACTTAAGTGTCATCATGCAAGTGTCGCAACTCAAATTTTTTCTTTTAGTTTAACATAAATGTTGTCTTTTAGTTTAACATAAGTGTCGTCATGCAATAACACTTAGTTAACTAGATCTTCTTTGTTATCACTTAGTTAACTCTCTTAACTGATTCTTTCTTGTTAGCATCACTATAGTGATCAATTTGAGTTCTCCTTTGATTTAGTGAAGTCTTCACTAAAGTTTAACAATTTTAATTCTCTCTTAATTAATTCATTTATGTGCAATTCGAATTCTCTCATATCTTATCACGTCTTATCTTTATCTCTTGTCTTATCTACATGATCCACATGTTCCAACTTAATTATCATATCAAATATACTAAGGATATTTTCCCAATGATGTGAGCATATTGTCCTATTGTCGTTCAAAGTGGTTATATGATAAAGTAATTCACTCTAGAGGTGGCCAATCTCTAGAGGATATTTAATAGCTCAACCATGGTTATTAGTACATCACACACCATACATGCTTCAACATACAAAGCATTACCTCAACACATGAGGATCTATATTGACACACAAGACCTTATCCTTGACTAGTAAGACTGTGCAACATCATCACTTTGAAAAAAAAGAACTTTCATCAACACATGAAGCTTAACCATTCTTGAGTCCAACTCAAGATTCTTATCCAAGTTTCCTGAGTCCAACTTAGGCTCCTATAAGGCACTACCTCAACACATGAGGCTCAATCTTAACACACAAGATTGACCTGGAGAATGACTCATGATGTTGTAACTTTACCAGTTTCCATTTGAAGTAATAAAATGACCTTATGTTCAATGGACCATGCATAAGACGTAAATAATGTTTGAAGTAGGTATTTTCACCTTCATAAAGTGGTATATAAATTCACCTAGTATATTATACTGAAATACATAACCACCCTTCTCCATTATTCGTCATTCTTCAATCATCTCATGTCAAATATAATATCCTTTAATAACCATCAAACCAATCAAAAATTGATTTTGTAATGTCCCCAATATTTAACTATGGGCCACTCTATTGGAATAGGGAATCCAATGGTCTAAAGCCACTTGGAAAAATTAAAAAAGAATTGTAAAGTGGTGATTTGGGTCATGAGGCACTACGACAAAACCAAGGTCCAAGGGAAAATTTTATGAAGGCTCATGAGGAAGGTGCATTAGGGAGATGGTGGGCCTAAGATGACATGTGTTGCACTCCAAAACAAGACAAAAATATCCATGAGGGTGCATTTGTGGGTGAGAATCCCAATGTTGGTGATAATACCAAAGGTGGTGATAATTACGAGGAAGGTGTTAATTACGAGGTGGGTGAGAATCTCGAGGTAGTTAGAATATCAATGTAACTCCCAAGTGACTAAAAATAGATAAGGATGGAGAATTTTGGGAATGGAGGGACATTCCAAGGAGTGTAACTCCCACCAAACATGAAGAGAATCTCAAAGTAACTCCTCTCTAGGCCCACATTACTAATTGGAAGGAGTTGAGGTGTCATAATGGATTATTCTCTCATAAAATTGAATTTTATTATTATTATTTAGATAAAACTCTAGAATGAGGTTGAATTAGTCAGAAGGAGTAATTCTCTCCTAAAAATCATTTTTATTAATATTTTCAAGAGAGAATTCAAAAGGAGGGAAAGGTGAATGGAGAATTATAAAAGAAGGTTGAGGTCACCTATTGGGGATATTTTGGTAAAAAATATTTCTGATATTGGAGAGCTCGTGTGGATTTCAAGCTTATGAGTTTTGCCCCTTGTATTTGTGAATGGGTTTTATGGTGAAATATTCCACCCTAGTTGGTTTGAGAGGAGACATCACCCAAATCTCTTCATTGTGCTTCATTGCTGGTGATTGAGAGGAGGAATCACACAAATTTCTCTATGGATATTCATAGATATGAATGTATTGAGTGTTTACTTGTAGGTTAGAGGATTTTACAGTGTTTTGGTTTGCATTCATGCTAGTTTGGTGGTGCTTGATAGTGTTTGTAATTGCTTAGTGTTGTCTCGGAAGCTCTATTGTTGTGGGTGTTCTAAATAATGAACCGATGTTGAAGGAGTAGAAATGGTGGTTTTGGTTTCAATACTTATGTGCATTTATGGGAAATGAGACCTGTTAAATTGAATTTAGATCATAATTTCCATTTTGGAACACTTTTCATTTCATTGAAAAAGGTTTATATATGCCTAAGATATGGCCATCTTACCGGATTCATGATTTGGAATTCTATTTCAAGATTTTCTTCTAGTTGAGGAGGGCACACCAATGGATGTCTAAATATCTTGATGGTTGTTTTATTGATTGTATAACATTCATATATGATATAAGGCGCACCTAAGAGGTCATATATGCAAGTTAGGGTCTATATTTTGCTTGTGGAGGGCACATTAGTTGAAGGAGCTCTCACATTTGGAGCTCCCATTTTCCCTCTCTTCTCTCCTACTCATTTACAACCATTCATCATCTCTTGTAGCAGGTTTATTTTATGTATTTGAAGTTGATGTAGCAGGAATCATTGTAATTACTATTATCGTCCATTTACTAATATATATTCAAAGTGATTTCCTCCATATTGTGTTCAATATTCAAGTGTTGGTTAATCTATGTGTATATCTATTAATATGGCTATGCAATCTTAATGTGGTGTGTATAGAACCTTCATAAAAAAAATTGGGAGTTAGTTAGTGATTTGTTTAGATTAATTTGGATTTGTTTGGATGAAATTGGAGTTTTTTGGGTGAATTTGGGTTGTTTTGGAGGTGTTTGTGATTTTGGGAATAGTTGAAAATCTAGACAATCTATGTATTGAAATTCGATCTTGTTTTCCTTGATTCGAATTGGTGTTTGTGGAGATGCTCATGTATGGTCAAATATGAAATATATACTTAATTCTTTATTTTCATTAAATCAATAACTATTCCATTGATTGTGGCATTGTTACTCTAGTTCTTCACCTACTTCAAAACTGGTGATTAAGAGGTTACATACAAATTGTTTGAAGAAAGTACTGAACCGGATTTAATAACCAGTTGCCAAACATTTGACATCAAATCTTCTTGGAAATATTACAGTGCTTCAAAGTATATTTTATGGGATGCACACCATTATTCATATCCAAAATTATATATACATATTCATTTATTGTTGAACTAGAACATCTCATAAGCTTTCATAAGCCACTGCTTGGATTAAGTTGGAAACCAATAAAATTTATGTTGGGAAATGTGAGTTAATATTCCTAATTTTTGGTACATTACAGTGGTATCAGAGCATGTTCCTCGACAACTATGGCAAATCAAGAGGAATTTTGAATAAAATTTGAGATCATAACTATAAGAAGAAGAAGTGCATAGGGAATTGCATCACTGGATAGACTTGTAGATGGTAGATTGTTACCCACATTCCTTCCGGACACACCCATAGAAGAGGAAAAGCTTGAGTGGGAAATTTTAATGAAGGGCCATGAGAAGTTATTGAAGAAATTTGATAAGATGCAATAGGTGTTAGAGCATTACTTGCAGGATTGTAAAGCATTGCTACTAGAATGTTCTGCACCTTGAATAATGGAGAGGATGTTAGGTATCTTTACAAATAAAGAATCCAAAGGTCCCCATGATGAGTGGGGTTTATAATGTGAAAGAACATTAATCTCTGATCAGCATCCACATGCCATGCTGAGAGAAAAAATCAGCCATCATGTGGGAGAACAAAGGAAATTGAGACCATATTTACAAACTCTCTTCCACCAAGTGAGAATTTGGATCAAGGAGGATCACATGTTGCACCCTTGAGTCTTCAGGTTGATCACAAATCAGAAGAGCATGCCATGACAGATCAACCATTTGAGAAGGATGCAGACACAATACCAAGGTATGACAACAATTTTGATTTTTCCAACAATCATATTTCCTTCCAACATCATGAGATAGCATCCATTTCACATGAGGATAATGGTATTGTAGAATCTTCTAATGTTGAATTGGTTGTTAAAGATGAATAATGTGTTGTGGATTCATGCAACAAGCATTTTTTGATTTTTTATATCATCCATTTGAAGGCGTGAATAAATCACAAACCTTGGGCAATGAGTGGTTACAAGGATGTAAGGATGCATATTTGTTGGCATCCCAAGAAAGACAACCAAGAGGAACCTCATTTCTTCCAAGGGAAGAAGGTTTAGAAGTTGAGCATGAGGAGAACTTAGCACACGAATCACTTTTTGAGGATGACTTCATTTCTTCTAGAGAAGACAATGAAAGAGTTGAAATGGTAGATGAGAGCTAGAAATATCCACATGAGTTGGGTGGTTATTTACATGACAACATACATAATGCAGATGTGAAGGCATTGTTAATTTTTTAGCATTAATTCAACATACTCTATGATCTTAACTGAGAGAATAACATGTACAACATATCAATCACAAGAAGCAATCACAAGAGAGAATAGACACACAGAGTTTCCTTGGGGAAAACCATAAAGGTGAAAAACCCCAATAACTTCCTCGAAGATAGATAGAGCAATGATACAAAACCCAAGCATAAGAGATAGTCTCCTAGCAACTGCTTCTCCTCCTCCACTAGTGCACCACTCTCCAATGAGTGTATGAGTGAGAAAGTGAATGATCAAATAGAGTGCCTCCCGCACTCTATTTATACATGACTTGACTTGCTTAATAACCTTAATAGGTTGGCCTCAACTTAATCACATAATATAATGTTGACATGGCCGACCCCAAATAGGGTGGTCTAATAACCCTTTGACCCACATGACTTATACAGGGTCGACCCCATCAAGGTGGTCTAATAACCCATCAAGTATAAGTTACGACACTTACAATATAAATGACGACACTTCTGTATAGAGGAATAATAACATCTCTATAGGAATACAATATACATATATGAAATACATTCCGAATTGACAAATACATCAATGATCCCTCTTAACTAGGAAGGTATTTCTCGACATAGATCTGATAGCACAAGTCTTCTTCTCTGGATCATTGTCACTGGATCATCGTCATCGAATCATCGTCAATGTTGCTACTACTGCTATCTCAATCAATCTCTGATCTACTCGTCATAGGAAGTTCTACAGAGACAGCCCTTTTTCATGTTGGATGTAGGCCCACCACCTGTAGGTCTTCATCATCACTGGCCATACTCTGGAATCCTCAAGATTTATTACGTGCGTCAACAAAACCTTGCAAGAGCATCCCAGGAATTATTACGAGCACACAGCTAAACCTATCGGATCTCCCAGGACCTTTTACATGCCACTGCACAACCTGTCCATGGCCATAGAGTATCATCCTGATACTCATGATCATACTGATCATAACAAAGTTCACGAAGCATAGCCCAGATGCACATCACACAAAACTTACATTCACCGGCATGTGAAGACACACTTCAACCACCCATGAAAGGCTCGGTACTTCTATCTACGCCATGGGAAGACACACTTCAACCATGCGAGAATGGCATAGCACTTATATTTCAGCCATGGGAAGACACACTTCAACCATGCTCGAATGGCCCAGCACTTATATCATAGCCATGGGAAGACACACTTCAACCATGCTCGAATGGCCTCAACACTTATATCGCAGCCATGGGAAGACACACTTCAACCATGCTCGAATGGCTTCAGCCCTTACATATGCACCATGGGAGAACACATTTACCACCATGTGAGAATGGCTCCAACAATTACATCACGACCATGGGAGAACACATATGCCACCATGTCAGAAAAGCCCGGCAATTACATCACAACCATGGGAGAACACATCTACAACCATGTCCGAAAATTCCATGTGCATCTATGTCTTTGGAACTCATCACACATAATCCAACTGATTATGTAATGTATCCACCTGATACATATCATCACATATGATCATCTTGATCCTCATCATAACATCATCCTGATGCATATTGTTAAATTTTCAGAATTTACTTCAATCTGATCTAGGATCTTAACTGAGAGAACAACATGTACAGCAAATCTACAGTATATCAATCATGGACACAATAATGCAAGCACACAACAGAGTTTACTTGGGGAAAACCATAAAGGTGAAAAACCCCAATAACTTCCTCAGAGATAGATAGAGCAATGATACAACCAGAATACCAGAGATAGTCTTCTCCTAGCAGCAGAGCCTCCTCCTCCACAAGTGCGCCACTCTCCAAAGTGTGAGTGAGAGAATAGAATGTGTAAAATGAGAGAGATACACTCTCTATTTATACACTAACTTGACTTGACCTTTACTCAACTAGGTCGGCCTCAACTTAACCACTTAACATAATGCTGACTGGGCCGACCCCCACTAGGGTGGTCTAATAACCATTTGACGCACATGGCCAACCCTTAATAGGGTGGTATAATAACCCTTTGACCCACATGACTTATACAGGGCCGACCCCAACAAGGTGGTCTAATAACCCATCAAGTATAAGTTACGACATTTACAATATAAATGACGACACTTCCGTATAGAGGAATAATAACATCTCTATAGGAATACAACCACTTCTATATAGAGGAATAATAACATCTCTATAGGAATACAATATACATATATGTGAAATACATTCCAAAGTTACATATACATCAACACTCCCTCTTAACTAGGAAGGTATTTCTCGACACAGGTCTTCTAGCACAAGTCATCTTCTCTGGATCATCGTCACTGGATAATCATCATCATCATCGTCACTACTGCTGCTATCTCAATCAATCTCTGAATCTACTCATCATAGGAAGTTCTACAAAGCCAGTCCTTTTTCATACTGGATGTAGGCCCACCACCTGTAGGTCTTCGTCATCACTAGCCATACTATGGAAATCTCAGGACTTATTACGTGCATCACAAAACCTTAAAAGAGTCTCTTGACTAGCAAGAACCCTAAAGAGCATCTGAGGCCTTTTTCATCCTGTCCAGATCTCCAGGACTTATTACATGTGACCCCACCATAAAACCTCGAAAGAGAATCCCAGGACTGATTACGAGCACAAGGCTCAACCTATCGGATCTCCCAGGGCACAAATTACATGAGGTCACCACAAAACCTCGAAAGAGCATCCCAGGACTGATTACGAGCACAAGGATCAACCTATCGGATCTCCCAGGGCACAAATTACATGTGGTCATGGCAAAACCTCGAAAGAGAATCCCAGGACTGATTACAAGCACACGGCTCAACCTATCGGATCTCCCAAGGCACAAATTACATGCCATAGGACAAAACCTCGAAAGAGCATCTGCCAGATATCCCAGGGCACAAATTCCATGCCATAGGCAAAACCTCGAAAGACTATCTGCAAATCTCCCAGGGCACAAATTATATGTCCTCCCAAGCAAAACCTCGAAAGAGCATTTGCCAGATATCCCAGGGTACAAATTACATGCCATAGGAAAAACCTCAAAAGACTATCTGTAAATCTCCCAGGGCACAAATTACATGCTTATCTGCACAACCTGTTCCACAGTCACAGATTATCAACCTGATACTCACCATACATCATCCTGATGTACACATGATCATCCTGATCATCATCACTGCAACATCCTGTTGCATGTCATCTGGAGCAACATCCTAAAGCTCGTCATCCATGATCATCCTAATCATACAATGCATCTACTTGATGCATACCAAGTATCTACCTGATACATATCATCATACATGATCCACCTGATCATACAGTGTATCCACCTAATACAAATACAAATACATGATACATATCACCATACATGATCCACCTGATCATACAATGTATCCACCTAATACATATACAGATACATGGTCCAAGCATCCAACATGATGCATATACAAAAATACATACAAGTGATCCAACTGATCATATCTAGCATCCAACATGATGCGTACATACATATACATATAAATGATCCAACTGATCATATCCAGCATCCAACATGATGCGTACATACATATACATATAAATGATCCAACTGATCATATCCAGCATCCAACATGATGCATATACAGAGCATTAACTGGAGCATCGTCCTGATGCTCATCATCCAGCGCTTATATCCACAGCCATGTGAAGGATCCTCCTTCCAACATGCTTGGAATGGCTTCTGCAAATGTGTCCATCACTTCTTCCTCGAAGTGTCATCAATCTGAAGAACACCAAGCCTCTCCCTAAAGTACTTGAACTTCACCCTGTCTAATGGCTTCGTCGAAATATCTGCAATCTGCTCGTCTGTCGCAATGTACAGGAGCTTCACAGCTCCTCTTTGCACCATATCCTTGATATATTGATATTTGATCTCTATGTGTTTCGACCTGTCATGAAACACTGGGTTCTCGGACAGCTTCACACAACTTTGGTTATCACAAAAGATACCAGTAGCATCCAACGGAAGATCAAATAACTCAGACAGTAGCTTCCGTAGCCATACTGCCTCACAACTAGATGAACAAGCTGCAACATACTCTGCCTCAGTTGTACTCAGTGCTATGCAGGACTGCTTCCTGCTAAACCAAGAGATCACACCTGATCCCATACTGAAGCAGCATCTAGATGTGCTCTTCCTATCTGCAGCATTGCCGGCCCAATTTGAATCAACATAACCCTGCAGGTTAAACTTTTGATTCGTTTCATACTTGAGCCCATAATCCACTGTACCCTTCAGGTACCTCAGAACATGCTTTACAACAACCAGGTGAACACTCCTCGGATCCGTCAGGAACTGGCTTAATGTGTTCACCACAAAGCAAATATCTGGTCTCGTGTTCTTCACGTACATCAAGGACCCAATCATCTAACGATACATAGTGATATCAACCGGCTCAGATGAAGCATCACATAGATGCTTCAGGTTCGATGCCATAGGTGTGGCCATAGCCTTGCAGTCCATCATCCCGAACCTCTTCAGGATCTCTACTGCATACTTCCCTTGTCCAAGGAAGATTCCATCACTCTGCCACACCTCCATGCCAAAAACAAATAGTGCATCATCCCCAAGTTCTTCAACTCGAACTCGGCAGCAAGCTTCCGCTGCATGTCGGCAATCAATCTATCCTCACCTGATACAAATAGGTCATCCACATAGTAGTATCACTGGATTTCCTTCCTCAACCTTGTAGTAAAGGTTGGAATCCACTTTATTCTTGGTAAATCCCAAACTGGATAGAAAGCTGTCTATCCTACCATACCAAGTTCTGCACATATATGACTACACCATTCAAGAAAGTTGTCTTGAAATCCATCTAGTGTATCTTCTATTTCATCACTTTTATATTTCTCTATGCTTCCATCTGCAGCACGCTTGATCTTGTAGATCCTCTTGGAAGTCATTACAGACTCCCCTTCAAGTCTTGGGACTGCATCCCAAACATCTTCATGATCGACTAGTACTCCTCGATCATGGCATTCTTCCCAGATCTTGGGAACTTCAATATCTTCAATATTTTCAATAGATAGCTTTGTTGCTAAACAAATGTTGTAGTCCTTATTTTGTAAGCGATGGTATACGATCTTTCCTACACAACAAGTTAAATTGCATGATTAGAAAACATCTCATAGTTTTCAAAGCAAATTCTTACACATAAAGAAATATGTCATACAGTCATGCAATTATCTTAGCCAATTCTTCAATATAACATTTACCCATATTTCGTAACTTTCTAGATGCCTTCCAATCTCTACCAGAACATTGTTAAGAGTGTGCACAACTCCTAACATGTCAGCAAAGAGGTTTCATTCTAGATAAGTAGCAATGGAATGTTGTACAGTGCCATAGGCCACTTACCCATGTATATTAGTAGTATACTGTTCATCAATGCAACTATTCTAATATGCATAATACACAACCTAATTCTAGGAACATAAGCATATACATCATTGAATAACATTATGTAAGAAATGACAATTCAAATACTTATCTTTGTTTGGTTGTTGGGTGGACTCCATCTGAATCTTTGCAACTCCATTCTTATGTGGATTGTGAGAAGTGGTCAACTCCCTCTGAATATCTGCATCCTTGCAGAAACTACTGAAGTGTGCTCCTTTGTTTTCTTGCAGGAACAACTAAAGTGTGCTCCCTCTTGATCTTTGCTTCCTCGATTACTTGTCCTTGAACTTATATCCATACTTAATCACTATGCATTCTTATTAGTATCATCATTGTGTTATCCTTGAGGTCTCATACATAATCACACATTTATTAGTATAATCTTAATACTATCAAAACACAATAATCTTAAACATGTATAGTCATGATCATTCACAGATAATAAACATTAGTATTCAAGGTTTCAGGGAAGTCTTATTTTACTCATGCATATTCTTATTTGATCATAGGACTCTTCTGATTAGTTAAATCATCAATGCATAAACCCGTGATTACTCAGACCAATACCTTCATGATTCTTCTGGTTATTCATATCATCAATTATGGTAAGAAACATAATATGCATACAACCATGACTATTCAAACCTATGACTTCATGAATAATCATTATCAACAACACAACAGTATAAGATCCTAACACAAGATAGGATTCTAGATTGATATAGGAAAAACATACCTGGATTAGCATGCTAGCTAGTTATGTCTAACATACCCACATAATGTCTTCTGGTTCTCTTCAGTGACTTGTGCTAGTAACCTGCATGTCTCATAAGTTAACCATTGTAGAACCAAGTTATACATACCTTGTAAGTAGATCTTCTATGTGATCCATGACAATGGATGAATCTTTGTCTTCATGTCACCATGATCATATGTTCTTGAAGTAGAACATGAGTTGTCTTTCTTGGTGTACCTGTATGAGTCATACCTGTCGAGATTGCTTGAAATCTTCTTATGTAAGGCCTTAGCCTCATCTCCCTCTAAGACAGGAACTTCTTCACTTATGCAGGTGACCAATCCATCTTCTTCTAGGATTAACCCAATCCACTTGATTTGCAGGAACTGGATCTGGAGCTGTATTAGGGTTTGTTAGAGAAAACCCAAAAATTCAAACTTCTGAAAGTATAGAAATATGCGCCTTGATGAGCTGATCAAGCTGGTATATTCAGAATTTGAAAACTGCAAAGTTTCACTCTTCAATTTTGCCTTTGAAACTTCTGGATTCACTGGATGTGACCCTGAACTGGGGTTTGATGAAGCCCACTCTTCTTCCCAATCAAAAGGTTTGATCCAAGGCTCTAAGCTTCTATTTTTCTGAGGAGCTTCCAGCCGTGGTCACGGATTTAAAAAATTCTCATTTTTGCAGAAGCCCTAATTTTCCACTTTTCTGATCAAAGTCCCGAACTAGGGTCTGATCAAGCCCGGCCTTCTACCCAACCAAAAATTCTGATCTTGGTCTCTAAATTTTTATTTTGATGAGTAGCATTCAGCCGTGGTCTCCAATTACAAAAATTCCAACTTCCTAAATTCTAGAATCCATGAATGAAGGTGCTCAAAAATAATTCTGTTTTGATAGAAATATGTACCTGATTGTTTCTAGTGTAACTCCAAACTTTTTGATCCACAGGGTCTAAAACATTTTCTTGAGATAGCCCGACCTGTCATCTTTCCATCTCAATAGGTCTGACCTCAATTGGATTCTCTGAGAGAGAGTTATGCCAAGTGTCGCAACGTGACCTGTTTATGGGATAAAAAAGGAGAGAGAACTTGTACAGCGTGCCACGTGTCACAGGTTCAACTTCGGCCTCTGAAAAGATTTCTTGAGATAGTACAGTTTGTGTACTACTTGTTACTTTTTATGAAATTTCATTTGGAGCTTCCTAGCCCAAGTTATGACCTTTTTCCAAGATCACCTGTTTTTGACTTAGATCTGGAAGAGGCAGAAACCCTATATTGTACAAATCATAAATCACAAAGTACAATGAATTAGACGTTGTCCTTTGGACACAAGGTAAATGGGGATCTGATCTTCGACCTGTAAAATTTTCAGATCCGAAAACTTTTCCAAAATGGATTTATAGCGAAAGTCCTACGATGACTAGTTTTTGCTATATCAAGCCCTAGCATCGTAAGTGCAACAAATGTCATACATGCCATATCATGCCTTCTATCAGGCTAGCTCTGATACCATGTTAAATTTTCAAAATTTACTTCAATCTGATCTAGGATCTTAACTGAGAGAACAACATGTACAGCAAATCTACAGTATATCAATCATGGACACAATAATGCAAGCACATAAGAGACACAAAGTTTACTTGGGGAAAACCATAAAGGTGAAAAACCCCAATAACTTCCTCAGAGATAGATAGAGTAATGATACAACCAGAATACCAGAGATAGTCTTCTCCTAGCAGCAGAGCCTCCTCCTCCACAAGTGCGCCACTCTCCAAAGTGTGAGTGAGAGAATAGAATGTGTAAAATGAAAGAGACACACTCTCTATTTGTACACTAACTTGACTTGACCTTTACTCAACTAGGTTGGCCTCAACTTAACCACTTAACATAATGCTAATTGGGCCGAACCCCACTAGGGTGGTCTAATAACCCTTTGAACCACATGGCCGACCCCCAATAGGGCGGTCTAATAACCCTTTGATCCACATGACTTATACAGGGCCAACCCCAACAAGGTGGTCTAATAACCCATCAAGTATAAGTTACGACATTTACAATATAAATGACGACACTTCCGTATAGAGGAATAATAACATCTCTATAGGAATACAACCACTTCCATATAGAGGAATAATAACATCTCTATAGGAATACAATATGCATATATGTGAAATACATTCCAAAGTTACATATACATCAACACATATCATCCAGAGTATCATCCTGATACTCATCTCACATGATCATCCTAATCATCATCACTGCATCGTCCTGATGCATATACATATACATGATCCAACTGATCATACCAAGCAGTAACTGGAGCATCATCCTAATTCTCATCACACATCGCTTACATCCACAGCCATGGGAAGGATCCTCCTCTCACCATGCTTGGAATGGCTTCTGCAAATGTGTCCCGTCACTTCTTCCTCGAAGTATCTTCAATATGAAGAACACCAAGCCCCTCTCTGAAGTACTCAAACTTCACTTTGGCTAGTGGTTTCGTCAACACATCTGCAACCTACTCATTCATTGCAACATACAAGAGATTTACTACTCCTCTCTACACCATATCCCTGATATAGTGATATTTGATCTCAATGTGCTTCGAGCTATCGCAGAACATTGGATTCTTAAACAACTTCACACAACTCTGGTTATCACAAAAGATACCAGTAGCATCCAACGGGAGATCAAATAGCTCAGACAGTAGCTTCCTCAGCCATACTGCCTCATAACTAGCCGAACAAGCTGCAACATACTCTGCTTCGACTGTACTCAGTGCTACACAGGACTGCTTCCTGCTAAACCAAGATATCACACCTAATCCCATACTGAAGTAGCATCCCGAAGTGCTCTTCCTATCTACAGCACTGCCTACCCAATCTGAATCAACATAACCCTCCAGGTTAAACTTTTGATTCACATCATACTTGAGCCCATAATAAACCGTACCCTTCAGGTACCTCAAAATATGCTTTACAAAAACCAGATGAACACTTCTCGGATCCGTCAGGAACTGGCTCAATGTGTTCACCGCAAAGCAAATATCTAGTCTCGTATTTGTTAGGTACATCAAGGACCCAATCATCTGACGATACATCATGACATCAACCAGCTCAGATGAAGCATCACACAGAAGCTTCAGATTTGATGCCATAGGTGTGGCCATGGCCTTGCAGTCCATCATCCCGAACCTCTTCAGGATCTCTACTGCATACTTCCCTTGTCCATGGAATATTCCATCTGCACTCTACCACACCTCCATGCCTAGAAAATAATGCATCATCCCCAAGTCCTTCATCTCGAACTCAGCAGCAAGCTTCCTCTTGGTATCGGCAATCAAACTGTCCTCACCTGTAACAAACAAGTCATCCACATACAAAAGTAGTATCAATGGATTTCCTTCCTCAACCTTGTAGTAAAGGTTGGAATCTGCTTTACTTTTGGTAAAGCCCAAATTGGATAGAAAGTTGTCTATCCTCTCTTTCTGGGAGAAGCCATGAGCTATAAACCTCACCTTGTATTTCTCTATGCTACCATATGTAGCATGCTTGATCTTATAGATCCACTTGGAAGTCACAACAGACTTCCCTTTAGGTCTTGGGACCGCATCTCAAACGTCATTCTTCATGATCGACTGGTATTCCTTGATCATGGCATTCTTCTATTACTGCATCCTGAATCCTAGGAACATTAGATTCTTCAATAGATAGCTTTGATGCTGGAACAAATGTTGTAGTCCTTCTTTTGTAGGTGATGGTATATGATCTTTCCTACAAGACAAGTTAAATTGCACAATGAGAAACATCTCATAGTTTTTCAGAACAAATTTTTACACATAAAGAAATATGTCATACAGCCATGCAATTATTTTAGCCAATGCTTCAATACAACATTTATCCATATCCCGTAACTTTCTAGATGCCTTTCAATCTCTACCAGAACATTGTTAGGAGTGTGCACAACTCCCAACATGTCAGCAAAGAGGTTTCATTCTAAGTAAGTAGCAATGGAATGTTGTACAATGCCATAGGCCACTTACCCATTACATGGGTATTAGTAGTATACTGTTCATTAATGCAACTATTCTAATATGCATAATACACAACCTAAGTCATACATCTTTGAACGGTATTATTTAAACAATCAAATATACAATAAATGACAATTCAAATACTTATCTTTGTTTGTTTGTTGGGTGGACTCCCTCTCAATATTTGTTTCCTTACAGGAACTACTGGAGTGTGCTCCCTCTTGATCTTTGCTTCCTGGATTACCTATCCTTGAACTTATATCCATCCTCAATCACTATGCATGCTTACTAGTGTCATCATTGTGTTATCCTCAAGAAATCATACATTCATTAGTATAATCTCAAAACAAAATAATCTTAAACATGTATAGTCATGCTCATTTCAAGCACAGATAATAAGTATTATCATTCAAAGTTTCAGGGAAGACTTCTCTTACTCATGCATATTCATATTTGACCATAGAACTCTTCTGGTTAGTCATATCATCAGTCAAGGTAAGAGACATAATATGCATAAACCCTAGATTAATCGAACTTGTAACTTCATGATTAATCATTATCAATCATACAAAAGTATAAGATCCTTACATAGGGTAGGATTCTAACTTGATATAGGAAAAACATACCTGGTCATCATATTTGCTAGTTATGTCTAGCAATGTTTTTCTTGTTCTCTTCAATGACATGCATAACTCATAAGTTAACCATTGTAGAACCAAATTATACATACCTCTATGTGATCCATGACTATGGATGAGTCTTTGTCTTCATGTCACTATGGTCTTGATCTAGGACTTGATTTGTACCTTCATGTTAGCGGATAACATTCTCCTCATATAACACCACAGTACATTAGTACAATCATAATACAATCATAAGTGTCATAACCCTAATCAATGAATGTCTTATATCATGAATTCATACTTTTACTAGGGTGATAAGACAAGTCTAAAATTAAACAAGATTGTTACTAAACTCAATAACATGAAGACAATCATATTATAAACTTAATCATGAACAGATTTCAAAACATACCTGTAAGTCATACCTGTCAGAGTGCTTGTAGTAGTAGTTGTTGTTGTTCCTTTTGTTCTTAAGACAATCTGAGGAAAAGTGTCATCTCCTTGGTATGTGTTGTGAGAGCCTGATTTCCATTCCCCATCTTTTCTTCTCGAGCTATAATCCGAGCTTCTTCCTGTGAGCATACTTCTCACAGCCTGTTGAAAGAGATAAGTTTCTTCCTAGCACAAATTCCTTGGATGAAGGAATCCCATGACCTAGGAAGGCCATTAAGAGTGGTCATTACCACTTCTCCATTCTCTACAACTTGAAGTTGTTCTTTTTATCTGGGAGACCCTTGAAGAGTAAGACTGCATGGTCTCCGCATTCTGGATCTGGATGTTGATTCCTCAATGTCATTTTCCAATTTATGTTCTTCCCTTCAAATAGCTTGGTCAAGGAATCAAACATCTCCTTAGGTGTCCTTAGGGAAGACAAATGGGGTATGAGATAGTCCTTAATAGAATCAGCAATTATTCTCTTGGCTTTGACCAAGTTCTTCTTGTGTGAAGACTTAGTCTCATCTCCCTCTGGAACTGAAATCTCTTCACTTATGTAAGTGTCCAACTCATTCTCTTCTAGGATTAACCAAATCCTATACTTCTAGGCTTAGAAGTTATCAGCCCCTTCAAGCTTATCCTCAAGCTTGGTGTGGTGAGACATTTTCAATGAGAAAATTCAAATGGAAATAAAATATTTAGGTCTTACCACTTGGTTTGTTGAAACTGGATCTGAAGCTCGATTAGGGTTTGTTAGAGAAACCCTAAAAATTCAAACTTTGATCAAACTTCTGAAAGGATAGAAAGATGCGCCTTGATGAGATGATCAAGCTGGTATACTCAGAATTTGAAAACTACAAAGTTTCACCCCTCACAATTGCCTTTTAGATTTTCGGATTCACTAGGGAGGACCCTGAATTAGGGTTTGATTTTCCCAGAGCTTCACCCAACCAAAAAGTTCGATCTTGGTCTCTAAAATTTGATTTTTCAGAGGAGCATCTAGCCATGGTCTCAGATTTCAGAAATTCCAACTTTTGCAGAAACCCTAATTTTCGGCTTCACTAGAGGACCCCAAACTAGGGTTTGATTTTCCCAGAGATTCATCCAACCAAAAAGTTCGATCTAAATCTCTTAACTTCGATTTTTCTGAGCAGCTTCTAGCCATGGATTCAGATTCCAAAAATTCTATTTTTTGTGGAAACCCTAATTTTTAGGGCTAAAACTGAAAGTGCTCAGAATTGAATTATGATTGGACAGAAAGATGCACCTTGCTGAGGAGAGTCAATCTACCCTACTGCCTTTCAAGATCTGTGGAGAGAAACCCAAAAAACAAGAAGCCCTAGCTTCCGCAACTGCATAGTGTCTTCTTCTCAGGTTAGCTCTGATACCATGTTAATTTTTTAGCATTAATTCAACATACTCTAGGATGTTAACTGAGAGAATAACATGTACATCATATCAATCACAAGAAGCAATAACGAGAGACAATAAACACACAAAGTTTCCTTGGGGAAAAACATAAAGGTGAAAAACCCCAATAACTTTCTCAGAGATAGATAGAGCAATGATACAAAACCCAAGCATAAGAGATAGTCTCCTAGCAGCAGCTTCTCCTCCTCCACTAGTGCGCCACTCTCCAATGAGTGTATGAGTGAGAAAGTGAATGATCAAATAGGGTGCCTCCCGCACTCTATTTATACATGACTTGACTTTCCTAATAACCTTATTAGGACGGCTTCAACTTAATCACATAATATAATGCTAACATGGTGGACCCCCAATAGGGTGGTCTAATAACCCTTTGACCCACATGACTTATACAGGGCCGACTCCATCAAGGTGGTCTAATAACCCATCAAGTATAAGTTACGACACTTACAATATAAATGATGGCACTTTTGTATAGAGGAATAATAACATCTCTATAGGAATACAATATATATATATGAAATACATTCTGAAGTTACAAATACATCAACAGGCATTGCATGACTTGGAGAACCAAATACTAGTCACAAAAGAATGAATTATGCAGGTTTTGACTAGGATAGATGGTGCACACAAGTTTATTGAATATCTTATGTGGAAGACCCAATGGATGGAGAGACATGCAATAGTTACATAAGGGGTAACTAGTACCCAACTATGCATCATGGAGCGAATATTTATTCATTCACACAATGAATATTACCAGAACACATGGAATATTAGATAAGCCATTAATAGGAAAATATATATTGATATTTGAATAGATAAGAAGATGATTTAATATTACAACATAGCTCGCCTTATATATGGATTGAGCACTCGTAGTGAAGGGTTATGTCCCTTCACACTAATAATGAACTGCTTAATGATTAACAATTATTATTTATTTAATATGCCATTTATATTCGTAGCATTGCCACTCTCTTAGAAAGGCTTTGTCCTCAAAGCCTTATGATTTTGTCGCATTGTTCTTTGCGATGTCGCAGCTGATGAAACATGTTGATACAAACTGCTAAGTGTAGAGCATAACTTCCAATATGTGGATGGGTCAATCCATCCCAAATTGATTTGTTGCTGACTGCTGGGATTCCCTACTGATCTGTCGTCAAGAGCTTTGATCACATTAGTACCATTATCTTTCGAAATTTCCCACTTTTCAAAATATCGGTTTTTATGGTTGGGGTGTCGATAGGGAATTTTCACAATGTCATTTTCTTTTACGAGTGTCGTATTTTGAGTATTGATTTGAGTTAGAAGTTCTATTTTCACCCCTTGAGGTTTTAAGGTTTCGTTCTATATCTTTTCCAACTTGTTTTCTAACTGCATGTTATCATTTTGAAACTTCTTAATCACTTCTACTTGCGATTTTTTGTCATTTTCGGACTTCTTAAGTTGTTCCTTAAGATCTTCGTTATGACTTTTGATACAGTTATTTCCTTTCTACTTGTCTAGAAGTTTTCCTCAATGTCTTCCATAGATTGTTCTGTCTTCCGACTATTTTTCAACTTCTTAATTTTTGTGACTAGTGTCTTGTTATGATTTCTTAATCTGAAAATTTATTCAAAATTGTTGGATAGTACTTTATTACTCTTTGCGATCTTTGACTTATGTTTCTTTTTAGTGTCGTCATTTTGTTGTTGAAGAACTTTTATCTGTTGTCGACATTGGCCGACCTCTGATTCTTGAATTTCTAATTTATGTCGTATCTGCATTAGTTCTTCATCTTTGTCGCTAACGATTTTGTTCAAGCATATTATTTCTGCTTCATAATCGTTTATTTCTTTCTTTATATCTTGATTTTTCAACCTCTGATTGAAATTATTTTTGTCTTTTAACTCCTCAATTTGAGCACATAATAATTTTTCTATATGATTTTTCTAGTCGGAAAATTTTTGTTCCTTGTACTTTTCTTCCACCTTATGTATTTCAATTATTGCTTCTAGTTTGGAATTCATGTCGCGTAAATATTCATTGTCTCTTCGATAACGCTTTAACTTGGCTTCTAATTTCTCTATTTGTAATCGCAAACGAGATTCCATGATCTCGACTTTGACAATAATTAGTCTTCGTTGACTTGACTTCTTGATAAGGGAGTCTTCCTTGATTTTGTATTCTTCCCTTTTGAATTTTGGAAAGAATCCTCCTTGAATTTTTTTTATATATTTTTTTTAATAACAATGTTCAATATTATTCTTCTTGTAAAAATTATTTGTGTTGGTGCTCTTCTAATTTAATTTCCCCTTAATTTTTGTAAAATGGTGTAGAATGGGTGGTTGGGAGGAATGCTTGTTTTTTTCTTTTACTTTTACTTTTTCTTTTCTTTTTAGGACAAGGTCTTATTTTAAGGGAACCCCTAATCTTATGGTTAAAACCCAAAGGAAATCCAAAGGCTAGAAACAAGCACGAGCTCTGATACCAAATGGAGCGAATATTTATTCGTTCACACAATGAATATTACCAGAACACCTGGAATATTAGATAAGCCATTAATAGGAAAATATATATTGATATTTGAATAGATAAGAAGATGATTTAATATTACAACATAGCTCGCCTTATATATGGCTTGAGCACTTGTAGTGAAGGGTTACGTCCCTTCACATTAATAATGAACTACTTAATGGTTAGCAATTATTATTTATTTAATATGCCATTTATATTCGTAGCACATCATTAAAGAAGAACTGGAGGAGATGTAATCAGATTTATTGCAGTTGTTCATGGACACAGGCCTTTCCCTCAAGTTGCAGAAGACAAGGCAAGGGAAGTTGAGAAGCTTACCCATGAGCTTAAGGTTACCAGAGATTCTTGGAAGTCCACTCAAATATCCTTTCAATATTCAAAGATGCAGGATGAGAAGTTTCACGAGGATTTGAGTGGGTTACATCCTTCTTCCCATTAGCAAACAGTCATTTGCATATGGAAGGTGGCACTATTGATTTGATGGAGGAACCTCATGTGAGGGTTGACCATGAGGAGCATTCAGATTTACAAGTGCTTGAGGAGAGGATTTCCATGGAGAATTTTGGCTAGGAACTTGTTTTTCATTATGAGGATCATAAACCACCTTTGTCGGAGAGGGTCTTATCCATGGGGTGGGGGGGGATTGAGCACATGCCTTATGGACTAGCTAGTATGGGAGCATATGCATCCATGGATTGGGTGGATAGATATATGATAGATGTAGAGTCACATTGGGATATAGGTTCAGCTTACACTAATGGTGTGTTGAATATAGAAGCACATAGTAGGAAACATGAGTTCCACCTGATTTAGTTGGATAGGACATGTGATAGTGATGTGATCCATGGGACCAATGTGCATATTTCCCAAGAGGAGCTTCATATTCTGTTGGAGAGGTTCATAGAGGTTCCTATTAGAATTGGGAGTGGTGGACATCCAATTTAGTGGTGGGATCCTCGCATTCCTCAAAGTGATAGATTATTCTAGATGACAGTGATGATTGGAGGGGTGCAACATCAACAATGGGATCCAGGAATTGCTTGGTTCAATAGTTTAGTAGTTGACATAGGAGAGAGAGCTATCCATCACTTTTAGAAGTCTATCCTGGTGGAGCAATGGATTGGTTTCCTCAGTGGGAGACTTTATGAGGGATGGGTACAATGTTTTCCTACTTTATGGATTGGTAGAATTCAAGAGGCTCCTTGTTTTCATGCTATGTAGTGCAGCGGGGGATGTAGTAGGTACTCCATAGTTCTCATATTCATCTGGGACCTTGGAATCATTCTTGGACCCAGTTATTTTAGATGGGTTAATTATAGAGTAGTATGGGGGATGGAGCTATCTCTTGAGGGGATTATTAGAGTTCATGAGTAGCCCAGAATCATGACTAGTGATCGAGACAGATTTCCTTTGCCAATATTGGCGATCGAGTATGGAAGCAAGATTGTAGACCTCACTTGGATGCCTATGTAGAGTTCTATCCGTGGTGGTAGGTTCATCCTTTACAAATATTTCAGGTTGGATATCCAGGAGAGGAGAATGCAAACAGAGTATGATAGTTAGATGGTTATGATCAGAGTGGCACAACAATAACATGGTGGTCCCTTTCTGAGATTAGCTTGGGATCTTGGAATTCCAATGCTAGAAAGTTTAGCACTAGACCTAGAGGTGAGAGTCATTTTGGATTTCTTATGATTGGATTCCTAGTAGACCAATTCTTTGAGGATTTGATTAACTAGTTACAGTATCAGAACATTTCCTATGTTAATACCTTGCAGGACCATATATTGAGTAGAGGATACTTCACCTCTTTTTGATTGGTTTGGAACCATGATATCATTTTCAGTCTTAGTGTGATTTAGTTTGTGGAGTATAGAGTTGGTGACTTGATCCACTTGAATTTACAACTTTATAAACAACCATCACTAAAGAAGGAGGTAGAAAGATTGTTTGTGCATAGGTTTGGAAAGGAGAACATGTACTGCCACACCCAGATTCAAATTACTTGAGGACAAGCAATATTGGGTGGGGAGAATTTGTAATATCCCTAATATTTCATTATGGACCACTCTATTGGACTAGGGAATCCAATGGTCTAAAGTCACTTGGAAAAATTAAAGAAGAATTGTAAACTGGTGATTTGGGTCATGAGGCACTATGGAAAAACCAAGGTCCAAGGGAAAATTTGATGAAGAATCATGGGGAGGGAACATTAGGGAAATGGTGGGCCTAGGATGACATCTGGAACACTCCAAAAAAAGACAAAAACATCCATGAGGGTGTATTTGTGGGTGAGAATCCCAATGTTGGTGATAATTACAAGGAAGGTTATAATTACGAGGTGGGTGAGAATCCCAAGGTGGTGAAAATCTCAACGTAACTTGCAAGTGACTAAAAATAGATAAGGAGCGAGAATTTGGGAATGGAGGGACATTCCAAGGAGTGTAACTCCCACCAAACATGAAGAGAATCTCAAAGTAACTTCCGTCTAGGACCACATTACCAATTGGAGGGATTTTAGGTGTCATAAGGGATTATTCTCTCATAAAATTGAATTTTATTACTATTTTCGAGAGAAAACTCTGGAATTGGGTGGAATTAGTCACAAGGAGTCATTATCTCCTAAAAATCATTTTTATTATTCTTTTATTAATATTTTCAAGAGATAATTCTAGGAGGGAAAAAGAGAATGGAGAATTATAAAAGAAGGGCAAGGGAACCTACTTGGGATATTTTGGCAAAAAATATTTCTAATATTGGAGAGCTCTTGTGGGTTTCAATCTTAGGATATGTGCCCCTTGCATTTGTGACTAGTTTCAGTGGTGAAAGATTCCACCCTAGCCGGTGTGAGAGGAGAGATCACCCATATCTCTTCATTTTGCTTCATTACTGGTGATTGAGAGGAGGAATCACACGGATTTTTCTATAGAGATTCATAGATATGAATGTATTGAGTGTTCATTTGCTTGTTAGAGGATTTGATAGTTTTTTGGGTTGCATTCGTGTTGGTTTGGTGATGCTTGATAGTGTTTGGAATTGCTTAGTGTTGGCTTGGAAGTTATGTTGTTGTGGGTGTTTTAAATAACGAATCGGTGTTGAAGGGGATGAAATGGTGGTTTTGATTTCGATACTTATATGCATTTATAGGCTATGAGACATGTTTCATTGCATTCATAGCATCATTTCCAGCACTAAAAATTTTAAGGATCCATAATTTTTTCAAAGTGTAGAAGCCTTGGCGAATCTTACTAAATCTTAAATTTGCAACCATAAAATGTTTGCCGAATTCGTTTGAAAAACTATTCAAATTTCTAAGGACGTTATATAGTTTTTGGAAAATTTTGGTGATTTTTAGAGTAAAAAAAATTATCCGATGGAATTTAGGAAAATCATCTTTGAAAAAAACAAATTGCAGAATCTTGTTTTGGAGAGATCGAAAATAACACATGGGATAAATTTTCCCCCTCAAAATTTTCCCTGATTTCCAGTTGGGAACACTTTTCATCTCATCGAAAAGGCTTTCAGTATGCCCAAGATATGGTTGTCTCACCGGATCCATGATTTGGAATTCTATTTCGATATTTTCTTCTGGTTGAGGAGGGAAAACCAATGGAAGTCCAAATATATTTAAGGTTGTTATATTGAATGTATAAGCTTCATATCTGATAGAGGGAGCACCTAAGAGGTCGTATCTACAAGGTGGGGTCTAAATTTTGCTTATGCAGAATGCACTAGTTGAAGGACTCACATTTGGAGCTGTCATTTTCTCTCTCTTCTCTACCACTTATTTGCATCCATTCCTCATATCTGATAGAGGTTTTATTTTATGTATTTGTAGTTGTTGTAGTATCCATCATTGTACTTATTGTTATCATCCATTTACTAATAAATATTCACAGTGATTTCCTCCATATTGTGTTCAATATTCAAGTGTTACGGTTAATCTATGTGTAGATCTATTAATATGGCTATGCAATCTTAATGTGGTGTGTATAGAACCTTCATAAAAGTTATTGGGAGTCGATTAGTGAGTTTTTTAGCTTTATTTGGATGTGATTGGATGAAATTGGACATATTTGCGTGAATTTTGGTTTATTTGGAGGTGTTTGGGAATAGTTGAAAATCTAGACAATCTATGTATTGAAATTCTTTCTTATTTTCCTGGATTCGAATTGGTGTAACTTGTGTAGCTATTCATGTATAGTAAAATATGAAATATATACACCATTCTTTCTCCTCATTGAGTCAATAAATATTCCCTTGAATTTGGCGTTGTTACTAGTGCTTCCTATGCTTCAAAACTGGTGATTAAGAGATTGCATACAAACTATTTGAAGAAATTCCTAAACCATATTTAATAACTAGTTGCCAAACATTTGATATCATATCTACTTCGACATATTACAGTGTTTCAAAGTATATCTTATGGGATGAACACCATTATTCATATCCAAAATTATATATACCTATTGCTCTATTGTTGAACTAGAACATCTTGTTAGAATATTGAGAATATGATAAATTCATACAATAATACAAAACATGCATAACATAAGATGATCTAGCCTTCTATAATAATAAGCAACAAATAACATGAACAAGAATAAATTGGAGATAAGAGAACATTAGATATACGTGGTAAAATCCCAAATGGGAAAACATCCATGAGAAGGTTGAAATCTTCTTAATCATCAATAATCTCCAATCTTACAATAGAGATCCCACACGTGAGCATCACATCCCACTCCATAGTCACATTACATGATACATCTTGTGTTCATATGTGAATTCTTGAATTCTTGATTAATTTACAATGACTCCTCACCTCATTATATACCAAGCGGTAATAGAGGAATTGCATCCCATAACACATGTGGGATAAATGTAATTTCACCTATTCATATAATAAAAGGTAATTAGAGTAAATTATTACAAATTACATGTGGGATAACTCTTGTACATAAGATTGGACATTATTACCTTCCAAATACATTCAATCATCATTACATATTCCAACACTCCCCCTTAATGATGACTGGGAGATAGAATACAAAAATGGAGGAAGATGGAATTACATATCATCCCCCTTGATGACAACTTCTAGAATGTCCATAAGTTGTGAATAAAAACACACTTCGCCTCATGGAGTAGATGAAGATAATAACCTCTTCTCATTGAACCATGAAATTGCACCTAAACCAAGTTGTATGATGAAGTCTACCACAATAGTGTACGGCCAATACAACAGAACATGTGGAAACAAGATCCAACTACAGAATGCCTAGATCTAAAGAGAAGCCATGGAGGATACTAGATCCAATAGAAAAATTCCTAGAACAGATGGCAAGAGATCCAATTGCAGAATGCCTAGATCTAAAAGAGAATCCATAGTGTCTACTAGATCCAGTTCATCAAAATTCCTAGAACACGACAATAGTCATCACAACTAGAAATCAACTAATAGTTGAAAGATGCAATAAAAATCTACAATAGACCTCATCACAAATACAAGACCCCAATGGTCTACCATCGAATATGATATCGTGCATATAATCATCATGACATTAACAGTAAAATATAGTGCTTCATTACATTATATCTGGAATATAGTGATTGAGAATGGAGGAATATGGAATTACATATCATCCCCCTTGATGACAACTTCCATAATGTCCGTAAGCTATGAATAAAAACACACTTCGCCTCATGGATTAGATGAATATAACAATCGATTCTCACTGAACCATGAAATTGCACCTGAACCAAATTGTATGATGAACTCTACCACAATAGTGTATGGCCAATACAATAAAACATGTGGCAACAAGCTCCAACTACAGAATGCCTAGATATAAAGAGAAGCCTTAGCAACTACTAGATCCAACAGCAAAATACTTAAAACATGTGGCAAGATATCCAAAAGCAAGTTGCCTAGATCTAAAGGAGAAGCCATAGTGGCTACTAGATCCAACTACAAAATGCCTAGAACACCACAACAATCATCAGTACATATTCCAACACATTTGATAAGCTTTCATAAGCCACTGTTTGGATTAAGTTGGAAACCAATAAAATTTATGTTGGAAAATTGGAGTCAATATTCCTAATTTTTTATTTGATCATTAAAAATTTCTTTCATCATCTATTACTAATACATTGAGGATTTACTTTCCCTCCAAGCAATGTTCCAACCAATAGTCAATGCCCCATTCATTGCCTTTCAGGGAAACCATTACATATATGTTCCTTGTAAAACAATGGAGTTCCAAAATGTGAGTCTTACTAAATTGACAAAGCACTACATTCATTCTAGTGGATAAATTTAAATATAATATTCACTAAAATTGGTTTTATGATATCTAAGGCAAGATCATAATGTGGTGGTGTAGTTGATTGGTCCTCCTCCAACTTGAATAAGTTAGAACTTATGCATGGACCAATGGGGAGTGATACATGATCCCATCTATCAACCCAGTATGTGAATTCACAATAATCCCATTCACTGCTACTACATGGGCCACAAAATAAAGAAATTTTTCTTGTCCATATTTCAATCATAACATTTTCTAAGCTTCGAACTAAATGAAATACACAAGTGCCACATATTGTTTTGAATTCATATGTATGTGATCGATCTACACCAACCACCTCCCAAAAATATCTCTGCATATTTCATTTCCTTCTTGAGTCCTCTTCTCATCTTTGTGTTACATCTACCATTACTAAAAAATGTCATTCAACAATAGATTTTCATTTTAAACGAGGGAATTTGTGGTAAATATCAATTTATTTTGATGCATGTACCAACTCCATTGTGCTCCCCTTTTCCATGCCTAGTCTCAAAATAGTTCCAAATATGCGGTGAATTGTATGTTTTGTGCAACATACACAACCATTGAAATACACAGACATTTTTGAATTTCCCTGCACAACCATCTGACCAAATCCAATGTTAATCAATACATATATTATTATCCTTCAAGTGGTTATATAGAAATTGAAAACAATGTTGCACATAAGCTAAGTCATGCAACCTATTGATCTGTATTTATGTGGGAACGGAATGAAAGGGCAGATACATAATCATATACATAGATATATTGCAAAGAAGACAGTGATACAACAAACACATATTCTATTAAATAGCGGAAATAGAACAGACTGTAAAATAAAAGCAGCTAGAATGGTAGTAGCTATCTCTGAGAAGAGATGTGGCTACTATGCTCATTTGTGCCAAGCTTAATACAAAAAGAGGCCGAAAGGGCCTATTTATCATAAGCATGAGGGAAATAATACCAAACATCCAAAAACCTAACCCTAGAAGATGAACCGTCATAAATTTTGTGGCCCCAAGGTGGTTAGTTGAACAGTTAACTTCTCGAGGTCATAAATTTTGCATAATATCTATGTTTGGGGTGCTCGGTATCCCATTGGAAAGGTCTATCCGAGATTTACAACTTTCTAATGGGACCTATTGCATGTTGTTGCCAACCATTTGGCCCCAAAAATCTCCAAAAAACATCGTTTAGGGCCTCAAAACGGCCCCGAAAGTTTAGGACCCGAAAAACCATAGAAAAATTACTCGAAAATTACCGAAATGGGAAATTGTTTTGAGCTAGTGGAATAGGTGGGTGGCCACCGATATCCATCTGGATCATTCCTCCCCCCTTAGGAAGCAATGGTCTCCATTGCGTCAAATCCCTTATAATATGTTGAACTGTGTGTTGAGTTGAGCTCCTGGCGCGGCATTTGTTGAAGTGAAAAGGCTGTCTTTCTTTGACATCTTCAGAGGTGTAACACCTCCAAAATTCATAAAAAAATAAAAAAATTCTGTGTAGTATAAATACTACAATTTATTATGCGGAAAGTATAATTATGAATGTTTTAACTCCGTGTTAGTTGCTTAACTATAATTTGTAATGGTGACACTTAAATTACAAATCTCATAGATTAATTAATGTGTGTTAACCACTGAATACATACTTCCTTTTGACTATCTTTAACATGATGAATTAATGCTTAAGACGATGTCGATATTTAATTTATTATTATTTGGGTCATAATATGATATTGTAGTTATAATTATAATTTAATACTGAACATGTTTTTCTTTGTTGAAGCGGTTCCTTGTGATGCCCCGAAGCTTACTTAGCTTTACGCTAATGTATTATGCCACTTTGACCAGGTTATAGGTGAGAACACGTATCCATAGAATTGGTATTAATATTATGATCGAGGTTATTATGGTGGAAAACAACTTCTTTACTTCATACTGGTTAGATTTCCATTATAAGACATAGTCAAACTCGACTAAGGAGTTGGAGATTCCTAACCCAATCTCAATGGTGATAATCATTTATTTTCATAGTAGATTTACATTGTAATTTTTGTGACTTGGTTAACTCTTCACCAAAGGGATTCAAGGTTCCTAGGAAAAACTCTATGGTATGAAATGTTTGTGACCCAAACTATATAAAAATAGTTCAAAGGCCATTTGTTATAATGTATTAAACTTCCATGCAAACGTTGGCATAAACTATAGAAATGGGGTTGATATTTAAAAGTTAGTGGTTGATAGGTTTCACATTAAATGTGCCCACGTGATTGAGTTGGGAGTGAACTCCACGTATAGGGTCAACCCTATCCATGCGCTAAGGGTTTGGTCTTTGGCATTATCGTTGTGTTTTTCAGAGGGCTGGAGAGACATGCTCTCTCAGTCGCCATGGCTATGAGCCACTTGAACGTAGTCTCAATTTTAATTCGTTCGCAGAGGTGATTACCATTACTGTTTATCATTGTCTTTAGTTGTTATGGTTATGGTTACAGTGAGAAGTCACGATTCTGGTCACTTGGCCTTCATCCAGCACACTTCTATGAAGCTCTCGGCCAAGTTTGAGTTTGGTGAAGGTAATGTTCTGCAAATCTTAATATTTTATTTCACTATTTGCAAACTATTCTTTATACACAGTTGTGCATCTTTTAACCATTCATTTTTCTTGCTTTATAGGGTTTCTACCAGTCCTCTGGTCTCGATTTCGGTCTCGACGATAGCTTGGGAAAAAGGAAAACCTTCTCCAGTGATTGAGAACCACAGTTAGCTTCAGGCCCATCCACAAGAGTGACACCTCTGCCCATCCACAAGCATGACACCTCTGTCAACATTGTTTATTACAACCATGATTTTCTAGCGTTGTTTGACTATGAGCATGAGCTATTTATCATTTCTTTGTAAAGGTGTTGATAGTGTAACTATCTTCTGGCTAAAAGCCAATGTTAGGGTTTTGACCACTATTGTAAAGAATTTAAACTTCTATTTGTTTGTTTTGGGTACCATTATGGTAAACCCGAGTAGTGTTCTATGCATTTTACTCATTTATGGGAAATAATTGAGTTACCGGTTTCGATACTTGTATCTACTTGAGATGTTGCTTTCAGCCTCTTGACAGTTTATGTATTTTTATTTTTGTAATTATATATTTTGATTGGGCCAAACCCTACTTCATAGATTCGTAAATATGATACAATGCGCTTGTACTATTTCTCGGTTCTGAAAAATGGTTTCTACAGGGTTAAACTGGCCTAAACCCTGTCAAATATTTAGATTTTGTATTTATAAATTTATATTGTATAAATTAAGACCAGGCGAGCTCTCTCTTGAGACTCGAACCCTTGACCTTCTATTAATTTGATAAACTATTTAAATATGATGGCCACGATGCATCCATAGATGTCATCGATCTCTGTTCTTGATGCATTCTGTATCACTAAAGTTGTTTCGTCTGTATCTAGAAATACATATAATATGTCGGGACCAACTGCACTTAAATTGGTTGAAAATCCTGGGGTTGTGTTAACCCAGTTCATAATATTTTAAAAGAATTCAGGGTGAGCCCTTACAGGTCTCGAACCCTTGTTATAAGGTTTTATTATCTCTGTTGGTTGATATTATGATAATCGTGTTTGTTTCCTGGCATATATAAATGTGTTTTTAATATGGTCTTACGACTGTATGATAATTGATATTGAGTCTACAGGGTTCAACCCTTAACATATTTGATGATAATATATCATTATATATTGTTACTAGTTACAAGGTTCGACCCTGAACTATCCTTTAATCTCGACTTGCTTTTTGATTCTGATGGAAAGTTTTATACTGTATATTTGAAGGTACTCTGTATGTTGATCCTTTATAGTATTAGAATAATTTCATAATGTAATTCATAAGATATGATATTGCTTATGTAAATGCGTTTTCCAGAAAATTAGGATCTCTGTTTTGATTTGTATTATTTTATTTACAGTAATACTAATGTATACCATACTTTGTTTATGAGTTCTGTACAATTGACATTATCCTTGTTTATTTATAAGAGATCAATATTGATCCTGAATAATTCGATAGGGTATCATTAGTAATATAATGGTTGTGACTTCTATATGAATCGATGATTAAAGTCTTTCTATTGTAGGTTGTTTCATTTATATTAACTAAAGAATTACCTATGTATAAATAGTGACAATAGGGATATTCTTTGTATTATATTCTCTGAGATAATTAACAGTTTTACATAGTATAAAATATATGTGTATTTATGATACCTAGGTTCATATTATACCCAACATTCTAATGTTTAAGTCATAGATATCTATTCTTATGCTGGTAAGAACGGAATGAACTTCAAGAAATTGTGAACTATAATTATCTAGGTTATTTTCATGCTTTCTATAAACAAATACTAGACTTTTACTTGTCTTCATATGATATTCTAATTAACCTATTGTCTATGATATCAAGATCACTTGATACTTATCGAATTACATTTTAACCAATCTCTATACTAGAGTACATCACAAATGTGAAAGGAAAAATACAGAGATATTTTATTCATAATTCTATATTCATCAAATTCTATTTATGCAGTCATTTGTGCAAAAATAATTATTAGTTCAGTAAACTATTATTTCTAACAGCTATCTGGTTTCTAGGAAACATCTAAAAAACTATGAAACATATAAATACAGTTTTCAGGAATAGATCAACAGTTTAGAAGTAAATAAATTAAAAACAAAGTAGAACCTGATAACTGATAAGGTGGACAAACACCCAAAGAGGACCGTTCCTCCCAACCTTCTCCAGAAAGCATCCAAGATCACTTGCTTTTGGACCCCCGAGCCTGTTCACTGAACCACCAGGACGAAGATACTATGTAGAAGCAAGACAATTATGTTTGTACTTCAGGAATCATGGAGACTTGCATACAAAACACTCTCTTTGTACTTCAGCAATCATGGAGACTTGCATACAAATCACTCTTATGTACTTCAGCAATCATGAATACTTGCATACATAACCCTCTCTATGCAACTCAACAGCATAAGACAGTCTTACTCTGCAACTCATTAGCTAGCATCCCCTCATCGAATCTCTTGTGTGCTCAACATAGTAGTTTCCAGCCAGCACAAGGAAAAAGTTGTGAGCCTCTACTCAATTCGATGGATATAAAAGATTGCCTAGGTCTTTTGGGTCAGTTTCACATTTAATGAGCCACCTACTCAGTTCCACCATCCTTAGGGAACATGACCACATTTTTAGGGAAGTTGCCCCCTGCAATAGCTAGTAAGTGAGTGCAGATGCTGCCACTTGTCCATTGCCTTCTACACTAGTTTCATTCCTCCTAGTGGGTCAGTGAACACTCTTCAACAATCTCTTTGGGTGAGTTTCTCCTATTTAATTTATTAAATAATAATATTATTCATTTACAGTCATCCTTGACCATCCTTGGTCAATAATATAAAACTTTACAATAAAATTTAAAGTAATGTTTTTCCACAAACATAAAATGTTTCAAGTACTAGGTAGGTTACAAGAGGGTTGTAAAGGTTGTTGATGAATGCGCTGGAGTTGTTCAACAATTTTGGTTGTCTTGTTATCCATGGTATACACCGATGCGGATGATTTATTTCTAGAGGAGCACCTTGAATGCGTGGCCTTGCATTGGATAGATGATGCTGCAATGAATTTGTGTTCTTCTTGTCTCTACTTAGTAGAGGGATCGTGTGCAAAGGTTGTGGATGTCTCTGCAATCTAATGTTCTCCTTCATTGGAAATCTCGAATAGGGAAAATTTCTCGGTGTGGGAGATTATCTTCCTACCCTGCTTGGTTGGGGTAGGTGCAACTATCTCTGGTATCTAATAAAGTTGTCCTCCCAAAGTGACAATGACACTGCCGGGTCATGATTCATATACAGCATGACGCTTCCACATATATGGTTGTCCTAAAAGAACATCACATACTTCAAGTGGGGCCACATCACACAATACCTCATCTTTGAAGGGCTTGGTGCCATATGGTAGACGACATTGATGACTATCACGAATCCCTCGTCCTTGACTTAGCCAACCAATGGTGTATGGTTGCGGGTGTGGTTTTATTGGTAGCTCCAATCTCTTGATGACTTCTTTCGAGATTAGGTTTTTTTAGTTGTCGCTGTCCACAACAAAATGTAGGGGAATTTCCTTCACCCACATCTATGAGTGGAAGATGCGCTCCTCTGCCTTTGACTCTTCAGGTTCCTCTAGTTGAATCGGTGTGGTAGCAACAGTGACACTGGGTTCTGCATCAATGATCTGCTTCCCTTTTTCTGCGGCTGTGACATTGGGTTATGAATAAAAAACAGAACTGGGATCTTATTTTAAAGCTTTGATCTTAGCCACCAATGACTGTTTTGAACGTCATTCATCAATGACTTGTGGTTGGGACTGGTTGTTCTTTCCATGTCTCATGTGCTACGAGCCAAATTTTCCCTTTCCCTACTTCTGCGCAGGTTCGAAGTCGCACTTGTTCTTTTGCTGAAATTTCTGCTCAATTTTGACAGCATACCGATAGGCAGATCCAAGTGGAGAGATTTCTAGGAATTCCATCTCTATTTGTATGTACCAGTGTAGGCTACTACGATATTTTAGTACTAGGTGTCGTTGGGAGTCCTTGATACCCAGCTTTGTGCGCAAGGTATGAAAGTTGTTGGTGTACTCTGACACCATTTGGTCCCTCTATTGACGTAGAATGGTCCATTTTATGTACTGGTCATCATATTTTCCCACAGGGTAATATTGTTCCTTAATGACATCTATAAAAGAGGCCCAAGTGAGATTGGCCTCAAAAAATCTAGACTCGTCTGATGAGCATTTCTCACAATAAGTTTCCCACCAATTTTCGACAATGGATGAGCATCAGCATTGATCTAGCCTTCAAATAAAGGGATATCAAATTTAACTTGTACCTTGAAGGGAGTCGCATCTGCAAAACGGTTTCTCGTTGAAGGTGTATCTGTCGCCGTCGACATGCGTCGAAGGATCTGGGCGAAATTATCCATCATCTTGTTCCTCTGTTGCTCGAGGGCTTCCTCAAGCAACAACTTGATAGGATCTCCTGCTCTGTCGTCTCTCTTTTCTTCTACCATGGGAGGCCATTTGGGGCGGCGAGAGTGATCTTCCCCAAGTGAAACTAGTTCGAGACCCAACTCTCTATATCCTGACCTTGTCGAGGACATGCACCGAGAAACAATCAAAGAGTAGATTTCTCTGATACCACTGATACGGATTTATGTGGGAATGAAATGAAAGAGCAGATACAGAATCATATACATAAATATATTGCAAAAAACACAATGATACAACAAACACATATTCTATTAAATAGCAAAAATATAACAGACTGTAAAATAAAAGCAGCTAGAATGGTAGTAGCTATCTCTAAGAAGAGATGTGTCCGCTATGCTCATTCATGTCAAGTTGAATTCAAAAAGAGGTCGAAAGGGCCTATTTATCATAATCATGAGGGAAATAATCCCAAACATCCAAAAACGTAACCCTAGAATATGAACCATCATAAAGTTTGCGGCCCCAAGGTGGTTAGTTGAACAGTCAACTTCCCAGGGTCATAACTTTTGCATACGATCTCTATTTGGGGCGCTCAGTAGACCACTGGAAAGGTCTATCCTAGATTTACAACTTTCAACTGGGACAAAATGCATGTTATAGGCAACCATTTAGCCCCCCACATCGCCAAAAAAATGTCGTTTATGGCCTCAAAATGGCCCTGGAAGTTTAGGACCCGAAAAACCATAGAAAAATTACTAGAAAATTACCGAAATGGGAAACTGTTTTGAGCCAGTGGAATAGGTGGGTGGCCATCGATATCCATCTAGATCACCTATTGGTGCAAACTTTCATCATAAAAAATGACATATATGTTTGTCAAACCTTGTGTAGGTAATCAACATGAACTTATTGTCTTGTCTATATTTTCACTAAGCGTAAGTACAAATATATCTTTGTGGCCATATTTAAATTCTCATACAATATTAAATCAATTATAACATCAATTTTTGTTCATTCATGTGCCTTTCATTGAACCTTGCCTTATACTTGATTTGAAAAATTGATTGCATTCCATATAATACTCAAAACAAAGTATTTCAACTCCATTACATGTAAAACCATGCAAACCCTATAACATGCTTGGGTATTCAACTTTCAACTTTACAATCACTATCTAATTATTCAACTTATATAAATTTACTAGTCCTTTTACTTGATTCAACTTTATATATCTTGATTTCAAAGAGTATATACCTCACATTACACCCTCTCATGCACTCTTTCACCACATCCCATTTGTCTTTCCCCAATACCTATCTCCTCCTACTCAAGGCAACATGATACCAGAGGTCACTCTATGGCCCCAACGTTGCCACAACATTATATATATAGTTAAAAAAACTAATCGATGCTCTTAAGCATCATCAACATTGAGAACTGAATGGTACTATCATGAGATACAGCAAGTATCTCTCTATGCAACCAATTGTGCTAACCAGTAATCTCATAAGGGTCACATGTGCAATGACATTCTCCCGCAATGGGAGAGTTGTAGAATGATAAACCCATTTATTAATGTTTAAGTGGAATTGAATTCTATTTAGTTAAAGATAAATATATTTTTTATTTAATATTTTTAAACTGATAAAATGGAAATATATAATTACCTTAATATATCTCTTAATATAGTGCATGTATCCATTCCAAGAACTTTGAAGTGCAAAATAAAAGTAGTAAATTCATTGTGTAGTATATATAACTTGTGTTACCTCCTAAGTTACACATATTTATTGATTGAAATGAAAGAAGGAAATAAATACGATTAATAAAAAATAAATAAAATTTGTCAATTTTTTGAAAATTAAATATATTTGAAATTATTCTTTTTTATCAATTTGTTTAACTTTATATTATTAATATTTTTTAACAAAAATCTAATAACAAAAGTTAATATGATTAAATAAATACACAAAATATTAAGATAAAAATGTACATATTAACTATCCTTTAGTTTATATGTTAATCTTGTTTTATACATCATCATTTTGTTATATGCTTATATTCAATCAATAAATTTCAAATATAAAAAGCTTTATCTAACAAAATTTCAAACATTAGGAGCTTTACTATCTATATATATTTGTAGTTAAACTTTTTAAATATAAAAAGCTTTATCTAACAAAATTCCAAACATTAAGGGCTTTATTATCTATATATTTTTGTAGTTAAACTTTGAATTGTAGCTTCCTTATAAGAGCTTGAAATTTAATCAAAAGTAAGAGAAATGTATTTTTGTACTTAAACTTTTAATTGTAGCTTCCTTATAAGAGTAAGAGCTTGAAATTTAATCAATCAAAAGTAAAAGAAATGTAGTTAAACTTTGAATTGTAGCTTCCTTATGAGAACTTGAAATTTAATCAAAAGTAAGAAAACCAAAACAAGTTGTTTAAGTGACATGCTATGAGAAAACACTAAGATAATAAAACCTCAATGTGGTGGAGAGATTACATAGAAATAAAACAAACGGTCCCCAAATGACATACCATATGAAAACAATATCAATCTCATCTAGGTCCACGAAATTTAAACCATATCAATCCGGTCCCCAAATGACATACCATACAAAAACAATATCCATCTCATGTGGGTCCATGAAATTTAAACAATATCAATCTCAAATTTTATTGAAGGTTGAGAGAGTAACGACGTCAATTAATATTTCTATTTCCTCAGTCATTAATCATAAGACTGATGTTAAGAACAAACCTAGATTAAAAATCCTTCATCTTTTTATGTTTAAATAGTTTTTTTCAAGTAAATCCCTTGAGCTCTATTCACCTGTCCAAAAAACTTGTAGAAGCAGTTGTTTCTATCCACCTCCAGACGCTATTTTGACGATAATCGCAAGTTTCTTTCATCTGAGAGTGCCTTGGCAAATCTGCCAAATGATTTCAATATTATGATTCAAACCAGATCAATGTGAATATTAATATAGCTGAACATATAATTCATTTGATCTAACGCTCTAGCTCATGAAATGAAATGAAATCGATATAAAGTTTACCTGATCAATGCATCACTATTGGTGCCTTCGTCTGGGACTTGCTCAAACCTGCCGGTTTCTACCTTCACTCTTGAAACGTGATCGGTTAAAAGCTGAGTGCCTATATTTACCAAATCATGGAGATTTTTCTTCGTTGAGAGATCAGTTGAGCTTGCATCTTTTGGCAACTCGACCTAATCCCAGTTATCCAATTTCTTAGACCACTGTACGCAAACAAAATCTAAGTATAAATACATATCAATTGTCTACAACACAAGGAAGAAAGAACCTGGATCCTTAGATAATTCTGAGCTGATTTAAAGGCTTGAAACACGACACAGGCATTAATGTCCACCATATCTGCACTCGCTAGAGAAAACATGTCAAGAATTGGCACATTTCCGTCCTTGTATAACCATCCAAACAGTCCCCATTTTGCAGCTTCAGCAGCCGTGTAACTAGCTCGTTTCCGTCCAGTTCCAAGAGAAAGCACCAGAAACTTGCTGCTGTCCTGTTCAAAATACATAACATTATCAGTTACTTAGTTACTTCTTTAAAAGGCTAATTAGACATATAAAAGTTTATATTTTAGAGTTTAGCAACTTGCTGCTGTCCTGCTCAAAATACATAACATAATGAGACATATAGAGGTTTATATTTTAGAATTTAGAAACTTGCTGTTGTCCTGCTCAAAATACATAACATTATCAGTTACTTAGTTACTTCTTTAGAAGGCTAATTAGACCTATAGAGGTTTATATTGTTAATAATTAATGCTGTGTAGAATTTGACAGTGTCTATTTTAAGTTGCAGGTGTTTATTAAATAAATTTGCAGCAAACTTCACTGCATGTTAATATATGTGAAGAATAAAATAATTTACAGAATTATACATCAATCTGTAGCTGATTTTACCGCATGTAAATAATGCCTTTATTTCTATGCAATGTAATCTATATAAGTCTAAAGATCAATGTCAGAAAGATAATCCAAGGTTTCATTTTTTTGTTTTGAATAAAAGCTTCTCTCTTGTTTTCTATATTGTTTTTCATTTTGTTATTTTAAATTAGGCTCTTTCATAATCTTCATATATTTTAGAATTTAGGATATAATAACTTTTATGCTTTTCTTATATGAAACTAATATACTATTTATTGTGCCAAAATCTATTTTTTTTCCTTAAGAATTCAAAAGATATTCAACATGATTCCAATATTAAAATCCCAACCATTTATGAGGCACCTCTGAGATATATAAGGTATTTGTCCTTTTTTATCTTATTGAGTGTGGAAGATGGAAGATGATAGTATTGTGGAACATGCTTTTAGAGTAAGACATGGAAGGATAGATATCACTAAGTATTGTAGTAAAGACCAACATAGATCCATCTAAAAGGGGATCTACGAAGCGTAGAGAGGGATCAAATCTTTTATAGGTGTAAACTTTTTTTTAGACTAGAAATGTTAAAGAAATGTATAATGCAATGTTTATGGTTTTAATTTATCTAATTTGTATAGTTTTATATATATATGCGGTTCTAAATATTTTAAATCTAATTTTAGCACACATGTTACTTTTTATATAATATTTTATTATTTTTTATAAAGAATACTTGTCAACTATAGGATGAACACAGAAGGAGTTACACATCTCCCTGTGGGGGGGGCTGTAGAATGGGCCTCTTCTTCCCAATAACTGAAATTAAGTTCTGTCTAGATTGATTTTATAGCAGTTATTTCAAAGTTGAATTAAATAAATAAACAGCATCAAAAATAATTGATAGCTATGCATTAATAATAAAAAATAATTGATAGCTATGCATGAATTGATATATAGAACAACTAACTTGTTAATGACACTTAACTTGTAATCTATAAATATTAAAGGACCCCAAATTAAATGACTACTAATATATGAATAATTACATAGATAAATGAATCTAAGTTATACATATAATTACCTGAGTTTTGGACGGTGGTAATAAGAAATCTGGATTGCCAAGGAGAGCTTGTTTAGTGACCTGGTTTATAGCAACTAACGTCTGTAGCAAATTTTAGGAACACCAAATAAGAGTTGTGATTATTTCAGTCATATATATCGGTGTGTCACCAATTAACAGACAGTGATGAAATATATATAACAAAAATTCTTACTGGATTGCTCGCTGCAACTCCTCCGTCAACAAGATTGAAGCTTCTGGTATTGCCTGAGGAATCTTTTGTTTCGAAGCAATAGGCAGGAAGATAGGTTGGAGCTGCTGAAGTTCCAGCGCAGACATCAAACAAAAATGCGTCCTCCAACTCATTTTGTTTGGCCTGGAAAGAGATTTATTATATTACATTCATTTAACTGGGATTGGAAATCATATTTCGATTTATAGAACGTTGTGTAGATTAATAGTATCATAAGAAATTTACCGCAAAAGTTGAGAATATTGCGGGTTCCTCTAATTTGATGTCATATGTGGGAATAACCACGTTGGTTAGCGTCTGGTGTAATCGTATATTCCCCACATAGTTTTTGAGGATTTTGTGCAGGTAATTCCCGGAATGTTTTGGCCCGGTGAGTTCCCGTGCCAATGCCACTATATCTCTGTCAACAATTTATTTTAAATTTCACTCACATATGAACATAGTTGTTTGTCTGTCATGGAAAATACCATGGAAAAATAATTTGTTACTCACATTGTATGTGGAAAAATAGAAGGTAACTGCTCCAATAAAAACTTCGTAATCTCCTTTGCAGTAAATAGTGGACGATTGTTTGCATCTGGAGCAGATAACATTGCAGTCTGCAACCCTCCAGAGCTCGTTCCTGCGATAATGTCGAAATAATCAGCTATACGGACGTCCGGGCCGTCAAGCTCCTGTAACAGATTGTCCGTCACTTAGTTCTTTACAAATCATTATAATAATTACATCCATTGTTATTAAAAATCAAATCATGTATAATAATTACATCCTTTGTGGAATAGATCAGTAAACAGTACCTGAAGTTTTTGCTCCAGGAATTCGAGGATAATTGCTGGAATAATCCCACGGACGCCTCCTCCATCAATACTCAGAATTGTTATCTTATCTCCACATGTTGGTGGCAGATTACTGCAAGTAGTAGCCATGGATACCGCGAGATGACTCAGCAATATGTTTATATGAACAACGATTTAACGAATTGGATTGTAGTTGATGTGCTATATATAAGTTCATAAAACAGAGACATCATTGCATCAAACAAAAAGTGAAATTCTACAATTTATACATAATTAATTATTTAACTTACCCAATGGTTGACATTAACTGCCCTAATTGAAAGCCACTCACCTAATCACCCTGCCCTCATGTTGTCACAACAGTACATTTAATGCTACCCTGTTTCGTTGTCGTCGTTAAATAAGAACCCTAGATAAGCATGTTGGCACAACAGTGCATTTAATGTTACCTTCTTTGGTTGTCTTTGTTAAATAATAACCCTATAACACTGTAGCAATTTCGTTGAATAAACACCTCACAATAGTGTATTTAATGTTTTTGTTAAGATATTTTGAATTATTAGATCAGATTCATGATTCACAGCTCGTTATGCTTATTAAACGTCCTACCCCTAATAACTATGGTGTTCACCGGTCTGATATGCTCAAGTGACCTAATTGCAAGGCTGTTCGATGCCACATTTTTCCAGAGCATTTATTTTCGCCATCTACTCGATAGATCCCTTGATACGGCTGATAATAACTTTCAACGACACAGTCCGAAATCACAAATTCATATTGACGTCTGTGTCTTACAGCGTATGGTTATTCATGCTCGCAATTTTCTTTGAAAAGAATCAATCGGTCCACTACCTCAATTATGTTTGAAGAGAATCGATCGGTCCTCCACCTAATAAAGGGCGGCGTCTGATACTGGCCACACTCAAATAGACGTCTCACAGGTCGTGTGGATTAATAATATCTGAAAACGTAATTATGTATTCTCATTACAGTTTAGAGATGTTGGAAATTGTAAATTGTGAGGATTTTTAACAATTACCTCATCTACACTCAATTGACAAGTAAGGCATTTAATAAGCACTCTGCAGTGCAGTTGGATTTTGAATAGTTCTATAAGATCCAGTTGTTTATATCCCCACAATAGCATTAAATGTTATCTTGCAAGGCACATGGTGCTTATTCAATGAGCATGTGGTCGTCTTAATTATCCTATCCAATGTTTCTGCTCTAATTTAGTAGTAAGAGCTACTATCCATCATATCCAACCGTTCATATTACCACAACAACATTAAATGCTAAGCTGCTAAAACAACCAATACTTATTTAATAAACATAAAATTATACTCTCATACATCATAACCATAACCAATGTTTCTGTTCTAATTTCTTAGGAAGCCGCTTTCGATTATTTCTTATAACCGTTGATAGATGGGGACCAACTCGGCATGGACTTTCGATGGAATATCTACCCATTCCATCAAAGAATATGGCAGCTTGTGATTAATTTGTTGTCACCAATTTTTTTTTTAATATAGTAATCTAAATGTTTGATCATTTGGATTTGGAAAAATGTTCAAATTTAGTTTGTGATTAATTTTTTAATAATATAGTATTCTAAATACTTGACGATTTGAATTACTGCTGCGATTCCTTCATCTGACATTTTTCAAATAAGAACATCTCAAAAAAAATCAACCACGAACTTTTCATACCTACAAATTCTAAATATTTTCATAATACAATTTTATGTCAAATTCCATTTTTATAACCACCACTCTCTCCTCTCATCTGTCCATGCTTCAAAAAACTATGTGAGTTCCTATCATATAACAGTCTAAATGTTCGACTATTTAGATAATTTTGTGTTTCAAACAAATTTATCACATTTCACAATCAACAATAACTTTTCTCTTTTTTTTCATCAGAAAATAATCTATATTTCCATTATAAAAACCCAAACTCACAAACAATTAAATTCTAAGCGTTTTCGTTTATATTTCCATTATAAAAACCCAAACTCACAAACAATTAAATTCTAAGCGTTTTCGTTTTCATAATACAATTTTATGTCAAATTCCATCTTTTGATAATCACCACAAACCATCCCCGTTCTCTCCTCTTGTTCGTCAAATGTTTCTAAAACTAAGTGAATGAGGTCGTCTTGTCATAAATCTTTGGTGGGTCGTGCTCAACTTTTGGGACCAACTCGTCTTAAAACTGCAAATGCTAAAATAGTTGTGTTTTTTTTTAATATAAAAAATTAATTAATTTTAAAATAAAAATTAGAAATTTATAACATTTAATAAATAAATAAATATTTTTATATTGATAGATATTTATATTTTAAAATTGAGGTGGATTAGCAATTATGTTTTTTCTAGATTGCACAAGAATAAGATAAGTGTACTTTAAAGATTGATTTTATAGCCACAGTTCCAAATTTAAAATAAGACACTGGTTCCAAATTTGAAACAAACAAATATAAATAAATAAATAGATAACTCTTACTTGATGTATGGATAATGACCCTTGTTCAACTAAAAAAGACATGTGATAACAAGTAAATACCTTATTTGTGACACTTAACTTGTGACTTGTCAGTGTTCACCACCAACCACAAGTTAAGTGGATATGCTAGTTTAATTAATAATATTTATAAAATTAGTATGCCTTTATCAAAGCATATATATGAATTGCTCCAAGTGATTATTTTGTCTATAATAGAAGATATTTTTGCATAACTATTTTTACAAGTTATAAATTTACCCCATATCTAATTAGCCTCGTAACCACCATCCACCTTGTGGAAATGCCCTAGGCATCGAGGGCGAGGGCAGTGTAATGTCCCTTGTTAGGAATTTTATTAAAATGGCAATTTTCCACTTTTTTTTCCCTAGTTCGACCTTTGACTAGTTTTGATCTCTAGGTCCCAAATTTGCCCCAAATGATCCCAAATCTTCTGAGAAGATATATGAATGATATTAGAACATAAATATGTGTTTCAGGGATGCCTTTGGATCTTTAAAATATTTCTGCAAATCCTCTTTCAATTCTGGTCAATGTAGGTAACTTTACTAGTGATTTCCCTTTGACTAGTATTGGTCTCTAGGTCTCAAATTGACTCCAAATGCCTTCAAATATTCAAGGAAGGTGTATGAATGATATTAGGACTTCAATATGATGTTCAGGGATGACATATGGCCACCAAAATACCTCTTCAAACTCTCTTAAGATTCTGGACCAAGTATGCAATTTTACTAGTAATTAGGGGTTCAAATCCCCCTGGGATAAGTACTGAAAATGGCTTCCCAAAAGCCTCCAAACCCACTCAAATTTCTGAACAGAGGTAGGGAATGTACTAAGGATGTTATTAAGGTCTCATGTGCACCATTAATTTATTATTATATATGTTCCAACCCTCTCCCATTCAACTGCAAAAATCACCAATTCGACCCTTGGGGAAATGGCACTATCTCTTCTCCCAATGTAATTAAACTGAGTAAAAATACTTCAAATGCTCAAGTACAGTACATGAAACTTGTAAAATACATCCATGGAAGTACATTAATCACAAATGCATCAGAGAATCATCCATTCATTCGAAATCATCGGCATTACATTGATTCACAACAAGGTAGTGGGGAAATGGCACTGTTCTTTCATTAAAATTGAGATTTATACATTTCTACTTGGAATTTCAACCTAAAACTTTCTGGAGATGAATAACAGAGTATTTAATTCATATTACAAAAGAAATGGGGCATTATAAGCTCCCCCAAAGAGTACAATAGCTCACCAAAAACGTCCTCCCTCAAGGATCAAGAATATGCTATCAAAACTGGAAATGGTTGAAGGAGTGAGCTACAATAGAAGAAACCATGAGCTACCCTATAGCTTACACTTGAAAATAAAGACTCCATTAAAGCTCCAAATGAAAGGTCTGAATGGCCTTTCCAATTACCAACTTGGATGGGAATCTTTCACCCTCGAAATTGGCTAAGGAAAGAAACTAGTCATCCACTAGCTCTCCCTCTTCACAAATGCAATTGCAAATTCTACAAATGATCAAAAGCTGGTTTCATTCTTTGTTATTGACATTTATAAAGTTCTAATGTCCTCCATGGATCGAATTCCTTCCAAGAGACTCATGCCAACTCAAGTTGGGAAGAGATTCCAAAGAACGCCACTTGTACAACAATTCCTAGTCTCCCACTTCCACCAAATCACATGTGGAAGCATCTTAGCTTCCCTAACACCCTTGAGCGCCCTCTTGGAGTCTATTTTTAGCCCTGACATGTCATATATGTCATATGTCAACCTTCAATTCTGATTTGTGTCATAGGTGTCATAGCATCTTCATCATTGTTGTCATAGAGCTAGGGAATCTAGCCCAAGTGTCTCATTAGCTCCAAATTACCTCTTCCTCTTCCATGGGAGTTACTCTTCCTCTATATTTCGACCTTGGATGAGTCATGCCATGAATAACACCTTTTGGACTCCCCCAAGTATGTTACCATTCACCTTGAATTCAAATTGGTGAGAGAATAATGCCAAGTGTAGTGGGGAAAGCTAGCCATATGTGGGTCCCACTTCCTCCATGTGTCTTCATGATCAAATGCCACTTTGATTTTCACTTGTATATATTTATTTATCTCCTTTATTAAATATTTATGCCATCCTAATGTTCCAACATCATTTATTATCCCCATTATTCACAATCCCAAAGCTTCCACCCCAAACCTAGGAAACTAGTAATTTCCCTCCTTGGCAATTATTTGACCTTTAGTATCAATTTGACAAACACTAATGAATATGGCCAATGTGATTAGGCCATTGTGACCCAATGCCAAATTTTGGACATGACAGGTAGGGTCATGTTAACTACATTTAATGGTGGGGGTGATATGGTGCTCAAATGTTGAGTTCACTACTCTAGTGTTTAATGTGGTTGATTGCAGGGTACTACAGGTATCGAAACTTATGTAATGTGGTTGATTGCAGGGTACTTGGTGAATTACGCATTATGTATTGAGTCGGTATTTCATGCTTTACAACTCATCCAGGTTTGGATAAGGAGTTTGTTATTGCACTTCCCATACACAATATGGAATGTTGTTTGATTCTTTGGAAAATGGAAAATAAAATTAATCGATTTAATGAAAATTGCATTACCAAATTGAAATATTTATATTTAATGATTGTGCATTAAATTTTCAGTGGTGATAAAATGGACTAAATCCCCATACTTATGCAAGGAAGCTTATAAGCTTGTATACAAATCTACCCTCAAAAGATTGCATTGCCAAATTGAAGTATTCATATTTAATTCTTGTGCATTAAATATTCAATGTTGATATGCTTATGCTTATGCAGGGAAGCTTATAAGCTTGTGTACGAATCTACCTTCAAGCAAGTGTATTAAAACATATTTTATGCTCATTTACATTGAATAAATGAGACACTCATGTGTTTAAGAGGTTATGAACTTGCCATTTTTATGAATAATTTTTATAAATAAATCATGGTCATGTTTTGTATTAAAGTATAGCTGATGGCCATTTACATTGAATAAATGGGATAAATCATGGCCATTTATAGTTTTTTATTAAAATATAGTTTATGAACTTGTTTTTTTATGAATATTTTTAGGGATAAATCATGGTTATGTGTTGAATAGTTCATGTTTACGCAATAAAAGTATAATGTTTATATACAAGTTGTTTTCAAGTAAGTTAACAAAAACAAAACAAATATGTTGAGTGCATTTTAAGAAGCAATACAAATTTATGAAAATATTATGAATTTGTTATTAGAATGAAAAAAGAATAACTATTTATTTTGAGTGCATTTTAAGAAGCCATATAAGTTTATGAAAAGATTATGAATTTCTTATTGAAATGAAAAAAAATGAAAAAAGAATAATTATTTGTTTGGGAAAATAAATTTTAGTAAATTTAGAGGTTTATAGTTTCCCCAATTAACATGTCATAGGGAGAGATTGAATAATACTCTTTAGTAGATCATGCCATTGAAGGATATCCATAGTATGATCTAAAGTTTCTTAATTTGTATACTTCTTCAATATTGAATAAATGAGAACTTTCACATTATCATATTTTATGTGTGTATATAGGAAAGAAATTAATGACCTAACATTTTGTATTGTTTTTGCAAACATTATTCAATGGATTCATGGAGTTGTTTCTTGTTATTTTATAGAGTGAAAAAAGACTAAAGGAATAACACTTTGGGGTTAAGATGACATCGATAAATAAATACTTAAAGGCATGATTCCCTAATGCATATTTTTACAATAATTTTTTTAGTTAATATATTAAAAGGGATGAAAAAATATGTGCAAATTTATGAAGAGACATTGAAAAATAGTTTGGATAATCCAAGGAGGTGAGAGAAAGACCAAATATTCTCTATTCAAGAAGCTTACAGAAGGACAATGTTGGAAAACAGAAGCCCACAGAGAAGAATACAGGAACTGAGAAATAATACACACAGAAACCATAATTGCTAACACACAAAAGGAACACAGTCGTTTACATGGTAAAACCCCCAAAGGGGAAACATCTAGAGGACACTGGAAAATCAGATCTTATTGCTCAACAGAAGATTACAACCAGCAGCCCTGGAGGGGACCTGAATCCCTGCTCAATATCTGCCTCAAAGGGATTACATATTTAAACAATTTTCCTACGACAAATTCATTTACTGCTACATCCTATTTTTGCTTAGTTGTTTCAATAGGAAACACTAAATCTGCCACAAATCCTGGATAACACTAAACCTGCCTTATCCTTAATTGATTGTCATGTTCAACAATCTCCACCTTGACAATCAATTAACCTGGTACCTTTCCCTTGTCCATTTATCACCTTCTTACAAGCTTAAAGATAGGTGATGTACTAGTGCTTCTAAAATACCAAAGCACCAATTTCACTGCTCCACCTAGATTTGTCATGTATCCACTGACAACACCAACTGCATGTGAAAAATATTAGCATCTCATCGCATACATCAAACTAGCATACTATACACGAGACATATAACCCTTTTCTTCTTCATTGCTTAGACATAAACCTAAAGAAAACTAAAATGATGTTTTACCGGTTTCACATTATTCATACCGAATTTGCTGAGTATCATTACCATGTACTCATATTGTGATAACCAAAAGCTTACCATCAATCATGTCTCTGTGTACTTCCATGCCCAACATTGTTTTGTTGTTCCCAGATCCTTCATTTTGATCATCCAGCCACCTAAGCCAAACTGGTGATCTTAAGCATGCTTGTGCTTGCTTCAAGCAAAACGCCAACAATCTAAACACCAAGATAGTGAATACCATAAACACAATGGTTATACTTACCCCTTGAAACTTTTTTGGCTCACCATGAAGGAATCAAACCTCTTGTATTGTTGCCTAGGTACCATTAGGCCATACAATGACTACTTGAGCTTACAAACAAATCTTCCTATGCAATCCCGAGCACCTTCAGTGTTCCACCTCGAACACTACATTTGAAACCTCGACCAAATTCAGCAAGCCGACCAAGTGAGCTTAACACTTGCACACCTCCAAACCCATGTACAATGGAGTTCGTCAAGGGATCCATTACATGTAATTTCATGGAACAAATACTCTCCTCTCACCTAGATCTATGCCTAGACTTTATCGGTGATTTACCAAGGCTATGCATGTCTTACCAGGTCTTACAGTCATATGCCCAATTACAATTTAAATTATAATTCCATAAAAAATAAAACTTAATATGTCACAATCTCCAATGTGAGCAACCAATTCAACTTATAGTTGAATTAACCATGTTTAAAAAAAAAAAACCGTGATACCCATAAGCTTAAACCCCCTTTACCATCGATCCACTTGTCAAAGGAATTCTTTACATGGTATACACTTTTGGATTACATAATGGGCAATATAAACGCGCATATAATTGCAACCACCCCCAAACCATAGTTTTTAAACATACCATAGGCAAAAGTAAGTACTTACGGGGTGGGGTGGGGTTCAATTCCCCCAGCCCGGGCTATTCAGAAAGTACAGGGTGGGGTTGAAAAAAAAAAAAACATACCATATATAGATGTTTGCACCTTCCTCTTTGCACGTCTCTCACTTTGACGGATGGCTGCTTCCTTTCAAAAATTGGGACCTTGCAGCCGCTACGACTTCTTTCTCCATGCAATCGGCTCCTTCCATTGTCTTCACTAGACCGGGAAGCTTTTTCCCAACGGTGACAAAACCAGCAGTGCAGCCACCAGTGCGGCCCTTTCCCGCGATGATAGCCTCTCTTGCCAAACCATATCGGGCACGTCCTATGGGACATCTCTCTCAGCGTGTGGTTGCAAACTTCATTGTTTCCTTCACAAACCAATGGAACCTTCTTAGACACGCTACTGCCAATAATAGCTGGTTCCAATCTCCCACGCAGTTTACCGTAAATAGTGGCCTCAATTCCTCTGCTTGCAGCCTCCAAAGACTCCCCTCTATCGTTGTCCACTAATGTGTTGTTTGCACTAAAGTGCGTCCAGTCCAAGGTCTCCTTTCAGACTGGTGGCTCCTCACGGCTTCCCTCTTCAGCTTTCCTCTACTGTAATCTCGCCTTCAACACTCGCTCTGATACCACTTGTTGGGCAGCGGAATCCCACAGAGAAAAATACCGCATCAGAGAGATAATACACATAAATAATACACATAGAAAGCATAATTGTAAACACACAAAAGGAACATAGACTTTACGTGGTAAAACCCTTGAAGGAGAAATATTTATAAAACAATGGAAAATTCGATCTTATTATTTAACAAAAAATTACAACCAACCATCCTGGAGGGGCTTAAAATCCCTGCTCAATATCTACCTCAAAGGGATTGCATGTTTAAACAATTTTCCTACAACAGATTCATCTGCTGCATCCTATTTTTCTTAATTGTTTAACATGAAACACTAAATCTATCCTATTTTTGCTTAGTTGTTTCAACATGAAACACTAAATCTACCACAAATATCGAATAAGACTAAACCTACCTTATCCTCAATTGATTTTCATGTTAAGATCTGAAAGTGGAGGTATCAATATTCAAGTTCTTGAAGTTCACAAACTAACAAAAAGATATGAAGTGGAGGTATCAACATTCAAGTTCCCGGAGCTCACAAAAGGACAAAAAGACAAGAAAGTGGAGGTATCAACATTCAAGTTCTTGGAGCTCACAAAACGGCAAAAATATATGAAAGTGGAGGTACCAACATTGTTTAGAAAGAACTTATTCTATTTGGAATGTGGAAGAGGCTTTTTAATTAATCACATTGATTGACTAAATGCTCACATATAATCTAAGCAAATTGAACAAAAAAATCATATTTAGTAATTGATTTTTATAATTTATTATCTTTGAAATATATAATATTTGGTTAAATGAAGATTCTTTATTATTGAAATTTATTTTTTAATCTATTAATAAATTAATCATCTTCACATATTCTACAACCAAGAATTATATCCACAAACATGAAGGGACATTACCACCTCATGGAGCCATGTTATTACTTTATATATTGTTTTTATTAGTTTTATATTTTTCAATTTTATTGAAACTTATATCATAAAAATATTTATTTATTTTTATACATTATAAATAACATTTGAATCTAGCACAATCACATAATTAATATGGTTGATATATGTTGATTAGGGTCATTATTAAAAATAGTGGAAAATGGCATCTATAGACATATATCAACTACTTTAATTATGTGGATAGGCATATACAAACAACATAAACTATGTGGTTGTGTTACTTGATGGCATGCAAGATTGGATTTGTATATTTATGTTTGACCATGGTTGGTGCATGTTTAATGATGGTAGACTATGATTAGTCATGGTTTGGCCATGGTTGATCTTGTTTAACCATGGTTAACAATGCTCAACCATGGTTTACCATAGTAAACTATGGTTGACCACGTTTGACTATTGTTTATTGTATTTTACCAAGAATGACCATGTTTGACTATAGTTGACCATAGTTTACCATGTTTGACTATGACTTCGGTTGAATATGAATGACTTTGGTTGACTATGGTTGGACATTTTTAATTGTGTGTGTCCATGTTTAACTATGGTTAGCTATGATTGATCATGGTTAGATATTTTTAATGGTTATGTCATATTACATTAATCTTGATTGATTTAATGGGAATTTATGTATCCTTCAATGATTATGTCACATTGTGAGGTTCCTCAAGGTTTATGAATGATTATGTCACATTTCAATGTTCCTTGAAGGTTATGCTAGATTGAGATGTTCATTTTTCCTTCTGATAACATACAGTCATACCAAGAGCACAACCTCTACAAATAACATCATGCTCAAATTGAAATACAGTCACACCTTTTACCATCTTATGTAATCTAGGAAATGCTTTGAAATGAAGATGACCAAGCCTCCTATGCCATAGTTCACAAGGACTGACAGTGTCATGTCTAAATTCTTAGGCCTCAAGAGCGCTTTGTTTTCCATAAAGATTACTCTGAAACCTTTATGTTCTAGAATTGAAATAGACATGAGGTTTTTCTTCAAACCAGGAACATATAGAATATCATCAACATGGAGTACATCACCTGAATTAAACTGAAGGAAGTGGATCCAACTCCTTGGATCGAATAGGTGGTATTATCTCCAAGGTCCACCTAACAGGAGAAATTATTTTCCTTCATATTTCTGATAGAGCTCCTATATCCAGTCATGTGTTTTGATGCGCCACTATCCACCAGCCATGTCTCAGCACTAGTGGTAATGGATTGAGCTAAAGCTTATACAAGATAGTACTCCTTCCTTATCTCTTGATCATTGGAAGAATTATTTCTTGTAGGTTCATCTTCTTTTGTAGTAGAAGCATGAAATCTACCATTGAACTTTCCTCTTTGCTTTGCATGCCAGTCTCTTGCAAAGTGGCCCTTCTTATTGCAATTGAAGCATTTGAATTTAGACTTATCAAAGTTCTTATTGTATTCTTTTTCCCTTTGATGAGGAAACTTCTTATGAGAAAATGATTTATTTCCTCTCTCTGTCCTTGCCGTAAGAACAAGATTCTCTTCTTTGGAGGAAGCATTTTTTCTTTGAAATCACCCTTCTTCTTGAAGGCAATCATGTCACAATATTTCAAAGTTTGGTTTCACTTCTCGACCATTAATAGTAGCCAAGAATTCATCCCATGAGGATGGAAGGCCATCGACAATAGTCTAAATAAGATCATCATCATCAACAGTATCTTCAATGCTCATGAGTTGATCTATTACTTGAGAGATATTTGTGAAGAAGGAAGCAACAATTTCTTCCTTCTCCATATTCAGATTACAAATCTTGTTCTTCAGGGCTCTCTTCTTACTGGGAGCCTTCTTCTCATAAATATTTGTCAAGGTGTCGAAGCACTCCTTTGTAGTCTTCAAAGGAGTAATCCCCGACATCAAATTGTCCTTCACAGAATTATAAATTATTCTCTTTGCTTTGGCTTGATTCTTCTTGAAAGCAATGCACCCAACATTAGAAGTAGGATCTTCAAAAAAATTGGATACGTATCCATTTCAATCATGCTCTTCCAGGATATTCATAATCATGGGCTTCCAAGTATTGAAGTTCAAAGTTCCTTCAAGTCGGTCTTCTGGTCTTACTCAGTTTGAAGCCATTATTATTCAAGTATTGTGCTCAACTTTTGCCACTCATGATCAACGTAGGCTCAATCTTAACGCAAAAATTAGCTCACTCACGCCATGAAATCTAATACCATGTTAATTTTTCTTTTGATATTAATGCGTAATTATAGTAATACTTGAAATTAATGAATAATCAAAAGCATAAGCATTCACATGAGAAACAATATTTATTGTGGGGAAACCCTCTAGTACTTGAGGGAGAAAACCCCAGCAAAATATTCCTTAGAATGCTTATAGATAGCAGAGAATGCCTTTACAATGAGCAGATTACATCAAGCACCACTGGTGCATTATCATAGAGAAATACCAAGCACCCCTGGTGCAATCACAGAGCAAGAGAGAAGATGGAAGAATAGAACTCTAAATATTATCCTGCACAAAACCAATTCGCTAATTTTGGTCACATGCACAAAGAAAATGAATTGCCTTCAAGAGAGAAGAGAATTCGCTCTCATTGAATTCGTCAATCCTGCATAACATACATATATCATACTTCTCATGCTTTGGCCTCTCTTTTTATCTTCCGACTTCAGGATGAACTCACCCTTCATGTGGATGCTAGGACACTTAGTTAGGTGGCTAACTCAAGTGTCATCATGCAAGTGTCGTAACTCAAGTGTCATAACTTCAATTGATGTATTTTAGTTCAACTTAAGTGTTGACATGCAAAATAACTAGATCTTCTTTATTAACACTTAGTTAACTCTTTTAACTAAAGTTCTTCTTGATAACATCATTGAATTGAACAATTTGAGTTCTCTCTTATTTAATTGAAGTCTTTCTTGTTAACATCACTGAAGTTTAACAATTCAAGTTCTCTCTTATTTTACTGAAGTATTTATCATTATTGAAGTGATCAAACCGAGTTCTCTCTTATCTTATCACATCTTATATTTATCTCTTATCTTATATGCATGGTGCACATGTGCCAACTTTAATTTATCTATCATATCAAATATTTTAAGGAGATTTTCCCAATGATGTGATCATGATCTTGTTCTACTATCGTTCCAAGTGGTCATATGCTAAAACAAATCACTCTAGAGGTGGTCAATCTCTAGAGGAGACTTAATAGCTCAACCATGTTTAGTAGTACATCACACACCATTCATGCTTCGACATGCAAAGCATTACCTCAACACATGAGGATTTGTCTTGAAACACAAGACCTTAGTCTTGACAAGTAAGATTGTACAACATCATCACTTTGAAACTTCTTATGAGAAAATGATTCATTTCCTCTCTCTCTCATTGCCATAAGAACAAGATTCTCTTCTTTGGAGGAAGCTTTTTTTCTTTGAATTCACCCTTCTTCTTGAAGGCAATCATGCCACAATATTTCAAAGTTTGGTTTCACTTCTCGACCATTAATAGTAGCCAATAATGCCTCCCATGAGGATGGAAGGCCATCGACAACAGTATAAATAAGATCATCATCATCAACAGTATATTCAATGCTCATGATTTGATCTATTACTTGAGAGATATTTGTGAATAAGGAAGCACCAATTTCTTCCTTCTCCATATTCAGATTATGAATCTTGTTCTTCGGGGCTCTCTTCTTACTGGGAGACTTCTTCTCATATAAATGTGTCAAGGTGTTGAAGCACTCCTTTGTAGTCTTCAATGGAGTAATCACTGACATCAAATTGTCCTTCACATAATCATAAATTATTCTCTTTGCTTTGGCTTGATTCTTCTTGAAAGCAATGCGCCCAACATTAGAAGTAGGCTCTTCAAAAAAATTGGATACATATCCATTTAGATCATGCTCTTCCAGGATATTCATAATCCTGGCCTTCCAAGTATTGAAGTTCAAAGTTCCTTCAAGTCGGTCTTCTGGTCTTACTAAGATTGAAGCCATTATTCTTCAAGTATTGTGCTCAACTTTTGCCACTCATGATCAACGTAGGCTCAATCTTAACGCAAAAATTAGCTCACTCACGCCATGAGATCTAATACCATGTTAATTTTTCTTTTGATATTAATGCGGAATTATAGTAGTACTTGAAATTAACGAATAATCAAAAGCATAAGCATTCACATGAGAAACAATATTTATTGTGGGGAAACCCTCTAGTACTTGAGGGAGAAAACCCCAGCAAAATATTCCTTAGAATGTTGATAGATAGAAGAGAATGCCTTTACAATGAGCAGATTACATCAAGCACCCCTGGTGCATTATCATAGAGAAATACCAAGCACCCCTGGTGCAATCACAGAGCAAGAGAGAATATGGAAGAATATAACTCTGAATATTATCCTGCACAAAACCAATTCGCTGATTTTGGTCACATGCACAAAGAAAATGAATTGCCTTCAAGAGAGAAGAGAATTCGCTCTCATTGAATTCGCCAATCCTGCATAACACATATATATATAGATAGATAGATAGATAGATAGATATATAGATATATATATATATAGATATATCATATTTCTCATGCTTTGGCTTCTCTTTTTATCTTCCGACTTCAGGATGAACTCACCCTTCATGTGGATGCTAGGACACTGAGTTAGGTGGCTAACTCAAGTGTCATCATGCAAGTGTCATAACTCAAGTGTCACAACTCAAGTGTCATAACTTCAAGTGATGTATTTAGTTCAACTTAAGTGTTGACATGCAAAATAACTAGATCTTCTTTATTAACACTTAGTTAACTCTTTTAACTGAAGTCCTTCTTGATAACATCACTGAAGTGAACAATTTGAGTTCTCTCTTATTTAACTGAAGTCTTTCTTGTTAACATCACTGAAGTTTAACAATTCAAGTTCTCTCTTATTTTACTGAAGTATTTATCATTACTGAAGTGCTCAAATCGAGCTCTCTCTTATCTTATCACATCTTATCTTTATCTCTTGTCTTATATGCATGGTGCACATGTGCCAACTTTAATTTATCTATCATATCAAATATTTTAAGGAGATTTTCCCAATGATGTGATCATGATCTTGTTCTACTATCGTTCCAAGTGGTCATATGCTAAAACAATTCACTCTAGAGGTGGTCAATCTCTAGAGGAGACTTAATATCTCAACCATGTTTAGTAGTGCATCACACACCATTCATGCTTCGACATGCAAAGCATTACCTCAACACATGAGGCACCACCTCAACACATGAGGATTTGTCTTGAAACACAAGACATTAGTCTTGACAAGTAAGACTGTACAACATCATCACTTTGACATACAAAGCACTTAACTCAACACATGAGGCTTAACCTTTACACATAATGCTTAGTCATTCTTGAGTCCAACTCAAGAATATGCTTCAAGTTTCCTGAGTCCAACTCAGGCTCCCTAAGGCACTACCTCGACACACAAGGCTCAATCCTGCCACACAAGATTGACTTGGAGAATGACTCATCATGTTGTAACTTTAACATTAACACTACAACAAATTTAACTTTTTTTTTTTTTTGGGGGGGGGGGGTTGTATTCCACCTCCAAAAGTCATTTTGGGGGGCGATTTTGGCTTTGGAGGTGGTCTTTACAAAACCAACCCTAATAGCACTGATGACAAAAGTTTGTACTTTTAGGGGTGGTTTTGGAAGAGATAAAAACCGCCTGTAAAAGTGACTTTTGGGGGCGGTTCTAAACCCCCCTCCCAAAAGTGACTTTTAGGGGTGGTTCTCAACTCCCCTCATAGACACCTATGGGGGAAGTTCCAAATCCCCCCTAAAATTCCTTATTACAAACCTTTGGGGGTGGTTACAAACTCCTCTCGTAGGTACCTATGGGAACGGTTCTAAACCCCCCCTAAAACTCCATCTTACAAACCTTTGGGAGCGGTCTTAACAAAACCGCCCCCAATAGAACCGATGCTAAAAGTTTTGAATTTTAAGTGTTTTTCTACAAGAGATCAAAATCGACGCTAAAAGTGACTTTTGGGAGTGGTTCTACCCGCCCCCAAAAAAAGTGAATTTTAGGGGCGGTTCTAAACCCCCCTCGTAGACACCTATGGGGGCGGTTCAAAACTCCCCCTATAACACCATATTACAAACCTTTGGGGGAAGTTTTAAAACCACCACATAGATAGCTATAGTGGCAATTGTGAACCCCCCTATAGATACCTATGAAGGCAATTTTGAACCCCCCCCCCCCTCCCCGGGTAGATACCTATGGGAGCAATTTTAAACCCCCCTCATAAACTCCCTTTTATAGGCCTACAGGGGAAGTTATGAACCACCCTCATATAAACTTATGGGGGGGAGGGGGGTTGAACCCCCCTCGTTGTAACATACAAGGGAAATTTTGAACCCCCCTCATAGTGACATATGAAGGCGATTTAGAACCCCCCTCATAGAAACATACAAAGACGGTTTGCCATAATAAATCATAATAAAATATATTTTATTAAAAATACCAATATTGCAATATCATTAGAGCACTAAGGAATTGAACCACCAACCTCCTACTTGTAAGGCATACGCTCTTCCATTGAGCTAGCACCCTTTAAGAATTGGGGAAAGGAGCAATATTAACACTCAGATTGCATTGCATTTGAAAGCTACAAGCATAGAAGAAAATGCCCATTCTGAAATATACCATAGCTAGACAAATGCATATAAAAACTTCAAACTATACATAATTTAAGGTGAGAATGAATGTTGATAAAACCACATGATGCCCATGTTTTTGTTGAACAATACAAGGGAGAAGAAAACCATTAACAAAACCTCAAGTGTGAAGGATACTTGTTATACCAACTATTTGAGCCTCTTCTTTGATCCATCTTTTTCTTTACTGTTGATCTAGATGCCCTATTTGAGTAAATTAAAATACAAAATGGTGGTTTGTTGTGGTGGAAAATACCCTGTTGTACATGTTAGAGTTTATATTCTAAATTTGAACATGAATTTGTTTGTAATCCTGTTGCGAACATGGCTTCATTGGAAATCTGCCTACACTTGAAGAGATTCCCCTTCTCTTTAAGTAGGTAGGATAGGGCATAAATAAATATGAATAAAGACTGTAATAGTTAGTACTAGCACGATATAGAAGTTTTCATGTTTTTTCAAATAAAATAGGGGATGTCAGTTATTAATAAAGCAACTAGTGGGATCCTTGTTCCTATACAGATCTTTGTTTCCTATTGGATCACTTAGATTTTCTACAGATATAGTCTAGATCAGGTATTGGCATGGAAAAAAGAGTAAAGGATACTAGCACCATAGAATCATCCTCCAAATTGGATTACAATCAGTAGTTAAAAATTTATAAGAAAATTGATAAGACATAATGAAAATGATAGAGATATATTAGCTGAAGCATATATAGAAAGGGAAATTAGAGGAGAACAAGAAGAAAAAATCAATCCTGAAAGCAAAATCAAACAATAACAACAAGCAAGCAATGAGGTGATCGAGCTTGCATCGATGTGGAGAACCCCTTTTCAATCACCCCCACCCCAAGTTGGTAGAGATGAGGCTAGGCGCAAGCCTTGGGTGACTTTGATGGCATAGATATGCCCCTCATAGAGCAGAATCCTAACCAAAGGAATTATATAAGAAGTATTTACACCCAAAATATGTTGCACGTTATAGCAAAATGGAACCCTTTACATGGGTTCTGGATAAAGGTGTTCATTGGAAGAACTTGCATCATCATTTCCTTCCCAGTAACACAAGTAGAAAAAGTGAAACATGAAAAATAAGATTATACAAACTAATATTTGAATAAAACTGTAGATGGAATGAAGGTAAATGGAAAGGTCCTAGGAGGAGTAAATTTTTACCAATATCTGTGTATTAGAGTAAGATAGAAATATCCAAAAATATAGTAGTAACTAAATATTCCAGTTCATGATAGTTTTGACAATGAATTTCCAGATACAACTTCAAAATGAAAAAAGATATTAATCACACATCAATAGAATATCACCTTCGTTAGAGCTCATGCAAACTGACTAGCTTGAGCATCATTATCTTCTGGCTTATTCCAAATCTCAGCAATTTGATTCAATACATGAAGATTGACCATTAATATCTCCTTCATTATTTGTACCAGCTTTGAATAAATCACATCCTTGTGCACCCTATAATCCTGAAATATTTCTTCAACAAGAGATGAGTTAAAATCTATGAAGCAAACAAGAGACGAATACTATCTTTCTTTAATTTAAAATGTTTTACATAATACTATGTACTTTTCCAGCATCCAATTACTACTACAATGAATATCTATTTTTCTTGACCTGCCATTGAGTGATTTCACATTGAAAACCAAGAAGATGAACTAATGAAATTTATTCATTCATGTCGAGACATGGAAAAGGGGATTGGAAAAACTTCAATCATGTCGAGACTCATTGTAATGTTCCCAAAATTTTGCAATGGACTACTCCATTGGGATAGGGGATGCATTTTCCTAAGTCACTTGGTGAATTCATGAAAATTATCAAGGTGGTGATGTGGGTCAAATATTTGTTTAGTTGATTTCCAAATTGTGAAATGATGCAACATTAGGCAAAATTGGACAAGGAGGGCGCATAAGGAGGTTGATTTGGGCCCCACAAGAGTTGTAACTCCCTCAAATTAGAATTATAAGGTGGAATTGGACACAACTGGGAAAGGAGGGCGCATTAGTGGAGGAATGAATCCAAATATGTGGTCTAACTCCCATCCAAGGTGGAAGGAATCCTATCATGGAGGCATCTCATGTGTTGTAACTCCTTAGGCTAAAAATAACAAATCTATCACAATCTATGACATCTATGACAACTTATGACAAGGATAAAGTCCTATGATAGACTATGACAACATATGACATCCTATGACATGTTGCAGGTCATAAATTTAGCCAAGGAGGACGCTAGAGGAGACGGGTGGGCCCACATGCTAGTGTAACTTCCCCAAAATCAAGCTAAGCCTCTCTAATTCAAATTTCCAAGGTAGATGAAGTTTTTATTTGGAAAAATAACATTATAGAGTAAGTAAATGAGTCCCAAGGTGTCATTCTCTCATAAAAGTAACATTTATTAATATTTTATTAAATATTTGTGAGAGAATTCTAGAATGAGGGGGAAATGCTCCAAGAAGATTTATAAAAATGATGAAGACACAAGTAAAAGGGATTTTGGTAATTGTTTATTTTTTATATTGGATATATATTGTGTCTTTTCATATCTTGGGATATGTGCCCCTTGCATTTGTGACTGGTTTTGGTGGTGAAAGATCCCACCCTAGCTAGTAGAGGGGAGGAGATCACCTAGATCTCTTCATTGTGCTTCATAGTTGACTATTGAGAGGATAAATCAGCTTTAGATTTATCTACAGAGCTTAAATCCATATGTTTATGTTCATTTTCAGTAGTGGGGTTGATCTCATGTTAGTGTGTTTGATATTTAGTTTGTAGCAGTGAAATATTGATGGTGTTTCTGGCATTGGCAGCTTGTGTTGTGGTAGATATTGGTGGAGGAGGACACATATATGGTGGCTTAAATCTCTTTGTGGCTGTTATATTTTCTATATAGAACTCATATCTAGTTGGGGGTGCACCTGAGAGAGCATATCGGAAGTTTGGGGTTGAAATATTGCTTGTGGAGGGCGCAATAGTGGATCGAAATCACTTAATCGGAGCAGTAACTCTCCCTCTTTTCTATGTGGTTTTGTAGCGGCCATGTATAATCTCTTTGTAGAATATATATGTGTGTGTGTGTGTGTGTGTGTGTGTGTATTTCAAGCTACTATAGAATCCATTGATGTAATCTCTGATGGTGTCCCATTTATAATAAAAATCTCAGTGTTTTCCTCATATGTTGTCCAATATGCAAGCAATGATGAATATATGAGTAAATGATTATCTATGAGAAAAAATGTTTTAATATGGTTGTATAAACTTAATGTTTTTCTATGAAACCTTCATATGAGTCCTTGGTGTCTATTAATAACCCATTTTTCTTGATTCAAGTGTGTTTGGAATCATTTGGGTTTGGTTTGGAAGCTCTATGGTTGTGGGTATTCTTAATCTTGCACCAGTGATAAGGGGGCCGAAATTAATGTTTTGATTCGACTCTTTTTTATTTTGGGGGGGTTATGATACATGTTCCATAGTGTCAGGAGTGTTGTTTCCAGTACGAAACACTTTTTCACTCAAAAAGGTTTTTGTATTCCAAATTTATGAACATTTTATAGATCGATCTATTGGTACCTTTATGCTTGCGCACCCTTAGTTAGAGATGTTTATGTAGTATTGAGACCATTGTTCAAAACTTCCAATAAAGGTTATTGAAGTATGTTGGGGAGTCATTTATATGTATTTGGGTCTTCTCAAGTCGAATTGGATATTTTTGGAAGGATTTGGGTCAATTAGGAGGAGTTATAGTTTGATCTGTGTAGAAATATGCAATTTCTGATTTGGTAGTGAAAAGTCTGTTATTGTTTTACCGTCATAACCAGTTGTATGGAAATGATCAAAGGGTCAAGTTGATGCATTGGGATGTGTAGAATCCTTGCATATCATTTTTGGGAAGATTCAAGTTAGCTTGGTGGTGTTTGGGATCATTTGTAAATGGTACCTTTTTATAGCAGAATTCGACTAGTTTTGCCTAGTTTTGATTTTTATGGTTCTCGGAGGTTCCAAATGAGATGGTAGCTCTGGTTTTTGGGTAGGATAAATTGTAGAGGTATTACAAAGCTATATCATACCTGATTGAACACATCATATTGGTTTGAAAATATAGATTGTGGGTTGCACACCATCATCCATATTATTCATATTTTGATGAACCATATAAAAGCCATTGTTTGGGAGATTCAATTTAGGGATCAATTTACCCTCTATTGGAAAGTTAAATTTAATGTGCCGAAATTTTTAATTGGGTACACTAAAGTGGTATCATAGCATGTTCCTCGAAAGTGGTAGGAAATCAAGAGGAATTTTGAAGAAAATTTGAAGATCAGGGTTTCAAAAGAAGAAAATTCATCCATGGCTAGATTTGTAAATGGCAGAATGTTACCCATTTTCCTTCATACCTCACCCATTAAGGAGGAGAAGCTTGAGTGGGAAAGGTTAATGAAGGGACATGAGAAGTCATTGAAGGAATTTGATAAGACAAAACATGAGTTATATCATAGCTTTCAGCAATGTAAATCCTTGTTACTAGAATGCTCTGCATCACAACTTTGGAAGAGTATGTTTGGTATGTTTGCAAATAGAGCACCCAAAATTTCCTGTGATGAATCTAGTTCAAAAGGTGGTGAATCCATTGTCATTGTTCATCCTTCAAATGTACATGAGGATAGTAAAAATCAGCCATCATGTGGGATTCCTAAATAAAATGAAGCCATGTTTAAAAACTCTTTTCAACCATATGAAAATTTTGGATCAAAGGGAAGCACATATTGCAACCTTGAGTCTTCAGGGTGAACTCAAATTGGAGGAGCATACCATCACAGATGAACCACATGGAAATGAGGAAGTAACAACACAAAGGTATGGTTACAATTCTAATTTTCACAGCAGCCATATTTCCTTGTAGCAGTATGATATAGCATCCATTTCATGTAAGAATGTTGGTCTTGTAGAGTCCTCTAATGTTGGTATTGTAGAATCTTCTAATGTTGATTTGAGTGTCAAATATGACTTGTGTGTTGTGGATTCATGCCACAAGCTTCATTTTTTTTATATCAACCATTAGTAAATGTAAAAAAGACACAAACCAAGATAATGAAAGGGATTAATCAATTAACGAGAGCTTTCATGGTCCACGTGAGTTGGATGGTCCCTTATGTGACAACATACACAGTACTGATAGGATGACATTTCATGACTTAGAGAGTCGATTTTTAGTCATAGAGGAGAAGATGTTGCAAGTATTGAAAAGGATGGATGGTGCACATAAATATATTGAAGACCTTATGTGAAGGACTTAGTTGGAGGAGAGACATAAAGGTTTTGTTGAAGGGGTCACTAGTGCCCAGCTGTGCATCATTAAAGAGGAGTTGGAAAGGATGAAATCAGATTACCTGCAACTATTTATGGACAGGGACCTTGCTCTCAAGTTTGTTGACCACATGGCCATGGAGGTTGAGCAGCTTCGTGAGGAGTTGATAGGATCACATCCTTCCTCCTACACCTCATATCGTCATTTGTGCATGGTTGATCACATTCGTGATTTGATGGAGGATCCTTATGTGAGGATTGAGCATAAGGAGTATTCATATTTATAAGTGCTTGAGTAGAGGATTGGCATGGAGGATGTTGTCCGGGCACTTATTTTGCATCAGGAGCTTCATGAGCTACCTTTTTGGGAGTCTGAGAGACTTAGCCATGGAGAAGGTAGATGAGTACATAATTCCTATAGACCAGCTAGTAGAGGAGGATACACATCCATGGACTTGGTGGACAGCTGTATGATAGAGGTGGGTACACATTCGGTTCAGAGCATACTAGTCAGTGTTCAGTCTTGTGAGTAGCAACATAGGCATCTATTGTTGTTGTATGATGCCTTCATTATTCATGGAAATACATGGGAGTTTTACCTGAGTCAGTTGGATGGGATAGGTGACATTGATGAGATCCATAGTTCTAGTGTTCATGTTGTACAAGAGGAACTTCATGTTCTATTGGAGAGACTTAGAGAGGTTCGAATCAACATTGGGAGTGATGAACTTCCAATTTGGTGGTGGGATCCTGGCATCCTTCATGGTAATGGATTGTTTCATATGACAATGATGATTGGAGGGGTGAACCATAGACAATGGGATCCTAGTATTACTTAATTTAGTTGTTTAGCAGCTAGCACGGTTGGTAGAGATAGCCAACGCTTTCAGGATCTTATCCATGTGGAGCAGTGGATTAGTTTACTAGGTGGGAGGCCTTATGATGGAGAGATACAGTGTTTTCTTGTTGGGTGGCTTGGGAGACTACAGGAGGCTCTTTTGTGTAGAATATACAATGCAGAGGTGGATGTAGTAGACACTCTGCAATTCTCTTGTTCATTTGGAACCTTGGAATCATTCTTGGACTCAGTTGTTTCAGTTGGGTTGATTGCAGGACAGTAGGAGAGATGGAGATATATCTTGAGGGGATTGTTAGAGTCCATGAGAAGCCGAGAGTCATGACTAGTCATTTATACAGACTTCCTTCTCCTATATTCAGCATAGAGTGTGACATTAAGATGGTATATTTCACTTGGATTCCTATGCAAGTCACTATCCATTGTGGTAGTTTCAGTTTTCATAGATTTTTCAGTCTGGAGATCTAGGAGAGGAGGATGCGGACATGGTATGATAGTGGGATGTTTATTATTAGAGTGGCGCAGTGGTATCATGGTGTTCCCTTGTTGAGATTAGTTGGGTATCTTGGATTTATAGTGTTGGGAATATTTTCAGCAACAGACCTGGAGGAGAAAGTTAGTTTTGGCTTTTACAAGATGAGATTCCTAGTAGACCAGTTTAGTGGGGAGATGATTGAGTGATAACAATTCATATTTACTCTTCTTATTGGCATTGGTCAGGAGGTTTCCTATGTTAGTTCTTTGCAGGACCATACAGCGAGCAAGGTATACTTCACCTCCTTGTGGTTGGTTTGGAGCCATGATACCATTTTTCAGCCTTAGTGTGGCTCATATTTTGGACTATTAATTTGGTGACTTGGTCCACTTGAAATTGCGGCCTTATGAACAGTCATCACTAAGGAAGGAGGCAGAAAAATCAATGAGCATAAGTTGGGTAAGAAGGAGAAGCATTACCACTCCCAAGTTTAAATTGCTTGAGGACAAGCAATCTTAGGTGGGGAGGACTATAATGTCCCCAAAATTTTGATATGGAACACTCCACTAGACTAGGGGGATGCATTGGCCTAAGTCACTTGGTAAAGTCATGAAAATTATCAAGATGGTTATGTGGGTCAAATATTTGTATAGTTGATGTCCAAATTGTGAAATGATGCAACATTAGGCAAAATTGGACAAGGAGGGCACATAAGGAGGTTGATTTGGGCCCCACAAGAGTTGTAACTCCGTCAAATTCGAATTCTAAGTTGGCATTGGACACAATTGGAAAAGGAGGGTGCATTAGTGGAGGAATTAATCCAAATATGTGGCGTAACTCCCATCCAAGGTGGAAGGAATCCTATCATGGAGGCATTTCATGGGTTGTAACTCCTCGGGCTAAAAATAGCAAATATATGACAATCTATGACATATATGACAACTTATGACAAGAATGAGGTCTTATGACATCTTATGACAACTTATGACAACCTATGACATGTTGCAGGTCCTAAATTTAGCCAAGGAGGGCGCTAGATGAGATGGGTGGGCCCACATGCTAGTGTAACTTCCCCAAAATCAAGCTAAGTCTCTCTAATTCGAATTTCCAAGGTAGTTGAAGTTTTTATTTGTCCAAATAACATTAGAGAGGAATTAAATGAGTCCCAAGGTATCATTCTCTCATAAAATAACATTTATTAATATTTTTTTAAATATTAGTGAGAGAATTCTAGAATGAGGGCGAAATGCTCTAAGAAGATTTATAAAAAGGATGAAGACACAAGTGAAAGGGTTTTGTTCATTATTTATTTTTTATATTGGAGAGATATTTTGGATTTTAATATCTTTGGATATGTTCCCAGGTGATTCCATGAAGATGGGTAACTCTCTTTGGCCAAATATGACGGTGAAAAACAGAAATTTTACCCATGTATTAAATTGAAGCCCTCGAAACTCATACTTGCCACATGAATTTTGACATGCGGTTGAAAAACGAAATGTAGAAAATTATGTTGTTTTTTCAATGATATTTTTTTGAAATATACCAATCTCATATATCGTGTTGAATTTTCATTTAATGAAACGTGTGTACTTAAAATTTTGAAGAGCAATTAACAAGTAGTTTGTGTGTGTGCACAATAATTTAATGTTAAAGTAAACATTTTTAAAAATGAAATATCTAAACATGATCTAGACAGAATGCACTTGGGCTTACATATTTTTCTTTTAATTTTTCTTGAAAAAATATATTTATTATTATTTTTCGAAAATGACCAATGAATATTTAAGTCGCATTTTGCACACATGTGTGTGTGTGCACGAAATATTTTGATTTTTAACATAATTTGAAAAACTAAAAATATCATCTTAAAGAGGACGCATTTATCTAGGGCTTGTGTATTTTTTCAAATTTTTTGGATGTGTATTTTGAATGTGTGGATTTATCTTTGAGCTCAATCAAAGTTGTCGGCAGGGTTTTTTAGGTCAAGTTTTAGTAGAAATTTAAAAACAGAAGACATATGAAGATAAAAATTCGTAAATTTTATATATATGTATAGAGGATTCGTTGACGAATCCAATGGCATCAAGTCCACTCATTAATGAGCATTTAATGACATGGTTTAACTCTCTGTAAGATAGAAAAAAAATTCCATTCTGCAAGGAAAAGGGCTCTCTACATGTTTTTTAAGCCCTCGATCGAGCTATTTGCTCGATCTAGGTATTTTAAATACCTCAATCGAGGGCTTAACAACACCTCCATCGAGGGTTTAACAATACCTCGATCGAGGATTTAGAAAGACCTCGATCGAGGTATTGTTAAACCCTCTCAAGGGTCTGTCAAATAGGCTCGATCGAGGGTTCTTTTATGTAAAAATATATATATAAACGACCCAGGGCGAAATCGCGAAAGGAGTTGGCAACAATTAATGTTTCCAACTACCCTTCCCTCGTAAAAACATCAACGAACCTGTATATAACCAGCAAAGAATTAATCAAAAATAACAATTTAACTCATTGCTAGTTTTTTTTTTCCATTAGAGCTTTGTCATTTTAATCTTGTTGAATTAGAGCTTTGTCATTTTCATGTTGCTGAATTAGACCTCATTAGACATGTAAGATTTCTTTGAAGGTATATTTCAATATTTCATACTAACATATTGTTGTTTGTTATAACAATTTGAAAAAAAATTTGTTTGTTTTCATTGTAGATTGATGGGGAATAAAAAAAAAGACAAAGAAAACATGCTAGACAACAAAATGACAATGAAGAGTATGAGAAGAATAGATAACGAATGAGACAACAAAGAGCAAGGTTGAGAGAAGAATAAGATGCACATTTTGTGCAACAAATTCCAATGAAGGACGACCAAGATAAATTATTGAATTGCATGCTATCATAATTTAAATATCATGCTACATGATTTACAAAATTAGTAACAATTTTCCAATAAATTTAACTAAATTTCATAACTTAATTTGTTTCATATTTATTTGTAATTATATTCTTATTTATTTCATCCATTTGTTATTTAAATTTCAAAGTTTGCAACAATTTTTATGTTAAATGAACAATTTTCAAGTGACTAACAAATGTTAAATTGGAACAATTTTCAAACGAAACATGTAAATTTAGGTTATATTTTCATGTTAATACATGTACATATTTTTAACTATTTTCAAATTACTTCAAAGTTGCTAGCAATTTTTGAAATTATGTTTTCAAGTTGCTTAAATAACAATTTACAAATTATTTCAAAGTTTACTAGCAATTTTCAATTTTATTGTCCAACAATTTTCAAATGAAATCTACACTTAGATTCTATTTTCAAGTTAAAATGTATATACATATTAAATATTTTCAAATTTCTAAACTTTACTAACAATTTTCAATGTTATTAGAATAATTTTCAAATTAAATGTACACTTGGACACTATTTTCAAGTTAAATTGTACATATTTAACTAATTGCAATTTTTTAAGTTACTAATAATTTCAAGTTAAATGTAATTTCAATTCTTATTTTGTTAGAAAATTCAATTTCAAAACAAATGAATGAATATTTTGAAATGAACATGTTGTGATAGTTATGTATTAGTTAGAATTTATTCAATTTGAAAACAAATGAATGAATATTTTCATAGTTATGGTGGTTGGCAATATTTTCATAGTAATGAATATTTGAATACAAATGAATGTTCAAAGAGCTATTTAATTATAACGTTTACTTAAAAAAAAATTACATCTATCACATGTACTTTTATTTACATAACATGACATATCACCATGATAAGATTAATGATTAGAAGATCATATATTTTGTTAAGACAAACTAGAAATAATTATTTGCAATGTTTGCAACCTTGTGCACTGATATGTAAAGCATTATTGATAAAAAAATCCTTAAATTGCAATTCATGATAAAAATTACAATTTCCATAATTGTCTATTGTTGAAATTGCAAAATCATCAACTATTGAAAATGCTATTTTGCATTAAAAATTATGAATTTCTCCTCAATCATATCACTACAATGTTTTTAATTAAATATCGTATTCATCTCTAAATCAATATTTTTTTCCCGCGTTTAGAGTATAATAGGTATGTTATCATGGGTAAAAAACCAATCTTAATTTTTTATTTCACATATATACAACATGGGATGCATGATGTTGTCCTTGAAATTCTAGGGTAGAAGTGTTGTAATCATTTATTCTTTGTGGTGATTTGCAACTTGTATTTTAAATATTTATTTATTTATTTTATACCATAAAGTTAAAATAACATTTTTTTTGTAATGTAATTTAGTAAAATGGACATAAATTGCATAAAGAAAATTTGTTCACAATTATATAATGTGATGATTATAAATGATATTAATTTTTATGACCACAATAATTTTTATCAAGTTATTAATAATTATCTTGACTTAAATATATATAGTTGATTTTCAAGTTACTAACAATTTTAAAGTTAAATGTACAAGTTACTACCAATTTCAAGTTACAAGCAATTCCAAATTTTACTAGGAATTTCAAACTTTACTTCTAGAACAATTCTCAAGTTTAATTAAGTTAGCAATTTCAAGTTACTTAGCAATTTCAAATTTCAAGTTACTAGCAATTTCAAGTTACTTGAGCAATTTCAAAATTCAATTTACTAGCAATTTCAAGTTATTTGAACAATTTCAAATTTCAAGTTACTAGCAATTTCAATTTTTACTTAGAATAATTCTCAAGCTAAATGTATTAGTTGGAAAATTCAATTCACATGCAATTTTCAATTTTTCAATTTTTACATCAAATTTCAAGTTACTAGCAATTTTAAAGTTCAATGCACAACTATCAAGTAACCAATTTTCAATTTGTTAATTTACATGTTATGTAGGGAGATATTATGGTCATACATCATATCATGGTGATCAAGAATCACATGACCCTGTGCCCCCTCATGATCCTGATCAGCCTTCACATGACACCTTTCCCTCTCACATTGAAAATATAATTGGGAGTTGCAGTGGGGTTGCAAGGGGTGGAAATTTTCTAGAGGATTGTGCAGTTGTTTCTACACAAGAAGAGATTGGGAACTTGATCCCTAGTCGGAGAGTCAGAGAGCATGTAAATAACATAATCAAGTTATATTTTGAACAACATTCAACGATGGCACAAGCTCAAATCCTACATGGGTTGATAAAACACAAAAAATTGAAACGTGCCACAAATTTGTTGGGTTTTCAAGATGTTAAAACAAAAAAGACATGCGAGAATGCAATAGAAAATGTGAGAACTGCATTATCTTTGTTTGGAAAATCAAGTAACAATGATGCCCGAGCTGCTCGTAGGGAAATTACAACGGCTGTTGTGGCACAAAGCACCTCAAGAAATCGAATGGTATCAGCAATGGCATCATTGCTCAATGTTTCAAAAAGAACATTGCTCAAATATACTAAATTCAGGGTCTGGATAGATGAAAATGATGAAGCTGCTTGTTGGGATCTTATTTGTAGGGAACCCTATTAAGGCAGGATGGCAGCAGGCATTAGAGAGAAGGTGATAGAGTTTTGGGATAGCCATTCTCGTGCTATTCCAGATCGAAAGCATGTCCTGCGACAACATTTATCCAGAGGCATTTATCAGGAGCACTGTAAGCATGTGATGGAGATGATGGGATTTGCACTTTAGGAGGAATTCCAAGAAACCAATCCTGGTGTTCAAATATCATTTAGCATGTTCAACAAATTGAAACCGTGGTATATTAGGCCGAATACGATTCGCAACACTTGTTGCTGTTGGTACCACATTGAATTTCAACTATACTATGACACATTTTTGGATTTTTGCAAAAGGCACTGGAACGGTGTACTGGATCCTCACATAGTGCGAGATTTTATTTGTATGATGCTATGCAACAGGAATCCTGAACACGTGTTTTTCAATAAGAGGTGTGTAGGTGGGAGAAAATTCCATGAATGCAGTGATTTGACATTGTTCCATAGGAACTTTCCTACCAATCCAACACACCATGGATTGTTAGATATCACCGTTAGGTGGAAGAGGTACAAGTACGTCACCATGAATCCAACATCTTCTTCATCCGTGCCATCCAAGAGGATCGACTTGCTCGATGATGAGATTCATGTTTCAGATTTCATGGAGAAGTTTCAAAGTCAAATTTATAAATACATAAAGCACTCCCATAGGTCCAGGTGGCAAGCTTCAGAATTCAAACATTCTCGTGACGTATTTGAGCCAAGAACAATCTTATCAGTGGTAGACTTTGCAGAGAACTACACCTTTGCTCCTCAAAGAGAGATACAGAGTGAGTACTATCACTCCAACCAGGTGTCTATCTTCGTACATGTATTGTATAGACATGCTCAGGAAAGCATTGATGGTAGGGATAACACTCCCCAGTCACGTGAAGTGATCAAGGAGTACCATTTTTATGTTACTGATGATCGTGAGCATGACACATTGTTCGTTCAACATTGCTTTGGGTTGATTTTTGATTCATTCAGGAAGAGAGGCGTATCATTTACTGAACACTAGATTTGGTCATATGGGTGTGCAAAGCAATTCAAATCGGCATGCTCATTTTATTGGTTGAGTCGCCTTCACAAACAGACAGGAAGCCGACACACCTGGAGCTTTTTTGAGACAGGGCATGGAAAGGGTGAACATGATGGCGCAGGTGCATGTGTGAAACAAGAACTTCGGAGGTACTAGTTGAGTCATGGCAACCCGACTCAAATGCTCCACTGAAGTAGTTGATTGGTGCACACGTCATTTGGGACATCAAGGTCATGAACAAGCAAGGTCGGTGTGCAAGTAATAAACTCCAAACTCAATTAATAAGCTAATGACATTCAATATCATCATTTCCAAAAGAACACATACTCGATAGGAATTTACATATGACAAACTGAATCCCATGCAGGTTCTTTTGGGATGTTGCCCTTGGATATGTTAATAGATCCATGCCGTGGTATTGTGAGACCATCCCTAGTATGAGGGAATTGCATTCGGTTCGAAGTAAAGACAATGGTGACATATTTTCCATTGAAAAGAGGAAGTATGCATGTTTTTGCGATTTTTGCATTGATGCAAATGGATGCGGGCTTGATCACTGTGAAAATGATGTATATGTCAAATAATGGAGATATGTATCTCTTAATCCAAAGGGCCCACATCCAATTCCAACATGGCAAGAGATGCACACTGAAGAGGCAATGGTCTCATTAGATCATGATCGAGTTTCCGATATGGTTAGGGAAGGTACAAGAGTTTTCATTAAGTTAATTAGTGCATTATATCTTACACATATACAAATGTTGTAGAAATTTGCACGTAGGACATTTGAATAATATTTGTAATGTATCTTGCAAGTGATGTATTCGTTGTCATTGCACCCCCCCACAACCAAGAAAATGTGGCATACTATTTGATGAGGTGCACACAAATAAAGAGTAGGTTGGTGCGACCCTACCAAGATGGGGACTTCACATACCAGACTGGAGACATGGTTCTAATGGGACACTTTTTTGAAAAAGTGAAACAGTAGGGTGCTGATATTATTTACAGAGATTTTATGCCTGAATATATATCATGTCAATACAGTCATTTGGTGGTTGCAGCTCGGATACCTCTAACAGAAATCAAGGTGAAGAGAGGTGAGCCAAAGAGATGGAAGATGATAGAAGCTGACCATGATCGTATTATGGAGACTTGCATTCCTATAACCCATTGGCCAGATGAATGAGTTACATGTATGCCACTTGCATCATTGGCATAGTTTTCATGTTGTCTTGTGTAAAAAACAAATTGGAGATTTTTGTGGAGGTTGTTTTATAAATGTATTTTTGTAGATGCTTTAATGTCAAGAATACAAATACTAGATGGGAGGCTTTTGTGAAATTTGGGTCATGGTGCTCTAATGTGAATACACTTGAACATGTACATGTTTTAATTTTAAATTTTGATTTCAAATACAATTGTTATGTAATTGGGAATTTAAAATACATCTATACAATGTGGAATTGTGAAATTTAAATTTTGAATTGTACAATCTATTCTAATTTTAAATTTTGATTTCAAATTTGCAAAATTTTATACATTATAATCTATTCATTGTATTTCCTCATCAATTACATTGTATTTCATTATCAATTATATAAAAATATTATCAAATACCAATGTATTGAAAAAATGTTTCATTCAACAATAATCAATTAGTTTTGTTATCAAGAAGATATCAAAGTTAGGACCAATTTTTTTTTTGCCTCTCCTCATTCCATTTAATAAAAATATTGGCACTTGGTGCTATATGGAATATAACATAGGAGATAGAGGGTACAATTCAACTAAAGGTCACTTACACATAATCTTTGAATATATTTTCATGCAAACAATACCTATTGTTGGCACAACTCACAAACATTCACTATAATTTCTAACCATCAAACCTTCTCAATTTTTGGATTACATGCATCAAAAACCATCTTTATCATGCAGTTTTGCACGCATAGGCATGGAACCTCTTTGAGAGAATTAGTTAGTATTATATGGCCTTGATTGCATAAAAAAACCTTAATTATCAAACCAAAACACAACTTGTACATGCCTTTGTTTTTGATAGACATGGATTACATAATAATGAAAGTTGAAACGTAAATGTAATAATAACATGGAAAATATGTACATATCTGTAATGAAAAATATCTCATGCTTATCTTATTTGTAGTGTATTTGTCTTGAACATTGCATGTTCCAATAGTTTTATCGTGGGTTTTGTGGCTAGTGATCTAACATGGAGATTGCATTATTTGCTTTATTTGTAAATTGACTCTAACGTATGTAGGTATTCAAGAAAAAATACAAGAAGAATGGGTGTTGGTGGCAGTGCCCTCCACATCAATCCATGGACATGACATAGTTCTTTCCATTTTTTGGTTCATATGTTGATTTGGTTTCTCTTTGGGAAATATAGGGGTGGTTACTCCGTACTTCTTAGATAAATAAAAGATGTGGATAAATGTCAGGTATAAATCCCTATGGTGAAATCTAAATGGGAGGTATCATTGTAACATATAAAAATTGTACATGATATTATAAAAATATATTTTATTGTATGATATTATATAAATATATTTTATGAATATTGGTAAGGTAAATAAGTTTTTATTTTAGTTCAAATGGTTAGTTTAATTCAAGATACTACTCTTATCTCAACCCAGTTTTTAGATTTTATTATTAATTTAGGAATTGAGAATGTGATTAAAAATAATAATTTGTTGATGCTTTTACATAATAGTTATGGGTTCATATTTTTTATACTTTACACAACTCTCTCATATTTAATTGCAGAAATGTCTCTCCTCACTTAAATATTAAAAAAAATTATTGAATATATGTGGAGAGGATAATAATATTTCTTCCAATCATCAAAGTTAAACTCAATTCACACATTGGAAAGATCTTGAAGATAATTTTATGTTAAGCATAAATAATTTATTATTATGAAAGAGAATATAAAATGAATCATTGAACCATGATTGATACCTCAAACCACCACATATATTTGACCTCCATTGCTAATATGGGTGTGCTCAGAATGTTTTGCACATAAGGGGTAGGTCTCGGAGACTTGACCATTATAAGGGAAGGGGAAATGGAATTAAGCTCTAAATGAAGCTTTTAGGGATCACGAGCCATGAACAAGGATTCAACCCACCATGCGGGGCCTCTAAAAGGTATATTCAACCTCCAAGTGGAGAATGGTTTCTATAATAATGCCTTGGATAGTAAGGATTGGTCTTAAAGCCTTTTCAATCGATGGGAGAGGAAAATAAGGGCGATGAAGCTTCTATGGACCTAGGGTCATGAACAAGGCCACAAACCACAAAACATGCCCTCTAGAGGAGATCATTGTCCTTAGAGTGGAATAAGGGTGCCAATAAAAGGTTTTATGTAGTAGGGATGGGTCTGAACAATAGTTGGAGGAGAAATTAAGGGAATTAGACCCTAAACTATAATTCTTGAGCTAAAGGGTCATGATCAAGGCCTTGAAACACAACATATAGACCCTTTAAAGTGAATTTTCGGCATAGAAATGGGATATAAGTTCATGATCAGAATTTGTTGCATGATAGAGATGGGTCTTAAGACCTTGAAAATAATAAGGAATTAGGAATTAGCCATCATGGTCGAGGGAGGAAAATAATGCCTTGGTCCCTATATGAATCCTTTAAATATCAAGGGCCACAAATAATGTCATAAGCCACATAACATGTTCTATGCAGGGGCCACAAATAATGTCATAAGCCACATAACATGTATCCTTCAAGTAAGATATGGGTAATATTACAACATTTTGTGCATTAGGATCAATCTCAAAGCCTTAACCATGATTTGGGGATAAATCGATGGAATTAGACCCTGAATGAATATTATTGGGCTAATTGTGATGATCAAGGCCTTGAATTGTGACGCGGGCCCTCTAAAAGTGATATTTTACATGTGAGTTGGATAGGGGTACCAATAAGATTTTTTGTGTAGTAAGGATGGGTCTTAGTTCCTTGACCATGATTAGAGAAGGAAAATAAGGTCATTAACCCATAAATGAATCTTAGAAGGACATTAAATATTCCTCTAGCCACCACAAAAACCCTTTAGAAATTACATTTGTCCTTAAGTGGGATATGGGTAACATTAGAAATTTTTGCACATGAGAAATGGGATTTGGGCCTTTGGTCCAAAATGAAGCTAATAGGGGCGCAATCCCCCAAACCAGACCTTAGGCCACCACACATACCCAAATCACTGGCCTCTCAGTGGGACACATGCATCGTTAAGAGATTCTATGTAGTAGGAATGGGTCATGGGGTCTTAACCATGGTCGACAAAGGAAAACAAGGGCCATAAGATACAAATTGACTAGGTGGTTATGCTTATTGCCAAGAAAAAAAACCATACTTTTATGACTTTAGATTAGAGCACACACTTAAAAGAAAAGAACACAAAGATTACCTACATACTATATAACTTGTATACAACAACACATTGAATTTTCAATTGAAATTACACATTAAATTTTCCATGTAATTGAATTGGAATGTGGAAATTGTAAGTGAATTGTAATGTGTAGACAACATAATGCAAAATGTTAATTTCAATTTTCAATTTCAAATGTATTCTAATTTTAAATTTTGATTTCAAATACAATTGAGTTCATTTAAAATACATCTATACAATGTAAAATTTTAAATTTTAAATTTTAGATTGTACAATGTATTCTAATTTAAAAAAATTATTTCAAATGCAATTGTAATGTAATTGAAATTGAACTTGTAAATTGGAACAACACATTGAATTTTCAATTGAAACTAAACATTAAATTTGAGATTTTAATTTTAAATTGTAATTGAATTGGAATGTGTAAATTGTAATTGAATTGTAATGTGTAAACAACATAATGTAATTGCAATTTCAATTTTTAATTTCAAATGTATTCTAATTTTACATTTTGATTTCATTTATGCAATTGTAATGTAGTTGAAAACGAGCTTTTAAATTGTAATTGATTTGGAATTGAAATTACACATTAAATTTGAAATTTTACATTGGAATTGTAATTTCAATCTTAAAACGTAATGTATGTATTCAATTCTAAATTTTGGAAGATGTTCTGTAATGTAGTCGAAATTTGCATTTTAAATTGAACTAAATTGTAACTACACATTAAATTTGCATTTGAAACGACAAAACATAAATTTGTAACTGTAATAACTTATATCCAAATCTAATATAAAAAACAATCGATTTCAAATCAGATACAAAATACACATGAAGACATCAATATGATAAAATATACAAAATATCGAAAATTCCATATCCAAAGTCCATATATGATAAAATTCCATGTATAAATGATAGAAATCCATATCAAAAACATGAAAACGTATACATAGATCATCCAAACACATGAAAATATATAAAATATGAAAATATCCAAAACATGGAAATGTATAGATCATCAACTCATTGGCCACTACCCCCACGAGGCCTGTGATTGTCCCTCTGACTGCCCTCGTGTGCAGCAACCCGCTGCTGTCTCTGAGACGCTAAACCCTCAAGGAATTCCTCCATATCCATCGTGTCAAAGGTGATATCTTGGATCTGGGTAGGAATACGGGTAGATGGCCCTTCATTAGGACCATGTACTCGAGCTGCATCCCAACCATATGTGAAACCCATTGCAGCATTGACAACCGCCCGTAGCGATGCCTGTGTAATATTGCATTACATGTAATAAGTTAGATTTATTAAAAATTAAAACTATTTAACATAATTTAAACGTTATCAGTCAAAAATTGAAACATAAAGTACAAAAATCAATTACTAAATGTGACTATATAACATTAATTGGAACATAAATTAAAAATCACATCTGTGTCTGAACCCGGTTCTTGAGGACTTCCGCGGTCCTCATGTCCATAATCAGGATCTACCCCCTTTCCTTTTCCCCATACAATTTGAAATTCATTTGAAGTTAAGATCTAAAACATAAAATCTCGAAAATTAAGAAATAAGGCACAAATTATTTAAACTGAGAAATAATATTCAAACACAAATTAAATTGGAACATAAATTATAACTTACCTCGACTACTGTCGCCTGCGGGTGGATACGAGCGGATGAACCAACCGATGGCTCGCTACCAAAGAGTTGATCCATGAATGGGGTCCCCTGCATGGATCAATAGAATACAACTCCCTTAAGTATTATTAACCATTCAATTTGCGACATTAATATGATGTAACATGAAGAACATATATACATAATTGTACAAAAGTATACATGTCCCGTAGCAACGCATCTACGATACAACTGAAAGTATGCATCTCGGGTTGACTCAGCATACCTCAGTAGGGCCTTGCCATCGAAACTCCTGAGCATGTCACTATGGACATACTCTATCTCTAGCTCTGCAGGTGGAGGGGGTGGCCTAGATGCCTCTCCATGCGCAGCAACAATAGCACTACCCATGGCAGTGAAAAATGACTCTGCAAGGTCATGTCTAGCCTCTACAGCAAGCTGGGATGATTGTGCCACATCCCCCGACCTGATAACCGTCCTGTCTGGAAACGGTACCAACCTCGGAGCGGGTAGCACAAAGGCAGGGTCTCTCCGAGCTCTGGGACATTGGTAGGAGCATCCCCTACCAACCCCATAGAACGGGGACCCTATGTTGGTGTAATCCGGGTGCATGTCCAAAACAAACTCTGCATAAACATGTTTTGCAAAGTACAATGGGACCTGGTCATGGTGGTGGAACATGCCCCATGCTACGACAAATCTATCATATATATGTGGTGCAGCGACCTCCAACTTAAACTCCCTGAGTCTAAGCGGTTGACCGACAGCGCGGTCAGGTGGGATGTCGAACAAAGAACCCTTGATGTCATGCCCTCTTATGGTGACTTTGACATCATCCCATTTGTGGATCCCAATGACATCATGTCTCCTCCTCTGGCATGCATGATGCCAAATGTCACTGAGAGGTCCTACCCTCTTGTAGAGGGCCAAAATCTCATCAACTGCTGATAACATCATGGACAAAGATCTCCGTGTGGGAGAATCCTCCCTCAATGTGCAGATACATGAGGCCACCCACTCTCGCTGGGAAGTGATATCAGCGAGAGTGATCTTTTGGACGTCATCGTCGTAAGATCCCCATGATGGGGCACCTGCGATCCAAACCAAAACACAAATGTTACTAAAAATATATATTATAACATGCAACTGAAATTCAATGCATTATATACTAAAAATTTACTGAAAATGTGCTAACAAAAAATACGCACCTGATGCACTCGTGTCTTGTTGCACATCCTCTGCCGAGGGATCCACATGTATGTCGTCGGGATGAACCGACACACTACCTCTCCTGCTTCCGCCACCAGTGGAAGCCGACCCCGACCTGGCATCACTCCTCGGTGAACGGGAGCATTGCCGATGACCACCCTGTTGAGCGACGTCAGATCCTCTCGTGCTTCACGAAGCAATGAATCTCTCTCTTCGGCACTCTCTGCATCACATTTCAATTTCTAATTCTAATTTTCTTTCAAATTTCACATTTAAAATTCAAATTCAATTTTCAAATTCTATCCCAAATTTCACATTTCAATTTCAAATTCTATTCCAAATTTCACATTTCAAATTCAAATTCAAATGCAATTCAAATTTCAAATTCTATTTCAAATTTCACATTTCAAATTCAAATTCAATTCAAAATTCAAATTTCAAATTTCAATTTCAAATTCAATTCCAAATTCAATTTCAATTCCAATTCCAATTCAAATTCAAGGCCACCACTGGACTAGAGTTTGCTCCTATTGATCCTTAACCATCGAGTGAGAGGAAGCTTCCTACAATCATTGTTTTAGATGATGACAATGTTTCTTAGTTTAGCATTATTTCTCAGGGATCATAGGCATATATGAATTGTGGTTTTTTTAAATAATATTTAAAACATAAGAGAATAATGATGAACTCATATACTTGTAAAAAAAGGAAATATCTAATTATTTTCTAGTTCACTAAATAATTAGTTATTTACTTCTTAGTTTAGTCTTGTGTGTTGGTGTTTGGAATCATTTGCATCTATGTTTATAGATTATGTCTTGTATTTGTGAAAGTATCAAAGGAGTTCAATGTTATGTTTTGGATTTGTGAAAGTATCAAATAAACATTATTACATAGAATACATTGAGCATAAATTTCAATCAAAGTCTCGACTCTTCATGCACAAGCATGAGTCCCACTGGGATTGGGCAAGAACTAAGAAGAAGAAAATTAGGGTCATTTGGTGGCTTTAAAAGTTGTTTGACTAAACCAACTTGAGATGCTATTTGGCTAAACAAAATTGAGGTGTTGTTTGGCTAGATCAGTTCACATCAAACCATTGTCAAATTTTCAAATCTTTTGACGTGATTTGGATAAACTTGGTAACTATGGAATAGGGATTTCTTCTATTCTATTATGATTTTCCTCACTTTTATGTTGTTTCCTCAGCAAAATGTGAACCCTTATTATGTTTCTAGTAATCGAGCTTTGTCTTCCTCAAATCTTATTGAATCCTTTAAATCTTCAATTTATATCCAATAATTTATTTCCAAATTTTCAATCAATTAGTTCTTGTGAAGTTAGGGTTACATGGCACTCGTGTCAACCTAATCCTTTCTTTCCCTTTTCCACATCTCCATTGGGATGGTTTTTGGTCATCAAACCATTAAGGGATCTATTTCTATCTATGGATTTTGGCTTCTCACATTAGCTATGGATTCTTACTTTGTGTAACATACCTAGTAGCCTCTTTTCACTATTGATTCCATGGGGCACTCCATAATCCACCATCACCACATTGAATTTCTTCACTATGGTACCATTATGTAACCTCAACATTCTTTTAATAAAGTAATTACAAAATACATATGTACGCTAATGGAGATTATGTAAAGTTAATTTAACAATGCACTCCATTTATGAACCCATAAATATAAATACAAACTTATGCATGCAACCCGATATGTCACATTCAATATAAATTCCACATCATATTTTATAATTAAAAGAGCATGCATGCATTAGGAACACATGTGCATTCTTGAAAGTGCTACATGATTCTAAGCATACAAATAGTAGGAACATGTGCATGTTACTTTGTGTATATACAAACAAACAAAATAAGGTTGATTACTATTTTTTATTTGACCCTCCCATACCAACAACAAATTTTGTGTGAGGTAATATGAGCTTGTTCTAGGAGGACCTATAGTCATCCATTGCCAATTTCCAAGGAGCATTTCCGTAAGTTTTATTTGACTAGCCATTTTTATAATTTTTACATTTTAGAAATGTTCATATTTTTAAAAAGGTGTTTTTATTGTTGAATTGTAGTTTGTATTCCACAAAGATGGTGGAAAAATATAATCCAAACACATGTAGTCTAGTCCAACAAAATGCATTTGTAGTGGCTTATCATTCAGAGACATCATCTAATGATGTTAGGCCACCTAATGTTGGGAATTTTTCCAAGCTATCCATTATGGTTCTAGGCCAATTTATCTTCATTGATGCTCACATTGTAGGCATACTTTTCATGGCCTAAGAGAGGATCCTATTTAGGACAATTTCTTGGATGAGGTTAGTATGCCATAATTTTTATACTTTCTTTGCTTATATAGTTATTGTTGCATTTAATATTTAGTATACATGAATTTAAAGTATTTGTAATTGTACTTGTATTTGGTGTGTGTAATTGCTATGAGATAACACACTTACATCTAGGCGACATGATGCCCCATCTCCTGGACTTTATGTAGCAATCAATGGATCTTGTTCCCTTGGGGATCCTCGCTCCCAAGTATTATACACAATAAAATAACTATTATACTTTTAAACCTTTTAACTATTTTATAATTTTATTTTTTAATAAAAATAATCAATTACTAATAATCGTATTTGATGATTATTGAAAAATGTTAACTATGCCATGAAATCAATGTAATAAGATACAACTTCCATTTTTGCCTCACATTGATTAGGAATGGCACTTTGATAAGTAGTTGTCTAAAAACTTGACGATTTGGCTTGGACGAGGGATTTTCACTGGAATCCGACATTTTTTATTTTGCAAAATCTAAATTGGTTACAATATTAGGTGGTTGGATGATGCTACATGAACTGGTTATGGTGGCAAGTTGTTAGGTTATGGTTATGATTAATAATATATGATTATATATTATTAATATTAATTTTTTATATTATATTATTAATATTAAATATTATTATTTCTAAATAAATTAAGTAAAAATTAATAAATAATATATGATTATATATATTATTAATATTCATTTTTTAATTTTTTATATTATATTATTAATATTCATTTTTTAATTTTATATATATATATATATATCTATATATATATATATATATATATATATATATATATATATCTATATATATATATATATATATATATATATATATATATATGATGTTATATTGGTAGGTTTAGAGTTATAGGTTAAGTAATGTAATATATGATTTTTTTTCAATCATCTTGGCGTTCTCAGAGGATTGAAAAAAAATGGGCAGCATTTATGCTTGTAAAAACATATTTTAAAATAAAATCGGTAGAATTTATGCAGTGAAATGCTACCGGTTGATATAAACAAAAATAAATCAAATAATTTAAACAAATAACTGCAAACTAAATTCAAAACCCTAAATCTATTTCAAATTTCAAATGGTTTTGGTTTTTGTTTTGGTTTGAAAGGGGTTTTTGTTTTAGTTTCAAATGGTTTTTTTTTTCAATTAATTTGGTTTCAATGGTGGTTTTCGATTTCAATCTTCGTTTAGTTTCAATGGCTACATCCTAACCAATCCATAAAAACCAAATAAAAACTAGATTTTATCAAAAACCCAATTTTATACAACACAAACAAAATATGATTTTTTTTCAAATAACAAAACATTGGATGAATTTTACCCACTTGGTGGAATAGAAGACATGGTGGAGGCCCTGTGGTGAGGTGGTGTCGCTGTGGTGAAGTGGCATGGGCGTGAGCTCGGTCGAGGGAGTCTGGATGCGTCGGATGCATCATTGTGGCCATCGCTGTCGATTACCTACAAAAACAGGGCCGACCGGCCCAGCCGAGCCCTATTTTTTTTTCCTGTCGCATACCCTCGATTGAGGGTTTGAAACACCCTCGATCGAGGTCCGTTGAAGTCCTCGATCGAGGTATTTTTAAACCCTCAATCGAGCATTTGAAACCTCGATCGAGGGCTTTAAAATACCTCGATCTAGGGTCTGAAAAACAATTTTTTCCCATTCGATCCTCCAAAAATGGTGAACCACATTCGTGGATTCACCCTCCCCTTGCATTTGTGACTAGTTTCGGTGGTGAAAGATCCCACCCTAGCTAGTAGAGGGGAGGAGATCACCTAGATCTCTTCATTGTGCTTCATAGTTGATTATTGAGAGGAGAAGTCACCTTCAGATTTATCTACAGAGATTAAATTCATATGTTAATTTCCATTTTCATTAGTGGGTTCGAGCTCATGTTAGTGTGTTTGAGATTTATTTTGTAGCAGTGAAAGATTGTTGGTGTTTCCGGCATTGGTAGCTTGTGTTGTGGTATATATTGGTGGAGGAGGGCGCATCTATGGTGGATTAAATATATTTGTGGATGTTCTATGTTCTATATGGAACTCATATCTAGTTGGGAGCGCACCTGATAGGTCATATCTGAAGTTTGGGGTCGAAATATTGCTTGTGGAGAGTGCAACAGTGGATGGTAATCACTCAATCGGAGCAGTAACTCTGCCTCTTTTCTATTTGGTTTTGTAGCAGCCATATCTACTCTCTTTGCAACATATATCTCTCTGTATTTCAATATTCTATAGTATCCATTGATGTAATCTCTGATGGTGTCCCATTTATAATAAAATCTCAGTGTTTTCCTCATATGATGTCCAATATGGAAGCAATGGTGAATCTATGAGTAAATGATTATCTATGAGAAAATATGTTTGAATATGGTTGTATAAACTTAATTTTTTCTTTGAAACCTTCATATGATTCCTTGGTGTTTATTAGTAATACATTGGTCTTGATTCTAGTGTGTTTGGAAGCTCTATGGTTGTGGGTGTTCTTAATCTTGCACCGATGATAAGGGGGTCGAAATTCATCTTCTGATTCGACTCCTTATGAGTTTTTTGGGGTTATGATACTTGTTCCATTGTTTCAGGAGTGTCCTTTTCAGTAGGAAACATTTTTTTTTTACTCAAAAAGTTTTTTGTATGCCAAAGTTATGAACATTTTACCGATCGGTCTATTGATACCTTTATGCTTCCACACCCTCAGTTAGAGATGTTTATGTAGTATTGAGACCAGTGTTCAAAAATTCAAATAAAGGTTCTTGAATTCTGTTGGGGAGTCATTTATATGTGTCTGGATCTTCTCAAGTCGAATTGGAGTTGTTTGGAAGGACTTGAGTCAATTAGGAGGAGTTATAGTTTGATCTATGTAAAAATATGCAATTTTTTATTTGGTAGCGAAAAGTCTGCTATTGTTTCACCATTATAAACAGTTGTATGGAAGTAATCAGTGAGTCAATTTGATGAATTGGTATGTGTAGAATCCCTGCATACCATTTTTGGGAAGATTCGAGTGATCTCGGTGGTGTTTGGGAGCATTTGGAAACAGTACCTTTTTATAGTAGAATTCGACTAGTTTTTCCTAGTTTTGATTTTTATGGTTCTCGGAGGTTCCAAATGAGCTTATGTCTCTGATTTTTTATTGGGGAGACTACACTCATCATAGGTTAAAATACTAAAATAAGATTTCTAATATGCCAATATTGATCAACATAATATGTAAATATAACTGCATACATATAGCTTCAGTTTTTGGACTAGCTATTAAATCTTATCTATATGCTTATCGTTGTTAAAAAGAAGAAAGCGCATGATTTAGTTTTCATTTGTAATCTAACATACTAGCATAAGAATTTGTAAAAGAGAGATAGACCTGAGCTGCAAGAGCTAAATTTGCATCAAATAAGGATTTGATTGTTCCTATGTCCTAGTAATCATTAAAAATATATGCCTACCAAAACATAGACATGACTAATCAGACTCCGCTCAAAAACTCATTTGATCCAACAAAGAAGGTTGAATCATTTTGGAGTTTTACTAATGTTGGAGGAAATTTCCAAATTCCTTCTTGAGCGCAAGAAAGAAGCTTGAATCATTTTATTTTTTTATTAATGTTGGATGCGGTTTCCAATTCAATCCATCAAACTAATAGCACTAAAACTATGTCTGTATGAAGCAATACTGTTATAGAACCACATGTTTTCGTAACTTATGAAATGCGTGCACATATTCTAAATCCTACTTCTACTTTAAATATTTGCAACACACATACTATCATTACTTTTGAAATGGTTGTATGTATTTCCAAGTCTATTTCAGTTTTACATACTTGCACATTGTAATCCTTTGTACATGCAGGAATAATTTCTGAGCCAAAATCATTTGCAGCTGGGTATCTCCACCTAAAAATAGGTCAAACAGATGATAAGTAAGTGCAACCTTTCCTAATAAAATCAACATCTAGCGAACAATCAAATTGATTTGAGCATAGCCATCCTTTAAAGGGAGTTGCAAAATGTTTGATTGTATAAATTGTATAACAAAGTGGTTAAGTGCAATGAAAACTTTAAAGACTTAATAAGAATTTGATACCTAAGAAGCTTAAGAATAATGTCTGTCCTGGAGACATAAATGGCCATTGAAGCAATGTAAGGTGTCCTTTCAGCCTCTTGGGGTGACATGCCAATGATTATTGTGTCCACTTCCTATATTACAATATTTTTCCTATTAGTGTTAAAGAAGGAATAAAACTACTTAGAATAAATGAAGTAAACCACTTCCATGTCTATGAAGATCATTTATAATATTACAAGTGAGTGCTACAAATTGCAATCTCCCTTGCCTAAAAATTTTAATTTGAAAATTAGAATAAATCATAATGCAATCCAACACACACACACTTACTTTTATTACACTAATAAGAGAAGACTAATATATTACCATTGCTTTCAAATATGTTCCCTTGGGCTTTTCACTAAAATAGAGCACACGGCCTCTATCGTCGATTTTCATTAATCATTAATCCATAATCAGATGCATAGTTACAAAAACATCGAAATTCATCTAAATGTAGGTTGCAATACATTTTAATTAGTTATAACACCATAGCCCTAAGTGTTAGCCACATCATTTATACTATAGAAATAAAAGGTGAATAATTAAATAAATTTATTATATGACTTGGAAAAAAAATCTATTAAATTTCAATTCATTATATCCTTAAAGGTTTGTTATTTCAGTCATATTATCAAGTTCTTGTCAACAATACCTTGCTTTGTTTTAACCCAACAAGGAAATTTTATCTCAATCATATAAATTGGAAATCGAACACTAATATATTTTACATCCTTGTCAACAATACCTTGCTTTTCTTTTAACCAAGCAAGGAAATTTTATCTCAATCACATAAGTTGGAAAATCAAACAATAATATATTTTACATCATTGTAGACACTACATCAAGAAATGTTATTTTAGAGACCAAGGATTTGATAAAAGAGATATCATAGAGAAATGCAAAGAAAATAAGAGGAACAAGCAAACAAATATTATAATATTTTTTAAGAAAATATGGAAATAGTGATTAAGTGAAAGATTAATATTATAGGATTTGCATTTTGTGTTTGTGTTAATATACAGCCAGGACTGACCGTTTGTATTCTTGTAATTTAAGTTCCAACTAATTAGTCTAAAATATTTGAAATAAGTCGTATTGTCGTATACCACCAGAATAGCATTTTATCTCCAAAATCAGAAATGGTATTTAAAATTTTAATGGCACTCTATCAGAAAGCTATAAGATTGTGATATGTAGCGAAGGTTTAAACTGAAATACAATGTGATTCTTATTATTGATGAGGACACACCTTGTCACGCACATCTTTGTACTTTCATTAAGAACGGAGATGATTATATTCCCTACTTCACATCTACCTCTATTTCTAACACAATAACACAATAGTGCTTCTCTCTTTTCTACGATTTATTCCCCATTCACCCTTTCTTTTCTTTCATTTTCACTCAGATCTTTTTAGATGTCAGTAGTAACCTTGGAAATCCCTCAAATGTATGTAATTAGATGTATTTTCTACTAACTACTCCCATGGTCAGTTGTGGTGCTTAATAAAATCATATTATATTAGTTTATGAAGAATAACAAATGTGCCAAAGGTAGCTACATCAGTCGGAAAGGATTCTTTGTAAAAGACTAACATCATAATTTTATTGATATTTTGGTTTTATTTGTATTTCGAATGTTTCTAGTTATTGAAATTGGTCACTTTAAAGTTATCGAAAATTGGTCTGTGACATTCACATTGCTGCTGGAAAAGCTTCCTTTAACACAAATTGTAGTTACAAGAGCGATTTCTCTATATTTTAAAGATGAAATCCACATAATAACATTTTGAAGATGAAATCCACATAATAACATTGTATTAACAAACATGAGAATGAATGCAAAAATCCAAAGTGGAGAACACATAGAGACACAAAGCACCTATTCTAGTGCCTAAAAAAATTCAAAGCAGGTATTTGTACGTCATGCAGAATTGAAAGAGAAATGGGATTACTTCATTCTAGAGATTCATCTTGCTTGGATGAACTATTCGCCACCAGAAAGAACTAAACACAATGTAATAAACCCAAACACATTAAGAACTGAAAGATATACAAGCTCACCCTATTCCAGGGACTTAGCATGCTAGGCATAAGTAATCACTATCGGTAAGACCAAAGCCCAATGCAAGAAACCTCAGGTGTCACTCTTAGCTTTTAAATCTAGATGGATTTATGATGCCAAAGTTCGTTATCTACATTTCAAAGGGTTCGAGCTAATGGACTATGGCTACTTATATTGGTGCATATCAAAAGGGTTTGAAGCATAAAAACTCAGCCTGATTTGAACCTGGACCTTGCTTCGGGTATCTTTTTGGGGATGGTCTTGGTATTGTATGACACATTAATGAAACTACAAAGTTGTGTGTCCAAAGAAAGTAGCTTGCTCAGATCCCTGTCAAGTCTTGAACCCCGTGATATATACTTTATGGGAAGCCATAGTGGAAGGTTAAAAAATTAGAGACCAAGAATTATCGGTTGTGGATCCTGAAGATGCAGATGGGAAATTAGGGTTTGGAGTATTTGAATGGCCAAAATGAGTTGGATCCCAAGTATAGAACTTGGTAAAAGAATTAAAAAAACTTGTTCGTCGCTAACACAGAATGGATTCACACCTGCCCTTGAATATGCCATCTAAAAATGATTGAACTTCGACCCTAGGTCGTCAATCTTCTGAACCCCCCTCACCTTCCCTGAAATATTCCATCTAAAAAGTATTGAACTTCGACCCTTGTTCATCACTCTTCTGAACTCCCCTCACCTTCCCTGGAATATTCCATCTAAAAATTATTGAACTTCGACCCTTGTTCATGAATCTTCTAAACCCCACTTACCACATAGATAACTCCAAAACAAGATCAAATTCAATTATCATAAATCACAAGTGAAAACCTCGTTGGTCTCGGGTGCTCTTAGAGTGAATCTCATCATTATAATGAGAGCCTAAAGCTCCTATTCGCACAAAGATATACAAGCATGCAAAAAGCACACAGAGGATAAAATAAAGAAAGACAAATGGGAGATAGCAGTAGTAGCCTTCGAGCTGGTCCCATGTGGATGGTACTTGAATAGGAAAAAAGAAAACTAGGATCTGTAACTCCAATTTCATCAATGTTGTAACAATGCCCTAATAAAAACCCTAAAGTCCCTAACATAAAACAAGAAAATAAAAGGGTGTTTTGTACTTACGAATTTGGGGAAGACAGGACCTCGGCTCCTTTGCCATGAAACCCTCTACTTGCGTCACCTAGATTTGTCCAAAGATAGGATGCTTCACCCAAATCTGCTAAAAAATAAGAAATCCCCAATTGAAACCATGAATTATCTCAATGGCCTAACCTTCCAGCCAATGTCTCTTAATTTTTCACTCTGTCTTCACCCTTCACCCTTCCATTATGTTTTTTTTGTTACTTTTCTTTTTGTTTTTGATAAATTTTTACTTTTTAATATTACATATAGTATAATAATTAATTATAATATATTTCTATATATTAATTATATTTTATTATTAATATTATTACATATATTGTAAAACATATCAACTAGATCCTAAAACATATTAATTATATATATATATATATATATATATATATATATATATATATATATATATATATATATATATGTTAACTATTACATAAAGTTATCCTATGGTGGGTGATCATTGAAGAGACACGGGTGATGGATAATATTGTAGTAGCCGGCTATGACATTAGACAAACAACATAATGCATGTTATCTAGGCTGCAATCTTCTATTGCGCAATGGAGAGGCAATATTCCTCTTCAGGAAGATGATGATCACAAGGGAAAACTCTTTTTGTCAAACACTTCACTAGCAAAGTATGAATTGTTGCTATAAAAACTTTTTGTGGCAATGATTATCTTTGGGAAGCCTCGTGTGCATCCAATAATTTACCCAACATCTCTTGCTCATGTTGGGCATTGAATTACCCTTGACCAAATCACAACAATCCATACCAAAACAAAATGGTTTGTTTTTCACAAAACACAAAGCTTATCATTAAGAAAAACATATTCCTCCACAAGTAACATGTAGAGAAGTAAAAACACATACACAATCTGATTATGTATGTCTTCATGTTGTCCATGTTATTGGAAGTAATCTCCATCCATGAATACAAATGCAAAATCTCATAACAAGATCTTAATGAAATGCCAGTAAGACAAATGAAATGAAATGAATGGCTGCAAAACCTTTAAGGATAAAATCCTAGACTTATTTGGCATAAAATTGTAAATATAATGGTAACAAATAAACCCATGACTTGACATTGATGTATGGAGTAATAGATATGTCTTGCTTCCAAAAATTTGTCAACCATCATGAGTTTCGTCATTAAAGGGGTATTCTTTTCAAACTTATTCATCAAACACTTCCATTAATCTACTAGGGAAATATAAAATCCAAAGGGAATACCCAAATAACTAATAAGTTGATTCATCATTGTTATTCTCATTTCTTCATCCAACAAGGCAATTCATCCTATCAATAAGAAAAGCTTTTGTCTTATCCTCACTCATCACTAATCCTGAGGATTCTACAAAAATGTCCAACCATAGTGTAGTTCCTTCAATGAAGTGTTGGTAAAGTTTAAAGGTCAAAATTGCATCATCTGCAAAATGCATGTTACCTAATTGCCTACCTCACAGCAAGAAAAATCCTCTAATTTTCCCTTTCATTCTAACTACTACTAATAAATATCCAAGAGAATCTACAATGATCACATATAGGAAGGGAGCAAATGGGCAGCACTAACATATATATATTTAGAGATGGTTCCCCAGATCACCCATTTCATGTAATGAAATTCCATTACTTATTATTTATGGTGGATGTTTCTTTTGTTGATTGAAGTTTCCCAATGTCGCAAAATTGTTAATAAATGGTGAATGATGTTTATCTATAGAACTACATCTCCTTGTAATTTGACTTTATGTTGGATTGGCATAAAATTTGGGCAACAAAATGAATGATGGAGTCACTGGTTGATTTGACAACACGAGGGAAATGCAACAAATTAACTATATATGATATTATCTAGTGCGTGTAGATAATAGTGTGGAATCCAAGTAACTTGAGGGAAGCGGAAAAACAAAGATGGTTGGAATTTAGAAAATTGAAGGTGTGTATGACATGGTGAAGTAGTTATCCCCCACCACTATCAAAGGGTTGAAGAGAAGTGTTGATGATAATTGTAACTACAAATGAAAGGAATGGAGAATTTAAAGATGAATAAGTTGCACTAATGAGTTGCTCTACCATGCATCAATCCGTAAAATGGTTAACATACCCCTTTTGACAAGTTGTCAACCTATTCTTCTGGAATTTCTAGCTATGTTTTGTATAAATCACAGATTAGTTTAACTAGTAATCATAGAGAATGTAGCAAGTGTAACAACAAGAAGAATCACAAAGTAAAGTCCACTAGGAAAGCTAGTGAACTTTTGGCCTATAAAAAATTATGTGGGGTTTCTTTGAAAAGGCATGCCAAGGTCAAGCATAAATCTTTGTTATACCGAGCAAAATTTTTCCTGTGTCACACCAATACCTCCATGGTTGTTCATCAAATTATTCCAATATGTCCAGTCATCCACAAATTTTTGCCACTCAAATCTAGAAGGATTGAATAGGAAAGGTGCAAATAGCCATGTCTCAACCATAAACCACATAAGTGATTAGGATATAGAAACAATGTTACGATATGGCTGAGCATAGACATTGTACGCAATCAAGAGAAACATAAACTCAATTTCTTTGACAAAGTGATTGTGTGAGTAGAAGCAGTAGTTATCTGCAAATTTGGCATAAAATACAACTAAACCATGCCTAGTAGCTCTGTATTTTGCTCCACCATGAAGTAATGGGAACCCTAAGTAATTCCAATGGTCCCAAAAAAACAAGCTAATAGCATCTGTCAAATTTCTATGGCCTTGATTCCATGCAAGAAATTCTATAGCTAAGGATATTAAAGCAAATATAACCTCACTATATTAGCAACGGATATTAGCAGAAAATAGAGAAGAAGAATAGCTAGAAACACAAGAGATAGAACTCAATTGGGATAAAATCCACATTCTTCGTATATTCAATAAGATGTGTACAATATATAATACACATCAAGAGAGAAATGTGTGATCCTTAGGAGGCAATTGAGTATCTCACATTAATGTTAGGCTTAGTGGAGTAATTCCCCCAATCTATGACATTGTGCCAAGTGTGACTCTTATATTGGGCCATAATGAGGTCTAACGAACCTAGATAGACCATGAGGATGTTAGGCTAGTCAACTGATGTGGATGGAATCATTATGAGGGAGAATTAGGTGGTTTAAGGGCTTGGTAGTGGCCATTAATGAGCAATTTGACCAATTCTAGTGCATTAGCGCCCTTGGTCCATCCTTATCCCATAAAATATGGAAGAGCGGCGCCTCCCTCATTAAATGCATCAAGGTGGGTGCATTTGAGTCCCTATAACAAGGAAATAGGGCACACTTGTGGAAAAACTTGGCTATTATGGCAAAACACTAGTCTAAGATGTGGACAAACCCCCTAAACTAGGCACTATGAATCCAAACCATGGAACAACTTACACTAAACACTTGGAACCTTATGCAAGGAGTATTAACCAAGATCTAGATGGAATTATGTTCCAACGTCATCCACTACTAGCATCCAAGGTCGATAAGAACTTGGTTATGAGAGTAGTCGGCCACTCAATTGTTGGTCCTATGAAATTCTATGCCTGACTGATATCATGTGATGAAGCTCTTGAAGCTCGTGGGACAATGCATGTCCTCATTCTTCATAAATTTGTTTAAAGTTATTAGGAAATACCTCATGCTAGTAGTATAAGAGTTAAGGAAAAATAGGAGGATGTTTGAATTAGATTTTGATTCCAGATTCTTAGATAGTGTTCTTAAAGCTTAGGAACTGGACTCTTTTGATTCTTACATGCCTATAGCCTTGTACAACAACATTTAAAAAATGTTGTCCAAAATTATTGCAAGAAGGATGAAACCTATTTTATCTTGGGTGATTAGGTACAAACTATTTTGGTTTTTGAGTAATAGAACAATATATGATGCAGCGGTCGTCACCCAAGGGGCTCTGCACAATTAAAAATAAAAATCAATTGACCATCGACATTATAAAACTAGACCTTTCAAAAGTATACGATAGAGAAAACTAGGCCTTTCCAAGGTTACTAATGCTCCACAATAATTTTAGTAATTAAGTGGTCAACTCGATAGAGGCATGTTACTGTTAAATCTCTCCTACAACTTTTTCCAAACCAATAAGGGGATTGAGACAATTGTGTCCCCTATATACTCTCCTTTTCTTGATGATATCTCAAGGCCCAAGTAAGATGTTAAAGACAAGAAAGGAGGAAGGAGGGTTGAAAGGAAAAAAAATTGTAGGAGAGATTAACATAACTTATATTGTTTCTTTCGATGACCTATTGTTGTTTTTAATGGCTCTTTAAGCAAAGCAAATACAATACAAGGGTGTTATTTTCCTTCTACGTTCCTACATGGATAATGATAAACTATCATGAGTCCTTTCTAGTTTTCCATCATATCAGAGAGTCTTTTTTTAGAGGTTACAAATCGTATTTCCATATGTGGTTTGTTATGGTGATTTTCTTAGCCTTCGATTTCTAGAATATTTCTTTAGGGCCAAAGGTTCAAGTCTCCTCCCTTGACCATATCCAAGGCCCCAAGGCCCCAAGACATGGAGTGTCATAAATATCCATGCAAGGTCATGCATTATGCTTTAGTAATTGTTCATTTATCTAAATGCCTCAATGGTTTCTTTAGGGCCAAAGGCATGGTTGTTTTCCCTGAAACATCATTCATAAGGACATGAGACATGTAGATACTACCCAAAACCACCTAATGGAAATGACATAGTCAATCATAGGCCAATGATACCCTTAAGAGGCCATGCATGGTTGGTTGAAGCAATATTCTAATTGATAGATGGATCGAATATTCCTTTAGAGATTGAGATTCAAGTCACCTCCATTGACCATGTCCAAGGCCTCAAGGACACAAGACCTATATGCATAGTTCCATAGATACCCCTCCAAATTAATGCATGGTATTTTTAGGTATTGCTCATGGCTGATCTATATGCTTCAATGATTGCTTAAGGGGCTAGAACATCATTCCCAAGTCCCTTAGACATGTACATATTACTCAAAAACCACCTAATGGTAACAAGATCCTTAATCATAGGCTTATTATACCATTAGGAGGTTGTGTGTAGTTGGTGGAGGAAAATTCTTATCCCTGGATGGCTAGAAGCTTCCTTTAGGGGAAAAGGTTCAAGTCTCCTCCAGTAACCATGTCAAAGGCCCCAGGGCCATAAGACCTAGATACATTGTACAATGGATGCCCCTGCGAAGTCATGCATGGTGATTTGAAAAACATTCCATGGCTTTGGATGCCTTAATGAATTTTTTAGGGATAAAGACATGGTCTTCTTCCCTAGATCATCATCACTTCCAAGGCCTCAAGACATGTACATACCACTCAAACTAACCTAGTGACACCAACATCCTAAATAATAGGATAATGATACTCTCAACATGCCATGTTTGGTTGGTGGAGGAAACCTTCTTGGCCCTGGATGGATAGAAGATTCAATTAGGGATTAATATTTAGGTCTCCTCCATTAACCATGTCCAAGGCCATAAACCTAGATACTTAACTTGCCTCAATGGATTTGGATTCATTAATGGTTTCTTTAGGGCTAAATTTATGGTCTTATTCCCTAGAATATCATTACCAAGGCCTTGCAACACCTACATAATGCTCTTTCTTTCCTCCTATGACTCTTTCCAAGACCTTGATATCTATCCCACTTTGCAAAAACTCTTGATAGTGCCCATATTCAAATTTTATGTCAAATATCAACTTTAAAGGGTGTATGTTATGGTTCATGGCCTTTATCATTTCCCATTACCTCAATAATATTATGAGGGTATACTCCTTTCAATTTCTTCCCCAACCATTTTCTAAGACTCATCCCTAGTGCACAAAGCCACATATTTCCACCCATATCCCACTTTAAGATTAATGATATCCTATACAGTGCATGATATCCTATGTGATAGTTTGATTCATCACTCTTAGCCTGATATGCCTAAAACCTTCCTTTAGGTCTTAATTAATGTGATTCCTCCCATGATTATGTCCAAATTTCTCATGCCTAGATTCACTTATATGAACACTCAAATGCCAAGGATAGTGTTGGGAGTTCATGGGTGTGTTTTAAAGCTTCCCTTAGGGGCTAAGCTTCTTTTAGGGCCCAAGGCAGAGGTTTCCTCGCTTGAACATGTCCAAGTACTTGACACCAATCCCTTGTGTTCAAATCCTAATAATGATACTAATATCCACCAAGAAATTTAATAAGACCAATAAAAATATACCCTATCAAATAATCAAATTTCAATTCAAATCACTTTTATTAATATTTTATAATAGTAATAAATTAAAAATGGTTGGCTTTAATTATTTTTCAATAGTAAGAATCACATGTATGTACTTATTTGCTTGAATACTATTAAAAATGAATAACTAAATGGATTTATTTACAAAATAATTATTTCTAAATTTGTTGTGCTTCTGGTGCAAAACCTCATAAATAAATCAAGGATACAGTGGTCCGTTGGTGGGGATAGATGGATTTCATTCCATCCACTTGGGTTCAATTCCATTGAGACATGTTATGGCTTGGATATCCGGCTGACGGTTTGCTCGACCTACCATCCACGATATGTGAGGATGTTTGTTGATATTTTCCGTGCGTGTTAGCTTTCCTTGATTCCTTTGGAATAGCAGGAAGGTGATTTTTTCCGCTGAAAAAAAAATCATGTGAGTTTATTTGTTTAAATAATTGAATTTGTTGTGATTGTTATGTAAAACCTCACTAATGAATCATGAGCATTAATTTAATGAAAAAATTGAATTTAGTTAGTTTAAAAATAATTATTTGTGAAGTTGTCGTGGTTATGGTGCAAATCATCATAATTAAATATGATTTGTACATGTCCATGTGACAAATATGCACCTAGAACCACTATACGATACTTGCCAACATGACATTTCTCTATGCTTAGGATTCCTTTAACCTAAGTCCTAGAATTCTTCTCTCAACCATGTTGACAATAGCTAGACCTATCCCTAGTAATTAAAGCCTTGTAATAATGCCAATTCCCATACATAGGGGTAAGAATACTCTTAGGAAGATGTGTGGTCATGAACTTTTGGTGTCTTTCTTGGTGGTAGATTTTTAAAAGATTCTTTTAGGAACATAGATTTTTTTGGAGTATTAGAAACCCATTCATACCACTTTAGACTTAGGATATAATTTATTAATCATTTTTTATTAATTTCCTAAGTGTTGACTAGGTAATTTGGCCTAGTTTTGTCTTTTAGTGGACCACTTGCCATCGTGAGTCACTAGGGCACACTTGAGGAGATTTTGGATAAGATTTCTTTGGATTCTTTTTTATTTCTTTCCATTCCTAAATTAGAAAGTGCTTTCATGATTTATACAAGTTATCATGTTTTTCTACTTTCTAGTAGATAAGGTAAAGCTAGTTGACTATGAAACTATCTCCACTTGGCCAATTCGACCTCCACCTCTTTCTTCTCTCCAAAATTAATCATCACATTTTATTTTCATCACTCATTAGCTTCCATACCATATTTATCTAATTCGTGAGCCTCTTGGCTGATTTGGAAGGTGCTTTTGACACCTAGGGGGTTTTTTGCCTTTAGTAAGCCTTATCTTTTTGTGCTTTACAACTTGCCTTTAAGGCATTCAATTTTCTCTCTTGAGGATGTATTATATATTGTAAACATATTGATGAATAATACACAGTGATTTTTTCTCAAGATATCTTCTCTATTCTTCTTCTCTTATTCTCATAAATATTCCAAGTGAAGTTGTCATATTGAATCTAGATCTAGGCAATCTAAAATATCACATGGTATCAGAGCTAGAATGATTCATAGAAATTTCCAGAGCATTTTTTGCAGGATATTTCCATCACCAAGAGCGCACCAACATGGATCAAAATCAAGCTAAAGTTGTGATTCTCACTCCCTTCAACTAATTTGACTGGAAGGTGCATATGATCATCCAACTTCGAAGTAAATGACTTTATAGAGTCACTATGGGGCTTGAAACTGAGCCAGGAGCTATTGCACTAAAATCTAAATGGTCCAATAGGCTTGATGAAGCTTATGGTTTGCTTTGTTTCTCAATATCTCCAGATCTTCTATTCCATATTGATACTCTAACCACTCCAAATCAATATGGACAAAGCTAGAGTCTCTCTTTGGAAAGAAAGATGAGCTCAGAGGTCATCTATTGGAGATTGAGTTGATCTCACTTAGTCCAATCAATTTCGATTCAATGGAAGAATTCATCTCAATATTCAAGAACCTAGTGCTTCAACTCAAGAAGTGTGGCATATATAAGAAGGATGACCAGCTAATACTTACCATTCTGTCAAAACTGAGTTCTAAATACTCAGTGTTTGTGTTTACATTTCATACTGCAAAACTTACAGTTCCCAACTGGAAGATGCTAACCTTGGATGCATTCATTGACTCGCTCACTAAGGAGAAGGACAAGCTAGTTCAAATGAGGGATATAACACCCTCCAAGGACCTTGTACTTGTTTCTCATGGAGCAAAGAGTTCCAAGAATGAAAAATGCAAAGGAAAACATAAGATGTTGTAAGATGAAGAGGACACTGATGAAGATTCTGAAGCCAAGAAGATGAAGAACACGAAGGAGAAATCCAAGTGTTCTTATTGCTGCAAAGGTACCCATCCTGAGAAATATTTCTTTAGGAAGAAATTGGACATCATGGCTAAGATGCTTGAAGAACATAACATTGATGTTCCTGATTTTGCAAGAAAAGAACAAGGCAAGCTTTCAGCAGAACAAGAACAGTGCCTCCAAGCTACTCACAAAGGTAATCATATTTATGCTTTGAGTGTTAGAGCCAAAAATCTTTCTCATATATATGATTTTGATTCACATTATGATATATCAGAATCAGAAACCTTCACCTCTTCCTTGGTGCAATCTCCAATCAGTTCACCAAAGTTTTCTCCCAATCCTAGTCATTTTTCACTAGTTCCTGACTTGTCTTCTGAAAGGTCCTTCCACCTCCATTCAAATATTTCAAATTCTGACTTTGAAGATGATATACGGTCTGATATGAAGGTCATGACACCTTACACGCCATTTTCCAAACCATTGGATGCACAAAAGACCCTACAAACCCCAAGTTCTATAGTTAAGAAACCACACAATTCCATGGTTTCCTACATTGTGTCACTTGTCTCTGTTGTTCTTATGTCTTCCATATATTTCACTTGTCTCTGTTGTTCTTTTGTCTTCCATAATTGGAATTTTTTTCCACATGTATGGACCCGATATCATTACTCATGGTTCAAATGTCAAGTCCTCAAATCCTCCAAACTCGCTCAGCTGTCAGGGTGATCTAGTTGCGCACTCTTTTCCTACTGAAACCCAATCCGATCATGGAGAAACTACACCTTTATTGTTTTCTGCTCCATATGACTCATATTATGATATTTTAGAGCTACGTGATCTCCTTTACAATATCAGAAAGGTTCTACATCAGTTTGAGAAGAAGGTACAAGGTTTGATTCACCATATTGCAGCTTCACAAGAAGTTGATCCTGTTGATTCCATTGATGCTCTTTGGGAAGGAGTTTGCACAGATCTATTTTACATCATTGATTATGTATCCAGATCAGATCATGTATTCTCTAACAACAATAAGCATTCATATTATGCTCCTCCATCATCAAATGATGAGTTTCAAGGGGCCTCAACACATGGTTTTTTCCTACACTACATTGATGCATTGATACATGATCATGGCATCCACAACCTCTTCATCAAGTCTGTTACTCATAAGAAGTTCATTCATCTCCTCCAAATGAAGAACAAGACAGTATGAAGACATTCATACATGTCTATTTTTTAGGGAGGGTTTTGTTCCCATGAGGTTTTCCATGTTTCCTCCTTTTACATGGACTAATAATTTTTGTATTGGGGTGACCATAATCCTTGTTGCTTGGGCCCTATATTTCTGATATTTATGGTATTTACCACATAAATTAATGCCCGCGGGGGGTGTTGGAGTATTAAAAACCATTCATTAAACTTTAGACTTAGGATATAATTTATTAATCATTTTTTATTAATTTTCTAAGTGTTGACTAGGTAATTTGGCCTAGTTTTGTCTTTTAGTGGATCACTTTCCATCCTGAGTCATTAGGGCGCACTTGAGGAGATTCTGGATAATATTTCATTGGATTCTATCTGATTTCTTTCCATTCCTGAATTAGAAAGTGCTTTGCTTATTTATACAGCTTTATCCTATTTTTTCTACTTTCTTGTGGATAAGGTAAAGTTAGTTGACTAGGAAACTATCTCCACTTGGCCAATTTGACCTCCACCTCTTTCTTCTCTCCAAAAGTCATCATCACATTCCATTTTCATCACTCATTAGCTGCCATACCATATTTATCTAATTCGTGAGACTCTTCATTGATTTGGAAGGTGCTTTTGACACCTAGGGGATTTTTTGCCTTTAGTAAGCCTTATTTTTTTGTGCTTTACAACTTGCCTTTAAGGCATTCAATTTTCTCTCTTGTGGATGTATTATATATTGTAAACATATTGATGAATAATACACAGTGATTTTTTCTCAATATATCTTCTCTATTCTTCTTCTCTTATTCTCAGAAATATTCCAAGTGAAGTTGTCATATTGAATCTAGATCTAGGCAATCTAAAATCTCACCATTATTGGCCATGTCCGTGGATATGAGATCCATGCCTTTTACTAAAACCTAATAATGATACTAATTTCCCTTAAGAAATTTAATAAGATAAAATTATTTTCAATTGAATAATCAAATTTCAATTCAAATCATTTTTATTCCTATTTTATAATAGTAATAAATTAAAAATGGTTGTTTTTTGTTATTTGTCAATTGTATTTACTTGTTTAAATAGTAATAAAAATGAAAAATTGAAATGAGTAATTTACAAAATAATTATTCATGAACTTGTTGTGTTTGTGGCGCAAAGCCTCATAAATGAATCATGTGAATTTTGTTGTTTAAATATTAGAAAAGTAAATAATTGAACTTGTGATTGTGATGCAAAAACTCATAAATTAATCTTTATTATTTATTCCAATTAATAAAATAAAAAATATTGAATTAAGCTATTTATAATATTTGTGATATTTTGTGTTTATGGTGCAAACCCTCATAATTAAATCCTACTTGTACATGTCCATGTGATGGGTAATAAGGTAGCACCACTTTATGGTACTTGCCAAGGTGGCATTTCTCTTAACATGGGTGAGGAAAAACACAATTTCCAATAATATTAACAAATATAAGACCATATTAACAACACAAAATATAAGTGGTACTAAGAGCACCACCTTAACACCACAAAGCCTAAATGGTGCTAATAACACCACCTTAACACCGCAAAAATATAAGTGGACTTTTGGGCACAACTTTAAAACAACCGTCCCCAAAAGTCCAATTCTCATGACTTTTAAGGTTTTTTTTTTAAACTGCCTTGAAAAGGACCTTTAGGGGGTCTTTCAACATCCCCCCCCCTCCAAAAAAAAAAAAAAAGTCATGAAAATTGGACTTTTGAGGGCGACTTTCTAACAACTGCCCCCAAAAGTCCAAATTCTCATGACTTTCGGGGGGGGTTTAAAAACCGCCTTGAAAAGGACCTTTAGGGGGGTTCCTTCAACCCCCCCCCAAAAAAATAAATTAAAAAAATTCATGAAAATTGGACTTGTGGGGGTGACTTTAAAACAACCGCCCCCAAAAATCCAATTATCATGACTTTTTGGGGTGGTTTTAAAACAACCACCCCCAAAATCCCAATTATGATGACTTTTGGGGGCGACTGACGACTTTAAAACAACCACCCTCAAAAGTCCAATTATCATGACTTTTGGGAGCATCTTTAAAACAACCACCCCCAAAAGTCATGGTAATTGGACATTTGGGGGCGTTTTTTTAAAGCCACCCCCAAAAATCATCATAATTGGGATTTTAGAGGCAGTTGTTTTAAAATTGCCCCCAAAAGTCATGATAATTGGACTTATGGGGGTGGCTTTAAAACAACCGGCCCCAAAAGTCCAATTATAATGACTTTTAGGAGCAATTTTAAAATAACCGCCCCCAAAAGCCCAATTTTTTGGAGGGCGTGGGGGTTGGGGGGGTTATCAAAACCACCGCAAGCCATAATCACCCCTAAAAGGGTGATTTGTTGTAGTGTAATAAGCATCGAACTCATGAAAAAAACATGGTCCAGTCGCAAGTTCAACGAAAAGATGTTGTAGATTTTGTTGAAAGTGTGACATGAATTTGTTGAAACGTCGTCGGGAAAACATTGAAACTAGGTCTTCATGCATTAGTGTGAATTAGACTTACATTAAAATAGTGACCCTCCTCTACCATATTATCCATCTTTGGGAGTGAACTATTAAACTTGCAAGACAAATTTTAATGTATGCCAAGTCATCCTAGCTTGATAGTTAGGGTGAAAAAGGGATTATGTATTGGACGATCATTGAGTTTAGCATGAAAAATATGAGTTATAAGATTGGAAACTTATAATTTTTAATGAACACGTAATGATCATACATATTTAAATAATTGGTTTAGATTTCAAGAATGAAGACATTTATATAATTACAATAATTATGGATATGCAAGTGAACATAAGTGTAATAGTGAAAAAATGTTAAATTGTTGATGTTTATAAAAGTAAAATTATACAACATATATAACATGTATCTTTCCCCTAAGGATGCATACCAAGTGGTGATAGAGTTTACTGGTAAGGCACTCCTTGTGATGTCACAAGTTCAAACCTCGGCTAGCATGTGTCCCATGTTGAGGGGTTGTCTGGGTGCACCTAGGTGTATAGTGGTAGAGGACATGAATTGACCCCATGTCACACTAGTACAAGTCCCACCCCAGTTGTCAATTCCCCTAGTAAAAAAAGTAAAATTATAAACGTGTAAACATAGTAACACTCATTATTGTTTTTCTTTATTGGATTTTAAGAATAAAAGTTAAGGAATTTGTTTATTTTCTTTAAAAAAATATTTTTATAATTGAAAAGATTGAAGAGAAGTTTTCCTAATTTTTGCACTGAGAGGAACGAGATGCTCTACAACCCAATATGGGGGAGATGTTGTCACGTAACGTAACATTATGTTACCAAAAATAAAAAAATAATTAAAAAAATTCATATATGCTCATAAAATAAAAAAATTAAAACCAGATGAAAAGTAATTAAAAAAATCCATGTCGGCTCATAAAATAAAAAAAATAAAAACCAGCATAGATCCATCTTAAACTCGGATCTATCAAGCACCAAGAGGGATCCAACTGGAGGTGTAATTTTTTTGTATGTGTAAAAAAATTAAGTTAAAAAAAATTACACCTCAAGAAATTGGATCCCTCTCGGTGCTTGATAGATCCGAGTTTAAGATGGACCTATGTTTGTTTATAATTTTGATGTGTTAAAGAGTTAGGAAGGTCAGTATTATAATAAATATTTTGAAATTGACATCTAATGTGGGTGTACATAGGATACGTTAAAAAAAAGTGTTTTCATTTTCTATCTTCTTGGTATCACAAAGAACACAAATTCTTTCACCTCATGGCATTTTAGGAATTTGACTATGTAGCTCATGAGGGTTCATTCTAATTTTAGTAGTGTTGATTTTCTTCTTTACGCTAGTTATATGGTAAAGATAATTTTGATCTTTTAGATTGGGGTTAATGACCTCTTTATGGTATCTTAATTTGTTTTATCCTCTAATTTTTTATCATACCACAAATTCTCCTTAGTTTAGATGTAGTGGCACTTTTTAATGGTATCATAATTTTGCAAAGTGATATGTCCCTTTATTCCTCGATGATTTAGCCAAGACTTTTCATTTTTATGCCAGCCCCTCATAAATCGTCGGTGGCTTAAAGTGGAGTTTCAGATGATTTTAGGAAGTCGCTTGTCTTTCATGTCAATTACATTGTGTTTGTAAATTAGGTACCTAGTCATAGCCATACTCTCAATGGGGGAAGTCTCTCTTCTATGAGGACGATAGGATAACATGTATTGATTTTATTTTAAGATTATAAGTTATAAAATTCACTTATAAATTTGCTCAAACTTTCCCCGTGATTATCTAGAGATGGTGTGTCCCCAAACTTCTTGTTTTTCCATGAAAAAAACCTTATATTTGATATTTCATTTTTTAATTCAAAATATACATAGGAGAGCCTCGGAGCTTTGTTATTCTTATACACAAAAATACTAATAGAAAAATGAATAACAAAGATGACTGGATGATCTTAACATTGTAGTCATCCAACTTCAAGCATCATAAAATATTGCTAGACCCCCCAAAGGAAACATGCCTTTACATCAAGATAATAGTAAGCATACTAACATACCTAATAATGAAAATGAAAAGAAAGGGATTTACATAAGAAGCGAAGCTACTTCTAGTAACGCCTTACCATCCTTGAACGTATTCTTGTATGAGTAAGAGCCCCTCTCTTAATCAAATGGCCTCTTTGGATAATTGATCTTCCATGACATTGAACTCCCTATATATTCTCAAAGCTGAGAAACTGAAAATGAACTATGGCATCCAAGATCATGTCGACCATAGGGTTCAATGCAATATTGGTAATTCTACAACAATCATTGGACCCGTCCACCAAAATTTTGGAGCCACCAAAAACTTGCAATTCAAAATTTCCTTTATCTACTGAGAATTTTAAGAGTAACCAAAGAGAAAGAACCTCAAATATGTTATTTGTCCAGATACCTGCTCCATACTTGAGTTTAAATAATGAGAATTAGAAAAAAAAAGGAGAACCGCTCTAGCTCCATAGATGCCACGTGTCCTTTGGAACATGCCATTGAAGAAGCCCCATGCTTGATTTGAGTTAATAGTTGGTGACTTAATGAATCTAGTGTTTTCCTTTGTAGGTTTCTTCCAACCTTCCTTGAATGAAATTCAAGAATCATGTGTGCAATCAACGAGGGAGTCCTAGATTTATCTTCAGAAATGATTTTGTTGCAGATCAACCAAATTCCCCATAATACATAGTTGGGTAGGTCCTTAAAGGGATTTGTCAAAGGATGTTTTTCCCAAGATTCAAATAAAAGAAGCAAAGATTCCCCTTTCCATTGACCTAGAAAATTTACCAAATGAAGCACATCTTTCCAAACCTATTTAGCGAAGGAACAAATGATCTGCAGTCTTGGCCTCTTGTTTAGAAAGAATACACCTATTTGGACCCTTTCAATTTCGTTTTTTACCATTATCCCAGGTCAAAATTTTGCTAGACAAAGCAAGCTAAGTAAAAAAAATTATTTTTAGGGGGAAGTCCATTCTCCAAATTGGTTTCCACCACCATTTTTTATCCGTTTGATTATCCACGTCATATAAGGATTCATAGCCAAGTTTAACAATTAGAATGCCATAAAATTTGTTCCACGACGACAAAATATCATCCTTGCTATCATGAATATAAATTGCACTATGACAAAGAAGGCATGTGTAATGTCTCCATTATTCTGCTTCAAGCCCTTGTAAGTGAATATATTCTAGTGACAATCGAGTATGAAACCAATGCCCATTAGCTCCATGCTTATCAACATTGCATAACCTAGTGAAACCTTGAGTTCTTCGAAGATGTTTCAAGCCTTCAGATAGTATGTAATTTCCATAACAACTTATCCATAGATCATCTCCAATTATAAGCCTATCTCCCCTCCTGATATTCCAAGCCACCCATTTACAAAAGATTGGGAAGGCTATGGTCGGGCACTTCCTAACAATTGATGCTCATTTCACCAACTTATGCGTTGTTCTAATCCAATCCTCAATAGAGACCTCCTTGAGATACTTCTCTTTCATGATTTTACCCCAAAACATTTACCAAACAAAACTCTCCAAAGACCCTTAGCACCTAATTCCGACCCAAATAAATAAATATTCTTTAGACACCAATCTTCTTGATCATTCGACCCAGCAAGATATGTCCATTTGAAAAGTGGTATACATTCTTTTTTCTTCCTCCCAGTCCAAAGGAAACTAAATCTTTTCTTCCTCATCTTATTAAGAATTCCTTTGGGTATATGTGCAATTGAAAACCAATATATTGGTATACTCTCATAACTGATTTTACAAGGACGAGTCTTCTACCATGAGATAACCAACGATTACACAAACAGGAGATGTGAGATTCAATTTTTTTAACGAGCCACAAACAATATGTGAACTTGTAGTCATTAGGATTCAATTGGGAGCCTAGGTATTTTAGACCATTATCTAAAGGACTAGTGGAAAGAGGATACAATTGTGAGAGTCATGCTTCAGTATCGGGGGATAGTGCATGAAAGAGCATCTGAGACTTATGGATATTGAACTCCATTCTAATTTCCATATAGTAAGTATCCAAAATTATTTTGAAGACTCTCCACTCACTTGTTGTAGCTTGACCAAAAGAAGAATGTCATCTACAAAGAGTAAATGGGATGTTTTTATGTTACTTGCCACTTTAATGCCTTTAAGGGTGCCTTCTCTTTTGGATGTTCTAATTAAACTACTAATCCCCTCTGCTCTTAACAAAAACAAGAAGGGTGATAGAGGGAATCCTTTCCTGAGTCTCCTAGAGGCCTTAAAAAATAGAGAAGGGGATCCATTAATTAACACTGCAAAAGAAGAAGAAGTTATACAACACATGTTCCAGTTTACAACACTTAGACTTGTACCAAATTGGAGTAACACCATTTAGAGGAACAACCAATTTACCTTATCAAAGGACTTGAAAAGGTCAATATTCAGAACTACCACTTAGATTTTGAGTTGCTTGATAGAATGCAAACCTTTTTGAGTGGAGCCCACAATATCATGAATCTGCTTATTATGAAGGAATCCAAACTATTCTTTTGAAATTACCTTCGATAACAATTGCTTAATCCTATCTTCGTTTTCTTTTTTGAAATTTTTTTGTATAAGAGATTACACAAAGAAATGGGTCAAAAGTCTTCAAATGACTCCGGATCATTCTTCTTTGGAATCAAGGCTAGAAAAGCAACGACGATGGATCCCAACACTTTCCCAACTAGGCAGGAATCTTCAATAGCTTTTCAATAAATCATTATCCAAGAGTTTATAAAACCAAATGTAAAATTCAACAAACCAACCATAAAGCCTTGGGCTCTTTGCTTTCTTAAAAGAGTGAAGGACCTCCCTCAATTCCTCCTTGGACGCACCTGCTTCAAATTTTCCATTCATTCCTTAATCAACAAAACTTGGAAACAACATGATTGCTTTCAGTTATTTTTCTATATGAGATGCACATGGATCCTTAAACAAATAATAAAAATGGTTCTCAACAACTGCATAAATGAATTCGAAAGTATTTGCTCTACTCCCATCCAACTAGACAATCTCCCATATAGTATTCACTTGTTTCCTATAATTAGAAAATTTGTGGAAAAATTGGTATTACTATCTCCTTTCGCAAGCCAAGTGGCTCGTCTTTTCAGCCTCCACTCAATCTCTTCTAGATCAAGAAAGCTTTTTTTCTCCTCTAAAGCCTTAAGCGTTTCCAATTCATGATCATCGAAAACCCTTGCTATGTTCTAATAAAAAACAGAAGGCATCTCTTCCTTAGCTATCTATAACTCTACTTGTCTTTCTACCTTGCTCTGGTTACCAAGCAACAATCAATGTTTTAATCTTCTTGATATTATCTACCAACTGATACATTGATGTACCACCGCTTGTAGGATCATAGTGGTGCCAATTTGAAATTATCAAAGACTTGAATGCCTCCTCATCCAACCAATAGTGATTGAATTTGAAAGGAGGTGGGGTTTTCTTGTCCATTTTTTCAAGTTGTATAAGAATTGGACAATGATCCAAATATCCTCCCACCCCAACCCAGGATCTAAACTTCTCAACCTCATACAATAGATTCTTAGTTAAAAAGAAGTGATCCAATCTTTTGAAATTCCCATCGATCCTTTTCTTGAGTTTCTCCAGGTTGGGACAAGTTGAACAAGTTCAATATTACCAAGCTTAGCTTTTGAGAAGTAATGAATGAAAAATTTAGAAAGGGGATTAAACCTAGTAGCCTCACCCCAAATCTCTTGAGAGGATAGAGTCAAATTCAAGTCTCCACCCAAAATCAAATTACCTCCTTCCAAACAGCCTTAATCTCTCAAGTTTTCCCAAAAGGGTTTTTTATTACTGTACGGTCCATACAAGTTGAATATTTTAAAGACCTTTCCTAAGTCTCTTGCTTCCCCTTCCAAGATAGTTCCTACATATAGGACATAATTTGAAACTACACTAAAATAGGGTTCCAACCTATCAAAAGGCCGCCTAAAAGGCCTACAAAATCCGTAGAGAAAAATGCCAGTTCTTCAAAAGAGAAGACAAAACCTCAACATCTTTGGATCCTACTCACATGGTTTCCTACAAGAGAAGAACATCTAGTCGATAAACTTAGAGCAATATTTTTAGGGCTAGCAATTTATGGGCATCCCCCACCCCTTTAATGTTTTAGGAGTGAACGATCATGGTTTCACCTTCCTCGAGGTTGATCCTACTCTAAGAAACCCATTAATGGTGAGTTGATTTCCTTCTTGAACTTATTTGGATGCTAAGGACTAAGCTTTGTAAATAAAATATTTTCTTCCAGGATGGGTAGGTTTTCCGATAAGGGACCCTAAACTACCTTCTACTTCCCCTATTTATTCCAATTGCATGTTCTTTTTTTTATCTTCGCTGATAGCTAGAGAAAATGACCAACTTGAGAGACTTTGATTTCTTTGATGCATAGGGCTAGAAAGGAAAGCCCAACTCTTTATCAATTTTCTAAGAGGAGGAGGAAATAGAGGGCCCTTGAGTATCAAGGTCAAAAACCCCAGAAGAGAGGACATCAACGGGACCAAGAACCTCAAACATAGGAGGTAGTTCCATTTTTAGAGGGACTTAAATTTGAGCATCAAAAGGAGAAGAAAGCATTATTACCTTGAACGTTGGAAATTCTGATTGGGTTTAGGGCTTCCACCTGATCAACCTGCAGTCGAGAAGGAATTGGGTCTACCGAGCAAGGAAGAGAAGGACTACCCTCTTCATAAGGAGGATATTTCTCCTCAACAGTAACATCACCAATTGAGCCTTGAATTGGAAAGGGGGGAGACTTCTTTACCCAAGCCTTGTGAAAGGACCTCCCCTTCAAGATTGAAAAATCTTGCCTAAGGTGGCCAACTTCATGGAAAACTGAGTAGTGGAATGGCAATTTTCAATAGTCCAGTGTTTGCTTGAATGAACCCAATCTCTAGACTAATTCAACTTCCTCAAATAACCCTTTGGACAAGTCTAGTTCAACTTTAGAACACGTGAAATCCTCTTATCATAGTGAAGATCAAAGTTTTCATCCAAGGCTATGAATTTACCCAACAAGTTAACAATGCCTTTCAACACTTTTACATACCAGAGCTTAATAGGATGGCTTGGTATAAGTACCCAAATATGTTGAATGAGAAAGGGTTCGTGTTGAGGGACAACATAAGGCATCCATCGCTTAAGAACCAAACTAGATGGGCCCCAGAGACAAACTTGAGACTTCATTTTCTCCAAATCTTTTGCAAATTGAAATTCAAAGCATAGCCAACCCTTCAACAAGGCATGGAATACAAGGACATAACCAATGAATTTATTCCACCCTACTTCCAACTAGCCATAAAGGGTATCCAATTTAACATGTTTTCACATGAAGCACTTGACCAGATTCTGTGAAGAAAGATCCTCCACCTTATTCATCCTTAAGTTGTGCCCAAGCATCAATTTGATCTTCCCCTCTCCAACTTTAAGACACTTAAGTTTGTGGTCAAGTCTGTGAGGGTGAATAGAACACAGTGCCAAAGAGAGAGAAGGATGCAAAGTAGAACCATATGCAAAGGTAGGGTTCAATCCTCTATCTTGGGAATCTAGAGGGTGGTCTAATCGATGAGGATCAATAAGTGCTAAAGGAATTGCACTATCCAAGGTTCGAGTAGTAGCATTTTGAAAAGCATACAAACACTCATCCAACTGTTTTGGAGGCCGGTTGAAAGTTTGTCAAATTGGCACTAAAGTCACACAAGAATCTCCAGATTTCCATTAACTCCTTACGTGAACAAAAAACTATAGTTGATGTGAGGAATTCCTCCCTGTAGTCCACCTGGTTTTCCTCAGATCTATATTGGTGACTGGACCTAGGGCTATAGCTCCACATGGAAACCTACAAAAACCCTAAGAAAATAAATGCCCTATGTTTTGCAATCCATGGGCCCCATTACCACAAACTCCTATGCAGCCCCAAACTTCTTCATCCATATAAGATAACATTAATTATAAATATTCCAAAGTAAAAACATGATAATAATGATCGAAATTTCTAAGTGGTCAATGAAATTCTCAAAATAACATGCTTACTAGATAATTGGAGAATAGAGTAGCTCATTTTGCATAATATTGATACCATTAAATTTGTTACTACATTTAAATTCAAGGAGAAATATGATGTAACAAAGAATTAGAAGATAAGATAAATTAATATATCATAAAGAGGTTATAAACCTTAATCTAAAAGATTAAAAGTCTCTTTTATTTTAATTAATGTAAAGAAGAGAATCAACATTGTTATAATAAAAATGAACTCACATTAGCTTTATAGTGAAACAAGGCATTGAACATTCCTAAAATAGTCTACTTTTTACAATAATGATGATGATTAACGTTCACTGAGACCAAATTTGGTCTATCAGACTTTAACAAGAAATAAGAGAATTATTTGGTTTACTTTGAAATTTTATTCCTATGCTCAAAAATCTTGAAGAGAAGCTTTTCTAGCTCACTATAGTTTTGGCAAGTTAGGAGGTTAAAAAGATTTGTATTGTAGCTAGGAAACTAAGATCTAATATGGGTGTATGTCAGACACTCAAAGAGAAAATGATTTTCATCCTCAACGTTCATAAACTCACAAAGATGGCAAATCCTTTCCACAGATGGTTGAGAATGAAGAAAAAAACACTCTTAAAATATGTCAAAATAAATCTTAATTTCCAAATATTTGTAACAATACTAACCTTCATAATCTTTTAACTCATCAAAACTATGTAGATTTAAAAAAAAATATATTTTTTTTTAAACATAAAAATAAGATTATAAAATAATGGAGGAGTCCATTTATTCTATGTTTTCGAAATTTGATTTTTTATAAATTTCCAATGACTCCACTAAAGAAAAATGTTAAAAACATAGAATATTTTGATTACACCTAAAAGAATCCAAATTAATTCTTCACCTTTTTTTTAACATTGATGAATCAAAATTGAATTAGTCAACATCAATCATCATTACCAACAACAATCAATATCCAATATTAAATTATTATTAATACAAATCTTTAGAGTTTTATATATTTCATATTTATAATTTTAATATTACATCCATAGGCGTTTTTATTTAGAATTTGGGGTGGACTAGCACCTATGCTTTTCCTAGATTGCATAAGGATGAGACAAGTGTACTATCTAGATTGATTCTATGACAATCTTCCAAATTCAAAATAAACAATTATTGTGCCGAAAGGCGCTCTACAGCCCAGTATGGGAGAGATCTTGTAACGTGATGTAACCTTAGTAACATGTCGGCCAAAAATAATAGTGATAGGGAATATAATGGGAGAGATCTTCTAACGTGATGTAACATTAGTAACGTTTGTAACATTAAAGTAAAAAGTAGTAAATATTATGTCGACCTAATAATGTAATGTTATATGTAATACTATGAGGGAGATCTTGTAAAGTTACATGTAACGTTTGTCTTTATTATTGTTAGCTAGGCCATTAATTAAAATATGTGTATTTAAAATAAAATATTATGAAAAGTAATTAAAAAATAGATGTTTGTTTATAAAATAAAAACTCAAAACTTAAACCTAAATCTATCAATAAAGAGAGATTAAATTTCTTGAGTTTAAATTTAAAAAAGAAATACACCTCAAAAACTTGGATCTTTTTCAGTGCTTAATAGATACGGGTTTAAAATAGATCTATGCTGGTTAAAAAAAGAAATACATGGATAACTCTTAGTTGATGTATATATAGCTAACAATTCATGATGCATGTATAACTAACAATTCATGATGCATGAATAACAAACATTAGAGTTTAACTAGAAAAAAGAGAGAGCTATAACTTATTCATAACACTTGTGATTTATCAATGTTAACCGGCCACAAATTAAATAGTTGTACTAATATTAAACATTTAAAATTAATAAACACTTTATCTCTACTTTTTAATATGAAAAAATACACCTAAACTAATTAAAATCACTTATAAAAAAATAATAATAAAATTTATAAACATCCAGTACAAACGTACAAATAACAACCTACGAAGAATTACATTAAATAATAACAAGTGGACTGCACTAAAAAGAAAAATATTTATTAGGTGGCGGATCTCCCAAAGACCGGTATCAAAAAAATAATAATAAAATTTATAAACATGCAGTACAAACGTACAAATAACAACCAACGAAGAATTACATTAAATAATAACAAGTGGACTGCACTAAAAAGAAAAATATTTATTAGGTGGCGGATCTCCCTTAGACAGGTAGTTGGAGTGGCGGATCTCCCTTAGAGACAGGTAGTTGGAGTTCTTGGAGTGTGGAGACCGTTTCATGGATTTATAATCAAAAGAATTTCAGCGTTTTTACTCTTTTCCGTCTACAGATACATAGAATCCATGATTGTGACATATAAGCATTGCTTTTAAACTGTCAGCTCTTTGAATAGGATCTGCGAAGTCCGCTGCACAGAAACAGACTGGACCCATGTCATTTGAAGATTCTTCTGTAATTGGCAATGTGAATGTCAAGCCACCTTCGTCTTCTCACGAGGAAATCACACGTAAAGTTAAGATTGAGTATGAAAATCCTTCTGTAATTGGAGATGTGAATGTCAAGCCACCTTCGTCTGCTCACGAGGAAACCACAATTGAAGTTAAGATTGAAGCTCCAACAGTTCATCTTGATGGACATACCTCAAATTTTGAAGCTCAGGCCATTGGAGAGCAATTAGGAACTAGTTGTCCTAATACACCACCTTCAAATAAACCACGGAAGCCTGTTAAGTTCGTTGAATCCCCAGATTGGCTGCCCAAAGGATGGCTTACTGAAGTCAGAATTAGAGAGACAGGCCACAAAGATAAGGTACTGATGCCCACTTGTTCTTCTCCATGTTTAGCATTGGATTAAATCCTCCGTTCCTTTTTATTGGAGCCATAGAAGGGCCAGCATTTTGTTTTTCACCTTTCATTTTCATTCTTTTGGTTATTTTGCTGAGCTGTTTGAAGCTTTAGAGGCAGGGATCTGTTATGTGCACTAATACATTTTTAACTATATTTAAACAAATTTCCAAGGGATGGAGGTTGCAGTTCAGAACAAGCAAGCAGATAAACACTAGTGGTATCTACACAATGTGGCTCCCACGAACACTCTTAAAAAGATTTATACTTTACTTTGCAACTTTAATTTTTATTTTGAGCTGTGGAGGGTCAGGAAATTCATTGAAATTTTCATACAATTTGCACATGTCCTCAGTAATGCCCTCTGTAAAATTCAACCACTGTTAAGCTGGTGAAATAGATTTCTGTTTAGCACTTGCAGCACAACATGCTTCTTTTGACCATTGCACAATTTGGGCGTATTCCCAATCTTCTTTCATTGAATTTTGGGCTTCTGCTATCCCCGTGAAGGAGATTTTTCTTTCCCTCATGCACAGAAACGTGGGGACATTTTAGTTTTGCATTGCTTGTGTTTTAAATTTTAAATTCCTTCATATAGCAAATTTTAAGAACTAATTGGGTCTTCCTTTTGCAATTTAAGTTCTGTAACTTCAAAGAAAATCTAAGTGATAGAGGTTGGTGGTCAAGTTACATGACTGATCAATGGATGCAAATTTCTGTCTGACTCAATGAAGGTCTAAATCATAGAAAATATGTTCTATACACAATTGATGATCTGATCGCCTAGGTGGGATCAGAGGGAAGATTGTCGAAGAACTAACATCCTATGATACGGTCTGGACAAATTCATGAAAACAAAGAATGCTGCAATACCTGAAATAAGAAAGCTTTCTCTAATTATTAACTCCAATGAAATTTACAAGATCTTTGTTAGGGATAAACATACACTGCGGGGGAGCACTCCCCGTGCTTTGCTCCTGAAGCACGCTCCCTCCTGGGAGCGAATTTTGGGAGTGTGATCTCTTTCAGAAAAAGTCATTCCCTACCTCTGTGGGGAGCGCTCAGGGAGCGACACCCCTAGAATGCTCCTTGGGTAAACCCATGCATTAAGACGGTTTTGGTTTTCTCCTTGCTTATGGGAACCAAGACAAGGTTCCAAAATGTTGATTTAGGCATAGCCAGGGTTCCTTGGTGGATTAAAACGTTCATTCACCCCATTTGCTCTCAATCTATTTCTCATTTGACTCATTCAGCACTTATCTTTGCTAGGGTTTTGATTGGGCTGCTTGCTAGTTGTCGAGGTGTAGATTTGTGAGCGATTGGAAGGGAGATTGAAGGCTGCCAATTGTGAGATCTTGAAAGGGAGATTGAAGGCTGTTATGGTTATATTCAACCACCATTGGAGAGCTGAAGAGGTAGGTTCTAAACACCATTCTTGTTTGTTTAAAAAAAAAATCAATGTGTTGTAAACTAGTATATTAGCTATGTTGAATGTTCTCTTCTCCTACTCTTTCCCATTTCTGCTTCTCTATCATTCTATTGCAAGCGGCAAGTTATTCTTGAGATTCAAAAAACATGATGGTTTATCCTTTTGGTTCTATTTTTTATTATGATGGTTGGGAAACTGAAATACCGGGGATGATGAGGAAGAACTAGAAGTAGCCAGTGGCACATAGTGACATACTATGGAGAGGAGGAAGAAATAGAAGGGGATGATAATCATGAAACTGACAGTGATGATGGACAAAAACACAAAGAGACTTCAACACCCCTGTGGAAGTATGTGACAAAGCTTGGGGGAGGGAAAGGGGGTGGAACCACAATTTATATGCTGCCACTGTAATAAAAATTACACAGGTTCATTTACAAGTGTGAGAAAGTAGGCATGTGAGATTATGCCATGGGATGAAGGTAATACTATAGGAGTCAAAAGTTGTGACCATGTGCTAGTGAAAAATAGAAACATGTACAAGAAGGAAGAGGAATCTGCACAAAACAAATCCAAAAATTCAAGGGTTGAATCTGAGACCTCAACCTCACATAGAATGTTTAGTGGTTGATGCCCACCCCCTATGCTACTGGACTCTTGTCCATGCATTCAAGGCATAAAACAATATCATATTTCCTTGACCAAGGTTGCGGGGATGTTGTGGATGCAAATTTTTTTAAGGTTCTCTATGGCTTACCATTCATTATTCTTTACCGATACTATTGGCATGAAATGGTACAAGCCATCAATATTGTCCCTAAAATATATAGGAACCTTGAGTATGACAAATCCAAAACCATGAGACTTGATAGGGAAAGAGCCAAAATCCATAATTCTCTAGGACAATTTAAAATGATTGGACCGAATATGGGGTATCTATTGTATTTGATGATTGGACAAATGTTAAAGGTACGCCATTGATAAATATTCTTGGCGTGTGTGCTAGCGGTATTCCTTTCAACCCATGACTATTCAAATTGTTACAAGAATGATATTAATATTTAGAATACTTAATTTAAAACAATTCAACAAATTGGGTCATACAATGTCATTCAAATCATCACCGATCATGTTGCTATTTGTAATACAATAGGAGCAATCATTGAGGGTCTATATCCAAACATATTTTGGTTAGGTTGTTTGGTTCACACATTGAACCTCTTGATGCGTGATATTATTAAGATGAAGAACCATGATTATACATGGATTGATGCATTGTACAAGAGGGAAGACAACGATAAAATTTATTACCAACCATAGCATGGCCAACCATATTTTCTGCAATCACTCTAAATTGAAGTTACTTAAGATTGCAAAGACTAGATTTATTAGCTCTTACCTCACCTTCAAGCACCTTTTGAAGGTAAGAGAGGCATTGGCTAGTATGGTCTCAAGTGATTCATGGTAGGGTTTGAAAGACAGGGTTGGATCCACATTTGATAGACATAAATTTTAGGAGGTGGGCGACATTGTTCTTGACGGCCATTTTTGGGCACAAGTTAGATTTTTTTTTGCAGTTCATCAAGCACATTTATACAGATTATACTACGATTGGGGAGGTGTATGAATAGATGGACAACATGCTAGGCAAAATGAAAGACATTGTTGAGTTGGGAATTGTGATCTTGTATGATGATAATTCTAAGCATTTGGTCAAAAGGTGGGATAATCTAAATGTTCCAGTTCATGCCCTCGCATATGTCTTATACCCAAATATTATTCTCCTTATTGCTTGGCCCAACCAACACCTAGGGGTGTGGTTAGGAGAAAATCACACACATATCTAAAGGTACAAAATGGGTACATGCTTGCATTATACAACTTCGACTTTGATGAAGAGGAGTGTGCTCAAGTATGAAGCAATATTGAGCAAATACATCAATGAACATGGAGTCTTTTCTAACTTGCATGCAACTAAAGATCAAGATATGTTGAATCTTATCAAATGGTGGAACATGTATGGCTCCTCTACCACACATTTGCATAAACTGTCAATGAGAGTACTTTCATAAGTTGTTAACACTTCTTCTGCAGAGAGGTGTTGGAGCACCTACAACTTCATCCACAGTGTGAAGAGAAACAACCTGGATGTAGACCAAGCAAAAAGCTTGGTTTATGTGCAGTACAACTTGATATTGTTGTCCCATTATTTTGAGGCAACAAAGAATGATAGAGTATATGTGACTTGGGACAACAATCTAAAGAAGGCTAATTTGGAGGATGGACCCATAGTTTTAGAGTGCTTGGAGGCTGAACTTTTGGGTGATCATATTCATGCAGGAGAGATGCTACCCCCATCCACCAACAAGTTTCTAGATGTAGGAGTTTTTCCTTTAGCTTCACAATGTCTAGTGTTGCATGGGGGGCATGTAGTTGTTGGTCATGTTCCACGAACACTTCCACCTACTTAAGATAATCACTCTTTTGTAAAATCGGCAAGACATATATAGCTGAAAATTGCAAACCATGAAGAACAGAGTTTGCTGAAAATCAAATCTGCAATTTACACTAGCTCTCCAAAACCCTAGCTAGAAGAAACCAAGAAGACCATATCTCAACGAAGGACATCCAACAAGCATGAATCACTCAAGCAAGTCCTCCAAGGCAAGATGTCTCCTCTTCTTCACTTCTCCAAACTTACAACTAGGGTTTCATCACAAAACCCTAATCTTAAATATCCAAGAAATGAAATCCTAACCCTAGACTTCATGATGCTCCAAGAAGATCAAGAAACCCTAGTGGCTGCAAGAGAGAGAGAGAGACCAAGTACATATGTAAATCCAAGAGAGAGAGAGAATATTAGCGTGCTCCACTTTATCTCATTTATAACACAAATCTGATTAGCATAAATAAGCTATGATGTTATATTATGAAAGGAATCTCTCATTCCCCTACATATATGAGAGCTAAGGGAGGCCAACAATGCATAGGTGGGCCAATGCCCTTACAAGCAACCTACAACAACACATGTAGGTTCACACATGTGGAGCGCTACACTCTAAGGGTATGTCAAGATGCAAGTTGATGTCATCCACAAGCAAGGCTCCAAATGCAAGGGATCTCCACAAGATGTGTCCAGACTCCAACACCCCTCCAAGTCTGCAAAGGCTCCATCAATCCTTATAAGCCATGTACTCCACTACACGTCCACTCCCCCTATATGCAAATGGTCACAACCCAAGTGCCCTCGAGCCAACTCCAAGTCCCCATACAAGAATCCAAGCCACCCTACATTGTTTAAGGCTTGATTCCCTCCTCCGAGATGCGAAATGCTTCTCCTCCTAAGTAGGGCATTCTCCAAGAAAGAAACCCTCTCTATGTGGCCATCATGAAGGTCATTACCCAAGGTGTCAAGAGAATTCCAATACCCTAGGGAAGAATGCCAAGCAAGAACCCAATTAAGGTTAAGAAACCACAAGCAATATTATCAGAACTGGACTGGGACCAACAAAATTGGTCGCTCTGATCGATTTTGGGGCCATACTAGTCTTGTTTGAGGTTTCAAACTGGAAAAGGCTAGTTTTGTACAAAACTGACTGGTTTGATATAGGTTCGTATGTCAACCATGGAAATAAAAAAAATAAAAAAAAATAAAAAAAGGTAAAACACAAACTTCATATGCAAAAAGTAGAATCTTAGATCCCATTCAAAATTTAACAAAGTTAATAGTTTTCAAGATTTTAGGATTCCAATGTTTCCACTAGATTATATCATGTATAAGGGTATGGGATTGACATTTAATCAAGAGAATCAACCCCTCTATGCATTTTTTGGTTGACTGGTTTTTTGTTTGGTTTTGTTCTGGTTCAAATTTTTGGGGTGTTCATCGATTCAATGATCGGTCCAGTTTTGATAACATTGATCACGAGTAAACCATCTCCAATGTACCAATCCATAATGGATCATCAAATTTCTAAACATACACCTAGTACCCCAAATCTCATTAAGCACCTCAAAATATGGTGTAAAACTAAAGACTTTTAGAGTAACCCAAAAGCTAACAAAAGCAGTTGGAAATCATTTATATCTACAATAGGTCCTGTAGAGGTTCCATTGTGTCCACGTTGGAGGGTGGTGTAGATTGTTGCTAATACTATGTCACTGATGTGCAACTCTATCCATCCTGTTGTATTACAACTCTTGGTGTCAAGAATAATTGTAAGAGATACAAGTAGTCTGTTGAAACATCAGTGGCCTTGTTGTCTCCACCTTTTCTATGTTTTTTGACTAAACGAAACTTCTATAAGAAAGTCACCCACTTCATATGGTGTACATTCTCTAGTTTTCTATGTGTCTATAGAAATTGAAGGGTCTTTTGATCCAAATGTATGACACTCTCCTTCCCTAGAGTGTAATATTTCCATTGTCTAATTGTTTATACAATGGAGTATAATTCTCTGTTATAGGTAGAGTACTTGTGTACTACATTCAATGTCTTAGAGTAAAAACTGGTGGGATGCCCATGTTGGGTGAGGGAAACTCCCATGGAATAATTAGATGCATCAAAAGGTATGAAAGTGCATAGACAAGTGTAGTACAAAGCTTCTACTTCACTTTGTTGAATGCTTGTTGTTGGGTCTTGGTCTAGGAGAATAATTGTTTCTTTGATTCCCCTTTCAAAAGTTGATTTAGTGTCCATACTAGGTGTAAGAACCCGGGAGAAAAACGTTTATAGAAGTTGACCATACCCAAGAAGGTAAGAAGCTATATAAGGTTCTTTAGTACAAGCCAATTCTGTACGATCTCCACATTTTCAAGATCCACTTGGACTCCTTGATTTTCAATGACAAATCCAAGATAGTGAATGGATTTCTAGCATATGAACATTTGGACAAGTTTATCTGCAACCTATGTCTTCAAAGCTTCTATAATAGTTGATGAATGTGTTGCAAGTGTTCATCCCATGACTTTTTAAAATTAAGGATGTAATCAAGGTACACTACCACATATTGGTTCAAGAAGTATCTAAGCACATCAGCCATTAGTCTCATAAATGTCCCTAGGACATTATTAAAAACCTATAGACATCACTAATCATTCAAATATGCCCTCTTTCGATTTGAATGTTGTCTTCCAAACATCTTCAATTGTTATTGGAAATAGTTGATATTCTACCCCAAGAGCAATCTTAGTGTAGTACTAGGCTCCTCTAAGTTGATCTTAGATATCATCATTATGAGGCAGTGGATATCGATTCTTCACTATTATCTCCTTGAATATTCTATAGTATATGCAAAGACGTCATGTACCATTTTTCTTGGGCACTAAGACTATAAAGCCACCATAGGGAGAAATAGGTCTAATTTTTACAAAATCAATGAGCTCTTGTATCTATCAATAGATTTCGTCATTCTACCACAACTATCTAAAATATAGTGAACAATTGGGCAATGGTGATCCCAAAATGAGTTCAATTCTATGTTCTAGTGGAGAGTGCATTAATAATCCTTTTAAATCCTCAAATAGGGCACTATATTGTTTCATTGTTGCATCAAGTTATAGTTGTTTCCAAGCATCTCATTTTCTTTTTGTTGATAAGAGGCATTTTCCAATGGAACTTGGTTTCCTTGCTAGTAAACTATTAAGATAAATAAATTTTGAGAATGTGCAATTATCTTCCTATCTTGCTTTATTGAGACGCGATACATTGCCTAGAATGGTGATGATTCCAGGATAGTTTATGTACAACCTCCAACTTGTTCATGCTACTTTTGAGATATAAACTCATACTTCCATGTTTATCCTAGATGTAGGGTCATCCAAGGGGTATCACATACTTCTAGTGGAGCAACATTATGGAACTTTGTCTTATCTTCCAATGGAACTTTGATAAGAGGCATTTTCCAATGGAACTTGGTTTCCTTGCTAGTAAACTATTAAGATAAATAAATTTTGAGAATGTGCAATTATCTTCCTATCTTGCTTTATTGAGACACGATACATTGCCTAGAATGGTGATGATTCCATGATAGTTTATGTACAACCTCCAACTTGTTCATGCTACTTTTGAGATATAAATTCATACTTCCATGTTTATCCTAGATGTAGGGTCATTCAAGGGGTATCACATACTTCTAGTGGAGCAACATTATGGAACTTTGTCTTATCTTCCTATCTTGCTTTATTGAGACACGATACATTGCCTAGAATGGTGATGATTCTAGGATAGTTTATGTACAACCTCCAACTTGTTCATGCTACTTTTGAGATATAAACTCATACTTCCATGTTTATCCTAGATGTAGGGTCATCCAAGGGGTATTACATACTTCTAGTGGAGCAACATTATGGAACTTTGTCTTGCAATCATTGTATTGTATATGGTACCTTGCATTGTTTCTTACCCAACACTTCCTTCTCTTTCTACATCCATCCAAGAGGGTAGGTATGAGCATGATAAAAAAAATTCTATCTTAATTCTTCTTGCTACTTTTAGAGATAATTATTTTTTGGCTTCCACTATTCAAGTAACATGTACATGTTGTTTTTTTCACCCAAACTTGGTATGGAACAATCTCTCTGTGGTGTTGTAATAGGTAGTTATTGGAATTGCTTTATCACTATGGAGGACTGTGAGATTTTAGCATACTTAGGTACACCATTGAAGCCTTGCTACAATGATGTAGTGGTTCAAGACATGTTGGGTTTCCAATGGTTAACTGCAAGACATTTTGGATATTCATGGTTGGTTCTCAATGTTCTTACCTATCTCCATGACCCTAGTTTGCTTCTTTCTCTACAACATGCATTCGAATGGGTGGATGTTTGGTGATGATCAGAAGACATTATTGGGGTAGGCCTATTGAAACCATTGATAGCTTAAGAACTGTTAGCAATCTTACAGTGCCAAGCTCAGTGACTTACAAGCTACCAAACATCCAAATAATTTAAATGTAGAAACATAACAACAATTAACAATAACCATAACATCCAAGCTTTATTTTTCAAATGGATAACTATTACAAGCGCTTCCCTTGCCCATGGAAAGCAGAGGGAGCGAAGCTCTTCTCTCAACTATGAGGCTATCATGCACCAAGCTACAACCATGAATGAATGAATCAATAATCCCAAATGATGAATGTTAAAGAACATCTCAACCTCCATTGACTCCCTCTCACAAATCCTCCTACATCACTGCTTTGAATGGATTAATTCCATTAATTTAGGCATCAATTACGCTCAACTAAGCCATCAATTAAGTGATCCAACTAGCCCTCTATGCCATTCCATTAAGTCATAAATGATTAACATTCAACTAATACATACAAGACCATTCTCATTGAGCACCCTTTCTTACCGATGCAACCGAATACCAATAGACTCCCACCTCTATCTATTGACTCGTCCTTGAGGAAATCTCATGAACAAAAGTACAATTTTGAATCCAAATCATGACCCTTGCAACATTCTATGCTAGAATAATATACTCCTTTCACCAAACTATGACTTTAGGGCATCTCGTAGTCGTACATCCAATCATCACCAAGAATATCTAGATGTACACAAAACTATGCACACCCAATTATTAACTTGTTTCTCAAAACTCTAGTCATGATCTCTATCTACATCCTGCCAATAGAAATCCATTCGCCGAGAAAAATGGCACATCTACTAGGGTAGTTGATCCTACACTCTTGAGAAGGTCATCCAATGCTGAAAATTGAATTATGAGAACTATGCGACTAAATAAAGGTACATTAAATACATGGTGCGCCACAATCACCAATAGAAAATCACCTAGCATCCATCTACAAATCCACTGAATTAAACTCAACAACCAAATCAAAGTATACAAAAGCACTAGTACGATCCAATTTGCATGATTACAAAGTGGAACCAAACTCATTGAAATCGTGGTGCCATAGGAAAACAACAATGTAAAATGGTTTGGATGCGATTCCTAGTGCATTTCACCACCCATCGAGGCCCATATAAGGAATAGATCCCATGATATGGTACTAAAAGATACTCTCAATGCTGGCATAACTACAAGAAATGGTAACATACCAACATAAATTTGACTCTAATTCTCCCAACTCGTGACCATGAAAAAGGAATTAAGTCCTTCTTATCATGCCAAAAATACAAGCAAAAACTCAATGGCATATGACAATCCCAATCTTGCCATGCAAGGCTGATTTTTAACCAAAAGGGCATTATATTGACTCAATACATCATTGGTTTGTCATCAAAACATAAAGTTAATGCATAAGTAATGTGGCACAAAATAAATTTCAAAGGTACATAACTAGGCTCAAGACCTCAACCCGAGAAGGACACAAAGCATAAAATGCAACCATCCAAAGTGGTGCACCCATTCATCATCACCAACTCTCAATGAAAGTTGACAACAATTGTCTATGACTATGCCACAACTCTTCCGTAATTGGACAAATCCAAAACACAACTCAAAACTCCTTTCAAACCGAGCCTCAACTAGCAAAGTTGTTGCAACCCTCTAGTGATAGAAGCAACTCAAACACATGCACGCAACTCATGTGTATATCCAATGCTAAACTGAGTATTATTGTTATAAATCAACATTAAAAAACTTAAAGGAATGGAGGCTCAGGCACGCATTGAATTATGCTCTCGACCCAATCGAGTTATATGCATATGGAAGGTTGGTGTCAAGGTAGACATTCAAATTCCATTGAACAAAACAAGCACTTCCCCACCTCATCTAGGATGATATCCCCAGTGGCTAAGCATTGATCTTAACCTATATTGCACTACCTTCTTGCCAAGGTTCATAAAAGAAAACAATGAACCTTTGTTGTGTGGAGTCCATAGGATGGCCATGCATGGAGCTATAGATGCTTTCTATAGATCATGAGCAAGTTAAATATAATATTATGAAATCGGTCCATTCACCTTCGATGCTCATACATGCATGATGCCACTACAAAGTTCAGCAACAATTGCAGCCAATTCAAAGTGCAAGGATGAATAGAGACCACAACTCTCCAAGCATAGAGTTTGACCCCAATTAAGTTTACTCGTGTTATCCATTGACTAACACCAGGAAACTCTATTGTTCTACCATGATAGTGTGTACCTATCATATTTGATAGGAGAAAGGAATATGACCATGGGGCCTTGGGCATCAAACCACCTCAAGGAAGTAAGCGCATCATCCATACTAAAATTTCTTTTCAAAGATGGATCAAATAGAACTTGTCATTCCGCCCAGCATAAGTCCATTTTGTTTCAATATTGATCCCTATCTTGGAAGTGAAGGCACAGCCCCTAAAGTGGAATTATTCAAGTGATCTTACCGAGAGATACTCTTTGTTTGGAAGTTCAAAAGACAATCACTGGCAGAATGCTCATGAAGCACATAATACAGATGGTTAGACTTTCAACACCTTTACATTTCCCACCGTTGTATAGACTAGTTGATGACTATCCAATGCAACCAATAGACAACCACAACACATACCATATGCTGGTTAATTCACCCCTACATGTTGCAATCCTGTGTGACTGGTTCTTTTATGCCCAGTATGAACCATTCTTCCACCCATTCTAAACCTCTAGAACCTCCCAAGATGATACCACAGCCAAAAAAGGAAGGAATGTGATTGCATCACCTACCATGGCAAAGGCATGACCTCGTTGGAAAGATCCATTCAATTGAAGATTCTTTAATACCCAAGTTGCAATCATCAAAAGACAAGATGTGACTTCCAACAGTCTAGCCACATACCAATGGTCTAGTGCAATCTGCAACAGTTGGCGTCAACTAATTTAATTGGGATGCAATGCCTTGGTTCATCAACTCGCCCTAAGTATATTACTTGGCACTTAATGCAGCAGAGGTAAGGAAAGAATGAGGCTACACATGTCAATGTCTGATCTCCACAACATATGATCTTCAAGATCTTCATTAATTATTTTTCCAAACAGTTGGTGAACCCAGTATGCATTCAAATAGAACACCCTGCCTCCAATAACTCACTAATCAGATCGTCAATAAATTCACAAAATAAATCACTGTACCTTTGAAATCTCTATAGATCTAAGAGAGATTATTAGTTTTTTCATAACCAAGATGTAGAGTTTTTCCAAACCGCAAGCTTTAATACAACTTAAGTAATTTCACCTCACAAGGAGGTTTCCTGGATCTTAATCCTGTGAATTTACAGCCTTAGGGTTGATCTGAAATGCACTTTTACAGCAGCAAACAACAAACAATACTTCACTCTTCAACCCCAATCAACAAGCCAATCCAAGAGAAAAGATATCAAATGTGTGCCAACAAGTTTCAGCTCTCTAGGGTAATATTATAAGCATAAACCAAATCTGAAATGTATTTTATAACAGCAGTAAATCTTCCATATTTTCTTAAGGTTAATGTTAAAACCCTTAACAATTTCAGTTTTAACTTATGTCAATCGGCAAGACATACAAGTGCTGGAAATTACATAATCATTAAGATAAATATTAAAGATAGCTGAAAATTAAATCTACAATAAGACAATTTTGGACAGCTGAAAACTCTCTCTCTCTCTCTCTCTCTCTATATATATATATATATATACAAGAGATGAAGTTCAAGTACTTACTTTCATCTTATCACTAGCTGGTACAACTCTCTATAGTCCAAGCTCTCCAAAACCCTAGCTCCACCAAAGCACTAGCAAACCTCCTTGGCAAGACATCTATTCTTCTTCTTCTCCTCAACAAATACAATCTGAGTTTAATCCACAAAACCATAGCTCCAATGTCTCCAAGGAATGAAACCATAACCCTATTATTCAAGATGCTCTCCAAGAAACCCTAGAACCTCCATGACAAGAGAGATAAAGTACGAAGTAGTATAAAGAGAGAGAGACTAGTGCACTACTCTCCTCACATCTCTAAGTTCTAACACAAGATGATGATGAATGAGAATGTTAATGAAAGGACTCTCTCCTTTCTTTATATATATGAGAGGCGAGGGAGGCCAACAATACAAGTGTGGGCTAGACCCTTGCAAGAAGCCTACTACAAGCACAAGTAGGCTCACACATGTGAAGTGCCAAGGGTACACATATCAAGCTCCAAGGTGATGTCTTACACCAGAAAGGCTCTAATGCAAGGGCGCTCCATGATATGTGTCCAATGATCCTCCTACAAGTCTCCATGGACTCCAATTCTCCTCCTAAGCCACGTGCTCCATCAAGTCCATTCCACCTACATGAACACTGTCACAACCTAGGTGTCCCCAAGTCAATTCCATTCCTCAATGCAAGCATCCAAGTCACCTTATGATACCTAGGGCTCAACATGCTCCTTTGAAATGCCAACTGCTCATATAATGTAGGGCATTGTCTCAAGCAAGCAACCAATCTCCATATGGTCATCATGAAGAGTGTCCCAAGCTATTAACTCTCCAAGGAAGAATGTCATGCAAGCATCTAATTAATTCTAGGCAACCACTAAGTAAGCCCTTCAATGTGCAAGTTCCAAGGGCTAATCATACACTATATACCCCAAATATCATGAAGCAACCCCAAACATGGTGTAAACACTTTTGAAGTAACCCTGAAATCTAACAGAGGAAGCAAATCGAAATAGTGAGACTAAAGAATCCTCCAACCAACAATTAAAATGCTTGGACTCATCTCAATGGCTAGGCAAAAAAACCTTCAAACATAGGTTGATGTAGCAATCTCCCCACCTTGTTGTTGTTGTCACTTGACCAAGGAAGAGAAAGAGTAGGCTACTACCAAGGATATGATGCTTGTTGGCAATCTTACAATGCCAAGATCAATAGACTACAAACTACCAAAAATCAAAATAATCTAAATGCAGAAATGCAACATCATTTAACAATAAGCACAACATCCAAGGTTTTTTCTTCAAATGGATAGTCTATTACAAGTGCTTCCCTTCCCCATGACGAGCTAAGGGAGTGAAGCTCAATGTTACATTTATTGTGTCAGTGTATATATCACTAGAGGTCCAGAATATAACTTATTGGCAATAACAGGGAAAATATAAAAAAAATCAGAAATTATTTGAAAATTTCAAAAAATATGAAAACAATCATTTTTTTCAATTTTTAAACATCCAAAGCAGCACCAACATCAAACTGTTGATGTTTCTCCAGTTAGCAACATCGGTAAGACATTTTCCTATATTGGTCTTGCTGATTTGACCAACAGAGGATGATACATTCACCCATGGGGCCATGCTGATTTGGCTAGTGGTGAATAGCCTAGGCGCAGCCTTCTTAGCCATGCTAATTTGGCTAGTGGTGAATGGCCTAGGCGCAGCCTTCTTAGCCATGCTAATTTGGCTAGGAGTGAATAGGCTCGAGATGCTCTCACATTGCCTGCTCCAGGACAGAGTGATCTATTTTATATATGGGCAGGTTTGACTTGTTTACAAGTCTAGTATAATGTTGAATTGACGTAGACTCTAAGAAGTGTCCAGGGCTTCTTAGTGGGTCTATTCAACATAAGAGCTCTATATTAATAGATTTGCATGTGAGGAGATGATCATTAACAAGGCTCATGAACAACTTTTCTTAAGAAAGAAGAAATTTCAATAATGAAGTGGTCAACAAGTCAAAAGTAAAGTTGGCCCTACAAGTGAATTAAAAGGTGGCCTTGATGTGTATAAATAAGAGTTGAGACTCTTCATTTTTTATCATCCAAGTTGGAGGAAAGCTCAAGAAGAAAAGTGTGCATATACTAGAGGAGGTCAAGTGAAGACAAGGCCAATTTGTCTTTTGATATTGGCTATTCTATATTATGGGGTTTACTCATGATCTTGCTGCATCTTTGGAAGAGGGTTTCCTCATGATATTGGCACACTATTAACCTAGGGTTTCCTCATGAAGGAGGACACATATGTTATGAGCTAGGGTTTCCTCATGATAGCACACCTCTGATGATGTTGTACTTTTGTTGAAAGGATATTTCTTCTAAGAAAAGTTTGATGGGTTTTTCTCCCGAGTTTGGGTTTTCCCATGATAAAAAATAATGTGCTATATAGCATTTTAAAGTGTGAATACAGAAAAATGGCATCAAGTGCAATACATATCTGAACCAAAGTACTAACAGTTAGGCTCTCAAATTCTCAATGGCCAACAGAGACCAAAATAATCATACTATATTCTACAATCAAATCAAACTTCACAATCATTTGAATCTAGATCCTATACATTCTCTACATGGGTATTCTTGACATCTTGACTCGATGCCCTTGAAGGTCCAACAGTGAACACCAATGTTCGTATTCTATGACAGTGGAAGCAGTTGCAAATCATCCACAATAGAAGGGAGGCATCATTAAATAGGTCACAATTAGGTTTTTATGGTAGTTGCAGAGTATTGTTTTTTGGTTTTTTGGGAAAGGAGATGCACTAATACAAAATTGGTTAAACTAGTCAGTTTTGACTTGTTTTATCTAGAACTGGCCTGTTTTGACTGGTTCAGAACAAAACTGGTCAATTCCAGTTTGGGAGGTCAGTTCCAACCAGAAACCTGCCAAACCAATCTGACCCACTACATCTATCGGTTACAATCTGGCTCTCATAACATTGGCACCAACCATTCTTAAAGAAGATGAATTGGTTCAGCTCTTGCCAAATTGTAATTGATCCCTTCATTATAAATTTGTTATATAAGTGGCTTAGGAAATTTAGACAATTTTGAAGTATTGAGTTATATGATATTCCTATGCGTAATGTTTATCCTTTAACAGATATATTCTTGTGAAATTCATTTAGTTGATAAATAGAGAGCTTTCTTATTTTTATTAACTGCGAGTTTCAGTGTTTTTATAAATTTCAAATTTGTCTAGACCACATCATAAGTTGTTAGTTCTTTGATAGTTTGTCCTCTGATCTACCTTGGGAAATTAGATCAATTGGTATCAGAGCTAGAGTTTTCTATCCTACATTTCCTTCTTAAATTTTGGCGGTCTCTTCACCACCCCTTGGACAGATTTCTACCAAAACTCTTCCTATCCCTTGGATGAATTTGTACCAGCACTCTTCACCATCGTATTACACCACCTTGAGAATCACATGACAATCTGGAGTCCCAGTGTTATCAGAACTGGATCAGAAGCAATAGAACCAGTCAGTCGGACCAATTTTGGGAGGTTCTAGTCGAAACCAACCTTCCAAACCAAAATTTACCTGTTTTGTTCTGAACCAGTTAAAACTGGCTAATTAAAGATAAAACTGGACAAACCAGCTGGTTTGGCTAGCTTTGTACTGCTCAATATCCTTCCCCTGCAAAAACAAAAACAAAAAAACGAAAACAAATTAATAAAACCAAAAGACACAACCTTTCAACTACCCTAAACCTTAATTTTGATCTATTCAATGATGCCCTCTTCTATTGTGGATGGAATTATCCTAGATGACTTGCAGCTGCTACCATCGGCAGAAGATACAGAGATTGGTGTTGAACCTTCAAGGGTATTGAGTCAAGATGCTGAACATACCCATGTAGAGAGGTAGAGGCTCTAGATTTGGATGATTATGTAGTTTGATTTGATTACTATAGATTGATTATTTTTCACTTTACAGTTCATTTAAAACCTTAATGTTAATGTATTTTGGTTCAGATATGTATTGCACTCAGTGCCATTTTACTATACTCACCCTTAGAATGCTCTATCTACATGAGAAAACTTTGCATATTTGGTGTCTAAAGGTAGGGATTTATATTGTGATGTACATGGATATATATTTTTTCATCAAAATTTGAATCTTTTATATAATTTTTGGTCAATTGATTTTGTTTCTGTTTTTTTGGTCAAAATACTTTGGTCCTTGTAACAATTGTTAGTGTAATGAAGCCCAAACACCCTTGACCTAACTGCTGGCTTGGAGTTGTTACGTAACAGGTTTCTATCAAATGCAACCATGCTTTAGTCATGAATCATATTCAAAAGCCACACAGATAACTTCATGTAGCTACTATATATGGTGTTTAGATCAAGCAGAGGCATAATCTTAAGCTGCAGGAATTTTCTTTCCAAGAAAGAAATTTTCCAATATCAATTAGATTTCTTGTAGAGTTTTAGGAAAGTGGTATACGGTAGCTATCCAAGTTTGATGATCATTGGATCAAACCATTTTCAAATTTGAAATTTGTCAAAAATGGTTGAAGAGCTATTCAAAACTAAGTTAAGAAGAATATATATATATTCAGGATTTTTTGGATAGGGAGGAAAAAAATATTTTCAATCTGATTGTTGCATTAGTCATGTGTATTACTTTTGCATTTTTACTATGTGTCATGACTATAGTTGCAAGATTCAAATACAAATACAATGTTGTAAAAATAATATGTAATGGAGAAAACCCAGTACAACTCAAATACAGAAGTATACATCTCATAGAAAACCTGCATTTTCTTTTAAATTTAGAAAAGTTCATAAACCATTCAAAATCCTGGCCATGGATACTCATGTTTGATTATCATTCCATGATTGAATGCTTTAGCCATCACTTACTATTTTAAACTAAGAGATTTCCGTAATAGAACACAATAGATTAAAGTTTAAAACAAGCCTTGGCTGCAAACACTCAAAAAGTAATCAAACACACCAAGGATGCATAAAATATTAACTTGCCATTGGGAAGACAACAATAAGATCTCAACGCATAGCCGCCAACAATTCTATCCAAGGGTATATCCACATAGCTCAACAACTATGAGCCATCCAAAAATGGGTCTGGAGTTACAATAGATTTAGTTGCCTACTATATAGACACGAAAAACCACACTCGAACTTCTTGCATTCATGGCATGCAAGGAGAATTCAGATTGTGACGATGACATCCCTAGATGGCAACAAGACACCCAATAAGCGAAGTCTCCAGTGTTTGCATAGAACACTCGGACACTGATGGATTGGTATTGTACAATATGGAAAATTCGTCAAATTCCATCCTGCGAGTGACTTTTTTGTACAGGGGAGGCCAATATGGATAAATCTTGCTACTATGGCCAGGACTACCTCTATTATGAATTAAACAACCCATTTTAAATTGTGAAGGGTTTGCCAACCCTATGTAGTGTTATTTTGATAACCTTTCTTTAAAAAATTAGGGAATGAGTCTTGGTTCGATGGTAAAGTGGGGTTGTTTTGTACCATTCCAAGGTTCAAATCTTGCATAAGTAGGCCTCCATGCAGATAGGCCAGTTGCTAGCCATCCAATCTTTCCATTGACCAATGTTTTAAAATTTGCAATAAGACTCGGATCAAAATCAGATCGTTTATAGTTTATGAACCGATTTACTAAAAAATACATAAAATATGACAACTTTAACGAAAAAATATATATCTGTATACATCAGTGTAAATCCAAAACTCGAAATCAAACCATTTACAGTTCCAATCTATCCATTGACCAATGTTTTAATATTTGCAATAAGACTCTGATCAAAATCAGACCGTTTATAGTTTATGAATGGCTTTACCAAAAAATACATAAAATATGCTAACTTTAATGAAAAAATATATATTTACTTATACCAATGTAAATCCAAAATTGGAGCCTCTCTTGCTCAATACAACTCTTTTCTTAAGTGAATTTATCTGTCAAGATGGACTCCATTCCATAACGCATGTACACTATTTTTACGTTAGTTCACAACAATTTTGAATTATCTTATCTGAGTCAACATGCTATAACGAAAACAATTTATGATCTTAACTTTCCCACTTGATTGTTATTGATTCAAAATGATATTCCAGGGGTTTTCAACTTCCAGGGGCCACATTGTGGCCTCTTCATATGCTGCTGCAAGGCGGGTAGAGGGAAAAGGCCGCGTTTTATTTTTGTAAATTAAGCCCATTTTTCTCTGATTCCACACTGTATCAGTGAATCAATCCCCAATTGCCAATAAATATGCTAATGGTGATGGCAACAGTGGATTTGCCCTTCTCAGTTCGATGAAAGACGTTGATTTTTTCCTTTGCTCTCAATCCCCTACTTTTGCTTATCAAAATAAGTAAAAAAAACTAAAATACAAATTGTATCAGCAACCTATCCCAGACCTCGCACGGGCTGTCCCTGACCGGTTTAGTACAGAATTGGCCGAACTGGCTGGTTCAGACCGGTTCGGTATGAAACCGGTCCCTGCACTGGTTTGAGGCCTGGTCTGGTGCCTTTGAAGGTCTAGCCAGCTGAACCAACCATTTCCAATTCCAGTTAGGCCGGATTTTAAAACTATGTTCCATTCATCGTTTCGAGCAAGAGTATACATAGTGCTTAATGTTTTCCAAATGGCTTAGTTTGCCAAGTTAATCCCATGTTTTCCAAACGGCTTAACCTGCCAAGATAATTCCATCCTTTCCCAAAGGGCTTTTCTTCTTGCATTGTTTTATTATTTGTTTGTAACACACCTTATGCAAATAAAATATAAAATGAACTATAGGAAAGAATTGTCAATTTTGAAGTGCATTTTTCTTTTCAAACTCTTTCCCAGTAAATCTGAGGGCTACAATGCTGTTTGTTTTGCAGTATTACAATGATCCAGTTACATTACGCCATTTTCGATCCAGGAAAGAAGTGTTGAATTTTCTGGAAAAATCAAAGGTGGACAGGCATAAACCAACGCCTAAAATGAAACCTGAAGGAGAATTTAGAGATGTTACCAAAGGCTTATGTGGAACATCATCTGAGATTTATTCAAGTGCTTCAAAGATTGGTGGAATTTCACCACACAGTGCTTCTCGTGTCTTTTTTCTACCATCCCCTCCCTGTATTATTCCATCCTCCACAACTTGCAGTTCTGATTTGCTTGTTCCCATTAACCATACTTCTACTTTGCATTCCTCCCATTCTCCAATGCTTGGGTTTACTCCTCAGTTGGGAGTTGTCAACAATTTAAGTATACCAACTGCTATACCTATATCACACCTTCATTTTTCAGCTGCACCACAGAATGCAATTAACCCGGAGACCATTAGGAGGCCTACAAAAGTTCGATGGGTTTTGAATGGTCCAGAAGGATCTTGGGTTCCTATATTCAATGAAGAGAAGCCTATTTTATCATGCAAGAAGGAAGGGGAAGTGGATGCTTGATTTCAATGACAGCAATGTGGATACATGCAATTGGTACTTTTTCACAGTATCTCCATCGTGCACGTTCTTTTCTGTCTCCTCAGTGTTTTCAAAGTAATTGTGGTGATAGTATGCTAAATTATAGTTTTCTTAGAATTGGATACTATTGTCCAAAGTTCGCTTTGAGTGACAAGAATAATTTGGCAGATCCAACTATCTTGCACTTTGATAGAATACATATATGTCAGTCAGAGTTCCTTGACTTTCATATTTACCTGTTACTCCATCTTTGTCATGAACACCTTTCCCTGCAAGTTAAAGTGCTTGTGCAGGTGATAGTGGTCAGTGCAAAGAAACGCTTTCCAGGAATGGAATACGTTTGGAGATATTTGATAAGAAATGGACTGTACAAATGGGATATTTTTCATTTACCATCTTTAGACACCCCTTTCTGAATTCTGGTTTGTAAGTCCTGTTTTGGAACATTGACCAGAGAATCATGATTCTGGATGAGGATGTGGGATGTGGCAATTTATTTTCTACCTGGAGAAAATTCTTTGTAAAAGAACATAGCATTCTAATTTCTAAGTAAATTGAACCAATCTTTTCCTGAGGATTTTGATTCTGGACAAACCTCCTACAAAGAGTTTTATGGAAGGAGTTGTTTTAACACATTTTGTCTTTTTCTAGTAGTATCCCTGAAAGAGTAATGTTAAGTTCCTAGACATGTGCTGGGAGGCTTAGAACACCAACGAATGAACTGGTTGAATTGCTTGAAGAAGTTGGGAGGGAAGTTGAGGAACATTGCACACAAGCTCCAGCTTTCCGAAATGGACAGAGGAACTGCAGTCTTTTCTTTTAAATCTGACTATTCATTACAAGAACACTTTGTTATGTGATTAAAGTGCCATATTTCTGGAATTTGATATTTTCATATTTTGCCACCATTATGTCTTCTCCTTTGGCTTAACATATGAATAATGCAAGTTTTGCATTTCACCATTGAGAATTTGAGGCTTAGTAGTTTGCACATGCTGGTGAGATGGATAAGCATTAAAATGAATAGTTGCACCAAGTATGTTAGAGAAAAATTTGTATATCTACACCTGACTGATAGGGTAGGTAGATTCTAGAACAGACCATTACATAGTGAAATTAATAATTTTCAGAATGAGTTGATTTCAAGCTGTAGAATTCTCTTCCAGATAGGTTTTTTGCTATTCTTGATCATGCTCCTCTGTTACCAAATGTGCTTTTTTCCAATATTTTACCTTTCCATTTTCTTTCAGAACTGCACATGGCAACTAGGTATTTGATATGACTCAATAATTTTTCAAATTACAGATGAAAACATGGACTGATGGAAATCTCTAACCAGCTCATAAGTCTGGAATATTAATCCTCGTGCTCTGGAGTAAGAAGCGGGGCAATGTGGAAGTTAATATAAGCATATACATTAGTTATATGACAATAGTGCAATGATCAGTTTACGGAAAGGATGCAGAGATGAGATTTTGAGTTTAGGACGAAGGGCCATTGATGATATTTTACGCATAGGTTAAAAGGGCAGAAATGAGATTTTATGATTTCCTCTATATAGAAAGATGAATTAAACTGAGTTATTCTCTCGTCCATCTCGAGGATACTCCCATGGTGTGACATACAAGACATGTTATAGACAAAACCTTTGATCCTGAGCAAACATTAAGGATGTTGTAATCTGGTTATTTTTTCTAACAATATCCAGGCTTGATAGAGGTGGTATGAAGGTGGTGATTTCAATAAATGTTGTACATTTGTTTATTTTTAGCTGTCGAAACTCAGAGTTGAAATGTAAACTTGTTCTTATTAGGTACTCTGCAATTTCAATTTAGCTTGGGAGGTCTGCACTGACTAATTACAAACTTTTTATTATTATAATTCGTTTGCTTATGATTAGGTCCTGGTGACCAAGGTTGATTTCCCGTCACCACCCTTCCCAAAACAGGGGTAGGTGAATGATGAAAGTGTATTAGTTAGCCTCTGCATGTCATGAAGAGAAGGCATGCCTTATATATCCAAGAATTTAACAAGATATAACTATATTGGAACTGTAGGGGAGGTACAATGTTTCAGTCCCGATGAAGCCTAATTAACCCTTAAACTGTCATCCTACTTGCCACTTTATTATTTAAATCCAAGGTTGGTACCATGCAATCTTTTGTCGATGAAAGATAACTTTACATGGAAATGAAAGACATTCAAGGACAGTAATCTAAAAATGTGCTTATAATGATATTCAAAGATGTTTCCTCTCAAGAAACACGTCTATACTTTGTTGGATCTGCTCTCCCACTTTTAGTACTTACAGTGATAACAAACTTCAAAGTTTTTTTATTACAGATAATGCATCTGGAGTCCTTGATCCTCTTTTCTTGTTATTCATTGGTTTGCTACATTTCTGCAATAGAGAAGCCTCCATATCAAACTAGTAAAGTCTATCGAAGTTTTTCGTTATTGAGTTAACCTCTATAAAGGCTCCCAACTACATGGGGCTTCAAATTATTGACAGAATGCATAATCACTTTAGAGTTAGGGTTTTTTGTGTTTATCAAATTTGTATTAATATGTTATGTCGGCAATTTTGTACTTGACTCTTCCGCGAGTGTATTTCAATCTTTAAATGTCTCTAGTTCTAAGGATTTGTGTCTCCCATTTAAAAGGTGTCGATTTGCTTTTGAAATAACTTAGATGTGGTACTCTATAATGAAATGTTCAAATAGTAATGTCTTTGGGAATAGGATTTGGACCATCATGTAACTCAATATTTGTGAAATTGAGGAGAATTGTCAAATTCAAGTTAGCATGACATTATTTCAACATATAGTGATAAGATAGGGATTCTTTTCAAGGCTGCAAAGATCTAAACATTGATATTCTACCCAATTTTTTTGACTCTATCCATCATAATTTCACAAATTAATTGTATTTAAATATTTTTCTCATTTAAAGGCTATAAACATAAATTGTAAAGAATGTTCCTTCCCAACAGAAAAACAAGACAGTCATAAGTTGCCCCACATTGGACAAGGCTGTCTTAATACAAATGGTATACAGACTGCTATTTTACCTATGATAGTTAACATTCTACTGTCATTCTCCATTCATTCGTACTCTATAATGCACATTCTCTAAAATAACAGCTCTTTTAGTGTCAATTGGATCTAGCTTGGGTGATTGAAAGGAGTGGTGTTATCCTCCATACCCAGGCTCATTTCCTGCAATTGACATGTTGAGTTCTTACTGAATATATTATTGTATCGGTCTTTACTCCTGAAGAATCTATTTTACCTTTTAGCTATGATAGTTACCATTCCACTGTCATTCTCCATGCATTCTTACTCTATAATGCACATTCTCTAAAATAGCAGCTCTTTTAGTGTCAATTGGATCTAGCTTGGGTGATTGAAAGGAGTGGTGTTATCCTCCATACACAAGATCATTTCCTGCAATTGACATGTTGAGTTTTTAATGAATATATTATTGTATCGGTCTTGACTCTTGAAGCATATCTATTTTACCTTTGGGTACCTTCCTCAGATTGTGTAGAAGTGCGGGTTTCCTTTAGATATCTATTTCATAGAGAAAAAAAAGTCTTTTAGTGTTAATAATATTAATAATTATATTAAGAATTTTGACAAATTAACATCATTTCACATGGAATACTTCTACTTGATTCCATAGGGATTATAAATATATTTACCGCTCTATAGCATTTCTTCCTCAATTTGAGAGACAATTTTGGTATCTCAAGCAACTATATTGCAAACACTCTACATTACATGCATGCATGTACGCTCAAATTCTATAAATGTTTAACTATTTATTGCTAATAAGCCTTCTTAGTGAAGGAACTTTCTAGTAGGTGGAACCTTTTAGTAAGTCTTCTTACAAATATTGCTTCACACTATAGAGACTTTGTAATAGGTGGAACCTTCTAGTAACCCGTTTTACAAATATTGCTTTCACATTATATCTACTTTATTGGCCTTAATTAATATAGATGGCCTCAATACATAACAATCTATCTATTAATGGGGTTATGATAGGACCATAACAAACCATGAAATGAAACATAGTATCATATTCATTACCAAAGAGTTGTAAGATTCAATAAACAATTTAAACTTCAAAGGTAGGTTCAAAGTTCAAAATTAAAAATTTAACTATCATATAATGTTTACAAAATAGGCCATAATAAATATTAAAGGCAAAGTGCCATCTACTAAGTTTTCCTCAACTGCCATTTTTTTATGATCTAGGAACAAGAGTAGGAACAACTAGAAGTGTATGTGGTACTACTGCAAGGCCCCCCACAATGTTGGATGTTGTGAAGATAAAGGAAAAGCTCTTGCACTTGGAAACCTGCTGGTGGTTGAGTGTGGTGTCTCTATTGTATGAATGTAATCACCATCATGATCACCCAATAGTTCATCCTCCAAGAAATTCATAGCTATGGCTCCATCCTCCAAATCAACCTCCTCTAGATTTTTGTCCAAAGTCAAATATGTTCTATCATTCTTGGTTGCATCACAATTATGGGACAAAAACCTGAAGTTGTATAGCACATAAACCAAGATTTATGTTTGATCTACATTCAAGCTCTTTCTCTTCATGTTGTGGATGAAGATGTAGGTGATCCAACATCACTCTATAGAAGAAGTGGCCTTGGAATCCCTGAGACATGTTGAATAGCCCTATAACTAGTGTAATGGGATAGTGATCCCTTTTGGGGAAACCTCGCATGCATTATGTGTTCACTAGAGTCCCAATATGGAGGCTTCTTGGTCAACCTATGTTAGAGCGCTAAAAGGGAACTGGAGGCCACTCAAGGAAGAAGGGGGTTTGTTCCTTGTGATGTGCGTGTTGATGGGGTATGGGTGTTGGGTATTGGGACATATGCGGATGGCGTTTCTGCACTATTGGGTTGTATGAGGGAAGTGGTTGGGTTAGTTGTGAAGAGCTAGAAAAGTTGCAAAGCATTACCCTTGTGGATTGATAGCCCTCGCTCAAGGGTGCCCTCTCCTGTAGAAAGATTAAGTACATTGGAGTGCCTTTGGATAGGAGGAATGCCTAAGTCCTACAGACAGTTAAGCCTTCTTGTTAAGATAAGTAATCATATTTGTGTTTATGATTTGCTTCTTTTATTGTAATGATTCCATATTTATTAGTTGTTCGGGAATGTATTTATTTTTTAGCTTATGATTATGCATGAATGTATCATTGATTGGAATTGTATGTTGCATTCATGTAGATTTAGTATGCATAATTTAGTTGTATAATTGTATGGAAATTTGGGTGAACACAATGGTTTGTATTTCGTTGTGTAAATTGCAATATGTATGGATTCTATTGTAAAATATTTGGATGTAATTTATCCATATGAATTTATTTATGTGTGTGGGTGGACGTTATTGGAACATCAAATCCATGTATGTAAGTGTAATTTATATTTGAAATTTAACAAAATTCAAACTCGTGATCAAATAGAACAATTGCGTTATGTATCAAAGTTCAACAATAGAGCTTTTTTTTTTTCAGTTTACAGATGTTAATTTTTCAGTCTCGGGAATAGAATGAGTTCCTCGTCATCTCAAAGTGCCACCTCAGTGATTGGGGAAGTGACATGCTTAATGACCACAACCTTATTAAAGTCTTATTACAAGGCTAGTCAAAGGCCTGTTATCAATGCCTTAGAAAATTTTCTGATGTGAAAATATGGATGTGTTGGATGGAAGGTAATACCTTTGCACCCCATACTCTACACAAAGAGTAAGGAAAAATATGTTACGAAAAAAGGATAAGGCAAGATGAAAGCATGAAGCTTAGGGATATGTAGTGTTGTCGGTATGTGTAGATCTTGATGAGTCCTATTTGCTTCTACATTTTGTAGATGCTAGGTGTGATATCGAGCTTAGGCTCTGTGGATATTTGAGCATGTGGAGATTGGACCATGCAAAAGTTTTAAGGGAGGATTTGAGCTTGCACTTTGCACTTTGCACTTCACACTTCATACAAAGTATTGTAATATACTTAAAATCGGAAATTCAGAGCAAAAATAGAAAAACAAAAGAGAGAATAGATAAAATAGATTCCTATGTACACTTTCTCCTTCAAGGGGAAAACCTCCAAGAGAAAAGTTCAAATATAACAATAATTCTTAATTAAACATTACATAGATTACTACTCTATATACAGTACCTCAATATCCAAATCCCTAACTACTTGTGGTCCCACTATTAATGAGGTTCAACGGCATAGGCGTCTTTATTCAATTAAGAAGGCCCTTTTACATTAAGACACTACCTACTAACTAAGTAATGGGCCTTATGTCCTTGTATATTAATATTCTAGGGTGGTTAGGTTGGGACTCGAACATGCCCTCCCCCTTCAAAAGTGGCATTGTTTTCATGGCTGGAGATGGAGAATTGTCGTAAAAGGTCTAACGATTCCCAGGTAGCATATTTTGGATACATATCCTTCCTCTTGTTTAAAGATTCCTATAATGTATGTTGGCATAAGTGATGCTCTCATGTGGCCAAAACAACTTTTAGTTGGATCCAAATGGATCCTTCTTCATCGAGTTCTCGTAATGTAGTATGAACTTGATAATTCTGATCCACACCCTTTTGCAAACAAGACACGTGAAATACTAGGTGGATCTTGGAGTGCGTTTGGAGCGCTAATTTGTAAGCCACCTTACCAATGTGATATGATCCATAAAAATTTGGTGAAGAGGTGTTGGAGAGATGGTGAATGTTGGGATCCTCTTGAAGTCGCTTGATGAGCTTATATGTAGTAGCATCGGTGAGCCATTCTTGTCATGCTTCTTCTAACCATTCATGTACTGGAAAAGTTAAGGAAAAGATAACCGGTTCCCTCTTCCTCACATTTCCTTAGCAAAGCATCTACCACAACACTGTCTTTTCCCTTTTTGTTGAAAATCCCATAATCATCTCCAAACATTTTGATGACCCATTTATGTTGGTCTAGGGATGACAACCTTTGCTCTGGAAAATACTTCAAGCTATGGTGATCTGTATTGCGCTGGAAACGTTGACGTATGAGATATTTTCACCCTATGTCCACTGCATGTAGAATAGCCATCATTTCTTCCTTGAAAGGTAGACTTGCTCAAATTCTTGTCATACAACTGATTACTAAGGGTTATCCATTTTGCATCAAGACTGTACCTGGACCTTTTCTAGAAGCATCACATTCCAATACCACTTGGGATGAATATGTTCTAGTGCTGGGACGAATGACTCCTGCTTTAGGTATCTCTTGAGTGATCTTTTAAATTTCATTCTTTTGTGCAAATAAGTGCCTAATTTGGGCATACATTTGTTGGTTGACTACCTAGAATCAAGGGTATACAATTGTGCTCACATATAGATGTGGGTAAATCCTTTGTTGTCTCCAAGACCTGCTGATGTTTGCCTAAAACATTTTGCAAGTCAAGATGGATTTCTGGTATGGTGTTATTTAAAGATTGCATGGCATGGAAGTGAGCAATAACTCCTAAATGGCCTTTTTTAAATCATTTTTCCATCCCATGAGAACTTATAATTTCAAGGAAGCCTACCTATATCCCTTTGAGGATGTGAGTATGAGAGTCCTGAGTAAAATTCGGGTATATTTACTTGAAGTCCATGTTAAATGGTCCCAATGTGCATAGCCATTTTTCCCCTAAAACTATATCACAATCACCCATGTCCATGGCCAACATATTATTTTTGAGATAATAGTCACCAAATTGGAGTTTTACATTCTCACAATACCTCCCAAATTTCATCATCCTAACATTGGCTATCATAATCTAAAATTTGGGCACCTGGTGGACATAACAATAGATTTCATTAGTTACTCATTGGTGATTAAAGTTGTGGGTGTTACCACTATCAACCAAGAATACCACTTTTTGGTGCTTGATGTAACCCAAAATTTTCAAGTTTTGTGAGAATGAAATACTCAATAAAACATGAAGGGAGATGAGTGGTTCTTCTAGATGGACTCCAAGTTCCACCTCTTCTTGCATTGGAGGGATTTGGTCATCAGCCTCAAACTAGGGGCATCTTTCCTAATGATGTCTTTGGAATGGGTGTGAGCAGTCACATCAATTTGAAATCATTTTTGTTCTTTACATTTATGACCTGAAGCATACTTTTCATCACAATTATAGCAACTTACATCTTTGTTAGTTTTTCATTTCTGCCAGAGACAATCTGTGTACTTTCAAAGAAGGCAAAGTGATTATGCTTGAGTAATTGACCGATGTAGGGAATGAGAGGGGAATGAAAGAGGATTTGTTAGTATTATAATTAATCATCATCTCTACTTCTAGAGCCTTCTAATATGCCTCCAACTCGATAGCATTATGTTGCATCTAACTTGTTCTCTAATCACCTCCTTGAGTCCACATATGAAACATTATTTATAGAAAGAATATGTTAACTCATCTGTATGGATCACTAATTGTCCAAAGGTTAAGATAAAGTCTGTGACTAAGCCAATTTGGCACAACTTGGTAAGCCACCCTAAATAGTGTGTATATTTCTTGTAACGAGCATGGATAGATTTAACAAACGGATTCCAAGTGTTATATCAACCATAGAATTTTTTATGCCACTATGGCCATTGCCATCTTTCTAGCTCCGGACATAAGACCCCCAACTTAAGTTTCATCATCTCAGCAGTGATGTTATGGTAAGTGAAGTAATGTTCCATCTAGGTGACCCATCCTGATGGGTTAGAAACATTAAACTTATTGAGGTCAACTTTAGGAAAATGATGACATGTGTTATTATCCATGGAGGGTGAGAGAAGAAGATAATATCATATCCAAACTGCAATTTGCAAAGCATAGTTGAGTAATAATACACAAAATCTTTGTCTAAGAGTGTACAATTACTATTTGTAATAATTCACGAGAATAAAAGGAAACAAACAAAGGCTATTTCTTGCCAATTTTCCTAAAATGGTTTTTCAGGTTAAAAATCTGTATTATTACCATGTATGTTTTTTTCTTCACTACTATTTTCTTCATTTAACGTATAGTCTAAAATTAAATATGTAAGAGTGATTTTTATAAATAATGAAATATTAAATATAGATAAACAATTTTATTTCCACAACATTATTTAAGTTCCATGTTGGTGAATTAACTTAGCCACAGGTTGAGTAATTATATATCAAATACCCTAAATCCACACTAGGTAAGCCCTCCCTGAAAAATATGGTGGAAATTTTGGCCTCACCTTAGTGTTACGGGTATCAAGAAGTTACCCCAAGTCATTGACAAGGATGATCCCTCATGGGGCCCAATGACACTAGAAGTTTTTCAATATAGACTAGGACTCGTGAGTTACTCCAACCCATTGAGCAAGACAAACCACCAAAACCTAGTTTCAAAGGGAACAAAGGACTCATGAGTACCAAAAGAGAGCACCTCCACCAAAAACTACGTGACACATGAAAACAAAAACCCCCAATATAACAAAGGGTCCTTAGTGATATTTTACAACCTGTTGTGGAAAACATTACACAAGTACATTCTTCCACTTGGTAAGGGGCTAAGCCTTGTAGGTTGCTGCAAGGCCTCAGTCCTTGGAGCCCCTTTTGATGGTTGATGGTATTCCTCCAAGTGATCTTGCAAGATATTGTTAGTGTAGTTGCTATGAATATTATATGTATGTTAATTAAAGTTATTAATTATTAAGTGAAAGGGTGTAACCCTTCACTATACACACTCAAGCCTATAAAAGCGAGCCTCATTGTAAATTATTAATCATCTTCTTATCTATTAAAAAATATCTATATAAGTTCGTCTATCAATGGCTTATTTGATTTACCAGGTCTTTTGGTAACTATTATTGTGTGAGCGAATAGTTTTTCGCTGCATTTGGTATCAGAGCAGCTCTTTCCTCGAGCCTCATTGATCCCAGGCTGGTAGCCATCCTCTCAGAATTTCTGAACTGCTTAGTCTTTGACCAGATATCGGGCTCTTGGCCCTCTTCTTCACATACCCTCCGTTTGCAACTCCTCCATCGCCCCTCTCCCCATTCACTCCTCCCACAACCAACTCCACGCTCACTCTCCTTCCATCGTTCACCTCTCCCAAACGGCTCCATATTTCCGTTGCGTTTTACTCCCACTTCCCGCGCCCTACTCCCTCCGCCCTCTGCCACCGCCGCCTTCTCCATCTTCCCGTGCTCCCAACCCCGCACTACTGCTCCCCCCGTTCCAGTCTCCCCTGCGCTCTTCACTCCCACCATCCCTCACCTCCGCCTAGCATTCCCTTCCTTCACTCCTGCGCTCGTCATCTCCGCTCTCGTCACTCCTCCCTCTCATCCGCTGCTCCTACTCCTGCATCCCTTCCTCTCTCATGATCCCTTCTCTCCACGCCACCACCTTCCATTCAGCACCGGCCCAAGCCGTTGCGCCCCAATTCCACTCATGTGCTATCCCATACATGCCCCCTCCCTCGCGGCTCCACCCCCCTCCCACACTTCTCTTGTGCACCACCCTGCTGCGTGCTGCCACCTCCAACACTGCGCATCCCCTCTCTGCGCACTGCCTCCACTCCCCATCTCGCCAGCACACTCTACCGTCCACCACCGTGCCTCCTCTCATCCGCGAAACACCCCCGCAGCTTCCCAACTGTTGTGCCCTTGCATTCTCCTGCTCTACGCCAACCACCACCTACACCTCCTTCCCCGCCAGCTCTGCCTCCCTCCCTGCCAACCACCTCAACCCTAAACCTGCAACCAAAAACAAAACAAAAAATATTATAATAATATTAGAAAAAAACATATATATAATAATACATTATTATTATACATATATATATTTTTAACAAGACTATTAATAATAATTATTATTATTTCAAAAAAAAAAAAATTTGTTTTTCCAATAAATCAAAACAATAAAGAAGATTGTCTTTGGGCCCAAAAGGAAGACAAAATCAAAGAAAAGGGAAGATCTTCTATAACCGAAAAGAAGACATTAAAACAAAGCCAAGAAAAACAAAAACCAGAAGTCCAAGCAAAACTCCTTATTGTCAAAGAAGTCGAAGAACGCTTATCACCGAAGAAATCAAAGTCAAGGATAGTTATTTATCATTGAAAAAGTCAAAGTAAAGGAAGGCTTATCAAGAAGTCGAGACGCGTTAACGACAAGGATGTCCAAATTTAAGAAAGACTCATCAAAGAAATCAAAGAAGATCATTCCACCGTCGAAGAAGACAGAAACCATGGAAGCCGATTTGCGAGAGAAATTAGAAGCCAAGTTAAAGCGCTATCGAAAAGACAATGAAGAATTACGAGACATTAATACACAATCAGAAGTAAAGATTGAACTACATAAGATACAAGAACGGTTCAATGAACAAACAATGTTCAACCAGAAAAATCACATAGAAAAATTATGTGCGCAACTCAAGGAATTAAAAGATGAAAGTGATTTCAATCAGAGATTGAAAAATCAAGATATAAAGAAGGAAATAAATAATTACGAAGCAGAAATAATACGCTTGAACAAAATCGTTAGCGACAAAGATGAAGAACTAATGCAGTTACGACATAAATTAGAAGGTCAAGAATCAGAGGTCGGCCAGTGTCGACAACAGATAAAAGTTCTTCAACAACAAAATGACGACTCTAAAAAGACACATAAGTCAGAGATCGCGAAGAGTAATAAAGCATTATCTAACAATGCTGAAGAAATTTTTAGAATAAGAAATCATAACAAGATACTAGTCACAAAAATTAAGAAGTTGAAAAATAGCCGGAAGATAGAACAATCTATGGATGACATTGAAAGGAAACTTCTAGACAAACAGGAAGAAAATAGTTGTATCAGAAGTCATAATGAAGATCTTAAGGAACAACTTAAGACATCTGAAGATGACAAAAAATCACAAGTCGAATTGATTAAGAAGTTTCAAAATGATAATAAGCAGTTAGAAAACAAGTTGGAAAAGATACAGAACAAAAGCTTAAATTCTCAAGAGACGAAAATACAACTTCCAACTCAGATCAATGCTCTAAAGGCGACATTCGTAAACGAAAATGATATTGCGAAAGTTCCCTATCGACACCCCAACCATAAAAACCGATATTTGAAAAAGTGGGAAATGTCAAAAGATAATGGTACTAATGTGATCAAATCTCCTAACGACACATCAGTAGGGAATCCCATCAGTCCACAACAAATCAATTTGGGATGGATTGATCCGTCGATGTATCAGAAGTTATGCTCTACACTTAGCAGTTCGTATCGACATGTTTCATCAGCCATGACATCGCAAAGAACAATGCGACAAAATTATAAGGCTTTGAGGACAAAGCCTTTCTAAGAGAGTGGCAATGCTATGAATATTATATGTATGTTAATTAAAGTTATTAATTATTAAGTGAAAGGGTGTAACCCTTCACTATACACGCTCAAGCCTATAAAAGCGAGCCTCATTGTAAATTATTAATCATCTTCTTATCTATTAAAAAATATCTATATAAGTTCGCCTATCAATGGCTTATTTGATTTACCAGGTCTTTTGGTAACTATTGTTGTGTGAGCGAATAGTTTTTCGCTGTAGTAGTTCACATTCAAACATGAAAATATTGATAAAAATAAGATGAAAGAGATGGTGGGAGAATGAAAACTCCAACAACCACCAAAGATATGCTAAACCACTCTTGTATTTCCCAATGGAATAGTTGTACAACACCTAGGAGGTATGGGCTTCAAGGGAAGCCAACAATATCCCTTAGGGAGGCCTTTCTTGTCCAAACTAAATGCTAAGTAAATGGTAGAACAATGGAGAGAAACACTTACCCCTTGATGGAAGGTGGCAAGGGAGCTTGAAAATGCTCACAATGGTAGGAAATGGCGGGCTATGAGGAAGCTCCAACTCAAATCCAGCAGCATAACCTTTCTCACATTTATCTCTACAAAAAGCATACCAATGGATTCTTTTTATAGGCCAAGAGGTGACCAACAAACGATTAGATCCAAATGTGAACTCTCCTCCTTCATGAACTAGTTCCAAGGTACACATGGAGGGATGATTAATGCCACCAAGTGTGTAAGTTGTCAAATTCTGATCCCTGGGGAGGATTGAGCGTTTAATGCGTCGCTGGGGTGAAGTGGTCCCGTCATTTTGATAGTAGCGCGATTGTCGAAGGAAACGTCGCGCGGGTGTAGTGCAGGCATTGTTCAGATAACCTTCTCTATAGCACGGGTCACTTGTGTAATACCAGCGCTACCCTTTGTTTTGGCTGTTTCTGAGAACTTGTGGGCTCATGTTGTGTTTCGGATCTGTTGGGGATGCATGTGGTGAGATGCATTCTTTATGTTGATGACACCTTACTGGATGAATCGTCGAAATGTCGCATGTGTGCGAATTTTAGGTGTTAACACAACCAATGATGTTGATGGCACACCAAGGACATGAATGGGGACCCTATGGTTATCAGTGGGAATACTGGGATATGCAGTATAAACAGAGGGTAAGTAGTGTCTATATGCCAGTTTCAGAATGATACATGTGGTAGGGTGCATGATCCCTATTGTTAGAGCTTGGAGTCTTATTTTTATAATGGAGGAACAAGAGGCTCCATATTGTCCTAATCGCAGTCCGGCACATACAACACACATACCCAAGTGTAGTAAAGGGAATAACCAAGATATTGACAATGCATAAATTGTATAACCAAAACATCGTGTACCTGTGGGGTACTTGGATAGGAAAATAATGTCCCAGTGACATAAATGGAAATCAATATTGGTTGGTTCCATGTCGAAGACATCGAAGTGTTGGTTGTCGTGGTGCGAATGGTTTTGGAAACGGAGTTACGGTTTCTTCATGGCATCAGTTGGAAGTTTGGGTCAAATGAGTATAAAATAGGGGTGGGGCCCACTTTTCAAAATCATTTGTACTTTGTGCCACCGACCTCCTAGAAAGAATTTCGAGTGTTTCTGGGAGATCCGGTGCACCATTCGTCAAGCCGCAAGTTGCAGGTATGGCTAAAATTTGCACTCTTTAATTTTATTTCGGTATACCTAGGGTTAGGGATCCCCTTGTTGGCTAGGGGTCGTTTTAATGTTTTTAGGGCTACCATGCAGGATTTTGAGAAAATCTCGTGTGGTAGCACAGGAGTTTTGGAAAATCTCACGCTGTCATAGCGCGAGGTTTTCCAAAAATTGCGCGTGAAGTAGCGTGCTCACTAGCGCGGAAAATATGCACTGTACTGCGTGTAGCGCAGGATAAATATGCTTCGACTGTGCGTTGGTGTTAGCGGGACTATTCCTCAAACAGTGCCACGGCATGTGCGACCGAGCTATATATCTCCCGCGCGCCGGTTCTACGCGGATGAATAGTGTTTTGGCTGAACTATGCGCTGATATGTTGCAAAATGTCTCACTACGTGCAGACCTTTTTAGAGAAAGTCGTGGTAACGTTTTTTTACAAGTTTGATGGGTGATCATTTCCTTGTGCAGATGGTTGTTGGTTAGTGATGGTGCATGCTTGAGATGTGTAATGGAGAGAGGGGGAGTATGATGCCCTCCAAGATATTATGTTGGCTGATCGATCCGCGACTAAGGCCTTACACGATGCTGGGATCTTGAAGTTTTTTAAGAGCCCTCTAATGTGGTTGGTCGATTACCTTTTGTGGCGGCTACTGGACATGTGGGACCCTGATCGCGGAGTGTTCCATGTGGGTAGAGAGGACCTAAGTATAACTACTCAGGATATTTATTGTTTGATGGGATTGAATCCTTGAGGGGTGAGGGAGCCTCTCCCTTCTTAGCTGGTGGGGGAGACGATCCATACTTTAGTGGATCGATACTGCGGTGGTGACCAAAGTTCAGTGAAATTTGGTGGTGTGTTGGTGAGCCATCTGAGGGCTCTACCGGTGGAGGATGTGGAGACAACTATTGTACGTGTGTTGGGGGCCACATCCCCCAACCAAGTTACAGGAGGCCAGCGCCAACTAGTGGAGAGGGTGATGGCTGGTTAGCCTGTGGTGTGGGGTTCACTGATGCTGCAGTTGATGATGCATAAATGTCATATTTACGACGGGGTGTGGGGAGGTGCACCTTTTTCTTCGGCAGCGTACTGTGCTCCTATTTATTTAAGCGATATCCGTCCTTGAGGCATAGATAGTGGTGCCACCGAGGGGACCACAAGAGTCGCGGATGGCGTTTTGGGGGCGTATTATTCCTCGTGTTGGGGGCGGGACCATGGGGGCCTATTATACGCACCAGGTGCTGGATGTCTAGGAGGACCACATAGGACGGGTGAAGAGGCACCCTTGGACCAGTATGGATTTCCGAGGGGATCTGTAGCTTCCTGTTCTTGCTGATGGTTTCGACGCTACTGGTATGTTTTTATGATTATGTACTTTTCGCATATATATTAGTACATACTTTTATTTCTGTACATTCATGATATACATGTTTATTAGGTACTGATGATGGTTTCATCCTCTGTGATGCATATGTAGGTCCTATGATGCCACCTCGGAGACATAGACGGAGGCGATATCATCCAGCCGCTGGGGATTGACAGGCCATTGGAGGAGTAGGTGCAGCCGAGGGTGGTGCTTCCAAAGCAGGAGGAGCCGGTGTTCAAGGAGCTGGGACAAGGGGGGCGACTGCTAGAGGCCGGATGGCCATTGTGATAGCCTACTTAGAGCGACAGTTTGGTGGGTTGTTGGTTGTGGTTGATGAGCGGGATTGGGCCGACCTCGAGGATAATGAGGTGGACCTGACACTTCACCTACCAATGGAGTGTGGGCCAGCTTAGCGGTAGATCATGCGATGGGTCATAGTTGCTTGTCATGTGGAACATGAAGTGCAAGGAGGAGCGGCCCTGCCTCCATGACAGAGGCTGTGGCAGGGACCCAGTGTCAGCGTGAGGGGAGGCTGTGCGTCCACTGGCTATTCTGGGACCCCGAGATCCACCAGCTAGCGGGGCAGCTTGATTATTTTTTGTTCACGGATGATGAGCCCCATTTTGTATTTATACATTTTTTATAAGCCTATGGGAAGCGGTTTTTTTATGTATCCCCCATAAGGTTTCTATTTATATGCCCCATGAGGGCCATTTTTTTATGATGATATATATATACCATTTTTGCAGCACATGATGTATGCGTCTCTATATGTATGTGATGTATGTGTATTAATTTGATTTATGTTTTCTATGTGTTGATGTGATGCATATGTAGTGGTTGATACTAGCATATTTGTTTTTGGCATGTATTATCGACTGTAGGACTTGTGATGATGAGATATATGTATGTGTAGTCGTAGGTGAAACACATAGACATATTTACGTATGATTGGTATGCAGGGTTATGCAGTTGGGTGATGTACTAGGTGCCAATTCAATACCTCATTGGCGATGGAGCTAGAGAGTGCATTGGCATTTCTCGATATATGTGTGAAATTTATGGTTTCAAACTATCGAATGAGAAGGAACACGTGCAGAAACTTTTGGAAGAGGAGTGAGTTGCAGACCCGGAATATATTATTCAACTGCGATACAAAAAGTTGGGAGTCGAGGTGCACGTGTAAATGGTGAATTCCTAGGTGTAAGGCATTGCTTAAGATACCTATTACGACATCGTACTCTGTTTGGTTGTTTGTTAGTGCCCCCAAGCATACTCTGCCATGTGGTGAAGTGTATGGGAGGGGGGATATATAACCTAGGCAATAGACGCTAGATGTTTGGACCATCGACTGGAACCGTTTGCATAACCTATGTAGGTGTCCATTGGGGATGCCATCTGCATTTGAAGAAGAGAGGTAGTTTACTTTCTTAATTCGAGAGTGTCAAACGAAAGTAAATTTTTTTACACAAAATAAGAATATCAACGATTGGTGTTGGATGTCTTATTTGTGTTGAGGGGGTACAAACCCCCTATTTTGGTTGTTAATTTTTTGGGAATGCTTGCTGGTGGTATGCGTACTCGATAGAAGATGGGGAATCACTGCAAGTAGGGACACTGGATAAAGGAGATTCAGCCTCGATGGTGTCTGGGAAGGTTGGTACTACCTTATTGGTTGGTGATGCTTGTAGGGTTACGCAAGGTGTTTGTAATTGATCTTGCATTCTCATCCGTTTAAGATAAGTTTGTCGTTCGGTGCACAAAATGCGGCACTGAAAGGAGTAATGGGTGGTCTCTCTACAAGATCGACAAGGTCTTGGTACATGGGGACAGAAGCCTTCTTGGTCTTCTTGGGCGTTGGTTTGCTCCATTATGCATGTGATAGCACTAGGAGGGAGCATTTGGGTGGAGTTCCCACATGACGAGCATTCATTGTGTGATGGTGTCATTGTAAGTTTAGATGGGTCTTGTGACATTACAGGTTCTACCATGTTTTCTACAGTTGGCGCAACTTCTGTAGGCGGGGTGACTGATGGTGCCACCAATGTGGTGATCACATTAATGGATGCTACTTCTTGGTGTAAGAATGAGGGCTCCTCAATTGTTACTTGAGTTAGACATATTGTTCCTAACGCCTCTCGGTATTGAGGGAGTTTGGGGCAATGGTGCATATAGTTCCCATGCTGAGCACATATGAAACATGCATGATTTGTATGCAATGTTTTGGACTTAGTTGTGGGAGAGGGAGGTGTGCCCCCTTTCACCACTTGTAGATCGTGGGTGATGCTAACGGGGGTGTTAATAAAATTCCTTAGCTCTGGGAGAGTAGGACATGATGAATATGGTTTTCTATGATTTTCATTGATGACAAACCATTAATGACAAAGGCATAATGAAGGTTGATGATATGGACAAAAGAAGGTTGATGACATGGCAGCTTGGATGACAAAAAAAGTCACAAATAATGATGACATGGCATGAAGAACCTTGGATTTGGGCATTGGAGCCATTGGACCACCTAATGGGCCAAATGACCCATTATGTGGTCATTTGTTTCTTAATGGGGTCATGGAGCCCTTGGAAGTGGTCATGATGATCCTCTTGCTTGAAAAGGCTTGGGACTCACACACATAATGATGATGATGCCCTCACTTGCATGTGTGGTTGAAACGAGGATAACCCTATTGAAGAAGTCTTGTTTGACTTAATGAAGCCCTTGATGTCCTTGGAAAGCATTTTGATTAAATACTAAATGATAGCCTTGGAAGAATTCTTGAAACTCTTGAACCCACATACCTGTAGCTTGTTAATGGTGATAAATGGTCATTCATATGGTAAGATGGCTATTGACAGAGGTCTATTGAAATGTTGATGAAGATGGAGCTCATGGAATTACCTTGACACTGTCATGTCCCAAATTTTGCATTGGGTCACAATAGCTTAATCCCATTGGTCATATTCATGAGAGTTTGTCAAATTGATGCTAAGGGTCAAAATATTGCCTAGGAGTAAAATTACTAGTTTCCTAGGTTGAGGGTGGAAGCTTTGGAATTTATCATAAGGAGGATAATAAATGATGTTTGCACATTAGAATGACATAAATATTTAATAAAGGAGCTAAATAAATATATACAAATGAAAATCAAAGTGGCATTTGATCATGAACACACATGGAGGAAGTGGGACCCACATATGGCTAGATTCTCCCCTACACTTGACATCATTCTCTCACCAATCCGAATTCAAGGTGAATGGTAACATACTTGGGGGAGTTCAAAAGGTATTATTCATTGCATGACTCATCCAAGGTCGAAATGTAGAGTAAGAGTAACTCCCATGGAAGAGGAAGAGGCAATTTGGAGCTAGTGAGACACTTGGGCTAGATTCCCTAGCTCTATGACAACAATGATGAAGATGCTATGACACCTATGACACAAATCAGACCTAAAGGCTAACATATGACATACATGACATGTCAGGGCTAAAAATAGCCTCCAAGAGGGCGCTCAAGGGAGTTAGGGCAGCTAAGATGCTTCCACATGTGATTTGGTGGAAGTGGGAGACTAGGAATTGTTGTACAAGTGGCGTTCTTTGGAATCTCTTCCCAACTTGAGTTGGAATGAGTCTCTTGGAAGGAATTCGACCCATGGAGGAAATTAGAAGTTTATAAATGTCAATAACAAATAATGAAACCAACTTTTGATCATTTGAGAAATTTGCAATTGCATTTGTGAAGAGGGAGAGCTAGTGGATGACTAGTTTCTTGCCTTAGCCAATTTCGAGGGTGAAAGATTCTCATCCAAGTTGGTAATTGGAAAGAAAATTCAGACCTTTAATTTAGAGATTTAATGGAGTCATTTGTTGTAGGTGTAAGCTACAGGGAAGATCATGGTTTCTTCTAATGCATCACATTCTCTCAACCATTTCCAGTTTTGAAGGCATATTCTTGCTCCTTGAGAGAGGGCGTTTTTGGTGAGCTATTGTACTCTTTGTGGGAGCTTCTAATGCCCCATTTATTTTTTAATATGAATTAAATACTCTGTTTTTCATCTCCAGAAATTTTCAGGTCGAAATTCCAAGTAAAAATGTATAAATCTCATTTTTAACGAAAGAACAGTGCCATTCCCCCACTACCTTGTTGTGAACCAATGTAATATTGATGGATTCAAATGGATAAGTAAAATACTGATGGTTTATTGATTAATGGAATTTTATTTATGTATTATAAAAGTTTCATGTTCAGTACTCAAGAATTTGAAGTCATTTTACTCAGTTTATTTACATTTGGAGAAGATTTGGTGCCATTTCCCCAAGAGTCAAATTAGTGGTTTTTGTTGTTGTTTGGGAGAAATTTAGAACATAATTAATAACTAATTAATGGTGCATATGAGACCTTAATAACATACTTGAGACATACCCTACCTATTTTCATAAATTCGAGTGGGTTTGGAGGCATTTGGGAATCCATTTTCAGTACTTACCCCAGGGGGATTTGAACCCCAAATTACTAGTAAAATTGCATACTTGGTACATAATCTTAAGAGAGTTTGAATAGGTATTTTGGTGGCCATATATCATCCCTGAACATTATATTCAATACCTAACATCATTCATACACCTTCCTTGAATATTTGAAGGCATTTGGAGCCAATTTGAGACTTAGAGACCAATACTAGTCAAAGGGAAATTACTAGTAAAGTTCCCTACATTGGTCAGAATCGAAAGAGGATTTGAAGAAGTATTTTAAAGGTCCAAAAGAATCCCTGAAACACATAATTATGTTCTAACATCATCCATATACCTTCTCAGAAGATTTGGGAGCAATTGGAGCAATTTGGCGACCTAGAGCTCAAAACTAGTCAAAGGTCGAACTAGGGAAAAAAAGTGAAAATTTGTCATTTTAATAAAATTCCTAACAAGGAACATTACAGACACATTGAAGAGAAATGTTTTAAATAAACTTGTTGGAGGTCATCTCCAAATAAAATTAAAAGAAATATTACATCTATTTTATGAGAAGTCGGCTCAGATTAATTTAAATAAAGTATATAATAAGTAATTAATTTTTTTTGAGATGTCAGCTCAGAAAATTAAGTGAAAAACCAGTATAAATACCCAGTCAACGTTTTCCTTTAGATGAAAAAAAAGTAAGAAGTTCGATTTAGCTCTGATTTTCGGGTACTGTAGCAGCTACAGTGGACTGAAATTCGGTGGTCTAATATTTGTATATAGTTCATTAATGTAGCCATAATAAAGGTCATTTTTAGCTCAGAAATTCGGGTATACTATCCACAGGAGAAACAACTAACCTCTATACAAATTTCGGACTATCTCCTTTGTAAAATTTTGGGCTACAGCAAAGATAAAATTCAGGCTACAACAGAGACAAATTCGGGCTGCTGCTAGGGTGGTTTCCTTTAAGATTTTCAGGTTGTTCCACGTTGATTTCAGGCTGATTGTAACTCTACTCAGGTATGCACAGTGTAACTTCAAGTGACCAGACAAATGACAATAAATTGGGGCAGCGTGTGAATGGAGGACACCTACATGGTCTGTATTTTGTAGGCAGCCTGTGTGTAGGAACTTTGATGTTCATATAACATCACAAAGTAAGTTGACTATCCAGAAAGGTGGTAAGTCACCTCAAGATCCTTATCTCTGTGCATATCATTACATAGTCAAGAAGCACTTGATTTCTTGAAGGCATATTCAAGATCATGATATCGTAATGGGAGTATGAAGTTGACTAGTTCGATGGTGTTCTTTGACCCAGTGGACTGGACAAGGTGACTATACTGTATTGACTGAGTTTAATAACTAACATATGGCATATGCATCACAACAAATGTTAGAAATATGACACCTTGATGTTAGACATGATGTATATGTTCTAATTCTTGGAGAAGACCTTTTGATGATTGGCTTGAGCAACCTATGAACGTAACCTGATGTCTAGACTTGAGTAGATGATTGTTTGGGCATGAGTTTATAATTAGGAGCAGATAATGAGTGATTGGTCATATGAACAATTGTTTGAGCAGTTGACAACAGTTGACAATAATGAGCAGAAGTTGAAGGAATATGCAGACCTTGGAAATATGGGAAGACCTTGAAGATATGTGCACATTCAGTTGATGAGCAAACCTTATTGAAATGACAGAACTATTTGACAAATGAAAAAACTGAGGATAGACTATGGACAAGTAGAAGACATGACTGTGATAAGTTTATGAGCAGACATGACTGTGATAGCACATTCAGTTGATGAGCAAACCTTATTGAAATGACAGAACTATTTGACAAATGAAAAAACTGAGGATAGACTATGGACAAGTAGAAGACATGACTGTGATAAGTTTATGAGAAGAGATGACAAGGTGAAAGACTGTTGTGCAGAAGATGTATTGACAGGGATGATTAGATTGGAAAGACAAGTGACAAGAGAATTGTGATGTGACAAGAATCCTTATGTAATTGCAAGTTGGGCCTTGTAATTGTTTTTCTTAGTAGGATCTAAGAAAAAGACCAAGAAGTGTATTGGTTTGGAAGTTGGTGCTTCTATATCAGTAGGTGTTGATTGATTTCACGGTTGTAGCTGTTTGAAATAAATATAAAAAGATTGCAATTACATCTTGTATCTCTTGTGCGATGTGTTGATGTATTCTATTTGATAAATGACATGTGATTGGTAGATAGTTCATTGATGAATATGATTTTGATGTGAATGTGAAATGATGATATAAGAGTTGGTGATTGAAGAAGTAAAATTTGATTAAGTGTAGGCTCACTGATTCACCCCCCCCCCCTCTCAGTGAGTCATTGTGTTTAACAATTGGTATCATAGAATGCCTTCTGCAGAAGCCTAACAAGCTTGAAGGAGATCGGTAGATACAATGGAAGCACAAACAGACAATGAAGTTCCAGTTTTTGACATGAAATATTATTTTGGATAGAGGAGCAAGATGAAGGCCTACTTGAAGAAATTTGGTGTTTGGGAAATTGTTGTGAACCCACCGATCCAGACAAGCAAGAAGACAAAGGTAGCAATTGAGAAAGACAATAAAGTTGCATTGAAATTTTTTATGGATGGACTCTCAAACCATATCAAAGAAAGCATTGGAAAGTATACTTCAGCCAAGGATCTCTGGTTTAAGATAGAAGAACAATTCCAAAGGAGCAGTCAAGACATAGAAGAGGACACAAAATTCAAGGATGAAAAGCAAGAAGAGAATCATGTACAAGCTTCAAATACAAGTGAAGGTAAGCACTCTTCAATAGATGAAAATTCTGAATGTGATGGCGATGAAGTTGTACTTACAGAAGATGAACAAGAAGTCATGTTGAAAGCCAATAATGCATTTACACACACACTGTTGGATGTTGATCTTAAATTCAATCCTAGACTCAAGAAGAAAATTTTGAGGTCATTTGATAAATACAAAGAGGAGACAAAAGCTTTGTTCATGAATTTGAAACTCAAGAATAAAGACTTGCAAGATGAATTAGAAGACAAAAAACATGAGGTCAAAAGGTTGAAGGATGAACTAGGAAATGAACAAGAAAAGACTGATCCTAGAGAACTTGAAGAGGGTGAATCTTGATGTTACACCTAAATCTTACTATCATGAGACTCAGTGTAAACATCCCTAAATTTTCCTTGACTAAGTCATTAACCTGGAAGAGATGCATACCCATTCATACTAGGTTTTGAGAGGTCGTCGCATGTTGTCCTCATGCAACCTGGGACGTCGCAGCTTGGCCTCTTGCAGACTGCGAAGATGTCAATTAATGGAAAAAAATAGCTTCTTCGAGCCCATTCTCGAAGCTAGTTTACATGGATCCCTATCCCTGACCCTTTGGGGGAGATGGCATTTGGTTCCTAACCTCTTGGAAGGATCCCCTATCTCTCTCCTACCATATCTCAACCTACCCTATCCACTTAGTCCTATATAAGTCAGGCTCATTCCCATACCAAGGGGAGGAAGTCTATAGTGTCTACATGCTGGTGAAATTACCTTAGGAGAGATCTCTACTCATCTATGGGGAGACTCATACTTCCTTGGGAGTCTTTGGCATTGGCTTGGTCGGAGGAAGATTGATATGTTAAGTCATTGGTCGTAATCTTCTCATCCTATGTACTTCTATTGTCTGTTTGTGCTTCAACTACTAATAATGTACTTACTTCCTTGTCTAACGAACTTGTCTTTAGTTGTTCCCTGGGAACCTTTTGATATTGAAATTCTAGAACATCTTGAGTTCCGACCACTGGTAGAATGTTCATCTCTTCATTTGTCGTAGCATCTTCTGGGTTTCCTTCTTCTACGATATCATGATTAACGTCATCTTTGAGTATTTTATTTTCATCTTTGCATTCTTCTACAACTTCAATTCTCTCATAATTGTTGTTAACATTGACTTTATTGACTTCATTGACTTCTACAACATCGTCATTTTCTTTACAATTGATATTGACATTGTGATTGTCAATATAATCTTGATCTTTCATATCCTTGTCTTCTACCTCTTTTGTTACAACTGCATCCATGGTAGTAGGTCCATTCCTTGTAGTATACAAAATGCAACCAAGTCACCTAAACATCTCCTGATTTTGTTACTACCAAAAGTACGAGTTGCTATATAAGCTTTATGACCAAAATGTATCATCTTTTGTAATTGCCATTCTATCTAAATCCATGAGATACTAAACATAGAAATATTGAGAAAAAAATACTTGCTTTTGATGGCGCAAAACCCATGTTCGTGTTCTTAATAGATTGTTTGTGTCCACCCCTTTCCATATTAGGGACATCATTCCAAGTAAGGACATCCTCACAATTGTTGGAACTACCATGCTTTCCTACTATTTCAATATGATTTTGCATTATGTTATCCATAGGAATACCAACATATAGTACTAGCGTGATGCATTGACGAAGATCATCCAAAATTCAAGGAACATACATGGCACAAGTCCCAACAAATCCCTATCAAGGGATCCATGCCAAGGTAAACATGTCTTATCAACATGATTGTGTTGGTTATATATAATAATCACAATAGATGGGAGACTGTACAAATGCTTTATTATTAAATGACACAACCATCCCCTCATCATATGTTGTCAACTAAGCCCACTTCCTTTGCCAAACATCGACTTACTATTATTAGCATCACCCTCATATGCATGATGAAGATCAATGAAAAAGTAACCAATTTCAAGTGAACTACCCCAACAAACACCATCTCATTTGCATTTGTCCAATTGTGGTCACTAGTTACCCTTAAACTATGGCAATTGATTGACTTCATTATCACATACAATCACAATTATAATTCCTTAATTTTTTACAGTAAGAAATCATTTGAATTTGCATTTTGAACAAGGTACTTTTGTTTGGTAACTGATCATAAGACCTCCCATAAAAATATTAATTTATGACCTTTTTGCAGTTTTTCTTTGTCTAACCCTCTCACAATTTCCAGTATAGCTAAGGAAGAATGGGTCTTTTCTAGACCATTATATAATTTGTTTTGGAGCTCACAACCCATTAATCGAAAACTTAGAGTACCCATCATGGAACATCTCTCAACAGGAAAATTACATATATGGTAGGTCATAACAATATAATAATAGACTTGATCCTAGGGTTGGGAAATGCTTTCCAATTTGATATAAGCTTTAGAATAAACTCATGTGGCTAAGAGTGAGTGCTTCCTGCCTGGTCTTCATTTCCCCATTCATCACCCCGTTCTTTTTTGGTGAGGATTTATTTGTATCTCCTTAGCTTGATGAGCATGTTCTGACTCTTCCTCGAGTTCCTTCAATTCAATGTATTTTCCATTGTTTTTACATTCTAAGTTGGATTCTAAATCTACATCAAAGAAATTATATTTGGTTTTGATTTCTTCATTACTTCCTTCATTAAAAAAGAAATTATCTTGATTTTTCTCAATCTCTTTATGTCTCTCTTCTTTTCCTTCCTCATTGAAATTAGTGTTTATTATTATGTGATTCCTTGCTTCTTCTTTTTTTTTACAAATCTTGAATTTATTCTATATATTTCTTTATCCAATTATATATCTCCTACATTTAAAAATTATAATGATAACTAACAACTAGTTTAATAAATTTTAGCTTTAATATTAAATTTAGTGGAAACTAAAATTGATTTAAAGTTTTTAATTAAAATAATAATAAAAAATTAAATATATAAAATAATGAATGATGTTTTACTATGAAAAATAGCCTTGTATTTATAAGCCCACCTATGTAAAGTTATGTCTTTATGATAACACATTAATTAAAGGCTCCTACTATTCAACATCAACATCGCCATTATATAATGATCCTTTTATCTTAATGCATCAACATCTTTAGATTCCAATACAATTGCTTTTAAGCACTCTATATATTCCAATACAATTGCTTTTAAGAACTCTATATATAGACAAAACTTTATCGGTTGGACAAAGTTTTTATTTTTTATTTTTAACAAGTTTACAACAAAACCTTCCATTCATGTTCGACCTGAGCTATTTCTCTTAAAATAAGGGTAGTAACACTTATTGTGCTTATTTTGAATAATCCTAATCTTGTTGCAAGGCCTAACCTCATCATGCAATTATTATTTCTAAAAATGAAGATATGCATATATAGTTTTTAGCTTTGATCTTTTAATCTCATTTCCTTTTTTTTATATAGATTTTTTTTTTCATTTTGAAAAATAATTCTTATATTCACATAAAAATATTATAAAAATAAAAATAAATAGAAGGGTATATTGAATCTCATAGATATAGAATTTTTTGTTTTTTGAAAAATAATTTTTATATTCACATAAAAATATTATAAACAAATAAGAAAAAATAGAAAGATATATATATTGAATCTTATAGCCTCTTCTTGAGAATAACCAAAGCAGAAATAAAATCAGAATGTGCAATGGGATTTAAGGATTCAGAATCCTTGATCAACAACGTTTCAATGGATAACAATTGGTGATGTGCCTCATTTTTCCACAAAGAATCAAATGATAACAATGAGCTTATCTCTTGATGAAACACAAACTTACATGTGATCTTCCAAATCACAAAAAGAACCGAAATCTGTAGACAATGCACAGACAATGCCAAAGTCTAGCAAAAGAGTCACACATTGTGTTGAATCTTCTAGAGTTTCATTGTGTGATAGTTTAGAAATGATCTACGCGTTTCAAGTGGACACTCCACCCATCTTCAATATCCATATGAAGTTGATACAAATAGAGAAGAGCATGACAAGTTAAATAGGGTTAGATGTGAGAATTAGTCATTGATAAATAATGGAAATTTTTTGGATTTATCCATTAGAGATAAGCTTAAATGATGACAAAAAATATAGAAATTAAAAATATTATTATAATTATAAATAAAGGTTGGTTAGAAATTAGAAATATTATTATAATTATAAATTTTGATGAACAAATTATTAAATAAGTATAAAATTATTTATTAATAATTGTATTCTAGAAAGAAGGCTAAAGAGTGATAAACAACGGGGAAAATTAATAATTAGAAATATTTATTAATAATAATATTAAGGGAAATTAATAATATCAAATTAGCTCGGTTAGAAGAAATTAAGAAGTAAAAAGTTAATAAAGTGCCTAAATAGAAGTAATAAGATAAATAAAAAATAAGGGGTAATAAAAAATTAATTAATAATTAAAAAGGGGAAATAATAAATAGATAATTTTTATTTTAATAATCAAAGAGACTTAAGGGAATTAATAATATTAAATTAGTTGATCAAGATATTAATTAAGAAATGAACAAAATAATAACGTGTTTACATAGGACAAATATGATAAATTATAGATAAGGAGAAAGGGGAAAATAATAATGATAATAAGATAATTAGGTCAAAGTGTAATGAAATAAAAGAAATTAGCAAACCTATAAAAAAATTTGGAGGAAGAGGGGAAGGGGAAAAAGGTTAATGGGAAAGGAGGAGAGAGAAAGAATTGCGAGGATGAGTGAAGATGACTGGAATTAGTGATTTAGATGATGGATCAGAGGTTTCCAGTATTGGTTTAGTTTATAGCCATTTTTTCGATTGAAGTTATTAGGATGCTTTTCGATTTCAAGAGCTTCTCTAATCAATCGAGAGGAGTAATGAGTAGTGGAGGCAAGAATTTTTGTTTGATCATAGAAAATTTGATGTTTGGTGTTGAAAGAATGTTACACTGTAGCATATTTATTGAGATGATTGTGATTGGTGTACGCAATGTTCTCTAAATTGAGATGGGTTTGAATAAATCTACCAGTTTTTCAAATGTAGGATTTACAATAGGAACAAGGATTTCTGTAGACGCCTGGGATAGAAATAGATTGGATTTATCATTAACACTTCTAAATAATTGTTTAAGGGTTTTATGTGGTTTAAAAATAATTTTGATATTCTTTTTAATTAAAAGTTTAGAGATGCGATCAATGATGCCATGGATATAAGGTAGAGAAAGAAATATTGGAAAGGGGAGGAGTAATTAGAGGGTCGAGGTTTTGGATGAAGGACTTGATGAAAGGATTTGTTAATAAGGTGTCGAGGGTATCCATTGGCCATGAGGTATTTTTTAGGGTGGGATCTTTCTTGGGAGATATGTTGGGGGTCAAAGATGTGGACAACTCTGGTGATCAGAGTTATAAGGACATCGTATTTTTGAGATGGATGGTGGTGGGATTGGGCATGAATTAGTAAGGGTCTTTTTACAGTATACTTGATGAGATAGGGACCCATCCTATTGCCGAGAGATTTAGACGTCGAGAAAAGGGATATATAGGTTTTGTTGGATTACCGTGATTAATTAAATGTGAGGGGAGATGTTCTTGAGATGATTGAGAAAGTTGTCAAGGTAGGCGTGGCCATGTGGCCAGATGATGAAGGTGACATCTTGAAAACCGAAACCAACATTTAGGTTTAAGGAAAAAATTATTAAGGGATTGGGTTTTGAAGTGTTCCATTAATATGTTGGAAAAGACAGGGGATAGACAAGACCCCATGGTCGTGCCCTCAGTTTGTTCATAGAAATTATCTTTGAAACAAACAAAAAAAGGTAGAGTAAAGGCAAATCCTTATGAGATGAAGGGTTTCATTATCCACTAACTCAGAAATTATTTCAAGGGCTTCAGGGACATGATTTTTGGTGAAGGCAAAAACAATATCAAAGCTAACCATTAGATCATGATCATCGAGGTGGAGGTCATGAATTTTGATGACGAAGTCAAAGGAATCTTTGATAAAACATTGACATTGATCGACGAAGGGTTGGATTTTCTCAGCAAGGAAACGAGATAGGGCATGGGTAGGACGCCCATGGCACTAACAATGGGATGGAGAGGGATGTCTTTCTTATGGGGTTTGGGTTGGCCATAAATTATTTTGGAGGCTAGGGCTTGTGGGGAAGGATGCATTTCTTGATTAAGGGGGGAAGAGATGAGGATTTGATAGCTTTAGAAACCATATTGGTGATTTGATGATGGGATTGGAGGGGAGGGGTTTATAATATGAGGAAGATAAAAGATCAAGTAATTTGGAATCATAATAGGAGGAGTTCATAACGATAGTGACATTGCCTTTATCTGCACTAAAGATTGTAATATCTTTGGTTAAATTGAGTCTTTTTAGGGCTAAGAATTATTCTTTGGAGAAACTCGGTTTGAGAAGTTTAGTAGATTTTAAAATTCTGGGGCAATCCTACTTGATTTCATTTTAAATATTTCTAGCTTTCATAGGCTTTTTAATTTATTAATTTATTTATTTTTACTCCCTTATATAATTTATCTCATTTCTCCTATGTAAGCACATTATTATTTTGTTCATTTCTTAATTTCTCCTAACTAACTAATTTAATATTAATAATTCTCTTAAAGTGTCTTTCATCATTGAAATAAAAATTGTTTAATTATTATTTCCCAATTTTTAATTTATTAATATGTTTTTTATTACACCGTAATTTTTATTCATCTTATAAGCACTTTATTATTTTGTTTTTTTCAGAGGGAAAAAACATACTTTTGATATTCCATTAGAATAAAAAGTATAACATTGTTCGATACATTCAATTCCAAAACTAATAATCATCATTCTCAAGAACTATACTATCCAAAAAATAGGAAAGCAAGCTAGTGTCCATCTATTAGAGACAACTATCAATTCCAGATAACTATACCAACCCAAAAACATAAGGTATCTTGAAAGAAACTAACCAATGAAGAAAGAGATACTCCCCATATCAGAAAGCTTTTCATCCAAAAATTCTTCCCAGAGTAAGGTCCCTTCACTTTCTTCCAAAGCCTCTTTAGAGAGTTTGTCTGCCAACAAGTTCTGTTCTCTGTAGATATGATTAATTTCCAGATGCAATTTTTTTTTGAGTTCTTCTTTAATTCTATGGAACCAAGGAAGGAGATTGATCACTTGTATCTTATAAACACCACTAGACCATTTGATAGTAACTTTGGAATCTCCAAAAATCACCATAGAAACTATTCCAAAAGTTGTTGCCATTTTGCAAAGAACCCATAAGGTTAACAATGTAGACTTCATATTAGTGCCAGAGCCACAATGGAGTTTGAAGTAGAACGTGTGATCCTTATTGATAAAAGAACAACACCTGTAGCACATCGTCCATCTTGAGCTGCCCCGTCGAAAAAACCAAAAGCTCCCTTATGGAAATGAATCTCTTTGTGAATTCTAGTTCTGCATTTTTTAGATTTTTCCGACTTGAATTCTTTAACCCAATTTAGAACCTGTATGACAATATAATCCAAGTGATCGAAATCATCTGTAAAGACACAGTTGCTTCTGGCTTTCCATATTCTCCAAGAGATAATAGTTGGAAGAAAATTGTAATCTTTGCAAGTGTTTTCAGGGGGGAAGAGAAGGCTTTAAAATGATTGTTTCCCTTCCCACCCAGGTTCAATTCTTGTAAGTGACATGCTGCTCTTGTTGAGCCCTTATTGTAATGATTGTATTTCTGGCCATACCTTGATTCTCTAGCTAGAATAGTAGATGTTGGCATTCTCCCAGTAGACTAGCCCTCTAACTTTATTATTTTGTCTATTTCTTAATTTCCCCCAATCTAACTAATTTAATATTATTAATTCCCTTAAAGTATTTTAGAATCATTAAAATAAAGAAAATTAGTTATTATTTTTCCACTTATGGTTACTTATTATCACTATTTAATCTTCTTTCTAGAATAAAATTAATAATAAATAATTTTTTATTTCTTTAATAATTCCTTAATTAAAATTTATAATCATTACAATATTTCTAATCTTTAGTTATATCTTATTACCCTTTCTTTATTTACTTCCTGGAAAAAAATTATTTCTATCGTGTTTTCTTCTTTTTATTTATTCAAGCTTATCTCCCTTCCTCATCTACTCTTCGAGTCGATTCTCACACGTTTGTAGATATGAGAAACGAGACAAATTCATTGTGCCCTATAAATGCATTAACAACCTTATACCATGATCCATCGGAGGGAAGTAAAGAATACATGTGCCACTTATCATCATGATAACATTAGTGAATACACTTGTCAATTCAACAAATTCCATGAGTGACGAAGATCGGACCTACACTTAAAGACTAGGGGATGTGGGTTTGAACAACTATGTCCCCAATTTTGCTTACCCCCAAGTTCACGCGACATGAAAGGTTGGATTTTCCATCCACCTCCTTGTTATGCTTTCTTAGGACATGATAGACATTGAGATTAGTGAATTTTTTGCATCGTGATGTTGTTATGGAGATTAGCCTGCACATATAAGGGTCTTTTGGGGGATTTTTGGATTTCATACATTGTATAATCATCTCTGAGTCTCCAATGATGATGATATTTTGACACCCTTTGCTCAAAGCAAGATTTACCCCATTCATAATGCTAACAATTATGTTTGATGGTTAGTTGTTGTTCCAATTCCCCAAGCATATTTTGTTTGTTGAGATTTTTCGGGACAATAAATAACTCCCACTCCTGCTACCTCTCACATCTAACCCTATTTAAATTGCCATGCTTTTTTCTATTTACATCAGCTTCATATGGATTTTGAAGATGGGTGGAGTGTCCACTCGAAACACATTGATCATTTCTAAAATACCACACAGTGAAACTCCAGAAGATTCAACACAATGTATGAACACCGTGAAAACATCCATGCTCAAAAGAGTCCCATACCAAATATCTTCCATCTCCAACAATGCATCTCTCCAATGAATCCTACTCTGAAAAAATTATGAAAACTAATCCTCAATAAAGTTCCAACATCTCTGGGCAAAACATGAATCCTAGAAAATATGCTTGACAATCTTTGGCCATTGACACACAAGGAATAGACCATCCGAGAGACCAGTCTTAGCCAACCCGACTTTGGATGGGATACCCTAATCAGTGACTAGTCAAGCAAAAACTCATAGCTTATAGGAAAGCCATACCGACCAAACACTATGAAGAGAACGAATCCAATGGTCCTCCAAGTTTGATGAAGTCCATCACACACTAAGAACTAGCAAAAGTGCATAATGTTAATGAAGTGTTGAATATATATGACACGAATCATACTAAAGAAATGTCACACACCCAATTTTACCAAATAAAAAATTATTATTGAACAAATATTATAACACAAGGTATTATAACTTTTATGCCACCTTATTGTTTATCTCCATACTAGAATTAGGGAAGTTATAATCCATACCAGAATTAGTTGTTTCCTCGATTGAGTTATTAATGCTCATAATATATTCTACATATATCTATGGTATTGATTGATCTATATTCTACACTATATTAAACTTTGGGTTCTTGGATATGGAATTAGAATTGCATTTATTAATGAATTACAACTCTTGATTATGCTATTCCCATACATAATCTATTGTTAATTGGATTTTAATACCTTTTCAAACTTTGGTATGCGGTATATTATTGTAAACACATTTTATTCGAATTACACCACATGAATATGCTTTTACATGATATAAAACTATTAATAACCTACATCTTATATACCCTATCAAACCTTGAGTTGGTAGCGTATTCTACAAATGTGTAACTGTGGTGTCTTTCCACCTGGCAGTCAACATTACAATTCTTATTTTTCGGTAGATTGTGTCTTTAATTATGTCTGTGCACTTTTTTATATTTACTTAATGGCGATTAGGGTTTTCCGGCAACGATGCCTTCTTCCCAGCTGCTCCATCTATGAGCCTCCAACGGAGGAACGTGGACTTCTTCCTCTTCCCGGGATGGTTCTACTCTTGTGATGGAGGTATTTAACTATTTTATTTAGGGTTTATGACCAACACCCAGTTTTTCCGGCACTGTGCCAACGTTTCGAGTTCTACGCCCTCTTTTCCAAATTCCTATGGACCCACCAGGACAGATCTCGATGAGGAGTGTCCTGGGGAAGCAACTTGGTTTGGTGCTTCCACTGACAACGTTCTACTCACTGAACCTTCTTTTAAGGAATGTCAGTCTGAAAAGACTGTCATAGGGGAAAAGGACGACGACGTTTTCAGAGGTGGAACTGGAAACACTTATTCTCCTGAGTCCTGAGCTTACATTTGTTGCACTTGTCGAGAAGTCTACACATCCAGAGAAATGACCAAAACCATGCATTTAAAAGACTCCCAAACGATTTCTAGCACTTGGGGAGGACGTCGAGCTCTACGAAACAATAACTATGGCTGACCATGCTCTTGTGGGCAGATTTGGTGGAAGGAGAATGGACATCTCTTCATTCAGAAGTTGGGTTGCGCGGCAATGGTGTCCTCTCCTAGGATATGAACCACGTCTCTTCTCTTTTACTAGTGGCGGGTTGGGTGTTATTTTGGACAAGAAGGACGACACTGATATTCTCCTTTCTAGGTTTTGGGAATGGGACTCTGTTGTCCTGCGACTCAAGTGATGGAATCCTTTCTTCGATTCCAGAACTGAAAAAGCCTTCATTCGACTGATATGTGTGAAATACCTTGGACTACCTCTTGAGCTATGGACCGTCGATGTTCTTCGCCGTTTGAGAAACGCATTGGGCACTTTCATAAAAGCGGATATCGGTTTCATGACGACGGGGAACATTATATGTGGCAAGGGTCTTAGTTGAACTGGACTTACACGATGGCCTCCCAGAAGAAATTGATATCTCCTTGAAGGGAAGGGCATGGACTCAAAGAATAGACTACTATAGCATCCCTTTTCGGTGCAATGGCTGCCACCGATACGGTCATGCCGCAAAATTGTGCACCCGCATCTTCAGGAAGAAGATTTGGCAGAGGAAATTCTATTTAGAGTCTCCTTCAGTTCCGGAACGGGCGGCTCCCACTACACTTGGTATTATCCCTACTCCGGCAAATGGTATGGACATCGGCCGACCTACTGGTAAGTCTCCACAGATTAGCTCTCTTTTTGACATTGTAACCTTGCCTCTTTCATTAACTCAGCCATGGATTCTTCCCCCATATCCCTCTCCCGTGAACCCTCCCCTTCAACCTTTTACACCCCTCTCCCCTGCCCCTATCCACTCTCTCAAACCACTATCCTCTTTGTACCAACCTAAGACCCCTCCAACTCATTGGACCCCACTACAAGCCAATACCTTACTTATCGACCCGCAGGGGGAACTCTCTCCCCTGCCTCTGCAAACCCCCCCACTCTTTCTTACTAGCTGCACTATCGACACACCTGATTCTCCAGACCTATCCACCCCTCCTAGGGTTCCATCGCCCGCTTTGGAGAGCCCACCCTCGCTAGATCCCCCTCTACTACCACTAAGAATTCCTCTGGATACAACCTCAGATCTTCACAGACAATGAAGGCATCAACATGAGGGCTGGGAGATATTTGTGGTCTCATTCTTTCCTCACCTCGGCTGCGGGGTAGACGCTCCATTATGGATATTGCCAGGACACATGCCATTATCGACATAAGCGCAGGGAAACAATATCGGCTATTTGGGTCGCTTAGTGCAAGCAAACCTAGGAAATTGTTTCCCTGATGTTGGTGCTCTCATAAAATGTTCAAGGGCTGGGGTTTCCCTCAAAGAAACTAGTCCTGCGTCGGGTGGTGGACGTTTACCGGCCACATATTCTCATGATTCAAGAAAGCCTTGCTACTGGAGACGTTATCATTGAGGACCTCTAACGTCTCCTCCCTGGATGGTCGTTTGTTTGCACCGATGCTTCTGGGCGATCTGGCGGTTTGATCATGGGCTGGCTCACTTCACAACTCCTGTAGACCAACTATTGGGCCTTCTCGTCTGTGTTGGGGACGACCCTATTCTCAAGGGAAACCAGCTTGGCATTTACCTTCGTAAATGTCTACAGCACCTACCAATAGAGGAAGGCCTTCTAGGACCTTTTCTTCTCTCACAGCATGATGGCAGCTGACAGGCTTATTGTAGGTGGTGATTTAAATTTCACGTTGGGCAAAGCAGAGATCTGGGGTACCCTTGCCCATCGGGACCCCCTTTCAGAGTATTTGAGCTCTATGCTAAACACTCATTCTATTATCGACATCCCTCCCATCAAGATGTGACCGACCTAGCGAAATATGAGGGCTGGAGAGGCTCATATAGCCAAAAGACTAGACAGTTTTTTGGTAAATGAAGGAACCATCATATCTGCAGCATTAGTGAGACAATGGGTCGGGACTGGTGGCGATTTTGATCATCACCCAATTCTACTCAAACTCTGTCAAGCCATCAAGAAACCAGCTAGCCCTTTCAAATTTGATGTCCCTTGGCTAAAAGATGTGAATTTAAACGCTATGATAGTGAAAGAATGGAAGCCTATTGACCTAGCTAGCACTGCTTTGACAACCATTCAGTTCAATAATAACCTTATAAGAATGAAGGAACTAGCAATTCCATGGATTTCTAAGAGAAGAAAATAGATCACTGAAGATATTTGCTCTATTGAATAAATGTTGGAATATTTCTACGCTAACAACCGTCAGGGTTTCACATTTGATCTGTAGAAGATCAAAATTCTTAATATGGAAAGCCAAAACAAGGAAATTCTCGTGGAAGAAGAGGCCATAGCGAGGCTTCGGAGCTACGCCCTTTGGATGCAAGCAGGAGACGCTAATACAAAATACTTTCGCAACCATATCAAACATTGTTAGAATATCAATACCATTTGGGAAATGCGGGATGAAGGGGATACCCTACATTCTGGTCATCAAGAGCTTGCGGAGTTTGGGGTCCAACATTTCAAGGCGATCTATTCACAATCTCGGGATGTCTCTCTACTGCACATGACGAGTCTAGCCAACACATATCCAAATATGGTGTCTGAAGAAGATTCCATCTCTTTACAGGTTCCAGTGTCCATAGAGGATATTAAGGTAGCTATTTGACAGCTTCAACATGACGAGCTCGGGCCCTGATGGATGGGTTATTGAATTGTTTGAAGCCTTCATGGACCTGTTTGGAGAGGACATCCTAGCGGTTGTTGAAGCATTGAGGTTGGAGGATAGATTTTTGGAGGCTACAAACTCCACTTTCATCGTGCTAATACCCAAAAAGGATAGAGGGATGACTTTCGACGACTACCGCCCTATCTCCCTTTGTAGTTGCTTTTATAAAATCACAACAAAAGTAGCAAACATAGTTAAAGGCATTCTCTCTAATGGAATTTCATGGAGCAACATGCTTTTCTCAAGGGAAATCTTATTCAGGATGTTATTGTAACAGCGCAAGAAGTCCCGCATTCTTCCAAGACCAAGAAGATCCCCTCCGTCATTCTCAAGAACGACCTATGGCGGGCTTATGATCAGGTTAACTGGACTTTCTTACGACTAGCTCTTCTACAAGTTGGCTTCCCTCTACAAACTGTTAATTGGATCATGTCCACAGTTCGGGCTGTATCCTTTGTTGTTTTAGTGAATGCTTCAATCTCATCTTTTTTCAGACCTGAGAGATGTCTTCATTAGGGCTGCCCACTTGCCCCTTTATTATTCCTACTTATTACTGAAGGATTCAGTCTCTCCATCTTACAAGCAAAGGATACTAGATCATTCTATGGGATAAAACTAGCACATAATCTATGTGTTACGCATCTATTATTCCTTGATGACATCCCGATCTTCGTTGAGGGATCTATACGTGATATTTCTAGTATCTCAAGGATTTTATCATTGTTTACATTCGGCTACAGGTATGAATGTAAATATCCATAAATCTACCATCTCTCTCTTAAATGTGGATGATGAGTTACAAGAATGGATTTCTCTACACATTCCCTTTAAGGTTTTCAATGCAGAGTTGGGTCTTCCATATTTGGGATATGTCCTTAAGCCAAACGATTAAGGAAACAAGGATTGGTGGTTGGTCGGGTGGATGGAAAATAAACTACACCTCTAGTGCAATCAATGGCTCACCAAAGGTGGCAGGTTTATTCTCATAAAAGTTGTCCTTGAGGGGATCTCGGTATTTTGGTTTTCCATGGCCAATATCCCATCGGGCATCACCAACACTATCAGGAAGATCTGTTGTAATTTCTTATGGAAAGGGAAAAATAGCTCCTCATCCTTCCACTGGATTGCTTGGGAAAAGCTCACTCTACCAAAGAAATGGGGTGGTCTGGGTATTAAAAACTTGGATGAATTTGCAAAAGCTATGGCTGCCAAGAATTTATGGAGTCTTCTGACTTGTGACAATATATGGACCAGGGTCATCTATTACAAATATATCTACCCTCTCTCGGTGGAGGACTGGTTCAGAAGTCAGATCCTCCGACCTAAGGTCACCTCCATGATGTGGAAGGCCACTATGGGTGCATTTGACCTGATTGTGGAAGGCTTGCAATGGAAGATTGGGGACATAAACAAGGTAAGAATCGGTATTGATCCATGGATTGGCATCTCCGATTGCTATAGGCTCCCCAATCACATGATCACTCAGCTTCAAGACCATGGCATTCACTTCGTCTCCCAGATAGTGAATCAACATTCTACTGACATACACCATCAAGGCTAGTATGATGTTGATTTTCTCAATTTTCAAATCGAGGACAAATACAAATGGGATAGATATACATATGGTCTTCATGGGATTTCTATCAAATTGACTTCTGCTCTTGACGAAATTAGATGGGCTCCAAACATTTCTAGTGGCACTTATGTGCCAAAGATTGGTTATGATGTGATTTGTTCCTACAGGCAATTACCAGAACAAAGGTGGTGGTTCTATAGGTTATGGAAAATACAATGCCCATTGAAGATGAAGATCTTTTGTTGGGCTGCTCTATTCAACAGGATCCCTGTGTGGATGTGGCTACAAGCCATTATTTTCAAGGTGGCTGGCTGCTGTACTCTCTTTAAATCATATCCCAAGAGCATTGAACACTTATTAATTCACTGCTCATATACTCTTCGAATTTGGAAAAAGATCTCTCTGGTCACCAGTATACACCATCTCTGGAATGGCCCTTCCTTGTCAACATCTTTAATGACTTGGCATGCGAGTGTTCTTCCATATATCAGCTTGTGGCACACTTGGATTGCAAGTAACCTATCTATTTTTGAAGAAAAACACATCCCGCCAGAGGTTTATTCCTACAAAAGATTGGGTATCACGCAGACTATGACACAGGGCATGAATCAAAAAATCCCTTGGGTTCTCACTATGGAGGGGATTGACAAGCATGCCATGGGGATTCTTTGACGAAGCTGCATAGGGAAACCCCGCTAGAGGAGGTGCAGGCGGTATCATCTACATTGACTATCATTGATGGTTTAAATTTATTGCATCTACGGGACACAACACAAACAATCGTGCTGAGCTTATGGCCATTAAATTTCTATTGGAGCTTGCTATTTCCAAAAACATCCACATCCTGCAGGTATTCAACGATTCCTCTCTCATCATTCAATGGATGAAGAACAGATGGAAACCACTATCTATGAGGAGGTTCAAAGAGTGACTGCTTTTTTCCAACACCTCACCTTCCAACATGTATACCAAGAGAGGAATTGTGAGGTTGATCGTCTATCAAAATTGGACTTCTTTTTTATGATGGGCTATGGCAGAAATGGGAAGGCACAAATGACTCCATTATTGTGGATGATCTAGGTCCCATCAGTTTCTAATTTTGTGTTTACATAGGTTCTTTTTCCATATATGACAAACATCTATATAGTCATACAATCTTTCATTAAAGAATGATATAACTGATATCCCGAAAGTTGATTACATGTATTGAACACTGAATGTGGATATACTATCTTGAGACCTATTTCTAGTCATGTAAAATGTGTTAACTTTAATATAAAGGGATCACACTCTTTTTTCTTTGGAAAAAAAATCAAACCAAGTCGTTTTGATTCTGAGCTTTCCTTATTTCCTTGAGATTATATTTTGGGTTCTTTCTTAGCCAAGTATGCAAGCTGAGTCTATAACTAAACTCTATTTCCAAATTCGATGGGAAATAATTTTGATTTTCAAAGAAGTTTTTCTTTACGTTTATTTTGTTTTTCTGAGTGGTAACGACAACGTTGAGTAGTTTTTCTCATAGTCTACAAAATTAATGAGTCATTTAACGGATTGTTAAGCACTGTTGTTCACAATTTGAAGTACTTAATAACCCATTTTGTAATATCCACAACAGTTCGAGGGAGTAGAGTTACCAAGGGCCAATTTATGTATTTAAAGGTTTATTTATTTACAACCAAGGTAATATTCTCTCAGTCGCTTATGCATATTTAGTTTTTCTTACATAACTATGTTACCTTAATTCGGTCTTTGTCTCAGAAATATTCAAAACTAAATATATATTTTGTGCTTCCTCTAGGTTTGCAAGGACTCCATTCCTGGGCCCGATACTGCCGCTTGTGTGGTTAATCCACTTGGGGGAAATGGTTCATCCATTGGTTTGGAATTCCCCTTGGGGGCTCTTACATCTAGTGATATTGTTAAGAAACAACCTCTGATGACTTACATGGGTAATATTCCAAAGGAAAAACTGTTATTAGCCGAGAATCCAAGCTCAGGTGGTCCTTTTTCTCCAGATTTGAAGGCCACAAAGGGGGTGTGGCGTGGGGTATTGCTCAAAATTTCTCACCAATGAAAATAGAGTGCTAGGAGAGGCAAACAAAATCTATTGAGTGATACTAAATGCAACTCCATTTCATTGAACGACTCTGATTGTTCTCCATCTACTACTTCAAGGGACCTTAGATATTTAAAATCCCTATCCATGGTTAAGAAATGATCCTTATGTCCCTAAATATCAGAGGGATTGGGGGCCCTCGGAAAAAACTTTCCCTCAATAGACTTCTGGAAAAATGGAATCCAGATTTAATATTTTTGCAAGAAACAATGGTGATAGTAGAGAAAGCTAGAAGTTTTTTCTATGGCCTTAAACATGTCTGGGCTATATGTTTGACTGACACTGATGGACAATCGGGGGCCTCCTATCATCTTGGAACCTTTGATCTCTAAATCTATCGGCCCATTGCATAAATTTGGGGATTTTGCGCAGCGGCAATATCATCAGTTTTTCTGGTGAAGTCAACCTAATAAACTGTTATGGTCCATATTCAGAAAGGAAGCTTTTTTGGGATCAAGTTTATTGTGAAGGGTTTCTAAATCTTCAAAATCTAATACTTGCAAGTGATTTCAACCTAATTCTGAATGCTGCTGAAACTTGGGGTGAGTCTGCAAGGCTAGACTCATTAAGTGGATATTTTCAGGATATATTTTCATCGGCTAGTTTGAACGATATTGAGACTGTTCCACTCTCTCCCACCTAGTGTAATGGGAGATCTGGGCCGGAAGGTGTATCCAAACAACTTGACATATTCATGATGGGAAAAAATAGTTTAGAAGTTACACATAGATATCATTCTTGGGTGTATTTCAATTCTATATTGGACCACAATCCGATTTTTCTTGAATTAGATTTTAAAGCTATGAAGAATACTTATCCTTTTAAATTTAACCACACCTGGTTAAAGGAAGAGGACTTCAAAATTTTGGTCAGGAAAGAATGGTTTTCTTCTAGACCCGACCACACTGATTCTCCTTCCCATATCCTGGTACAAAAACTAAAATGTTTGAAGAAAGTGGTGGTGAAATGGGAACGGGCTCGGAAAAAGTCTCAAAAAGCCGATTTATGCAGCATTGAGGCTCAATTAGAAGTTATTTACAAAGAATCCATAAAGGGTCCGTTGTCAGATCAATCCAGAATGACTCTACTTGATCTTGAACAAAACAAACTAAAAATTTTATTAAGAGAGGAGGAGACATGGTTTTTTCTCAGAATCACTTGAATCATATTTCTCTGAATCATAGGGGAGGGATGCCAGTAAGTGAGCGTTTTTTTTACCCTTTTTTACGTAACTTAATTGTTCATGTTACCGAGTTTGTTTTTCCTCCAATTTTTTTATGACATATAATTTGGTGTGTTCTCTATCTAACCATATTGGTCTTGAGGTGTGACGAATCCAAATGGATGCCATGTCAGCCACAAAGTTACAAGTTGTCTAGTCTTAATGTCACCATAGTGTATTTTTGCTTGGGACCAATAGGTGAACATTGATGTGACTTAAAGTAGATGGGACTTAAAATGAAATTTCTGATTTCAAATATTCATTTTATTTCAAAATGTAGAAGAAATTTTTTTATTGAGTAATTTTAAAAACATGAAAATATTGACATTTTCTTGTGCATAAAGTACTTTTATGAACAACAAATGGTACCAAGTATTTTCAAAATTGACGTGAGCCAACACCATTTCTATCTCCACTACTGGTACACCGTGCAACTATTAGCTTCTCTCCCCTACTCTGAATCAAAATTTGATGAATCAGGAGGATTTAAATTTCACTAGGCCTCGGTTTTAGTTCCTTTCCCAGTAGCTTCCTCTTACCATAGGGCCTATATTTTGACCTGCTGCTATACTTTCTATATTCCCATATTTCTCTATCTTTGCGTTATTACTAGTCCAATTATTCTTTCCTATGTGAAAATGCTCACAGTAGATCCAAAGAGATGATGTAAACCTCACAATGAAATAATTTAGGAATAACAGAAGAAGAATAGACCAGAAGAACATAGATCCAAATGAGCTCAGATAGAGGCAGAATAATTACACATGTTACCTTAATCTGAATAGTAAAACAATAAATATACAATGCTCAGGATTCGAATACACTAGGTGTGATTCGAATTAGCCTGCATGGATAGATCCATAATTAGTGGAGTGTCATCAAGGCATAACTAGGAGTCCAACTCATCATCAGTGAAGTCATCAATGCACAAGTAATAGTCAACCAGGAGTCAAACTGAGTCTAACTGAGTGTGCTAGGTGTAACTGGCACCTGGAAGCACTAATGTAGTGAAGGAGGCTCAATGGAGGGCACTCATGGAGCTAACTGGAGTCAGAATAGGCTATCTAGTCACACTAGAGGTCCATCAGAGTGATAAGGTCAGTTAAGAGTGAGTCAAGCCTAAAATTAGGGAGAGAACTCAGTTAATTGAATATAACTGGACTGGTAGGTGAAGAAGTGCGCCTCTCTCATGCAGTAGGTGAAGGGAGGGCGCACTAGGCACTAAGAGGGCCAAAATTGATCAGGAAGAAGCTCCCGGGGCTAGCTCACTGAGGGCTAGATGCTGGGAATGATGACTGGGATGCGTGCAATTGCATGCATGCATGCAGAAACGCATGCAAGGCTGAAAATAAAAATAATGCAAGTGCTGGTAGGACTAGGATGGAGTATAGGAATATCCTAACATCCTATTCCATAGGTATTTATATTCACATATTTACGGGTATTTATATGGGTATAAGGGTGGTAATTTATGCTTGTCGGGAGGATTTCAATCACCTTCGCCTTCCATTGCTCCTGTTCGTCTCAAAAGTGGGGCCTTATGGATTTCTTTAGGGGGACCAAAACAACAATTTTTTTCATAAGTTTGTTGATTATAGGAGGATCTATAATTCAATTTGGGCTCTAAAGAATGTGATCGGTGATTGGATCAGGGATTAGGGTAACCTACAAATGGAAGTTGTTTTTCATTTAAAAAATTATAATGTAGATGTGAAGAACCTACAACAATTAATTAATGAAAATACACGAGATAACATAAATAACAGAACTCATAATCACTTTTATTGATCGCAGGCCACTTCGAGGGGGCAACTTCAATACAAATAACTTCACGGTGCCTTCATAGGCCTCAACACACACTTATATACTAAGTCTAGGCGCCAATACTATGGGTCAAAACCATGGGCCAATACAAACTATGGATCAACAATACTAAGGGCGACTTACAAAGCATATGTGCCAAACAACAATAACACAAACTATGGATCAACAAATACTACGGGATGACTTACAAAGCATATGCGTCCAACAACAATGTACTAACAAAGTAAAGACATGGGTTCCTAACATCCCCTCCCCCTTAGAAAAATCTTTGTCCTCAAATCTTTACATGTGGAAATTGTTGTTGAATTTGAAGGAGTGGTTCCCATGTAGCATCCTTTGGTTGCATGCTGTGCCACTGAATTAAGACCTTTGTGGTAAAGCGAGAGCGAAGCTGACGAGTGTACTTATTGAGTATGGCCTCCGGCTCCAAAAGGATGGATCATTCATTATCCAGTTCGGATAAAATAGTTTGTCCTCTGATGTTGGTGCCAAAAACTTTCTTCAGACAAGAGACATGAAATATTGGATGAATGCGGGAAGAAGGAGAAAGTTCCAATTTATAAGCAACGGACCCAATCTTCTGAAGAATCCGATATGGACCATAGAAATTTGGAGCGAGCTTATGATGCCCTTTGAGTTTCAGGGAGGATTGCTTGTACTGCTGGAGACGAAGAAAAACCATATCACCTGCTTGAAAAGTGCGCTCAGAACGGTGCTAATCGGCTTGTTGCTTCATGAGATTTCTTGCCATGTGAAGATTGTCCCGCAAAATGCGAAGAATATGATCGCGGTTGCGAAGGACTGTGTCAACTGCCTGAACTGGTGAACTGTTGGGGGTGTATGGAAGAAGAACTGGCGGTGCCTGACCATAGACTGCTTCATATGGGGTCATTTTAGAGGCAGTGTGGTAAGAAGTATTGTACCACCATTCAGCAAGAGGGAGCCACTTTTCCCATTGATTTTGTTGTTTAGAGGTGAAGCAACGAAGATAAGTTTCCAAGCATTTATTGATAAATTCAGTCTGACCATCTCTTTGTGGGTGATACCCTGAACTCATCTTCAGTTTGGTGCCATTGTGGAGAAATAGTTATGTTAAAAAATGACTGGTGAAAGTCGCATCACGATCCGAGACAATGGAAGAAGGGATGCCATGAAGACGAAAGATCTGGTCCAGGAAAATTTGAGCGATCAAGGAGGCTGTATAGGGATGGCTGAGAGCACAAAAATGACTATATTTGGAGAGGTGATCAACCACAACCAAAATCACTGTCTTCCCTCCAGACTTGGGGACACTAGTACAAAATGAGAAATTAATGACTAAAATTCGATTATAAACGACTATTTTTGAGTCGGTGACTAATAGTATCCGATTTCCACTATCTTATCTCTAGTCGTATTTCACTAGTCATTAATTGGTTGACTTATTAGTCATTGATAGTCATTGATTAATTCATTGATTTAGTCATTGATACTCACTAATTTATTCATTGATTGTCATAATTAATGACCAAATATACGACTAAATAAACTACTAGATGATAACATATTAATGATTAAGCTAAATACGATGAAACATTAGTCATGCTATAAGATACTGGAAATTAGATACTAATAGTCGTATATATGCGAATTTAGTCATTTTTGTAGTCACTAATTTATGATAGGGTACGAAGGAATCGAACCACCAATCTCCTGCCTAGAATTAGGCAGGTGCTCTACCATTGAGCTAGCACCTTTTAAGAAGTTGTTATTGCTCGACAATGATACTATTCAAACAAATTTTGCATCATTCAAGCATACAAAATAATGATTACCAAGTTACTATAGATCCATAGTCAATGTTGGCATTGTTAAGCTCTTGAAAATCATAATATCACATATAAAGTTTATCAATTGATTGTTGTTACACCTTTTGGTGAATGAGTTTAGACATTTATAACATCGTACTATAATAAGTAATGGAAGAAGCACAACCAAGTAAAAACTGAAAAATGAACAAAACTAATGGTGTTATATGAAGGCAATACATGACTAGCTTACAACCATAAATAACATGAGATAATGTGGTTGTTGTCACAATTGAACTCTCACCCCCATACATACACAATAAAAATGGCTAGCTCATCCCTTGCATATAAAAATATACATAATAATAAGGAAAAACAAGTGGTAGTTTCTTAACTCTTGAGAAAACTTACAAACAAATGGTGGTTTCTTAATCAATGTTGCTCTTTTTTATTCTCACCCTTAGACGATGCCCATCAGAATTATATCCATCACAACCATGAATTGCATCTTCTGCATTTTAGGCATCCTCAAACTGCAAAAAAAAAAATATTGTAGAGAAGACACATCACAAGACAATATCAAAATCAATTATAATGAACAACATGATCTTTTAAAGATCTACAAACAAGTTATAAATACTTCTGTCAGAATAGTGAAATAACATAGCTCAATGAAACATAGTCTCTGTGTTCTCATTGGGGGTTGTTCACATTTGGTCTTGTGGCAGCAGTTCATATATGACCCATAGTTGAAATTATCTTTCTTGAGGCTGCATTGAACAGATTCGAGCCATCATGGAACCTTGAAGAGCTTCTTTAGTACTAAGCACCACATCAAAGAGTAAACATGAGTCTTCGTTAGCCACATTCCAAAAGAGACGATATAATGGGCAATTGCAAATAGGTCCTCCAAACTAGACGACATACTATTCAATCTACTAGAAGATGAGCACACAACTCTCATTATCAACTCCATTTCTAGCCTGTCCAGGTGGGTTTAAAGCTTCAAGAGGGAATTTTGAATCTTCAACAATTAGCCCTACACTAGAGAAACTCCATACAAGCTCTAATAGCTATTTGAACCTCTATCAGTGGACCTTTTACTATTTACATTGCAATTGCCCTTGTGTTAGCAATTTAACTTTCTAGTTTTTAGTTCAAGTTTGTTCTAGTTTTGCGTTGCTAAATTTGGTATAAAAATATGTTAAAGCTTGAGTTTTAAACCATACAATCTATTTAACTAGTGACCAAAAAATTTGCGTCAGACTGCCTACTGAGCTTTGCCAAGAGTCATCCTATGGCAGGGTCTATTCTAATAAAGAGCTTTAAGTGTGGCAACCCCATAAGTCTTTTAGATATTGAAGGAGTAGTCTTCTTTGTGTCTGACGTCAAACTAAATATGGGATACTATCAAAAAGAATTAAAAATCCTCCCTAGGTAGCTTCCCTTGTACATGACAAAAGCCTTACTAGGTGTTTCTCTTGTACATGACAGAAGTTTCTTGCAGTATTCTCAAACTCGCATTATGCTCTTCACATAAGGTAAACAACCTTATTAAGGTTTAAGATTAATTATTTGCAGCAACCTTGTTACGCTTTAAGACTAGTTATTTGCAAAAAAATGACTCATAGTTTTGAGAGTAAGACATCCTTTACTGATATAAATATCAATCAACAATAGATAAGCTTCAATACCTTCAACAGTCATGATAACTCATTTGGAGCATAAGACAGTTTTACACCTGTGGAGAGATACAACTTCCATTACAACTATAACATGTACAACTGTGCCCCAAGCCAAACAATACAACCTACTCTCAATGGAGGAAAAACTGCCAACGTACAGCCAAATCTGCTGCTAAGAACGAGACAACAGAAATTATGGCATGTCATTTATGCAAGCATTCATTTCCTATTACATGTGGTAGTATTGGTGTGTACTTACTTATAGCCTTATAACAATGGAATTTCCTATCATAGTGTCCATAATTGTTTAGTCGATAGCATGTACATGATTGCAATTAAGTTTAACTGCTTTCCTAGCATTGTTCAATTCACCATCAATTAAAACAAAAAACAGAACCCTTAAAGAGAGCTCAGAATTTACTCTCAACCATTCAATGTACATCTACAGAAACAATAAAGTATAATCATATTGTATGAAAGTAATACTCTGCTCTCTTCTTTCATAACTTAACCCATTTAACTCCAAAGAATTAATAATCTTAGTTATACTGCCCCCAAGTCATTTCTTAAGCTATATGAACCTTATCAAACCAAAATATCTTTTTTCTCACCTTGCCCACAAGGTCAATGCATGGTACCATTTCTATCCTTAGCCTATCCTTCAACATTATTTGCTGACCATTATCTGACAAACTTTCCTATGGGGAAGCTTGCTTTGTTTTTACTTTTTTGTATTTTCTAGTTTAGTTTTAATTTCTAATTGCAGGTCTTGCAGATTTAGCTTTGTATTTCAATCTTTCGACCAATTTAATACAGGGCCCTATGCCTTTGGAAGTAAACAAGATGACTAAGGTTCAAGATATAGATATTTTAGCCAATCATTTGACAGGGTATATTCCAAGAGCACTTGGCAACTGTAAAGCACTAGAATACCTATATCTTTCTTGCATCAGACTTGAAGGTTCAATACCAGTTTCATTGGGTAAGCATCAAATCCTAGAGGACATGCATTTGTCCTCCAAACACTTATATGGTGGAATACCCATGTCACTGAAAAATATCAAAATGGTCGGTGACTTGAATTCCTCTTTTAACAAGTTATCCAATTTAGTCCAGGGTCAAGGTTGTGACCGTACTACAGTCAATGTCTGGATGGGTGTTACATTTTGGTATTGCATATGTAGCATTTTGAGAGAACACATTGGCAGTCCAGTAGTTAAGTAATACCTAGCAATACCAGCTTGATTAGCAAACAAGAAGCTGCATTAAGCACCGGCATAGATCCATCTTAAACCTGGATCTATCAAGCACCAAGAAGGATCCCATTTCTTGACATGTAAAATTTTTTTAGCTTAATTATTGTACACATTAAGAAAAAAAGTACACATCAAGATATTTGAGGTGCTTGATATATCTAGATTTAATATGAAATCATTATAATTTAATTTTTTTGTTTAAGCCAACATCTTTTGCATTTTTTTTTATTGGAACGGCATGTTACATAACGGTACACAACATTACACCTTACAACATCTCCCCCATACTGGGCTATAGAGCACCTCGCTACTATCAGTGCAATTAATATATTGCTCATTTTATTTACTTCAAGCAGCATCCATGGAAGCAAGATGTGAACTCCAAACTGCATTGATAAAAAAGTATCTAAAGACAAATGAACAAGAAAAATAATTTATTGTATAGGCTAAAATCAAGTTGGAACTTAATCCCAATAACCTGGATCACATGGAAACCATAAAACACTTGAGAGAATCTGTAGTTAAAATAGCTAAATAATACTTATATCCACATGCAGCAAACACAAATCAATTTCTTCACAGATTAAAAAAAGGACCAGGTGTTCGTGAACCAGGTAAATGATGGTGGGAGTAAAAGAGCCAATAGTGCAGTTGTCGCAACTACCTGTGGAATACAGGAGTTTGCATATTTCAACACCTTTAGAACAAATACCATATTCAAAGTAGAGCCCTCTGATAACTGGAGTTCCTCTTCCTTGTGGTGTTCTTCACTAACTATAAATTCTGAATTCCCACTTCTAATGCAGGACATTTTATATGCATTTTGGTAGAGCAAGAATGGCAACCTGGAGTTTACTCTAATGCTCTAATGCCACTGCAGCCAGATATTATACTAATCGGGAGTTGCTCTAATGCCACTGCAGCCAGATATTATACTAATCGGGAGTTGCTCTAATGCCACTGCAGCCAGATCTTATACTAATCTTCTATCTATAGATAGAGACATGAAGATATTTCATGGAGGTTATGCTCACTCAATAGGACAGATCAATTTCATTTCTTTTTCAAGATATTCTCTGATGCAATGGTCAAGTATCTAACCTATATAAGAAATTGTACACATTATGTAAGAAGTGAAGGAATGGCCACAATATATGCTGGGTAAGGTACTAAGGGGATACTGCAGGGCACACCAAGCCACAAACCATTATAATATCTTCAAGCACAGTTTAAGTTGCAATATAGTCAAAACCTGAAATGGGTCATGTACCTATAGCAATTCAACTTCATAATTGTGTTTAAGAACAGGACTCAAAACAATGTGGCCAACAAGGTAGAACAAATTTTCCGATATGTTTGTCTAAAACATCAATTTTCATCAAACCCAGACTATGAACAAAAGAAGGTCCCAGATTTTAGTCCACAACAATACAAGCTGAATATAACTGTAAGTACAAATGAGCTTGACATGTTAGGAAAGTGTACATAGAGGCATAGAACAATAACTTGTTTTCATTGAAGTTAGATGCAGATACCATGGAGCTGGGTAAAACTTCAGCTAAGTACAGATCGTTGTCTCAACCCTCTCTGTTGAATACACCTATCAGTCAACGCTTGCATGGATCAGGTCTGCAACTCTATTTAATAAACCATATACATTAAAGTGAGGAAACAAATATTAGTGCAGTTTAATATTGTGGTTGATAATATGGTGGAGGAGGAAGTGGGGGTGGTGGGGCTGATTGATATGGTGGAAATTGTTGATATGGTGGTGGGGGTCCATAAGGAGGCCCATAATAGTGATGATATTGACCTTCTTGAGACTGTTGTGTTCCATAATAGGAACCATCCGAGGGCCCATATGGAGCCTGTTGGGAATGTTGACCTTCCTGGCCTTCATTTGTTGTGCCCTGTTTACTGCTGCCAGGCTCTTGTGCTGGGGCAACAGCACCCATTCTGGGAGGATCCATGGATGGGTAGTAGGTCCTTTCTGACGGTAAGGGTGGAGGAGGAATATTGAAATAATTTAGAGAAGGTTGATCCTGACTATTCTGTGGTTGTTGTTGGCTTTGATGCTGATAAATAACAGCTCTTGGAAGCATACCACTATGAATTTTTGCAGCTTCATCTCCTTGATGCTCAACTTCTGGTTAGGAGCCTGTGGCTTTCCCCACAACAACTTTAATCTCAAACCTTTTATAACTAGTTTGTTGGACAAATTCTCTGTTGCTTTCTCAGCCCCTTCTCTGGTTGTATATGTAACAAATGCACATGCTATTTGAAAGACAAGTCTTATGGACTCAATTTCACCATATGCATATAAGTTGTCCTTGAGATCAACTTCAGTAACCCTTGAATCAATCCCACCCACATATAGAGTTTGTATACCCTCATCTTTAGAAGGAACAAGGGATGGCATCTCACTAGCTTTATTCAAGAGCCTTGTTGAAACTGGATCATTTACTCTGCTCACAAAGATGAAACATAAAAAACTATTAGATACAAGCAGGAAGTTATCGGCAGTTAAGGGAGACTTGGAAAAATGAGTATGGATTGCACCTCAAAAATATCATAAGATAACTTCAACTTGCAAAAGGATCATCTGAATCAAGAATATTTAGATCATAATACTTACCCATAAAATCGATCTTTTATATTCTGTTGAGGAAGCTCCCCTGTTATGGGCATCTCATGTCGGTATGGACATTCAACACCACGTGTACATTCACCATGAACATAGAAACTACATACATGAGCACGATTTCTTCGGTAATATGGTGTTGTTCTTTGAAGCTTCAATATTGTATCATTTGGATGGACCTTCCCATATGATGACTCATAATCTATTCCTGCTCTAGCCTGCAAAAGCCACATTCAATGAGTATTTGCTTCAAAATGAGCAAGCTAATTGAAACAGAGAGCTACCATTTAACCAAAGGTTCTCAACTTCAACAGCAGAGTGGCGAGAATTAATTTCAACTATAAGACAATTAATTCATCCATCATGCATTAATCAGTAATCTAATTATTGTTGATTTTTTCCTGAGCAGCATCGAGTGCCATTCTCAGGGAGAATGGAGGCACCTGGTCAGTTACCAGGATATTGACCCAGTCTGGGACTAGGAGCTCAACCTGGGGTTGAGAGCCATTCTCTGGGAGAATGGAGGCACCTGGTTAGTTACCAGGATATTGATCCAGTCTGGGACTGGAAGCTCAGCCTGGGGTTGAGAACCATTATCTGGGAGAATGGAGGTACTTGGTTTCATGTCCCACATTTGGAATTGGGTCACAATGGCCTAATCACATTAGCCATATTCATTAGAGTTTGTAAAATTGGTGTTAAGGGTCAAATAATTGCCAAGGAGGAAAATTACTAGTTTCCTAGGTTTGGGGTGGAAGCTTTGGGATTTGGAATAAGGGGGATAATAAATGATGTTTAGACATTAGAAGGGTTCAAGTATTTAATAAATAGAGTGAATAAAGAAATTCAAGAGAAATCGTAGGTGACAAATGGTTTTGGAGACATATGGAGGATGTGGAACCCACACTAGCTTGATTTTTCATAATACATGGTATCTCTCTTTTGCAAATTCGAATTAATGGGAATGTGAACACTCTTTGGTGATTTGGTAAGTCATAACTCATGTCATTGAACATATTAGGTCGAATTGGGAAGGATTGGTAACCTCCATGGAAGATAAAGAGACAAAGTGGAAGTTTGTGGACACTTGGGCTAGATTCCCTAGTCCCTATGACACCAATGATGGAGCATCTATGAAAACTATGACAAATTGCAGACTTGACCTCTGACATCTAACCACTATGACATGTCATCCCCAAAAATAGGCTCAAAGAAGGTGAATTTGGGATTTGGATAAGCCAAAGAGACTCAAAATCGAATTTGGGAGAAGATGGAAGGTTGGAGCTAGGAGACAAGTGGCAAATGTGGAATATTTCCTAAATGAAAATCTATTGAATCTATTGAGAGGATTTAGACCCTTAGAAGGCTAATGTTGGTTATAAAATGTAGAAATGAAGTATGAGAATGGCTTTTGATCATTTTTAGAATTTGCAATTGCATTTGTGAAGAGGGAGAGCTAGTGGATGACTAGTTTCTTGCCTTAGCCAATTTCGAGGGTGAAAGATTCCCATCCAAGTTGGTAATTGGAAAGGCCATTCAGACCTTTCATTTGGAGCTTTAATGGAGTCTTTATTTGCAGGTGTAAGCTACAGGTCAGCTCATGGTTTCTTCTATTGCAGCTCACTCCTTCAACCATTTCCAGTTTTGATGGCATATTCTTGATCCTTGAGGGAGGGCGTTTTTGTTGAGCTATTGTACTCTTTGGGGAAGATTTTAATGCCCCATTTCTTTTTTAATATGAATTAAATACTATTTTCTTCATCTCCAAAACGTTTCAGGTCGAAATTCCAAGTAGAAATGTATAAATCTCATTTTTAATGGAAGAACAATGCCATTTCCCGACTACCTTGTTGTGAGCCTATGTATTGATAATGATTTCGAATGAATGGATGATTCTATGATATATTTGTGAACAATATATTTCCATGGATGTCTTCTACAAATTAAATGTACTGTACTTGAGCATTTGAAACATTTTTACTCAGTTTAGTTGTATTGGGAGGTGAAATAGTGCAATTTCCCCAAGGGTCGAATTGAGGATTTTTGCAGTTGAATGGGAGAGGGTGAGAATAGTTGTAATAATCCATTAATGGTGCATATGAGACTTTAATAAAATACTTAACACATTACATACCTCTTGTCATAAATTTGAGTGGGTTTGGAGGCATTTGAAAATCCATTTTTAGTACTTACCGCAGGGGGATTTGAACCCCAAATTACTAGTAAAATTGCATAATTGGTTCATAATCTTAAGAGAGTTTTCAGAGGTCTTTTGGTGGACATATGTCATCCATAAACATCATATTCAATTTCTAATATCATTCATACACCTTCCTTGAATATTTGAAGGCATTTGGAGTCAATTTGAGACCTAGAGACCAATACTAGTCAAAGGAAAATCACTAGTAAAGTTACCTACATTGATCAGAATTGAAATATGATTTGAAGAAGTATTTTAAAGGTCCAAAGGAATCCATGAAACACATATTTATGTTCTAATATCCTTCATATACCTTCTCGGAAGATTTGGGATCATTTGGGGCAAATTTGGGACCTAAAGATCAAAACTAGTCAAAGGTCTAACTAGGGAAAAAAGTGAAAAATTGTCATTTTAATAAAATTCCTAATAAGGGACATTACAGTGGTATCAGAGCATGATCTTGGAACCTGATTTCGTATAATATTCATGAAGACAAGAATTCAGGTACCACCATTAGATATTGAAACCAACAGTGCTTTTGTTGAAGAGGAAAAAAAAAATTAGGAGAAGAAGAGCAAATTTTTTGAGGAAACTATGACTAGGGATGAAAATGGATCCTCATATGATGGTGAAGAGCATATAAAAATGATGAAAACAATATTTGAAGATATTACCAAGCAACTTAAGGAAGGATTTGAATTGTTTTCTATCGAACTTGTGGAAAAAATTATTGATTTTAAGAAAACCAAGGGGCAAAATGCATCAGCTTGCTTGAAGGAGCAAAAGGAAGAGACATCACAAGATCATGAAGAAAATTCTATTGAAAATATGGAAGATAATTTCGAGACACATTCTAGCTTAGACATGAACCAAAGAGCATTTACTGATGGATGCTTAAACTATGACGGAGTACCTACTGATGGGTGCTCACACCTCTATGTTGGTGACATAGAGATCACTTTTGAAAGTGTTGTTGCAAGCCCAAGTTCCATTAAGCATGATAATGAAGACCTTGCAGCAGTTGAAGAAGAACCAAGATCAACTTCCCCATCACCACTTGAGCTTCATGAAGTTGGTCCAAGAAAAAATGAAGAATATGAGGAGGTTCATTTGCAAGAGCCTCATTTTCTTGAAGGGTCCTTAAAGATGAATGAAAAGAAGATCCAAGAGTCCCTCAGCATTCTCCATGACACTCAAGCATTGGTGTCAAATTCTTGTTGGAGAGCTACTTCATTGGAGGAAACATCCTTCCTTGAAGACATGGAGAAGATTCAAAGAGCAATGTGCCACATCAAAGATTGTCAAATGGTAGATTGTTTGGAGGATTCTCATGACATGGTGGATCATGAGAAATGTGGAAATTTGAATGTTCTTGATGTGTTTGAAGATGAACTTGAAGAGATCCAAACACTTGATGTGGTGGAAGAGGAACTCGAATTGTCTCTTGATAAAGGTTATGCAATTTTTAAAGAAGAGCATGATTCCTCTACATTGGAACCAAACTATGACAAAGAGTTCATACTTTTTAAGGAGCTGCATGATACTACCCCTATGGATCCTTCCCATGATGAAACTTCTGCACTTTTTTATCATTTGGGTGAGTTAGTTCATTCTCCTACATCCTATAATTCCATGTTTTGCAACATTAGTCTCAATGAAGTATGGGTGAAAGGGTTCTTTTTTATGGTGCCACATGAGGAGTATGGAACTCCTAGATTTAACTTTTATGATGACATGGTTGGAGCACATTCTTATTCACATTTGCAGCAGCATCATTTGTCACTTTATGATGATTCACATCTACATGGATGCACCTATGATATGGATTTGAGTAACTTGAAGACTCGTGGTTTTTCTTGCTCAACACTGGGTTCATTTGATGTTAGAGGAACTTCATCCAACACTTGGGTGAATAGATTTATGATGGGAGAACATTTTTGTTGGAAACCACATACTTTGTTACATCTTTATTATTCTCACATTCATGGATGTATGGGTAAGACTTCTTTGATTCATTTTAAGTCTCCTTGTTTTTTCTGCTCATTATTTGGTTCAGATTTTAGTGGAGATTCTTCATTCACTTCTTGGATGAAAGAATACATGGTTGAATATTTTGATGCATATCACATCCTTTTGGAGCAGCATTATAGGACATGGGATCCTCACCTATGTCATTGGAGCAGATTTGATTGGTCACTTGAAGCTTGTATGCACTTGGACAATGATGGTCTACTTGCTTGGAGGTATAAGCACTTTCATGATTCTTTGATGAAGCACCTCCTTGATGTACATTTTCATTATATAGTTATGTACTTTGATGATATATATTTTGTACTCATGATGCTTGGAAGAATGCATACAAGAAAATGGGATCCAGGAATCATCTTATATGATGGTATGGGTTGGAGAGCACTCTTCATTGTTGGGGTGCAATACAAGCAATGGGACCCTGGAATAATTTTTATCTCATTGGTTTCATATTTTTGGGGGGAAACAAGAAGTATGGGAGATGGATTTCCCACTTAATAAAGTGATTTTTATCAGAGTAGTGCAGCAGCAAGAATGGTGGTTCCTCTCTAAAATCTTCATGGAAACTCAAAGACTCAAGGTTTGGCAATTCAATGGCAACTTCAAAGAATTATACAGAGAGCAGGTTCTTCAACACCCATGTTTGAAATTTCATGAGGACAAGCAATATTGGGAAGGGAGGATTTGTCATGTCTCAAATTTGGAATTGGGTCACAATGGCCTAATCACATTATCCATATTCATTAGAGTTTGTAAAATTGGTGCTAAGGGTCAAATAATTGCCAAGGAGGAAAATTACTAATTTCCTAGGTTTGGGGTGGAAGCTTTGGGATTTGGAATAAGGGGGATAATAAATGATGTTTAGACATTAGAAGGGTTCAAGTATTTAATAAATAGAGTGAATAAAGAAATTCAAGAGAAATCATAGGTGACAAATGGTTTTGGAGACATATGGAGGATGTGGGATCCACACTAGCTTGATTTTTCATAATACATGGTATCTCTCTTTTGCAAATTCAAATTAATGGGAATGTGAACACTCTTGGGTGAGTTGGTAAGTCATAACACATGTCATTGAGCATATTAGGTCGAATTGGGAGGATTGGTAACCTCCATGGAAGATAAAGAGACAAAGTGGAAGTTTGTGGACACTTGGGCTAGATTCCCTAGCCCCTATGACACCAATGATGGAGCATCTATGACAACTATGACAAATTGCAGACTTGACCTCTGAAATCTAACCACTATGACATGTCATCCCCAAAAATAGGCTCAAAGAAGGCGAATTTGGGATTTGGAGAAGCCAAAGAGGCTCAAAATCGAATTTGGGAGAAGATGGAAGGTTGGAGCTAGGAGACAAGTGGCAAATGTGGAATATTTCCTAAATGAAAATCTATTGAATCTATTGAGAAGATTTCGACCCTTAGAAGGCTAATGTTGGTTATAAAATGTAGAAATGAAGTATGAGAATGGCTTTTGATCATTTGTAGAATTTGCAATTGCATTTGTGAAGAGGGAGAGCTAGTGGATGACTAGTTTCTTGCCTTAGCCAATTTCGAGGGTGAAAGATTTCCATCCAAGTTGGTAATTGGAAAGGCCATTCAGACCTTTCATTTGGAGCTTTAATGGAGTCTTTATTTGCAGGTGTAAGCTACAAGGAAGCTCATGGTTTCTTCTATTGCAGCTCACTCCTTCAACCATTTCCAGTTTTGATGGCATATTCTTGATCCTTGAGGGAGGGCGTTTTTGGTGAGCTATTGTACTCTTTGGGGAAGATTTTAATGTTCCATTTATTTTGTAATATGAATTAAATACTCTGTTCTTAATCTCCAAAAAGTTTCAGGTCGAAATTCCAAGTAGAAATGTATAAATCTCATTTTCAATGGAAGAACAATGCCATTTCCCCACTACCTTGTTGTGAGCCTATGTATTGATGATGATTTCGAATGAATGGATGATTATCTTATATATTTGTGAACAATATACTGCCATGGATGTCTTCTACAAATTAAATGTACTGTACTTGAGCATTTGAAGCATTTTTACTCAGTTTAGTTGTATTGGGAGGTGAAATAGTGCAATTTCCCCAAGGGTCGAATTGAGGATTTTTGCAGTTGAATGGGAGAGGGTGAGAACAGTTGTAATAATCCATTAATGGTGTATATGAGAATTTAATAAAATACTTAACACATTACATACCTCTTTTCATAAATTTGATTGGGTTTGGAGGCATTTGGGAAGCCATTTTTAGTACTTACCGCAGGGGGATTTGAACCCCAAATTACTAGTAAAATTGCATAATTGGTTCAGAATCTTAAGAGAGTTTGCAGAGGTCTTTTGGTGGACATATGTCATCCATAAACATCATATTCAATTTCTAATATCATTCATACACCTTCCTTGTATATTTGAAGGCATTTGGAGTCAATTTGAGACCTAGAGACCAATACTAGTCAAAGAAAAATCACTAGTAAAGTTACCTACATTGATCAGAATTGAAAGAGGATTTGCAGAAGTATTTTAAAGGTCCAAAGGCATCCCTGAAACACATATTTATGTTCTAATATCCTTCATATACCTTCTCGGAAGATTTGGGATCATTTGGGGCAAATTTGGGACCTAAAGATCAAAACTAGTCAAAGGTCTAACTAGGGAAAAAAGTGAAAAATTGCCATTTTAATAAAATTCCTAATAAGGGACATTACACCTGGTCAATTACCAGGATTTCACTGTAAGCCCTAGACTGGGTCTAGGCAAGTGGTGTACTCCTCCACTTGGTCTTGGTGGCAACAGGAGGGTGAAGTAAAACAATTAATTTATCTCCTTATGATGATGTGCTTGGAGTGGACATTAAGGCCTTGAAGAACGCCTAGATAACTTGTTGAAGATAAATGAAACCCAAGCATAGCTTGGCTTGGTCCACGAACCCACCATTTAGAAAGAAAAAAAAAATTATTTATTTATTATGAGTCGGCTCATTATTGGAAAAAAATAAAATGATGTAAATATGTGAAGGACAAGTGGACAGGTCAGCCTCATACTTCTTTCTTTTTGGAGGACAAAATAAATAATAATAATAAAAAAATTAATGTGAGGACAGGTCGGCCTCAATGAAGTGGAATTATTCCACTATAAATAAACAAAGGAAACTCAACATTTCAAGGATACAATTCGTGGTATCTTCAAGTCAACTCGTGGGTGTTATTAACTAATCTAAGAGACAGCTCGTGGATTTGCTATTTGTCTCTCTGCTCAGCTCGTGGGTGGTGTTATCTTCTGCTGGGTTTTATTCTTTGGAGAAGTGAAAGCCAATACTCATTCTTCTGCTGGTTTAAAAGCACCCTATCTCAGCTAGGGTTTACTGCTGCCACCCGAATCTTGTTTTAAGTCTTCTGCAGTGTATTTTAGCCCAGCTAGGGCATTTCTTTGTGCACCTGAATTGAGTTAGGGCCTGTCCTAATTTCGGCAGCCCTATTGAGGGCACCCACAAGCTACAGAAATCATGGCAGCCTTGGAAAAGAACTTGGACAGGTCATGACAGCCTAGCCAAAAGTTTGAACAGGTCTCGGCCTCTCAGTAATGCATACACCTGTGATTGTTTGGCATTCAAAGCTGTTTTAGGAATCTAGCAATACCTACAGTAATTCAGTGACATATCAGGATCAGCAGACAGTGTACAGGGTTCTTCTTGATCAATGAAACAAATTTTTATTTGTTGAAAAGGCTTGTTCTCAGCCTGCTATTGTACAAACTCAGCCATCTCATTTTTGGAGATAAATTATTATTAAATTGCTTTGGGGTTTTTGTCCTTCAAAGGTTTCCCCGTGAAAAATTACTGTGTTCAATCTTGTGGATTTGTAATTACTGCTAGCTATCTCTGTATTTATATTTACAGTCTGTTACTGCTGTCAAATTCTTAAATTTTAACAATTATCAACCCATTAGCTATTTTCTTTCCCTGGCCTGCAAAAGCAACAGACAATAAGCATTTGCTTTAAAAAGATATAGCTTTTAAACAAATTGAACCAAACATTCCCATGATTCAGCTTATGCTACTTGCAAATCTACATCATAAATGGATTTTATACCATGCACAAAAATATTGTGTAGAATATGGTATTTATTTAATGGACGGTAGATCAAAAATATGACGATAGAGAAGGAAGAAGTAGTGGACTACTTATAGGAGGGGGAGGAATAAATTATGAACTTGTATTCAGTTCAAGGGATGAGCTACTTGTTCATTGGAATGAGACTAGGGTCACAGGATTTGGTTTGGATGTGGAAGCTAACAAGGAAGGAGAAATTCTATCCTGCCTCCATAAACCCTTGTCACATTCTAGGGGGATTCTAGCAAGGATTCTTATTCCACTCAAACTATAAAAGAAAGTGAAATTCTCCTGGAAAAACTGTCAAGAAAGGAAGTTTGGATAGGCACTAAGGTCACTGCAGGTGCCAGAGTACCGAATCATCTTTCCATTGGTAAACCCAGCTCCCAAGCAGTAATGGCCCTGATCAACTCCCTTATATAATGGTTGGCCTTTATGAAAAGGTAAATTCTTCGACATTGCTACTATTATGTATGCAATACTAATTATGCTTTAGAATGGTATGGGATCTCATAATCTTTTGATAATACCATATAGAAATAGAGATATCATTATAGGTATGAAAGAGATACTATGTATGGGACCAATTAGAGAGGGAAGATGATAGAATGACATAGGGCAATGATGCATAAAAGAAGTGCTTAAAATAGTGAGTACAAAATTGTTCCAGGATGGCGTTGCCAATACTCTGTTGTAGTTCCTTCAGGATAAGCATAGAATGGATATTCCTTTAGGCACATTGATTGTGTATAGTTTATACTTGTATCCAAGTGTTCAAATTCGCCTCTTTCTCAATCACTCCCCCAATACTGTTTAGGATGAATTGGGCCCAAAAATTGAGAGTCCAATTTTCTCTGGGGCAAAAGCTACTAGGTTTACTGCTGCAGTGTTCTTAGTTTCTTCTGGTGCAAACATGGAATGGAGGAGGTCTTATGAATGTTTCACTAAGTAGTTTTGGTCACATTAAAACAGTCCGTGAGAGTATTTTGACAACTGTTGGAAATAACAATTCAAAATATTATGGTGCATTTGACCAGGGACTTTACTTCATGGGAATTTGACAAAGCTAGAAGCATTTTTGTTCCAAGTACTTTACCACAATTCTATACATAGTACTTTTATTTTCCTTTTTTCTGTTTTTCTTTCTTTATCCTTGCAAATTTCAACTCCAAAAATTATGAATGCCACACTAGATTTTCAGTAACAAACATGGAATAGAATTGTGGCTAAAGATGTGAGAAAATTCTTTTAGAAATTTAAATCCAAAGAAGTTTAGAGATGCATGCAAGATAAGCTCATAGAATACCTAGGTTTTTGATGCAATGGCCTTCCAATAAATACATAGTGAATCCCTGCAACACGTTTAGCTATATGATAGTAGAGACCTGTGACATTCACAAATCTTCCCTTTAGAACAGTAGAGCTACAAATCGAAAAAAGAATGCTAAAGCTATTGTGATGTTAAAGCATGAAAGCTGCAATTTTTGTTTATTATCTTCCTCAGAATAAGACCGACGTTCAAAAATCCCAATCAATTCTACTTACTCCAGATACCCTTGATTGTATCCAATTTCATGGCACAAATATTCAATCAAGGATCCCTGCTTTAATTGTGGACTCTTACCTATTGGTATTTAAAATTATAAACAAAAAAGCAATATGGATGAAATTTTAAAGAGGATATTCAAAGAGAGAAGGAATTTTTGTAAGATTCCATAAGATGCAGCAAAAATAATTCAATCAGAAATCAAAGTATATTTATGGATGTGTAATAAGGTTACAATCTATTTTATAGATAATGTATTATGTGATAGATAGATTACATCAGCTTACAATGCATATCTGAATTTAGCAGTTTCTTGAGATATGAAAACAATGAAAATAGCCTCAAAATAAAAGAGCATCAGGTTTGCATGGACAACTAGCTAGGAAGCCTCTCGCACAGATGGAAGAATCCGATACCAATATGTAACAAACACTCTTTAAGAATGCTTTACAAGCTTCTTGAATGTTTAGAAGTTTAAACCAGTTTATTTGTCTATCCCAGATTCATATCTCATATTCTAGAAGGCACAATAAACTTAACGTATGGAATGAAAAGATGCTATTTTTTATATGAGCTTTTAAAAAAAAATTGAAAAACCAGGAATAACATTCAAAACCAAAGATACTCCAAAACAGTCTACAAAAGATCACTCCTAAAAGCTCAATTACTTTTCCACAGAATTCAAATTTGAAAGCCTAGAACAGAACCACAATTTACATCCAATCTTATTGGAAAAGAACATACCAATGGCCATTTTTGGACTTCAGCTAACCATATATTCGTCACCGTCTCACTCAATCTTGACCATCTTATGGATGATGATCCTCTATTTGATAAAGGGAGAGATGATATCCTGTGATATCAAAACCACTCTGAGATATGCCCCTTCCAACACCAAAGCTATTATGTAGTTCATCAGACTGTTGATTGATAAGCAATACTCCATGTGTAGCTACCCTAGCACTATAGAACTATTAATCAGGTTCACTGACCACCATGTTCATCACAAGACAATTGTGAACAGTAGATGATTTAAATTATAAAGAAGTGAGTCTCCTGAACTTTTGAAAAAAAATTGTAAAAGGAAAGCAAGGTGGAAATCTATTGACATTGGACAATAAAGAGTAAACTTTACAAATTTTGCGTGAAACTAATAGTAAAGAAACTTTACCTAAGCCTTTCAGAAATATAAGGGAGGGTTGTTTGAAGGAAAACCGGAAGAATCCTCCTTGCTGGTGTTGGAGGAACTCCAGATGGACGTGCAACCTGCATAATGTAGATAGACCAACCTACCTTTAAAAAATAAAAGTACTATGTATTGTCTTTAAGTAAAGACTCTACTCTAACTGCCAATATTATAATGCCACTTGCTTTCCATTGTTCATCATATGTTGAAATTACAGTGTGAGGTGATTAGCTATCAAATTATAGATGCTCTATTTAACACACGAAAAATTAGATTTATCTCTAAGCTAAACAATCTTGAGGTCACAACTAGTTGTTGCGATTAACAAGAGAGAGGTTCTCATGAAACCAACCAGAAAAAACCTAACACTGCAATAAAGAGAATAAACCAGCACCAGGGCAAAATAAGTTAATAACCCTAGAGAGGGAAGATAACCCCAAGCATAAGTGCACTAGAGATACAGGAAATCTAAGTTAACTGAAAATTCAACCCTTCTTTAGAAGATAAGGAGAGAAAACTGCCACTTTAATCCCTGTCTTTCCCTGCTCCTGACAATGTTGGTTTCGACAGGTTGGGATAACCTTCCCTTCACCGGATAACCTTTGAATTCACTGGATAAACTTTGAACTCCTCTATTTATTTCGTAGGTTCAGTGCCCCACCTTCATTTCCAGCCTGGGGGAGCCATCTTTTGGTCTTGGTAGGCTGGGCTAACCTTCCCTTCACCGGATAACCTTTGAAATTCACTGGGTAACCTTTGAATTCCTCTATTTATTTAGCAGGTTCAATGTCCCTCCTTCATTTCCAATCTGGAGGAGCCATCTCCCTGTAAGTGCAGGACAAGACAGGGATAAGACGAGCACCTTTTCTCTCCTTTGCTCTTCAGTGGCATGAGTTATGGACCCTCCCTCACATCATATTAATTTAGCAAAATAAGAAATTTACAACATGACAGAGTTTTAAGCTATTTAACAATTCATATCACCTGAGCTCCAAAAATGGACTAAAAGCAACGACTTGAGAATGGTTTAATAGAATCCTTCCCATAGGGCTTTATAGAAAGCCTGATATAGGCTAGACCAACACCGATACTTGTAAAAAAACTTGATCATTGTTATGATACTGCCTATTGCTAATATTCCACATCGTGTAAATATAGAACCTAGACAAAATGCTAAGCATAAAAATATCACAAGAGAATTGCTAGTTCGAACCTGGGTGCAAATATGGATGCTCTTCATCAGAATCTCCATCAGGAGCACGATAATTCAGTGGTATGTATGCACCAATTGCAATAGAGTTTTGGTGGTAGGTACAACTAGCATGTTGATAAAACTTTGGGCTGCCAAAATAGGCCACCAAGGAAGAGATTCAACGATCTAGTTTCTCAACCTTGAAGTCCACACTCTGAATGTATTTTCTGGCATCGAAGATCGGATTGGAATTGATCTCAGCATGGCCATCATGAAAAGCACAACTTCTCGTCTTTCCATTATCTTGGAGCATCCGGTTGGAAGGATTATAGGTGTCCTGATCCTGACATCCCTCTCCCGTCTACATTGATGAACTAGACTCAGTCTGCATTGGAAAAATTTATCCAAGGTTGAAGCCCAGAGAATTACCATACTAATCAAACCACTCGACCTGGAAATTCCACTTCTTCTCATCATCCATGGTGGGTTGCAGCTGCTTCAAAGAAAGGAGAAACTTGGGACATCGATCTTTAGGAAATGCTAGACTCAAAGAATGAAAACCCCAGCATACCATGATCTCCCCTGTTCCCTCAAATGAGGCATGCTATACCACCGATCAAAGACCAATTTTGAAACCCCAAATGGATACCAATTCTATAACCTTGCTTGGAAGATAGGAAGTGCCATAAATATTTCCAAGGACCCGACTAGAAAACCAGTCTAAGCGTAGTCCTGCAACCATGTCATTCCACAAAACAACACCCCTCTGAGATATTTTGTCAAACACATCACAGGGATCCTTCACACATCCACATTTTCCATACATTGATCTATAGATATATCTAGATGGACGTTTACCTCAATCCCTCCCACATCTGACTCAATCCCTCCCAAATCTGACAATATGTTCCTGAATATCCTTCCCTACGACCAATCTGTGCAAACACCAAGAATCGTAAGGAAAACTTATCTAGCATAATACCCATCTACTGCATTTGATGAGAAATGTTTCATTGCAGAGCTCTTTTCTAGCATGTCCTCTCATCATAGCATTCCAAATAAACACATTTAGTTCCCAAATTCCATCAAAGACAAGGTGCATATTCTAAATCACCAAAAATTAGCTACCCAGGAGGTCTCCAAATTAACACATTTCACTCCCAAATTCTGTCAAAGACGATGGGCATCTTCTAAATCACCAGAAAAAATAGCGGGGGGTCTTCCCAAATTAACACATTTCACTCCCAAATTCTATCAAAGACGATGGGCATCTTCTAAATCACCAAAAAAAATAGCAGGAGGTTTGGAGGTAAGAATACTTTGGGCCATAGGTGTTTGTTTTATGTATGGTTTGTTTTTTTAAATTATATAAAATAATATATTTATTTTTAATATATAATATATAATACATAATAATGTTATTTTTATTTATTTATTTATTTAATATAATATATATATATTTTTATATAATATAAAATTCGTGTTTTAATGATTTTGTGTTTTTTTCACAATATTATATTATAAATTTGTTTTAATAACATATATTAATTAGAGTTTGTTGAGAATATGCAATAAAAGCTATATTGTTTTGTTTTTAATTTATGTGTTTATATTATTATATTAATGTTTAGTTATATATATATATATATTCTAATACTAATATATATTGACTGAAAAATATATACAAATTGTGGAGAGTTGAGTGAACATAATTGAAGGGATGAATCAACACGGAACACCTTTGGATTGGTCCCACACACAAGTATGCACACCTAGAGAGATGGACACTATGCACTAGATAAAGGACACCACTACCAATTGATGTTGACCCAAAACCTTTGGGTGTAGGACCCTATCTAGTTGAAGATCCTATTGTTTATCCCATTGGCTCAGCAACATCCACAACAAAGGCTAAATGAAGTAGACCTTTTGACTTCACTTGATGGTAGGTGTTATGGGAGCTAGAGTGTAGTGACCCTGATTGATAAACATGGTTACAAAATTATGGCTATGGCGTATTTCGATGGGTATAATGACGCTAGTCAATAGTACATCATGATGATCAATTTAGTGTCTCGTAGATAGGATGTCATCATGATCAGTATACACATGCACTTATAATTTCATGTTAACTAAATATATAGTGTAAAAAAATTACTAACAGTCGTGACTTAAGTGACTTAAATATTATAAGAAGCATGGTAACTCTTATTTTGAAAAGAATTTTACAAAAAGGGAGGATTTTTGTTTCTTTTCAAAATGGAGGATATTGGCGATTTTTTGCAAGCGAGAGACCCGAGGGGAACTTTATAAGTTTCCAAACTCAGACGCAAGGAGAACTTTGATGAATGGATGCATATTGAGAATTAATTATATGTGAGGTTGTAAAATTGACAATTTTTAGCTAACATGATGATGCAAAATACATGAACTCGTCGAAACCTTAATAGACTGCCATCAATGTAGTGATCATAATTGTCATTGTTATCATCTTGTAATCAAATCATCATCAATACCATCATCATTGTCATCGTGCATCATCAACATCATCCTCGTGTTGTTAGGGTGACTCAAGTTCCATAAGGGTCATTTAGTTGCTATTAGGGTCAGTCAGATGCCATTGTTAGGGATAATCAGATGTTGTTAGAGTCACGTCATCACCCATCCTAGAAAATAGGCGCGATCAATACCTTAGTTCCTAGGGCCTTAAGAATCTCCGATGACAAACATATTGAGTAAGAAATTAATGAATCATTTAACTTATAAAAGTTTCAGAAATAGGGGCTACAATATTGGCAAATAAAGAAGGCCTTCAACACGGCTAAAAGAAACCAGAAAAGAAGTATATTAATGATCTTGAGAATAAATTAATGATCCCTTATGTTCAAGGAACTTCTGAAAATATTGATAGGATCCTCAAGAAGAAAATGATTGGTACAAACCCTCACTTCTTTAGATAAAGTCATAAAGCTCAAGTGAGACCTTGGAGGATGTAAGAGAGATTGCCAATGTCACCTTACAAACTCTCTTCACACTTTAGGCCAGCTCTCCTCCGGCTCAAGGGGGGATTCCCTAGAATAGGACTTAATAGAACTTAGGAAATGGAATTCAAAGTGAAATGAAGATATAGTTTTAGAAAAACATTGTGATAAATTTAAAAAGAAAAATGGATGAGTGGACCGAAGACTAGTGTCTTATCCATTGGGAAAATGCGATCAAATCAAGGTTCAATGGGAGGCCATCCTCCAACCTATTGAGGAAACTATGGTAATTGAGAATAAAACGTACAAGCTAAAATTATAGCAATGTGTTGAGGCTTCAACATGCCCATGTTAAATGATTTTGGGATTTGGCCTCCTCCTCCTCCTTTATCTGGCTGCAAGGCCTTTTTCAACTGGGATTCTCAAGAACATGGTTTTTTGTGTGGTGTTGGGTCTCTCATTATTTAATTTGGAGTTGGATCGTCACTTTAATTTATGGTTAAATTGCGGTTGACTGGGACCAATACAAGAGGAGAGCTATTGGCGCTCTGGCCTGTCCTCTTTTTTGCCAATTCTCAACATCTTTCTTTACACCATATTGTTGGTGTCTTTAAACTTGTAGTTGATTGGGTGAAAGGTCTGTGCTCTTTAAAGGTGATGGAACTCTCATCTCGGATGGCTCATGTTAATCTTCTGCTTAAAGCCTTTCCTGATGTCTCTATCATGCATATCTTCAGGGAGTTCAACACACATGCAGACACTTTATCCAGAAGTGGTCTTGTGGCCTCATAGGGGTTTATTCATTTTGAGGAGTGGTGCGGGGTCTACTTTTTTCCACAGGCGGTTTTCATGTTTTTAGCTCATAGATGGAGATCTTTCCCCTCATTTCTGTTTTTTTGTACTTAGCGGTTATATGTACCTTTCCTCTTTTCTTTTTGGTTTGTTTCCCCATTGATGACTTTTCCATCCATCCGCATTGTTAGAATTTAGTAAAATATTGTACAAATTCATTATCAAAATTGCAATTTTCCATTCTCAATATGACACAACTAAAAATGACTAACATAAATGACTAATTCACATTAATCGTTGTTAGCTAGTCATATTTATATTCCCGTAACTAAATTAGTCATTTATGTTAGTCATTTTTATTTTAGTCACTTGTTATCTAGTCATATATTTTATCTTGTGACTAAATTAGTCGTTTATCTTAGTCATTTTTTGTTGGATTATTTAAAATTATTCAATTTTAGTCGTTTATCCCTTGAAAAACCAGTGGTGACTAACTTTTTTAGTCGCCTAGTCACTTATCTCTCATTTTGTACTAGTGGGATCCCTTCAATGAAATCCATAGAAATATTTGTCCAAATTCGTGTAGGTATGGGCAAGGGTTTGAGCAATCCCAGAAGGAGTGTCGTTTCACCCTTATTGCGCTGGCAGGTATCACATTCAGCCACCATCTGTTGAATTGTCCTTTTCATGCCCTGCCAAAAGAAGTTACGACGTGCCTGCTCATACATTTTGAGGAACCCAGAGTGCCTTGCCGATGGAGAAGCATGGAGTTCATATAAGACAACCTGTTGAATATCTGTGCTCCGGGGAAGCACCAGACGACCCTTGTATCTCAGGGAAGAACCATCCCAAGAATAATGTGGTACATCAGAAGGGTTGTTGGCCAAGCGTTGGATGATTTGAGATAATGAAGAGTCATTGACATAGCTCCATTGAACATATTGCAACCAATTTAGAACAGGCATAGAAATAACTGAAAGGAACCTTGGTCATCAAATGTGCGAGAAAGAGCATCCGCCACAATATTGTCCTTACCCTTCTTGTAAGTGATCTCATAGTCATAACCCATGAGTTTTCTAACCCATTTCTGTTGTGCGGGGGAGGATACACGTTGTTCCAAGAAATATTTCAGACTCTGGTGATCAGTCTTGATGCAGAAATGATTCCCTAATAGGTATGGGCGCCACTTCTATACTGCATGAAAAATAACCATCATTTCCTTCTCATATGTAGAGGCAGCTAAATTCTTACCTAAAAGGGCTTTGCTGGTGAATGCAATGGGGTGTTCATCTTGAAGGAGAACAGCACCAAGTCCATTGCCACAAGCATCACTCTCAAGAGTGAAGGGCTTAGAAAAATCAGGCATAGCTAGAACAGGTGTAGTACACATAGTTTGTTTCAGTTTTTCAAATGCACACTCAGTAGCATGTGTCCATGTAAAAGCATCATTTTTCAATAGAGCAGTTAATGGAGCTGCAATCTTCCCATAATCCTTGAAAAACTTGCGGTAGTAGCCAGTCAACCCCAAAAAACCACGAAGGCTCTTGAGTGTCTAATGACGTGGCCAATTGTTCATGGAAGTGATTTTGGCAGGATCCACGCGAACCCCTTCTACTGAGATAATGTGCCCGAGATACTCGAATTCCTGCTATCCAAAAACACATTTAGACTATTTGGCGTGGAGATGATGGTCAGAGAAAAGTTTCATTACAAGATCCAGATGCTAGATATGTTCAACCCAGATTTTACTGTAGATGAGGATATCATCAAAGAATACCAGAATGAATTTCCTCAAGTAGGGCCGGAATATTTTATTTATCAAGGCCTGGAATGTGGAAGGATCATTAGTGAGGCCAAAGGGCATGACCAAAAACTCATAGTGGCCATCATGTGTGCAGAAAATGGTTTTAGGGATATCATCCTCATGAACCCGAATTTGATGATACCCATAACGAAGATCCAACTTGGATAAAAATTGAGCACCATGAAGCTCATCAACAACAGGAATTGAAAACTTATCCTTGATAGTGAGGTGATTAAGTGCTCGGAAGTCAATGCAAAGGTGCCATGACCCATATTTTTTGCGGACGAGAAGAACTGGTGAAGAAAAGGAACTAGTGCTTGGGCGAATAATACCTTGCTTCAGTAAGTCCCGAACGAGCATTTCAATCTCTTTTTTTTGGTGAAATGGGTAGCGATAGGGCCTGATGTTGGGAGGAACGCTTCCTGGAAGGAGCTGAATACGATGTTCCTCTGGCCTTGAAGGTGGAAATCCCACTGGTTCTGTAAAGACATCGGTATATCGATCCAAAATTTGTTGTAGATCCAAAGGAATAGTGGAGACTGCTGATGGTTGCATCTGAATGGAATGGATATGAGCAATGACACCATGTGAATTCTTCTTAAGGATTTTTTCCATGCGATGTGAGTTGATGATGCTGAGAGACCCTGGTTGTAAGCCTATCAATGTGTGTTTTTTTTCCATTGGGGGAAAATTGCATCCAAATTTCAGCAAAATCCCATAAGATGGGGCCAAGTGTGCGTAGCCATTGAGCGCCCAAAACCACATCACATCCGCCTAAGGTTAAGGAAAACATGTCAGAGCGTAGGTTATAATCTCCTATAGAGATACACACATTACGACACTTCCCTTTGCAAGGTAAGGTGCCCCCATTAGCAACCATGACTTCAAAGTTGGAGCAAGGATGGATAAAACAATCAGCCTGTTTGGAAATCCGAGGGTCAATGAAATTATGAGTACTACCAGAATTAATGAGTATTGTAAGAGGAATATTCTTGAAATAATCCCTGACCCGCATGGTTTGGGGGGTGGTGATTCCAACTAAAGCATGGAGAGATATCTCTAGTTGGTCATCCTGAGACGGAGGGTCAATAGGCGGCTCCGGAATGTCGACCTGAGCATCCATTGTATCTGGAGCTTGTTCACCAATTTCAGAGGTAGGAGGAGAACCCATATCCAAGAGATAGAGCTTTTGCTGAACACATCTATGTCCCCGAGTGAATTTCTCATCACAATTATAACAAAGCCCTTTTTCTCTGCGTGCTTGCATCTCAGTTTCAGACAAATGCTTGATAGGAGTTGGTCGAGGAGCTGGCGGGATGGGAGGTCGTTGAGAACCCATATTTCAGAAGGGAACAAAAGTGGGTTTGGAGCATTGTTGGGATGCAATCTTGTCTTCTTCCAACTTAGCCAACCCCAGGGATTCCACCATTGTGTTGGGACAGAACATTTTGACCTCAGAGCAGATTGCATCCTTTAGACCACTAATAAAACAACTCCGGTAGAAGTCATCAGATAATCCTTCAGTGTGGTTGACTAGTTTCTCAAATTCGGTTTGGTACTCTCTCACAGTGCCAATTTGGAGAAGTTTAGTGAGGGCTCCTGTGAAGTCATCAAAAGCACTAGGACCAAATCGTTGCAAAAGGAGCTAGCAAAAATTTATCCATTTTGGTTCTTCATGAGCCTTGATGTACCAACGGTACCATTGAAGAGCTTCATGTTCCAAATGAAAGGATGCAAGTGGAACTTTGTTGACATCAAAAGTATTATGCAGATTGAAATACTGTTCTGCACGATAGATCCATCCAATCGGATCAGTACCATTGAAGCGAGGAAAATCAAGCTTCGGACCACGAAAATTGCTGGAAGAAGAGAACCCATTATCTGATGAAAACTCGGTCTGTCGTTTGTTGTTCATGGCTGAATGCTCAAGATGGAGGCCGAGAAATTTTTCATTGAGATCCCGTAGTTTGGCTTGGATGGCTGCAAGTGCTTCTTCCATGGTTTTTGCTCCTGTGCGGGTGACAACCATAACCAAGAGTTTTTTTTTTTTTGGTTGAGTGGGTAGAAAAACAAAAACAGAAACTGTTTCAGTAAAGGAAAATCTGGATTTGGGAAAAAATATGATGGGTAATTGGGGTTTGACTAGGTTTTGGACACTGTCGAATGGACAAGGAAGCAAAAAAGGAGGATTTCAGAAGCAGGGTGAAATAATGAGAAAATTTGGCAGAGAGGGACAAAGAAGCAGAATTAGGAAATGAACTCTGTGGTAAAATTTGAAGGTGATTGGGTGAAATCCGAGGAAGTTATGGAAAACCCTAAAAATAGACAAATGTGGGATTTCAGGCTTTGGGATAGGGTCCTCAGGAATGAAATATGCAAAATGGGATTATAGGGGTTCCGAGGAAGTATCAAGGGAAACAGAGTGAAAACAAGGGAGATATGGAGAAAAAACCGTTTTTTTCTTCCAAAATGGAGTTGCTACAGCGCAGAAGGGATCTGAAACAGAGAGATTTGCAACATCGCGGAAGTGACCGAAAATAAAGGGATCTGAAACGATGCTGAATGGATCGAAAACGGTTGGATCTGAAATAGATCTGAAACGAATGGATCTGGAACGAATTTCAGAATGGATCTGAAACCGTTGGATCTGAAGCGACGCGACAGTGATCAGCAACAGTTCAGCTGAAAATAGATATGGACCCCAGGTATGTGCGACTTCCTAACAGTTCAGGGGTTTCACTCGGCCACCAATGTTGTCTGACGACTTGCATATTGGGGTAGTACCCCTCACTCCACGGCTCAAGTAAAATTGATAACCACTTTTCCACAAATGACAGCTCTTGGTTTACCTCATGGGTGGAAACTAGTCAATCAAGTAGGGGTAGTTTCCCTTTTCGCTGGCAGGTCCTCTCAATGGGCCAACTACTTTGGGGTTCTTGTGGTACTCCTCACAATGAGTTTTAGGGCTTATGCCCAAGTACTTCCCACAATTAAGCGAATAGGGATTAGTCCCAGATCCGAACTTGCAATAGATGTGAATTTTTTTTTTGCATAAATTCCACCCAACAAGCCCAAGAAAGTGCTTTGATACTAGATGTGAAGAACATGCAACAATTAATTAATGAAAATACACGAGATAGCAAAAATAACAGAACTCAGAATAACTTTTATTGATCGCAAGCCACTTCGAGGGGGCAACCTCCTTTGAGCAAGCTCAATACAAATAACTTCACGGTGCTTTCATAGGCCTCAACACACACTTAATAATATATTAAGTCTAGGCACCAATACTATGGGTCAAAACCATGGGCCAATACAAACTATGGATCAACAATACTACGGGCGACTTACAAGCATATGCACCAAACAACAATAACACAAACTATGGATCAACAAATACTACGAGACGACTTACAAAGCATATGCGTCCAACAACAATGTACTAACAAAGTAAAGACATGGGTTCCTAACAACAGATCTGGGTGATCAGTCACTGAGGGATCATATATAGGTTATAAAAGAATATCCACATTTTTTCTCTAACTAGGCAGGCGATGCGATATACATTTTGTGAAGTACAAAATGTTTTAAAAGAGTTTGCAAAAGAAAAAATCCCGAGTCCGAATGGATAGACCGTCGAGTTGTTCCTTGAATTATTTGACATCATGGGCTTAGATACACTGGCTATGGTTGAAGACATTGGGATATCAGCTAATGTCTCTATGGTCTTGAACTCTACCTTTATAGCTTTAATACCAAAATATTCAAAACCTGAATCCTTCAATGAGTATCATCCAATATCTTTGTGCAATCTAATTTATAAAATTATAGCAAAGATAATTGAAATTAGAATCAAACCGGTTCTGTCAAGATGTATATCAAGAGAATAGTTCAGATTCTTAGAAATTAGGCAAATATTGGATGCAATTGGCGTAGCACAAGAAGCATTCCATAGTATTAAGACGAGGAATTTAAATGGTATAATTCTTCAGCTAGATTTATTGCGAGCTTATGACAAGGTAAATTGGGGGTTCCTGCTTCTGACACTCATGCAAATTGGTATCCCGTGGAAGGCTATAAGATGGATAATGGATTGCATCTCCTCAGTGCATTATGCTATTATGATTAACGATTGTCCTACAGATTTTTTTCCATTCTCTCGCGGCCTAAGGCAAGGCTTCCCACTCTCTCCCTTGCTATTTTTTATCGTCATAGAAGGTCTGACCAGGCTCATGTTAAAGGCTAAGGACAACAAGGTAATCAGAGGCTTAAAAATATCACCAAAAACTTCAATTACACATCAATTCTTTGTTGATGATGCAATGGTGTTCAATGTTAGCAAGTCGGGTGAATGGGGACATATTAAAAATATACTACAGTTTTTTTGCAAATCTACATGGATGATTATTAATGATGCAAAAACAATCATGCTAACACATAACCTAGAGGATTAGCAGCTGGAAGATATCTTAAAACTTATGCCTTGTAAAGTCCATGATCTAAATGAGGGTGCAAAATATTTGGTATATTTCATCAAGCCAAATGGTTACAAAGTATCGGATTGGATGTGGTTACTTAAGCATTTCGATAAGAGAATGCACCATTGGAGCTAGAAGTGGTTATTTATTGGAGGTAGACTTACCTTGATAAATTATGTTCTTCAAAATCTTTCAATATATTGGTTATCCCTCTGTAAAATCCCCAAATCAATTCTTTAGGGGACCAGGAGGAAATTTTTTAACTCCATTTGGGTAGGCAGCGATAAACATAAATTCCATCTAGTGGGATGGAAAAGTCTAGCGTGCCCAAAGGATAGGGGTGGTTGGTCCATAAAAAATATCTACAAGTTCTCCATGACTTTATTGGCTAAGAGCTTATGGCGGGCTCTGACGGTGATAGCCTATGGAGTTGTATCATCAAAGAAAAATATATTAAAAATATGACAATTATTCAATGGATATGTTCGAGAGATAAGAACAGAAAATGAATCTCCAATATCTAGGTCGGTCTTCTATCATCCTTCCAGGTTTTAGCAGATTGGTTGGCGTGGTTTCCAGGGAATGGAAGGTCTATACTGATTGGGGAGGATCCGATCATTGGAGGCCCACATAATTTCAGACTCTCCCAAGAATTGACCTTCACCTTGTGTTCGTGTGGATTTAGATCCCTGAACCATGCTTTGATCTCAATTTCTCTGTCTCATGCTTCCAACAAATGGATCGGTGCTTCAAAGTTGGGATTAAATGGTGGCCTGGAAAAGTAGTGTTCGACTTATATCAAAGACCTCTATCAGGGAAACATTCAGATTTCAGAGGCCGAGGATCAATTAAAATGGTCTTGGAACACCCAAGACGGATCATTGAATGCCAAATCGTCCTACGCGGCCATTATGTCTGATATTCTAGTTGGTGAAAATTGGTGGTACTTCAAATGTTGGAACTGGAAACTGCCACTGAAGGTAAGATTATTTGTCTGGCTTGCTTTGGAAAACAAAATTTTATCTTGGGAAAATTTGCAAAAAAGAGACTTTAGTGGGACAAACATTTGCTTGCTTTGTAAGAATGGAGCCGAATCGGTCCAACATTTGTTTGTTTCCTATTCTTTGATTGTGAAAGTTTGGATACTTATTAATCACTCTCTCACTCTTATCTCATCTTGGCAGAGGGATACATTATAGGATTGTCTCCACCATTGGTTCTCACGGAACTATTGATTTGGTGAAGTGGCATGCTTAATACTTTGGGGAACTTGGAAAGGGAGGAACTCTTTCATTTTTGAAGACAAATTCATCAGTTCTGATTGGTGTGCGAAGAAAGCGAAATTAGAATTATTGGAATTCTTAGGATCTACTCAGGATTCTTCACATGGCATGCAAAAGATAAAAATTATTCATCGTCTTCTCTCTACAGGTAGCAGGGATAGATTCGATGGGGCTTCTCAAGATAAAGAAAAACACTGTGGAGCTAGTGTTGTCATCCTTTTGGGACAGGATAGGGTCTATAACTTATGGATGGACTATGGTAATGGGACTAACACAAGAGGAGAGTTTCTGGCTCTTTAGGAAGTCCTTTATTTTGCAAATATCCATCATTTTAATTTACAGGAAACTACAGGAGACTCACAGGTTATTATAAACTGGGAAAATGGATTGAATCCATTAAAGGTGTTGGCACTTTCCCCTGGATGGATCAAGTGAAATCCTTCCTCAAAGACATTCCACAACCATCCATTATACATATTTTCTGTGATTTTAATACACTTGCAGATTCCCTTTCAAAAAAGGGCCTTTTTGTTGACGAGGGCTATATACAGTACAAGGAATGGAGCGATGGTGCTCTTTGATCTTCTGGATCTGTGGTCCTTTTCCATTTTTTATACCTCTTCTTTCAGCTTTAGTATTTTTTTATTCTCAACTTGATATTTATATACTCTGATTTTTGCGGCTCTATTTTTCCATATGCCTCCATATATTGCCATATTTTTTGGGCGTGGGATAATTGGCACTCAAATCGCCCCACTTTTTTGGCGATTTGTTCCCTAGATCCGGTTATAAAAACCAGCGGAATCATAGTTACACCCCATTTAATGCGGAACTATGTCATGGGACTGTGTCCCTACGAGTTTTGGCCCATTTTAAGACGACCCAGATGGTCGAAATTCCAAAAAAATAACGAGGAGTGGAACTGTGCCTCGTCGTAAAATTTTCCATCACCGACACGTGGCGATTTGAGTGCTAGTTGTCACACACCCATTTTTTTGTATATATTGCCATATTTTTTGTATTAGATTCTTCTATGATCTGTGGGTTCCATGTTTGTTGTCTTGGGCTACGGTTTGTATCTGTATCTGGTCATCTTTGGATTTAGGTCTGTCCTGGTTCTTGGTTGGTGGCTTATGGGCTTTATGGCTATTGACAGCCTAATATTTATTTTGTACTTTTGAAATAAAGGTAATTTTTTTTCTTCCGAGTGAAAAAGGAGGTCAAACGTTTCTTAATCCGAGTAATATTTTATAACTCTAATCCTACTTCTCGTCTTCTTAATAATATTTAGATTTATAGTTTGAAGGCATTCACATAGAGATTAAATTTCACATCCTTTTTACACGGGATATGGCTTGGTAGTAAAACTTATGCTCGGCCCTCCAAGTTTGCAATGATTGGAACCTTGCAAATCTTGGGTGGCTTACAACTCATAAAGTAAGTTGTTTGGACCAACTTTTAGGTTGCGGTACGAAGGGATTATTTGTGCTATCTTTCTCTCCTTATTAAGTTGGGTATACACGCAAATGGGTTGCAGGAAGATCAAACCCAACATTTACACAAGAACGATCTTCCAAATGGAAGAATCCTCATGAATCGGGAAAATCAATAGATCTTTGTTGCTGCTCTTGAACAACTCTTTTAGTTGGAAAAAAACAACACAGTAAGCAAAGAAGGAAGCACTTAAACAAAGTACATTTGCAACAGTATGTTGGCCCCTCTAATTCACAAAGCTTTAAAGGTGTGCAAAATATCTTAGCCAAAGAAAAGGGTCTCAAACACTTTTCCATCTAATCCATGGTATGACAAAGAGTGCAAGGCTGCTAAAAGATCCATTAAGGGGAAGAAGACAAAGAGTGCAAGGCTACTAAAATATCCATTAAGGGGAAGAAGACAAATAGTGAAAGTATGAAAACGTATAAAAATATGATTAAAAAAAAAGGAAAATTATGTGACTTCAAGAAGGAATGAATTAATTTCTTTGGGAAAGCACAATCCCAAAGGATTTTGGCGGGAACTACAACGAAAGAGAAAGAAAATAGATAATAATATGACAGGTACACAATGGTTAGAATATGTGAAGCTTCTCTATGAGAGAGAACAAGAGAAAAGTAGCCTTCCCACAATCAACACTGCAACTGAGTTATTTTCAGTGGAGGATGTCAAGTGTGGTATAAAAAAAGTAGCAAGTGCTAAAGCCTAAGACATTGATGGATTGCAAGAAGAATTTTTAAAATGGAGTGTTGAGACCTTGTCCTTGAGCATCAAAGGCATCTTTAACAGTATCACACAAATTAAATTTCCAATTGAGTGGACAACTAGTGTTACTATCCCTCTTTACAAAAGTGGAGACATCAATAATCCTTCTAATTACTACACTATTATGGTCAATCCTCTTCTTGGAAAATTATTTGGGAGCATGGTGGAGCGTAGAATCAGCAGTTAGGAAGAAAAAGAGGGTAAAAGAGCAAAAGGACAGGCTGGTTTTAGACCAAGTCACTCTACCATTGATCATTGCATCACTCTTAGGCACTTCATCAAAAGGTTTGGTACACCTAGGGTGGGGAAGCATTTTGTTGCTTCGTTCACTTTAAAAAAGATTTCAACATAGTTCCTAGAGACAAGCTTTAGAGAAGGATGGAGGAGCTCAAAATTCCAAGCGAATATAGAGTGACTGTCCATAAACTCTAAGATCAAGTTAGTGCTAAAATCATAACTAAGAAAGGTTTTTTTGAATGCTTTGATAACGACATCGGGGTCAAGCAGGGGTTCCCCCTTTCCCCCATGTTGTTTGTTTTATATATTGATAAGCTGGAAGAATGGTTAAACAACACCAGTGGAGAGGGTATTCAGTTAGCGTGCTACGTGGTGAAGCTACTTTTGTATGCTAATGATCTTATCCTAATTGCAAAATCCGCGCCTTATAGCTCTTTTATCAAAAGGTTGGGATGCAAGTAAACACTAGAAAACCCAAGTCATGATCTTCTCTCTGAAGCGGAAAAAGTAGGTTAACTTTATCTTTGAGGGAAAATACTGGGACATAGTGGAAGAGTACAAGTACCTAGGATTTTTTTTCACAACAGGCTCAATTGGGAGACATGTAGAACTAAAATGATTCAAGGGGGATGGAGAGATTCTTAACTACTGCAGAACAGGTGCAGGAAAGCATAATTATGGGACTAGAAGACTAAGAAAACTCTTTTTGGATTGTTGGTTTCCCCGGTTATCCTTTATGGATGTGAAGTTTTGGGGGGCAACATGTCAAACCACTAGAGACAATTAGAAAGAATTCAAAAGCACTTAATCACCAATAACGTCAAAGTCAAATCAACAGTCCCATATGAGATCCTGCTAGTTGAGGATGGTATGTTCCCAATGGAGGCTTAAGCTATCATTAGTTTGTTAAGTTACTTGAAAAAGGTGGAAGGCATGGATGAATACCATTGGCCCAAGATGGTTGTTGCAGAAGAGCTAAAACGTAGGAAGAAGACTTGGAGGAAGCAAAATGACAAGTGGATGGGAAAATTGGGAATTAATCGATAGGACTGTCCTAACTCTAAAGAAGAGATAAAAAACGTGGGTGCTTGAAAAATTCAGGGCTTCCATGTGGGAAAAACAGATTGGCAGAAAAATAACACTATATGTCAAATATTTCAAACCAACATGGTTACATGATGAGAATACTTATTTGAGGGATACAATCAAGGGAAATGCTAAATTTTAAACAACACACCTAAGGACCGGGTCACACCATCTTAGATGTGGAATGGGGAGATGGCTATTCCCCAAGGAAGAATGGGAAGAAAGAACTTGCATCTTTTGTAGGAAAGGAGCGGTTGAAACTAAATGATGCTTCATCATGGAATTTTTGGCTTATGCGAATATCTGTAATCAGTTTGAAAACAATATGAAGGTGGATAGTTTGAATGAGCTATTTGAGGAAGCAAGGATTCTCCAAACTGCAAATTTCCTTATCAAGATTCATGACAAGAGATATTCAATAGAGAGATTTGAAAATGTGATTGCTTTTGGAGCTCTTGATCCCTTAGAGTGCTTGATCTCATGGACATCATTAAAATTTCTTCAATTCAATTCAATTGATGATAGTGTTAAACTCGTTTAATAGATACTATGTTTCTTTTAATCACATTGTTAAGCTCATTTAATAAATACTCTATTTCTTTTTATGACAATGTTAAGTTCATTTAATATATACTATTCAATGTTTAAATAGAGGATTTAATTTATAGGTCGATTGATATTTTGTATTTGGAATTTTCTAGTAACAAGATAAGAACTGTTAAGTTCTATACCTTTTGAATAATTTCAAAACCCTAGTTTAGGATATTAAGAGTTATTCTCAAACTTATTCTTACTACCGTTTCGATAATAGCATGTACTTTGTTCAAATGATACTATATTTATAAGAAAAGTTATTTACAAATAATCTAGAGGTTTTTCAAATGTTTATATTCTCTTTAAAATATGGGTATTTATTTGTTCTTAGTAAATTTTGGTGGTGAGTATTTTTAATAAGAAATTCTTTGTATTTGTGTTTCTATTTACAAGTTAATAACTTTATTTGTACACTAACAATTAAAACAAGTGCCACTGCAGGTGGCGATGTCCCTATCGTTAGCTGTTAATTTGTATAGCATTGTAGTATGTTTGGGAGCCACAAACTTTGGATCAGCTATGGTTTCAGTTGTAATATTCCATTCACTATGTAATTTCAGGAAGCGTAGAATATATAGTTCATTAGTAGGAACTTGCATGTAGAAGATTGAAAGCCTGCTCAAATGGATTTAGCTTAATGTAGTATGACATTTTGTAAATCGAGCTTTCATAGAAGGTGGTAGGGACATTTCCATTGGATATTTTGCTGGTGAATAAACCCCTTGAGCAATAGATAGTTTCAGTTCTGATACTTTCATAATTGAATATAATAACCCTGTATATCGATTTGGGGTAGTTATGATGCTTTCATAATTTGTTTTTATGTGTGCATATCGATTTGGTTGCATGGCGTAGACCTGTCATGATTGTGAAGCACCCAATTAGATTGTAGAACTCGGGGTCGGTCTGAAGTAATACTAATCTAAGGATTATATCAGTTGTCCTTGAGAAAGTTCACATAACGTTGTTATTTTATTAAAAATTGTGTTATATGCATATACGAATGCCTATATGGGTTCTTGTGTGTGTGTGTGTGTGTGAATACCCAGGGTCCTAATTTTTCCTTTGCATATACGGATCTTGTAATAGCTTTCTATCTATATGTATGTGGGTTCCTATATATCTCTGTGTGTGTGTGTGTGTGTGAATACCCAAGGTCCTAATTTTGCCTTTGCATATACGGATCTTGTAATAGCTTTCTATCTATATGTATGTTTCTATCAATACATATGTGAACGCATGTGTTGTGTTTCTGCTGACACACACATGGAGAATTGGGTTATATGCCATCGATATAGGTATAGGTTCACTCTCAAAGAGGGTGATCTCGACATTTTTGTGACTTGTCTACCATGGAGGACCAGCCAAAAGTTCTAGCAGGTCTATTTCTATCACTTTGCAAGTTTCCTTGTAGGCTGGAAATCGCACTAGCCCTTGCATTTGCTTCAACAGACATAAGTTTTTCTAACAGTACTACTTCCATACCAAGCAAAATACGCCAAACAAACCTGTGTCAATACACAAAATGGCCAAAGAACTTGTGCCAGATATGGCATTGCGTTTGAAACTAGACTTCCTTTGCAAGAGATAAGTCTCTAGTTCAATATTCCAAACCCAGCAATGTCAAGATGCTTATTCTATTAATATGGTAAGCATTAGTTCCAAATATTTAGAGGCCTAGCACGCAGTGGATATAAACAACAAAAATTGTGAAAATCCTCACAGCAGATCTAAGAGATGATGTATCTCACAAGAGAATAATTATGATTAAGCAAGAAAATAGAAGAAGAGTGATACATGCAGTATAATGAGCAACGGAATAATATGGTACAGTAGAACTCAGATAGAAGCAATAATACTTCGGTCATACTACATTATTAATCACAAATGGACATATAAATAATACAATGCATGAGGAATTCGAATGCCTAAGATGGAAATTCGAATTAGCCTTCATGGAGTGATCAAAGGATCACTGGAGTGTCATCGGAGCACAACTAGGTGTCCTCATGATCATCGGAGTGCAACTGGAAGTCTTCTTCATCATCAGTGGAGTCATCAATGCTCAAGTAACTGTCAACCATCAGTCAAACTAACTCTGGTAGGTGTAACTCAATGTAACTGAGTGTAACTGGATGTAACTGAGTGTAACCGAGTGTAACTGAGTGACAACTGGACTGGTAGGTGAAGGAGGGCGAGTTGCTCCCTAAAATCAAGGAAGAAGGGCACATTAAGCAACTGGAGTGCTAAAATTGAATAGTGAGAAGCTTCTGGGGGCTGGCTAACTGAGGGCTAGGTGCTAGACTGATGACTGGGATGCATGCAAACCCTAGAATGCATGCAAACCCTAAAAGGTGCATGCATGACTGAAAATGTAAATGATCAAAATACTAGTGGGACTAGGATGGAGTATAGGAATATCCTAACACCCCCCCTTAATCCATCCTGGGCCCTGGTAACTAAGACCAAAGGTCACCCAAAACAATGAATAATAACAATCAATAAACCAAGGAAGTGGAAAAATTTCATGGGAAACATACCCCCTCCTAAAAAAATAGACTGTAAGGCACACATAACAAATAAAAGCTCCAAACTCAAGCATGTGTGATGCTTGGTCATATGTCTGGAGGTATCTTCTTCTTGGGAAGAAGTGGATCATGCTCAAAAAGCATGTGCTTGTACTTGCTCTTCAGATCGAATGTGATGAGAACAAATCCAACAGTATTAGAATGATCCTTGAACCTGTGATTTGAATCAGTTGAGGTAGGATCAAATTTTTGAATGTGTATATATTCCTTTGTCTTCTCCTTCGAACCACCATGGGTGAGATTATGCCAAAAAGAACTATTACATGTTTGCTTGAAATCAAAATCAGATTTAAGACTTTCAAAACAGTTTCTTGAGATCTCCTTTGAACCAGCAGGGGTGAGATCAAAACTATCATATGCATGAGAAATTTTCCCAAGCAGTAATTGCTTAGAACCCAAATTAGATACAAGACTTGAATCATGGCTTCTTGAGATCTCCTTTGAACCATGAGAGGTGAGATCAAAACCAGTAGATGCATGAGAAATTATCCCAAGCGAATGGCAATGGCCATATTCTTCAATGACCTTCTGAAAGCATGAATTTATGATCATATAGTAGTATAAAAGAGATGTTTGCTGAAGAGGAGCGAATGCATTACCTCCATTAGCTGATTTGACCTCTAAAATAATCATGTGATCATGATGCAAACCAACAGACTTTGGTGCAAGAGAGGATTTAGGACCTTCTGCAATATCTAGAGTGTGAGTTGGCACAAAAAGAGAAGAAAGTTTGAGCATGAGCGGAGAATCTGCAAGTTCTTTGTCAACCACTTCAATATGAGATGATATTGGTTCATGATTTGAGAGACCATCAAGAGGAGCGAATGCATCACTTTGTTTTCTTTCGAATGGGTTGGGACCAAGTCCTTCATTCTCTTTGCCAAATTTTCCATCCAGGTGAGCCAATATCTCTTTTGGAGTCCATAACTCTCTTGGAAATTCAACACCATCACGGTATTTGAATTGGAATCTTTGGTATGCACACAAAGAAAACATTATTGCTGCAAAGTGCATGTCTCTTTTATTTAACCAATCAATCTTCTCTTCAGGGGATTCGAACTCTCTTTCAAAATAACAATAAAAAAGATCATGGATCTTCAAGTCTACTATCATTCTTGGTTTCCATTCATCATAGTTGAGTGGATCAAGAGGAGTAATTCCTGATGAATACATTGAAGCTGTAGAGGACCTGCAAAAACAATATAGAATAACTGCAACTACTACTGCTGCAAAAATGCAGAAACTGCTGCAACTGCTGCACTCGAAATCTTGGTAATAACCTGCAAAAAACTCTCAAGAATGGAGATAAACAATACTCTCAACATGCTCTGATACCATGTGAAAATACTCACAACAGATCTAAGAGATGATGTATCTCACAAGAGAATAATTATGATTAAGCAAGAAAATAGAAGAAGAGTGATACATGCAGTATAATGAGCAACAGAATAATATGGTACAGTAGAAATCAGATAGAAGCAATAATACTTCGATCATACTAAATTATTAATCACAAATGGACATATAAATAATACAATGCATGAGGAATTCGAATGCCTAAGATGGCAATTCGAATTAGCCTTCATGGAGTGATCAAAGGATCACTGGAGTGTCATCGGAGCACAACTAGGTGTCCTCATGATCATCGGAGTGCAACTGGAAGTCTTCATCATCATCAGTGGAGTCATCAATGCTCAAGTAACTGTCAACCATCAGTCAAACTAACTCTGGTAGGTGTAACTCAATGTAACTGAGTGTAACTGAATGTAACTGAGTGTAACTGAGTGACAACTGGACTGGTAGGTGAAGGAGCGCGAGTTGCTCCCTAAAATCAAGGAAGAAAGGCGCATTAAAAACTGGAGGGCTAAAACTGAATAGTGAGAAGCTCCTGGGGGCTGGCTAACTGAGGGCTAGGTGCTGGACTGATGACTGGGATGCATGCAAAATGCATGCAAACCCTAGAATGCATGCAAACCCTAAAAGGTGCATGCATGACTGAAAATGTAAATGATCAAAATACTGGTGGGACTAGGATGGAGTATAGGAATATCCTAATAAAAATAAGGCAACCTTCTCAGAATCGAAAGCGCGGGGCCGGGGAGATGAAGAAAAAATTAACGGTTGTTGAGTTACAGTCAAGGAGGAAGGTCAAGCGGGAATGGAGAATAGTACACGTTTATCGGCTGACTAGAGGTAAAGATTCAATGTTTATATTTACAATTTTTTTATTCTGGGTTTAAAGCAATGAAACTAAGTGTTATTAATAGATTTTCATGCAATATAAATATGAAATGCAATATACCTGCATAATTTACTTCAATGCAAAATTAGATTTGAAAATACATTAGCTTTCATATTTATGAAATATGACATTTACAAACAGGTAAATAGGTGTTACATCAATCTAACAGAAGAAAAAATGAAGAATGATAAATCTCATAAGATGTAGATTCAAGATGTTGATGTTCGAAGAAGAGGTTGCTGCTCCAAATCTTCCTCCTTTGTAACCTCCTCCTTTCCCCCCTTACCTCCACCAAACACACAATACAATTAATTTAGCAACCCCAAAGAAGGCCCGAGAATGCGGTGCCTCTAGAATTCCTGAGAAGCCAATGCCAAAAGCGGCGATAGTTGGTGGTGGCGATGGCTCTAAAGGACTCTCAAAAATTAATGTCAGCAGTCAAACACCCTCTGAAATTAATGTCAGCGGTCACGAAGACACTGGTGTCAATGCTAGTGTAAATGCTAACATTTGCCAACAAACACCTATCCGGAATGCATTAAAATCCCATCGAAGAACTCAAGGAGAGGGAGCCATTCCCAATACCCACGTCGTCGCTGCAGCAATAATGCTTGAAAGTATAATCCAATGAGCTTGCAGAAAATATGGTTTTTTATATTAATTAATTCAAAATTAATTTGAAACTTTGGTTAAAAAGGCACATTACATTTGAGTTAACTAAAACTAATACTTAGTCAATGCGGATCGAAAACAATTAGTACCCTGGCCTTGGGCAGGGACTAATAATAACCTGTAGCATTCTATTTCTTTTTCTAGCTTCTACACTAACAATTAAAGCAATAATGTGCAGCAAAGTATTTCTTTTTTTATAACTTCTCATTGTACAATAGTCATTGGATACAAGAACACAAATATACATAAAAATGCATGTTAGTATTTATTTACTACTATGTTTACCCTTTTTTATATAAATAAATTTATCATAGATCTCATAGGATATATATATAATCAAGAACATATTCTTAAAAAGTATTGTATTTATACTATTTTTCTTATTGCTTAACTATACAAGTAATTAAAATAAATTGTTAAACTATTATTTAGATAACAAATATCTAAAATACTTATTTGTTATAAATGCTTTAAATAATGTAAAACCAACTGGACAAGTCCATGAACTTCCTAACCATAGGCTTGTTGAGTTACTCTAGTAGCCACCCTCGAGCCGAACTTTGACACGGTCGGGGAATTGGGTTTAACTCAGTTATTCCATTTTTTTACTATCATAATTTCTCAATCCTATCAACTCACTCTGTGTTAAGGTCTAATCCTTATTATACCTAACACCTTCTAGGTGCTAGGAGTGGTACATAGGGCTTGAGCTAGTGTATTTTCTTCTTCCATGTTACTTTTTATTTCTTGCATACCTAAAACTCTCATGCTCAGAAAAAATATGCTATATATATTCTTTTGAGGTGTCCCCCGCAACTTAATTTCCATCTCCTATTCAAGGTTTCCACTCCTTTATTGTATGGAACATGGCTAATTTTTGGGTTTAACCTTAAATACATTAGCAGTTAGGTTGTATCAACTTTTTAGTTTGACATGTGGCCTTTCTTATCCTTTCAACATGTATAACTGTGTTTCCCACTTTCCCTCTCGCGGTGTCATAGTTCCTCTTTTTCATACGGTCTGACCAGTCAGCTTCATGAATACAAATAAAAAAAAGATGTATGTATGTATATGTTCACAAATTTACATATAAACAATCATTACAGTCTGATGGTTTTTATTCTAATCCTCCTTGTTCTAATCACATGTACAAATTCTATTTAATTACAAATTTAAAAATGTTTAACTACAATAAAATAAAATAAAATAACATAAAGTGTAATGTTTTTGAGATGTTACAAGAAGTGGCGTGCCAAAACTCCACCACCAAACCCTCCAAAATGGACCAGGCATACCAATGTTTATCTTGAACAACATGGATTCCAAAATGAGTGCAAGAAAATCCATAATCAAGAAATGATTGGATGCATTGAGCCCAAACTCTTATACAAGAGATCACCACTCCTTCCAAGAACAAATACTAGGATCCCACAAGTCACTCCAATAGTAGATTCATTTCCAACTCAACCTACACACCTAAAAATGCAACAACTTCATCACCCACTCCCCTTGAACACACTAGCTCCAAATCAAACTACATGCCAAATCCCAACATGGCTAGATACCCTCCAACTTCTAATAGACCAAACTAGCCACAACTTTCAACCATGGCCAAATATCCCTGAATAGGATAGACCCCGAGATCTAGAACAAAAAGGGGATGGAAATGATGTTTCATAGGCCTGTTGACTCTACCAATATACTACGTTGAAAGAAATATGTGCCAAAACAAAAGCTACCAAGGCACCAAGACCTTGAGACATCTCACCACACACTTTGCTACTAAGATACTACCCTAGGTTTCAACATCAATCAAACCAAGGCCTCCCTTCTCCTTGGGAATAGTGCACACATCCCAAGCAACCAAGGGAAAAATTCCCTCACCATCATACTTGAACCACAAGTACAATTTGAGGATCTACTCAAGCCGTCAAAATTGAGCTTTGTTGGAGTACTAGAAAGACACATAATAAACATGGGATGCATAAAGGATGTGAACCATGACCATCAATTTGTTGCATGATTGTTAGATATATTGGTATTCCTTTCAGGACCATTTTGTTTCTAGTAGCTATTTGGAATTGGTGTCTTAAAAAGTTACATAGCATGTAAGGGCACATTTTTCTAAATAGGTTTTAAGTCTAATTAAATGGAAGATAATAGGATTAATTTACAAAAAAAGAAACTAATTTATCATGTGTCTATTGTCAATTAGATTCATTAACCTCCTAAATAATCAATTGGAAATTCTAATATATCTCATACATCTAGTAGAATTTAACAATGACATCATAAGGAGAAGAACCTCTACTTACCTGATTGATGGCCAACTTAACCAATTGTGTAGACATACCTTGGCCTTTATCAGTCATCAACTTCACTATCAACTAAACAACAATTGTGAACAACTCTCCACCCAACCAAACCCCAACATTAGATGAGGCCCCCAAGTCCCCAACGATTAACCCTATTCCAAACTAGCAAGACTTTATTTTCTTCCTTATCAACCTCATTACCACAATCTCATCCTCATTAGCCTCCCTCTCAAATAGGTGAATTCACAAACAACCAAAAAACCAACATAAACAAGAAAACAACCATAAAATCAACAATACCAACCCCCTTTCCCTTGGTATTTTCCCCTTGTATTACTTAATTTATTATTTTCATCAATTTCTTAATTTTGCATGGATGACACCACTTGTCATCCATGAACCTAATACCAATCTAATGTTAATTAAACTCACTTAATATCTAATCTAAATTTTAATTTCAATGCACATATTCATTTTTATTTATATATATTAATTTTATTTTTACTAATACCATATGCTAATCATACTTATACAAATGTCATTTATTAATTATCTTAGCTAAGGTTGGAGTGTGACATACTCCCCCTTCGGGAAACTTTGTCTCGAAGTTATAACCCCATAGTAACAAATACAAAGACTTACTCTTAATCAATTATAGAGATAACTAGTGACTATTGTGAAGATGATAGATTTATACATGTGGCCATCACGCGGACATATTCCACATGCACTAATATAATCATGGCGCTCTAAGTTACGACATGCTCTTGATTAATTTCTTAGGTGTTTAATATGCAATCAATCAAGTCAAATAAATAAATATAAATAACTAAATAAAATTGCAACATTCCTAAAATCCCCTCCTTTACTCACCCTCACCTTGAGAATCATACCATCTACCACCTCCATAATCCTCCTTGCCAATAATCTAGATGGTCATGCTAACCATGGCATGGGCCCTCTACTATAACCTATAAGTGGATCATACACTATACATGTGGCCATCAAGAAGACATCTTCCACCTGCACTAATATAATCATGCATTCTAAGTTACAACATGTTCTTGATTAATTTCCTGGGTGTCTAATATGCAATCAATCATAAAATGATGCATCAATCAAGTCAAATAAAGAAATAGACATAAAGAAATAAAAGTACAGCATTCCTAAAATACCCTCCTTTACTCATCCTTGCCTTGAGAATCATACCATCTGCCACCTCCATAATCCTCCTTGCCAATAATATGGATGGTCCTGCTCACCATGGCACAGGCCCTCTACTATAACATGTCTATAGATCATACACTAGGCACCTAAAATTTCCTGAAAATTTTCCATGCCTTAGCCACCCTCCTAACTTTCGGTAAATCTACGAATTCATCGTAATTAACCAAAACCTAAGCCTCATTGGGATTAGCTTGCATCTAGCTAGTGGTACACCAACCCTGACATTGGGATTATTGTACCCAGGGCATCTCAAAAGGATAACAGATATCCCTCCCTATGCACCATAAAGGCACTAGCCCCAGGCATCGAAATTCATCCATATGCTTTCCCCCCTGCAAACTTATACCTCAAGCCATGGACTTTTGGTAACTATACAAATGAAATAGGATTGCTGGCATAAATTTAATTGTTGAGTTTGTCCCCCGGCCCATAAGGTGTTTGTTGTATCCATTCTCATTTGTGGTTATGCCCCCCCACAAAATATTAGAATGATTAACCTCTTTAGGCTCTTTGATTGGATCACCTAAACCAAACTTACACTGATCACCACAAATGAACAATGATTAGTAGTTATTTCCTCAAAATAATAAGATAGCATGAAATCCATTATGAATAATAAAGCACTATAATTGGTTATCATATGTTATTATGAAGAATGTCTCGTCACAAGTTAACATTTTGCAATAGAACATAGCGTAAATCATCATCATGGAATAAGATGCTCCATACACTAGGTTTATGTTAATCATTTTACTAAATATCATATGTTATGCAATATCATCATAAAATAACTACCCATGATACCATCATGAAATAACTAAGCATCCTACTAAATTAATATGTCATGAAAGACCATCACTAATTAACAACATATTATGCAATAAAGTACCATATTGAATATCGACATGAAGCAACAACATATCACAAGTGTTGCTTGTCAATGGAGTATCATACTAAGTATCAACATGAAATAGTGAGTATCATATTAATCATCACATGTCATCATTATGAAATACCCTCATAAAATAAATAAGCTAGTGTCATAGGTCATACAATGTAATAATTAAGAATCATATGATAAGTATCACATGCCATCCTCATGAAGTGTTAAATATCATCAGCCATTAAATACCATCATGAGATATCATAACTAAGTATCATCTACCATCAAATCATACTATGAAATCGTTATACAATAAGACCATATGCAATCACCGCATACCATCATTTATACTGCCATTGTCATAGAATGAGAACCCACCATGCTTGTCCATATGGATTTATCCATTTATGTAATTCTAAGAATTTTCTTGTCTTGCCATTAATTTGTCTTTAATAATAATAAAAAATTCAGTAATTTAAAGAATTCCTATAATTAGGTAGAGACTAAATTTTTTATATCAAAATGGAACTCAATTCCTCTTATGTATAGGAAAACTTGTAATATTAATTACATTAACACATAAAAGTGAATAATGCATTTATATATGTGTTTTGTAGTTCCTTATTGCAAAGGGATTCAAAGATGAATCTTATTCGCACATTATAGTCTAGTATAAATGACTCCCAAATAATATGTAGACAATTGAATCAACTACCACCTCCAAGTTCATCAAAATGGTATTTTATTTTTAACGTGGAATTTGATATCTTATTTCTTTTAGACAATTTGAGAGGGTTATTTTCAGTTAAGCACTTCCATGAAGCACATTTTTCACAAGGTAAAGGGCCAAGATGCACCTTGTTCAAAAGGTAGAGGGCCAATAAGCATCTTCTTTAAGAGGCAAAGCACCAAGAAAAATTCGATAAAAATACACCTTAATTTGGTAAATGTGGTGGATATGGAGAATTGAAATTGAATTAATGTTATCTAGGAAAAATGTGCTAATGCATATGATGCATATATGACATTGAGGACTTACTAATGACACTTGAAAATCATGATCAAGGAGAGAGTTATTACAAACTTGGTGACCATAAGGAATTCTCATGGCCTGTAAAGGGGCAAGTCCATGTAATTGTAGGTTAGAGGCTATCCAACCCCTCTGGGATAGGAAAAATTCACATAAAAGGTGAAGTGAAGACCTATAGAAGATGTGGTAGGAGGATATGAAATGTGAAAAATCATGACCTTTTTTTTAAAAGTGTGAATTTTGAGTGTCTCTTATGGGTTTTATTGGATGATGTTCTGTTGTTGTATGGCTATGTGCTTTTTGAGAAAAAGTAATATGCCAAAAGAGTTTTTTTATAAATAATGAAACATGATTAGTATCGTTTCCTGCCATATTCCTTCTAATGGTAGGGCCATGGCCCTGTCTTGGTCTCTATAGGACATGTTTTCCTAGGGTGTATGGAGCATGACAACCTAATATTATCCTCGAGCTTCTTTGGCTTATCACTAACAATCCATTCAAGGTTCCAAACTCAATGATAGCAATTAAACACAAGGGTTATGCTTGTTGGAGCATTTGACCAAACATCTTACAACACAAGCTAATGATATCCACATACTAACTTTGTCTTATTCCCAAAGGAAATCATTTCTTTCAGGAGGATTCACGACATGCCAAGACTAGATAATGAATCACATTGTAGTAAATATTGTATATATGTCATGTTACAACGAAGAGAACATGTTACACCAAATATGTCATGGCACATCTCTCATTCAATAAAACATTCAAAATTTTCTCAAATCTTACGATGTTTGATCTCTATAAACAAAATTTCAAAAAAAATGGGAAAAGAAAGGAGTACTCACTCCATTGTTACTGCTACGGAAGGTTCCATGTGCAACCACTATGTAAGGTAGATAATAGCTTGGTACATGAGTGTTACATAATAAAAGTAATTAGAGGATAATATTCTTGCAATTTATTGTCAATGCTCTAGTATGCAAAAACAACACAATGTGTTCCTTAATGTTGTAAATTGATGACAACATGGGCTTCTTTTATTCTAGATCCTTTTTAGTGGAGTACCCCAACCTTCCATTGGAGGACATTAATTGCAATGTGTGTTGTATTCAAATTCTCATATGTGAATTCAATTGGTTCATATCATGCAACATCGCTTTTAGTTGCATCTTGATGCAACTAAAAGAAGGTTTGAATCTTTTCTCAAAAGCATTATACCTTGGAATGTTAAGCAGTGGTTGTTTGCATAGCCACAGATGGGTTGTCTTCTGCTTTGGATTCTAATGTACATGATTATGATACCATGGACTTACTCTAAGGAGTCATAGGTTTACATCAACATATTCTACTTTTATATCATGATCATGCCTTTACTATAATATGGAACATCTACACAAATCGAGGAGTGTTGATGGCCACTTAAATGCATTTGGGTTATATGCTTACGATGCAATCTTGGAAATTGCTCATTCTATTGATACTTTATTAGGAAAGGATGGAAATGTTTCTTTTAGAGATTATCTTCAACTATCCAATGCAAGTGGAATCAAAATAAAGCTAGCAAAGCTAAAGGTATTTGAAGGAAGTCCACAACTACGGAAGATGTTGTTACACACTAATTTTACAGGATTAACTGGTCCAATGAAATTTGATAAGAATGGGAATTACTTGGTTCTACTTTAGAGATCATCAATATTGTTGGAATTGGGTATCACAAGGTGGGTTACTGGACAAATCAATCAGGATTATAAATTATTCCTCCATAAACTAGAGGTTCCAATTCACCTACCATACATAATGTTGGTAAAAAACTATATGATGTTATTGTTAATATTTGGTTGAGCTTTGATCTTTAATTCTTTTAGATTCTGAAACTTGAAACAATGAGACAACTCAATCACATGAAATTCATACAACCATAATACAAGATATACCCTGGAGAAAATCCCCAAAACAATGAGAACAAAGACCCCAACAACCCTTTTTAGTATAGTATAATGGGTAGCAGAGAATATCTTTATTTTACAACATATTTATTTCGGAAGATAAGAGATCACCAAACACTCTTGGTGAATATAACGAAGCAATAGAGAAGAGAGATCAATCAGAGAAGCGCCTTTCCTTCAATAATAATATCGTGCACACAAAGAGAAGTGCCTTGCCTTCAAAGGAAAAGAGAATTTACTTCACATTGAATTCATCAATACTGTATAACATATTTATACATTATTCTCTTCTATTTTTATAATCTAACTTCATGATGAACTTGCCCTCAAACTGGATGTATCAATATTGCATGCAGAAGTGCGCCCCAGTTCTCATGTAGTGCTTTATCTCATTGAGCTGTCACTTAGGATGAACTCACCTCTTAACTGAAAGCTTGCCCACTTATTTATGTAGCTAAATTAAGTGTTGTCACTTAGTTAACTAGATCTTCTTTCTTGTCACTTAGTTAACTCTCTTTAATTGATTCTTGATAACATCACTATAGTGATCAATTCAAGTTCCCCTTGATTTACTGAAGTGTTGTCTTTTAGTTTAACTAAAGTGAAAACACTTTAGTTAACTAGTCCTTCTTAGTTAACACTTAGTTAACTGAAATCATGCTAATTGATTTACTTGAAGTGACTATTGTGAATTCTTTAGTTAACTGAGGCATATCTTTCATTGATGCTTTAATTGAAGCATTGATTGAGGCATACATTGATACTTAACTAAAGCTTTAACAATTCGAGTTCTCTTTAATTATCTGAAGTGTCTGCATGGGAAATTTCGAATTCTCTTGATCTCTATGGTTCATATTTTATTTATTTATCTTTTACTGCATGGTCAATATGTGCTAACTTTAATTATCCATCACATTACATTATACTAAGAAGAATGATTGGATGTTGTGATGATATTATATTATTCCGGGCCAAATGATCATATGATAAATTAATTCACTTTAGAGGTGATCAATCTCTAAAAAAGACATAATAGCAATCTGGTGATCATGGTTAATAATACATCACACAACATTAAATGCTTTTAGCAAGTAAAGTGTGACCTTTATATGGAAGGTCCACCTCTATATGGGAGGTCCATCCCATGGATACCTTTATACGGAAGGTTCACATGAGAATCATGACTTGACACACACAAGTCTGGAGCCTTGTCCAACTAGACTTTACAACATCATTACTTTGATAAATTACCTCTATACGGGAGGAATAACTTTTACACGAAATCCAATCAAAGTGCTCACCTCTATACGGGAAGATCAATCTTGGCTACACAAGATTGGTTTGAAGAATTTCTCCTGATGCTGTATATTTAACACTCCCTCTCAACGAGAGAGGCATTCTCTGGCATACCAATCTTGTCTCAGAAATAGACGAACTTTGTCACTTATAGAGACTTTGTTAATACATCTGCAATCTGCTCATCAATAGCAATGTACTAAACTTTCACTGTACATTTCTGGACCATGTCTCGAATGAAGTGATACTTCATTTTAATGTGCTTCGACTTGTCATGAAACACTGGGTTTTCGAAAATCTTGATGCAACTCCGAGTGTCACACCTAATAACTGTAGGCTCAAGCTTTCACCGAACAACCCTGCAAGTAGCTTCCTAAGCCACACTACTTCTCAGCATGAAACACTAGAAGCTATGTATTCTGATTTGGTAGTGATTTTGGCTACAGAGCCCTGCTTCCTGCTCGACCAAGATATCATAGCTAATCCTAAGATATAACAGTAGTCGTATGTACTCTAATGGTCCACAATACTTCCTCCCCAGTCCGAGTCTATATAACCAAGTAACATGGCTCCTCCAATGGAAGCATATCTGAGTCCATATGAAATTGTACCTCAAATGTACCTAAGCACATGCTTAGCATCTATCCAATGTATGTGTCTCGGATCAAACATAAATTGACTCAGAATGTTCACGAAATAACATACATCAGGTCTTGAATGTATCAAGTACATTAGCAATCCTATAAGCTGTCTATACAAAGTGGGATCTACTATATCTAATCCAGAGCCTGACTCATGAAGTTTCCTCAAATTGGAAACCATCGGTGTAGTCATAGATTTGAAATCTATCATGCCAATTGAAATCTATCATGCCAAACTTGCGCAATATATCCATAGTGTACTTCCCTTGAGATAGAAAAATTCCATCTTTTCTTTTCCAGATCTCAAGGCCAAGAAAGTAGTGCATCAAACCTAAGTCTTTCATCTTGAACTCTGAGGTGAGCTCCCTCTTGCTCCAAGTAATCAGATGTTCCTCTCTAGTGAGAAACATATCCTCAACATACAAAACCAATATCAATGGTTGGTTCTTCACTAATTTGAAGTACAAATTTGGATCAACTTCCTTCTTACAAAAACCCAGTTTCTAAAGGTAGCTATCAATTATGGAGTACCAAGCCTTGGGGGCTTGATTAATCCCTAATAGAGATTTCTTTAGCTTGCAAACATGGGACTCCTTCCCATGTACCAAAAATCCTTCATGCTGTTGAATATAAACCTCTTCCTCAACCTCACCATTGAGGAAGTTTGTCTTCACATCCATCTAATGAAGTTTCCATCCTATAACAGATGCAAGTGAAATCATTGCTCAGATTGTGGTGTACCTTGCCATAGGGGAAAAGGTCTCATCATAATCAATGCCTTCTTTATGAGAGAAAAATTTGGCAATGAATCTAGATTTATACTTCTCAATGCTACCATTTGCAGCATGCTTTATCTTGTAAATCCATCTAGAAGTCACAATAGACTTCTCGTCAGGTTTGGGAACAACCTCCCAAACATCATTCTTCATTATAGAGTTGTACTCTTATGGCATTGCATCTTTCCAAACTTGTTGCTTTGCATCTTCTTCATATGAGGATCATTTTGAATCACTGATGTGACTCATTAGTGAAACATACCCTGAATATATGTCAGGTTGCTTGTTCTCTCTGGATGAGCCTACTAGTGCTCCATGTTTCTCTGCATTTTGTAAGACATCTTGGCACCAATCAGATCTTATTTTAGAGGGAAATTCATCAGGTGACCTCTCAATTAGCTCTATTGGTTCTTCAGGAGCTAGCGAATCTAAGGCATCTTCTGGTTTCTACCTCTCAAACTATGAAGGGGGAGAATCAGACTCGGGGTCCTCCACCTCTAAATCACATTGAATATCTTTCAATATTTTGAAAGCAGTTTCCTCATGGAAGGTAACATCTCGGCTGACTTCAATGTGTCTATCACCAGGTACATATATTTGGTATGCTTTGGATGACTTGTTATAACCCACAAAGGTGCCTTTCTTTCTAGAAGGCTCCATATTTTTTCTCTTTTCTTTAGGTACATGAATATATATTGGGATCCTGGATATCCTCAAGTGTCAGATGTTTGGATTCTCACCGCTAAACACTTTTTCTGGTGTCTTCTCATCCAGAATGGCATGCAGGCTTATATTCTGTATGTACACAGTTGTGCTAGTGACTTCTACCCATAATGAGGTAGACATATCTTGATCATGCATCATGGTTTTTGGCACAACCTCACATATGGTTCTATTTTTCCTTTCGGTAACCCCATTTTGCTCAAGGTTGTATGGTACGGTTAATTGTCTACGTATTCATGCATCACTACATAGCTCATTAAATGCATGTGAATCAAATTCACCTCCATTATCAGACCTTAATGCACGGATGTGATTTTCTTTTTGATTTTCAATTAGGGCTTTAAACTCTTTAAATTTGCTAAGAGTTTCACTTTTAGCCTTCATGAAATAAATCCATGACTTCCTAGAAAAATCATCTATGAAAAGTACATAATATAAGAAGCCGCTCAGGGAGGGGGATGACATGGGACCACATACATCAAAATGTATCAGATCTAAAATCCCTTTAGATCTAGTAGTACTACTGGAAATAATTTTCTTTACATTATTCCCAAGTGCACAACCCCAACATACACTATCATGCTCAAAATCAAATACGATCACACCTTGTACCATCTTTTGAAGTCCTGGTAGCGTTTTGTAGTGTAGGTGTCCAAGCCTTCGGTGTCATAGCTCGCATGGACTGATAGTGTGGTGAATCATATCTTGAATGTACTTCCCGGGTACCTTGTAGATTCCTACCTCTCGAACTCCAATCACGGCAGTAGATTCTAGGATTTTGTTCTTCGGCCATAAAAGTGCTTTGTTGTCCATGAAGATAATTCGGAAGCATTTGTCTTCAAGAACCCAAAATAAAAGGAGGTTCTTATTCAGGCCTGGAACATATAGAATGTCCTCCACATGTAGAATATCACTGGTGCTCAGTTGGAATGAGGTGGATCCAACTCCTTGGATCGAATATGTTGAGTTGTCACCCAACTCTACCATTCATGTGAACTCTTTCTCCTTTAGGTCAATGATGGCACTCTTGTAACCAATCATATGTTTGGATTTTCCACTGTCAATCAACCATGTGTCTGCATTTGTGATGAGGGATCCCGAAAGGGATGAGACAAGGTAAAACTCCTTTCTTGTCTCCTTTTCTTTGGATGCATTATTTTGAGTAGTTTCATCTTCTATGGAGGTAGAAGCATGAAAATTTTCTTTTTGCTTTGCTTTGTACTCTCTTAAGAAATGGCCTTTCTTGTTGCAATTGAAGCATCTAGATTTCGACTTGTCAAATCCTTTGTTGAAATCCTTCTTCTTTGGATGAGAGAACTTATTTTGGAAGAAAGGTTTCTTTCATTTCATCATTCTTGTCATGAGGGCAAGGTTTTCTTCTTTTATGCAAATTGAATTGCTTTGGATTCGCCCCTCCTCGTGGAGGCAATCATGCCACAACCGTTCGAATTTAGGTTGTACCTCTCGGCCATTTACCACAACCAAGAATGTCTCCCATTAGGATGGAATACCATGAATAGTAGTTTGGAGAAGATCATCTTCATCCACCACTACTCCAATACTAGCAAGTTGATCTCTTACCCGAGATATCTTGGTGAAGAAGGAGGCCACTGTCTCATTTGTCTCCATCTTTAAGTTTCGAAGCTTATTCTTCAATGCCCTATTTTGACTTGGGGCCTTCTTATCATATAGATTAGTCAATGTATCATAACATTCTTTCGCGGTCTTTAGCCATGTGATCATGGGCATCAAGTTATCTTTTACCGAATCATAGATGATCTGTTTGGAGTTAGTTTGATTCTTCTTGAAGTTGATGCAGCCTGCATTAGATGTAGCCTCCTCCACCATAGTGGATACGTAGCCATCCAAGTCATGTTACTCTAGGATGTTGAGAATCCTAGCCTTCCAAGTGTTGAAGTTTGAGGTGCCCTCAAGATGGTCTTCCGATCAGACAGAGACTGATGTGTGAGTCTTCAAATTGTGCTCAAAGTTATCAGGATCAACATAGGCTCTAGATGGCATGCGAAACTAAGCTCCTTCATGCCCTGAGCTCTGATACTATGTTAATATTTGGTTGATCTTTGATCTTTGATCTTTAATAATTTTAGATTCCTAAACTTGAAACAATGAGACAACTCAATCACATGAAATTCATACAACCATAACACAAGATATACCCTAGGGAAAATCCTCAAAACAATGAGAACAAAAACCCCGACAACTCTTCTCAGTATAGTTAATGGATAGCAGAGAATGTCTTTCTTTTACAACATAGCAGTTTTCTTTCGGAAGATAAGAGATCACCAAACACTCTTGGTGAAGATACGGAAGCAATAGAGAAGAGAAATCAATCGGAAAAGCTCCTTGCCTTCAATAATAATATCTTGCACATAAATAGAAGCGCCTTTCCTTCAAAGGAGAAGAGAATTCACTTCACATTGGATTCATCAATCATGTATAACATATTTATACATTCTTCTCTTCTATTTTTATCTTCTAACTTCAGGGTGTACTCGCCCTCAAACTGGATGTATCAATCTTGCATGCAGAAGTGCGCCCCACTTCTCATGCAATGCTTTATCTCACTAAGATGTCACTTAGGATGAACGCACCTCTTAACTGAAAGCTTTCCCACTTAGTTAGGTGACTAACTTAAGTTTTGTCACTTACTTAACTAGATCTTCTTTGTTGTCACTTAGTTAACTCTCTTTAATTGATTCTTGATAACATCACTGTAGTCATTAATTTGAGTTCTCCTTGATTTACTGAAGTGTCGTCTTTTAGTTTAACTAAAGTGAAAACACTTTAGTTAACTAGTCCTTCTTATTTAACACTTAGTTAACTGAAACCATGATGATTGATTTACTTGAAGTGACTACTGTGAGTTCTTTAGTTAACTTAGGCATATCTTCCACTGATGCTTTAACTGAAGCATTGATTGAGGCATACATTGACACCTAATTGAAGTTGTATAACTAAAGCTTTAACAATTCGAGTTCTCTTTAATTAGCTAAAGTGTTTGCATGGGAAATTTTGAATTCTCTTGATCTCTATTATTTATCTTTTATTTCTTTATCTCTTACTACATGGTCAATATGTGCTAACTTTAATTATGCATCACATTGCATTATATTAAGAAGAATGATCGAATGTTGTGATCATATTATATTATTTCAGACCAAATGATCGTATGCTAAAGTAATTCACTTTAGAGGTGATCAATCTCATCCGTCTCCATATTTAAGTTTTGAAGCTTATTCTTCAATGCCCTATTTTGACTTGGGGCCTTCTTCTCATATAGATTAGTCAATGTATCATAACATTCTTTCGCGGTTTTCAACGATGTGATCATGGGCATCAAGTTATCTTTTACCGAATCATAGATGATCTGTTTGGTGTTAGTTTGATTCTTCTTGAAGTTGATGCAGCCTGCATTAGATGTAGCCTCCTCCACCACAGTGGATACGTAGCCATCCAAGTCATGTTACTCTAGGATGTTGAGAATCCTAGCCTTCCAAGTGTTGAAGTTTGAGGTGCCCTCAAGATGGTCTTCCGATCGTATAGAGACTAATGTGTGAGTCTTCAAACTATGCTCAAAGTTATCAGGATCAACATAGGCTCTAGATGGCATGCGAAACTAAGCTCCTTCACGCCCTGAGCTCTAGTACCATGTTAATATTTGGTTGATCTTTGATCTTTAATTCTTTTAGATTCCGAAACTTGAAATAATGAGACAACTCAATCACATGAAATTCATACACCCATAACACAAGATATACCCTAGGGAAAATCCTCAAAACAATGAGAACAAAAACCCCGACAACTCTTCTCAGTATAGTTAATGGATAGCAGAGAATGTCTTTCTTTTACAACATAGCAGTTTTCTTTCAGAAGATAAGAGATCACCAAACACTCTTGGTGAAGATACGGAAGCAATAGAGAAGAGAGATCAATCGGAAAAGTGCCTTGCCTTCAATAATAATATCTTGCACATAAATAGAAGCGCCTTTCCTTCAAAGGAGAAGAGAATTCACTTCACATTGGATTCATAAATCATGTGTAACATATTTATACATTCTTCTCTTCTATTTTTATCTTCTAACTTCAGGATGTACTCGCCCTCACACTGGATGTATCAATCTTGCATGCAAAAGTGCGCCCCACTTCTCATGCAGTGCTTTATCTCACTAAGATGTCACTTAGGATGAACACACCTCTTAACTGAAAGCTTTCCCACTTAGTTAGGTGACTAACTTAAGTTTCGTCACTTACATAACTAGATCTTCTTTGTTGTCACTTAGTTAACTCTCTTTAATTGATTCTTGATAACATCATTGTAGTCATTAATTTGAGTTCTCCTTGATTTACTGAAGTGTCGTCTTTTAGTTTAACTAAAGTGAAAACACTTTAGTTAATGAGTCATTCTTATTTAACACTTAGTTAACTGAAACCATGATGATTGATTTACTTGAAGTGACTACTGTGAGTTCTTTAGTTAACTTAGGCATATCTTCCACTGATGCTTTAACTGAAGCATTGATTGAGGCATACATTGACACTTAATTGAAGTTGTATAACTAAAGCTTTAACAATTCGAGTTCTCTTTAATTAGCTAAAGTGTATGCATGGGCAATTTTGAATTCTCTTGATCTCTATTATTTATCTTTTATTTCTTTATCTTTTACTACATGGTCAATATGTGCTAACTTTAATTATGCATCACATTACATTATATTAAGAAGAATGATCGAATGTTGTGATCATATTATATTATTTCAGACCAAATGATCGTATGCTAAAGTAATTCACTTTAGAGGTGATCAATCTCATCCGTCTCCATATTTAAGTTTCGAAGTTTATTCTTCAATGCCCTATTTTGACTTGGGGCCTTCTTCTCATATAGATTAGTCAATGTATCATAACATTCTTTCGTGGTCTTCAGCGATGTGATCATGGGCATCAAGTTATCTTTTACCGAATCATAGATGATCTGTTTGGTGTTAGTTTGATTCTTTTTGAAGTTGATGCAGCCTCCTCCACCACAGTGGATACGTAGCCATCCAAGTCATGTTACTCTAGGATGTTGAGAATCCTAGCCTTCCAAGTGTTGAAGTTTGAGGTGCCCTCAAGATGATCTTCCGATCGTACAGAGACTGATGTGTGAGTCTTCAAATTGTGCTCAAAGTTATCAGGATCAACATAGGCTCTAGATGGCATGCGAAACTAAGCTCCTTCACACCCTGAGCTCTGATACCATCTTAATATTTGGTTGATCTTTGATCTTTAATTCTTTTAGATTCCGAAACTTGAAACAATGAGACAACTCAATCACATGAAATTCATACAACCATAACACAAGATATACCCTAGGGAAAATCCTCAAAACAACGAGAACAAAATCCCCGACAACTCTTCTCAGTATAGTTAATGGATAGCAGAGAATGTCTTTCTTTTACAACATAGCAGTTTGCTTTTGGAAGATAAGAGATCACCAAACACTCTTGGTGAAGATACGGAAGCAATAGAGAAGAGAGACTCAATCGGAAAAGCGCCTTGCCTTCAATAATAATATCTTGCACATAAATAGAAGCGCCTTTCCTTCAAAGGATAAGAGAATTCACTTCACATTGGATTCATCAATCATGTATAACATATTTATACATTCTTCTCTTCTATTTTTATCTTCTAACTTCAGGATGTACTCGCCCTCAAACTGGATGTATCAATCTTGCATGCAGAAGTGCACCCCACTTCTCATGCAGTGCTTTATCTCACTAAGATGGCACTTAGGATGAACGCACCTCTTAACTGAAAGCTTTCCCACTTAGTTAGGTGACTAACTTAAGTTTTGTCACTTACTTAACTAGATCTTCTTTGTTGTCACTTAGTTAACTCTCTTTAATTGATTCTTGATAACATCACTGTCGTCATTAATTTGAGTTCTCCTTGATTTACTGAAGTGTCGTCTTTTAGTTTAACTAAAGTGAAAACACTTTAGTTAACTAGTCCTTCTTATTTAACACTTAGTTAACTGAAATCATGATGATTGATTTACTTGAAGTGACTACTGTGAGTTCTTTAGTTAACTTAGGCATATCTTCCACTGATGCTTTAACTGAAGCATTGATTGAGGCATACATTGACACCTAATTGAAGTTGTATAACTAAAGCTTTAACAATTCGAGTTCTCTTTAATTAGCTAAAGTGTTTGCATGGGAAATTTTGAATTCTCTTGATCTCTATTATTTATCTTTTATTTCTTTATCTTTTACTACATGGTCAATATGTGCTAACTTTAATTATGCATCACATTACATTATACTAAGAAGAATGATCGGATGTTGTGATCATATTATATTATTTCAGACCAAATGATCGTATGCTAAAGTAATTCACTTTAGAGGTGATCAATCTCTAAAGGACACTTAATAGCAATCTGGTGATCATGGTTAATAATACATCACACAACATTAAATGCTTTTAACAAGTAAAGCATGACCTTTATACGAAAGGTCCACCTCTAAACGGGAGGTCCATCCCATTGATACCTTTATACGGAAGGTTCACATGAGAATCATGACTTGACACACACAAGTCTGGAGCCTTGTCTAACAAGACTTTACAACATCATTACTTTGATCAATTACCTCTATACGAGAGGAATAACCTTTACACAGAAGGGAATCAAAGTGCTCACCTCTATACGGGAGGATCAATCTTGGCTACACAAGATTGGTTTGGAGAATGTATCCTAATACTGTATGTTTAATAGTTATATGGCCAGGTGAAAACAAACGTGTGCCACATGGGTGGGTATTCACAAACAATTGTAAACACCTTGTAATAGGTGTGCCTAGAAAGGTGGGATTTCAAGAGTTTGTGAGAACAATAGAAGGCATAGACCTGGTGAATGGCATTTGCATTGATGCGTTTTCTCTGTGGTGAACGCATTAGCTTATATTGTTTCATATGTGTTTGTAACTTATGGAAATGGAAATTCAAATCCCAATTACTATAAGCTTATGTAACAAATTGCCTTAAAGATTGGTATATATGCTAAGCTTTTTGTTAATCCAATAACTTACAATATAGTTGAAAATCATAACCCCCTAACATAGTCCTTGCATTTTCTTGCATAGCATGGGTCAATGCATGAAAATGATTTCACATATGCATATTCAATGCAACTATTTATAGTTGTAGTTATGTATAAATTTGATGCAGTAGCCAGGGAGATTGCAATTGTGGTAAATCAATCAAAGATTGTGGACTTCATGCAACCTTGCATAGAAGTTGGCCTAGCTATAGTGGCTCCTCTACAAGAGAGATGACTGGCATTGGGGATTTCCTGCACCCATTCACACTAGAGATGTGTATAACTGGTGCATTTTTTTGTTGTCATAAGAGTTGTTGTGAGGATTTTGGAGTAGAGAACAAACCCCATTTTTTAAGGATATCCAAGGCAACAAGCCCTGATCATTATCTAGTATATGAAATTTGCATGCTTATTGTTTTTTAATCAGAAACTACATAACCAATCTTCTTATTTACTCTGGAGGTTTTTTTGTATTTAGAATGCTTAAATTCTATGTTTAAATACTTTAATTATTTTTCAATTGTGTTTCTTGAATTTGGGCATTGCATCCATGTTTAAAATTACCAATGAGCTACATATCTAACATGTTGATCATTTCTAGCCTTTCATCTGAGGTATCTAAAGCATTGAATTGCGAATTGCAGGTCCATTAATAAAAACCCATTCAAACCATACTATATTTGAGCATGTGGACCTTAATATGATTGAGTGTTACATAATGGGAAGACATACCTAGGATATTGCAATATCTTTAATCAACATAGGAAGAGGCAAATTGTTTTACAATTATGGGTGATGCAAATAAGGTATTTACTTTAATTAAATGCTTAAGATTATTTTAGGAGAATTGCCATACAAGATTACTTATAATAAACATGGGGTAAACATTTTCAATTAAGTTAAGTTCTATAATGCAAAGCATTTGATTGTTCAACTCCAATTCTATTATCATTGGTGGTATGCTAAATCAAATATTATCCTCTATACTAGTTATAGAATTGTCCACATGATTTAGAAATACTATCTTAGACAACATTTGTACCATTAATTTAAGTTGTCAAATAACAAGATTGAAGTAGCCAATCTTGTATCAATCATTTGAAAATGAATTTATAACCACCCTTTCAAAAATCAAGACAACGTTGCTACTGAAACAAAGAATACTTTCTCAGTACTTGAACAAGGTTCAAATCTGGCTAAAACATGGTTTGAAATGTCTAATACATTCCCAGTGCTTGAGCAGTGACTTAACAAAGGGTGTTCATGTAGATCAACCTCATGTCTTAGAAAGTGATGAGTGCTTTGAGAAATGGAAGATGGCCCCTTATAAGATCTACTATTTGGGATATCAAACCATATATTATACTTTTGTAAGAAGTAAAAGTGCCTAATTTTTGGCTGTCCTCTTTTGAGTGAGTGTCTCCAAGAAAATTACTCTACTACTAGTCATGAAGAATATCGAAAGAGAAAACTATGGAGTAACATCTAACATATTGGTTAACTCCTCATATTATCGATAAATAATAAGAACCTGTGGATAGATGTCGTTGGGGTACCCCTTTTTTAGTTGACACAGTTAGAGGTTTTTCTTTAGTTTATGCCTCTCTTGACCAGGTAGTAGAATGCAGTTATGGGACTGGATGACACAGTTCATCCCTAATGGAGAGTGAGATATTGAGGGATATTTCAATACAATGGAATGGGGAATAGATACAATTTGTACAATTAGCCACTATCAGAGCATAAGAAATACACACGTGGGAACACTACAAAAAAATGCTTGAGGCTTTAATACCTAATGTAAGGGCTCATTTACTAAGCAGGTTTTTTAAGCCTAATTAAATAGTAGATAATTGAATTAATTTATAAAAAAGAAACCAAATTATCTTGTGTCCATTGACAATTAGATTAATCAACCTCATAAATAATCAGCTTACATTTCTAATACAACTCATACATATAGCAAAATTTAACAATGGTAACCTAAGGAGAAAAACCCCTACTGACCTGATTGATGACCAACTTAACCGATTGTAAAAGTAGACCTTGGCCTCTGTCAGTCACCAACTCCACTATCATCAACAACAATCAGGGGGGCAACTCTCCACCCAACCAAACCCCCAACAATAACTAAGGTTTTTGGGCCCTCAACAATTAACCCTATGCCAGATTAGGTAAGACTTTGCATTAGGGAAATTTTGAGGTCTAAAATGGATCTCCTAAGAGATATAATAAAATACCGTGAATTTGTCATTTTGTGGATAAGATATATTTACAACTCACCTCTTGCATTACAATTCATGTAACTATGGTTTAGTTAAAGTGAAAAAATATATACAGCTAAAATTAATAATAAAAAAAATATCTTTGATATGGCTAAAAACATGAGTAGTTTTGAATACATAAATGTGCTAAAATAAAATAAAATAAAATAAAGTAAAACATTTTAATTGTAAATTGTAAGTCTAAATTAAGTTTTTATAAATAAATTCTAAGTTATATAAAATAATTTACATTAATAATTACTTATTTTAAAATATATTTAAATATTTATTATAAAATTCTAATATATATTCATTAATTAAATATAACATTACATATATTATAATGTAATATATGTTATAATATAATATATAACACTGTGCTAGCATAAGTATATTATATTATATTTTTATTATTTGGACATCCATGTAGCATAACTATAATAATGACAAAGTTATAATATATAACTTGCTATAATATATAGGTTGACATATAATGTAATAATATAATAACTTTATTAATATTTTGTTACAACTTTAAAAACATAACATATATAATATAATTTATTTACTACATTATATCTAAAAGTAAGAACTTATGTTTGACTTTTCATTTATAATATATTTTTTATATTCAAAAATCAAAGAATTTTAGTGTGAAAGTACTTTAAGAGTGCTAAGCATATAAACATTATATTTAAAAGTAATTTATGAGCATTTTTTCCATTATGAATATGGTTAATTATGGATTTTCACCCATCATTTATAATTTGACAAGTAAGCAATTTTAACTCGAGCAATATTAGCTCAACCACAAGGGATAATGCCATTCTATATAATTTGATTGGTTTTTGTAAAGTTGATTTTGATAGTACATTTTTTGTTTTGAAGTCCATTTTTTACCTAAAATTCCCCCGATGCTTTCTTCCTTATCAACCTCAGTACAACAATCTCATCCTCCTTAGTTCCCCCCTCAAACTAGTGAACTCACAAACAACCTGAAAACCATCATAAACAAAAAAACAACCACAAAATCAACAAGACCAACCCCCTTTCCCTTGGTCTTTCCCCCTCTTATTACTTAATTTGTTAATTTTAATAAATTTCTTAATTTTGCATGTATGACACCACTTGTCATCCATGCACCTAATACCAATCTAAGATAAATTAAACTCATTAAATAACTTGTCTAAATTTTAATTACAATGCATATATTCCCTCTATATTTCTATATATTAATTGACCTTTTTTACTAATATTATATACTAATCATACTTGTCATTGATTAATTATCCTAGCTATAAGGTTGGAGTGTTACATAGCAAGCTTTGCATATGACACCTTTTAAAAAAATATTGTCAAAACAACTCCACTCACTTAGGCCTAATGAAGTTGTTAAAGCTAGTAAACTCTTGAAGTTGTTCTGTCCTTACAAAATTAAAATCATGTATTTATACTCAAGTGATTTCATCAAAAGAAATATGCATGTTTTGATTGTAATAAGGAATTGTCTTTTATTGATCATTGCTCAAGTGACATTCAAATAACAAATAAAACAAAAACCATTTTCCAGACATATTTTAAAAGAACCTCCACAAACATCTCTCTTTGGGAGAGTGCTTTTGACTCTAAATTGCAACTTAAACTCATATATCAACCTCTCTAAAAGACACAAAAGAACATTATTCTCCGCATTTAGCTCTTCCTATTCCTTTTAGGAGTTTGAATAGGTGGTGTAGTCTTTCAGATCTTGAAGAAAATTGATGAAACACCTTTGTACAGCATGGTCCTTTACACTCTCCTTCAGCATGCGGGTTTTCCTTAGCTTCTGATATATCAAGGCCTACCCTCTAAAGAGGCGGTTATCATAGACAAGGTTCACAAATGATGCTTCCCTGCATTGCAGCCACATTGAAACCATCCAGGAATTATTTTGGAGCTGTAGATCTGCATGTGTCAGCTGGGACTTCAGTTGGAGTACCTAGAGGTGCATATTCTTCAGTAAAATCCACTAGATTTGGCACTGCAATAGAGTTGTAACTCTATGCATTGAGAAACCAACTTTACAGAAATAAGCACTCCATGTATGTTAGTTATGTTGAGTTTCAAAGAGCAACAATAATACAACTCATAAATCAACAAAAGTAATGGGCAACCATATGATAGAAACACGAGTATCTAATTAGATATCAAGAATCATTGATGACAGGTTTTCCCAAAAATGTCTATGCAAGAATGTGGACTCTTTCTGAAATATGGAAAATATTATGCAAGTTTTTGATTAATTACTCGTGTCAAAATTGAAGAAATTTACTCAGGTTGCTCTAAGCTAAAGCTTGCATCTATGATCATGTGATATGGCACCTAGCACATGTTGGGTAATATACTTGTCATTTTTCCTAGAAAATCAACATGTCGCCAAATTTTTGAAGTTACAAATTTAAAGCACCGATGTGTTACGTTGATATATATTTTTTCTCAATTGGATTAGCCACCATGTACACGTACGTACCTTGCAACTTCATAGCATTTGTTCGTTTCTTTGAGGATGTCCGATCTCATGATCATGCAGAGATTAACAAAGGGGCTCTCTATGCACTTTCACACTCCCTCGAAAGTGTTCAAAATTGAATTCAAAGGGAGTGCAGTTTGGAGAATGCATTGGATTGCCAGGGGAGGCAGGTGCGGGGGGGATCATCTTCGATCCTGGAGGAAAATTGTCAACTCCTTTGCTTGGGGATTGGAGGAGAAATCCAACAATGTAGCTGAATGGTTAGCCCTACTTCATGGCCCGGAAATTGCTTCCAAATTAAACATTGTTAAACTAATGGTCTTTGGAGACTCTAGACAAGTCATCCAAAAAATGAGAGATGGTTATGTCAAAGGGACTCCACGGTGCAAAAGAATATACAAAAGAATAGCTCTTCTAAACATTCCTCTCGAGGTCATCTACGTACATGTCCTAAGAGAAAACAATAGAACTACTGATGAGTTAGCTAATCAAGGTGTCAACCTTGGCTTAGGAGTTATGCGTTATGGGGATGGCAAACAAATGTTCAAATATATTCCTTAGGTTGGTTAGCCTCACTCAAATTGACATGACCCGTTGGAGTTATTGGATAAATGAGTTGTCTCCTGTTGTGCTCTATGGGAGGACGTGTGGGAATGGACATGCTCGCGCTTTCCCTTCTAATGGCAGGTGCCTCGCTTCAGCATTAAATGTGAGACTTGTCCAAGACTCAAACCCTCTTGGCTCAAACTCAGACAAGATGTCCCGCTCTCCGTCAATTTCGAGTGCAGAAGGGAAGGTTTCTGAAGGAGGTTCGTCGCAACGGCTTTGGGAATATCTGGGAGGTATTTCCCTCACACCTTTTGCTTGCGAGGAAGGCAGAAACACTGAAACCAGTCCGAAGCAGAGGTTTTCCCCGTCACTCTCGCCTCGTTTTTCTGTAACCCTGACTGCGTTCAACAATTAGGAACAATGGCAGGTTTAATGGAAGGAATGGCCTTCTTGAAAGCTAGTGTAGAAGATTTTAAGCATCATCTTAGGAAGGTTTATGAGACAATCTGCACCGGCCTCAAGGCAAATCAAGAATCTGCAGAGGATGTGAGATATATATCACAACAGCTCACTTGTCAGGATTCTCACATTGACGATTTGGAGAGGAATCTGATTGAACTTATGGGAATTGTGGACACCATCAAAGATGAAATCCTGAACATGGCAAAGATGACTCAATGCAGCCATTGTCAGGACTCTCCAGCTGAAGATATGCTGCCAATAGAAGAAGTTTCTGTCCAGCAACAAATTTAGGGTCTGCAAGGGTTCCAGGAATGACAAACTATACTCTTGTTTATGTTTAAATGTTTTTTTGTATATTGCTTAATTCTCAATTTGTAAGGGTTTATCCCTCCTCTGTTATGGCATGTCTAGGAAGCAAAATAGAAATCTCCTTAGATCCGGGTTAGAGCAAATTTTGATGGCATCTCTACAGAATACTTCAGAGCTCAGACTTAAGCTCATATTTTGTAATGAATGGCTGTGCACAGCCTTTTTATAATATAAACACTTTTCCAGTTTCTGTTAAAAAAAAGAGAATTCATTGGATTGCCAGCAGTATGCCTCTGGAACACAGCACGACCAGTGCGGACCTCAAAAATAAGGAACCTAATAAGTGCAAAGTTCCATTCAAGACCTAAGTCTCACAAACATAAAATAAGTAGCCTCAACACCTGTCAGATCTTTTCCTTAAAGTCTGAACCCTGTAATCATGGTGAAGTAATAGGCACTGTGAAATTATAATGAAATTAAATGGTCATTTATGCAGCAAATCTAACATGTAAAACCACACATTTCAACGTTTCTGGTGACCTGGTACTTAGATCACTAAGGTCAGAATTCCATGTAATTTTATTTCAAACCAGTGTTACACGGGGACGCGTTCCCTAGGGTTGGGGGCGCGCCCCCCTCGCTCCCCGCGCCCCGGGGACTTGGGGGCTCGTAGCGAAACGTTTCCCCTCGTCCCCAATTTGGAGAAACTTCAAGAAACGCATGGGGGAGCTCGTCCCCTATTTTGAATCACGCACCGATGAAGTGGGGGGCTCTTAGGCGCTCCTTCCTTACTAGAGTTGTTCAGTAGTAAGTAAAAGTGGTATTTTCCTTATCTTTCATTTTCTATCCTTTTACTTAAATTTTTAACATTACCATTAATTGTTTCAGGATGTTTGAGAGTGGTTCCAACCTTATCGGAGTTCATATGCAAAAAGTAGAATTTTAGATTCCATTCATAATTCAACAGACTTAACAGTTTTCAGGATTTCAGGATTGCAACGTTTCCACTGGATTCTATCATGTATGAGGTTAAGGGATTGGCATTTAATCAAGCGCATCAACCTCTCTATGTACCTTCATGTTGGTGGTATTGATTGTTGAACTTCTCTATCATGACCTTAATCAAAATGTTCCCTTTAGTCAAGCAAAAATCACTTATTAAGCATGGGGAATTTTTTTCTAATTCTACCTTATTTTAATGCTTGATTTAGGAAGTTTCATCAAAATTGTAGTGCGTTGAGTAATGTCCCTCGAGGATCAACTTCGAAATTCAAGGTAGAGGCAAGGGCTAAGAGCCTAGAGGAGGGGGGCACAGGGTGTTATTGATGAATAGGATCCCATTATAGGATTAATAGTTCACTCCTACATAATTGTATGTTGGACTTGAAAGCCTCAAATAATGTGATTTCCTCTAGAATCATGAAGAAATAGGATCCTCAAGTCACAGTTCCCCATTACAACATCTATGCCATGGATTCACACAATGTTGAAGTGTATTGAATCATTGAAGAATTAGACTGTATTTATAGGGAGCAGCTTAAATTGTATTTACACGCGATGAATTGTTGTTGCTGGTATTTAAAACCTCTATATTTTTTATAATTTTTATGACCTTAACGCCCCCCCGTCCCCCTCGAATTTCCCTAAAATTTGGGGGTGGTCTCCACACGTCCCCAATGTGCGTTTCCCCGCTCCCACGCTCCCGCGTCCCGGAAACTTGGGGGAACATTGTTTCAAACATGACCAGCAAGCTTCTATAGACAGTTCACATGCAAGTAAAGGTGACTCTCAGAAGGCCCCCACTTGCATCAGTTTTCCTTTTAACTACTTTACAAGTGCATTGCATTAGGTCCAGTGGCAATCTATTTATCTGTTCAAACATCTTCTCTACATAAGAAATATTTAGGTACTCAATATCCACAAGAAAGAGGCTATCATGCAATTAACTCTCCCGAATGCCATCCAATCAAAAATATAACATTTATGTTTCAAACTATGCATGAGTTCATCAACTTCGTGTTCTTATTGGTTACCTTTTATGTTTTCACCATTCGAGCATATCTCATATATCTTGTTTATAATGGTTCAAGAGACACTGATCTTATCTCACGCCTGAAAGTATGCTTTAGTTCAAATCCCATTCAAGTAAATATACTAACAACCTCCTGCTATGTAGGTCTGTTACATGTTTACTGATTATTTACATCTTTTTAAATAAGTGATTTACAAAAGCATTATTCTCAGAAGCAGCAATTAAAATGGCATACACACAAGAAGTTTTGCCTTTGGAGATCAGACTGTTCAAACATATATATATCAGTGATGAAAAAGCTATCACTCTGTTCTTGCATTCCTACTCAACAATCATCTTAAAGCTCTCAATAACCTCCACCTTTCTAAATTATGATTTTGTTTTCTTCACCAAGGTGCACAGCACTATAATGCTTTGATTCCAGCTTGCAGATATCAAGGGCAAAGTTTTGTTTCAACAGCATCTTATTTTTCACAACCAAACAAAAAATAAGAATTATACATTATGGAGCGAACGCATGAGAATACAGGTTGCCCAACCTATATAGGCAAGGGGAACTAGTATATCAGCTTTGGCTCTGACCTCAAGATAAAAGTCAATCCAACCAGGATTTACAGTTTTACAGGATAAATATACACATGTGCTGGAGCTGATTAAAGGCAGGGGATGATACAGAAACACAAGGTAGTTTGTCCATAAACAGGCTAAATTTTCATTCAGATACATCATTATAAAGCTACACAAATTTTACAAACTGGAGAGAACCCCTGGTTCTAAGACCTTCCTGTCATACAGTTCACCACAAAGAGAAGAACAGCAGGTAGCTGATACAAAACCATCAGCTAAGGCTTTCACGAGTACCCTAGCAATCATTCCATATCTACCAACAATGAATAAAGCATCCAATATACTAGCCCATAAATACAAAATCATCCAGCATTGTTGTGATAGATGCATACTGAGAATATTCGGCAGCCCTGCTGTAATTGTCAGTGTTTCACTGTCAACAAATTTGATTTCCTTATTCACAAAATGCTCATCTGGGTCCTCTGAAGAACCAACACTTCCGCTTGGAAGCGAGCCATCTTCAAGTTGGCTGAAAGTATTTCCATGGTTTTCAGAAGTATCACCAGCATCCTCTGACGGATCACTTTTCTCTGTTGGATTTCCAGCACTGTCTCTCTCTGATGGATCCTTCACCAAATCAAGTTGGCCTTCCACTCCAACACGTCGCAAGTGGAGCTAGACGATATATCAAAACAAGGTTTGACGTCAAATATTGAACATTTACATTGCACAAAAGCTGGAAAATTTCCAATGAAGGATTTAGCTAGCTTTAAACTCAGTTTCTATTCCATTTGTATAATAATCCACTTTTTCATTGTATTCCCCATTTCAAGATTTCTCCAACTTTCTTGCTTCTGTTTCTTCATTAGTCAAGTACCTTTCATTGTCGACAATTCAAACAAGGCACTGCTTTCAATTAATTACCCCAATCTTGAATAGTTTTACCTGCAGGTAAAGGTTAACTTCATCGGGACGTGACAGAAATGGGAAATCGCCTCCTGTTTTAAGAAATGCCTCCCTAGCACCAGGATATCTTTCCGTCAATTGATTCTTCAATTGTCGAGGCACGGCACAATAGTCATTAGTCTGGAACAAGCAGCAAAAGCAGGTCAGGAAATGAATACATTACAATCAAATGTGCCTTTTACTCCTTAGCAAGCATCCTATGGTCAACTGTACCAACGCATCGAATTTTAGTTTTGTTGGTTGAATCATCATGTATGTTACTGCATATAGGCGACTAGACTACAATATAAATTACAGTGAGAAGCTGACAAAACGCATCGAATTTTAGTTTTGTTGGTTGAATCATCAAGTATGTTACTGCATTTAAGCGACTAGACTATAATATAAATTACAGTGAGAAGCGGACAATGGTAGATTAGCACATCAAAAAACCTGTATACTTGGTAATGCACGAAATATGCTTGAAGTGTTTGGACAATATATTGGTACTTTAAATAATACATTAAAGTATTTTTTTTATCACATTCTACTAATACTCTTAGGACATAGTACATTCTAAATAATACATACAATATCATCGTGAGTGCCAAATATGTGAGTATATAATAAAGTATTTTGTCCCCACTTATGAAGAAGGTATTCCCAATTTCTAAATAAACATCTTCATTTGGACTTCTTGACCATGGGAGGTGGTGAGGTAGCCTAGAAAGCCTCCATACTCAGTGGTAATCTCCTCGGAACATGTGCCCAGGCCTGAAGTATGCATTAAAGTGGAAATTATGCATAAAGGATCTCCAAAATAGCACTTGTACATCACAATATCCACGTATCTCATAATATCTCTTCTCCTTTGTTGTATTGTCCATATGAGAGAAATAAGCCCTGTATTTATATACAACTAACCTCTTAAGATATCTACTAAAATATAATTAAATGTTACGAACCATGATGACTCTCTAAAATACTCCCATAAGGTAACATAAAAGGACCACTGGGGGCAATAATGACACAAAACACTCCCTGAATGTGCCACTAAGACTTAAATAAAAATTTATATCTCCCACTAGGAATATTACGCATCTTAATATCCCCCATTACTATTGACTAGGGGCAAAATACATGAAGAAGAAGAGGGAGGTGACATCACATCACATTGTCCCTTAATGTCAGCTTCCCTCGGGCCTCATCCCAAGCATAAATCTCAACTTCACGAAAATCTCCTTTGTCAAAGATTTGGTGAGAAAACCTGTTGGAGTTTCTTCACTTCTACAAAATTTAAATTCAACAATGCCATCCTGCACAAGATCTCTGAGGTAGTGGACAACTAGCTCCACATGCTTAGTCTTTGAAAGAAAAACTATATGCTTTGCCAACTGAAATGCACTATGGTTGTCGCATCTAATATTTGTAGCCCTTCTTTGAGAAAGTCCTAGCCATACAACTACAAGGCATTAATGATCCATATTGCTTCTGTGGTGTTCCTTGATAGCTGAAACAGAATATTCAAAGCAAGATAGACATGAATATAACTGCAGAAAGCAAATAAATAGAACCAGAAACTGGAAATACAACAATAAGCAAACCTTTATCCATATTCAATACTAAGAGCAATGTTCACTTGCCTCTTCAAGGGGGCAACCTCCCACTGAACAGAGCTCCAAATACTATAATATTCACTTGGCAACCAATTCCATAGCTTTTACCACTCTATATAGTTTCTAACTTACCAAGATGATAAGCACGTAGTGACTTCATCAATGAGGCCTCAACCATTTACTAGTGTACCTTCTGTAATAAGGCCACTTACATTTATTGATTTCACACTCAACTACCTCATGGGCCTTATTTGATAGAGATGGCCCCAATACATTAAGTAACAACATATTCTCCTATCTTGGGGTGTTAGGGTGGGACCCTAACATGCTCTCCCCCTTACAAAGCAACATTGTCCTCAAGGCTGCGGAAGAGGAAATTGATGGAGAATCTCTGTTAATTCCTGTCAACACCAGATTACCCTTACAAATCCGAGTGTCAGTTTCCAATACATGTTCATGGGCATAATTCGGGGAGAGTTCATTGTTATCAAGTTCGCCATTTGGCATCAACAGATTGTGAGTATATTACGAGATAGATTGGTTAGTTGGTCTATTGATGTAGCATCGACACTTCGTGGAGTGCATTTCAGACTTGGTACATGGCCGCATGTCTTTGTTACTCGGGGATAGATAGTCGTACAGGTCTTAGATAGGTTATTCATGTACAAGTACAATCAGAGGGTACATCACAGGTGCAGGTGGACAGATGATTCAGTTGAGCATGTGCCCCATACTTGTAGGTCTCGTTCAGTATTCAAAGCAGGTATTGGAAGTCGAAGACCCCCAAAGGGTATGGTCAATTAAATTGCTCGCAGTTCATGATTTCAAGCTTTGCAAGCTTGAATTTTTCGTGTTTCTTGGAAATCATATTTTTCAGGATCTACTCATGGTTTGGACAACCCTTTGGGGATATGTGCATGGAGTTCAAATTTCATGAAAATATGAGAAATTATTTTTAACAATTTCTATTTTTAGCAGCTGCTATTTATAGCAATTTTGGGGAGTAGTACAATTGACAAGATAATTACATATTTGAGGACCTAATTGGGAGATTTGCCCATGCTTTGAGTTTTAGTTGATTCCTAGGTGGTGATTTGCCCATGGTTTGAGTTTCAGTTGATTCTGAGGTGGTGCTATTTTTAGCAAGGTGACTAGACTTTTGGGTACCCAGTATGGTACCCAGTATGGCAAGCAGTATCAGTGTTCGATTTTAAGCCATTCCAAGCACTTTTTCAGGGATTGGTTGCATTTTGGCATGGTCAAGAGGATCTTTTCATGTGACCTTAGTTGAAGAGTTTTTGGCTTAGAGGATATTACATTGTTATTTTTTAACTTTCTCCTTCCTAAAATTAGCCTAGCTCATTATACAATATTTTATCCTCATTTATTCCATAATTTAAGGCTTTAATTTTACGAGATTCTCTCCTTGGGAAATTCGCAAGGTCTATTTTAGGCATGAAAAAAGTACATTAAAATAAGAAATTAGCCATATACAAGTGTAGTTTTTCTTATGGGTGGTTATTATGGAAGGAGGGTGATCTTTTGGAGTGCAGTTTCATCATACACATGCTATTTTCACTCAAAAGGAGTGCTATATTTGGAGACTACTATTTTTACTTCCCCTCTATTTTCTATCTTACCTATTCTTATTCTCTCATTCTTATATATATTGTACAAAGCATGGAAGATAAATATGTAGTTATTCTTTTGAGTTGTTAAGCACTAGAGCTTATGACCTTTCTTCCCTTTCCTCCATTGCTTATTCTTTCTTGAGAGAGTGAGGTTGAGAGCTAGCATAGAGTACCTATGATAGTGGAGTTTGTTTTGCTGGATCGTGTTTGTACCTATCCCATTTAGTAGAGTTGGATTGTATCTTGGAGTTCTTGCTGTCCTAACTTGTCAAAGCATTGTTCATCTTACAACCCTTGGTCAATACATTCAGTATTCTTCGGCCACTATTACATGTGTTTTGTGTGTAAGACTTCTATGTTCCTCGGAGTTTTACATGTTTTCAATCTTAGTTTCAATTGAACTTGAGCAATAGGATTCAGATTGTTCTTTCAACCTATTCACTTTCTTCTTCTTTCCATCTGTCTCGACTCCATTAAAGGAAATAGTTCATTGATTAATTCTTCATATAAAAGCAAACTATCATATCTACATCGAAAATTGTCCATCTTAGGCATTCAAGGAATATAATTAGGCATTTTTAGATCACTTAAATTTAGATTTTGTTAAATTACAGCAAGATCAGCTTCTTGCAATTTCATTTTTATTGCAGAAATAGAGAAAAAATTCAGCATTTGTGAGTCTAGAATTGCATTGGGTCGCATGCCCAACACTAAAATAAAATTTCACATTGTCTTCCATGCATTTTTTTAGCTATTAGGCATTTTATGTTTGTTGTTTTCATATTTATTAGCAAAATTATTTAGGACAGCATGCTTTTATTTCAATTTAAACGTTACTAATAATTTTTTTATTGTTAGTTGACTCTTAAAGTCACATAGGGACTCCCCCTCATGGTTAACAAGCACTAACCCACAGTGCAGGGAAATAGTGTGTGGTGACAGCGTAGTGTTTCTACTTACCTTGGAACCTTCTCAAGTGATAACAATTCCCATGTAGCACCATCAGGTTGTGTATGTTAAAGTTAATGCAGCTGCGAGAGCCATTTTCTGGGAGGATGGCACCCTAGTCAGTTAACCAAGCAGAGTAAGTCCCTAGAAGGTACCCTAGGGCCCCTAGCAATCTCCAGGGGTTCTTGGTCGGGGACCAAGCAGGTTGATGCCATGGCAAAGTTCCTAGCATGTGGTTAGGGCCCCTATCAGTCTCTAGGGTATTCTGGTTTGGGACCAGATAGTTTCTTGGTCACGAGGACCAAGCAGATCCTGCAGGCTGAGATAGAGACATCCTAGTCTGGGACCAGGCAGATTCTTGGTCTAGGACCAAACAGTTCCTGCAGGTACATACCTGGTCAGTTAACCAGGTGGATCTTATTCAATTAACCAAGATGATGATGTGTGATGCCCTCCTCTCCTAGGTATTTGAGATGGTTGAGCTAGGTTGTCTTGTCAAGGGACTAGCCACCCCTTGACGAAGTCACTAGCATTTGACCTCAGCAACAGTCAGAAGGACCACAGGGTCACATCATCCAGTGTGGACCTTCCTTATACAATGGTGATGAACTTTCAGTTAATATGGAACACTTGTAAATTTGGGAGAGAGATGAATGGATTGTTTCCCCACCTTGGTTGTATACACTTGGTATTCCCACCTTGTTGTTCTTGGTCTTGTGGTTAGAAGGTTTACCACCTTCTCTTGTGGTTAGAAGGGTTGTCTTCCCACCTTGTAGGTACACCTTTGGTCTTGTGGTTTGAAGGGGTGTTCACCCATCCTAGATCTATGGGGGCCTTGTTTGTGTTGAACCCTTGTTGGTCCTTGTGCTAAGTCATCCTACCCTTAGCCATGACCTTGGTACCCTCACCTAAGACGTCATAATATTAATTTACTTTATTCTATCTTTATGGTAACCCTCCTTATTTGATAAAACCCTAAGTTAGTGGAAGATTAGAAAGTAGAACCTTCTAGGAGTCCTTAAGAGACTATAAATACAAGTCTATCCCTTCATTATATATAATCTTGAAATGGCAATTTCAAATATGATTTTTGTCATGATTGTTTAGGGTTTGATGCATGCTTGTTTTGGGTGGTGTTAAGGGTTTCTCAACCCACTCTTGCTAGAGCGATCTCTTCCACCTGCTACCTGCTCCACTCATGTGAACCGCAACTTGTTTAGTTTTGACATTGTCATCTTTTGAGTAAGGTCGCTGCCTTGTTGGACTGATCTGTTGTCTTGGGACTATTCTGTTTCCTTTGTGACTGTACTACTGCCCTGGTGGATGATCTGTTGCCTTTATGACTGATCTATTTCCCTTATGGATGATCCACTTCCCTTGTGAATGATACGCTGCCCATTCGTGGACTATATTGCCTGGTAGAAGGAGACCACAGCTTTAGTGTTTCCCATTACTTCACCATGGACTATCTTAAAGGGGGCGACATCTAGTTTAGGGTTGTTGTTGCCCTAGTTGGAGGTGTCGTGACCTATCTGAGCTAGTACAAGGTTGTCACTGCCTTAGATGAGGAGGCCATGACTTATCTCAACTTGTTTAGGGTTTCCTATTGCCATTTGTGGAGGCCGCTATCCTCTTGTGGATTGTGTTGTGGGCTCACTGTTATCCTTTGTGAAGGGCGTTGCCTATGGCATCTTACATGGGTCAAATATATTGTGCTTAGGGCCGATTGCGAAGATTTGTTGTGTTAGGTTCAGATCTATTGTGTTTGGGTCAAATCTACTGTGTTAGGGTAAGATCTATTGTGTTTGGGTTAGATCTACTGTGTTAGGGGTTGTGATCTATTGATGGCTGTCACCTTGGACTATGCTTGAGGTTGTCCTTGTGTCCTACTTTGATTGTATTGGTCTGGGTCTGATCTTGGAGAAACTTATCCTGCAGTCCATTCTCTCTCTCTTTCAAGTATGTACTAACCCTCAGGTAAGGGTCAGATTGTTCCAATTGATTGACTTGCCTCTGAGAGGCACAATCTGTTCTAAAAGTTAGTTTTCTAAGTACAAAGGAAGGTCCTATCCTACGTTACCGGATTCGGCCATGGAGGGTCCGAATCAGTTTCAGAATCTGTCTGGAACCACCGAATCAGAGATCTAAATCCGATCTGTCGAGATTCAGTCATTTTTTGGGGGGGATACGAATCCGATTTTGGATCTGGTTCCTTTGCAACGGGTTTCAGTATTCACGCAGATAGGATTCAGTTCCCATTGGAGGAACCGTATCCCAACTATTGAGATACAGTTCCTCCAATGGGAACCGATTCCCTAAACCTGGGCCTCACGCTCGCATCCTAAACCTCTATTGTTGCCCTTCATTCTTCATATATCATTTGGAGACTGAGACCGACCAACCGAGAGCACAGAGAAGAGCACGAGCAAGAGCTGAGCCTATGAGATTTGGCTTTGACTAAGAGGTAGAGCACTTGGCCGCCTTGCATTTTCATTTGGCCGACAGGAGCTGGAAGACCACGACCACGACCTCTAGCATGACCACGAGCCTCTGTTTAGCCGACGAGCCTCCACGGACCACATAGATAAGTAACACACTGAAATTTTTTAAGAGAATCTTGGACTATTGAGTGACTCTTGAGTCTTGGACTGTTTAGCCGACGAGCCTCTGTTGTGTGTTGATTTTGCTGTGTTTTTTTTTTAATTTCATTTTTACTATTTTAGACTTTAGTTATTGCTATGTGTGCTAACTAGCACACAGCAAAAAAATTTCCTGTGTGTGCTTGTTAGCATACACAACAAAAAAATTCGTTGTGTATGCTAACAAGCACACACAGGAAATTTATTTGCTATGTGCTTGTTAGCATACACAACAAAAATAATTGTTGTGTATGCTAAAAAAAAAATTACAATGACTGCTTATTGGTATGCTAAAACATTTGCAAGCAAAAAATTAAAATTTACATAATATTATATTATAAATGTATAGCTTGTAATATTATATTATAAATGTATAGTTTGAATTTGAAATTCAGAACTTTGTATCGGTGACACTGTGTCCTGCCAATGTGCAGTTACAATTTTACAAAACAGTAAATAGTGAACACCAAACTAGCAATGGCCTCACGTCAAGCAGTTTAGTCTAGGGGAGGGAGAGGAATTGGAACCCAACAAAATCAGAATGTGTAGCAACAACCATTACCAGCATACCCTGTTGACTCTCCCCTATGGAAGTATGTGACCAAGATTGGGCCAAAAGAAAGAAACAAAGGTGGTGGCAGTTGCTTGTGGAATTGCAACAGGTACAAAATTAATTTTACAGGGTCATACACAAGGGTTAAGGCCCATTTTCTTTGGTTGGAAGGTGATCACGGAGTTCACCGTTGCAAAAAAATCACCCAAAAGGATGTGGAGGGATTTCAAGCAGAGCAAGATGCTGTTGATATGGCCAAGGAAGAAAGAAGGAGTTTAAGACAGTCGTCCTTCTCAAAATGGGGAAATGATGTTCCTTTGATTGTTGAAGAAGCCCGCAAGAGACAAAACATTGGACCCTTGGCCAAAATGTTTGACATTGGAGGGAGGGATGAGATGGACAGTAGAGTAGCAAGAGCTATATATGCATGCAAATTGCCCTTCAATGTAGTGCGGTCTCCATATTGGCAAGACATGCTAAGGGAAGTGAATGAAACCCCTAGGGGTTACATGGGACCAAACTTTGAAAAGCTGTGCATAAGCCTTCTACGGAAGGAGAAATTGCTCGTGGAGAAAATATTGGCACCGGTCCGTTCCTCTCGGAGTGGCAATGGTGTCTCCATTATATCTAATGGTTGGACTGATACGGTCAATAGGCCATTGGTGAATATTAGTGGCATGTCTCCTGCGGGCCCATACTTCTTGAGGGCAATAAATGCTTCATGGGAGGAGAAGACTGCTGAATGGATTGCTAAAAAAATTTCAGAATCAATCGAGTATGTGGGACATTCAAATATTGTGCAAGTTATAACAGTTAATGCACGTTCATGCAAAGAAATTGGGGCAATTATTGAGGGAAAGTATGGCCATATTTTTTGGACACCATGTGTGGTCCATAGTTTAAATCTTGCTTTCAAATCCATTGTTACTGAAGTTGAATGGATGAAAAAACTATGTGAAGAAGCAAGAGAGATTCAGATTTTTAACACTAACCACCAACATGCACAAGCTATGTACAGGGAATTTGCTAGACTCCAACTTCTTAAGGTTGCAGAAACCAGATTTGCATTACATTATATAATAATCAGGCGGTTAGTAAACATGAGGGATGCTTTGTCCTCTATGGTTGTTAGTCCACGGTGGCAAACATGAAAACAAAGCAATATGGGTTAGAGGTACGATTCTTGATGAGGCTTGGTGGGTTCAAGCTGAGCTTTTTGTTTCCATAATGGAGCCACTTGTTGATTTGTTGAGACTTTGTGATTCGGATTTGCCTATGTTGGGTGACATCTATGAGGGAACCAACCGTATGTTGGAAAGAATTCAACAACTTCTTGAAGAGAAGGACCCTCTTTTGTTTGGCGCCATAAAGGACATCATCATTAGTAGATGGAACAAATACAATACCAATCTACATGCTTTAGCCTATGCCTTAAATCCAAAGTACTATGATGAGGCCTACTTGGCTAAATTTGGGGGTAAGAGGAAGGCCCCACACAAAGACAATGAGGTGGCCAATGGTTTTAGAGCAGCTATTTCAAAGATTTGCTAGGATCAGATGGAGCTTGCAGAGCTAAAGAACCAGTTTCATTCATCACATGGAGTGGTGTATTTGGCAATGTAAATGCACTAGCCGATAGAGGAAATATGACACTTCTTGTATGGTGGGGATATTATGGTGCCCAAGCTCCAGAGTTACAGACCCTTGCATCTAGAGTTCTTTCACAGGTTTGCAGTTCTTCAGCAGCAAAGAGAAACTGGAGCACTTATGGGTTCATCCATTCAGTCAAGCGAAACAAGCTTCAATCAGCAAAGGCAGAAGATCTTGTGTACATTCCCTCAAATTATCGTCTCATCTCTCGATCGAAGCCTGATTATAGTGAGGGTCCTTGGAAGCTATGGGATGTGAATCCCGAGGATGCAGATTTGGATACACCTGATTGCTTGATGGCCAACCTCTCTTTGGTTGATTCCACAGATCCTTTTGTTGTTGGCGATTTAGATGAGGCACCCATGCCTAGGACTAGCTCGACTGTGCCAGGTTCTTCTTTTTCTGCTATTGGTGTGCAGAGTGGTAGTCGTATGGCATCCTTTTCCCCTACTGCTTCATATCATCAGTCTGGGGAACTAGGTTCCGTTCCATTGGAGGATGTGGAGGGAGATGACTATCTATCAAATTAGTTTATCTGACTGAGTCACTCTTGATTTTCATATTTCTAGTTTACACTTTACTGTTTTTCATTTCATACTTGTGGAGCTCTCTAGATAAGCTCACTTTTTGTTATTTTTGAAGAACTGTAGCCTTGCTTCGTGACTCTTTGATATTTATCACTTGAAATTTACCATTACCATGTTGACATTATACGATATAATCAGTCTAACATGTGTGACTTGTCATTATCATTATGTTTAGTTTATGTTATGAACTTATGAATTTGATTTCAAATCTAAAAATTACATGTATGAATCTATGATGCTATTGCTCATTGATGTATGATCACAATGTTATTGATTTATTGTTATTGTCTGAAATTCAATTTGGTTTCAAATCTGAAAATTACATGTATCCTATGAATCTATGATGTTTCATGTTATGAATACGATTACGAATACGACGTATGATCACATTACAACTTTGAAAGTATGATGTAAATGTTACATGTATGATCAATATAGTTGATCATTGATGAATGACATGATTCATGATTCATGAATCTATGATGCATTGAATTTTGATGTTAATGGTTACCTGTAGCCTGTACATGATTTTAAATTTGTGATTTTTTATAAAATTATAGATTTATATTTTTAATATATATATATATATTATAAAAAGATTAGGGTTAGGGTTCTGAATCCCCGATTCCTAAATTTGGACGAGTGTCGAAACCCAAATCGGATTCTTCAGCCGATTCCGATCGCACCCACGGTTTGTGTAACCTCGGTCCTATCTCATCAAGTAAGTTGTTAGACTTGTTCTTTTGGATTTTGAATTAGATCTAGTACTGCTGCTATAACTTTGTCTAACTAGTTGTTGTTCTTTACAAGTTATTGTTACTGTATGTTTCGACTTTAACACAGGGACCTCTTTGGGAGTGTTAAAGTTGAAAGAAATGAAAATTATGTTTTAATTTATCTTGCTTTTCTACAGCTGTACTATTCTACTTCCAGTACTAATTTAGAATTTTATTTTTTGCATTAAAGTATAAAGATTTTTTTTAATTTTCTACTTCAAACCCTAACCTAACCCTAAATTTATGTTAAATTTTCTTAATTTACTTCAATCTGATCTAGGATCTTAACTGAGAGAACAACATGTACAGCATATCTACAGCATATCAATCATGGAGACAATAATGCAAGCACACAAGAGACACAAAGATTTACTTGGGGAAAACCATAAAGGTGAAAAACCCCAATAACTTCCTCAGAGATAGATAGAGCAATGATACAACCAACCATAAGAGATAGACACAACCTAGCAGCAGATCCTCCTCCTCCAAAATTGCACCACTCCTCCTTGAGTGCATGAGTGAGAAGTGAGTGAACAAATAGAGTGCCTCCCGCACTCTATTTATACTTGACTTGACTTGCCTTTTTGCCTAACTCATGTAGGCTCGAACTTAACCACATAACATAATGCTGAGTGGGCCGACCCCCAATAGGGTGGTCTAATAACCCTTTGACCCACATGGCCGACCCCCAATAGGGTGGTCTAATAACCCTTTGACCCACATGACTTATACAGGGCCGACCCCAAATAAGGTGGTCTAATAGCCCATCAAGTATAAGTTACGACACTTACAATATAAATGACGACACTTCCTTATAGAGGAATAATACCATCTCTATAGGAATACAATATACATATATGTGAAATACATTCCGAAATTACATATACATCAACACTCCCTCTTAACTAGGAAGGTATTTCTCAGCACAGTTCTTCTAGCACAAGTCATCTTCTCTGGATCATCGTCACTAGATAATCGTCATCGAGTCATCATCATCGTCACTGCTGCTGCTATCTCAATCAATCTCTGAATCTACTCATCATAGGAAGTTCTACAGAGCCAGTCCTTTTTCATACTGGATGTAGGCCCACCACCTGCAGGTCTTCATCATCACTGGCCATACTGTGGAATCCTCAGGACTTATTACGTGCGTCACAAAACCTGGTTGCAGCATCCCAGGCTATTACAAGCACACAGCTCTACCTGTAGGATCTCCCAGGAGCACATTACATGTGACCCATCACAAAACCTGGTTGAAGCATCCCAGGTTGTTACGAGCACGCGGCTCTACCTGTCGGATCTCCCAGGAGCACATTACATGTGATCTCACCACAAAACCTGGCTGAAGCATCCGAGGCCTTTTTCATCCTGTCTAGATCTCCCAGGAGCAAATTACATGTGGTCATGGCAAAACCTGGCTGAAGCATCTGAGGCCTTTTTCATCCTGTCCAGACCTCCCAGGAGCAAATTACATGCCATAGGACAAAACCTCGCAAGAGCATCTGCCAGATATCCCAGGGCACCGAATTACATGCCATAGGCAAAACCTCGAAAGACTATCTGCAGATCTCCCAGGGCACAAATTACATGTCCTCCCAAGCAAAACCTCGCAAGAGCATTTGCCAGATGTCCCAGGGCACCGAATTACATGCCATAGGCAAAACCTCGAAAGACCATCTGCAAATCTCCCAGGGCACAAATTACATGCTTTCCTGCACAACCTGATCCACGGCCACAAAGTATCATCTGATACTCATCATCATCACTGTAACATCCTGCTGCATGTCATCTGGAGAAGCTCGTCATCCACGATCATCCTGATCATACAATGCATCCATCTGATGCACACATAGATACATGATCCACACAATGTATCCATCAATCATAAATGATCTACCTGATCATACAAAGATACATGATCCACACAATGTACCCATCAACATACATGATCTACCTGATCATACAAAGATACATGATCCACACAATGTACCCATCAGCATCCATGATCTACCTGATCATACAAAGATACATGATCCACACAATGTATCCAACAGCATCCATGATCTACCTGATCATACAAAGATACATGATCCACACAATGTATCCAACAGCATCCATGATCTACCTGATCATACAAAGATACATGATCCACACAATGTATCCAACAACATCCAACATGATGCGTTCGTACAAAATACATACACATGATCCAACCGATCATATCCAGCATCCAACATGATGCGTACATACATATAAATTATCCAACTGATCATATCCAGCATCCAACATGATGCATACATACATACATGTAATGATCCAACTGATCATATCTAAGCAGAAACCAGAACATCATCCTGATGCTCATCATCCAGCGCTTACATCCACAGCCATGTGAAGGATCCCCCTTCCAACATGCTTGGAATGGCTTCAACAAATGTGTCCATCACTTCTTCCTCGAAGTGTCCTCGATCTGAAGAACGCCAAGCCTCTCTATGAAGTACTCGAACTTCACTCTGGCTAGTGGCTTCGTCAGCACATCTGCAATCTGCTCGTCCGTCGCAACATACAGAAGCTTCATAGCTCCTCTCTGCACCATATCCCTGATATAGTGATATTTGATCTCTATGTGTTTCGACCTGTCATGAAACACTGGGTTCTCGGACAGCTTCACACAACTCTGGTTATCACAGAAGATACCAGTAGCCTCCAACGGGAGATCAAATAACTCAGACAGTAGCTTCCGTAGCCATACTGCCTCACAACTACCTAAACAGGCTGCAACATACTCTGCCTCAGCTATACTCAGTGCTACGCAGGACTGCTTCCTGCTAAACCAAGAGATCACACCTGATCCCATACTGAAGCAGCACCCAGATGTGCTCTTCCTATCTGCAGCACTGCCAGCCCAATATGAATCAACATAACCTTGCAGGTTAAACTTTTGATTCGCTTCATACTTGAGCCCACAATCCACTGTACCCTTCAGGTACCTTAGAACATGCTTTACAGCAACCAGGTGAACACTCCTCGGATCCGTCAGGAACTGGCTAAATGTGTTCACAGCAAAGCAAATGTCTGGTCTCGTGTTCGTCAGGTACATCAAGGACCCAATCATCTGGCGATACATAGAGACATCAATCGGCTCAGATGAAGCATCACATAGAAGCTTCAGATTTGATGCCATAGGTGTGGCCATGGCCTTGCAATCCATCATCCCGAACCTCTTTGGGATCTCTACTGCATACTTCCCTTGTCCAAGGAAGATTCTATCTGCACTCTGCCACACCTCCATGCCAAAAACAAATAGTGCATCATCCCCAAGTTCTTCATCTCGAACTCGGTAGTAAGCTTCCGCTGCGTGTCGGCAATCAATCTATCTTCACCATACCAAGTTCTGCACATATATGATTTCCTATCATGTGTCTCTGAACCAAGTGGCTGCTCTACATACACTTCTTCTTCAACTACACCATTCAAGGAAGCTGTCTTGAATCCATCTGCTGTATCTTCTATTTCATCACTTTTATATTTGTCAATGCTGCCATCTGCAACATGCTTGATCTGATAGTTCCATTTGGAAGTCATAGCAAACTTCCCTTCATGTCTTGGGATTACATCCCAAACATCATTCTTCATGATCGACGGATCATGGCATTTCATTTCTTCATCCCAGATCCTAGGAACTTCAATATCTTCAATATCTTCAATAGATATCTTTGTTGCTGAAACAAATGTTGTAGTTCTTCTTTTGTAGGAGATGGCATACGATCTTTCCTACACAACAAGTTAAATTGCATGATTAGAAAACATCTCATAGTTTTCAGAACAAATTCTTACACATAAAGAAATATGCCATACAGTCATGCAATTATCTTAGCCAATGCTTCAATACAACATTTATCCATATTCCGTAACTTTCTAGATGCCTTCCAATCTCTACCAGAACATTGTTAAAAGTGTGCACAACTCCCAACATGTCAGCAAAGAGGTTTCATTCTAGATAAGTAGCAATGGAATGTTGTACAGTGCCATAGGCCACTTACCCATGTATATTAGTAGTATATTGTTCATTAATGCAACTATTCTAATATGCACAATACATATCCTAAGTCTATGAACATGAGCATATACATCATTGAACAATTTTATTTAAACAAACAAATATGCAAGAAATTAAAATACTTATCTTTGTTTGTTGGGTGGACTCCCTCTGAGTCTTCGCTTCCTTGCAGGAGCTGCTGGAGTCCTAATATGAAGTAGCTTCTTCTACACCTTTCTGTTGTGGGATGTAGAGAGATGGTCAACTCCCTCTGAATATCTGCATCCTTGCATAAACCACTGGAGTGTACTCCCTCTTGATCTTTGCTTCCTGGATTACCTGTCCTTGAACTTACATTTATCCTTGGTTCCTATGCATGCTTATTAGTATCATGATTGTGTTATCCTTGTGATCTCATATAAAATCATACATTCATTAGTATACTATTAAAACACAAGAATCTCAAGCATGTATAGTCATGATCATTTCAAACAGAAAATAATAAGCATTAGCATTCAAGGTTTATGTAGAATTCTTAAGGTTAGTCAAATCGTAAGAAACATAACATGTCTAAACCTGTAATTACTCAAACCTATGACTCTTCAGGTTAGTTGAATCATCAATCAAGATAAGAGATATATTATGCATAAAACCTGTGATTATTCAAACCTATACCTTCATGATTCTTCTGGTTAGTCATATCATCAATTAAGGTAAGAAACATAATATGCATACAACCATGATTATTCAAACCTATGACTTCATGAATAATCATTATAAACATCAGTATAAGATCCTAACACAAGGTAGGATTCTACCTTGATATAGGAAAAACATACCTGTATTAGCATGCTAGCTAGTTATGTCTAACATACTCACATGATATCTTCTTGTTCTTCTTCAATGACTTGTGCTAGTAACCTGTATAACTCATAGGTTAACCATTACAAAACCAAGTTATACATACCTCGTAAATGGATCTTCTATGAGATCCATGACAATGGATGAATCTTTGTCCTCATGTTATCATGATCATACGTTCTTGGACCAGAACATGATTTGTCTTTCTTGGTGTACCTTTCATGTTAGTAGACAACATAAACCTCATACAACACCATAATGCATTAGTACAATCATAAGTGTCAACACCCTAACCAATGAATATCTTCTATCATGCATTCATAATTTTGTTAAGGTGATACGACAAATCTAAAATCAAAATTGTACTAACCGTAATAACATGAAGACAAACATACCATAAACTTAATCATGGACAAATATCGAAACATACCTCGATGAGTCATGCCTGTCGAGATCGCTTGTAATCTTCTTATGTAAGGCCTTATCCTCATCTCCCTCTGAGACAGGAACTTCTTCACTTATGCAGGTGATCAATCCATCTTCTTCTAGGATTAACCCAATCCACTTGATTTGCAAGAACTGGACCTTGAGCTGGATATGGGTTTGTCAGAGAAACCCCAAAAATTCAAACTTTGAATTTCAAACTTCTGACAGGATAGAAATATGTGCCTTGATAAGCTGATCAAGTTGGTATATTCAGAATTTGAAAACTGCAAAGTTTCACTCCTCAATTTTGCTTTTGAAACTTCTGGATTCACTGGACATGACCCTGAACTGGGGTTTGATGAAGCTCACTCTTCTTCCCAATCAAAATGTTTGATCCAAAGCTCTAAGCTTCTATTTTTCTGAGGAGCTTCCAGCCGTGGTCACAGATTTCAAAAATTCCCATTTTTACAGAAGCCCTAATTTTCCACTTTTCTGATCAAAGTCCCGAACTAGGGTCTAATCAAGCCCGGCCTTCTGCCCAATCAAAAATTCTGATCTTGGTCTCTAAATATCTATTTTGATGAGTAGCATCCAGCCGTGGTCTCCGATTACAAAAATTCCAACTTTCTCCAAAGCCCTAAATTCCGGAAGCCATGAATGAAGGTACCAAAAAATAATTATGTTTTGACAGAAATATGTACCTGATTGTTTCTGGTGTAACTCCGAAATTTTTGATCCACAGGGTCTAAAAAAGTTTCCTGAGATAGCCTGACCTGTTATCTTTCCATCCTGATAGGTCTGACCTCAATTGGATTCTCTGAGAGAGAGATATGCCAAATGTAGCAACGTGACCTGTTTTGGGATAAAACAGGAGAGCGAACTTGTACGGCGTGCCACGTGTCACTGTTTTAACTTCGGCCTCTGAAAAAGTTTCCTGAGATAGCTCGGCCTGTTACCTTTCCATCCTGACAGGTCTGACCTCAATTGGACTCTTTGAGAGAGAGTTATGCCAAATGTTGCAACATGACCTGTTTATGGGATAATACAGGAGAGCGCACTTGTACGGAGTGCCACGTGTCACTGGTTCAACTTCGGCCTCTGAAAAAGTTTTCTGAGATAGTACAGTCTGTGTACTACCTGTCACTTTTCACGAAATTTCATTTGGAGCTTCCTAGCCCAAGTTATGACCTTTTTCCCAAGGTCACCTGATTTTAACTCAGATCTGGAAGAGGCAGAAACCCTATATTGCACAGATCATAAATCACAAAGTACAACGAATTAGGGGTTGTCCTTTGGACACAAGGTACCTGGAGATCTTAGCTTCGTCCTTTAACAATTTTAGATCCGAAAAATTCGCCAAAACGGATTTATAGTGAAAGTGCTACGATGACTGGTTTTTGCTATATCAAGCCCTAGCATCGTAAGTGCAACAAGTGTCATGCATGCCATATCATGCCTTCTTTCAGGCTAGCTCTGATACCATGTTAAATTTTCTTAATTTACTTCAATCTGATCTAGGATCTTAACTGAGAGAACAACATGTACAGCATATCTACAGCATATCAATCATGGAGACAATAATGCAAGCACACAAGAGACACAAAGATTTACTTGGGGAAAACCATAAAGGTGAAAAACCCCAATAACTTCCTCAGAGATAGATAGAGCAATGATACAACCAACCATAAGAGATAGACACAACCTAGCAGCAGATCCTCCTCCTCCAAAATTGCACCACTCCTCCTTGAGTGCATGAGTGAGAAGTGAGTGAACAAATAGAGTGCCTCCCGCACTCTATTTATACTTGACTTGACTTGCCTTTTTGCCTAACTCATGTAGGCTCGAACTTAACCACATAACATAATGCTGAGTGGGCCGACCCCCAATAGGGTGGTCTAATAACCCTTTGACCCACATGGCCGACCCCCAATAGGGTGGTCTAATAACCCTTTGACCCACATGACTCATACAGGGCCGACCCCAAACAAGGTGGTCTAATAACCCATCAAGTATAAGTTACGACACTTACAATATAAATGACGACACTTCCTTATAGAGGAATAATACCATCTCTATAGGAATACAATATACATATATGTGAAATACATTCCGAAGTTACATATACATCAACAATTTAACAGTATATCCTTCCATTGGATCAAAACTTCTTGGATAGCTAAGACAACACTCACATTCGTCCAAAACAAGCTCACGCTACAACCAAATGGAACCCTCCTCATCTAGTTCGTAAGGTTGGTTTGAACTCTATAGTTGAACCCGACCTATGTCACAAGGTTCGGGTTCGACAACCATTAAATTCAATTCGGATTCAAATTTTCCGATGGAGGTCGATGAGGTTCGACATTAGGTTCATCCATATACATATTTTCAAATATAAATATCTTATAGCATATTAATATAATATAATGAAATATATATATATATATATAACCCACTTATTTATTATTGAAAATACATTATAGCTATGCGTCAACACTCAAACAAGACCGTTCATTGACATGTATTTAATGGTATTGTAGATCTTCAATAATTATGAAATTGCAATTATTTTCCAAAACAAAGATGAGGCCATAAAGAAAGCAATATGGAGATCTGTAGGAAATAAAGCACCAATTTCCTTAGAACTCAACGAAGGTCATGTCGAGTGCGTCGGATGGTAATATTTTTATAGGCATCGAAGTAGTGGATAGCTGCACAAAAATGATACCCCCGATACTACGTGATTTTGTGTGAGATGAAATGAATTGGAGATGTATACGTCTACCCGTTGTTAGATTTTAAGATAGTAGTATAATTAAACTTTATTTGCAATGGAAACAAATAAGGATCATTGAAAGAATAGCCATGCACAGAAACACAATAGACACAGAGATTTATCCTCAGAAACCACGAGGGAGAAAACTCAACAACCTTTTCTTAATCAGAGATTTCACTTCAAGATACAAGTGCAATCAGATATAAGAGTGATCTGATACACGAGAGATCACATAGAAGAATAACCCAAAGAAAGAACCCTAGAAAATAGCCTTCTCCTTGGTTGAGCGAACTTCTCCTTTGCTTGAGCGAATTTGCTTGGTGTAGAAATGAATGAGGCATCCTCTATTTATACTTATTATGTTTACCTTTTCACTTATCCGTTGGACTTGGGACTGATTTGTTCACTTAGTTTGAGGCTGACTTGCCTTTTGTGCAGAATAATAATTATTATTATTATTCTCCTTTGGGGTCGATTTCATGAGGAGACCTCACGCAGCTACAATCAACAACACCCATTGCTTGAAGTAGCAGGATGGACAATCTGAGTGTTGCCGCTATTATCACATCCATGTTAGCTGGAGCTACCATGCTGCAGATTGTGTGGTCGGGGACCATACTATACTTTTTTTTCCAAATCAAAGATCAGATGCCTACAAAGGAGGCACAAAGTTTTGTTCAGATTGCCCCGAGCAGACATATCAGTGGGGACAGATGGTTTTATGGTATTGTCCAGACATGTATACTTTTATTGCCTACAGAGGCACCCTTCTTTGCCAGGCTTTGCATAAGCCCATTGAGACAGTTGCCTAGCCGTATTCAGATAAAGTGCTACAGCGTATTATTGGTTTACCACTTATTTCCCGGATTCAGTTGAGATACAGTTTCAGAGTTAGCTTCAGCAGCAGGTATATGGTGTAGCAGGTATAGCATTTGATGTTCTATTGCTTATGTTGTTGATTAGACTTGTTTATACATGATAGTACACTGACTTTACATATTATGTTAATGTGGTGATCTAGTTGTTATTATGATATGTTTGGCCCTTGGTGATGTCAGTCCACTCGCTTCAGTAGGCTCTTGTCTATGCACACCGGATCACATTCCCACTATTGGTATAGACTTGGTCACTTAGTCCCCTTAGGCAGCTGACTCTGGATCCACATTCACTTTCTCCACCCATCCGACTCATTCATGATTGATCTTTCCCGACTTGGATTCTGATTTGTGACCTTGAGGATCCCCTTCCTCACTGATCTCTAAGTATGCCATGATTCCCTGTCTTTTGTGCCTCGGCTCTTTTAGTGTGTGAGATGCACTCTCAAACCTGGGATTTGCTCCTGTTGGCTGCCCCCGATGTTGCAATGCAATATAGGATTGTGTAGCCTCACTGGGTGTTCCCCATTAGTCATCGAAGCATTTATGCTCACCCCCATTACTCTACAGTATGAGCACCTTGATTATATCTATTGAGATATGTATGTAGCCCAAAAAGGCCTTGATGTAAAATGAAGAAATGAAGAATTGAAGAAATGTAAAGCAAGCCAAAAGGCTCTTGTAAATGTAAAATCTAGCCAAAAGGGCTAAGCATGAAATGTAAATGTAAAATCCATGCAACGTGTTTGTAAACACACATGGACACTCGTCAGCCGTACATATCAGCTTCGTAGTGGTTATTTCCTCACCTAGTCCTGCGGGGAAAGGAGGTGAGAGGGAGCAAGGGGCAAGCTGAAGGTTGTCCCCTAGAGTCTCAAGTTACGGTTTGCCGGACACCCAGTTTGGCAGCTCTAGAAAAGATCCTCACGGAGTCTTATTAAGGCACGAATGTGAGTTGTGAGGTACTTGTTAGATGACCAGTGGTGATTTCCCTGCACTATACCCATTTGTGAGGCACCGCCCTTCCTCGTGTTCTGTCATGGTATGCTTATCTCAGTGGACCCCGCTTTCCCAAGTTATCCAAAGGGTCGCGTGATCTTTGTCCTTGTCATCCCCCATCCTCCACCTTGTTTTCCACCTCACCCAAAGTCAGCTAGGTGGTCAAGTCTATAGGTTGTGCATAGCATTTTGAGTCTTTTGGATGTGGTGGGCCCACCTCACCATCGGCCTCGTGTTTTTGAGATATTATGTATTTTTTATCACCATATTGACATTTTATTGTTTAGTAATGTACTAACATGTATAAGGAAGCCTATCGCTTCATATTGCATACAGGTATTCAGCTAGCACCATGTTGACCAGATTTGACTTGGTCAAACTAGGTTGACTATGCCAAAAATGGGCCCAAAAAAATATTTCGATCGAGATTTCGATTTTGGTCACTTGTATTCTCTTGGGGTCCCATATGAACCTCCAAGCATCAGATTTTGGAAAAGTTGAGGCAGCAATGAGATTTTTAATTATTATTGGTCATTAATGACCTGTTTTAATTAAAAATCATGGATTTGGGGCAAACATTGCCTAAGTGATGGATCGTGGTCGTTCAAGTGACTATACCTACTATTTTTGGGGTCCACGATCGCATTGCAATAGACGGTTCGACAATCCGAACACTATAAGTGGGTCAAAAGCCCAAATTACATCTTCAGCAATAAAAACCAGCAATAAATTAAATGGAAAATCAAATATGGCAAATGTAACTATTGAAAAATGGCAAATGCAAAGGTCGGCTAACATAAGGGGGTCTCCTAAGGTAATATTGGTTATGTTTGGACATTATATTCATGTTGTGGGGCCCTCATTTGGCCCAACTCATCACAAGGGGCGAATTGGCCCATTTTTGGACATTTTTCACTATGTAGAACTTCACATTTTGCAAATATAATGTATTAAGACTTTGGCTAAGTGGTATGGGGGGATAAAACAGTCCATAGGCACCCCCCAACCACTCATTTGATTGTTGTATGGGCCCACAAAGGGCCCCTCTATCCACTAGGGTGTTTTTTAGGGTAACTCGCCCCCCCTCTAGAGATGATCCCATCCATCGATTTGGGCAAGGAGAGAGTCAATCTCAGCCCTTGGTTTTGGAGGGAATAGGGTTTGAGAGTGGTCTTTCTCTATAAGAGAAGACACTCACCCATTGTATAGTCTCTCTTGGGCACTTTTTGTAAACACTTACTCTGAAATAGAGAAGAGATTCTTGAGATTTCTTGAGACATTGTTGCTTGGATGAATGTTGTGATGATTAATAGCCATTTGCTGATGTATTGATCAGTTTTCTAGTGCATTTATCCATCTTCTACAGCTGAAACGAATTGCAGGTTGGAAGGCTACTTGAAGAGGGGCACATTTTTTTGGAGCGGGAGCTCCACACTTTTGTTTTTCTTCAAGGATTTTCAAAGAGGGAGTTGAATTTATTGTTTATCATTCAATTTCTCAATTATTTGCCTTTCATTTTGCTCTGTTAACTATCTATTTGTTGCAGATTTCTGACTTTCCATTTCTTGTGGCAGGTAGCTAGGGCGCACTTGCTCTGTGCTTGGCTCAAACGCTTAGGGAAAGCACTGGCTGCTCATCACTTGGATTCGGCAAGTGCTCTTCACACAAATATTCAGCCATTCACCTTTGTTTCAGGTATTTCTCTCATGCTCAATTCTCTAGTTCGATTTCTGATGTGTTTGCTAAGCTGAAACTGCATGTAAAACCAAGAGAAAATAAAAAAACTAAAAATTTGACCGTAGGAACTTAAATTTCTATCCAAACCCGCTTATGATTTGTTCTTAAACGCTTAAATACAAAGTTTCATAGTTTTTTGACTCCATTAACCCATAGATCTAGCACTGGTCCTTTAGTAAAAAATGCCCCTCTAGGGAGTTTTTCTCCTTCAGCTGGTTTGGGTCACTTTGGGGTTCTGGGTAGTTTGGTTTTGGGTTTATTTCAACATTTCATCATAAGAAACCAAGCTACCGTTGATTGGAAGTGATTTAAAACACTAATTATTCTCTGCCCTAGGTCCATTAATCTACTACTTAACCCTTTTCTTGGGCAGTTTACTTCACCATCTCACTTCCAATTCACTTTGCATCCTTAGACTATTTTCAGCCATTTGATCTTTAATCTAATCTATTTTATTCATCACATTCAATCGCTGGTCACATTTCAATTACGTGCTTATTTCATCCGTGTGTCCAACCGGTGGATGAAACTAGACTTAGGAGTTCATTTACACTCAATCTCTGCTTCTACCTCTTATCTTTTGTTTGGGATTTGGGTGTATTTTTGTCTCTCAACCTTCATCGGTTGAGCGTGGTCTCCCCCCATACTTGGCTACGTCCCTCGTCTGAAGTGACAATAGCCTTGTCCGGTGTGACTTCCGTTCCTTGAGCGGAGGATTTGGCTGTTGCTGGTTACACCTTCCTAGCTGCTCACCCTCTACCATCTCTGTTGGGACACCTATCATCAGCAGCTAGAGTTTGTGTGATAACAGCCATCGAACGCATAGAAACACGATGCGAGCAGAACCAAAGAGATCTGATGCAAGAGAAGAGTCCAAGGAGCAGAGAGGCTCAACCCGAAAAATGTGACGCGACGCCAGAATGAAACCCGTCAATTTTGGTGCAAATTTCAAGCCCAAACCTAAACGAATTTGGATTTTTTTTTAGGTTAGCCGAATTTCAAACCTCAAGGTTCAAATTCGGTGAACCCTGTGACATAGGACCCAACCACTTTCTTCAAGTAGTACACGTGAAAGACTAACTAAAGCTTAAAATGGTTGGGCAAAGCCAATTTGTAAGCCACTGGGCTTATACCTTTGATTAGAGTATAGGATCCAGGAAACTTAGGGGCTAATTTTTGGTAGCTCTTCTCCTTAAGTAATTTCTACTTGTAGGGCTAGAGACGTAAGAACCCTTGATCCCTTTCTTCAAAGTAATGTTTGGAGCAATGTTGATTGGCTTGTTGCATCATGCAATTCTAGGCCAACACCAAATTATCCTTTAGTGTACAAAGTATGTCAACATGGACTATTAGGGTTTTGTCCACTTTCTCAACCTTAGAGAGGCCTAGTAAGTACAAGATCACTAACAAAGGTTGTTGTCCATGGACTACCTCAAAGATTTGGCCAAGGGTAGCTAATGCATCCATTGGGCTTGCTTGTTGAAGGAAAAATAACGTAAATAAGCTTCCAAACACTTGTTGATTCCTTCCATTTAGCCATTTGTTTGTTGATTGCTCCCATTTAGCCATTTGTTTGGGGGTAATATGTTGTGTTGAGATTCAATTGGTTGGGTTCCTTGAAGCCAAACAACTCCTACTAGAAATTGCTAGTGAAGGTGGGGTCACAATTGGTCACAAACGATTTAAGCATGCCATGGAGTTTAAAAATATTGTCCATGAACACTTATGCTACTATGGAGAACTTGAATATGTGTTGTAGGGAACAAAAGAGAGCATATTTAGAAAGGTGATGCCATAAAACTTTATGGATTGTTATTGAAATTTTATATTGCAATTTGAGTGTCGTATAAATGTTCGTAATCTAGGCTTGATAAGAAAAATGAGATGTTCATAGTTATATTTTGTAATTATTATTTATTGTTATAGTAGTATTTTATATTAGAAGTAATTATGTTACACAATTGCATTTTATATGCCATGTAAATGTAATTAGAAGATATTTGTGGCAAGGAACCTATGATAAATGTTTCCCTAGTTTATATTTTTTCACATTGACATGATATGGTTATAAAAATTGTATTTCATTACAAGTGGTGATTGCTTATGTCTAAAATGTTAGAATATTTCAATACTCCATCCTTGTCCTACCTAGCATTATTTATTTTTCCTAGTTGTTGATGATGTCATTTGCCCCCTAGTGGTGTGCAGATGTCATCCAAGATCCATCTACCACCTTCTGAGCCTTGCATGCATCATTTTAGGGCCACTTCAGTCAGTTCCCTATTTTATAGGAACCTACTAAGTGTTCCAGTGCAGTCCACCTGAGTTATCTGACTCTTGTGGGGGGTTAGAGCTCCGGATGCCACTGATTGTGGCCTCGTGTTCCCTTTTCTGACTGGCATGCATGACAGACTCACTATTGCGCCCTCCTTAGTTAGTTAACTGATTGTGACTTCAGTTAGCTGAGTTTAGGTTCAATTCAGTTGACTTTGAGTCTTCCATAACACTCCAGTGGTGACAATCCCTATGCTAGACAAACTGAGGTTTGAATTCTCTCCATTGTAACATCATTGTTTATTATACTGATAATTGGAACATGTGACATTATTCTGCTCCTATCTGAGTTATGTTGCATAATTATTCTTCTACTCTTTTTTACTGCAGTTTTCACTCTTATCAACTTTTCTGCTCATTCTTTCTTTGTGAGGTATCCTCAGCTCTTACATCTATTGTGACATAGAATTTCACATAAAAGAGATTGTTATACAATAGTATTACAATGCAAGTGCTATTGTCAATTGTGATAAGAGGTCATTGACGATGCATATAGTATAGGAAATCTAAGTCATTACATTGGAGATAATGCTTAGTTTTGGAATCCTCGATGCATAGCATATAACCTATTAGAGTAAGGAAGCATGAATATGGTGAAGACTCTCGATAAGGAATATCTAGAATTATATTAAGAGATAATATATTAAGGACTAGAAAGGAAATTAGACAATGAGAAAATGGTTAGTATGAGAAGTAAAAATTCATTGAGCAGTGAGAAAATTGTGAACCAATTTTTAATTGGATATTATGAAATAGACTGGATATAAAAAAATTGTTGTGAACCAATAACGGTAGTTAACCATTGAAGACATAGAGTTGATAATGATAAATGTTTTCCTACAAGTCTTAAAAGAAACTTTTATGAGTAATCAAAAGTGAAAAGGAAGAAATAAAGCATGGATACGAAATTGGAATTGAGTCTAATAATAATTATATGATAAATTATTAAAGTTTTGCATTAACTTCGGGACGAAGTTTCTTAAAGAGGGGGGGAGTATGTAATGCCCTGTTTAGGGCCAGTCAAAGTAATTGAATAAATCATTAGGTGAGATGACTCTATGCTAAGGAATGATGGTTAATGTCTTTGTGTGATTTATAAACTAGCATTGTCTGACTCAAGTATGAGAGTTTGGATATCAACTTCGGGATGAAGTTTTCTGAAGTGGGGGTGTATGTAGTGCCTCGCTTTCACCTTGGACCATGACTATCATACTATGCTATTATTTGAGAGCATTCAGTTACGAATGACCCGACTGTGTGAGGAAACTAGTACCTTGAGGAATAAATTGAATGTTTTAAAGGTATATGTGGTAAATGATGATGATGAAATATTTATGTTGCCATGAAATTATGAAATTATGATTAAAAAAATGCAATTATGTTTTTGTATATCATGTACTTTTGACAGGTTGTCAAGTGTGACAGTGAAAGACAGGTACATGCGACACCAGGTTGGTTGATACCACACAAACTCCTAATTGAGTCGGGTATCCACAACAAGTGATATTAACCTAATGTAAATTGATATGTTATGTTTTGTTTTAAATGATTTGATGCACATGGTGTTTCACGTGCAAGTACAGGATCACGATTGCCAATCAGTCCACATCAGGTAATGGCGTTGAATGGGAAGAAAGGCAGTAAGACTAGCGATTACTCCATGCGGCGAGTTGAAAACTGAGAGAGGCTTTTGCTCGCCAGATGCTTGTTGCCATGAGGGTAGGCTATAGACTCAGTCACTCACAAGGATTAGACTGGGGATGCACAATAAGGACTCGGCCTTATTGGCCAGGAACCATGAGTCTCGCAGCAGGGTCGGCTGGACTGAGTTAACGAGGTCTCAGTCATCGCACCAGTTCCCACCATGGAAGAGGGAAATTTGAAGGGCATGTAGGCAGCATGTAACCCTTGATATGCTCGTCCTAACGCTACGCGACAATAAAAATAAATATACTAAGGGGGGTAAGAATGTGTAATTTAAGAGATGGAAAAAGGTTTTAAATAAATTATGAGCAAATAGGAATGCCATAATTTATTAATTGCAAAAATAGAAATTAACTTGTGAATAAAGAAAAGAAAGGAATTGAATTAATTCAAGAGTTAGTAAACACCATGCACACACACAAAAATAGGAGAAATTGAGGGAATCATCGAAGAGAAAATCTAAAAGATTAAGTGAAGGTAAATCTCAATAAATAATTGAAGAAAAATCCGAATTAGTGAGCAAAGTGACACTTTGAAGGTGAATATTAAAAGAAAAAGTAAACCAATAGTTCTTAATTATGCATGTGTTAAATGCATCGCAAGTTTTGAAAAGCTATAAAGTGAAGGAGAGAGCATGAGGCTCTCATCTCTTTTTCCCTATTGTTGGATGGCATAGACAATGCCAAATTCACACAATGACTGCTGAGAGTTTGGTTCGTCATTGTACGAACAAGGTTGGGAGTCCTTTAGGGAGATCTACATTTCTTGAATACGCTAGTAGATTTTTTACATTTAGCCCCATTGCGGCTCGGGGGTCCCATGGGAAGAAGAGTATCCATCGGGAGAGGTAGGGTGGTTTCGGTGGATATTCGATGTTTGGCATGTTGTACACAATGGCACACATCGGGAGAGGTCCAACATTCAGAGCTGTGTATTCATCGTTTTAATGAAGTGTCAAGGTATATTTATACTTGTTTTAATGTAGAACTTTCAATCTTGACTAGGTCGACCTTGCAACAAATAATATATAATTTTTTAATAATTAAAAAATTGATCTTCTAAAGCTGGGCCGACTTCACCATTAGTTTTATTTACAAGATTTTATTCCTTTGTGCCACATTGGGGTTTCAAGCATATTTTGAATGGTGTAGGAATATTAAGGACTCAATCATGCTTAAGATTAATGAGGGCTTCATCGTTAAGTTTTAATCAAATTCACAACAAGAGCATCAACAGGATCATTGAAAGAAACACAATCACAATATAGAAACAGATTTATCCTGGGAAACCCTCATGGGGTAGAAACCCAGCAAAACTTCCTCAATATAGATGACCAAAAAGTACAAAGAGAAAATCCCCAAACAAGTGCTCCTCCTTCGCATATATATCTCTCTCTCTCTCCTTCTCCTTCGCATCTCTCTCTCTCTCTCTCTCTCTCTCTCTCTCCTATGTGTGTCCAAATGAGGAGCACATCACTTCTATTTATACTTTATCTTCCACTTAACTTTTTCCCTAACTAGGTCGGCTCCTAACAACTTAACCTAATGCTGACTGGGATGACTTCTCTAGGGGACTTAAACACCCCATTACAATTGACTCAAAGGGGATCTATTGTCCCGACTTACAAGGGAGGATTTACCTGAATGACTTTACATAATCAAATACAATAATGACATCCCGACGGAGGAATAAAACATCTCCGAATAAATTACAATACAATAGAATATTCTTCGAAGTTACAATATTTCAACACTCCCCCTTAACGAGAAGGGTATTCTGCTGACAACAGCAACATCAACTGAAGGAGTAAGGAGAGAGAGCATCATCAACAACATCAAGGTGATACATCTATAAATCATTGGAAGTTTTCTTCAACAGCATCAGCAACTGGAACATCTTCAAGTGGACCATCATCTTCTACAGCGCTAAGTCTTCATCTTTGGTCTTCATCTTTTGCAGTACTCGATCGCTCGATCGTCTACAACAACACTTGATCTCTCGATAAGCAACAACATCATCTTGATCTTTTGATCAGCAGCAGCATCATCTTGATCTTTCAATCAACAACATCATCTTGATCTTTCGATCAACAACATCATCTTGATCTTTTGATCAGCAAAAACATCATCTGCAGCAATATAACCTGCATCATCTGCAGCAATATAACCTACATCATCTGCAGCAATATAACCTACAACACACATGATCCAATTACAGGATGATCAATCCCTCTCACTTTAGGACATAAGTCCAAGGATGATGCAATCCTATCCACATTCTCGAGGACAAAAGTCTTCGGATCAGTTCTGGACTGAAGTCCAAGGATGATACGATCCAACCACATTCTCGAGGACAGAAGTCTCCGGATCAGTTCTGGACTGAAGTCCAAGGATGATACAATCCAACCACATTCTCGAGGACAAAAGTCTTCGGATCAATTCTAGATTGAAGTCCAAGGATGATACAATCCAACCACATTCTCGAGGACAGAATTATTTGGATCAATTCTGGACTGATGTCCAAGGATGATACAATCCAACCACATTCTCAAGGACATCAGTCTCTAGATTAGTTATGGACTAAAGTCCAAGGATGATACAATCCAAACACATTCTTGAGGATAGAAGTCTCTGGATCAGTTCTGGACTGAAGTTCAGGGATGATACAATCCCACTACAACATCATCATCATCTACATCACGGAGACAAGAGTCTGCGGATCACTTTAGGACTAATGTCCAGAGATAATACAATCCCACTACAACATCATCATCATTGCTCCCCCTTTCGAGGAAGGTCCTTTCGAACCACACCAAGCTTGTCTCGAAAGTATTCAAACTTCACTCGAGACAGAGGCTTAGTCAACACATCAGCAACTTGCTCATTAGTGCTCACATACTGGAGCTTTATAGCTCCCTTCTTTACCATATCTCGTATATAAAAATACCGAATTTCTATGTGCTTTGACTTGTCATGGAACATTGGGTTCTCCGTCATCTTTATACAACTTTGGTTGTCACATAGAATCACTGTGGTATCCAACTCCAGGTCAAATAGACCTGACATCAACTTTCGAAGCCATATGGCTTCACAACTAGCAGAAAAAGATGCTATATACTCTGCTTCAACTGTGATGAGAGCAACACTATACTAATTCTTGCTAAACCATGAGATCATGGCGGATCCTGACAATAACATCCACCTGAGGTGCTATTCCTGTCTGAGACACTTCCAGCCCAATCGGCATCTGTATAACCATACAATTTGTAGTCATAATCTCCAACATAGTATAGACCAAAGTCTATCGTACCTTTCAGATACCTCATCACATGCTTTGCAGCTACTAAGTGAACACGTCTAGGCTCAACTAGATACTGACTCAGGGTGTTCACAGCAAAGCATATATCTGGCCTAGTATTCGTCAGATACATCAACGACCCAATAATCTGTCTGTACTGAATCACATCCACTAACTCTGATGATTCATCAGTTAACAACTTCAAGTTGGTATCCATGGGTGTAGCCATGGCTTTACATTTCAACATATCAAATCTTTTTAGAATTTCCACAGCATACCTTCCCTGGTTGAGAAAGATTCCTTCTGGGCTCTGCCACACTTCTAGACCTAGAAAAGAGTGCATTAATCCAAGGTCTTTCATCTCAAATTCTTCAGCGAGCTTCTTCTTGCACTCTACAATTTGTTTCTCATTTCCTGTCAGAAATAAATCATCCACATACAGCAATAGTATGACAGGTTCATCATCCATAACCTTAAAGTAAAGGTGAAGGTCAGCTTTATTTTTGGTAAAGCCCAAGCTAGTCAGAAAGCTATCTATCCTTTCGTACCAAGCTCTAGGAGCTTGCTTCAATCCATACAAAGCCTTCTTCAACTTGCATACATGAGTCCATTTGTCTTCAACTGCAAATCCCTGTGGCTGTTCTACATACACTTCTTCCTCAATCACACCATTCAGAAAAGTTGTCTTCACATCCATCTGGTGTAAACTCCACTTCATCATGGATGCAAGTGCCATGTTGGTTCTAATGGAAGTGTACCTTGCTACTGGCGCAAATGTCTCTTCATAATCAATTCCCTCTTTTTGAGAGAATCCTCTAGCCACAAACCATGCTTTGTATTTCTCAATACTTCCATCAACTGCATGCTTTATCTTGTAGATCCGTTTGGAAGATACCACACTTTTTCCTTCTGGTTTGGGAACTATATCCCAAACATCATTCTTCATTATTGATTGGTATTCTTTCGTCATTGCTTCTACCCATTTTTTCTTCTGTATAGCTTCTTCATAACTGGTAGGTTCTCGATCTACAAGATCACACATCAAAGCCACATAACTAGAAAATGGCTTTGGTTTCTTGCTTGCTCTTGTGGAGCCTTCTGGAGCTCCATACTTTTCTGCTTCTTGTATAATTTCTCTTGCCCAAGCAAGCTTTCTCTTTCATGATATATTCATAGTGGGAGGTTCTTGAGGTTCTAGCATATCATGGTCTTTTGGTGTTTCATCTTCGGGGGGAGGGTGCAACTTCTGCATTTTTGGGAGGTACATCTTCTTCATATACTTCTTCACAGTGACATTTTCTGGATCTCTTGAGAGTTGCTTCTTCATCAAATGTTACATCTCTACCGATCTCCATGTGATGGAATCCTAGAATGTATATTCTGAAGGCTTTGAAGGCTTCGCAGTATCCAACAAATATTCCCTTCTTTCTGGAAGGGTCCAACTTTGTTCTCTTTTCTTTTGGTATGTGAACATATACTGGGCAACCAAATATCTTGAGTTGGCTCACTTTAGGCTTCTTTCTTGTGAACATTTCTTCTGAGTCTTGAATCCAAGGGTACTATGGGATAATCTATTTTGTACATAAACTGTCGTCCTTGCTGCTTCAGCCCATAGATGCATTGGAAGATCTCGATCATGCCATGAGTCTCGCATCTCGTCATAGCCAACTTCCTCTACTTGATTTCATAAGTCTTTTATAGTTGAACCATTGTCACTTGTTCTACGAAACAAGTCTCATCATTCTTCATTTGTAGGTGATCATTGTACGATACTTCCTACAAGTCAAATTCAATAGCATGGTTAGAAACATCTCATAGTTTCCAAATATATGCATGACAACATAAGTCACACTATCTTAGCCAATGCTACAACATTCATCCATATCCCACATTCATATGGTAACTTTCTAGATGCCTTCCATCTCTACCGGGACATTATTAGGAGTGTGCACTACTTGCAATATGTCACCTAAGAGGTTTCACTCTAGATAAGTAGCGATGGAATGTTGTATAGCACCATAGGCTACTTACCCATCACATCCATGACACTGCGAACATCCTAACACACATCCTAAATAAATGTGTATACAATTGGATAGTATCATTTAAACAATGTAATAGAAATGACAATTCAAATACTTATCTTCGATTGTTCGGTAGGATCTCTTTTGATCCTAGTCTCCTTGCAGATTACGGGAATGCCTGATGGTGAACTCTACTCCATCATCAAGCTTGTATTTTGCTTATCCTATTCTCCTAGTGATCCTTTGTAAGGGGAGTCCTTTTCTTCTAAACTGGAGAGAGTCTTGTTCTGACCTGTCATGTGCTTTGAAGCACCACTATCACAAGACATATTCTTCGACTTCTTCCTTTGCTTGCTTCTTGGGAGGTTCTTCATCTTCTTCTTCATCATCTTCAGCTAGACGTGCATGATGTCTTTTGTTGTTGATCCTCTTCTTGTATTCTTCTTTCTTCAATGGACAATCTCTGGCAATATGTCCCATCTTATCACAATAGTAACATTGAAAGTAAGAGTAGTTTCTTCTTGGATTGTTTCCTCTTGTCCTTTGGATCTTCTTGGGAGGTTGAGATTCCTTGTGGCTTTCCTTCTTGAAGTTAGATTGACTTCTTCCCTTGATATGGGTGGCTAGGGCTTGATCATCTTCTTTAAGTAGAGCTTCCCTATTGGCTACTCTAGCCTCTTCTTGGATGCAATCTTCCCATACAATGTCGAACTTCATGCTTTCATTTTTGGCACACATAGTCTGGATGAATGAATCCCAAGGTCTAGTGAGACCATTGAGACCAGTCATTACTAGCTCATCTTCATCAAGGGAGTCTCCAATGGCTTCTAGTTACTCCTTGAACTAGGAGACCGTTGTGAAGTAGTCTTGGATGGATTCTCCTTGGCTCATCTTGGTACTCTTCAATTGAGCTCTCAAATTCATCTTCCTATTGATGTTCTTCCCTTCATACATTCTGGCTAGGGCATCATACATCTCCTTTGGGGTCTTCTTGGATGACACTTGAGGAATCAAGTGGTCTTTGATAGAATCAACAATGATTCTCTTTGCACTAATCGGGTCCTTCTTATGCTTCTCCTTAGCTTCATCTTCTACAGGTTCTGCAACTTCATTCTTGATGTGTTTGGCAAGATCATTCTCTTCAAGAATCAGGCCAATCCTATATTTCCATGCTCGAAAATTCTCTATGCCTTCTAGCTTCTCCTCAAGCTTAGTGCTTGGGGCCATCTTATCCAGGAGGTCACCCAAAAATGAAAATTCTCAAAATGCAAACTGACCTTACCAGGAGATGTGCTTGATTGAGGCGAGTTGACTGGTATACTTGGTTTCTGGAGATTCCAAACTTTTACCCCTCAAAATTGACTTGCGAATTTCGGATCTCCAACAAATTTCTGGTTCACTGGTTTTTCAGGTCTAAAAGTCAAACTAGGATTTGACTTTCCCGAAGATCTACCCACTCAAAAACTTCGATCCAGGGCTCTAAATTTCGCTTTTGGAGAGGCACATCTTTCAATGCAATCAGATTTCAAAAATTCCAACTTTGATAGAAACCCTAATTTCTTGTCGGAGGAAGAAGAGAGAGAGTTTCACCTTGTGAAAGTTGTCCTATTCAGGTTAGCTCTGATACCATGTTAAGTTTTAATCAAATTCACAACAAGAGCATAAACAGGATCACTGAAAGAAACACAATCACAAGATAGACACAGATTTATCCTGGGAAACCCTCATGGGGTAGAAAACCCAGCAAAACTTCCTCAATATAGATGACCAAAAAGTACAAAGAGAAAATCCCCAAACAAGTGCTCCTTCTCCTTCGTAGATATGCCCAATACACAAGTGAGTGTGTGTCCAAATGAGGAGCACATCACTTCTATTTATACTTTATCTTCCACATGACTTTTTCCTTAACTAGGTCGTCCCCTAACAACTTAACCTAATGTTGACTGGGCCGACTTCTCTACAAGACTTAAACACCTCATTACAATTGACTCAAAGGGGATCTACTATCCCGACTTACAAGGGAGGATTTACCTCAATGACTTTACATAATCAAATACAATAATGACATCCCGACGGACGAATAAAACATCTTCGAATAAATTACAATACAATAGAATATTCTTCGAAGTTACAATATTTCAACATTCATCAATGATAGTCAAATGCAACATCATTGTCCAAGAGCCACCATATGTGTGGGTTCAAGACCTAATCCTCCAAGGGCACCAAGGACCCACCATTTGTATGTTCCAAGAGGTTATCCACTTTATTATCATCATTATAGCAAGAGCTTCATCATGTGTTCCATTACCAACAAAAGCATTCAGTCACAATGTCAAAAGAAAACTCCACACCATGTGTATGGGTCATATGTCCAAATCATTACCAAGTAAGCCATCAATGATCATCAAGCAGTAAGTGTTCCTTCAAGAGATTATCCACATCATTAAACATGCCATGTCATCATGTCCTTGGTTTCTCCATGGTTTCCTTACCAAGTACAAGTACAAGTGGACTCCATCAATAAGAGTGTGGTAGAGTGTGGTCTCCATGACTCAAACCATATCCAAGGGTTCCATCAAGCCACAAATGACCACGGAATGGGTCATTTGGACCACCTAGTGTTCCAATGCCCACACTACCATGTCCTCCTTGCCATGTCATCAACCTTTGTCACTCCTTTGTCATTAATGGCTTGTCATCAATGACAACTATGCTCAACAAACTCCACCTTTGTCATTGATGGCAACACCTCTTCAAAATTTTCTTTCAAAATTCTCCCCCTTTGACATTAATGACAAAGCGCCACACAGATTTGCTCTTGGTCTTCTACTGTTGTTCTTAGACTGAAATTTGCTTGTCTTTGCTTCTTGGCTCCCCCTTTGAATATGCTCTTGTTTTACTGTACTTTCTTAAGTTTGTTGTCATAAGCATGAGGCTTTAGATTCCATAGATCCAGGGACCTGCTCACAAAGCTTCTGAACTCTTGACATCAATGGCAAGGAACATCTTCTCTTGAGTTTTGAACTTGGTGACAACACATTTTCTAAATAATATTGCTGATTTTTCCATCAGTTGTCTGTAACTTAGCTTCTTTTACTATTTGACTTCAAAGGCAAAGGATATTTTTGTTGCTTTAGTCTTGATCTTCAGAGATCTGCTCCCCCTATCAATATGCGTCTTCTTTGAGTCACACAATGCTATTTAGTATCATCTTTGACTACTCTTTTGTTTATATCACTGATGCATACTTGGTGGACGGCCTGGGATGAGTAACTGCTTCTTTCTTGTTATGGATATTGCCAACTAGGCCCCACTTAATCAGACCATGAATCTTCAAGATGATGTCGTCTCCTGTCGAGATATTCACATGTTGCTTTTGTCACTTTTCCTTCAAGCTTGTTGAAGGATCTCTTGGCTGCTTTCCCTAACACAGATATTCCCTTATGATTTGAAAGAGGCTGTTACACTGTTCATGAGCGTTGCTTCTGACCTTGGAAGACAAATAAGATCATGTTTCTTGTAAAAGACTTTGATTTGTTTGGAAGGATTCTATTTAAGCTCATACCTTCATGGACAACTCATTCGAATTTATCAGGTCATACCTTGTAAAATCTTATTACTTGAGCTAGAACAACTTCACTTAGTCATACATTTAAGTTCCAGCCAGTCCTTTATCGTGAAGATGTGTAATTCAAAGAAGAATGCTAAGAGAATTGTCTCTCACCTTTGCTTTAGTACTGTTGTGCGTGCACTTCCCTTTCCAAGTACCTTCCTTTCTGGTGAACCTGCTCCTCTTATTAAGACTACTCAATCTGGATATATTCAAGAGGTCCCAATAACACCTATCTCAGTAACATTAATGAGATATCTCTGCTCTGACTACACAATGGCACCCATTGCCAACACTTTTCTTTGTGATCATGCATCTATTCATATTGGCTTGGGCATTTCAAGGTTAAATATGACCATTATTATGTTCATCCCTTGTCATGTATTCATGGTGCCACAAATTTTTGGCATTAATAATCTCATGCAGCACCTGAGATTTACTTACCTATTCTTTTACTCCTTTTGACACACACATGCTCTTCAGTCAATTTTCTTGGTTAGTAGCATTCGTGTCCTCATTTCAGATCATGCAAAATCATCATCACTTACCTTTCACATGATCTACCTTGAAAACTATCCCAAGCTTGCACTGAGGCCCAACCTTGGACTTGAGTCATCACAAATCTATAATGCAATTTAAGACCATGTGCCAAGATCGTCCCTTTTGCTGTTCTTTAGCTTTATGATATCTGCTTTACAATTTCTTCACTGAAGTCTTGTTTTTAAAATAGCTCTAGTTTTGCGTCAACACCTTTCAAGTCTGAAATTCAAATCTGCAAAATACTTCTTGAAATGTACGGCAAATGGCTGCTTCCAAAAGGCTGCTCCATTGGTCCACTGCATGAAATCTTCTCCAAGGATGCTCAAAATATATGCTTGCTGGAAATTCATTGTTTTGATGCTCTAAAAATAGTCCTAACAACCAGATGGCAGATTATAATTGCAATTTGCTTGACTGCTTCAAACTCCCATGCTTAAATATTGAAGATGCCATTCTTTCATGAAAGCCCTATCTTCTTTCTTGTCTCAAATCTACATGAAGCAAAAGGAACCACTTGGTTGTTGTCAAGAGATGCATATTCAGCCATCACTACTCTTTCCCACCTTTGAGTCCATGAACTCATCTTAATGAACTCAAGGTGGTCTAAGGTCTTTGAAAGACCTGAAGCTTGGCTTGCCATATGGAAGCCATCTTCTTTGCACTGATCAACTTCATTCACATTCAACAAAACATTTTTTTCACCCATACCTAAGAGTGTCCTTGACTTTGAGCACATGGCTTTTGAGCTTCAATTCTTCCTGCATTTATCTTCTTCCATGGTTCATAGGCTTTCCTTACGGATGTGTATGAAGGACTCGTCATGGGTTGTCTTCTTGAACTTGCACAGTCTTGGGCTTTGTGACCAAAGCCATAGCAATTGTAACATCTCATGGTGTAACAATTTCCAGCAATATGGCCAACACGGTTACATGTCCAACATTTAACCATATTTTTGGGAGGCCCAACACTTCTTGCATGAGATCTGCAATCCAATGCCTTATGACCAAAATCATTACATGAGTAGCAATAAACATTGAAACTGTTTTCGTACCTAGATACCTGATTCCACCTTGAGTATGTCTCTTTTCTAAACTTGCTTTGAGGAGTAGGACTAACTCCTTGATGTCCTCCAAATTTTCTGATGTCTTTTGCAGGTATATGAGAGGCAACTTGGTTTTCACTCTTGGGGGATGATGAGCTTGCTTCAGTCTTCTTAGGAGTCTTTGAGCTATCTTCATAGTTTTATGCTTTCTTGTCGTAACCCAAGCCAGGCTTGTCAAAAGGTGATCCTTGACAACTCAAGACCTCATCTAGAATGGTAGAATTGTTGTCGAACTTGACATAGGCGCTTGACTTTTTATTCTTCTTCCTAAGATCAACCACTTCCATTTCAATATTTTCACAAGTTTTCTCTTTTTCATCCAACTGGTTCTTCAAAACATCTTCTATCATTTTGGCTTCCTCAAGTTGAATCTTCAAATGAACATTAGTCTTCCTTGTTTCTTCAATCTCTTCTTTACCTTCACTAAGATCTTCTTGTTCTTCTGCTTGACCGATCAGTTTGGCGTTTAATCTTTCAACTTCATCTTCTTTGTCTTTTAACTCATCTTGTAACTCTTTGTTCGTGTGTTTCAGTTTCTTGAGCAATACCATTGTCTCATTTTGGTATTTTTCGAAGGACCTCAAAATTTTCTTTTTGAGCCTCAGATTGTATTTGAGATCAATATCCATTAGGGTATATGCAAGTGCATGATTGGCTTTCAACAATCTTAGCATCTTTTGCAAGTAGACTTTCAACATCATCACATTCAGAGCTACTACAATCAGAAGGATCCTTACCTTCCATGATGTTTGATGCTTGCACTTCTTTTTCTTCTCGCTTCACATCTTCAGAGGGATTGACTTCGGTTTCCATCTTTGTGTCTTGGTTTCCTCTTTGGTACTCACTTTCCAGCTTAAACCATAGGTCTTTAACAGAAGTGTATTCTCCTACATTCTCTTTGACAGAGCTTGAGATTCCATCCACAAGAAATTTCAAGGTAATGGTGTTGTCCTTCTTGGCATCTTTTTGTGCAGCTGTCTTGGTCTTCTTGTTGGACGGAATGGATGGATTGATCACAATCTCCCAGACACCAAACTTCTTCGGATAAGCTTTCATCTTGTTTCTCCATCCAAAGTAATATGTCACATAAAATACTAGAACTTCATCATTGGAGAACTCTACTTGTCCTTCCATTATGTGTCAACGGATCTCCTTCAAGCTAGTAAGGCTTGTGGTGAAGGCTAGCTTGAAACCAATTGTTGTACACAATGGCACACTGAGGAGGAGGGTGAATCAGTGTGCTAGCACCCTTAACAATTTTCACTTCTCAAAACATAAGACAAAGTTTATCATTCACATTAAGCTACTAAGTACATCAGCATTCATCAATTAAGTATGTCATCAACATAGATCATAAGAAAGACATCACAAGACAAGTATAGTAAACTTTATTTAATTTGATATGAATTACAATGAAGACTTCAATCTTCGCGATTACATCAGCATCAACTGACTAAAGAGCACCAAATCTAACAACAGGGCCTAGCCTGGTTTTCTTATCTCCAACTAAGAAGAGGTGCAAGACCCAGCTTGCCTTCACATACTTCTGCCACTCAATCAAATGCTGCTCATTCAACAGCTGTCATCATATATTACTGTTACTGACATGACAAGTCGCTGTTAATTGTTGTCACATCATGATGTTGTCAATATCAAAGCTGTCAGTGTCACTTCATATCTTATCAATTATGTCAATGTTATGTTGACAAACAATATCAATCTGCCACTGTCAAGTCTATCATGTCATTGTAAAGAGCTTCTTTGTCACTGTCATATAAGCCTGATGAAGGATATGCTTGAGATTAGAGAGTGGATATGCTTCATCAAACTGTTTCTACTGTCCAGAACTGCCTTCCTCAGAGCTTCCTCAAATACCTTGATGACTATCAAACCTTTGGATGTCTTCAAGATGACCTTCAACCATTAGACTTATGATATATGCTATGACTGCTCAGAACCTTTAATATTGTACGTTGGTTGTCTTAAATCATCCTTAAAACAAGGTTTAAGGGTCTTCAAAAGGTTTTGTGGATATATCTCAGATTCCTCCTGACATGCTCGAATTAGTAAGCTTACTTCTTTGTTATGTTCAAAGCATATTTAAAAAGCAAGATTCAAAAACTTTATCTTCAATCTACTATCCTCCAATTGCTTCATGTTAGCCGAATTTCAGATCACTGAATGATTACATCAAGTTGTTCACAATTGTTATCATCAAATTGTCAAATCAAAAGAACTATCACTGTCATGGCCCCAATAACATTAATGAAGACTGTCGCTAAGCACTGTTTGTTGCTGCTGTAGATTGCCCCTGTTTAACCACCGAAATTGCCTCAGAGCAGTCTGAATTTCAGAGCTAAACACTTTCTTCTTCAACTATTTACTGTTGCTGCTCCTAGGCAATACCACCACCGAAATTTTCCTCACAGAGGTCCAAAATTCAGAGCTGTGTATTCATCGTTCTAATGAAGTGTCAAGGTATATTTATACTTGTTTTAATGTAGAACTTTCAATCTTGACTGGGCCGACCTTACAACAAATAATATATAAGTTTTAATAATTAAAAAATTGATCTTCTAAAGCTAGGCCGACTTCACCATTGGTTTTATTTACAAAATTTTATTCCTTTGTGCCACGTTGGGGTTTCAAGCATATTTTGAATGGTGTAGGAGTATTAAAGACTTCATCATGCTTCATATTAGTGAGGACTTCATCAATGATAGTAAAATGCAACATCATTGTCCAAGAGCCACCATATGTGTGGGTTCAAGACCCAATCCTCCAAGGGCACCAAGGACCCACCATTTGTATGCTCCAAGAGGTTATCCACTTCATTATCATCATTATAGCAAGAGCTTCATTGAGTGTTCCATTACCAACAAAAGCATTAAGTCACAATGCCAAAATCAAACTTCACACCATGTGTATGGGTCATATGTCCAAATCATTACCAAGTGCACCATCAATGATCATCAAGCAGTAAGTGTTCCTTCAAGAGATTATCCACATCATCAAACATGCCATGTCATCATGTTCTTGGTTTCTCCATGGTTTCCTTACCAAGTACAAGTACAAGTTGACTCCATCAATAAGAGTGTGGTAGAGTGTGGTCTCCATGACTCAAACCATATCTAAGGGTTCCATCAAGCCACAAATGACCACAGAATGGGTAATTTGGACCACCTAGTGTTCCAATGCCCAAACTACCATGTTCTCCTTGCCATGTCATCAACTTTTGTCACCCCTTTGTGATTAATGGCTTGTCATCAATGACAACTATGCTCAACATGGCAATCGAAGCGTGGACTTGCGGTGGATCTTCGACAACCTTCCGCAGCCTTCAGCAGTTCGCGACAAGAAGTCACAGATCAACACAATGTTTATTTATGGTTTCTTCTATTCCAGTTAGTTAAATAGTGTTGTACGGTTATTTCCATGTCAGATTTGTTGATCAATTTAGAATGTTATTGTTTAGATCGTAGATCCGTGGTTGATTCAAAAGAAGAAGAAAAAGGCTACTTGTTAAATAGATCTACTATGTGAAGATGTGCATAATTAATTTATGGGTATTGAAGGGTCCCTACAAGAATGTGCCTCCCCTCAAGCTAGATGCTAGTTGGACCCACATACCATGCCAAATGAAAAAACTGAGGTTTGGGTTTTGCTTAAAAGATGATTTTAAGAGAACCCAAGTTGCAACATTATCTTCAAAGTTGCCCATTTGTTGGCTTATTAATTCACCTTTAGACTTAGGAATTTTTAAATCTCTTTTGGAAAGTCTATTAATAATTTCCCATTAATTCATTTGAGGTGAATTCTTGCTCAAATCACTTGAATTATGCCTTACATGGATTCCTTGATGCTTCAATATGCAATACCAACCAAAACCATGCCCTTGACCAATCTAAATTATCCAATAATATGTTGCTCCAAATAATTAATTTTTTACTTAGGTTTTTTAATCTTAACTTAAGAAAAATCCATAATTAAAGCTGATTAATTCAATTTAGCTGAAAATGATATTTGGAGAGGTCGAATTGACCTCCAAAGGTTGAAGTATGATGACATATGATACATGATGCCCCCATACTGCTAGTTGGTCCCCATACTATCGATCAAGTTAAACTCAAGTTGGCCAAGTCAAAAAGTTGAAAAAGTCAAATTTTGTCAATGATGTGCAATGATGAAATGACACATCCAAGAGGATGAAATAACTTCTTTAATGATCAATATTGAAAGAGAACTGAAGCTTAAAAATACATAATTTACACAAGTGATATAGGTGAGTCATAACATATCTTCATCATAGGAATCTGCATAAAATAACATATAGCATAAAGTTATTGTTTTATATCCATGCCACCATCTAGATTGTCATCAAGATCATTGCATAAATCATTTTTCTCTTGGATGGAGTGGATGGTCAAGATTAAGAGGCTAGTCAAATGAAAGTTTGGTCAATGATGACTTGAGAACTTAGAAAAATGGGAGAAGAGGGGACTCTGTGACAATAATTAGTTAGACAAACACTAGGGAGAATGTGTCACAAATGGATGATGTGATAGAGCTAGATACCCCTTTGACATTAGCAAGCCCCCTTTTATTTTTCTTCTCCAATTTCCTTTCTTTTATTTCTTATTTTCACACTTTTCTATTTTTTTCTTTTAATTTTATTTTTCTTTGTTCTTTCCTTTTCTTTTTCTTTTATCATCCTTTAGTTGGTTAATGGTTGAAAGGTATCAGCCATGGATTTTTTCTGGGCACCAATCATGACATGACCTTAGCTCTGTTGCCAACGACCGTCCATAGGCCCGACGAAGTTGCCACAGTAATGTTTGTTTAAAGCAAATAGGCTTAACCTCTTAATTCAAGGAGTACCTACACCTCCAACCATCAACCAATTTCAAGGATAGGAAAAACTTGTTTCAAGTCTAGGGAGCACATTTCTAGCAACTGGCCAACCTTAGCACGCAACCAATCAAGAAGGATTTACAAGAAAAAAAGCATATGGGGTCGAAAGGCAATAATCCTAGCACATAGCCAATCAACAGGGATTTACAAGAAGAAGGGCATAAGACATCAGAAACCGAGTTCTCCTAGGGACATATCCAACCAACAGGGATTTACAAGAAGAAGAGCATACGGCTTCGAAGAATTTTGTTGCACACATCAAACCCAAGACACCAGGGAATAACATGGAGGCCATCATAATAAAGAGGCCACGGAGGTGAAGGCCTAGGTCACTGTTAGATCCAAACCAATGGGTTTCAAAGGTGTAGGGGTGACATGAAATGGAAGATGGTAAGCTCAATGATGGAGCCAAGAGAAGGTTGTGATCAATGAAATAATCAAGAGACGTGCTAGAAAATGGTATGTGCATAAAACAAGAACTACTTCTATATATTACACTCTGCAACATTCCTACTCACCATGCTCATAAAAAATCAACAAGTGTAAAGTAGCATTTACAAACATCTAGTACATCTACCAATATAAACCATATAATCCATATAACACATCCTCTAGGCATGTGTTACTGTTCAAACTAGCAGGCTAGGCTTGCAAGTGAAAGGCAATTACATAAGAGAATTGGACTGTTGTCACCTTTGTCCAATCTCCAAACTTCTTTGGGATCCAATGTTGTCCCAAGGGGAGAGCCCCCTTTAATGTACCTGCCAAGCAGATGCCAAATTCCTTCCAAACACCTTAAAGCATAGAGAAGTGCCTCTAATGGAGTCAAACATAGAGTAATAGAGAGAGTTAGGACAGTGCTTGTATAGTGGTTTTGGCAGTTTTGCATGTCTGGCTAGGGTTAAAAAAGATAGGTCAAGGATTTCATGCCTGAAATTTTAGGGCCGCGAGAATTTAGGGCCACAATTTTGAGGTCGCGGGAATTTCGAGCCGCGAGAAATTAGGGCCGAGATTTTAGAGCCACGAAAATTTAGGAGCGAAATTTTGGGGTCACGCAAATTTAGGCCCGTTAGATTTTAGGGCCGAAATTTTTGGGTCACGAGAATCTAGGGACACGAGATTTTAGGGCCGAAATTTTGGGGGTCGCGAGAATTTAGGGGTGAGATTTTAGGGCCAAAATTTTAGGGAGGCCAAAAAATGAAGAATCTTTTTTTTGGGGGGGTTGTTATAAAATTGCAGACCTAATTTTAACCACAATTCTACCATGAAAATGTAAAATTACACATGAAAATACAAGTTTAACCTAACAATAATATTTACAAAAATTCAAACTAGGGTTTGATGTAGAGAAAATGGACAAACTTAAGGTTTTAATGGATGTTACCCCAAACCCTAGCCTTAGAGGAAGGTGACAAGCCTTCCTCTTTGAGGTAATTCTCCTTGCTACTAGGTTAGGGCTTCTTGAAACAACCTCTAGAGTTGGTTTCAAGAGTCTAAACTAGGGACAAGTTGCAGCTCCAAGGCCAAACTTTGTAAAACCATCTTCTTGGGATCGTTTTTAGTATGCAATGAGGATAGAATAGCAGGCAAAAGCCTTATTCCAAGAGAATATAGCCATAAGGCTACCATTCAATCATTCAAGATGCAAAATTGACCTACCATTCATCAAGCAAACCTTAAAAATGTAAAAGACTTACTTGACCATGAGTTATTCAAACCATTCTAGCATCCACAAAGCATTAGTAAGACAAAGAAAACATCCAACTTCATCCAAGAGCAAGAAGAATCAACCCTCCAAGTGGTGCACATCACTTCATAAGGACCTTCTAGGGTAAAAGAGTAGCATAATGAATTTTATCCCATAAGTTGTGTGTAAAAATGAAGTGAGGAGATTGTATTTATATGATCTTGTTACCACATCTATGTTAGATGGAGCTACCATACTGCAGACTGTGCGGCCGAGGACCGTACAGTACTTTTTTTTTTCCAGATTAGAGATCCAATGCCTTCAGAGGCGGCACACAGTTTTGTTAAGATTGCCCCAAGCAGATGTATCAGTGGGGTCAGATGGTTGTATAGTGGTCCAGACATGTTACTTGGCATTTACCACAAGGTCACCCTTCCATGCCAGGCTTTGATATGAGCCCATTGAGACAGTTGCCTAGTCTTACTTTGATCGAGGCTATCACAAAGTATTGTTGGTTTACTACTTGTGCCCGGATTCAGCAGAGATCCAGTTCAGAGATAGCCTTAGCAGCAAGTATTGTATTTGATGTATATTGCTCATGATTGTTGCTTAGACTTGTTTATACATGATACTACACTAACTCTACATATGATGATTGATTTGGTGATCTAGCTATTGTTATGATATGTGATTGGGCCCTTGGTGATGCCAGTCCACCCCTTCCTAGTAGGCTCCTGTATATGCACACTGGGTTACACCCCTACTCTTGGTATAGACTTGGTCATTTAGTCCCCCTAGGCAGCTGACTTTGGATCCACCTTCACCTTCTCCATCCATCTGACTCATACATGATATTATTTCCCGACTTGGATTCTGATTTGTGACCTTGAGGATCCCTTTCCCCACTAATCTCTGAGTATGCCATGATTCCCTGCTTATTGTGCCTCGGCTCTTTAGTGTGTGAGATGCACTCTCAAACCTGGGATTTGCTCCTGTCAGTTGCCCCCAATGTTGCAATGCAGTTAGGATTGTGTAGCCTCACCGAGTGTTCCCCATTGGTCATCGAAGCATGTATTGCTCACCCCCATTACTTTGCAGTATGAGCACCATGATTATATCTATTGAAATATGTATGTAGCCCAAAAGGGCCTTGATGTAAATTGAAGAAATGAAGAAATGTAAAGCAAGTCAAAAAGGCTAATGTAAATGTAAAATCTAGCCAAAAAGGCTAAGTATGAAATTCATTGTAAAATCCATGCAATGTGTTTGTAAACACACATGGACACAGGTCAGCCGTACATGTTAGCATTTGTAGTGGTTATTTCCTCACCTAGTCCTACGGGGCAAGGAGGTGAGAGGGAGCAAGGGACAAGCTCAAGATTGTCCCCTAGAGTCTCAAGTTACGGTTTGTCGGACACCCAGTTGGGCGGCTCTAGAAAAGAACCTCACAGAGTCTTCAGGAACGGATGTGAGTTGTGAGATACTTGTTAGATGACCAGTGGCAGTTTCCCTACACTATACCCCTTTGTGTGGCACCGCCCTTCCCCATGTTTTGTCATGGTATACTTATCTCAGTGGACCCCGCTTTCCCGAGTTATCCAAAAGGTCACATGATCTTTATCCTTGTCATCCCTCCTCCTTCACCATGTATTCCACATCACCCAAAGTCAGCTAGGTGGTCAAGTCTATAGGTTGTGCATAGTAGTTGAGTCCTTTGGATGTGGTGGGCCCACCTCACCTGGGGCCTTGTATTTTTCCTAGATTTAATGCAATTTTTTATCACCATATTATTGTCATATTGTTTAGTAATGTACTAACTTGTATAAGGAAGCCTTTCACTTCATGATTGCATACATGTATTCAGCTAGCTCCATTGTTGACCAGATTTGACTTGGTCAAACTAGGTTGACCAGGCCAAAAATGGGCCCGAAAAAATGTTGTGACCGGAATTTCGAATTTGGTCAATTATTATCTACAGGGGACCCATATGAGCTTCCAAGTGACAAAATGCAAAACAATCGAGGCGTTTGTGAGATTTTTAATTATTATTGGTCATTAATGACCTATTTTAATTAAAAATCATGGATTTTGGGCAAATAATTCCTAAGTGATGGATCGGGGTCGTTCGAGTGATCATTCCTACTATTTTTGGTGTCCACGATCACATTGCAGCAGACGGTTCGAGAATCCGGGCACTCTAGGTGGGTCAAAAGCCGAGCACTCTAGGTGGGTCAAAAGCCCAGATTATATCTTCAGCAATAAAATACATGGAAAATCAAAAATTAACAAAGGCAACTATAACAAAAGGCAAAAATCAATGGCTAGCAAATAAAAGGGTGATTCCTAAGGTAAATTGGTAATGTTTGACATGGTATTTGTACATTGTGGGTCCCTCCATTGGACCAACTCACTAGATGGGTCGAATTTGCCCATGGGGGGCGTTTTTCCTCTCTTGGCAAATTCGATTTGCTTGTTATATTGTATGTGGGACCTTGGGATATTGATTGGGGGGATAAAACACCCTATAGACACCCCCCAATTTTGTTGTATTTGTTATATGGCCCCACAATGGGCCCCTCTCTCTCCACATGTGCACACTACTTGGGCAATTCGCACCCCCTCCGTGAGCTCATCTCCACCCTCGATTTGGTGATTGGGAAAGTCAATCCCAGCCATTGGTTTTGGGGGGAATGAAGCTAGGTTTTGAGCCATCTCTATAAGAGAATGAGCTCACTCCATTGTGGCCTCTCTTGGCACATTTGTACACTTGATTTTTTGATGATATAGAGCCATTCTTCCACAGTTTCTTGAGAGTTTATGGATGGATATGTGTTGCTTGACTGATATCTAGTCTTCCTTAGCCTTGTTGAGTTGTTAGTGTATTGTTTCCATCGTTATCTTGGCAAACAATTTGCAGGTGAAGAGCACAGCTGGAGTAGGGCGCAGTTTTTGGAGTGGGAACCCCACAACTGCTTGTTTTCTTTAGAGTATCAACAAAGGGAGTTGTTATTGCCTCGTGCTTTTCAATTTCTTTTATTTTCAGTCATTTTTACTTGCTGGTTTCTCTTGTTATTTGCTGCATACACTGACTTGATCTTGTTTGTGGCAGGTACCTAGGGCAAATTTGGTCATTGGGAGCTCAGAACGCAAAGGGAACACGCTGTTGTTCAACAATTGAGTTTGGAGGGCTAGTCTTCGGCAACCTCATCCGTCTATTCACTCCCAAGCAGGTCCTTCTTGCTGGTCTCTAGCATTTTAAATTTTATTGTGTGTGCTGAGCAGAAAATTCATATAAAAAACCCCTAAAAATACAAAACTTAATTTTTCAACCATTAGAATTTGTTTTTCTTGTAAACTCACTAATGAAATGCTCTTAAAACTCCATATCTTAAATTTCATTTGATTCCAACTCCATCTACCCATTTAATTAGGCATTAGTCTTTCACTGAATTCGCCCCAATTGGGCAAATTCGCCAATCACACTGTTGGGTGATTTTTTGGGTTTTGGGTACTTTGGATTTGGATTTAGAACGTCGTTTTACCTAAGAAAACCAAGTATCATTGGCTAGAAGTGATTATAAACGCTAATTATTCACTGCCCTAGGTCCTTTTATCCACTACTTAACCCATTCCCTTGGGCAGTTTCACTTCACTTCTTACTGGTTTGTTTTTCTTTTGTTCTAAATCATCTATTATTCAATGTATGATTGCTAGAAGATGTGTCTTAATCACCTAATTTGTTGCTGCCATGTTTGAGTAGTCTTAGTGAGCTTCATTTCCCATAGGCAGAATTTTTGGTCACTCTTCTAGTCAATTTCTATTTTCTGATTTAGTTTCCAGCCTTCTAATCTTCAAGTTATTCATCATTAGACACTCATAATCAGATCTGATATCACTGCACATAGTCTATTTTCTCAATTCAGAGTCTCGATTTCACTAGGCTGGAGGAAATCTCACACTTAAGCATTCACCTTGTGTCCTGCTTTGCTTGATCTTTTGGGTTTGGGTGTCTGATTGTTGAGTCTCAACCATCACTGGTTGAGTGAGGTCTCCCCCCTGACTTGGCTATTTGCCTTGTATGAAGCAACAGTAGACTTGTTCGGTGTGACTTATGTTACCTAAACGGAGGACCTGGCTATTGCAAGTTACACCATTCTAGCTGATCACCCTCTACCATCCCTGTTGTGACATTCATCATTAGCAGCTAGAGTTTGTGTGATAACAGATCTCACACTCACTTTTTACAAAATAACCAAGCCTACATGCTTTAAAATGTTAATTTAAAATTAAAACATGTCAACTTAAAATTATAACATAAAATAATCAAATATGTGGGTAACTTGGGGCATTTTCCCTAGAGTTTACCCAAAAATGACTAAAATTGCTAAAAATGACCAAAACACTCCAAACAGAAGGCGGGAGTGGCGGGGGGGCGTCATGCCCCATCTAACCCCAATAGTAGTGAAAATCCCTCAACGCCCCCCTTAATCAAGCAATGTAAGCCCGGAAAAAGGATGGCGTTATCATCAAAGGACAACCGAGGAGAGAGGGCGCTGCAATACTGGAGGACCAGGAGGGTGTGGATGGTGGCCTGGAAGAGAAGCATGAGCCTCAATGCTGACGGAAGAGCCACCAGAATGATAGAACAAGGTGGGGGTCATGTGATCCATTGACCCACCCCTGGAAGCCTTGAACACCAACCTCAAGGCTTCAAGCCCTTTCATGAGGTAATCAGCAATGCCACTAAGCCATAGTACTCCCAGGTGAAGAACAAATTATCTCATGTAAACGTCTTCTTCCTTTTTAATGTTGTATTCTATAGCCAACGTCATAAACCATTCAACATGGTGCGAGGCATTACCATGATCACCCTTGAATGCGTGCCAAAATATCTCTGGTAACTCATCTGAACATCCCCAAAAGTTTGACAAATCAAGAGGAGGAAAACTTATTCCAATTTCTGCATCTGTCGGATTATCAGCATCTTTAAATTCAAATGGAATATCCTCTTCGATTTCTTTATTAGGACCATCTTGTTTCTGGCCGTTTCCCAAGGTCTCTTCCCATATATGGTTAATCACAGTCTTTCTTTCGTGTTCCTATATATCATGATCCCATTCCTACTCACCATGCTCATCAAAAATCAACAAGCGTAAATTAGCATTTACAAACATCTAGTACATCTACCAATATAAACAATATAATCCATATAACACATCCTCTAGGCATGCATCTGGTATAATAACAATAATGACAAGGAACCATCTCAAGGCAATAGTATGGAAACTGATATCAAACTAACTCAGCAATCATAGGCAACACTGCTCTGACAATCTGCCCTGCTCATATAAAACTTCTCTCAGCCCTGCTCTGATCAGCAAATATAAGGGTATAACACCCCATACATATGGTGGTATAACATGTGCATCAATGGAGGATCCTGAATGGTCTGTTTAGCATTCCTATCAATTGGGTGACAGGTCATGGTGTTTGTGGCTTGGTACCACTGGATGAGGATTAGTTGTAGGCTCAGGGCTAAGGAACCATGGGCAGGTAGAGGGGAGGTGGTATGGAAAGTAGAGGCATGAGGATGAGAGGGGAATGCAAAGACAAAGGGGATGTGGGAGAGGCTGGGCCCATGGGTGATGTTGTCTGGGCATTGTGACTCACGGGTCATGGCAGCAGCAACTGACATAGGCAGCGGCTCACAGGCCATGCAGCAGCTATCCAGATTCCAGACACTGTTCATGGGAGCAGCAGCTTTCACTTAGATTAATGCTTAAATCCATTATGCAGTTAGTCCCTGTGTAGGATTTGATCACCGCAAGAATACTCTTGTAATAAGGATTGAATTAGAGCTATTCAAACTTCAGAGTGTACAAAGGAATACTCAGTATCTCTGCACTTCAATTCCATGCAGATTACAATATTGGATAAATGAGTGAATATGATTTCAGATGAGAATTGAGACAAATAGAAATAAAAAAATTGATAGAGACCGGTTCAATATAGATCACTCTTTACTTCCTAATGCAGAGGTTTCTAATGAAAAGAAATTTATTCTGTTCTCTGAATGTTAGATTCATGAGAACTTTTTTGTGGTTCCACTACAATGCTTATAAATTAGGAATTCTAACTAGTGAGTTGGTGTTTCAATCATTATTGAGCCTTAAAACCAGAGATCCAAAAGATTCAATGGAAATGAAAAGGATCAAGAAACATCAGGTAATTCAATAAACTATATCCTGCTATTCACTGAATATATTTGAATTTTGAAAGCATATTCTACATGGCTGAACAATGGAATATAACAGCGGCAAAAGATCACTGGATACAAAAGAATTGCTTACATCCATGATTGTGATTGTTGAGTCTGGTAGCAACAAGCGACCAACAGAAGTAGACCTTGTCTTCAGAATCAAACGAGATGCCAAATCCTCCCTTTCAAGGGTATCAAGCTGCACAAGTAATATCAATGTAAGAGCAATACATACATGTAATACAAATACAGAACATATGAAGGTCAATTCTTTGCATTTACAAGATTGAATAATTACTATCCATAGATTAGAGGCATTGAATCAGAAACCATGGCCGGTCACTGTAGAATACATTTTTCTTTTCAAAACATTTCCAGATGTAGGAAATGGTTTCTAAGATATTTCCAGAAGGCCAGAAACAGATTAACTGTTTCCATCCATTTCCTGGCAGTTTCCATAAATTTAATTTTTAGATCAAATATAAAGAAAACAGGAAAACTGATTTTCTAAATTCTAACCCTACCTGACCTCACTAACCTCAAAGTAGCTATTTTAAAGCATAAAATCCTGAAAAATAAAACAAACACATCATGACAGATGAAGGGAAAAATCAGCAGTGAAAAGTGCAGGGTTTTCTCACAACAGCGAGAGCAGTTTTTTCACAGAAATTTTCTTCCAGTAAATGAACCTTATGGCATGTCCTTCATTTCACAGTCTCCTATGAAATCTACCCTAAATTTCCTCCCAAACTAGAACCAGACCGTTTCCATTTCCACTAGCTCAATTCCTTTTCTTTCACATTTCCCTTGTGCCATGCATGGGGTCACACTGCTTGTGGGTAACAAGTAAAATGTGGAGTATTTTTTCTCACTTGGGATTTGAGTCAAATTGAGCATTTTTATGAAAATTAATACTTATGTCCATCAGTCCATGGTCTACTGGTTGAGTTGGACGTCGTGCTATAATGACCCAGGTTCAAACCCTCTCAACCATGAAGCAATGGGAGCATGTCTCTGTTGGAGGATCCTTGTGAGATGCTAGGGTTCACTCTTGTGAAGAAGATGTTGGAGATGATGATCTAATCCCATCCTTGATCACTCTAGTGTTATAGATGTGACTAGAGGAGTGCTAGTCTCTATCTCTCGTGTTCCATCTTCATTTGTACTTTATCTCTCTTGTTTAAGGTGCTTGGGTTTCTTGGAGGATTCTTAGAGATTTCCTTCGATAAAGTTTCTAGTATCTGTTAAATTTTCTGAATTTACTTCAATCTGATCTAGGATCTTAACTGAGAGAACAACATGTACAGCATATCTACAGCATATCAATCATGGAGACAATAATGCAAGCACACAAGAGACACAAAGATTTACTTGGGGAAAACCATAAAGGTGAAAAACCCCAATAACTTCCTCAGAGATAGATAGAGCAATGATACAACCAACCAAGAGAGATAGCCATAACCTAGCAGCAGATCCTCCTCCTCCATAAGTGCGCCACTCCTCCTTGAGTGCATGTGTGAGAAGTGAGTGAGTGAACAAATAGAGTGCCTCCCGCACTCTATTTATACTTGACTTGACTTGCCTTTTTAACTAACTCATGTAGGCTCGAACTTAACCACATAACATAATGCTGACTGGGCCGACCCCCAATAGGGTGGTCTAATAACCCTTTGACCCACATGGCCGACCCCCAATAGGGTGGTCTAATAACCCTTTGACCCACATGACTTATACAGGGCCGACCCCAAACAAGGTGGTCTAATAACCCATCAAGTATAAGTTACGACACTTACAATATAAATGACGACACTTCCTTATAGAGGAATAATACCATCTCTATAGGAATACAATATACATATATGTGAAATACATTCTGAAGTTACATATACATCAACACTCCCTCTTAACTAGGAAGGTATTTCTCAGCACAGTTCTTCTAGCACAAGTCATCTTCTCTGGATCATCGTCACTGGATAATCGTCATCGAGTCATCATCATCGTCATTGCTGCTGCTATCTCAATCAATCTCTGAATCTACTCGTCATAGGAAGTTCTACAGAGCCAGTCCTTTTTCATACTGGATGTAGGCCCACCACCTGCAGGTCTTCATCATCACTGGCCATACTGTGGAATCCTCAGGACTTATTACGTGCGTCACAAAACCTCGAAAGAGCATCTCAGGATGTTACGGGTACACAACTCCGACCTGTAGGATCTCCCAGGGCGCTATTACATGTGACCCCACCACAAAACCTCGAAAGAGCATCTCAGGATGTTACGGGTACACAACTCCGACCTGAAATCTCCCAGGGCACAAATTACATGTGGTCCACCACAAAACCTAGAAAGAGCATCTCAGGATGTTACGGGTACACAACTCCGACCTGAAATCTCCCAAGGCACAAATTACATGTGGTCATGGCAAAACCTCGAAAGAGCATCTCAGGATGTTACGGGTACACAACTCCGACCTGAAATCTCCCAGGGCCCAAATTACATGCCATAGGACAAAACCTCGCAAGAGCATCTCAGGATGTTACGGGTACACAACTCCGACCTGAAATCTCCCAAGGCACAAATTACATGTCCTCCCAGAGCAATGTCTCGAAAGAGCATCCCAGGTTGTTACGGGTACACAACTCCGACCTATAGGATCTCCCAGACATGCTCATCTGCACAACCTGATCCACGGCCATAGAGTATCAACCTGATACTCACCATACATCATCCTGATGTACTCATGATCGTCCTGATCATCATCACTGCAACGTCCTGCTGCATGTCATCTGGAGCAACATCCTGAAGCTCATCATCCATGATCATCTTGATCATCACTGCAACATCCTGCTGCGTGATCCACCTGATCATCAATGCATCCACCTGATGCATACCAAGTATCTACCTGATACATATCATCATACATGATCCTCCTGATCATACAATGTATCCACCTGATACATGATACATATCACCATACATGATCCACCTGATCATACAATGTATCTACCTGATACATATACAGATACATGGTCCAAGCATCCAACATGATGCATATACAAAATACATACACATGATCCAACTGATCATATCCAACATCCAACATGATGCATACATACATAAATGATCCAACTGATCATATCCAGCATCCAACATGATGCGTACATACATAAATGATCCAACTGATCATATCCAGCATCCAACATGATGCGTACATACATAAATGATCCAACTGATCATATCCAGCATCCAACATGATGCGTACATACATAAATGATCCAACTGATCATATCCAAGTAGAAACCAGAACATCATCCTGATGCTCATCATCCAGCGCTTACATCCACAGCCATGTGAAGGACCCCCCTTCCAACATGCTTGGAATGGCTTTAGCAAATGTGTCCATCACTTCTTCCTCGAAGTATCCTCGATCTGAAGCACGCCAAGCCTCTCTCTGAAGTACTCAAACTTCACCCTGGCTAGTGGCTTCGTCAGCACATCTGCAATCTGCTCGTCCGTCGCAACATATAGGAGCTTCTCAGCTCCTCTCTGCACCATATCCCTGATATAGTGATATTTGATCTCTATGTGTTTCGACCTATCATGAAACACTGGGTTCTCGGATAGCTTCACACAACTCTGGTTATCACAGAAAATACCAGTAGCCTCAAATAACTCAGACAGTAGCTTCCGTAGCCATACTGCCTCACATCTAGCTGAACAGGCTGCAACATACTCTGCCTCACCTATACTCAGTGCCACGCAAGACTGCTTCCTGCTAAACCATGAGATCACACCTGATCCCATACTGAAGCAACACCCAGATGTGCTCTTCCTATCTGCAGCACTGCCAGCCCAATCTGAATCAACATAACTCTGCAGGTTAAACTTTTGATTCACCTCATACTTGAGCCCATAATCCACTGTACCCTTCAGGTACCTCAGAATATGCTTTACAACAACCAGGTGAACACTCCTCGGATCCGTCAGGAACTGGCTCAATGTGTTCACAGCAAAGCAAATGCCTGGTCTCGTGTTCGTCAGGTACATCAATGACCCAATCATCTGTCGATACATAGAGACATCAACCAGCTCAGATGAAGCATCACATAGAAGCTTCATATTCGATGCCATAGGTGTGGCCATGGCCTTGCAATCCATTATCCTGAACCTCTTCAGGATCTCTACTGCATACTTCCCTTGTTCAAAGAAGATTCTATCTGCACTCTGCCACACCTCCATGCCAAAAACAAATAGTGCATCATCCCCAAGTTCTTCATCTCGAACTCGGTAGTAAGCTTCCGCTGCGTGTCGGCAATCAATCTATCTTCACCATACCAAGTTCTGCACATATATGATTTCCTATCATGTGTCTCAGAACCAAGTGGCTGCTCTACATACACTTCTTCTTCAACTACACCATTCAAGGAAGCTGTCTTGAATCCATCTGGTGTATCTTCTATTTCATCACTTTTATATTTGTCAATGCTGCCATCTGCAACATGCTTGATCTGATAGTTCCATTTGGAAGTCATAGCAAACTTCCCTTCATGTCTTGGGATTACATCCCAAACATCATTCTTCATGATCGATGGATCATGGCATTTCATTTCTTCATCCCAGATCCTGGGAACTTCAATATCTTCAATATCTTCAATAGTTATCTTTGTTGCTGGAACAAATGTTGTAGTTCTTCTTTTGTAGGAGATGGCATACGATCTTTCCTACACAACAAGTTAAATTGCATGATTAGAAAACATCTCATAGTTTTCAGAACAAATTCTTACACATAAAGAAATATGCCATACAGTCATGCAATTATCTTAGCCAATGCTTCAATACAACATTTATCCATATTCCGTAACTTTCTAGATGCCTTCCAATCTCTACCAGAACATTGTTAAGAGTGTGCACAACTCCCAACATGGCAGCAAAGAGGTTTCATTCTAGATAAGTAGCAATGGAATGTTGTACAGTGCCATAGGCCACTTACCCATGCATATTAGGAGTATACTGTTCATCAATGCAATTATTCTAATATGCATAATACACAACCTTATTCTAGTAACATCAGTATATACATTATTGAACAGTATTATTTGAGAAATGACAATTCAAATACTTATCTTTGTTTGTTCGTTGGGTGGACTCCCTCTGAGTCTTCGCTTCCTTGCAGGAGCTGCTGGAGTCCTAATCTGAAGTAGCTTCTTCTACACCTTTCTGTTGTGGAATGTAGAGAGATGGTCAACTCCCTCTGAATATCTGCATCCTTGCATAAACCACTGGAGTGTACTCCCTCTTGATCTTTGCTTCCTGGATTACCTGTTCTTGAATCTCATATTCATCCTTGGTCCCTATGCATGCTTATTAGTATCATGATTGAGTTATCCTTGTGATCTCATATAAAATCATACATATACTATTAAAACACAATAATCTCAAGCATGTATAGTCATGATCATTTCAAACAGAAATAATAAGCATTAGCATTCAAGGTTTATGTAGTATTCTTATGGTTAATCAAATCATAACATGTCTAAAGACTAAACCTATAATTACTCAAACCTATGACTCTTCGGGTTAGTTGAATCATCAAACAAGATAAGAGATATAATATGCATAAAACCTATGATTATTCAAACCTATACCTTCATGATTCTTCTGGTTAGTCATATCATCAATTATGGTAAGAAACATAATATGTATACAACCATGATTATTCAAACCTATGATTCTTCAGGAATAATCATTATCAACAACAGTATAAGATCTTAACACAAGGTAGGATTCTAGCTTGATATAGGAAAAACATACCTGGATTAGCATGCTAGCTATTTATGTCTAACATACTCACATGATGTCTTCTTGTTCTTCTTCAATGACTTGTGCTAGTAACCTGTATATCTCATAGGTTAACTATTACAAAACCAAGTTATACATACCTCGTAAATGGATCTTCTATGAGATCCATGACAATGGATGAATCTTTGTCCTCATGTTATCATGATCATATGTTCTTGGACCAGAACATGATTTGTCTTTCTTGGTGTACCTTTCATGTTAGTAGACAACATAAACCTCATACAACACCATAATGCATTAGTACAATCATAAGTGTCAACACCCTAACCAATGAATATCTTCTATCATGCATTCATAATTTTGTTAAGGTGATACGACAAATCTAAAATCAAAATTGTACTAACCGTAATAACATGAAGACTAACATACCATAAACTTAATCATGGACAAATATCGAAACATACCTCGATGAGTCATACCTGTCGAGATCGCTTGTAATCTTCTTATGTAAGGCCTTAGCCTCATCTCCCTCTGAAACAAGAACTTCTTCACTCATGCAGATGATCAATCCACCTTCTTCTAGGATTAACCCAATCCACTTGATTTGCAAGAACTGGACCTAGAGCTGGATATGGGTTTGTCAGAGAAACCCCAAAAATTCAAACTTTGAATTTAAAACTTCCGAAAGGATAGAAATATGTGCCTTGATGAGCTGATCAAACTTGTATATTCAAAATTTGAAAACTGCAAAGTTTCACTCCTCAATTTTGCCTTTGAAACTTCTGGATTCACTGGACGTGACCCTGAACTGGGGTTTGATGAAGCCCACTCTTTTGCCCCATCAAAAGGTTTGATCCAAAGCTCTAAGCTTCTATTTTTCTGAGGAGCTTCCAGCCGTGGTCACAGATTGCAAAAATTTCCATTTTTACAGAAGCCCTAGTTTTCCACTTTTCTGATCAAAGTCCCGAACTAGGGTTTGATCAAGCCCGGCCTTTTGCCCAACCAAAAATTCTGATCTTGGTCTCTAAATTTCTATTTTGATGAGTAGCATTCAGCTGTGGTCTCCGATTACAAAAATTCCAACTTTCTTCAAAGCCCTAAATTCCGGAAGCCATGAATGAAGGTACTCAAAAATAATTCTGTTTGGACAGAAATATGTACCTGATTGTTTCTGGTGTAACTCCAAACTTTTCAATCCACAGGGTCTGAAAAAGGTTCCTGAGATAGCCTGACCTGTTATCTTTCCATCCTGACAGGTCTGACCTCAATTGGATTCTCTGAGAGAGAGTTATGCTAAATGTCGCAACATGACCTGTTTATGGGATAATACAGGAGAGCGCACTTGTACGGAGTGCCACGTGTCACTGGTTCAACTTCGGCCTCTGAAAAAGTTTCCTGAGATAGTACAGTCTGTGTGTACTACCTGTCACTTTTTACGAAATTTTATTTGGAGCTTCCTAGCCCAGGTTATGACCTTTTTCCCAAGGTCACCTGATTTTGACTCAGATCTGGAAGAGGCAGAAACCCTATATTGCACAGATCATAAATCACAAAGTACAACGAATTAGAGGTTGTCCTTTGGACACAAGGTACCTGGAGATTTAATCTTCGTCCTGTAACAATTTCAGATCCGAAAACTTCGCGAAAACGGATTTATAGCGAAAGTGCTACGATGACTGGTTTTTGCTATATCAAGCCCTAACATCGTAAGTGCAACAAGTGTGATACATGCCATATCATGCCTTCTTTCAGGCTAGCTCTGATACCATGTTAAATTTTCTGAATTTACTTCAATCTGATCTAGGATCTTAACTGAGAGAACAACATGTACAGCATATCTACAGCATATCAATCATGGAGACAATAATGCAAGCACACAAGAGACACAAAGATTTACTTGGGGAAAACCATAAAGGTGAAAAACCCCAATAACTTCCTCAGAGATAGATAGAGCAATGATACAACCAACCAAGAGAGATAGCCATAACCTAGCAGCAGATCATCCTCCTCCATAAGTGCGCCACTCCTCCTTGAGTGCATGTGTGAGAAGTGAGTGAGTGAACCAACCAAGAGAGATAGCCATAACCTAGCAGCAGATCCTCCTCCTCCATAAGTGCGCCACTCCTCCTTGAGTGCATGTGTGAGAAGTGAGTGAGTGAACAAATAGAGTGCCTCCCCCACTCTATTTATACTTGACTTGACTTGCCTTTTTACCTAACTCATGTAGGCTCGAACTTAACCACATAACATAATGCTGACTGGGCCGACCCCCAATAGGGTGGTCTAATAACCCTTTGACCCACACATGGCCGACCCCCAATAGGGTGGTCTAATAACCCTTTGACCCACATGACTCATACAGGGCCGACCCCAAACAAGGTGGTCTAATAACCCATCAAGTATAAGTTACGACACTTACAATATAAATGACGACACTTCCTTATAGAGGAATAATACCATCTCTATAGGAATACAATATACATATATGTGAAATACATTCCGAAGTTACATATACATCAACAGTATCTACCCTAAGGCGGCAAGGAGTTATGGTTTGGGATAAACCCTCGATTGTACTTGTTGAACTAGAGAAGAAGACGAGATGTATGCCAAAAAGGCTTGCAAGTGTTGATGCTAACTTGTGAAGAATGTTTGGTATTGACTAGGGTTTCTCTTGGTTTTCCCTAGCTAGGGTTCTAGAAAGATAGAGGACTGAATTTGAGATGAGACTATGGTATGTACTGAACTTCATCTTTACATATATATATGAAGTTTTTATCTGTCCAAAATTGTCTTATTGCAAATTTGATTTTCAGCTATCTATTTCTTCATGGTTTAGTAATTTCCGCCACAAGTATGTCTTCCTGATTTGGTATAGGTTAAGGCTGAATTTGTTAAGTGATTTAGAATTAATCTTGAAGAGGATGGGAAGATTTACTATTGTAATCACTGCTGTTATAAGGTGATTTTCAGATCTAGTTTTTGCATCATAAGATTGCCCTAGAGGGATGAAATTTGTTGGCACATATTTGGTATTGTTTCTCTAGGATTGTCTTGTTGATTGGGGTTGTTAAGAGGTGAAATGTTGTCTGTTATTGCTATTGTTTAATTTATATTTCATAACAGCCCTAAGTCCAATAAGTCATAGGTTTAAAATGCAGGAAACCTCAAGGAAATAGGTGAAATTTTTGAAGTTGCATTAATTGCCCTAGATTCAGAAAATTTCTACATGGTATCAGAGTTGTTATCGCTGAGATCACTCTAGGTGTAAGAGGGTGTTGGTATTTCAGCTGTGGTGTATCTGGTAGAGGTGCTTGACCTTGTTAAGGTTAATGGGTGTGAAATCCAAGATCGCTTGGGAGAAGCACTTGAACCCTAAGAAGGGTTTTGTGGCTTGTCTACTTCATATATTGTTAATTTGTTACACATCCTTTTGTTTAGGATGTGTAAGGTGACTCAATTTTAGAGAAAGTCATAGGTTGGATGGAGCTTCCAATTTTGTTCCTTGAAAGCTTAGATTATAGAACCTATCAATCTAGCACAATTGGCCTCTCATCAAAAGAAGGACGCCAAGGCTAAGCGAATCATTCTTGATTTAGTGAAGGATCATTTCATCTCTCACGTTGCAGAGAAGAAGACAGGTAAGGAAATGTTTGGATCTTTCATTGAATTGTTTCAAAACTCGTGTTTTTCGACAGAAGCTCCTACAAAACCAACTTTCAACATTATATATGATCAAGACAAATATCGTGATGAACTACTCGACTGGCATCACTAATTTGAGAGATCAAATGGCCAACATTGAAACACAAGTGGAGGATTAGGAGTTGGTGTCCATTGCTTTAAATGGAGTTGTTTCCGCTTTGATTCCCTTTGTTCAAAGTATTTGTGCTCAAGAGACCTTGCCAAGGTTTGTAAATCTTTGGATTGATTTTGTGTAGGAAGAAATCAGATTGCATTCTCGTTCAGAGAAAAATTGAGAAGTAGATGTGATTGTTCTCATCGAGAAGACGAAGAAGGTAGTGGGAAAGGCTACAAGAAGGAAGGACAAGATATAGGAGAGGACTTAAGTAAGGTGATGTTTTTTTGATGTCATGAGATGGGACATCATGCCAACTAGTGTCCATTGAAGAAGGGAAAGGGAGTGAAATAGGTTACAACTGAAACTGTAGCTGCCTACAAGTGTAGAGGAGGATCCCTCTCAATTTGAGAGTACCTTTTCCATGACCTTTTACTTGCCCTATAACACCATGTCTAATGTTGGATGGTATGTGAATAGTGGATTTTCAAGACATATGATAAGTCATTATTCAACAAATTTCAAGAGCAAGGGGGAGACATGACTATTGAGCTTGGTGATGATGCTATTTATCTTATGAGAGGAGTTGGCTCCATTTCCTTCCAGATGCCTTCAAGTAATTTTCTTCAATTGGGTGATGTTCTATTTATTCCTAGTTTGAAGAAGAATCTTCTTTTAGTTTCTTGTATGACCGATATATAGTGCAAAGCTATGTTTCAAGGACAACATTGCACCATCAATGATTGTAGTCTAGCTAGCTCAAGAACTTCTGCTAAAGGGGCGATAAAGGGGCCTTTACAGATTACTTGTTGATCCAGTGGCACTTGTAATTCTAGTGAGAGGCTAGATGAGTCTTCTAGCTTTGACGAGGCACATGCACGGCGGGATGTGATGGAGATAGGTTCAAAAACTATCGTGGAATTAGGGATTGATTCAAAGCTTGCTATTGATCACAGTGTTGTAGAGTACGGGGACAGAGTTGTTGAATTCTTTGAGGTATGGGAATTAACGATGATGTTATTCTTGCTTTAGTATTCTTTTGGGATGAGGGAGTTGAACTAGTTCATGTTGTTTCAATTGTTGGATGTTTTGAGATGCATGAGAGGGATTCTCATCTTCACAGGTTGTAGGTAGCTCAGCATGAGTTGCTACCTATATACCAAAAGATTGGTATTTTGGGATAGATGTGACTAGTGTAGATTTCTATCTTTGTGATTTTGATAGATCTGATCCACTCATCTTGTTCAAGTATGGAGATGTGATTATCTTTGTAGGATGTCCTGAACAACTCATGATGTGGCATCCAGAGATTTTGACCCATGATGATGACTTGAGGGGTGATGGAATTAAGGCAAGTGGTTTATGATTCAAGGTTGTGTTCCTTCAAATTCACAGGTGGTTGGTGTTCTTTGTAGGTTTGAGATGTTGTGATGGTATTTTGTGTTGTTGGATATAGTGATACTTCTATAGCTTACAGAACCAATATTCCAGTGTAGTAGGAAACTGTGGTGAGCAGAGATGTGAAGATTGACAAGGATGTGAGATCTTCTAGTTCACAGGATTCGCCTTCAGTGATTGAGGATAGAAAGGAGGTTATCATTACAAATATTGATTCAAATACTTATGAAAAAACATATGCAAGGGTGGACAAGTTGAGATTAGGGATGGATATGCCCTCACCTTCTATTCCAACATGCAAGAAGCTGAGGTGGCTTACCCAAACATTAGAAGAGACATAGGATTAGGTAGGGGTGCCCAAATCTTCAATGACGATGAGTATACCTCTTAGGAGATATGCTAGCCATATTGTATTGTTTTCTTCCATCTATGAGCCTTTGAATTGTCTTGAGGGGGAGAGTGTGATGCCTTGATGGAAGATGATATTTTCGTTGATTTCGAGACTATAGCAGGCACAGATTTGCAGATGGCAGGTTTGGTAGAGTTGCAAAGGGAAGTAGAATGGTGTTGGTGAAAACACTTTGCTCGTAAAGAGGAGGTATTAGCTTTCAAGGTTACTCCAAAAGTGTTTCCACCATGTTTGGGGATACTTCATGACATTTAGGGTACATGGTTTATGATTAGTACTTGTATGGTCCATGATGGATTTGCACATTGGAGTGATTTGCAAATTGGAGTGATTTTCACATTGGATATGGCTTACTTAGTGATTTCTTGACCTCAATTGGGTGCTTACAAGACATTCTTACTTGGGGCATTGGAGATTTTCAAATAGCTTGGTGGCATTCTTCATGCTGGCAACATCGAGTAGGTTGCTTGCTTGGAGAATGACCTGCACTAGAGAAGGACCAGTTGGCATTCTAGAGAAGGGTAATGAGCCAATATGGGGTAACTTGGGTGCTTGCATGATGGCATTGAGTTGATTTGGGCATGCCTAGGTTGCGATAGCATTTATGCAAGGGGAGTGGACCGAGTGGAGCACATGTCTTAGGAGGAGCTTGGAATGATTGGAGGCTTGTAGGAAGAATGTTGGAGACATATTACAGAGTCCCATTGCTTAGTGTACAACATCACCTTGGAACTTGACATGTGTACCCTTGGAGTGTAGCGCTTCACATGTGTGGGCCTAACTATTTGCAGTAGGTTTCTTGTAATGGTTTAGGACCACTTTTGTAATGTTGGCCTCCCTTACCTCTCATATATATATATATATATATATATATATATATATATACACTTTTGTAATGTTGGCCTCCCTTACCTCTCATATATATATATATATATATATATATATATATACAGAGAGAGAGAGAGAGAGGATGGAGAGAGTCCTTTCATTATCATCATCATACTCTTTTCTGTGTACTTATCTTCTTGGAGTTAGGTGCTAAGGTTCATAACAAAACCATAGTATTTATTATGAAAAAATGGGAGGATGTCTTTGTTGGAGGATACTCATGAGATGCTAGTTTACTCTTGTGAAAACATTGGAGATAATCTAATCTCATTTTTTATCACTCATGTGTTAGAGATGTGATTACAGGAACGACAGTCTCTCTCGTTCATCTTCATTTGTACTTTATCTCTCTTGTTTAATGCACTAGGGTTTCTTGGAGATTCCTAGGGTTACAGTTTCTACCCTATGATGGCAAAGAGTTAGGGTTTGGAATAAACCCTAGGTTGTACTTGTTAAAGTGAAGAAGAAGAGGAGACGTCTTCCATACAAGGCTTGCCAGTTTTGATGCTAGCACGTCGAGAATCTTTAGTGACGGCTACGCTTCTCTTGGTTTTCCCTAGCTAGAGGATCGTAATCATCTTGAGATGAGACTATGGTATGCACATGAACTTCATTTTTACATATATCTATGAAGTTTTCAGCTGTCCAAAATTGTTTTATTGCAGATTTGATTGTCAGCAATATATTTCTTCGTGGTTTGGTAATTTCCAGCACTAGTATGTCTTGTTGATTTGACACATGTTAAAGCCGAAATCATTAAGTGATTTAACATTAGTTTGGAAGAAGATAGGCCATATTTACTGCTGTAATTACTGCTGTTATAAAGTGATTTTCAGATTTGGTTTTTGCATGATAAGATTGCCCTAGAGAACTGAAACTTGAGAACACAAATTTCGCATCTTTTCTCTGGATTGCATGTTGATTGGAATTGTTAATACGTGAAATATTGTCCGTTGTTGCTGCCATTTTATTTATATTTCATAACGGCCCTCTAGGTCCTAGGAAACCTCTAGGAAAGAGGTGAAATTTCTTAAGTTACATTGATGTACCTAGATTCAGAAAAAAAATTACAAGTAGACTATTAAGGGACAAAGCCACCATCTCAAACTCCTCTGGCCAAAATTTGACCATGTTCAAGGCTGCATCTTCCAATGATTACCTGCTGACCATCAAACTCAGCCATACATTGTAAAAGAAGACTCTCCGTTAAACCAGGAACATACAAGGCATCATCTAGCTCAAGAACATCACATGAAGGCATGCAGAATGAGACAAAGCCCAATCCAGTAACTGGAGAAGTGACATCTTTGCCCAACAGCAACTATATGCCATCCTCATATTCTTCAAGTTTGTTGAATGCCTTCTTATTGAGGTCGTGTCATGATGCTCCACTATCCACATACCACTCCACACTACAAATAGTGCTAGTGGAAAGGCAAGATACCATGGAGAAAGTTGTCTCAACACTAAAAATTAACTCATCTACTCCTGAAATTTCTGAAAACTCTTATTGTTGTTGCTTTGCTTTCTTTTTCTCGGGACACCTAAGATTCATAGCGGCCCATCTTGTGGCACTTGAAACAATTCACATGACTCAAGTCTTTCTTCCCCTAAATTGAAGAATCTAATTCTTCCTCCTTGGCCTAATGATCCCTCCCGAATCCTCCTTTCTTGCCTTCTCTCCCCATATTTCCAATGAGGGCTAGGTCCTCAATCTACTCTCTAGCTAAAACAATTTTTTGTCTAGTCTCCTCCTAGATGAAATCATCCCAAAGCTTCTCAAAGTTAGGAAGCTTCTCAGAAGCACAGACACTCCAAACAAACAACTCAAAAGATGAAGAGAACCCATTTAATGCTATGGGCACCAACTCTTCCTATTCAACCTTCACCTTAATAGTAGTGAGCTGATCTCCAAGTTCAATGATCTTCATCAGATAGTTAGCCATTGTGTCTGCATCACTCCTGCATGTGGCAGTGAGCTTGTTCTTTAGCAACATTTTGCGGGAAATATTCACACCATAGCACTTAGTGACCAAGGCATCATACATTTCTTTGTGTCTTCTACTATGCAATGTGAGGGATCAAATGGTCCTTCACCAAATAAAGAATGATTCTCTTTGCTTTAGCAATGTTCTTGTTATGCTCAACAAGCTATTGAGGATCAGTAGGGGTTGTAATCTTCACCTCCACAAATCACCATAGAACAACCTCCTCACATGCTGCACTTCCAAGGTGTAAGGTGGCAAGCTCCTGCTAAATGGTCAGAGTCTCTGAGACGAAGATTAGTCATCTCTACAACCCCTCAAATCGCACTTCAGCAAATAGATCAGCTACAAAAGAAATTAGGTGCATAACCTATCCTAGGTGTAGATCACCTATCATAGGCCAAAACAACCTTCCAAACACTGGTAGACTCTAGGCATCTCACCCAAAAACTTATCAAAAAACCTGGTGCCTCTCACGGGTATAGATCAGCTTCAATCACTAAAGTAAGGGCATCACACATGTTGAAATCCTCCAACAACTCGCTATGACTGGCATAGATTACCTTCAATCACTAAAGCTAGGGCATAACACCCACTAAAACAGCTAACATCTAGGAAATGGAAACACTAAACTTCAATCAAAAATGCAGATTTTGAGTACATTAAACCATGAACACATCACTCTGAAAAAAACGCAAACAGCAAAAATACACAAGTCTGAACTCTCAATACTGCATCTGTAAAGATAACTAAAGAAGAAGAAAAATAGACAACAATAGCTCAAATGAGTCAAATCCTAACACACTTGCCACTGTATTGAATAAGCACCTCCACACTACCTTTCTTTTATAGAGTAAGAAAAGGATGGGGTTATACAACAATAGCCCATCCCTGTGATCTAAATCTATCCTAGAGTAGTACCCTAAATTGCATGAGAGAACTATTACAAAAGTGTGCCCACTAGAAGAGAGTGCAAATGTGCATGCATGCATCTCTCTTCTAGAGATCTGCACCCCATCTATTATTGGAAACTTTTCACATGCAAAGTGCCTTAACTAAACCAGAACAGTTGTCAACTTAATGATAAAATTAGAACCTATTCTAAAGAAATAAAAGGATGTGCTCTTCTAAATTTATGACAATAGTTAACACTGGAATGAACATAAGACTGGCACATGCACCCTCTACCACTGCCTACATATCCACTGATGTTGCCCACAAACTGTGAATATGCACATGAATGTGTACATACTACAGAACCTGAGGTGAATGTTGAAATATTGTAACTTCGAAGAATATTCTATTGTATTTTATTATTATTTATTCGGAGATGTTTTATTCCTTCGTCGGGATGTTATTATTGTATTTGGTCATCATAGAGTCATGAGGTAAAACCTCCTTTGTAAGTCAGGTCGATAGAACCCTCCAAACAGTAATATTATATTGTTTTGAGTCTTCCTAGGTAAGTCAGCCCAGTTAAGTTTGTTGGGCCGACCTAGTTAGTGAAAAAGTCAAGTGGAAGATAAAGTATAAATAGGAGTGATGTGCTCCTCATTTGGACACACTCACTTGTGTAATTCGGATAGGAGAGAGAGAGAGAGATTTGCAAGGAGAAGGAGCATCTGTTTGGGGTTTTGTCTTTGTACTTTTGATCATCTATATTGAGGAAGTTTTATTGGGTTTTCTTCCCCTAGAGGGTTTCCTAGGATAAATTTGTGTCTATCTTGTGATTGTGTTTCTTTCAGTGATCCTGTAGATGCTATTGTTGTGAAATTGAATTGAATATTGATGTTACCTATCTTAGCATATTGAATCTTAACATGGTATCAGAGCTAGCCTGAATAGGACAGCTTTCACAAGGTGAAACTCTCTTTCTTCTCCCTCTGGAAGGAAATTAGGGTTTCTGTCAAAATTGGAATTTTGGAAATCTGATTGCATAGGGAAGTGCGTCTCTCCAAGAGCGAAATTTTGATACCAAGATCAAAATTTTTGAGTGGGTAGATCTCCGGGAAATTCAAACCCTAGATTGACTTTGGACTAGAAAAACCAGAAAAAGCCAGAAACTGTAGATCCGAAATTCGCAAGTCAATTTTGAAGGGTGAAAATTTGGAATCTCCAGAAACTAAGTGTACCAGTCAATTCATCTTAGTCAATCAAGCACATCTCCTCGTAAGGTCAGTTTTGCATTTTGAGAAATTTCATTTTTTGGTGACCTCCTGGATAAGATGGCCCCAAGCACTAAGCTCGAGGATAAGTTAGAAGGCATAGAGAATTTTCGAGCATGGAAATATAGGATTGGCCTCATTCTTGAAGAGAATGATCTTGCCAAATACATCAAGGAAGAAGTTGCAGAACCTGAAGAGGATGAAGCTAACGAGAAGCACAAGAAGGACCTAATTAGGGCAAAGAGGATCATTGTTGATTCTATCAAAGACCACTTGATTCCTCAAGTGTCATCCAAGAAGACCCTGAAGGAGATGTATGATGCCCTAGCCAGAATATATGAAGGAAAGAACATCAATAGGAAGATGAATTTGAGAGCTCAATTAAAGAGTACCAAGATGTGCCAAGGAGGATCCATACAAGACTACTTCACAAGGGTCTCCCAGTTCAAGGAGCAGCTAGAAGCCATTGGAGACTCCCTTGATGAAGATGAGCTAGTTATGACTGCTCTCAATGGCCTTACTAGACCTTGGGGCTCCTTTATCCAGACCATGTGTGCAAGAAAGGAAATCCTACTATTCGAAGTTGTATGGGAAGAATGTGTCCAGGAGGAAGCTATACTAGCAAATCGAGAAGCACTACTCAGGGATGATGATCAAGCTCTAGCTACCCATACAAAGAGAGGAAAAGGAAAACCTCATTTCAAGAAGGAAAATCATAAGGAGTTCCATCCTCCAAAGAAGTTTCAAAAGTATAAGAAGGGAAACTACAAGCGAAGAGACTACTCTTCTTTTCTATGTTTCTGTTGTGATAAGATGGGACATATTGCGAAAGATTGTCCAAAAAGAAAAGACAGAAAAGAACATTACAAGAAGAAGAGCAATAAAAGACATCATGCTCATTTTGCCGAAGATGAAGAAGAAGAAGCTCCCAGGAAGTTACTAAAGGAATACATCGAAGAATATGTCTTGTAATGGTGGGGCTTCAAAGTACTCTCTCCAATCTTGAAGAAAAGGACTCCCCTCAGAAAGCTTCACTAGGAGAATACGAGAAGTAACGTACAAGATTGGTTCAGGAACTCTGATGATAAAGTAGAGCTCACCATCAGACATTTCAGTAATCCCTGCAAGGAGACTAGGATCAAAAGAGATCCTACCAAACAAACAAAGATAAGTATTTGAATTGTCATTTCTATCAAATCGTTTAAATGATAGTGTCCAGTATGTAGACATTTATTTAGGATATGTGTTATGCATGTGATGGGTAAGTAGCTTATGGTGCTATACAACATTCCATTGCTACTTATCTAGAGTGAAACCTCTTTGCTGACATATTGGGAGTAGTGCACACTCTTAATAATGTCCTAGTAGAGATGGAAGGCATCTAGAAAGTTACCATATGAATGTGGGGTATGAATAAATGTTGTGGTATTGATAGCATTATGACAGTGTGACTTATGGTTTATGCATATGTTTTTGAAACTATGAAATGTTTCTAACCATGCTATTGAATTTGACTTGTAGGAAGTATCGTACAAACGATCACCTACAAATGAAGAACGATGAGACTTGTTCCGTAGAACAAGTGACAATGGTTCAAATATAAACAAGACTTGTGAAATCAAGTAGAGGAATTCGTCTATGACTAGATAGCCAAACTCATGGTGTGATCGAAGTATATGAAGAAATGTACCTCCTGGAGTTGCAGAGGTTGCACCCTCTCACGATGATGAGACTCCGAAAGATCGTGATATGTTGGAGCCCCAAGAACCTCCATCCATGACTATATTTCTCGCAAGAGAAAACCAGCTTGGGCTCATGAAATTATTCAAGATGTTGAGAAGTATGGAGCTCCAGAAGGCTCCATAAGAGAAATCAAGAGGCCAAATCCATTTTCCAGTTATGTGGCTTTGATGTATGATCTTGTAGATCAAGAACCTACCAGTTATGAAGAAGCTATACAGAAGAAAGAATGGGTAGAAGCAATGACGGAAGAATACCAATCAATAATGAAGAATGATGTTTGGGATATAGTTCCCAAACCAGAAGGCAAGTGTGGTATCTTCCAAGTGGATCTACAAGATAAAGCATGCAGCTGATGGAAGTATTGAGAAATACAAGGCAAGGTTTGTGGCTAGAGGATTCTCTCAAAAAGAGGGAATTGATTATGAAGAGACATTTGCGCCAGTAGCAAGGTACACTTCCATTAGAACCATCATGGCACTTGCATCCATGATGAAGTGGAGTTTACACCAGATGGATGTGAAGACAACTTTCCTGAATGGTGTGATTGAGGAAGAAGTGTACATAGAACAGCCATAGGGATTTGAAGTTGAAGACAGATGGACTCACGTGTGCAAGTTGAAGAAGGCTCTGTATGGATTGAAGCAAGCTCCTAGAGCTTGGTACGGAAGGATAGATAGCTTTTTGACGAGCATGGGATTTACCAAAAGTAAAGCTGAACCTAACCTTTACTTTAAGGTTATGGATGATGAACTTGTCATATTATTGTTGTATGTGGATGATTTATTTATGACAGGAAATGAGAAACAAATTGTAGAGTGCAAGAAGAAGCTCACTGAAGAATTTGAGATGAAAGACCTTGGATTGATGCACTATTTTGTAGGTCTGGAAGTATGGCTGAACCCAGAAGGAATCTTTCTCAACCAGGGAAAGTATGTTGTGTAAATCCTAAAAAGATTTGATATGTTGGAATGTAAAGCCATGGCCACACCCATGGATACCAACCTGAAGTTGTTAGCTGATGAATCATCAGAGTTAGTGGATGTGACTCAGTACAGACAGATTATTGGGTCGTTGATGTATCTGACGAATACCAAGTTAGATATATGCTTTGTTGTGATCACCCTGAGTCAGTATCTAGTTGACCCTAGACGTGTTCACCTGGTAGTTGCAAAGCATGTGATGAGGTATCTGAAAGGTACGATAGACTTTGGTCTATACTATCACTATGTTGGAGATCATGACTATAGATTGTATGGTTATATGAATGCAGATTGGGCTGGAAGTGTCTCAGACAGGAATAGCACTTCATGTGGATGTTATTGTCGGGATCTGCCATGATCTCATGGTTTAGCAAGAAGGAGTCCAGTGTTGCTCTCATCACAGCTGAAGCAGAGTATATAGCAACTTGTTCTGCTAGTTGTGAAGCCATATGGCTTCAAAAATTGATGTCAGGTCTATTTGACCTGGAGTTGGAGACCACGGTGATTCTATGTGACAACCAGAGTTGTATAAAGATGACGGAGAACCCAGTGTTCCATGACAAGTCAAACCACATAGAAATCCGGTATTTTTACATACGGGATATGGTACAGAAGGGAGCTATAAAGCTCCAGTATGTGAGCATTGATGAGCAAGTTTTTGATGTGTTGACTAAGCCTCTGTCTCAAGTGAAGTTTGAGTACATCCGTGACAAGCTTGGTGTGGTTCGAAAGGACCTTCCTCGAAAGGGGGAGCAGAGATGATGATGTTGCAGTGGGATTGTATCATCCCTTGACATTAGTCCTAAAGTGATCCGCAGACTTTTGTCTCCGTGATGTGGTTGGGATTGTATCATCCCTGTACATTAGTCCTAAAGTGATCCACAGACTTTTGTCTCCGTGACGTGGTTGGGATTGTATCATCCCTGAACATTAGTCCTAAAGTGATCCGCAGACTTTTGTCTCCATGATGTGGTTGGGATTGTATCATCCCTGGACATTAGTCCTAAAGTGATCCGTAGACTTTTGTCTCCGTGATGTGGTTGGGATTATACCATCCCTGGACATTAGTCCTAAAGTGATCCGCAGACTTTTGTCTCCGTGATGTGGTTGGGATTGTATCATCCCTGGACATTAGTCCTAAAGTGATCCTCAGACTTTTGTCTCAGTGATGTGGTTAGGATTGCATCATCCTTGGACTTATGTCCTAAAGTGCTCGTAATTGGATCATGTGTGTTGCAGGTTATGTTGCTGCAGATGATGTTCTTGCTGATCGAAAGATCAAGAGTTGTTGTTGATCGAAAGATCAAGTGTTGTTGTAGACGATCGAGTGCTGCAAAAGATGAAGACTCAGTGCTGTAGAAGATGATGCTCCAATACTGAAGATGTTGAAGATGTTCCAGTTGATATTGTTGAAGAAAACTTCCGATGATTTATAGATGTATCACCTTGATGTTGTTGATGATGCTCTCTCTCCTTGCTCCTACAGTTGATGTTGTTGTTGTCAATAGAATACCCTTCTCGTTAAGGGGGAGTGTTGAAATATTGTAACTTCGAAGAATATTCTATTGTATTTTATTATTATTTATTCGGAGATCATTGGTTTTATTCCTCCGTCGGGATGTTATTATTGTATTTGGTCATCATAGAGTCATGAGGTAAAACCTCCTTTGTAAGTCGGGTTGATAGAACCCTCCAGAAAGTAATATTATATTGTTTTGAGTCTTCCTAGGTAAGTCGGCCCAGTTAAGTTTGTTGGGGCCAACCTAGTTAGTGAAAAAGTCAAGTGGAAGATAAAGTATAAATAGGAGTGATGTGCTCCTCATTTGGACACACACTCACTTGTAATTCGCATAGGAGAGAGAGAGAGAGATCTGCAAGGAGAAGGAGCAGTTGTTTGGGATTTTGTCTTTGTACTTTTGATCATCTATATTGAGGAATTTTTGCTGGGTTTCCCAGGATAAATCTGTGTCTATCTTGTGATTGTGTTTCTTTCAGTGATCCTGTATATGCTATTGTTGTGAAATTGAATTGAATACTGATGTTACCTATCTTAGCATATTGAATCTGAACAGTGAACTCTGCCTTCAATGCTGCTCTTGACTGCACTTTCAACCCACCAGCACACAGACCAAGGCTGCTGCTGGCTACACTTCTCTGCTGACAGGAAACTGCAGTGTACTTCTGCACTGCTGCAGGAAGAACGCCTTCAAAACAACATGGGTAAAACTCTAACAGCATTGTCTATGTTTGCAAAATTAAATTGAAAAGTTTAGAGTCTACAGAAGGGTCGTGATTATAACCATGGAAAGAAGAACAGGTAAAGGTAGAAACCCTATGAGACCAATATATTCTTAAGCAGGATATTGACCTACTTCATGTAATTTATACCATGGATATAAATCTTCGAATTTTCTAGTTAGTAAAATTAAACTGAAAAGGAGGTTGGACAACAGTAGTGGTTATATTCATAGAAAAGAGGAACAGGTTTCTGTAAGGTAGAAAGGCTTTGCTTCTTCTCAACCTCTCTGGGAGAGAAACCAGATTGCTGATGGCCTCTCAAGGGCAGGGATTCAGATGGATTTTGGTATTTGGTTCATTCAGGAGGAAGAAGAGGGTTAGTTGAATGAGTATTACCACCCTCCTTTTCGTGATCAAATGCATTTTTCACAGGTTGCTGGAAATGATTTAGAGTTCTGTGCAGTTGCTCTTTGAATCTCTGGATCTATGCTCAGAGATTTGATGTAATACTGTGGTTTGTTAGTGTTTATCTTTCATAGTGACTGTATGAATGACTTGTCTCCTTTTCGGAGGGATATTGCTGAAAAAATTCTGTGTTTTTGATGATGATGGATGCCTATTCTATGATGGAAAAGGTTGGATAAGCTTAGAGATGGAACAGAATACTTTTTGCTTCCTTGAATGGAACTGTCATGCTTTGGCATCTGACAAATGTACTTTTGTTTGTGAATAAAATTAATAAAATTACGATTTTTTTCCACATAAAAAAAGGTAGAAAGCCTTTGAGACCATTAAATTCTTAAGCAGAATCTTGACCTACTTCACAATATCTCCTTTATTGCAGGCCTCTTGTATAATCATACCATTATAGTAATTATGATAATTAAAGGCAACAAATAACCATAAATAAAACACCTATGTTTACCTGGTTATAGTAATTATGATAATTAAAGGCAACAAATAACCATAAATAAAACACCTATGTTTACCTGGTTATAGTAATTATGATAATTAAAGGCAACAAATAACCATAAATAAAACACCTATGTTTACCTGGTTAACCACAAAGTCTAATGCATCTGCAATAAAGGGATCTTGCGGTTCATTTGGGATTCCTGTCAGGATATGTCGCTTCAACAGAAAGGATGGAGTCCAATTTATCCTGCAGTAGAATCAAAATGTAGATAAATTATTATTATGCTTTTGACTATTTTGATGAAGTAAGAATTAATATTGCCTAATTCTAGGATCATTATGGTAGTACTTCAATATAGATATCTGGGGTAATCCAACACAACGGGATTCAAAACTATGATCACTTTTCTCTACTTCACCACTATTCTCTAAAAGCTTTGCAAGCTAATGAATAGATCAATCTCCCGTGCTAGATATTCTAATGTTTATTTGTAATATTATAGGTCCTCAGCTATTAGGCTATAAAGCTAAGTTATAATGTTCTGTTATAAAGTTGAGTTAATAAAGTGTTAGACATAACATGTTAAGCCAATTTTGTAATAAAGTATATAATGATGTGATTATGGTGTGCACAAGCTGTTCCTAACATGAATAACAGAAAGTGCCTCACGTTTCCTCAGTTGTAAGTATATGTACAACATTCATGTATGACACTAGAATATAATGGTCATACTAGGACTTGGGAGTTTTATTTGGTGTAGTGTACCTTTTGTCATCAAGTTATGTAAAAAGGTAATAATGGATACCTTAAGTAATTACATAAGAAGTCAGAAAAAGGTGTTACATAACTCCTCCAAAATGTAGGCCTCACTCCGTATGTATGAAAGATATTATGCCATGGAATAATCAATCAGATACTGATGGGTGCCTACTTTGTTACGTTTTGAACCTATTAACCTCCTTAAACCAATATCTTTTGTCCTAGTTTTTACACCATTTGTTTACAAAGTTGGTTTATATTCCCAGCCCCTTGCAGATATAAACAAAGGTACGATGGATTGTTCTTTAAAAATATTTTTTAGTTTATTTACATTAATTGATTTTAACTAATAGTAGAGTTTTATATGATATATGGATTAGACATATTGCACAGATTAAGGACAGAACACATGAAGACAAGGTCTGATTTCTAGGAGTATCAACCATTTATGACAGGAAAGGCATCATACCCTCTCTCAACTAACTCCTGGAATATAGATTTGCTCTTAAATGTAAAACTGTGAAGTACCCAACCTGGGTGCAATTCTAGAAATCAGATTGCTACTAATTGCAATCTAAGATATTGGACACGGCCTTTTAGGCCAAAGTGTCCCATGTCATCGTATCCAACACGGACACACTGATGACACGTGTCAGACATGTGTTTTTGGCGTGTCCTTTTGCAGGACACTGCCAAAACACGTGTCCGACACCGTGAATTCCATGTCCTGACCTGTGCACAGCATGTCCCTAAAACAGGACACTATGAAGATGTTGAGTATTCTGGAAGTTTTGATGGAAAGTAAACCTCATGAAATAGATGCTACAAGGCTTGAAGAAGGATTGCGTGCGATTTTGGGTGACTTAACTGTGCATGAACTGCACATTTGGGCCATTACAGTAAGGAAATACTTACTTGCATGCCATGTAAAAATTTGGTCAGATGCAAATACTGATATGGTTCTCCAATGGGTAATAGAGTATATTGAAAGGGAGTACAAGATTAGCCATATAACAGTACAAATAGAACAAGAGGTTTGATCGGAATATTTGTATAATGATCAAGCCAGCATGTGTCAACTCTGACTGTAATCTATTTCACTTTTAATGGGGCTATGATTTTAACTCTTTGATAATCACAGTTATGAATGTCTTATGGCTATTAGTTGTAGGTGCTGGTTGATATCTATTATTGAGTTTTAAAATAATCTTTGTAGATAGTGTTCCTAATTTTGCATACAGTTAGGGGTACGCATACAGTCCAGGTTTTTTTGAGGCAAAATATTCTCTGCATGTTTGATTGTAGAGGAGGATAACTGTTTTTTATCAAATCCAGAATTGGACAGAAATCTAGTTGATGTTAATGTTTTTGTAGTGGGAAGCTGCAACATTTTTTTAAAAGGCCAGTAAGTATCATGTTTTGGCAGTGCATTGTACATTTTAACTGTGAGATTGGATATGTGGGGAAGCTCCACAATAGTGCAAAATGAATTACGAATTGTCACAAAGTAATTAGAAAGTATTCATTTTAAACAGGCATGGAACCAGAAGGATTGAAAGGGTTGATAATAGACAGTTGCAAATCTCTGTATTGAGAAAAATTATTTTGAACATGCTTGGGGTAGAACTGTACTAGGAGGCTCTAACAAAGAAGCTTCCAAATAAACTAAGCAATACCCCTAATAGATTTTGATTAATAGATCTCATCTGAGAAATTTTATGAGTCTATCATTGACATATGCATTGTGATTTGTGATTTCTGAATGTGCAATGTCACATCAACATGTGTATTGATTCTAATTTCTATTGAATATTTGTAAATGTTTTAGTTTCTAAGAAAATTGGATCTATATGTCTATATTTTTAATATATATAATTTTTTTAAAATATATGTCCTGTGTCCTCATGTCAGGTGACTTAGATTGCAATATATAGGTTTCTTTTTCATGACAGTTTAAGACATCTATCATAGGAAGATGCCATCTCAAGTGCTATAAATCAGTGAAATCTGTTCATTTGAGGGCATCGCTGCTAACTAGAGACAGCTCTGTATACAATTTGAAGTTTGCATAATATAAATTTACAGTTCCAGCTTTTTGTGTGAATTGACTAACTCTTGGAGGGGGGCCACTCTGGGAGGTACAGTCCTGTAGATTGATGTTTATATTGTTGTTTCCATTTTAAATGGCATCTCATTTGGTTGCTTGTTAAGCTTTCAATTCACTGCAATCTGAACTGTTACTGCTAAAATTAATCATACTACAGAGCAGGATATTCATGTGCCTCCATATTGAACCCCGCAAATTGCCATCGGTTTGATTAAAACATAGTGTACACATTTCTTCACTGATGGTCGACTTCTTGACTTGTTTGAATGTATAGACTGAACCTGATTTCCTGTAGTGTAGCCAGATTGTAATTTGCTAAACAACTTGACAGTTTGCTGTAGCGTTTTTTCAATTCAATTTGCTGTAGCATAAATATTCTCTTGGTAACCTGTGTAAATACCCGTGGTTGATAGCATAAGCGTTAATCGTACTCTCCAACAATGTAATACCCGTGGTTAATAGCATAGTAGCAAGATTCGGCCGTATTGGGTGTTCTTGTACGGAAATTCATTTGGAATTTGAAATTCAGTGAATATTCGACATAGTATGGATATGGTACAGTAAAGTTGATTAAATGCTTAAAAATAGTTATAATTTTTATATTTTAACGATTCACTGAATGTTACTATTAAAATTTACTTATTAATATAAAAGTGGAATTTCAGCTATAATAACCATGTTCATTAACCCCCCACGATGGGTGCTCACATCATAGCGATACAATGCTTAAAAATAGTTATAATTTTTATATTTTAACGATTCACTGAATGTTACTATTAAAATTTACTTATTAATATAAAAGTGGAATTTCAGCTATAATAACCATGTTCATTAACCCCCCACGATGGGTGCTCACATCATAGCGATACACGCCGCAATGAATGACCTAAGTGATGCCAGACAGGCTCGCTCATGCAAGGGAACGTGTGGCAGTCAGATCAATGACATCATTAAGGTACGACGGGCAAACTTAATCCAGTGGTAATGTAAGATGTACGATCCCAAAGTTTGCACTGGGTTTCAAGTACTGTTCTCCGTCCTCTTCTTTGTGCAAGCCTTCATGGCCACCCAGGCTGGTTCGCATCATAAAAATGGCAAGGTTCATGAAGATCTGCGAAGCCCACGGAAGCTATATTTCCTGTGCATGCTGCATTTCGAAAGGGAAATATCGAGTAGGCTCTCGGTTCATGAGGATAAGCGAATTGTTGGAGCATTGGTTACCAGGTTTAACCTGCAGAAGAGCAGATACCTGCTCTGGCTTCTCCCCTTCGGAGCGAGCAGGATGGTGAGAACTAAAACTACCAGTCGGAGGACCACAAATGGCCCCAAGAGAACCCATATGCCGAGAGCTCTCAGAGAACTAGGGAAAGTTCAAGGATTCTTTGAAAAGGAGCTCCACCCTTTGGCTCGGGCATGCTTGGAGCGTATGGAAAGGCAATTGCAGAGAGAAGAGCAATCTGGATGCTCGTCGGCTAGTTCAGGAGTTTGTGGGTTTGGCGGAGGACTCGGGGTCCACTCGCACTCGAGAAACCTGTCATACCAAGACTCTGAGCGTTTTCTAGACAGTGAAATCTCTCATGTGTATGGCTATGGACGACTGCATTCAGGGGCATCTCCACAAAAGCTCCAATGAGCCATCCCTATCCACTCACATTGCAAGGCTGGAAGAGGGGCTGCGTGCCTTGGCAAGAGACCAGAAACTGGAGGCCGCATGCATTAATTCCAAGCTGGATGCCCTAGCCCGTACTCTCACTAGGAAAACTTTCAGCCGAGCCGGCCAACCGACACACAGCTCATGTTTCGCAGAAATCCTGAAGCAGTCCAGCAGGCAATAAAGCGGGAGAATTCAAGTGCTGGTCCCTCTCATGTTTCTGTTTCAAATGATGATTAACCGGTATCTTAATTTGGAGAAATCTCAAGTAAATTGGTACAGTTTTTGGAACTCAGTTTTCTTGGGTTTTTAGGTCATAATCCCCATCCTGTGGGGGAACAATGCTTAGACTTTATCCGGATGGAAAACTTATGTTATAGTCCGTTAGCTGGGGGGGTTTCTTTCAGCAAATAGGCTGTTATCAGTAGATATGCTCAGCTGGGTCATGATCAAAACATCTCTGCAAACTGGAAGTAACAATGGATATGCTCTGTAAATTTTTTGGCTTTTTAGTTTAATCTAATTTACGAACTTTACAAAAAAAAACATTTTCATTATTTTTCTTATAAAAAAATATTTTTCTTAAAAACATGTTCATTATGTTCACGTAAAAAAATTGATTTTTCAAAACAAAATAAAGTAAAATCTGAGCACACAAAAACTCAGGAATCATTTTAAACAAATTTGAAATTTGTGACTGTTGTTCCATGCATTCTTTTAAATAAACGATGTAAAAAAAAAAATGTGCATGAGGCCATGAACCCATACATATTCCTCAATCAACATAAAAAAATGCATCACATTGTTATAATATGTTATGTTTCAAATTTGAGATATGTTGAGAGTTACAATGAAAAATGAATATTACTTTGACATTTTGAATGACCACTTATATTTTTAAATTCAAAAAATACATGTTTTTGTATTTACGAGGTGCCTACTTCCGTATTTTAGTCTTTAGTCGTACTAGAATTTTTCTTTACGTATTTTTTCTGTATCAAATCGTATTAGAATTCATATTCATACTCAAATATTGTTACTATGGTTGATAGCATAGGCAATAATCATACTCTCCGACAATGTAATTCTGTTTGTACAGATCGCTAGTGATGATTCCTTGGAATATGTATCCACTATACTTTTAAAATCACTTTAAATCTATTTATCCGACAGCTAGCTAAAGCGTACAGTTATCTGGCCTCGTAAACTTTAACATTTGTTTGATAACGTTTTATTTGTAGTTACAAAGCTTTAGTTTATTGTATTAACTTTTAAAAGGTGGTTATTTGTAGTTACAAAGCTTTACTTTGTTTTATTAACTTTTAAAATGTGGTTGGTACTTGGTCATGTTATTTTGTTTAGTAGTTTTTAATGCTTAGTTAAATCGCATAGGTAATAGGTTAGTCATATTACTTATATTTGTTAGTTCCCTTACTTTATTTTGTAACCTTTATTATTTGTTAGTCAAGTTACTTTGTAAATATTTAATAGGTTAGTCTCATTGAGTCATTACTTTATTTTGTTAATGTTTGTTAGTGACATCACTTTAATGTGTAAAAATTTGATATGTTAGTTACATTAGTTTGCAGTCTTAATACATAGTTAACCTTTTGCGTATCCATGGTACATGCTTGAACACCACTTAAAAGACCAAACAAGCGACTATATATATAAAGATAGGAAACTAAACAAGAGAGTATGAAAAGATAGGAACCCACAGAGACATATCAAACAATCCAAATACAGTCGCTTAACTTTACGAACTCTTAAGTATAAACTTTGGATACCGGGTAAATTAATTATAGAAAATCATAGCAACCAATCAAACTCAAGCAACCTGAGTTGTACATACAGTACTAGTGACTCACAAGCTTATCACGAGCCCTGGGTTGACATTTAAATGAGCTAGTGAACCTTCAACCCCACTCTTCCTTCGGATGCATAAACAATCACATCTACTAGCCGTTCTTTCCCTTATTAACTGGTTCGCCCTCCCTCAAGCAATTTGTTCTCCTCTAGGTTAGCGCCCTCATTTTTGAGTTAGGGTTCGCCCTCGACCACTTAAAAATGTGTCTTATTGTTTTATCATGTCAATAGGATTTAGTTAGGGTTTTGAGTCTTCTCGAAGTAAAAAGATTAATTTTTTAATGAGAAGAGGTTGAACTTCTAAAGCTACAAAAGGAAAGCTCCTCTCTCATTTCATTTGTTGGAGTAGGCAATTTTTTTTATAATAAAATTTTCTTTGGTTTTGGAGGTCATATCTTGGAGCTCATCATTGGTGATGGTATACTTTCTTGTTCATGGTTCTTCCATTGGAGGTGATGTTGTGCTAGCATTGTATTCTACTTCCCTTGAGCTTCTTTAGGGGCAATATTGTCCAAAGGTGTTGAATCTATGGTAATGTAAGTTTTAAACCTTAACAGTGAAGTACAAACTTATATGATTCTTAAGCATTAACAGAAAAACACACAATGGCACACACATTACACAGAGATTTTCACCTGGAAACCCTTAACCGGGAAAAAACCAGCAAAACTTAGAGCCGCATAGCTCCTTTTTCATTATATGTTTATTTTACATGTACAATACAATAAATGGTATTCTGCAGCATCTAAAACCCTAATTCGTTTACCCGAATTAGGTTACAACCCTAATTCCTTTTACCGGAATTAGATAGAGTACAATGGGTCGAAAATCGCGAAAAAGCAAAAAGCAACCCAAAAAAATTTTGCGCTCCGCCGTAGGGATCGTGTTGTACACGCAGCGACCATGTGAAGAGATATAACATACCCAACAGGTAAGGGTTTAGTGCAGATTCAATTGATTTTCTTGCATAAAGGGAGGTTTTTCTTCGTACTAATCCTCATTAAGATTTTGCAAATCTAACCCCTTCTAGTGTAGGGTTTCACTCAAGTAAGAAGTAGAAGAGGATCCCATCCTCCCTTTGTGATTTCGCATGATTGTAGCTTCTAATACATCTATGAAGGGTTGGAAGCCTTGAGCATTTACTCTTTCTAGGTGATCTTTGTAGAACAAGTCCATTGGAAGAATACTTTGTTGACTCCATTAGCCCCCCACCCCCCCCCAAAAAAAAGGTAAGGCACTTGTCTCTCTTTTTCTTTTGCAATCATCCATAAAATTAAAAGCAAAGCTCTTTAATTTCCCTTGTTTTAGTTGGTGGAATCTAACCCTAAAAGAGAAACCCAATAGTATTTTGGATTTCACCCAGATCTATTGGTTAAATTAGAATATCTTGTGTAGATCTTTTAATTTTCCGAATTTTTCCTTCCATAGAAAAATCATTAAACTTCAGAAAAATGTTAACTTTTCCTTGGAATACCTTAGATAAAATTTATTTGGAAAAATTGGTTGTAAATAAAATTCTGAAATTTGTTGTTACAATTTGAATTTACCCTGAATTTCCAGATTTATTTTTCATAGAAAAATCCATAAGGAAATTATAAAAAATTTCCTTGATTGAAAATCATTTGGATTGAGAGATTAGATATTTGTCTCATGGTTAGACATTATTTCTTAATTTTTATGAAGGTATTTATTGAAATTTATGCAATCTAGAATTTCTTAGAAAATAGGAAAATTTCCAGATTTAGTAATTGTGGAAAATTTTCACTATTTTACTTCAAAATTAGACATAATTAATATGGTGCAATTTTCTGCAATTTCCAGCAACTTATAACTCTAATTTGCAGCAGTTAGTTGGGATATTTTAATAAGTGTTATTTTTAGTAATTTTCCTTACTGTTGCAATTTTCGAATTTTACCCAAAGTGTTGAGAATTTAGACTGTGGTGACATTGGGTCTAGCCCCTCTCATATGCTTATCGTCACTAGCACAGGGCATACTTAGTCTGCATTGAAAGGACTTCTAGTTTGAGCGTTAACAACAGGCACAGTTCTGGGTGAGCATCCAGATCCACTGTCAGTGATTGTGTTCATATTCAAATTATGATGGTAAACTTTAGTTTTCCTTGATTCCTAAATTTGTGGAGATCATTGTTATATTTAGCAGGTGACATATGGCAAAAGAGCATGGTGACATTTGACATCTTTGGTGGTTCAGTGCACTTGGTTCCAGTTTGGTGTAGTTAAGTCAAGTTAGTTATTAGTTGGCTTCAGTTCTGTTGAAGTGGGATCATGCACATGTTAATTTTAGCCCAAGAAGGGAGCACTCCAATTAAGGAAGCTTCCATGAAGTTTCTACTGACTACCTATGCTAAAATTGGTGCCTAAAGTGGATGCACCCTAGTGGAACTCATGAGGAGATTGTTTCCACTGACTACCTATGCTAAAATTGGTGCCTAAAGTGGATGCACCCTAGTGGAACTCATGAGGAGATATTTCACTTGCTATATTTGCTGAATTGATCTGTGGAGAACTAAGTCACAGACACAAGGACATGGAAATACAAGTATCCGACAGAAGACACGTCAACCTTGGGAACAAGACACTAAGACACGTTTTATATATATATATATATAACAAATACAAAAATGAAATATTGGCATCAAGATCTATATTTTTTAGAAACTAGAACATTACAAAACACTTGGAATCCCCTCAAATCTCAATTTTACTCTTCAATAACACAATCAAAGACCATGAATGCTCTTTTACTATAGCTAAAAGTGAAAAAACACAACAAAAAAGGCTTTTAGAGTGGGACACATCTGGGGCATTTGTCAGACAGTTGTTTGACACATGTCTTGTTTTAGGACACTTGTCCCAGTGTGTCTGATACATAGGATACAAACACAAGCTCCCAATTGGATGTGTCATGTTTCCTAGGTGCATAATTTATTATAAATGGGATGGGGTGCAATCATAGAGAAGATGATATTCGTACAAAATTTAACTCTTATCTTATCCTCTTATCCATACCAATGTTATCAAAATTGGACTGGTAATCAATCCGATCAAGACCAAAAATGCGAATCAGACTGGAACGAGAAAAAAACAAGAAAAAACCAGACCAAAAAACCGATTGACCAAAAAATACAAAAATAAATTCAAATTTTGAAAAAAAAACATTTATATTCATGTGCGTCCATATGAATCCAAACCATTATACACAAATATGCAAAGTTTCTCATGTATATAGAAGGTAAAGGTGCAAATAACTAAAATAGTATTGAGTGCAATCCATATCTGACCTAAAATACATAAACAAAGAGGCTCTAAATGGCCTCTAGAGTCCAAAAAACTTCATGCTACAACAAATAAATACATATCATCAAAATCATTGCCTATATTGGGATCATATTCATCAATAGCACCCTATGCCCCCCTCCTCTAGGCTCTAGCCCTTGCCTCTACCTCAAATATCGAAGTTGGTCTTCCAAGGACATTAGTCAACACCCTACAATTTTGATGAAACTTCCTAATCCAAGCATTAAGAAAGGTAGAAAAAGATTCTCATGCTTAATAAGTGATTTTGCTCGAGTGAAGGGTACATTTTTATTAAGGTCATGACAAAGGAGTTTAACAATCAGCACCACCAACATCAAGGTACATAGAGGGGTGAATTTGCTTGATTAAATGTTAATCCCATGGACCCATACCCTCATACATGATAAAATCCAGTGGAAACGTCACAATCCTAAAATCCTAAAAATTGTTAAGTTTGTTAAATCCTGAATGGGATCTAAAATTCGATTTTTTGCAATAAGTCCAATGAAGTTGGAACCACTCTCAAACATCCTAAAAAATTAATGGTACTGTTAAAAATTTAAGTAAAAGGATTACTTTAACAATTTAATATTACCAATGATTACTAGGGTCTAGGGTTTACCTTTTTCTTTTTCCTTTTTAAATTTCATGTTCTAGAATCTAAACCATGGCATATGACCTCATAAAAAATCGGTCGATTCAGGCATTTAAGGCTAGTTCCATACAGAACCGGCTGGATCAGTATGAAACCAGCCATTTCCGATCAAGAACATTGAACCAACCCGGAAAACGTCCAAAACCAATCAGACCAGCTGGTTTTGTTAGTTCTGGTCTAGTTCCAATAACATTGATCCATACTTATCTTGAGGAGTATGCTTTGGATGAGGAAGCATGCATTCTATTATGAACCTTATCCTATCTTCTTATCACTAAGGACTAGTGCACATGCTAAAGGAAGCTTCTTATGTTATTTTGAAATTATCTTTTAGGACTACGGTGTACTTGTGAAGGAAGATTGCATGTACTATAATCTCAATGTTGTCTTATCCTTGCTTATCATTAGTGGAGGTGTGCTTTAGTTAAAGTTGGAGTGGACTTAAAGGTGATGTGCTTCACTTGAGGAGGAGTTTGAGAATGTATGGGGGTTATTCTTGCCAAGATAGGTTGCACATCTTGGAGTGAGAACTAGCAATTGCACTTGTGAAACACTTGCTTTTAGTCTATCAACCAAAGTTGTCACACCCAAACTCGACAAAGACTCAGCTAGCCTAGGACTCAGCAAAACTCAGTGAAGACTCAGCACAGACTCGACAAATACATAAAAACCTCAAAATATAGTATAGGCAAGGCTGGCAAGTCTTAAACGAGTCTTGGCAAGTTTAGCCGAGTCTTGGCAAGTCTTGGTGAGTGGCAAGTTTAAGGCCAAGTATGAGGTGAGTACTTGGCCAAACTAAGACTCAGCAAGACTTGTGAGTCTTGGCCGAGTCAAACTCCACTGCTATCAACATGCACCTAGCCTTGGAGGCTATTTTGAAATTTTGAGCAAGATATAGCATTCAATCTTGGAGTTAACTCAGTCTCTTTTCTCTCTATTTATGGAAGCATAAGGGCACTCTTCTAAGCCAATCATAGCTATCTTTCTTCATTCCAATGTGACTATCTATTGAACACTCCCATTATCATCTATAAGAGATGGAAAGTATATGTGAGATTGATTAGTGTTTTTCTTGATTCTTCTTCCTCTTCCATTATTTCTTTCAGGCAGAGAATGAGTGCATCCTTGGTGAGAGATTGGAGGTCGCTTCTGTAGAGAAGCTTTAATTGTATCGCGATCCTGGAGGCAGTTGTTGGAAAGGATCTAATCCCCTTTAACTTCTTTATGTAGCTGTTATCACATCCATAGTAGTCGAGCTACCATGATTGCAAAACAGTTCAGTATATATTTTTGAGCTTTTCCTTTACACAGTTTTAGTGAGATCAACTAAGATGAGCAGTATTACTTATGATCACTCACACATCAGAGCAGCCCCAGATCAGACATGCAGTAGAGCTTATGCCACGATTGAGCCTCTTGACCTCAGATTTGATGACCGAGGTGACCTTTTATTCCATACAAAGTAATGCAGTGCCCAGAGTATTAGCAGCAGTGTTTCAGTGGTTACAGGTGATCCAGATAGCAGATACAGGTATATGGCCCAACAAGTATATGATGTGCATTGGTGTCATTATCTTGCTCTTTTGGTCATTTTGATAGCTTGACTTGGTATATAGTAATCATGATCTGGCAATATATCTATATAAAATGAATATTGTTGTTGATGATTATCTAAATGGTTGTATTACTTAAACTTACAAGCTCTTGTTTTATACTCATTGGTTTTACCCTCTTAGGAGTGTGGACATGATCATTCCCACCTTTTATGGCTTGCTAGCTTAGGCATCACTTTCACTTTCCCCATCCATTCGTTGTCTTTCCCACTTTTGGTTTTACCTTGACTTACACCTCAGCCTGTGATATGGAGGACTTCCCCACTTTTGCCTCTATGTTGGATAGCATCCCTGTTAGCTTGTGTCTCGGCTCTGAGTTGGCAATAGAACTTACCCTTTGGTGAGTTGGATTTGATACCTTGATCACTCTAGTCGGTTGCCCCGATGTTTGGTCTTGATTGTAGAGAGTCCCCCTAGTTGTCTAAGTTGTGTTGGCTAAAACCTGAAGCAAATTATACTACCATCATTTATGGAAACTTAAATGAATAAACACCATGGATGAAAGCTTAAGTAGTTGTGTTGCTAAACACATGCAAGATCCCCAAAAGGGTTGTGAAATTGAATGAATTGGAAACTAAAAGCACCCTAGATGAAAGCTTTAGTAGTTGTGCTTCTAAGCACATGCAAAATCCCCAAAAGGGTTGTCAAATGAAATTATTTGGAAACTAAAAGAACCTTGGATGAAAGCTTTAGTAGTTGTGCTTCTAAGCACATGCAAAATCCCCAAAAGGGTTGTCAAATGAAATCATTTGGAAACTAAAAGCACATTGGATGAAAGATTTAGTAGTTGTGCTTCTAAGCACATGCAAAATCCCCAAAAGGGTTATATAGGCCTAATGAAAGCAGTGGTTAAATATATGCTAAATCCAAAGACTGTTGGCCAAGGAAATGAAATGAAATGATGTGATTTGTAGACATTTGCCAAGGTTGAATAAGCACTCCTCTAAACAACTTATTCCATTTGTGAGACACTGCCATTCCCTGTGTATTTATTATCCGACACATGCTTAAGTGTGTATTCCCTTTCCCTTATCCAAAGTATCACAATGTTGAGTCAGTTGAGTCATCCCCTTGTCCTAGCCTTGTATTTTTCACCTTCACCCTTTGCTAGCAAATTGATCATGTCTACAGAATGAGTATATCCTTGAGGTTCTTTTGTAAAGTAAATAATTATTTGAACTTATGCTTTATGCTATTATTAATTAACTGTCAGTGAAATGATGCTTAATACTTTAAGTCTTGTTATGAAAATGATTAAAAGAGCATGTCTTAACCATTTGCACTTGCAGCTGTATGCTTTTTCAGCCCGAGTCATATTTTGATCAGTCTTGACCTGGTCAACCTTGGGATCCGTGATGAGTTGGACCAGTGATGATGTATGATGATGATTCATGGTCCTTTGATACCCCTTTCATGGCTCCACATAGTGGACACAAGTTTCAGATGATGATTGATGCACTTTTTTTTAGTTATTATTATTTCCAGACCATTATATTATTATTGTTCGGGTATGGCTGAGGCTACAAATGAGCTTACAGGTTGCCACAGTGTGTATGGGTACTCATCTCTAGTGAATTTGGACCTTTTGAGTCTATTGAGACACTCAGTTATCAGTTTTAGGCACTCTCAGAGATGATATTGGCATATTTCCACTTTTAGTCAGTTTTGCCATGCAGAAATGGCCTATCCAGCAGTTGTCTTGAGCATGCTTGTTTTCCTATGGCGCTACAGAGGAGAGGGGGTCCATCCACTTGTTATTTCCATATTACCCCCTCTCCAGACATGATGGTGCAGTCAGATTTTGTGCTCGGGCATTCGACAATGGATTTCAGGCATTTTGATGGTTTTTCAAGTGGAATAAAAAGGTCATTAAGGAAATCGATTTGGGCTATTAAGGCAAGGTTTTGGCATGAGGTCTGTTCAGAGGTCACCTATGATGTATCCCACTCCTTCCAGATCAGCTTGCAGCATTCAGTGGGGTCCACACAGTCTTCGGGTTGTCATTTGATGAATTCTTCTCTCGGTTGAGGGGGGCAGGATTTGATCATTTATTCACTTGGACATGTTATTGAGTCATATGTTATATTATTGCGCCATGGGATGATGCTAGTGAAGGATAATAAAGCCTCCTAGCCCCACCATGTGCTCCTAGTCACTTGTCTGTGTCATCTTATGTGGCACACTTATGTTTTAGTCACTTTTATGTGGTGCGCACACCCAAGGTTTCTTTCAGTGAGTGCGCCCCCCCCTCATGTGAGTGGATCCATGTTATATTGTATCGGCTCATCTTAGTTGTTAATTGTATTGTTTTTATCTTTTGATCTCAACCACTCATTCATAAAGTGGTTAGGGTTTTGGCCTCTCTCCTCCTCTTTAAGGAAGAGGCCCCCCTATTGTAAAGGCATCTAGAGATTTTTGGCTCTTGGTTATTGGAATACAAGAAATATCTTTTGAGTACATGCTTGGATCTTGAGATGGATGTTTAGGCTATGGTGATTGTAAATGCTTTTCCATTGCACTGAGGAATTTTGGTAGCTATTTTGTATTTTTGTTCCACTATATCGATTTGCAGGGCAAGAGGACGATTTGGAGGAGTGCGCATTGGTGGGGAGGCCTACCCTGCAAGCTTATGTCAAATGTTGGTTCAAACAAGGAGTGATTTTGTCTTTGTACCAATTATTCTCTATCATTTGCTTCTTATTTGCATCTACCCTCATTATTGTTTGTTAATTGAGCTTTGTCTCCTTGGTTTTGCAGGAAGAGAGGGACGCACTAGTGGACTTGGGCAAATCGTGTGAGCAAGAGAAACTACCAAGTCTTTCATTTGATCTTTTTGGAAGTAATCCTCGTCATAATTGGCATCCATTCTCATTATCCAGGTACGTATTTTATTCTTTTAACTTACCCATTTGTTCTCTAGATCTCAAACCCTCTTTTTTTAATTTTTTATATCCAGTGAGATCTAGCAATTGCTTGGACTTAATAATTAAAACCCACCTAGATAATAATAAACAAATCTTGGATCTAAATTTTGGTGGGCATCCGACTCCATTTACCCCCTCATCTAAGGAACTGAGCCTCTCCAAGGGAGGTCGCACTTGTTGGGTAGGTGGGCTTTTGCTAGATCCACAACGTGGGTATTGCTTGTTCCTTCTCAATTCCATAGATCCATTGAGTAGCAAAACCCCTAGTGCCATTTCACTTTGATCTTCACCTTGTGGGCCCCACTTTGACCATTTTCCATATTTTAAGGGTGGGCCCCACTTGGACCATTTTCCATATTTTAAGGGTGGGCCCCACTTGGGTCTTTCTACTTGGCATTAGATCTATCTAGATCTACTAATCTTAACCCCTAAGTGGCCTAATCTTTCTTTGGTTGAACATTTGTCCATCTCATAAGCCTCTTCAACCAAACCCTAACTCCTTGAGTCCACTTATCAATCCTAGATCTAGATCTATCTACTCTTGATCTCTTCCTATTTCATCTTTCGCATTTCCCTAAGAGGTCTTGAGTAGGTTTGCTAGCCTTCATAGGTTAGCTAGGGTCTCCCCCTTGGTCTTGCTTAGGCTAGATCTAAAGCAAAGAGTGCCTCGGTTAGCATGATAACCAATTGCATTGGGAACCGTGGCATCTCTTGGGTCACCTCTTTAGTTGTCCAACGCCTCTACCATCCTAGATAGGATCACCTTTTGAGACGACTACAAGTTGTGTGATAACAGTAGCTTGGAGCACTGGAAACTCTATTTGCAGCTCTGGTTATAAAGGTGAAAATAGTTTTGGAAGCCAACTTACTATTCTGGATATGTTAGCTTACATATTCTAGGTTACTTGGAATAGTAGAATTTAGATTGAACATCTATTTGTACAATTTTCTTGTTTTCTAACTACATAACCCTTGGGATTCAAGCATCAGTTCATTTAAAAGATAGAATCATTTATTTTACATTTTACAGCAGTAATACTTGCAGATCTGTAGATTATTCTTGCAGATTTAAAGGTACAAATCACAGATTTTCATGGAAAACGAAGTTTAAATGTTATTTTGTGTGTCAATATATACATCTTATTCTTGTTGTCTGCTTATTTAATATGCAGAAATATAATTTTGAATGAGCTGTTTTTGCAGATCTGAGATTGTCTTTGCAGATTAATGTGTATTAATTCATCTCAAATCATTCAGAAAGTCCCTCCTGTGGCTAGCATGCACTTGCCTAAAGCGTAGAGGAATTGGATTGTGGTGAAAGTGATCCGATTCCTAGTTACCTTGTTACCATACAGTTCCAAGTGCTAACATGCCTGATTTAAAACATGGACATCTGAATCTTTGACGTGGAAATATAATGAGAACAGTAACTTCAATTTAATTACTGTAGGCACCTGTGGATGGTAAACTGCAGGTGAACTGTGAAATACACTATTACAGCTAATCAGCAAAAGGAATCAGATTGCATTTTCCATTCCCTATATTAATCATAACAGCTAAAATGATAAACTCACAATGAAGACCAGCGTGTTTTATCTGCAAAATAGCTAGTGTCGAAAAACGTATTTGATAGTACCAACGATTTTACTCGTCTTGGACGATATTGTGCAAATAGCTGTGCTAGAAATCCTCCAAGTTCTGTCCCATAAATATGGACCTGTGAAGAATCATTACATGATTAAAATTGCTCCAAAACAACAATATCATCTGAAACAAACACTAACAATAACCATCTATAAGAAAAACCACTTTAAAGTTATGTCAATCGTATTCAAAGAAACAGTTAAAAAAATCTTCTCTAGTATTGATGCTGCAATTATTTTCATCTGGATTTGCAGCATGCCCTTTGCTAGAGATGAAAATTTACAAATATGAGATAGTTTTGAAAAAAGATTTAACTACCAACCATATTAAAGCTTCTAAAGATTCTGAATGTTAACAATTTTGATTCCAAACATCAATGAATCAAATCAAATTCTAAATGAAAATACATATCAAAACTACCCTTTGATTGATATTTCCAATAGAGACTCTTTCAACTGGATTTACTTTGCATGCTTGCAGTCAAAATAGAAACAAGCTAGATCTCCTTTGTGGCTCAATTCGATTAGAAAACATGTGTTGGGTGTGCAGAATTTACTGCAAAATGACAAATTTCCAGAAGAAAAGGCCATGGAGAATTTTCGGGAAAAATAATGTTATAGAAGTTTACTCATCATATATGTGCCAAAACTATTCCATGACGGTGGTGTGTTTATCCGACTTGAACTTTCTCCATATAACAATGCCCATTTTCTTCTAAAGGGAGAGAATCAGATTTCTCAGATAGAGAGTTTTTCCAACATTTTTCGTCCAAGAACAATAGATATTTGCCTGATAGAAGGACATGCTTTATCCAAAACTACTGAGAGTCACATTACTTTCTCCTCACATTACTTTCTCCATACATCGATGCCCATTTTCTTCTAAAGGAGAAAGAGTCAGATTTCTCAGATAGGGATATTTTCCAACATTTTTCATTGGAGAACGATACATATTTGCCTGAAAGAAGGTGCTGCTTTATCCAAAAACTACTGACAGCCACATTATTTTTTCCTTTTCTGAAAACATCCATCACATATTACATTGATAATCAACTGATTTGCATCATGTGATACATCACAAGGCTAAGAACTATCATAGAGGTTTCCTTGTTGAACATAAGCAAGAACAGCCAACTGGCAACATCTCAACCTTAGCTCCAAATTAGAACAGGGTCAATATCTAGCCTTGAATACATATGGTCTAAGTTGCTAATTCAACTTTGGAAACAAATATTTCCCCAATTGAACTTAAGAGTAAATCTCATTGAAGGTCTGCCCTTTGAGGTGAGTGGTACCTCAGATCTCCATGTAATTAAGTCTAGTCATCCAATTATTCCTAGGAACTACTCCCTTCCACCAAAATTGGCAACAGACAGCACAGCATACTCTGAAATGATCCTGCAAGAAACAAACTATGTTCCTGTTATCACATCCATAGTAGCTGGGCTACCATGATTGCAGAGCAGATATCTGCATATTTTTGAGCTTTTCCTTTACACGTCTTCAGTGAGATCAGCTCTGATGAGCAGTGTTATTTGTTATCACTCACACATCAAAGCAGCCTTATATCAGATATGTAGTAGACCTTATTCCAAGGCTGAGCCTTAAGACCTCAGATTTGATGACCGAGATGACCTTTTATTCCATACAGGTACAGTGCAGTGTTCAGAGTTTCAGCAGCATTGTTCTCAGTGGTTATAGTTGGTCCAGATTACAGATACAGGTATATGACCCAGTAGGTATATATGATATGCATTGGTATTATCTTGTTGTTTTAGTCATTTTGATAGCTTGACTTGGCATATAGTGATTATGATCTGGCAGTATATATGTTAAAATGAAATTGGTTACTATGGATTAAATGAATGATTGTATTACTGATATTTAGAAACTCTTGTTTTATACTCGTTGGTTTTTACCTTCTTAGAAATGTGGTCATGATCATTCTCGTCTTCTTGACTTGCTAGCTTAGGCATCACTTTCACTTTCTCCATCCATCCATTGTCTTTCCCCATTATTGGTCTTTACCCTGACTTACACCTTGACTTGTGATATGGAGGACCGCCCCACTTTTGCCTTTGTGTTGGATAGCATCCATGTTAAATTTGTGTCTCGGCTCTGAGTTGGCAACAATACTTACCTTTGGTGAGTTGGATTTTATACCTTGATCTCTCTAGTCAGTTGCCCCAATGTTTGATCTTGATTGTGGAAGTCCCCATAGTTGCTTGAGTTGTGTTGGCTAAAACCTGAAGCAAATTGTACTACCTTTGGAAACTATTGATATATATATATATATATATATCTTTTGTAAAACCCAATGAAAAGGGTTGTGAAATGAAATGCAATGAAATGTAAATGCACCCCGGATGAAAGCTGCAATTAGTTGTGCTTCTAAGAACATGCAAAATCCCAGAGGGGTCCTAAAGGCCTAAAAAAGCAATGGATAAATGTATGCTAAATCTAAAGATTGTTGGTCAAGGAAATGATATGAAATGAAAAGAAAAGTCCAAATAAAGCAGTGGTTAAGTATATGCCAAATCTAAAGACTGTTGACCTTAAATGAAATTTTCCTCATTGAGCCTGCAGGTTATGATGTGAGATGGAGCAAGAGACAGCTAATTCTAAGTGTCCCCTAGAACTTCAAGTTACGGTTAGACGAGCACCTAGGTCACGGCGGTTCTAGTAGCAAACATTTTTCCAAGGTTGAATAAGCACTTCTCTAAACAACTTACCCACTTGTGAGACACCGCCATTCCTTGTGTATTATTTGTCCAACACATGCTTAAGTGTGTAATACCATTTCCCTTATCCAAAGTATCACAGTGTCAAGTTAGTCAAGTCATCCCCCTTGGCCTAGCATTTTATCCTTAGCCTTCACCCTCTACTAGCAAATTGATCATGTTTACAAATGAGTATATTCTTGAGGTTCTCTTTGAAAGTAAATTATTAATTAACCTACTATTATCTATTAACTGCCAGTGAAATGATGCTTAATGTTTTAAAGTCTTGCTATGAAAATGATTTAAAGAGCATGTCTTAACCATTTGCACTTGCAGCAGTAGGCTTCTTTAGCTTGGGTCATATTTTGATCAGTTTGACCAGTCAAACCTAGTTTGACCAAGGTCAACCTTGGGATCCATGATGAGGTGGACCATTTATATTATATGATGTTGATCTATGGTCCCTTATAAACCTTTTGATGACTCCATATGTTGGACACAGGTCTCAGATGATGATTGATGCAGTTTTAACTTTTTATTGATTATTATTATTTCAAGATCATCATATTTTTATTTGGTCGGGTATGGTGGATGCTACAGATGAACTTACAGGTCACCATGAGGTGTATGAGTACTCATCCTTAGTAGATTTGGGCCTTATGGATCCACTGGGACACTCTGTTTACAGTTTCAGGCACTTTCAGGGATGATATGAGCATTTTCCCACCAGTTGACCAGTTTGGCCATGCTGAGTTGGCCTATCCAACAGATGATTGGAGGCAAGTCATTGCCTAGGGCGCTACAAAGGAAGGGGGTGGTCCAGCCACTTGTTATTACCATATTACCCCCCTTCTGGACATGATGGTACAGTCATATTTTGTGCGTAGGCACCAGGCAATTGTTTTCAGGTAGTTTGATGGATTTTCAGGTGGGATAAAAATGGAATAAAAAGGTTATTTAGGAAATCGATTTGGGCAATTGAAGCAAGGTTTTGGCATGAGGTCTTCTCTGAGGTCATCTATGGTGTATCCCACTCCTTTCAAATCAGTTTGCAGCATTCAGTGGGGTCCACACAGTCACCAGGTTGTGTTTTGATGCTTCTTTCTCTCAGTTGAGGGGGCCAGGATTTGATCATTTGTTCACTTGGACATGTCATAGTGTCATATGTTATATTATTTTTCCATGGGGTGATGCTAGAGAAGGAAAGTAATGCCTCCTAGCCCCACCATGTGCTCCTAGTCACTTATTCTTGTCATCTTTTACGGCACATTTGTATTATTGTCACTTTTTTTGTGGTGCGCACCCCCCTAGGGCATCTTTTAGCTAGTGCACACCCCCCCCATGTGAGTGATCCATGTTATATTGTACCGGCTCATCTTAGTCGTTGATTGTATTATGTTTAACTTTTGATCTCAACCACTCATTGATAAAGTGGTTGGGGTTTTAGTCTCTCTCCTCCTATTTAAGGAAGAGGCCCCCCTATTGTAAAGGCATCTAGAGATTTTTGGCTCTTGGCTACCGGAATAAAGAAATATCTTTTGAGCACATGCTTGGATCTTGAAATGGGTGTTTGGCTATGATGATTGTAAATGCTTCTCCATTGCACTGAAGAGAGTTTGTAGCTATCTTGTATTGTTTTCCATTAACTTGATTTACAGGTGAAGAGGTCGATTTGGAGAGGTGCGCATTGGTGGGGAGGCTTGCACTGCAAATCTTCTATCAAATTTTGGTTAAAACAGGGAGTGATTTTGTCTTTGTACCAATCATTTTCTATCTTTTGTCTCTTACTCATATCTACCCTACTTTTTGGTATGCTAATTGAGATTGTCTCCTTGGTTTTACAGGAAGAGAGGGACGCACTTGTGGACTAGGGAAAAACACACAAGCAAGAGAGCTACATCTTCTTCCATTTGATCTGTGTGGGAAGTAATCCTTGTCATAATCGGCATCCATCTTCATTTTCTAGGTACGCTTGAGAGGTACGTATTTTCTTCCTCTAATCTACCCATTTATTCTCTAGATCTAAAAACCCTCAAAGTCAAAACCCTTGTATTTTTTTTATTTTTCATATCTAAGGAGATCTAGCAAACATTTGGGCTTAATAATTAAAAACCACCTTAATAATCATCTTAACATTCCCGATCTAAAGTTTGGTGGACATCCGACTCCATTTGCCCCCCGATCTAAGACACTGGGCCAAGGGAGGTCGCACTTGTTGGGTAGGTGGCCATTTGCTAGATCCCATTTGTGGGTATTGCTCTTTTCTTCTCAAATCCATAGATCCAGATCATAGCAAACACCCTAGTGCCAATTCATCTTAATTTTTACCTTGTGGGCCCCATTTGGACCATTTTCCATATTTTAAGGGTGGGCCCCACTTGGGTACTTTTACTTGGCATTAGATCTATCTAGATCTACCTTTCATAACCTATAAGTGGCCTTATCTTTTGTTGGTTGAACAATTTGTCATCTCATAAGCCCCTTCAACCAAGCTCTAACTCCTTGGGTCCACTTATCCATTCTAGATCTAGATCTATCCCTCTTGATCTCTTCACGTTTTGTCTCTCACATTTCCCTAAGAGGTCTCGAGTGGGTTCGCTAGCCCTCATAAGTTAGCTAGGGTCTCCCCCTTGGTCTTGCTTAGGCTTGATCTAAAGTGAAGAGTGTCTCGGTTATCGTTACACCAACTTGCATTGGGAACTGTGGCATCTCTTGGGTCACCTCTTTAGTTGTCAAACGCCTCTACCATCCTGGATAGGATAACCTTTAGGGACAACTACAAGTTGTGTGATAACAGTTCCACTACTAGAATGCATGCTATATTGCCTCCTCGTTTTGGCAAACAATATAAAGCCAAACTAATGAAGTACATGTGTCATGTACATACCACTGCTTTATCACAAAGCTAGTACAATCTTCAAGCTCTCCAAAAACCCTAGCTAGGGAAAATAATGAAAACCATAGCCACCACCAAATATCCCCAACAAGCAAGCATCAACACCAGCACGTCCTCCCTGGCTTCAACAAGAAGCTTGTGTCACACAAGCTCTCCACACTAGCATGGTTGTCTTCCTTAGTGTTTGCAAACCCTAGCAATGTTGCATCACACAAGTACATGGCAAGACAACTCTACTACTAGCCTCCAAATCTACATGTCCATCATAGGGTCTGAACCCTTAAACCCTAGGTCTTCCACTCTTGCATCATCACAATCACCAAGTCATCCATGGATCATCAAAAATACAAAAACTCCATGACCTTTCCCTAGCCTTACATCCCAAAAGAACAAGGCTCCAAAATCATGCAAGGTGTTAGTTTCACTCTCCATGTCTTCTACTAGGGTAGAAACCCTAGTGCTACAACAGGAGCCATAAGAATTATCATCATCATCAATGGCATATTCTTCCCTAGGGCCTAGGGTTTACTTGTATAGCACAAACCCTAGCCATCACATGAAAAAAACCCTAGCATCACACGAGCAATATCTCAAGAACATTCAAGACATCTCTCTCTCCCTGTATCGTCTCCTAGGGTTTCCTCATGAACCCTAGTGTCAAGCTCCTAGGGTTTCCTAATAAACCCTACGTCTCCAAGACAAGTATAGACAAAAGTGCAATGATCAATGAATCAACACAAGAGCTTTCTCCTCCCTTATATATACAAGCAAATGAGGGAGGACAACATAAAATAAGGACACGTGTCCATACATCATCATCAATGTCATGTTCTTCTCTAGGGTTCACTTGTATAGAACAAACCCTAGTCATCACATGAAAAAGCCCTAGCATCACACAAGAGCAATATCTCAAGAACATCCAAGACATTTGTCTCTCCCTATATCTTCTCCTAGGGTTTCCTCATGAACCTTAGTGTCAAGCTCCTAGGGTTTCCTAATAAACCATGTCTCCAAGACAAGTACAGACAAAAGTGCAATGATAAATGAATCAATACAAGAGCTCTCTTCTCCTTATATATACAAGTAGATGAGGGAGGCTAACATAAAATAAGGACACATGTCCATACAAGTAGCCAACAACGAAACCCCACATGGAGCACTCTACAATACAAGGATGTACATGTGTCAAACCAAGTTTTATCCAACCCCCAAAGTGAAATGCCCTCAAAGTCATGATCTCAGGCTCAATGCCCCTCCTCCAAGATGGTGCCCTCTCCAACAAAATGTTAATCCACCGCTCCCTCATCCACGATGGTCCGCTATCCAAGTGTCCTCACACAAGGCACTCCTCTAATTGTCTACCACATGACCTCACATGTGCCCATTGCTACTCTCATCTATACCAATGTAACCATAAAGCTCCAATTCTCAAGTCCCATCCTCAACATATGTGTCCAGGTCCATCACCAACCTCCATCAAGTATGCTCCTCAACCCAAGCATCCTCAACTCAAGTGTCCAACCTCCAAGGTCTATATCACATGGAACCAAGATCCAAGGGCTAAGTACCCTCCTCCCAAGTGCCAAATGCTCCTTCTTCTAGGTAGACACCTTCACCAATCTAGCAACCAACTCCCCCATTGTGTGCACCCGATAGGTTAGTCAACATGTCGACCAAAAAGTAACAACCTCTTAAGCGAGGGTTTCTTTCCATCATAACCAATCTGTTCTGAATGTGATTCAGTTGAAAAGCATGATTGGCCATTTGTTGATTTTGATTGGTTACCAAGGTTTTTATCATTTTAGACATTTCTTTCATGGGATCCTTGGATGACTCTTTATCTTTTGACTCTACAGCTTTCCCTTTTGAATCTTGATGCTTTTGATATGATGAACTGCCTCTTGTGAATCTTGGTATGTTAGACTTGCCAAATGTTTTCATATTTTTTTTTATCTTAATGGCCTTGTCTTGAGCAATTTTAAGAGTAGCAGGTTCTTTGTCTCTTAACTGATACCTCATATCACCAGTGAATGCTTCAATGTAATAGATGAGGATTGAGGCATCAGAGGGCTTAATGTCTGTATGAATATTTGAAATTAAGTCCCTAAACTTCTTGTCGAATTCTTCCATTGTTTCATTCTCGTTCTTTTTTATGGTATGGAGAGATGCTAACTAATGTCTCGGTTCTTTCTTCTCTCCCCATTTTTCTTTAAAGCCAATTAGAAATTCATCAAGAGTCTTATATGAATTGTCACTTAAGTCCAAATACCAATCTGCCACATCATCTTCAAAAGATATAGAGCAAATAACTCCATCTTAACATCATCATGATTATGGGCAGGTGCATTACACCAACTAACCAATAGTCTTGAAAACTTATGTAAATGAGACTTAGCCGTGACAGGATTGTTCCCTTGAAAAGTTGGCAACTTCTTGATAGCATCATTTGGTATAACATGTGGTTGACCTGCTATCTGATAAAAGTCAAGGGGCTTAAAAAAGTCTGTCATTTCTACAGATGGATTACTATCAAATAAGTTATGGATATCTAAGAGAGACTAGGACCCTAAATCTTCAAGGATCCTATGAGAAGTTTGTTTATTCAATCTCCTTCGATAAGCCCTTTCAGGCTCAGGAATGAAATCGACTAGAACTTCAAAATTTCTTCATGTAAAATACCTTGGAGGGTTTACTAACAGTGGAGTCGCCAGATGGATCGAGTAAAATTTATTTTATTAGACTTCATCAATCAATTTTTATCTTTCTTAAACAAAAAAGAAAAGTTAAGTTGTACTCCGAGAATATAAAGATTTATCCCCGACAACGGCACCAAAAAATGTTGTCGCCTTTCACACACCTGGGGGTTGTTGAAAAGTTACCAAGAAAGTGTTGTTCACCTTGTGTTGCCTTGGGGTGGACAAGAACAATTTAAAAAGGTGACCCCTAGTCATTTAATTAATAAAGTGAGAAGTACTTTATTTTTATAAAGCCACTTTATTAAAAGTTAAGTCATGGTTTTTATCCTAAGTTCATTTAAGTGATAAATTCAAGTGAGTGATAAATTAAAAGCTCTCACGTAATTAAATGATATGGGTGCACTAAATGTCATTTAATATTTATTTATTGAGCATTTAATGAGAGCCATTGATCTAATCTAATCTTGGCCATTGGATGAAGAGGGGGAAGTTACCATGAACAAAAAGGGCTTGGGGAAGGCAAACCTAATTCATTATTCACATCCAAGAGAAGAGTTTTGGAGAGGAAGAGCAAGAGAAGGAGAGGAGGTTGAATTTCAAGAGGAAGAGAGTAAACCCTTGCACAGAAAGCGAGAAGATTGTTGGGCACGTTTTCCAACAAGAAAGGGCACGTTTTCCAACGAGAAAGGGCACACTTCCCAAGACAAATCCGTACAACATATGCACAGAAATCGAGGTTTGTACAACATTTATTGAAGGTCGTACAGCACAGTCCGTACAGCATTTATTCAGGTCGTACAGCACGAATTTCGAGGCAAGAATTCACTAGTCTATACAACATTTATTGCAGCCATACAGCCAAATTTCGAGGCATAAATCTAACAACCCATACAACAGAGATTTGGCACGATTTTCGAGGCAGGTTTTGGCACGAATTTCAAGGAGGTCGTACTGCATTTAATGTTGTCCGTACAGTCTTAATTTATGGGCACAATTACCGAGGAGGTTGAGATAAGTACTATTGTTGTGTATTTGATCATTTGTCTGAGGAAATAAAAATCTCTCTCATACAGGTTTTCCCTTAGGGGTTTTATCCTAGACCAACTTGGTCAAAAATTCTATGTCAAAAATTTTATGTGATTGGCTAATTTAAATTTTCTGAGTTTGAAAGTTTAGGCTGAAAGTGAAAATTTCTGAGTTATTAATTTTGAAAAAGAATTTCATGTGTTTCAAGTCAAGTCATTTTTATGAGAAAAATGTGCATGTTGGGGTTTGGACATTAAACTATATGCAGAGAAACTTGAAACCGAGTTGGGGTTCTAAAACTTTCATGGTATCAGAGCGGTGGTAAAGATCAGAAATTTAAACACTCGGAAATATTTCAGATTTGAGAAATCAGAGGGTTTGTGAAAAACAGGTTCTTGAACAGTTTCTTTGAGAAGAACAGGTACAGGTTGTAGTCATGGTGACTTGACTTAGAGTAGAGGACAGATTGGATGGGGCTGCAAATTTTAGCCCATGGAAGGCTAGGATTATGTTAATACTTGAGGAGAATGAACTATGGGAAATAGTTAATAGTATAACAACAAATCCTGTCACTGTTCCTATCGATGCTACAGATAGGGCAGCCTTTATGAAGAAAGATGTGAAGGCAAGAAGGATCATTCTTGATGTCGTGAAGGATCATGTGATCCCACACATTTCAGCAAAGGCTCATGCCTTTCAAATGTGGACAGCTTTGACTAGTCTTCACCAAAGTTCAAATGAAAACAGGAAGATGTTGTTGAGGGAAAAGTTGAAGGATGTGCACATGGGTAAAGGTGAAGGCATAGCTTCCTACCTTACCAGGATTACACAGGTGAGGGATGAACTTGCAGCTGTTGGGGAGGTTATACAGGGCAGTGAGTTGGTGTGGATAGCCTTAAATGGCGTGACACGGCCATGGGGTGTGTTTGTGCAGACAGTGGTTGCTAGTGAGAACATGCCTTCTTGGGATCGTCTTTGGGATGACTTCATACAGGAGGAGACTTGGAGAGGATATATACAGGGCAATTCGTCACATAACAAGGAAGATGAGGACAATGTGGCGTTAGCAGCTAAAGGTAAGAAGAAGAAGTTCAAGAAGGGTCTTAAGGGTGGGGCCAAACAGCACACTAGTGAGCAAAAGAAAGACTTGAGCAAAGTTAAATGCTTTGCTTGCCAAAAGTTTGGACACTATGTTGGATAGTGTCCGAACAAGAAGAAGAAAGGACAACAGACAGCAGCAGCAGCAGATGTTGATGATTTTGCTTCACATTTTGAGGGAGAGATTTCTCTCTATGCTGGGTGTACAAAGAGGACATCTATCACCAGCAATGATATGGAGGATCAGGTTCATTGTTCCTTATTGGTTGGCCATTCTTTGAGTGCTTCCACCACTACTTCTACTTGGTACATTGATAGTGGGGCTTCGAGCCATATGACAGGTCTTCGAGATGTGTTCACCGAGATGACTGAGACAGGCTTGAGTCTTGAGGTAGTGTTGGGTGACGACACGATTGTGAGAGCAGTTCGGTGAGGAACTATTACCTTTCAGAGGGAGTCGATGTAGTCCATGACATTGAGGGATGTCTTGTATGTCCTCAGGCTGAAGAAGAACCTTGTTTCAATTTCCACTATTGAGGACAAGGGTTTTGGAGTATGTGCCCTAAATGGGAAAGTGCATATTTTTCCCAGAGCAGCAGAACCATCTACTTCATGTGCCATTGGAGATAGATGTGGGAAACTGTACAAGCTTCTCTTCCAACCTCATCATGCATTGGTCCATACTAGCAGTAGCACTGAGATGTGTGAGTTGTGGCACAGGAGGATGGGCCACCTTCATCATTCAGCTTTGAGATTGCTAAGGGAGATGTCTACAGGTTTACCGCAGTTCAGCACATAGCAGGGTGGTGTGTGCAGAGGGTGTGCTTTGGGAAAGTACACCAAGACTTCTTTTCTGAGCAGTGACACGAGATCAGGTGGAGTATTAGACTTGATTCATTCCAACTTATGTGGACCTATGTCTTCTGCTTTGTTGACAGGATTTGAGCATTATATCAATTTCAATGATGACCACTCCAGGAAGACCTGGATCTACTTTCTAAGAAGTAAACAATCTCAGGAAGTCTTGAAGAGGTTCTAAGAGTTCAAAGCTCTTGTGGAGAACCAAACAGGGAGGAAGATCCGGGCACTTAGGTCAGACAATGGGGGTGAGTATACCTCCAAGGAGTTTGATGAGTTTTGTAGTCAGGAGGGCATCAGGAGGCAATTGACAGTTCCATATACTCCACAACAGAATGGAGTTGCCGAAAGGAAGAACAGAGCTATAGTGAGAGGAGCTAGAGCCATGCTGCATGATCAGAGTCTTCCTTTCTTTCTATGGGCAGAGGCTTGTAGTATTGTTGTTTATGTGCAGAACAGGAGTCCACACCATGCATTGGGGTGTAAAACTGCTGAGGAGATGTTCACTAGGAAGAGACCTGAGATAGGTCACTTCCGTATATTTGGATGCCTTACATATTCTCATGTCCCTTCTGAGAAGAGGACAAAGTTAGATCCCACTGCAAAGAAAGGCATCTTTGTTGGTTATGATGAGACTTCGAAGCCTTTTCGCTTATACCTTCCTGTACAGAGGAAAGTTGTCGTGAGGAGGGAGGTGAGATTTGAGGAGGAGAAAGCCTTCAGGAAGTCTTATGATTTAGAGATGGTGGAGCAACAAGTTGTGACTCCACAAGTGACCTCACAAAGTTCAACAAGTTAGGGTACAGGGTCACAGGTTTCTAGAGTGACTGGGTCACAGGTTACAGGTTCATCAGTTTTAGGTACTCAATCTACAGGGACTTCTAGTACAGGAACAGGTTCACGAGTCACAAGTTCACAGGTTTCACCTTCATGTGATTCGGGTGGTACAAGCTCAGGATCACTAGGTACAGGATCTCAAGCCATAGGTACTTCTTCAAGGAGACAGTTGTCAGATGAGGAGGTTCAGGAGGAGCGCCTACCTCAGGAAGCTACTTCCAAGAAACGTAAGCCAAGTTGGCTTAAGGAGCTTGTGAAGGAAGCTGAGGATTCTGTGGGGCCACCTAGGAGGGAGGTCAAAGAGAGCAGGGCACCAGAGAGATTTTCTAGTTATATGGCGATGGTGACTAGTTTGAGTGAGTCCGAGCCTACTACTTTTGAGGAGGCTACCCCACATCAAGTTTGGAGAGATGCCATGATGGAAGAGTACAATTCCATCATGAAGAATGGAGTGTGGGAGATTGTTTCGAGACCGGAGGGGAAGTCAGTGGTGACTGCCAAGTGGCTCTATAAAATCAAGCATGTTGCAGATGGCAGCATCGAGAAGTACAAAGCTCGGTTTGTGGTTGAGGGTTCTCACAGGTAGAGAGAGTTGATTACTATGAGACCTTTGCACCGGTTGCTATATTTTCTTCAATCAGAGCAGTGATTTCCATTGTTGCAGAGATGGGTTGGAGGATTCATCAGATGGATGTGAAAACTGCTTTTTGGAACGGTTTTCTACAAGAAGAGGTATATCTGGAGCAGCCTCAAGGCTTTGAGATTCATGGGAGAGATTCTCACATGTGTAGGATGAAAAAAGGCCTTGTATGGTCTGAAGCAAGCCCTCGGGCTTGGTACTCAAGGATTGATTCATATTTGCTGTCGATTAGGTTTCGGAAGAGTGAGGTTGATCCCAACCTATACTTCATTATGGTTGGGGGTGATCCGCTTATTCTTCTACTATATGTTGATGATTTGTTCATTACAAGAGCAGAGCACCTGATTGAAGCATGTAAAAAAGATCTTGCTTCAGAGTTTGAGATGACAGACCTTGGGCTGATGCATTACTATTTGGGGATGGAGATTTGGCAGGAGGATGGACATGTTTTCCTGGGGCAAGGAAAATATGTTGTAGATGTTCTGAAGAGATTTCAAATGGAGGAGTGCAGACCCATGTCCGCACCCATGACCACCAACTAGACGAAGCTTCATGCTTCTGAGGGAGAGTTGGTGGATCCTACCTTGTATCGTCGGCTTATAGCTTCATTGATGTATTTGGTCAACACCAGACCAGATTTGAGTTTTGCGGTAAACACTCTCAGTCAGTTCATGGTGGAGCCCATGAGAGTGCATTGGACTACCGCAAAACACATATTGAGATATCTTACAGGGACAGTAGATTATGGTTTGGACTACAGGAGGTCTGATGGAGTGGGATTGGTTGGCTTCACGGATTCAGATTGGGCAGGCAGTGTTTCGGACCGGAAGAGCACTTCCAATTGTTGCTTCAGTTTGGGCTCGGCAATTGTGTCATGGTTCAGACAGAAGCAAAAGTCCATTGCTTTGAGTTCTACAGAGGCTGAGTACCTGGCAGCCAGTCAGGCTAGTTGTGAAGCTTTGTGGCTTCACAAGTTGATGGTAGACTTATTTGGTCAGGAGCTGAGACCTACAGTTATACATCGTGATAATCAGAGTTGCATCGGGCTCTCTGAGAATCCGATATTTCATGACAGGTCAAATCATACTGAGATCAAATATCACTTCATCAAGGATTATGTTCAGAGAGGAGTTGTTGAGTTGCAGTACATTTCTACTGATGAGCAGGCGGCAGACATTCTCACGAAGTCTTTGGGTAGAGGGAAGCATGTTTACTTCAGAGACAAGTTGGAAGCATGTTTATTTATTGAGCATTTAATGAGAGCCATTGATCTAATCTAATCTTGGCCATTGGATGAAGAGGGGGAAGTTACCATGAAAAAAAAGGGGTTGGGGAAGGAAAACCTAATTCATTATTCATATCCAAGAGAGGAGTTTTGGAGAGAAAGAGCAAGAGAAGGAGAGGAGGTCGAATTTCAAGAGGAAGAGAGTAAACCCTTGCACAGAAATCGAGAAGATTGTTGGGCACGTTTTCCAAGGAGAAAGGGCACACTTCCCAAGACAAATACGTACAGCACGTGCACAGAAATCGAGGTTCATACAACATTTATTGAAGGTCATACAGCACAGTCTATACTGCATTTATTCAGGTTGTACAGCATGAATTTCAAGGCAGGAATTCACTGGTCCATACAGCATTTATTGAAGTCGTACAGCACAGATTTCAAGGTAGAAAACTGACAGTCTGTACAGTAGATATTTGGCACGATTTTCGAGGCAAGAGGTCGTACTGTATTTAATGTTGTTCGTACAGTCTTAGTTTTTGGGCACAATTACCGAGGAGGTTGAGATAAGTACTATTGTTGTGTATTTGATAATTTGTCTAAAGAAATAAAAATCTCTCTCTCATACAGGTTTTCCCTTAGGTGTTTTATCCTAGACCAACTTGGTCAAAAATTCTGTGTCAAAAATTTTATGTGATTGGCTGATTTAAATTTTTTTAGTTTGAAAGTTTAGGCTAAAAGTGAAAATTTCTGAGTTATTAATTTTGAAAAAGAATTTCATGTGTTTCAAGTCAAATCATTTTTATGAAAAAAAATGTGCATGTTGGGGTTTGGGCATTAAACTATATGCAGAGAGGCTTGAAAGCTTGAAACCGGGTTGGGGTTCTAAAACTTTCAGGGGTTAAAGCAGTAGAAATCTTCAAGCTACTCGGTGTGTCCTTGGGGACAAGCCTCGAGTCAAGTACTGTCATTTGATTATTGACTCCTCCGTTTAGGCAAACTCCTAACGAAACCAAGGGGGGTAGACCCTAAAAGTTACTAAGGTTGATAAGTTGTTTAGTGGTTTTGAAAATGAGTAAGGTTTTTAGGAGTTTTATGAAAATGAAAAACTGAAACAAGAGATTGCAATATAGAAATTAGTCACAACAGCATAAATATCATATAAATCACACAACCATTCAACACATGATAGATTTAAACAAAGATTGTATGATAAAAGCAAAGGACTAGTGCTGAAAATGGAGTCAAATTGGAGTGTTGTAGTGTTGAATTGTATTGCGAATGCTCTTGGTCAATTTTAAATTATTGTGAAAATGAATTGATTAACAGGGAGGGGGATTCCTGATATACCACGAAAGTACAAGGAATATGTCCGGACTCACTAGGTGTGGCTCCACACGAGAAAATGTGGGTTGGATGGAGTCACGGGGGTGTGTCCAACAGTACACCAAACGAGGGCGTAGCCTGACGGGGGCCCCACGGTCACTCTCTAGCTGTTCCCGCTTTCTCTATGAAATTTGTCCACACGAAGTAAAACGAGGCACTAGATTTTCTCCTTGGGAGGTTAATTGAATAATGTGAAACTAATTACTAGTCACTTAGTCCCTTTCTGGTTTGATCAACTAGTCAGTCAACGCTGCAGAGATCCAGAGCATACGAGAATAAAGTCTTGTAAATTTCAAGGATTTTAAAATGTTTTCTCATTTAACAACCCAAGAGTCTCTTTTCCAATCAGTACTCGGGCAAGCCCTTATCCGTGAACCATACTTCGAGAAAGCAAGGGGTTTCGTTTTAACCAAAAAAGAAAGACTGAAAAAGGAAAAGATTGTCTAATTACAACACTACCGAAGTAGTGGGCTAGTATCCGTTTACTTTGCAAAAGATAATTGAAAAAATTGTAATAATCAAAGTATACCGCCTACACAAAATAATTAAAATGGTCCCATCCTAAGTGACTTTGTGGTCCTTCACTGAAACGGAACCAACAAAGGATAAATTTTAGATTAAACTAAGTTAATTTTAATGAATGAAAACTAAGAAAACTAAAGAAACAAAAAAGCATGAAAAAGGACACCGACGCTAATCCCCCCAGGGGGGATGTGGAGTGGGATCTTATGAGCCCACTCAAAACATTTTATTATGAGTTTACAATGAAATTTAAACTAAGAATTCCTCTTTCTCCTTATAGATCTTGGAGAAAAGAGGTTACAAAAGCTTTTGCAAAAGGCTAGGAAGAAAGAAGAGGGTTCAAGGAGGTCTTGGTTTGCTTGATCTTGTCCAAATTGGTGCCCCAAAGCCTATTTTTCTGCTGCAACAATACAAAAACCAGCAAAGAGTTTTAGTAGAAAAAGTGCCCAAAATCACTTTAAAAGTGATTTGGGCAAGTTAGAAAAATGCCTAAAAAATTCTAAGTTAAAAACTAGCTTTAATAATAAAAAAATAACTAAGATGAATGGGCTAGAAACCAACCCTCTTAGGGTCTTGGACAGCCTTTAAAAAGGAAGGCAATAAAGCACTTATATGCTAGACTTAAACCCTTTATCTCAAGAGAAACTACTTAATTAGCAAGCAAAAATTTTACTTTGAAAGATCTTGCAAAACAAAATAGTTTCTAAGCTAGATCTAGTTTTTTGAATGATAAAACTTTATAAACTTTAGATCTAAGCAAACTACTCTTATAAATCAGATCTAGAATGATATTAGCTTCCTAGCAAAGTAGATCTAAATCATAAGAGGAAGTAACCAAGTAACCGGAAAGATTGTTTGAAAATTTAAGAGAAAAAGGTGAAAGAAGTGCCCCCTTTGAGAAATGGGCAATGGAATAACTTTCGTAGCTTCAAGAAGGACTATGTTTCTCACAAAGAGTTGGAGAACAAGAAAAGCAAGCAAGATCTCTGGTAAAATCCAACGAAGCACCTGTGAACACTTTCACACTTGCACAAAACTCGTCAAATCTTTCAGTAACTGTAAAACTCTAAATTAACAACAAGGAGAGCATACCCATAAACAAAAAAGCATGCAAAATCCTAAATCTTTAACATAGATATTTTAAATGAGTAATGAAACAACACTACTCACTCCTATTGATTAATCTTAATCATTCTTTAGGATAAAGATTGACAAGAAAGAAACAAATGCAAAAATAACTCCATTAGTTACCTCAATTAGCACAGGAAACAATGCTCATCCAACTTGATAGAAGACACTTGAGACCTCCAAAGCCTTATTTCATTAAACAATATTCAACAAAAGAATTACAATGGGAGCAGAGGTTCCACACTTTGTGTAGAAGAGTGAGGAAAAGCCTTTCTTTTATAGAGTTGAGAGCCCAAGAGGGCGAGTTCATCAAGAGAGCGCAAATTGCCATGTGGCAGACCACTTGTAAAGAAAGGGCAAGTTACAAGAGTAATTTATGGGATTATGATTGATTCAAAACTTGGAGGATGGCACCACCTCTCATGAAGAGGTGCACCTCCTCTCTTGGAGTTATCACCACTCAATGTGGAGCTTCCACATCACCAAAGTCGCCCACATGCTTGAGATATGCGCCCCCCTTTTGATGGAATGCGCCCTCCTTTAGAGGAGATCCAATCCTCAATCAAATCCTTTGAGAGATGCTCCAAAATTGCCTTAGATTTGATTTACAATCATCGGAGATATGGATCCAACAAACTTCCTTAATCAATGGGATCTCAATTTTGGCTTTATTATGTCTTATTTGGCCATTTAATTGGTCTTTTTGGCATTTTTCAAGTAAATATTATTTTTGGAGATAAATATTCACTTGAAACTTAGGAAAAGTGGGTTTATGGGTTTAGTGGGTGCTTTGGCTTAGAAAACGACCATCCACTTGACAAATTATACCCACAAACCATAGGTTTATTACATTTTTTATTTTTCCAATTAAACTATTAAAAAATACCCTATGTTTACGGAAAAATTTACTTTTTGTGAAACATAAAAAAAATCCTAGGGGGACCTAGCACATGTTCATATGACTAGATATTAATGCCTAGCATGGTCATATACATTGACACATGAACTTTAATAACCTCCTAAGGCCTAACCACCAAGACAGGCATTCTAGCTTTGGAGGAGCGGGTGAAAAACTCAAAAATTATATACAACTTGTTCAGCAGTGCATAATTAACAAGGGAAAAAACACCTTGGAATACCCGGATTGATGTCTAAGTCCTAGGAAGGCCAAGTTCTTTACAAAAGGTCCGCATGCTAGTACATTTTATTACAATTCCCCCAAGGGGGTATGAACATGTGGAAAAAATAAAAGGGCCTAGAAGGCCTAAAGGACTTCTGAACTCTGATCATGAACAAGTATCCTTGTTCAAACTTCGCCGGCTCACTTGAAATCCAACTAAGTACAGCTTAGTAGGCAACACTTCCCAACTTCAATTTTAGGATCTCTAGACCAAGATTCACTTCTTCCACATTCTGGCTGCACTTCTCTCCTTTATGGCTCTGAGAGTTGGAGCAGATACCTTAAGTAAACTGGCTGAAACTATATGGAGAGGATTCTTATTACTGCTCTCAGAACACATTCATGCCTAGAAAACAGTTATGCACTACTTTATCATATTAGCTAATTATGGTGTTTGCCAGCTTCTCACTTCAATGATTTTCCATCTTGTGAACATGTTACATAGGATTCAATCATTCAAGGCATAGGTAACTCCCACACAAGTTGTTTTAGATACCTTTCCTTGCTCATCATTTCTCAATGCAATTTGCTAGCCAAGGGATTGAAAATAATTGGTATGCTAGATAATATTCTCTTTTAACAAGTTACTCTGGATATCAAAAATTCTCCTCCTTTAGAATTCACCATTCGTTTCCTTACAGGGGGAAATAGAACAGAAAGCTAGAAAGCCTCCTTGAGAGCCACCTGGACAGAACCAAAAGAACCCCCGACTCCAAAGCTTAATCATTACATCTCCTCTTATATGCACTTTAAGAATCATCTCATCTATACTCTTGGTTACATCAGATTGCAACTACCATGCAACTTGAGAGACCCTCTAGTTCAATTTTGTGTTTGTTCTCACCAGTTCCAAATGGATTTCCACTTCAAACAGCCTACTAGCAGTGATAGGTCTTCCCATATAACTATTGCCTAGTTCTAGACTCATTACCTCATATTTCAGCCTGTAGATGGTTCCTGTCATAAGAGGCCTCAAGACCAAATCTTCATCGTGAGGTCAGTCAAGCTACACAAACTCTATAGTGCCCAACCAGTGGAGGTGGAGGGCATGAAACTCATCAGCAACTTCCTCTTGGCCTTGGATGCTAGAAGAATAATTGTGGTATGACAACATTCTTGGTTATGCGATTCTCTCTAGACATAGCACATCTTGTACATGTACTTGGTCTTATCTCTCTATAACTTCTTTTCTATTTCTATTGCTCTTAATGTTTCTTAGAGTTGCTTTGACACTCTGGATATGTTCTCTTTTCCTTTTACAGTATTGCTTTCAGATATGCTTTAGGAATCCCAATGCTCAGTTTACCGTATATTTGTCCTTTTACAATCCTATTACCATGTTTGGCCAATAATGGACATCAATATCTAAATTAAATGCAATCTCTCCTAAGAAGATTAGTAAGTGAAGCAAGTGTTATGTATTAAACTGAATAGAGCATTTTGTTTTTCACCAATAAACGTTCAATGTTTTTAGCAAGTGAAAAATCCATAGCCTCCTATAGCATTTGGCCCACATTATGTGGCCATATGATGAATGATGCTTAGCATATACAATTAGACAGCTAACTATGCACATCAACAGGACAGGTAATAAGAGATCAAGCAAAATCAAGCGTTAGTTACTACACAAATACAAAAGCTTCTTTCATGGTTCAACACAGTTTTAAACAATAAGATGCTGACAATGTACTTGTGATAAATTAGCTGCCCAGACTAGGTCCAAGGGATCTTTGTTGGTTAAGGATGCAAAAAAAATGACTGCTTCTGCTTATTCTGAACTTATTGCAATTTTGACTGCAATAAGGTAGTTGTTATCTCAATCTTTTGTACCTATATGATTTTCTGTATAATATAAGTATTATTTCAAACATTAAAGACGCTGACAATGTCACTTTCTATCATTAAAATAATATTGACATATGCTGTTGAGTTTTGGAAATTGCATACCAAAAATAAGCTGCTTGTGGCAGTGGAAAGCTCCAACTTGTTTGTTACTTACATGATGTATATCAATAGAATCCAAGAATTTTTCAAATGAATAAAGCCATTCTTGATGACTAGATATAGGTGGTGCATCTGCAGCAATTATCCGATAACCCTGCTATCAAGAAATGCAAATGGCAATCAAATGAGTAAGAAATTTGCAAAACTGACATTTTTTTAATTGAACCAAAGCATACATCTTTATACTGAAAATAACAGTAAATTACAAAATGTTCAACACTAATAATCAAAGCAATCATTGGTCCAACCCTACTATAATTGAAGTTGACTGTATTTCATGGTGATTAGGCATTGTCTAATAATAGCATTAGTACTGCATAACAAAAAAGAACCCTCAGGTACCAGCTCTTTCCCTGTTCACCAACTTAAAGACTCAGAATGTGCATTAATAGACAATGTGACTCTTTGGCAACTAAGAACGCAAAATAGGTCAGAATGGTCACTGAAAAAGTGAGACATGAAGATATTGAATGTGGTCTATCGGCAAGCAGCGAGGTGATCGGACTTGTATTAACATGGAGACCCAGGTTCAAACCCCTGAATGGGTATGACTGTAAATATAAGAAGCATTTCTCAAAAAAAAATGTCACTTAAGAAGCTTTTTTTTCATACAAAAAGAAGACTTGCATTATTTTTCCTGTAAGACACATTCACATATACATTGAGTATTACATTTATATCAAATCTTCATAGCAGCACTTCATCCCCCATAAGAAAGCAAGACTTGGAGATCCGTTCCAATCTAGGTATGGTTCAGTCAATGAACAAGTCACAAGTAGTCTGAACCTGTTGTGGGGGTTCTAGTACAAAGAGGACGCTTAGTGCAAATGAATCCATTCTGATAAGATAAGATAAGATAATTTTATTAATGTCCAACAAATGACCACAAAAGTAGGTCAATGGGGCTAAAACAGTGTATCCAGTGTAAGTACAAAGTGGGAGTGTGAAGGCACCTCCTAGATCTATGCTAGAGGCAAAAAAGGATAAAGATCTAAATATCTAACTAAAGTTAAATGTTTGGTTAACATAGAATATAAGATAAAGTTTAGGTACAATAAAGATGCCTAAAGCTGAAAAATCTCAGTGTTGAACAAAAGAGAGGATGTTGAGCGGCGAGCCATACTGGAGCTAGCTGCCAAGGACAAGTAAAGGGACCAAGAGGCAGGCTCCTCCTCGGACTCCTTGATCATTTTTAAAGGTCCAATGCACTAGCAGATGATATCCTTGGGGGGAGCACGAGAGCGAGGAAGCCCATCTCTCCTAACACACAAGGCCGTGAGGAAGAAAACCTAGATGGAAACTGTTATCACATATATAGTAGCCGGGCTACTCTATTCCATTTTTCAGATTTCAATACACTTTTCAGCCAGTTCCCTTACATTGAGATGCCAAGATGAGCATCTAGTATGGATCACTATTTTATCATGGACAGCAGTACGATTCCCATGCCATGACTGAGTTTCAGGACACTCAGAGAGAGGACTGATATAGCCATTTAGCCATTTTAGCCATTTACAGAGCAGTCAGTATTGCCCAGAGTTTCAGTGGACAGATGTTGGTTTAGATATTGTACATTCAGCTATAATACTCAGCAGGTATATTCTTGTGTTATGGTTATATTGCTTTTATATTCATTCTTGTAGCATGTCTTAGCATATAGATATTGGTTATATCTGGCGCTCATATAGATATGTGGCCCTGGTTGTATCTTTATATATATTATATTGTCCCTACTCAGACTTAGAAGTTCTCTATCCATACTCATTGGTTTTACCCTCCTTCGAGAGAATAGAGGTGACCATTCCCACCATTTCTGGCTTGCTAGTGTTGGTCTCATTATTCATTGTCTTCATCCATCCATTACCTTCCAGTTTGTTTATTACCCTGACTTACTACTTGACTAGTGGCATGGAGGACCTTCCCCCGCTCTAGCCTCTGTATTGGATAAGCTTCCCTATTTATTGTGCCTCGGCTCTGAGTTGGTGACAAAACTCACCTTTGGTGAGTTGGATTGTAGGCCTAAATCATTATGGTCCATTGTCCCGATGTTTGGCACTAACATGAAGTCCCCCTAGTCACTTAAGATGTTGTTGGCTAAAACTGAAAGCTCATGTACTACTTATGGAAATCTATGTAAATTCGCCCAGGAAATTGTAAACTCTAGAATGTGTTTCTTAACACACGTGAGTAAAGGGCAAGAGCAATAAAACGCTATAAATACTCCTTGGAGTATAAGAAAGGTCCAAAAAAGCAATGGTTCTTAAACTCTATATCTAAACGATTGTTGACCTTATGTATATGTATAAACATGCCCTAGATGCAAGCTGCGATTAGTTGTTTCTTAGCACACCTGAGATCCAAAGGGTTATGTAGGCCAAAAAGGCCATGAAGTAAAATCACTGGATCCTAATCAACTTGGGTCATCTTAAATGTAGACATGATGCCTAAGTTGAATAAGCACTCTTTAAACAATTTACCCATTTGTGAGACACTGCCATTCCCTGTGTTATTGCTTATCCAACATATGCTAGAGTGTGTATCCCCTTTCCATATCCGAAGTGTCACAGTGTCAAGTTAGTAGTCATCCTTTAGCCTAGCCTTTTAATTTTTAGCCTTCACCCTTCACTAGCAAATTGGTCACAACTATGAAGTGAGTATGGTCTTGAAAGTCTAGTCTGTGTCATAATTAATAGTTAAAACTCTTTATAATTGGATTTAGATCGCCAGTGAAATGATTACTTTTTGTTATAATTGTTACTTGAATGAATTGTAGAGAATGCTTTAACCTTTGACACTTGCAGCAGCTTGATGACAGTTTGGGTCATATTATTGGTCATGTTGACTTGGTCAAACTCGGTTTGACCAAGGTCAATTACAGGACATGAGGTGGACAGACCTCAGATGTTACAGAGATATGATATGTGGTCTAGTACATATCACTAGATGGTTCTATGCAGTGGTTTCAGGTTTATGATGATGATTTGTGTTTTTCAACACTTTTACAGATTATTATTATTTGGTCTGTCTGGGCATATTGGATACTTATAGGACCATGTAGAGGTCCATAGGGTGTATGAGTACACACCTTAGATGGATTTGGGCTCTCTGAGTCCAATGAGACAGTTTGTTTTCAGTTCCGGCAGTTATAGTGATGATTTGCCTCAGTGTACCTTTCTGGTGCAGTTTTGCCATGTCAGATGGCCTGTCAGAGCAGACATTGGATTTGACTGGTTTGCCTAGGGTGTTGTGCATGGAGGGGGTGGTCCAGCCACTTGTTTTTACCATTTTAACCCCCTCCCAGAGAGCCTGGTGGGCTCACCTTGACAGTGCAGGCACTCCAGGAGGCAGTTTGGGCAGTGTCACATTTCCCGAGGCAGATTAAAAATGGCTACTGAAGGATTCAATTTGGGCTACTGAGGCAAGGGATTGGCATGGGATGAGTTTTGATGATGAGTGTGATGTCTTCCACAGCAGTTTTAGCATTCAGTGGGGCCCACACCCATCTCTCCGACACATTTTATGACTTTCTGGAGCCTCCTAAGGCTCACGACTTTATCTGAGAGGCACGATTTAGTGTCTAGCTTGGTCTTCTGATGTTATTGTGCCATGGGGACACACTAGGGAGGAAAGTCATGACCCCCTAGACCCACCATGAGCTATTTCTTATGTTTTATCATTGACATTTGGTGGGACCCCCTCTCCTAGGGCGATTTGGTTCATTGATGTATTATATTGTTATATTGATCCATGTACTTTATGTTGAGCTCATCTCAACCATTGATTAGATCATGTTGATCTTTTAATCTTAGCCATTCATTTCAAAAGGTGGTTAGGGCTTTGGTATCTCTCCATCCTATTTAAAGGAGAGAGCTTCTCATTGTAAAGGGACTTTTGGCTCTGGATTATTGGAATAGAAAATTATTATTGCATCTACTTTTCTTGTGGTGGTGAATGCTTTTGGAGTTCGAATGTTTGTTCTTCCTTTGCACTGGGTTATTGGAGATTATCTTGCTCTCATTTTGTTCCACGTTTTCTCATCTACAGGTGGAGGCCGATTTGCTTCAAGGAGGACGCATTGGTAGGGGAGACTCTCCCTGCCTCTTCTTTAAGGTTTCTTCGTCGATAACATGGAGTATTACTGTCTTTGTACCTTCTACTTCATGTTATCATTTCTATTTGCTTGTATTTCCTCCATTCTTGATCATTCTGATTGAATCGATTTCCTTGGTTTGACAGGAAGAGGAGGGCGCACGTGTGGAGCTAGGGCATCTCATTGTGGCAAGAAAAATCAAAGACTTCTCATTTGATCTCTGCGGGAACATTCCTCAACAACATGGCAAGCACTTCCATCACTCAGGTATGAACTCAAGGTAAGTTTCTCATTCCATTGATCTACCCATCTGTTAATTTCATTGAAAACCCTCATTTAAAATCAACTAAAATTCTCCTAAAAATTCTACTGATCAAACCCCTTGATCATTTGGAAAACCACATCTGGGTATTGTAGATCGGGTCAAACCCAAAGTGGGTTCTCCTAGGCGTCATGCTTGGGTGACTCCATTTGGCACAATCCTAAAGGCACTAATCCCTCAACTAATGCGCACTCCCCTACGTGGCCATTTTATCTTGTGTTTTGATCTTATCTGTTGGCTTGGGTACTTTAACACTGTCATATCCCTTCATCAAGCATGTCTAGAAAGCCCTAACTGTCAGATCTACGTTTTGGGACACTTTCCCTATTTTAAGGGTCATGTTTCCCAAGGCAATTAAATTTGACCATTTTAAACTAGCTTTGAATCCTAGAATCATACTTAATCCCTGAATCACTGTGCTAAAGATCTATTCATCAAGTCATATCATCTCTAAGCCTCCACAGTGTCTCAGTCTCCTTAAATCTAGGGTTCCATACCTGTCACCTTACGTACTTCACTTTGTCTGATCTGATCTGGTGATTGTGTTGATCTCTCCTATTGGGAGTAGATCTGGGTCTCCCCCGTGTTACCTTGGCTTTGGTAGCAAAAGCGAAGAGTGCCTTGGTTGACGTGACAACCATCCTTTTGGGAACTAGGGCTCTCTTGGTTCACCACTTTAGTTGCATGTCCCCTCTACCATCCACCTTGGATCCATCTGTAGGGGCAACTACAAGATTGGTGATAACAGAAACCTCGCTAATCAACCAAACCAAGTGAGTAGTGTGCTAGAGAGCAAGAGCCAAACTCTAGAACCACCTAGAACTAATCAATCTATTTGACTATTGGTGTATGTGCAATGCCTTGAAACAACAACTCCTCATTGGTCTCAAGGAGGTCAATCGACCCCTTGAGGGGGCGGGGGACTTAAGAGCAAATCCAAGGTCTCACCGATATGGAATCTAATGTATTATGAATTTCCTTGTTGTTGAATTTTGTAGTGAGGATAGGTGCTTCTACGTCAGCTTGTGTCTAGCACGTGGAAGTATCCTCAATTTGTAACTCTCTCTGTAAAAGTGACTTTTACAATACTTTACGTAAAAGATCAATTTTCCCATGGTATTGGAGGGCCCATGGTGTTGGGTGTCCCATGGTATTGCCCATAAAGTGAATGTTATTAAAGAGTCTAAGGAGAGTTGTGTGAGACACATTGAGAGTGAGTGATCACAGTTGCAAGAGACGGATTTCCTCTTGTAGTGAGCAGTCTAGATCTCAGTTGAGATTGCAGCCTTCTTCAAGGAAGAGTTACTTCTTTGTTGTCTATTGGATCCAAGGTAGATCTAGGGTTTGTCTATCTAGTTTGTAGAAAGGATTTGGAGTATCTTCCTATGTGTTTTGGTCCAAATCCAAAAGGTTTATCCGGAGGACTATTGTAGTGCTATTGTAATCAAATTCTGCAATAAGAAGAAGACAAACATTTGCTGGTTTTTCCCTTGTTGGGGTTTCTAGGGTAAATCCTTGTGTCTATTTTGTGCGGTTGCGTTTTTGTTGTTCCGTTGTGCATTTATGGTTTCTTATACAGTTGTATTTTCAATAATTAATGTTCAGTAGTTAACTGAAGAACACATTAACAGTTGCTGCTAATCAAGAGATCTATAAGGGTATAAAATTTAACATGCTATCAGAGTCGGTTTCGCTCTGAAGAGGAATTTGGTGGGACAGATTTGGCGAAATAATGGTTGAGTTACGGAAGTTTTTTCGTAAGACTGGGTTACAGGTTTTGCAAGGTGCAGAAGACATTGTTGTCGTTGTCTTCCAGGTTGGGGACAAAGGACCAGTTGGATGGGGCATCCACCAATGGTAGGGAGGATGAGTCCTCACTTATTGCATGTCTTACTAGTTCAATGACCACCTGTGTGTGGTACATTGACAGTGGTGCTTCATGTCACATGACTGGAGTACGATACTATTTCACGAGTCTAAAAGAGCATAGCTCTGACTTCTACATTGAGCTTGGAGACAACTCTAAGTACAATCCAGTAGGCACAAGGATTGTGAAGTTTCCGACGAAGTCCAAGAAGGTATTATTGGTGAAAGACATACTATATGTACCAGGGTTGCAAAAGAGTCTAATTTCAGTTTTTATCTTGGAGTACAAAGGGTTTTAGGTAACTTTCCGGGAGAGGAAAGTCTACATCCAACCCAAGGGATACAGTTTCAGCTCGACGAAGGTAATTGGAGTCAGGAGAAACAAGTTGTACATACTCCAATTGAACCTACCTGTGCGTTGGTGAGCAACAGCAATAGTCATGATGGTGAGTTATGGCATATACGTATGGCACATTTGCATCATGGAGCACTCAAAGCGCTTAGGGAGATGGTGATAGGTTTTCCTTCTTTCGGTTTAGAGTCCATACCATCACAGTATATGCAAAGGATGTGCCACGGGAAATTATGCCAAGACTGCAATCCCCAAAAGTGATAATAGATCCAAAGGATCTTGCATTGGATCCATTCAAATATTTGTGGGCCCATGTCAATTGTATCTATTGGAGGGTTCAACTATTATGTGAGCTTCATTGATGACCATTCCAGGACGACGTGGATCTATTTCTTGAAGAGCAAGGAATCTGGAGAGGTTCTTAGACGGTTCCAAGAGTTGAAAGCTCTTATGAACCAGACTGGGAAGAAGATCAAGGTGTTGAGAACAAATAATGGAGAAGAGTACACCTCGAATGCCTTCAAGAAGTTTTGTGCGGATGTTGGGATCAAGAGGGAGCTGACAGTCCCATATAGCCCATAGCAGAATGGAGTCTCTGAGAGGAAGAACGGAGCAATCATTGGGGTAGCGAAGGTTATGCTACATGATCAAGATCTCCCTATGTTTTTATGGGCAGAAGCTTGGAACACTGTACTATATCTGCAGAACAGGAGCCCGCACAAAGTATTGGGGAAGATGACTCCTGAAGAAGCATTAATAAGGGAGAAACCAGAGATTTGACATCTTCACATCTTTGGATGCTTAGTATACTATCATGTCCCAATTGAGAAGAGAACGAAGCTTGATCCAACAGCTTAGAAGGGCATTTTCGTTGGGCACAGTGAAACCTCAAAATTCTACAGGGTGTACATTCCAACACTGAAGAAAACAGTGGTAGGAAGGGATGTGCGATTTGAGGAAGACAAGGCTTTCAGGAATTCTTATGGATCCATGCCAGTAGAAGCAGAATTTCAGGAGCAGAGAGCACCAAAGGTTACAAGTACCTCAACGAGTGAGTAGGGTAAGCAGCATGATCATGAGGAGGAGCAGGATACTCAATTCACCCCGGCTGAATCTTCTAGAAAGAAGAAGCCAAAGTGAGCAGAGCAAACCTTGAAGGAGGCATAGGAGATAGTGGATGCTCCAAGGACTTCAATCATAATGAGCATACCACTGTAGAGATTTCCCAATTATATGGCACTAGTAAGCAACATTATTGATTCTAAGCCTTCCAGCTTTGAGGAGGCTGCATACCAACAAGTCTAGATGGATTCCATGGTAGAAGAGAATTCTTCCATCATGAAGAAATATGTGTGGGATATAGTGCCTAGACCAGAGGGAAAGTCAGTGGTGAGCTCCAAGTGGATCTATAAGATCAAGTAAACTGCAAATGGCAGCGTAGATGACTTGTTTCTGACAGGATTTGAGAAGCTCATAGCAAGGTACAAGAGGGACCTTGCAGAGGAGTTCAAGATAAAAGACTTGGGACTGATGCACTATTTTTTGGGATTGGAGGTGTGGCAACATGAAGGTGAGATTTTCCTTGGTCAAGGAAAATATGCAGTTGAGATTCTGAGGAGATTTGGGGTGGAGATCTGCAACCCAATGACTACGCCCATGATCACCAACTTGAAGAAGTTGAATGCTTTTGAGTCAGAATTGGTGGATTCCACAGTGTATAGACAGTTGATTGGTTCTTTGATGTATCTGGTGAACACCCAACCGAATATTGATTTTGCTATGAACACCCTCAGCCAGTACATGGTGGAACCAAGGAGGGTGCACTAGATAGCAGCAAAGCATGTACTTAAGTATCCGAGAAGTACAGTGGATTATGGACTCAAGTATGTCAGAGGTGATGGAGTGCAGTTGGTGGGCTATACAAATTCAAACCGGGCAGGATGTGCAATGGACAGAAAAAGCGCCTCAGGGTGTTGCTTTAGCTTGGGATCAGGAATTATTTCTTTGCTCAACAAGAAGCAGAAGTCAGTGGCACCTAGTTCTACGGAGTTCGAGTACATGGAAACCAGTTTGGCAAGTTGTGAGGCCATATGGGTTCGCAAGATGCTCATGGGGTTATTTGGTCAGGAGTTTGACCCGACAATCATCTATTGTGACAATCATAGTTGTATCAAGCTCTCTAAGAATCCAGTGTTTCATGACCGGTCCAAGCATATCAAGATCAGGGATGTTACCGGATGAACTAGGAGGGCTAGCCTCCAATGACAAATGTAAGATAAGTGACCACTGTCACCTTAGCCAATCCTCTAACTTCTTAGGAGAGTCGGAACCTCCAAGGGGAAGAGCCCTTTTGTAGTCTGCAAGACACCTTAGGACAAGAAAAGATGTCTACTTGACACCAATATTAGTGACCAGTGCCTTAGACGATGATCTTAAACAAACCGAGAAGACATGCTTTTCATGGAAAGTGTTATGTGGATGCTAGATAAGATGTAGATACCCAAAGTGTTTGTGTAAGCAATTAATTGTATGCTAGCATATGAAAAGATCGTTCAACAAGTGTGGAAACATGTGCCTTCCAATATGACTCCAACTACCATCCAAGATATGCTAAACAAACAATATGCAACATTTAAAAAGAAACATTCAAGCATGTAAGATACCTAAAACACCAACATATGACCATATACTATATGATGTAGTAGCATCAGTAATTGCATACAATAAGCTAATAAGAGCTGATATAATGAACCTCACAGTCAATACAGTATTACCAGGACAGCAGCAATATGTGAGGCATGTACAAGAAAGTATAAGTGTTGGAGTAAAACCCCTTGTTATCTTTCAATTTTCATTCACTAACTTGTAAGCATACCCTTAGCAAAGTAGTATAGCAGCACCTCAGAATTGATAACAGTTAGTATAAATAAGGAGCACTTAACATGAATTGGGAGCACAGCAGTTAGGTTGCCAATACGAAGATGTATATCAGATTAGTATAAATAAGGAGCACTTAACATGAATTGGGAGCACAGCAGTTAGGTTGCCAATACGAAGATGTATATCAGATAGAGTTTGCATTCAATATTAAACAGACCAGTTGATTATGCATGTATAAGACAGTCAAAATATATATGTATTTCAGACCTTGATATTTCCTTCTTCTAGCAGCAGCAAAGCATACAACCAGTTACTAACTTTGTTTGTTACTTTTTATATAGATGTTACAGTAGGGTTCATGAACTGTCAAAGTGTGCAAGTCTGCAATAATTTGCAGACCTTAGCAACCAGTGGAAGAGGACTGAAATAAGGCGGTCACAGCCCTATCTGGACAGCCCAAAGGCAAACAAAGGTAAGGGCAACCATCTATGTTAGCTGGAGCTACCATACTGCAGACTGTGTGGCCGAGGACCACACAGTACTTTTTTTTCCAGATCAGAGATCCAATGACTTCAGAGGAGGCACACAGTTTTGTTCAAATTGCCCCGAGCAGATGCATCAGAGGGGACAGATGGTTGTACAGTGGTCCAGACATGTTACTTATCATTTATCGCAGGGTCACCCTTCCTTGCCAGGCTTTGATATGAGCCCATCGAGACAGTTGCCTAGTCTTGCTTTGATTGAGACTATCACAGAGTATTGCTGGTTTACTATTTGTGCCCGGATTCTGCAGAGATCCAGTTCAGAGACAGCCTCAGCAGCAGGTATATGGTGCGGCAGGTATTGCATTTGATGTTTATTGCTCATGATTGTTGCTTAGACTTGTTTATACATGATAGTACACTAACTTTGCATATGACGACTGATTTGGTGATCTAGCTATTGTTATGATATATGATTGGGCCCTTGGTGATGTCAGTCCACCCCTTCCTAGTAGACCCCTGTATATGCACATCGGGTCACACCCCTACTCTTGGTATAGACTTGGTCACTTGGTCCCCTTTGGCAGCTGACTTCGGATCCACCTTCACCTTCTCCATCCATCTGACTCATCCGTGACGGTCTTTCCCGCCTTGGATTTCGATTTGTGACCTTGAGGATCCCTTTCCCCACTGATATCTGAGTATGCCATGATTCCCTGTCTATTGTGCCTCGGCTCTTTAGTGTGTGAGATGCACTCTCAAACCTGGGATTTGCTCCTGTCGGTTGCCCCCGATGTTGCAATGCAGTTAGGATTGTGTAGCCTCACCGGGTGTTCCCCATTGGTCATCGAAGCATGTATTGCTCACCCCCCATTACTTTGCAGTATGAGCACCATGATTATATCTATTGAGATATGTATGTAGCCCAAGAGGGCCTTGATGTAAAATGAAGAATGTAAAGCAAGCCAAAAAGGCTTTTTGTAAATGTAAAATCTAGCCAAAAAAGGGCTAAGTATGAAACTCATTGTAAAATCCATGCAATGTGTTTGTAAACACACATGGACACAGGTCAGCCATACATGTCAGCATTTGTAGTGGTTATTTCCTCACCTAGTCCTGTGGAGCAAGGAGGTGAGAGGGAGCAAGGGACAAGCTCAAGATTGTCCCCTAGAGTCTCAAGTTATGGTTTGTCGGACACCCAGTTTGGCGGCTCTAGAAAAGAACCTCAGGGAGTCTTCGGGCACTGATGTGAGTTGTGAGATACTTGTTAGATGACCAGTGGCGGTTTCCCTGCACTATACCCATTTGTAAGGCACTGCCCTTCCCCATGTTTTTGTCATGGTATGCTTATCTTAGTGGACCCCGCTTTCCCGAGTTATCCGAAAGGTCACATGATCCTTATCCTTGTCATCCCTCATCCTTCACCGTGTATTCCACATCACCCAAAGTCAGCTAGGTGGTCAATTCTATGGGTCGTGCATAGCAATTGAGTCTTTTGGATGTGGTGGGCCCACCTCACCTGGGGCCTTGTATTTTTCCGAGATTTAATGCAATTTTTTATCACCATATTATTGTCATATTGCTTAGTAATGTACTAACTTGTATAAGGAAGCCTTTCACTTCATGATTGCAGACAGGTATTCAGCTAGCACCATTGTTGACCATATTTGACTTGATCAAACTAGGTTGACCAAGCCAAAAATGGGCCCAAAAAAATGTTGCGACCGAAATTTCGATTTTGGTCAATTATTATCTACAGGGGACCCATATGAGCTTCCAAGTGACAGAATGCAAAAAGATCAAGGCGTTTGTGAGATTTTTAATTATCATTGGTCATTAATGACCTGTTTTAATTAAAAATCATGGATTTTGGGCAAATTATGCCTAAGTGATGGATCGGAGTCGTTCGAGTGGTCATTCCTACTATTTTTGGGGTCCACGATCACATTGCAGCAGATGGTTCGGCAATCCGGGCACTCTAGGGTGAGTCAAAAGCCCAAATTACATCTCCAGCAATATAAACCAGCAATAAAATACATGGAAAATCAAAAATTGACAAAGCAACTATAGCAAAGGGCAAAAATTAATGGTTGGCTAATTCAAGGGTTATTTCTAAGGTAATGTTGGTATGTTTGGACTTCATAATTGTGGTTGTGGGTCCCTCCATTGGACCAGCTCTTCATGTGGGACGAATTGCCCATGGGGGGCGTTTTTCTCCACTTGGGGAATTTCGATTTCCTTGTTGTATTGATGTGGGACCTTGGTTGTTGATGTTAGGGGGATAAAACACCCTATAGGCACCCCCTAACACTTATTTCACATGTTGTATGGGCCCTACAAGAGATCCCCTCTCCACTAGTGCGCTATCCTTGGTCAATTCGCACCCCCACTTGGTCTCTCTCTCCACCATTCGATTTGCTTGATGGGGGATTGATCCTAGCCCTCCATTTTGGGGGGAAATAGGTTTTGAGAGTGGCCTTTCTCTACAAGAGAAGGCACTCACTCCATTGTTGCCTCTCTTGGAATTTTTGTAAGCTTGTGACTTGTGAATAGAGAAGCATTTCTTTCGATCTTCTTGTGTACATGGTGGTTAAGTGTTTAGATGATGACTCTTAGCTTGTTGCTGATGCATTGTGGAATGTTTGTGCGCTATTTCCATCCATTTCCTTGGCCAAATGAACATCAAGTGAACTGACCACTTGAAGGGGGACGCAGCCATTGAGCGTGGCAGCTCCACGTTGCTCTTTCTCTTCAGGGTTTCAACAAAAGGGAGTAAAACTTACTTTGTTATCTTATTTTCTTTCATCATTTGTCGTTTATTTGCTGATTTCCCCTTGTTATTTGCCATAGTTTATGACTTAGCTCTCTCTCTAGCAGGTACAGGGGTGCACTTGGTCAACTGGCTGCTCCAAACGTTGAAGGAAAACGCTCAGCTGCTCAATATTTGGACTTCAGAATTTGTGTTCATCATCAAGCTCTTCTTCTCCATTGTTTCAAGTAGGCAATCTCTGCTTGTTTCTCTAGTTTCCATTTCCATTTCCATTGCGAATGCTAGGCTGCAAAACATTAAAGAAAACCCTAAAAATTGATAACTAAATTTCTCACCGTTGAAAACTTATTTTTATTGCAAACCCGCTTATTATTTGCACTTAAACGTATAAACCTCAAGTTTCATCCTTTTCCGACTCCATCTACCCATAGTTTAGGCACTGGTCTAGTTAGCAAAAATGCCCACCTGGGGCGTTTTTCTCTTATGCTTGCTTGGGTCAGTTAGTGGTTCTGGGTAGTCTTGATTTTGGTCTTAATCATCTTTTTATCAATCAATATCAAGCTTTTCATTGCTAGAAGCATTTTAAACGAGTATTTGTTGATGCCCTAGGTCCACCATTTCACTATTTAACTGTTTTCCTTGGGTAACTACATTTCCCTTCTCCACTTCTAGCTTATTGATTGTTCTTTGCTTAATTCCAACCACAAAAACTAATCTAATCTCATTTTACTCACCTTATTTGATCGCTGGTCACATTACGTTATTATACACTTATTTCATACATGTGCCCAGCCCGTGGCTGAGATTAAGCTTAGGACCTATTTACACTCACTTCATGTCCTGTACTTCTTTCTATCTTTGGGATTTTGGTGTGTTTTGTCTCTCAACCACCATTGGTTGAGCGGGGTCTCCCCCCTGACTTGGCTACGAGCCTTGTCTAAAGCGACTGTAGCCTTGTCCAATGTGACTTTCGTTCCTTGAACGGAGGACCTGGCTATTGCTGGTTATACCTTCCTAGCTGTTCACCTCTACCATCCCTGTTGGGACACCTACTACCAAACAGCTAGAGTTTGTGTGATAACAGCCTCAACCCTAAGAGACATAGGGCAAGGGTTTTAAGGGAGACTCGAAGTCTAAACCAGGTGATCGAGGGCTTAGGAAGGAGGGGATGAAGAGGTCGAGGACTTCTTGTGAGCCGCCAATTTCATGAACATGTTCAGTATTCATCATCAGTGCTCAGAAGTTCAGAAGACTTTTTCAGGGCCAATTTTGGCCCCTTTGTAATATTTGCATGTCCAGACCCCCTTGGGGGAATTGTAATAAGTTGGTCTAAGCATGATTATTTTGTAAAATACTTGGCCTACCTTCGGTTTCGCTATCAAGGGGATACTCTAGAGTTTTTTTTTTTTCCTTTGGAATTATGCGCTACTCTTCAGTGGTGTATAATTCCTGAGTTTCACTTGTAATTCCTGAATTTTTCACTCATACCTCCAAAGCTGGAGTTTTCTCATGGTGGTTGAACCTAGGAAGGTTATTAAAGTATATGTGTCTATGTATTTTTAACATGCTAGCCATCTAAATTGAGTCGTATGGACATGCAATAGGTCCCTTGGGAATTTGGTTTCATTCCGATAAGAATATTTTTTTCGTAAAATTAGACCATTTTTAATGGTTTAATTGGAAAAATTCAAAATGTAATAAACACCTGGTCTGGAGGAGGAATTTGGCGTGGGGATGCTCGTTTTCACGCTCAAAGCGTCCTCTTTAGGACCCACTTTTCCTGGGTTTCGGGTGACGAAGTGGTCATTTGTGGCATTTTTTCCTAACGGTGCTACAAAACGACACTTACACGAATTGCACAAAGGACAAAAATAAAAAATGTCAAAAAAATGAATAAAAAATGATGGGGAAAAGGGTCGCATATGTCTTATTATGATGTACGACCTCACTCAATGGTTAAAGCATGGTTTTAAAAGTCAAAATATTGAAGTAATGAGTGATCATATTAAAGGATGCGCCATCCTTCATGTGTGGACGCCTGGACGGCTTCCCTTAGCATGGTGGTTCGTAAAGCTTGGGTGATTATTCCAAGATGAAGAGGGGCACCCCTCTCATGAGGTGGCAGCCACCTCACCTTCACACCAACCAAGGTGGAGTTAGGTGGTAGTTCAAATGCATAAATCACTCCTTGATTTGTGAAGATTTGCACCCCTCCAAGCTCTCGCCCTCCATGGAGCCAACGCACCCTCCTCTTGGTTTTCTACTATAAAAGCAAGTGCTTGCTCCTTATTGAAGGAAGGATGCAAGGAACCTCTACTTAGTTGATATTGTAATGCTTTTTCCTTTTCTTCAAATTTTGGAATAAGATTGAGACTTTGGAGGTCCACTCGGTGCATGCATGGGATCATTGGTGCCTTATGAGGTAATATTGTTTTAATGTCTATGCATGCTTAGCTTCAAACATTGGTAATCGGATCTAGCTTAGAAGGCTTCTTCTCAAGCACATGGGGCAAGTATTTGTAGTCTTCAACTTGTTGATGTTTTGTATTTGAAAGATCTTAAAGTAGCATGCTTTAGACAGTTATATTTCATGCCCTTTAAATATTTTATATGCTAACATACTAGATCTAAGCCTTGTTTTTTTAAGTGTGTATAAGTTTCAAGATTGCTTTGGAGTAAGGGGCGGAGCTCAGCTGCATCTTCCTCTTCTTCAAGCCTCAAAAGGATCATCTCCCATTGTGTGTCCATTGGTTTCCAAAAATCTCAAATAGATTCAAGATCTAATAGGGTTCTCCTTCTTCCTCTTGTAAAAGTTAAAATCTCTCTTTGGTTACATTGTTCTTCACAAGCAAACTAGATCCATTAAGAGTTTTCATCATTAGCAGGTTGCTTGTTTGCATTTAGATCTAAATGTTTCAATACATAACTTGATAGATCTCATGCTCTTGTTTTAGATCTAAAGCATTAAAGGTTTCTTTTTCTACTTAGATCTAAAATCACTATTCTATTACTTTGCAAGTTTAATTTTTTTATTTATTTAAAAGCTTGAAGGATAAATTAGTTTGTGGTTTTTTAAAGGTCAAATCAGGCATTTTTAGTGCTATTTATTAGCTGCCCTATAAGGCTGTCCAAGATCCTAAGTAAGTTGGTCTAAACAACCAACTTATCTTAGTTATTGCTTTATTTTTGCTTAGCATAGCTTTGGGTAAATTTTTGCATAATTTTTGCATAATTTTTGCATAATTTTCAATAACATTTGTTTGCTGGTTTTAGTGTTGGTTTTACAGAAAAAAGCGAAGGAAAGAAAGCTAAAACTTAAGGCATAAATACAAAAATCTCCCTCTTCTTTCACTTTGCCTTCTTAGGCCTAAAAGTCTCTTGAATCACGCTACATAAGCAGATCAAGAGCGCTCTCTATCGGAAGGTTAATTTATTGTAAAAACATTAATAAAAAGCAAGTGGGATTACGGCTCCCACACCCTTCTTCCCCCATTTGGAGGAAGCTTGTATCTTTTTTACTTTGCTTTTTACCTGCATTCAAACTAAAGTAGCATGTTAGGATATTTTCTTTTTTCTTAAAAAAGTTTTGCAAGGAAAGATCTAAAAATTTCATTTTTATTTAGAGTTTAAATTTTTACAATCTCCTTTTTTTAAGTTGATTTATGCTTTTTATTTAGACTCAATTTTTTCGTACTAAAAGGAACTACTAATCCCCTTGCTCTCTGGATTACGGCCTTTGGACTTGAAAGAGACTCTTGGGTAGATAATTAGAGAACTTGTTTCAGTATTTTATTTTAACAACAAAGTAGTGTTCAAAATCTCTTGAATCACACTCTTAAAGCGGGTCAAGAGTGCTCTCTATCGGAGAGTCAATCTTAAAATTTATTAACTCACTAAATCTCTCGAATCTTGTTCTAATTCGGATCAAGAGTGCTCTCTATCAGAGAGTCAAATCTTAACGAATAAATTTTGCAAACACCACGTATGCTCTACCTATCACAGGCTGGTCTGAGCTTTGGGATATCAAACGCAGTTGTTTTGCACTTCTTAATTTGACACATTTTAATTAAATACTCATTAATAAAATCAAGTCTCGCGAAAACCAACGAAAATCCAGCGTTGACTCATTGTGATCGAAAGTGGGGAAATTCTGACTAAGGAAGCGGGAACCACTGGGAGGTGACCTCGGAGCACAGTTAGACTACATCCTTGTTGGTGTAGTGTTGAACACCGCTCTAGAGACTCCATTCCAGCCCACACGTCCTTGTACAGTGCCACCTAGACCATATTCCGGACATATTTCATGTACCGCAAGGTATATCAGAAATCCCCCTTCCCACAATAATTCAACTTCATCTTTCAAATCATATAATAAAATACACCAAGAGGCATTCACACAACAATCTTTCAGCACTCCAACAAACAGTGACTCCATTAGCACTGGTCTTTCAGCATCAACAATTGTTCAATCTCTTTATTTGATTATTATCCATCTTGATGTTGTTGTCATTTATTTTAACATATCGTGTTGTGTACAATATTTTGATTGAATCAGCAAAACTATCTTTGTCGTTCAAATTTATGTTGTGGACGTGTAATTGCAAATAATACTTGGTTTAAATCTTTTCATCATTTCATAAAAACTCCTAAAAAAAAACAATCTTCCCATCACTAAACACTTAAACTTAAAAGCCTTAGCAACTTTTTCAAGTAGGGTCTACCCCCCTTGGCTTCGCTACGAGTTTGCCTAAACGGAGGAGTCAAGATCAGGTGATAGCACCTGACTCTTTGCTTACCCCCAAGGCCACACCGAGCAGCTTTGAAAGATTTCTGCTACGCTCCCCCCTCCACGTGTGCATTTCGGCAGCAACATCTAGCACATGGAAGTATCCTCAATTTGTAACTCTCTTTGTAAAAGTGACTTTTATAATACTTTATGTAAAAGGTCAAGATCAGGTGCTAGCACCTGACTCTTTGCTTACCCCCAAGGCCACACCGAGCAACTACGAAAGATTTCTGCTACGCTCCCCCCTCCAAGTGTGCATTTCGGCAGCAACATCTAGCACATGGAAGTATCCTCAATTTGTAACTCTCTTTGTAAAAGTGACTTTTATAATACTTTATGTAAAAGGTCAATTTGCCCATGGTATTGGAGGGCCCATGGTATTGGGTGTCCCATGGCATTGCCCATAGTATTTGTTATCCACTAAATTGCACTTAGTGGATTCCGAGTGAACCGTTGAAGACTTGAACAATTAAATTGTTCGTCATCAGTGTTCCAAGATCCATCAGGCCATAAAAATTTGGCCCTTCGTAAAATTTGCATGTCCAGACCCCTGCGGGGGAATTGTAATAAGTTGGTCTAAGCATGGTCAATTTGTAAAAGACTTGGCTTGCCTTAGGTTTAGCTGTCAGGGGGAGTGTTTTTTCCTTAGGAATTATGCGTTGCGCTTCAGTGGTGTATAATTCCTGAGTTTTTCACTCACACCTCCAAAGCTGGAGTACTTCAGTTTCCATGGTGGTCGAACCTAGGGAGGTTATTAAAGTCTATGTGTCAATGTATTTTTTACATGCTAGCCATCAATAATAAGTCGTATGGACATACACTAGGTCCCCTAGGAGTTTGAGTCAATTCCGGCAAAAATATTTTTTTCTGTAAACTTAGGCCATTTTTTAATGGTTTAAATGGAAAAATTCAAAATGTAATAAAAGTGTCGTCTGAAGGCGGAATTTGGCGTGGGGAGGCTCATTTTGACGCTCAGAGCGTCCTCTTTACCCTAGTGCCCACTTTCTCCAGGTTCCAAGCGATTACGTCGCCTCTGGGAGCAGTTTCCATTAAAAATGCAACAAATTGGCATTTTAATGCTAAAAAATCCAAAATTGCACCATAGGACAAAAATCAAAAAAGACAAAGATGATTAAAAAATTCATTTGGAAGGGTGGCATTATGGTTTAATATGGAGGTCGAATACATCAAAATTTTAAAGCATCATTTTTAAGTGAAGATAAAAGTCAAACCTTTGAATATTTTAGTGGGGAGAGCGCCCCCCTTTCTTCACATGGGCGATTGTTCCAAGAGTGTGAGCGAAGCTTCACATTTGGAGGGTGAGCGAAGGTTCATGTTATTTGGTGGGCGAGAGTTCCATTACGGTGGGCGGTTATTCCTTCACGTGGTGATCGTTGTTTACAATGGAGAGGGGCGCCCCTCTCATGAGGTGGCAGCCACCTCATCCATCACACCAACCCACTAGAGCTTCAACGTTCCCATTCGCATCAATCAAGGGATCCACTCCAACACTTGGCCCTCACCTCAACCCATTCACCTTCCCTCATTGAATTCGATTCCTCCTCTGTGAGGTTATAAAAGCGAGGTCTATGCTCCATTGATTTTCATGGATGCATAGAACCTCTGCTCGATTGTATACTTGTTGATACTATGAATATATATTGAAGACTTTGGAGGTCTACCATGTGCATGTGTGTGGAATAAGCATTTTTGAGGTGATATTGTGGATTTATGCTTGTCTTGTCATTTCATTATCGATAGATCTAGCTTAGTTGATAAGAAATAAACATTTGCAGATGTCAAATTGGTTATTTGTGCTTGAATCTTAGAGATCTAGAAGTAGCCAAAGATATTCGGTTGTATTTAGGCTCTTTCGGTTTTCTTTTATTTCTAACACACTAGATCTAACAATTTTGTGGCAAGATTTGTCTTATAAGTTGCAGATCACAAGTCTCATGGAGATTTGAACTCGGTTGTAGCTTCTCTTTCTTTGAGCAGTACTTTCTAAACTAACATATTGTTACAGGATCCTCCAAGAGAAACATCAAACAAGCAAGCTTTGGCTTGAAGGGTTTCATCCATCATTCTTCAAACAAACTCTCTTCTTTCCCTTTTTGTTTCATGCTTAGAAGTTTTAGATCTAGGGCTTTCGTTGCTTATCATTTCCAGATCTGAACTTTCTTAAGCATTCTTAGTAACTCTAGATCTTCATTGTCTTAAAAAAGCTTATTCATAAGTAGATCTAGATCTCAAACCTTTGTACTTACACTTGGTAATTTTTCCAATTTTTCTAAGCACAATTTTTTTCAATTTTTTTTATTTTTTGTTTCTACTTTCCCATCAATTTCTAACACTTTTAGCTCACTGGAATTTAGCAGGTCTGCGCCTTAAAAGTGAATATTTGGAGTGACCAAGGCCACCAAAATTGCAAAAAACACCCCGGTGGATGCTCATTTCATTGTAATATTTTTGTACATCATTGTAATCCCTTAGATCTAAGTTTAAAAGGACTAAGAGGCATTTTTTATTTAGCAAATTGTAAAAATATTAAACGAGAGCAATGGGATACTCAACGCCCACAACCCATCCCCCCTGGGGGGATTTGCATTTTGTCAATTTTTTGAGATTTGAATTTTTCTAACTCCACAACCTTCACACACTCACTTTGGAAGTGTCGGGTGTATGCTTTAATTTTCATTTCAGTAACTTTCATTTTATTTTGCAAAAGTAACTTAGAAATAAAACCGGTTTCGTCGCCACGAAGTATGCTCTCACCTCCACCTAAAGGCATTGTCGATTAGTGGAGGTTGATCAGAAAGTGACGCATAAGCTTGGTGACTTATATCTTTTTCAGTTTTGCATCTTACTTTCCACAGTATAATTGTTAAATAAAAAGGAATCCAAAGTCTCTTGAACCTCGTTGAAAAGCAGGTCAAGAGCACTCTCTATCGAAGAGCACAATGGTCCTCTTTTCTCAATTTGAATAAATCATTTGCCTACACTGCATATGCTCTACCCACCAGCAGTTCGTCTGAGCTGGGGGATACCAAAATCAGTTGAAAGCACTATTTAACTTTTCACACTTAACTTAATACTCACTTAATAAAATCAACATCCCTTTTAAAATAAGTGAAAATCCGGCACTTCAATTAGATTTTGTGTGGGGAAATTCTGCCTGGGGACGTGGGAACCACTGAGACGAGACCTCAGAGCACCAGTTAGACTACATCCTTGTTGGTGTGGTGTTGAACACCGCTCTCGAGACTTCGGCCAACCCACATGTCCTTGTACGGAACCACCAATTTCTAAATTTACGGGCGTTCCTCCCTATACCTCACAGTATCTCGGGAGTCCCCCCTTTTTTCCCATAATCAAGTTTCATACTTTAATAATTTAAATCAACCAAGAGAAAACTCGCAAAACTTTTCAATTTTTGCTTTCATTTTAGCATACTATTTGACTCCATAAGGCACTAGTTTTTGTATTTGCTTAATATCAATATTGTGCATCTTTATTTCTTGCTGGTGAAAGCACTTATCTAATTACAAATCATTTTGCAAAGGCTATCTTGTGACATTTTACCCTAAACCCATAATAGACTCCTAAAAACATAAAACACCTTTTAACTATTTCATTACAAGCTCTAACAACCTTAGAAACATTCCTTAGGGACTACCCCCCTTGGCTTCATTGGGAGTTTTACCTAAACGGAGGAGTCAAGATCAGGTGACAGCCTTGACTCGAGACTTGCCCCCAAGGGCACACCGAGCAATAGCAAAGATTTTATGCTGCGTTAACCAGGTGTGATGATCCGACGGCAACAGTGTTGACATAAAGTGAATGCTATAAAAGATTCTAAGGAGAGTTGTGTGAGACACATTGAGAGTGAGTGATCACAGTTGCAAGAGACGGATTTCCTCTTGTAGTGAGCAGTCTAGATCTCAGTTGAGATTACAACCTTCTTCAAGGAAGAGTAACTTCTTTGTTGTCTATTGGATCCAAGGTGGATCTAGGATTTGTCTATCCAATCTGCAAAAAGGATTTGGAGTATCTTCCTATGTGTTTTGGTCTAGATCCGAAAGGTTTATCCGAAGGACTATTGTGGTGCTATTGCAAATTCTGCAATAATAAGAAGACAAATATTTGTTGGTTTTTTCGAGTTTCCAAGGTAAATCCTTATGTCTATTTTGTGTGGTTGCATTTTTGTTGTTCCACTGTGCATTTATGGTTTCTTATATAGTTGTATTTTCAATAATTAATGTTCAGTAGTTAACTGAAGAACACATTAATAGTTGTTGCTATTCAAGAGTTGTATAAAGGTATAAAATTTAACACTTGTTACCATAATTAGACAAGACAATCAAGAAGTATGAAGTGATCCTCATGAAAGCCTCCATCTAGGATGGAAAAGGCAAAGACTAAGATCTATGTCTAAACACTTTCTAATGAAGAGAGAGGGGCATCTTTGGCCGAGGTAGTGAAAGTGGAAAGGGAGCTCCGTGAGTCTCAAAAAAGGCAGTAGTATCTCCCTCTAATCTCATAGTAGATGGGGCATTGAAATGAGATGCCCTTTCATCTCTAGCTCCTGTAAGTGGCATAACTAACAAACTCTATTCAGTTGCTAGATGTGATCAATCTCGACCCAAAGTTTGTGAGAGGCCACCCGAAACTAATCAAGGGAGATCCTGAGGCAAATGATGAGGCAAGGGATTCAAAAAATGTACAATGTGTTGTCCAAAGATGAGGCTAATGCTATAGCAATCTTTTATGGCAACTGAAATTTCATTTAATGCCACTTGTTCTCAATATTATAAAGAAATGGTGAAAAAATTCATAAATTGCGGCAACAAGATATGCACCCCTGAGTTACAACAAAATAAGGACAGCATTGTTAAATAGGGGCTGACAAGAATGCAAGGGCTTGTGGAGGACCTGAAACAATCTTGGAGTAATGCAGGTTGTTCAATTGCAATGGATGGTTGGACGGACATTCAACCAATATCATTGTCAGAAGCGAAATTTGAAGACCCCCCCCCTAAATTTATGTGTAATAATTGGGTGATTCTCCATGATACATGGGAAAGTGTGAAGGCTATTTTATCAATAATATAATGTATATATAATTTTTTGTGAATCTTGTAAAATCTAGGTGAATCTTTCACTAAACTATAAAACCTTCTGAAGTCTTTAACTAACTATAAAATTAAAATTTGAATGTGTTACAATTATAAATATTTAAACTTGTTTTAAGAACCCCCCCCTAAATTTATGTGTAATAATTGGGTGATTCCCCATGATACATGGGAAAGTGTGAAGGTTATTTTATCAATAATATAATTTATATATTTTTTTTTGCGAATCTTGTAAAATCTGGGTGAATCTTTCACTAAACTATAAAACCTTCTAAAGTCTTTAACTAAATATAAAATAAAAATTTGAATATATTACAATTATAAATATTTGTTAGTTTTTCATACAATTATAGCAGTATAATTCAATTACATAAGATCAATAGGATCACTAGAAGAAAGGCAAAGCACAAAAACACATTACACAAAAAATTATCCTGGGAAACCCAAAAGGGAGAAAACCCAGCAACCTTCGTATGGAGATGAACAATTCTAAGAACGGAGTACAATGATGAAAAAGAGAAAATAAAAACCCCAAAATATGCTTCTCCTAGCTACAGATGCGAATCTCTCTTCAAGTGATGCGAACTTGCTTGGTTGAGTGAATGACCAAATGCGGTAAGCTTCCTCTCTATTTATACACATGCCAAACTGGCTTTTTCCCTAACTGGGTAGACTTGTCAAAATGACTGGGCCGACTAGTCTTGGGGGAATATAAAAATACATTTAATAATTCTTTTCTTTATTTGATTTTCTCACCAAGGTTTACATTGATTCTTTCAAGGGTTTACATGATTAAATACATCAATATAATCTCATGTAGGAGGTACAAATCAATACAATAAAATATAATAAGAATAACTTATGAAGTTGCACAAATTCCCAACACTCCCTATCAACAAGGAAGGTATTCTTCGGATACGATCATCATCAGCATCACGATCATCTGGGTTTCATCTGTACATCTATATTGTCTCGATCATCTCTATGCATACTGAAGGTTGTCAACACAGTCTCAGTCCTTCGGTTATTCCAAGAGTAGACTCTCCATCCTTCCTGGATGTCCAAGAAATAAGCTTTACCATCTTCTACCTGTCTGTCTCATCTATCAATGGTATCCTCCCATACATGGCTGAGAACCTGGACGAGCAGGGGTGCACGACCATCTACTACCTGTTCGTCTCATCTGTCGATGGGATAATCCCATACCTGGCTGAGATCCTGAACGAATAGAGGTACTTGTGCAAGCTTCACACGACCATCTACTACTTGTCCGTCTCATATGTCGATGGGATCCTCCCATACCTGGCTAAGAACCTGGACGAGTAGAGGCACCTGTGTGAAATCAAACTTCACCCGACCATCTACTACTTGTCCGTCTCATCCGGCGATGGGATCCTCCCATACCTGGCTGAGAAACTGGATGAGTAGAGGCACCTAGGTGAAATCAATATAAACATTTCCATGTCATCTTTCCCTCTTGAGGAGGGACATGTTCTCTTCTACTCCAAGTCTTCCACGAAAATATTCAAACATTATCCTGGGAAGAGGCTTGGTAAGAACATCTGCGGTCTAGTCATCTGTCGGAATATACTGTAACTCAACCACACTTTTCTGCACCATATCACAAATGAAGTGAAACCAAATTTCTATATGCTTCGACTTGTCGTGGAATACGAGATTCATTGACATCTGCACATAGATCTGGTTATCACAGTGAATCACAATTGGCTCTGGAATCTGGCCAAACAATCCCGTAAGGAGTTTTCGAAGCCATACTGCTTCTCAAGATGTTGTATTAGGCGCCATATACTCGGCCTCTACAGTACTGAGTTCTACTGAGGTTTGCTTCTTGTTGCACCAGGAAATCACTACAGAACCCAAACTGAAGCAACATCTGGAAGTACTCTTCCCATCTGCAGCACATCCAACCCAATCTGAGTTTGAAAATCCCTACAATATCAAGTCACATTCTGAAGCATATCTTAGGCCATATCCCACAATGCCACGCAAGTATCTAAGCACATGTTTTGCAGCAACCCAGTGAATCTGCCTCGGCTCGCACATGAACTGGCTGAGAGCATTCACAACAAAACATATATCTGGTCTAGTGTTCGTCAGATACATTAGGGATCCAATCAGTTGGCGATACATAGTGGGATCAATCAAATTTGAATTTGAAGCAAAATCCCTCATCTTCTTTAAATTTGCATCCATCGGAGTGGCCATGGACTTGCAGTCCAACATTCTGAATCTCTTCAGAATGTCAATGGTGTATTTCCCTTGACTTAGGAAAATTTCCTTCTGCCTCTGCGATACTTCTAATCCTAAGAAATAATGCATCAATCCAAGATCCTTCATTTCGAACTCGTCTTACACCATACAATAAGTTTCTCATTCCCAGAGAGAAACAAATCATCAACATAAAGCACCAAAATCAATGGCTCATCATCCACAACCTTGTAGTAAAGGTTGGGACCTGCATCACTCTTGGTGAATCCCAAGTTCACCAAGTATCCGTTTATCCGTCCATACCAAGCACAAGGTGCTTGCTTGAGTCCATATAAGGCCTTTTTCATCCTGCATACGTGAGACTCCTTCCCATGGACAACAAACCCTTATGGTTGTTCAATATATAACTCTTCCTCGATAACACCATTCAGGAAGGCGGTCTTGAGTCCTTGACATCCATCTGATCCAACTTCCATCCCATAGCTGAAGCGATAGCAATGATCGACATGATGGAAGTATATCGAGCCACAAGCGCAAATGTCTCATCGTAATCAACTCCCTCTTTCTGAGAGAATCCTCTGGAAACAAATCTAGCCTTGTGTTTTTCAACACTGCCATTTGCTCCATGCTTGTTTTTGTAAAGCCACTTGGAAGTCACTATTGACTTCCCCTCAGGTCTCAACACTAGTTCCCACACATCATTCTTCATGATGGATTCGTATTCTTCCGTCATGGCATCCTTCCAAACTTGGTGTCTGGATGCCTCTTCATAGGTGGTAGGTTCTAAGCCAATGATGTGACTCATCAGTGCAACATAACTCGAGAACCTCTGAGGTCTCTTGCTTTCTCGAAAAGTGCCATGTGGAGCTTCATGCCCCTTCACATCCTGCAATCTCTGTTGTGCCCATCTAGGCCTCTTCTGGCCTACTGCAATATATGTGGGAACATCAACTGGTTCAACTGGATCAATGGGATCGATAGGTTCATCCTTCTTTGTTGACTCCCTCTGAACTACTAGAGGGGGAGATGACCTCATCTCCTTTGGATCTAGCATCTCCTCATCATCAATCTCCATGTCTGATCCTCTGCCTCTCCTGATAGCCATTTCTTCTTCAAAGGATACATCCCTGCTGACTTCAATCTGTCTGGATCCTGGGATATAAATTCTGTAAGCCTTTGAAGATTCATTGTATCCCACAAAAGTTCCCTTCTTACCCTAAAGGTTCTAACTTCGTCCTCTTCTCCTTGGGCACATGAATGTAGACTGGACAGCCAAAGATACGGAGGTGGCCCACTTATGGTTTCACCTATGAAAGCTTCTTCCGGAGTCATTTTCTTCAAAATCTTATGTGGGCATCTGTTTTGTACATAGACAATTGTTCTGGATGGTTCTGCCCATAACTACATCAGTAGACTTTGGTCATGTATCATGGCTTTGGATGCCTCCACAATTGTTCTATTCTTCCTTTCCGCAACCCCATTTTGTTGAGGGTTGTAGGGAACTGTGAGCTCCCTCTTAATTCCTGCTTCCTTACATAAATCATTGAAATTTGTAGAGGTATATTCTCCATAATTATCTGATCTCAAGATCTTAATCCTCTTTCCCAACAAATTCTCAACTTGTGCTTTGAATTCTTTGAATTTACTGAACACTTCCTCGGATTCCTTGGTCTTGAGAAAGTATATCCAAGTCTTCTGTGAGTAGTCATCAATAAATGTCACATAGTAATAATAACCACCCAATGAAGCAACAGTCATGGGTCCGCACAAGTCAAAGTGCACTAGATCCAAATTCCTTTAGATCTGCTCTCACTATTCGGGAGGGATCCCTTGGCATTCTTGCCAAGTGCACATCCTCTCCATATTCCATCATGGTCTACATGTAGTGTTGGTAGACCTGTCACCATATTTCTTAATGTTGGAAGAGCTTTATAGTTCAGATGAGCTAGTCTTCTGTGCCATAGCTCACACATGCCGGTAGAATAATGAACAAGTGCTTGAACTAGTGGGGTACTCAATCGGTACAAGCTCTCCTCTCTTACACCAATTACTTTGGTTGTATTCATGCTTGAGTTCTTGCGCCAAGCAAGCACTTTCCCATTTGAAAAAGCAACTTTATATCCCTTGTCCTCCAAGGCTAAGATGGAGACAAGATTTATTTTCATACCAGGCACATAAAGCACATCACTCAAGTGTAATGTGTCACTAGACTCTAGCTGAAGGGAGGTAGCCCCAAATCCCTTCACAATATAATTTGCATCATCTCCAAGTACAACACGGAGATGGGATTCTTTCTCAACTATTTCTGAGAGATTTTCTTTATAACTAGTCATATGTCTAGAAGCACCACTATCTATGAGCCATGTATCACTAGTGGTGGGAAGAATACCTGATAATGTTGATATGAAAAAGAACTTTGTACGATCTTCATTCTTTTGCTTCTTGTGATGGTGATCTTCTTCCACATCGGCGATTGAGGCTTCGCGCTTCCTCTTGTTTGAGCTTGAGCAATTGCTGGCATAGTGACCATAGGTCTTGCACCTGTACCATTGTATATGAGATAAATCCATCTTATTCTGCTTCTGATCTGGAGGAGGGATTGATCTCCTACCTTAATGCTTGTGATTGTAAAACTTTCTTGCCTTTCTTGGCATGGGACATGAATGCTTGATTCTCATCAGGCTGTGTGCCATGGAGCCTTTGTCTTGCTGCTATCCTTGTCTCTTTCTGAGTGCAATCTGCCCATAACTTGTCAAATTTGGGCATCTTGGTTCGACCGCTTATGCTTTGAATGAATGACTCCCAAGATGGTGGGAGACCATTTAGAGTAGTAATGACAAGCTCCTTATTATCAATGGGATCTCCACTGGTACTTAGTTTGTCCCTTAGTTCTGTGATCCTCATGAAGTATGACGCAATTGATTCTGACTTGGACATCTTCATATTCAATAGTTGGCTCCTCAATGTGAGAGTCACATTGATGCTACTATGTTCAAATAGCTTCTTTAGGGTTTTGAACATCTTTCTAGCAGTTTTCTTTCTTGAGATTTGAGGAACCAAGTGGTCTCTAACTGAGTCCACCAAAATCCTTCTTGCTCTGGCATCATTCTTTCTCCAGTGAGATTTGTCTTCTTCAGCTTCTAGTTCTAGGACCTTCTCATTGATAAACTTCAAGAGATCATTTTCTTCTAATAAGAGAAGAACCCTAGACTTCCAAGAGATGAAATTGGAAGCCCCATCTAGACGATCTTCAACCTTCATACCAATCATCTTGACTGCAGATCTAAAGCAGAAACCCTAGTAGAGCTAGGTCAAAAATGAAAGTTGGATTCTTGAGAAACTGACTCCACAGGAAGATGCACCTTAGCAAGGCGAGTTGAGAAAAGGTAGGGTCAAGCCAAATCTGTAGAGGGAGTAGGTCAAAACTTGAAACCCTAATTTCTGTTGCAGCTGTAGAATTAGGTCAAAAATTGAAACTTCTCAGAATTTGATTATGCCTTCACCAAAAGACGCGCCCTCCCTAGAGAGAAATTTCCAAGGCTCTTTTTCTGCCAAATTAATGAGGGAAGGCCTTAAAAGATGAAACCCTAGTTTCCAGCAATGGCTTCTCCTAGTACTACTTTGATACCATGTTAATTTTTCATACAATTATAGCAATATAATGCAATTGCATAAGATCAATAGGATCACTAGAAGAAAGACAAAGCACATAAACACATTACACAAAAATTTATCCTGGAAACCCAATAGGGAGAAAACCCAGCAACCTTCGTATAGAGATGAACAATAATGCAGTGTTCCACGGGGACGCGTCCCGAAGGGTCGGGGACGCGTTTCGGCGTTTCTTGCGTCCCAGGGACTCCAAAACTCCATGCGAAACGTTTCGGGACGTCTCACTTTGGGCGAAACGCACAGCGAAACGTTTCGGGTGGGCGGCGAGACTTGTGGGCGTCCTGCCCGAAACTCCAAAACTTCGACGAGACTTGTGGGCGTCCCGCCCGAAACTCCGAAACTCCGGCGAGACTTGTGGGCGTCTCGCCCGAAACTCCGAAACTCCGGCGAGACTCAAAACTGAAATATCAAATGACAAAGACTCAAAAGTGACAAACATGAAATATGATGTTCATGTTAATCATAGATTCATATATTAATATAATCATGATGAATCATGTAATTTGTTTGAACTTTGCATTTACATTGCATGATTGCACAATGATGAATGTAGTGTTTAGTAATTCACTAAGTTGCATGGGATGGTTTGTTATTGTTGGGATTTATATTTTGCATATTTTTAAAAATTTTATAACTCTCGCGTCCCGCCGTCCCCCCGAATTTCTCTAAAATTTGGGGGTGGTCTCCACACGTCCCGAATGTGCGTCTCCCCGCACCTGTGTCCCGCCGTCTCGGAACCTTGGGGGAACATTGCAATAATGAGAACATAGTACAATGATGAAAGAGAGAAAATAGAAGAACTCTCCAAGTAGAACCCCCAAAATATGCTTCTCCTAGCTGCAGATGCGAATCTCTCTCCAAGTGATACGAACTTGCTTGGTTGAGTGAATGACCAAATGAGGTAAGCTTGCTCTCTATTTATACGCATGCCAAACTAGCTTTTTCCCTAACTGGGCCGACTTGTCAAACTGACTGGGCCGACTAGTCTTGGGGGAATATAAAAATACATTTAATAATTCTTTTCTTTATTTGATATTCTCCCCAAGGTTTACATTGATTCTTTCAAGGGTTTACGTGATTAAATACATCAATATAATCTCCCGTAGGAGGTACAAATCAATACAATAAAATATAATAAGAATAACTTCCGAGGTTGCACAAATTCCAAAATATTTAAACTTGTTTATCATATTTTATTTTTAATTAAGAAGAAATTATATGTTTTTTAATTAATGTGGAAAATGGGCCAGATTGTTGACATCTTTGCCAAACCTATGACAGAAGCCAAGTTTGTTAAGTTTCAGACTCTACATGGGATGAAGTAAGTTATCATTAAGAGGGGATAGTGTGGAATGTTCCTTTCCTGTCCCTCAAGTCAAGATTAAGGAGGGATGTTGGTGTAATAAATGATCCACTATGTGTACTATTGTAATCTTGACTTGGTTGACATTAATTTTCGTTCATTAAAAGCCCTAAAAGCATTAATGTGATGGTTAGAAAGTAGTTTAGTGGTTCCTTATAAATATAGTGGTTAAAAGGTGGCTTAGTGGATCATATTTAATACAGTAGTTAATCTTGAGATAATTGCTATATAAAGGAGTCCTGATCCTCGTTGTAATCAGCATGTGTGGTATAATATTGAACATCATGTTTTCGATGGTGAAGTTTTTCCCACAAGGGTTTTCTCCACTATAAACCGTGTTCATGCAATCGGTGTGCGGTGACTCCTATATTCCTGTGCATTTCTGCATTCTTATTCCTTAAATTTTAACAGTACTGGCTACCATGAGGAAACAAAAAATGAGCACACATTCAAAGAAAGAAATAGGATTACCAATGCAAAAGCAAAGGCTGTTGAATATATGCAACCAAAGCAGCTAATAATTAATGCACTATAGGAGTTGGTTGGTCTATGTTAAGTTTTTTAAGCTTTTTGTTCAAAACGTTTGATGCAGTGTTAGACAACCCTTTTTATATTAGCATAAGGGACATGACAGATTATGATAGTAATATGTGCAGTGAATTATCACTGTTGGCTGATCATGTTGTCTACGTAGACAATTGACCAAGTTGAGCCCATTTTTTATTTGCATGTACAATAATTGATCATTATTATTAATAAAAATGCACTTTGTCTTTACAAAAAGAAAAGGCATTATAGTCTAAATCTATATGAATGCAACAAAATGCCATATAATACGTAATCAACTTCTGCATGTTGCTGAGCCTCAGATTGTCTGAAGTGTGCCCTGTTGAATTTTATAGCAGATCTGATACAGTATAAGCCCAGATTTTATAGCAGATCTGCTACCTGGAGGGCAGATCTACTAAGGATAAGCCCCAATCTGCTGTGGGGAGGTCTCGACCTACTGGAGTAGCCCCAATCTGCTTACGTGGAGGTTCGTGGGGCTAACGTGTGAAAGTTTTCTGTGGTTCAACCCAACCCGGTTTCAAGTCAAAATATCTGAGAGTTTAATGCCCAACCCAGTTTACATCATGGCTGGAAATAACTTATGACATTTTCAGACTTAGAAACACAAATTGAACACACTATTAATGGCAGAAAATTTAATAATAAATGCACGCCATGAAATTTTCAATACTCAGAAATTTTTGGCAACTACTCAGGCAAAACCCAGAATGGGAAAACCTGTTAGAGATATGAAGGAAAATTTTATTTCTTCAAATGACTCAGTACAGCAAAAATTATCAGTCAAAATTTAAACTTATCTCAACCACCAAACTCAGCAAGTTGTCTCGATTTCTGTGTCACTGCTGCCTCGATTTCTGTGCAGCCATCATCTCAAAAAACGTGCCAGAAATAACAGCGTACGGACTGGGAAAAACAGGACTGTACGGTCCTCGAAATTTGTGCCCAGAATCTGTACTTGACCTCGAAATGTGTGCCCACTGATTTTCTTCTGCACTGCCTCGAAAGTTGTGCCCACTGCATCGGGAATCATGCCCATAATCTGTTGTACGGAATCAGCAATTAATGCTGCTGTACGGCCCTCAAAATCTTTGCCTAGTGCCTCGGAATCATGCCTAGAATCTGCTGTACAGTATAAGCAATTAATGCTGTTGTACGGCCCTCGAAATCTGTGCCCAGAATCTGCCTCGGGATTCATGCTGTGCATTTAATGATGTACGGTGGTCTTGGGAAATGTGCCAATCTTCCTCTCCTGCTGCGTCCTGCTCCTCATCTCAAGAAGTCGACCTCTGTCTTTCTCAATTCTTCAAGTGAAAAATGAAAAATGCCTTTCCTTTGCCTTTTTGTGCGAATGGTTAGGGTGAATGAAAAGTCATCTAATCCAAGGGCCCAGATTGAATGAGATGAATGGATGAGAATTAATGCACATTTAACTCTCATAAAAATTAATTTCACTAACCTCACTTAAATTTATCAAAAAGTCACTTTAATCTCTAAAGTGAAAATTAAATTATCTCAAGTCATTTAATGCAAGGTTCACTTTTCCCGGATGTGGGTGCTAGCTCCACGTAGTTGACAGCTGGGCGTAAACACGCAACACCTGGCCACACATACCAACGCTGATGTCACCTAGACGACGTCAAGCAGATCAGCCATTTAATAAGCCTGTCCTCAACGTCGTCTCAGCCTCTCTGGCCACCACGATGATGGACTTCCTACGTGCGAACCACAGGCTCTTGGCTCAAGGCACCGATCCCCTGCCTTCTTGTTCGATGAGGCTCACTTGCCAGGTTATGCTCCAGGCTCTTCATGCTCTCGGCTCTACGCTCTCTGTGCTCCACGATCTCTGCGCGCTCAACTCCCTGCACTCGCACTCCTGCATCTATATCACCTCCCTGCACACGCACTCCTGCATCTGTATCACCTCCCCTACAGCCATTATGGGAAGGACTAAGGGGGCCAAGACCAAGAACAAAAAGGACGAGAACACTCCGGAGGAAATTCCTCTGAGGAAGGGATACGGACCTGCAATCTCCATACCAATTCGTCTACTGCTGGATAACTGGGAGGCCAGGATCATAGCAGAAACCATGGCAACTGGAAATCTGGAGCAGCGTTGGGAGCCGTACTGGCTAGTTAAGAATATGATGGGGCAACTCATGGAAGATATGCAGTTAAATTGGGCCTCTGCACACCATTACACCCAATCCTTGCTTGCCACTTTGCGCAATTGAGCATCCACTCTCGGCACCCTGAACAGCATGCACTGCTGGTGTTGTCTCCCAAAACTGGCATGCGTGTGTTGAAGCCCAAAAAGTGAGCACACCAGCTCGATGACAACTCTCAGGAGAGAGGCCAATGTCACCACACTCCTCTCCTCTCACTTCAAGTTGGCTCTTCTCCAACTCAAGGGGGGTATCCCTAAGATAGGATCGCTAAGGCAGGTGCAACGGAGGGCAAGGTGAACTGAAGAGGCTGCCTTAGAGAAACAATTGTAACAAAAGTATCTTGAATGATTGATGGGAAAGATGGGAGGATCAGTCCTCGAGGAAAGGCAAGTGCCAGTATATCAGAGGGGTGAATGGAGTCAAAAGAGAGCTCAAAGTGGCCTTGTGTCATATGTGACTGAGGGGGAAAGATCACATGATTGAGCAAGCCCTGCTCACTCTAGTGTTTGACAATCAGAAAGAGTACTTCTTTTCTAGCTGCGGGAGGAGCGCTATGCAAACCAAAGATCAATATTACACAATCAAACTATTAAATGCAAAGATCAATACTTGTGTATGCACGCTCACAAAGGGAAAAAGAAAGCAGATGCTAAGAGTTCTTCACCAAAGGGAAAAAGAAAGCGGGCTGCTGAGAATTCTTCACCTTCCAACGTGGTGGATTGTCACCCTTCTATGGCCTCTTACACAAAGAAAAGAAGACGCAGAATCTAGATATATTCACACTTATCAAAGAACTCACAAGATCACGCCACACGACGAGAGTGCTCAATTTATCCAAAGAAACACATGGTATTTTTCATTAAGCTCAAGGAGAGGAAAACTCCCAAGTTTTTTCCATGGTTTACAATGAAGGAAGCTAGCTTTTTATAGGCCAAAAACCTCTTATGAAAATAAAGAATAAAAATAAACTAACTGAGAAAAATGAAACTCAGATCCACTTAGTAAATCGAACCCCACTCTGGTCTGATCACTCCAATCCTCACGCTGGTCTGATCACTCCAATCCTCACGCCTTTTAACAAAAAGTAGACAGCTCATCAAAATGGAAATCTTTTCTGGATCGGATCTTCTCTTTAGCCAGGTGTAAGTGCCAAGCGGACGAGCTATTGCCCATAATTTCCTCGGCAAATTGTTCAAATCACGCACAGTAACAGGTCAAAAAAGAAATGACTTGGAGGCAAATACCTCCGCAATCAATTGCTAACGAAAACAGTTGATACGTTGGTGGATTGGCATAAAGGTGCCCACCGCTTCAATCAAACACTGAAACACTCGACTGCTACGTGAAGACCCGTCAGTGACTAGGGAAATTAATAAAATCGGCTCTCAATGCAACTGGAGTCCGAACTACACGTTGTCTTCCTATTCGTTGCAAGCCCGACTGCTAAAAAGGTACGTGTCCCACTTCACCACCCGGCGTGACCCCCAATCGAGTTATAATTTTCTTTAACTTATGCTGCGTGAAAAGTAAAACACAGGTCGTCCATATGCGCCGATTTAGCTGTTGATGGTGTGACCTCCACCGCGCTGGCTTCACCAAGTTCACTGAATTTTAAAATCTGCATCAATCTACCGTCAACACGCTATTCTAGCCTATGATGGTGCATCGTATTTCCCTATCGCTCGCCAATGAAGATGTGAAGGAGATGCGCCCAGCTCTGGTGATTCTTTTAAATTCAACCAATTTCGTTGAACCTCGCGATTTAGGGCAAAAACGATACAAATTATCAATTGGCTGCCAGAGAGAAAACATGTTAGCTTCACGTTTTAATGAGACTCAGTTTTAATCACGTTAAAATGGAGATGCGTCTTTAATGACTGATGTGGTTGATGGTGTGGCACGATTCAGTGATCCTCGGCCTCTTCCTCTGTTTCATCATCTTCTTCAACCGTTGCCTATGAGTTCACGTTTAGAGTAGTCTTGACTGCCGAGTAAATGCTCGACGCGAATTCCTTTGGAAATCGTGAATCGCTGCTCCAAACTTCATTGTTCTATTTGATGGCAGGAATTCCATTACTTTCTTTGAAGTTCTTGTCTCAACCTCTGCAACCATCTGAAGATTGCTTGCTCAATATTTTTGGTGGCATTAGCGATTCTGCAAGCTACAGAAATATGATTTTCCTTCAACATTACAATGTCGAACAAGCCCATTTTTTTATAACACTTTTCCTGGGCAGATTTTCTTTATGCAACTTCTCAACATTCGCAAGACCAGGTATTGTCAATTTGTATGCCAATATTTCTTCCAGGAGGCAATCCAAACTCTATAGCTGCTATCGCTCTTAATCCATCAAAGGATTATAATACTCCCTCATCAATATTGTTTGCAGGCTGATCTTTAAAATTCTCAGTTGTTTTACGGCTGCTGGCAGGATAACTCGATGGGTAGTGACATATGGTGCAAGATCGCGAACCGGTGTCGGTTTTAGAAAGCAGCAATGGATCTAAGTTGTATAAACACAATTTCACGAACTCACGATTCCAGATGTAACACTCTGTCAGTTACAAAATCTCGAGCACATGTCTGGCAGCCAAAGATGGAACATGATGAACTGCAATTTCTGGAATTTCTCTCAATTTGATGTAAACAGGAGCATGGTCAGAACCAAAAAATGCTGCAGAAACATGTTCAAAAGAACAAGACGAATCCCTGTAATCAACTCATCATCCAAATTGTTGAAATCTTTTATAAGACCAAGCATGTCTGGGAACAAAGTTTCACTTGACACAAACTTCGATAACTGCAGTTGGTAAACACTTCTAAGATTCACTGTCAATGAGTACTCATCATCAGATACCCCTGCTTGTTTTATGGCAGATCTGAGCTTGAGAACAAGCTCATCTTCCAATTCCTTCAACTTATTCTGGGCGGAATCCTGCAAGTCTGACTAGCTTTCAGTAGCACAGAATTGATTGCCTTCACACATGACTTTAAAATGCTTGCTTCCCCATGTTTGAAAAATGCTTCTTTTATAAGCTTGTCTGCTAAATATTTCCTCACATCAATGGATAATGCTTCATCATACTCACTGTCACTTCTCATTTATTAGTGCCTCCTGGCAAATATTCCCGTACTGGAAGGGCACTTGTATCCTGTAGATCTGACCTTTGACATGAGTTCTGAGCACTTCCAGATTTGCCACTGAGGATGGCCCAGGAAGCACGAACCAGCAACTTAATCATGAATATGTCGTCCCCCAAAAGCGTGATGAAGATCATATACGGACACCCATGACAATATGGGGGTAACAGCTGGGACTCTTATGCTCCCACCAAACCCTTCAGCCGTGACTTACGCTCTGGGAGCACCACCCCTAGAGCCACCTCGTCGACTGTTGTCGTGAATTCTACACTTGGCTTGGACAGGCTCAACCCCAGTGGTAGCTCTGTGGCCAAGACACGCAGCAAGGAATAGTTGAAAGGTAAGGAGAGGTCTCAAACCTCCTTCCTGATTCCAAGTACCTTGGGTCCCATCTTGGCGAAACGTACTTGCAATGAGCAGTCTGCTTTCGCCCCTATTATGCCCAGGAAGATCACTCCATTGCCTGTCAAGCACGCGACTCTTGTCAAGCCTGTGACCATTTCTGGGACGTCTGCTTCTTTGCTGGAGAATGCAGCTCCGATTTTAGCCAAGGCGTGGAAGGACAACGCAACTTACAGCTGCCCAATTCTGGAGGAGACTCCGTCGGCAACTGACTGAGCAGGTTTCTGTGTTGTCTTCTGTCTATTTTTTATTTTATTTTTATTTTTTTTGCCTCTCTAGATATGCACAGTCTACAGAATGTCACTAAGGCCATGAACTCTTTGAATTTTCACTTGGTTATCCCCTCAGTAGACAGGGGGTTTTTGTACTGTAATATTTTGATTTCCATCAACTCTCTAGATAGACATGGATGGCACCTCTGGGCCACACCATCGTGGGTTGTAATCTATTTTGTACTTCTATTAAACTAATATAATCTGTAGCTTTTACAAAAAAAAATGCAAGGGTCACTTTATTTCCCCTTTGTTAGTGACTTAGTCAAAATCACCTAGGGGAACACTTTCCTAGGTACAAATTCAACGTGAACCTTGTAGGAGGCCTGATCTGTTGTTGATTGGATCTTACCCCTTACGGCCCTGCCTATGGAGTATTTTATGGCCCTTATAGTCCTCAGCAAGACCCCACAGCACTGAAATATGCTCGCGGCCTCACTCTCGACCTCTATCCTATGACGCGGCCACCCTGTGGGCCTGATCTAGGCCTACAACCTGCACATGTGGGGCCCATGGAGCCCTGCTCTTTCCTCTCGGCCCTTGATGTGGTTACGAGTCATTCTAGGAGAAGCCTAGAATACCCACACAGGCCCTTGCTGCCTTCAAATTGATAATGTGAATGCTTACTACCAAGAGAGTTCCAACGCTAATGACTTAATGAAGGAGAAATTGCTTACAATGATGATCATGTGAATGGTATGCGATTCACTTTTATAATTTTTCATTATACTAATACAATGGGTAAATAACATGCGTTTACAAATACCATGATCCAAAAACCACTTGACTTTTAAATTGATTATTAAAACAACTTAAAAAGCTCTTCTTCTAATTTCTCATTATGACTTAGGCATTAGGACTTTAGTCAAGTCTTCTTAGGCTAAGTTGTAACCCCTCTTGGTCTATATGGTCCACATGTGCCAATCTCAAAGTTCATCATCATATACAAGGAAGATTTTCTCTAGATGATGTGATCATCTCGTTCTCCCCACTAACACCAAGGTCATATGTTAGTTACTCCAACAAGGGGTGGCTAGTCCCTTGAGGAGGTCCCATAGTTCAACCATCTCGAATGACCAAGGAGAGGAGTACGTCAGACATCATCTACCTAGACCCAATCTAGGACATCTCACGTTGATCTATATCAACACCCTTGTAACTGACCAGGTACCTCAGCCCCAGGCTAAATCAAGTTGACTTATGTCAACATCCTAATAACTAACCAAGTGCCTTAGTCCCAGACTGAATCCATTCTCCCAGAGAATGGCTCTCAATGTTGCTCACAAATCAACATGCCCTTCAGGATGTACTAAAGTGAGGGGGTCTTTTGCCATTGTAAAAGGCCAAGTCTAGGCTTTTTTATGTAAAAGTGTTGGTCTAGCGAGACCCTTGGTTTGGTAATGGCAAGTCTTCTTGGTTCTCATTTCAAGGAGTGTTGGCCTAGTGGCTATGCTAACTACCCATTGATGGGCGGAAGTCCCTCATCATGTTGGGCATTTATGCCCTGGGTGCACCTTGGGATGCTTGGTGCACCTTGGGATGAACCCATTAGAACAAATGGCTTAGAGACTCCTAGCCACACTTGTGTTTATTCTATGTAGAGGTGATTGCACATATAAGGATGGTCATACCCGCTTTAGCACACCACAACTATGCCGCCTGGAAACACACATAGGGGGGAACGCAGCAGAAATCTTCAAGCCACTCAATGTGGCATTGGGGGCAAGTCGGAGTCAAGCGTTGTCACATGATAACTCGACTTCTCCGTCTAGGCTTACTCCTAGCGAAGCCAAGGGAGGTGGTCATGTTATCACACAACTTGTAGTTGCCCCTAAAGGTGATCCTATCCAGGATGGTAGAGGTGCTAGGCAACTAAAGGGGTGACCCAAGAGGGCCTCAATTCCCAAGATGGATTGGTTGTCACGCCAATCGAGGCACTCTTTACTTTTTGCTATCCAAGCCTCGGATAACAAAGGGGGAGACCCTGATCTACTCTCAGAAAGAGAGATCCAAATCAAACACTAAGTCAAGATATTCAATGATGAAAAGTGATGATCCCTAGATTTAAGGAAAGAGTTACTGCAGAGGCTTACGTAAGATGAGATATGAAAGTTAATTAGTTCAATTACAGTAACTCGAGTTTATAAGTGATCTAGGATGTAAGTGATAGAGTAAATGATCATAATCAACTGCCTTGGGAAACGTGTACTTAAAAGATGGAAAAATGGTCCTAAGGAGTAGATCTGACAAATTTAGGGCTTTCTAGCATAGCTTGATAGTAGATCTGACAATATTACAGCACACAAGCTCGAAAAAGAGGGTTTAACCACTCAGAAGACCAGCAAACCAGGGAGGGTGCAAGCATGGAGAGATCAGTGCCTAGGAAAAAGGGTAGATGGAGTCCTCGGAGCTAAACGCCCTTGAGAACCCTCTTGGGGCTAGGCCAAAGGATGGAGAGATCAATGGCTAGGAAAAAGGGTAGATGGAGTCCTCAGAGCTAAATGCCCTTGAGAACCCACTTGGGGCTAGGCCAAAGGATGAAAACCCAGAACTGGCTTGCCAATAAACCAAGTAACTAACCCTAGAGAATTTTTAGAATTTTTCGGTGTTAGGGTTTTGAAGTAGATGACAGATGGGTAAGTTAAAGGAATTAAATACGTACCTTATGAGCATACTTGGATGATGAGAATGAATGTCGGTATCACGAGGATTACTCCCGCAAAGATCAAATGAAGTTTTGGTCTTTTCTCTTGCTCCCACGATTTGCCCAAGTCCACTAGTGCACCCCTCTCTTCCTGCAAAACCAAGGAGACAAAGCTCAATCAGCGAACAACAATGAGGGTAGATGCAAATGAGAAGTAAAAAATGGAGAATAATTGGTACAAAGACAAAATTACTCCCTTTGTAACCCAAGATCTGACGGGAGGTAGCAGGGTGAGCCTTTCCACCAATGCGCCCCTCTCCAAATCGTCTTCTTCACCTGCAAATCAAAATGGTGGAACAAAATAATGCAAGATAGCTACCAAGATCCTTCAGTGCAATGGAAAAGTAGTTTCAATCACCATAGCCAAGCATTCAACCCAAGATCACAAGCATTTACTCGCAAAATATTTCTTTGTATTCCAATAACCAAGAGCCAAAAGTCCTTTTACAATGAGGGGGGTCTCTTCCTTAAATAGGAATGAGAGAGACCAAAACCCTAACTACTTTTTGAATGAGTGGTGGAGATCAAAAGATAAAACAATAATAATCAACGGCTAAGATGAGTCGGAAATACAATACATGGATCAACTCACTAAAAGAGGGGGGTGCACTCACTAAGACGCCCTAGGGGGGACATACCACATGACAAGTGACTAGGAAAAGTGAATAAAGCACATGGTGGGGCTAGGAGGTGATTATATCCTTCACTAACATGGCCCCATGGCACAATGATAAATAACATGACTCTATAACATCACAAAGTGACCAAGTGACCAAATCGTGGCCCCCTCAAAAGCATAATAAAATATCCAAATAATAGCTCGGAGTTTGTGTGGACCCCACTGAATGCTGCAAACTGTGTTGAAAGGTGTGGGATGCATCACAAAAATCCTCTTAACAAACCTCATGCAATTCCTTGCCTCAATTGCCCAAATCGATTTCCTCAGTGACCATTTTATTCCATTTTTAATCCTCAGAAAATCACTTGTGAAGTAATAAAATGCATGTAGCTCTCTACCTGGTGCCCCGGGCACAAATCTGACTGTACATTCTATACCAAAATGTGTGGGGGTATTGGAATATGGTAATAACAAGTGGATGGACCCCATACTCCCTCTATAGCGCCCTAGGAGAAACAAATAAATATCCAACTGTGTTGTCAAGCCATTTTATAATGGCAATTCTGCAATAAAGTGACAATCTGAATGAAACATCATCCGGAAATGCCCGTACCTGATATCTAAGTGTGCCAATGGACTCACAAGGGCCAAATGTACTAGAGATGAGTACTCATACACCCTGTGGCCACCAGGATAATCATCTGTAGTCTCAACCATGCCCGGACAAATAAAAATAATGGTCTGAAAATAACAATAACAATAAAAATCCATCAAACCATCATGTGAAACTTGTGTCTACTGCATGGAACCATCAAGTGGGCATCATAGGATCATAAATAATTAACCTCGAACATCGCTGGTCCAACTCATCTCAGATCCTACGGTTGACTTGGTCAAATTGGGTTGACCAAGTCAAGACTGATCATACTAATGACCCAAGCATAAAATGCATGATGCTGCATGTGCAAATGGATAAGATATGCTCTTTTAATCATTCTAATAGCAAGACTAAAATATAAAGTAGCATTTCACTAGCGGTTAAACAATTAACACATCAAATATAAGTCCAGAATTAAAATAATCAATTACTCAAAACAGAACCTCAAGAATATACTCATTTCATGGACGTGACCACTTTGCTAGGAATGTGTGAGGGTGAAAAATGCAAGGCTAGGATAAGGGAATGACTTTACAAATCAACACTATGATACTTTGGATAAGGGAAAAGGAATACTCACTTAAGCATATGTTGGATAATATACACACAGGGAATGGCAGTGTCTCACAAATGGAATAAGTTGTTTTGAGAGGTGCTTATTCAACCTTTAGCAAATGTCTACAGCTCACATCCAAGCTGAAACCAACTCTGTGAGGATCTTTTCTAGAACTGATGTAACTAGGTGCACAGCTAACTGTAACTTGAGGTTCTAGGGGACACTTAGAATTAGTTGTCCCTTACTCCATCTCACATCCCAACCCGTAGGCTCCGTTAGGTATTAATCATTACATTTTATCATGGCCAACAGTCTTTGGATTTAGCATATATTTAACCACTGCTTTTTAGGCCTCATGACCCTTTGGATTTTTTATGTGCTTAGAAGCACAACTAATTGCAGCTTTTATCCAGGGTATTTTTCCATTTCATTTCATAACCCTTTTTCATTGTGCTGAGAAGAGCACAATTTTAAATTATTTCCATGGGCTTGCACAAAAGATATAATAATATTTCACACATGCATGTAATGATGGTAGTACATTTTGCTTCAAGTCTAGCCAACACAACTCTGGCAACTAGGGAGATTATCCACAATCAGGACCAAACATCAAGGGCAACCAACCAGAGAGGTCAAGGCATCAAATCCACCTCACCTAAGCTCAGGAACTAACACTAGCAGGTTCTCTTTGCCCAGAAGGATCAAGGATTCGGTAAGTTTTGTTGCCAACTCACAGCCGAGACACAAAACAACAGGGAAACTATCCAACACAGAGGCAAAAGTGGGGGGGTCCTCCGTATCACAGGCTGAGGTGTAAGTCAAAGTAAAACCAAATATGGGAGAGAACGGATGGATGGAGAAAGTGAAAGGTGATGCCAAAACTAGCAAGCCATAAATGGTGGGAATGACCACGTCCATACTACTAAAGCGGGTACAACCAATGAGTATAAACAAGAATTTCTTATTCTGAGTAATTAGATCACTTAGACTCTAGATAGACAACAAAACCACCACGTCTATATATATCGTCGGATCATGACTACTAGATACCTAGTCAAGCTACTAAGATGAGCAAAAGAGCAAAGCAAACATATCCAATGCACAACCATATACTTGTTGGCCATATACTTGTATCTACCATCTGGATCATCAATAGTCACTGGAACACTGCTGCTGTAAAGCTCTAGGCACTATCACACTGCTCTGTATGGAACAAAAATGGTCACCTCAGTCATCCAATCTAAGGTCATGAGGCTCAGTAATGGCATAAGGTTCATCATATCTAATCTAAGGCTGCTCTAGTACATGAGTGATCAACAATAGTACTGCTCATCATAGGCTGATCTCATCAAAAATATGTAAAGGCCTGGCTCAAAAATATACAAGGAACTGCTCTGCAATCATGGTATCCCGACTACTATGGATGTGATAACAAGTCCCTAAAGAAAAAGAATCTACTGTGTTTGATCTATGAAAAAGAAACAACTAATCTAGGAGTTATTTAAATATTTCCAACCACAATAGCAATATGAAAACTAAAAGCTCAATAGCATAAAACATCCATCATCATCAATTTTGCATAAATAAAGGAAAACTCAAGATAAGCATAAAACCAACCAATAAGCATGCAACATATGTGCCAAGGATCGGTCAAGATGTGAGATGATCTTTCTCCAATAATGCGCCCTCTTCAATATATGGATGGATGAATGACCGCTCAAATGATGTCAGATTGCTCCCGGATGGAGGTACTAGGGTTATAATGCCCTCTTGGTCAGTATGGAAGCCACATGCAAGCCATGCATGACCTCTAGGTTAGAGAGCGAGAGTCTTCCTCAAGGAAAGTCACCCATGCAAGGAAAGGCACCCCTCTAAATGATGAAATGGTGAGATCTCTCTTCTGAAACCTTATAAGAAGCATGTATTCAGTAACTAGGCTAATAGTGGTGCTCTCGGAAGGATGGAAGTTGCATGCAGACCAAAAGGTGACTGTATACTGAGATATGAAGATGCCTAGCTTTGTCCAAGTCGCCCATGCAGAAAGGGTGAGTCCTCTTAATCCAAAATGTGGCTAGAACCCTGAAGAATGCTGAGAAATACTCTATGATGATAGAAGTAATGTTGAATCTGTATGATCCAACCCTGATAGTGACTAGGGCAAATAGATTTCACTGCCAAAATGCACTTGATGGTTGAGTGGTGCGCCCTCAACCCTAATCTGGCTCTCTGAGCTCTCCATGTCGAATTCTCAAATCAATAATCAATAACCAGACCTATTCGTTCACTTTATCCTTCTTTTATAACTTTGACAGTGCATACCCTAACTTTTGCATGCCTAGGTCACTTTTCTCTTCTAATTCTCAGTTGACTTGCATGCATTGCTTTCTGTGTGCATGAAGGCTTAATAAAGGTGTTTTTGTGCATGCATCATGAAATATGGCTCGCATGTAATGCATGCAAATGGCCCCTAGTTCCTGTGGCCCTCTTTTATCTATCATCTAATAACCATGATTAAGATCTTCTTTTGCTTAGAATGATATCAATCCTCAGTCAATTCCCTGAATGTCAGTACCCGCTCCAACCTATGGGAATTAGATAGGTTAGCGCGATGGTCTTCTGTGCTTAAGCAGAAGAGGACATTACATCTTGTGCATCCTAAGCAATGTTACAAAAACCGGATCGGAACCGGCAAAACCGGTCGGTCCGACAGGTTTAGAGGCTTCACCGGTTCAAACGTGTGTCAAACCGGAAATGACCGATTTCGTACGGAACTAGTCGGTTTTGACTGGTTCTGGTTAGTTTTACCGATTCCGATTCCGGTTTTGACCGGTTCAGTACAAAACTATACAACGACACTTAAGGGGCCATTTTTTTATTTTTATTTTTTTAAATGAAAAAGTTGATTGAGTGGGGAAGGTTCTAGATAACCCTAAACCCCTAAGAAAGCTATAAAACCAACCAACCCCCACCGCTCTATTTCTCTCACACTATTCATCTGAGTATTTTGAGTTAAGAATCATTCTTGATATTCCTGGGAAGTGTAGCAACCTTGAAAGAGTATGCTAAGTACCTACAGCAATCTTGGTTATATCATCATAACAAAAATCAAATACACCTAATAGCAGTTACCTACAACAATAAAGAGGTTTTGAGCAGCCCTAACAGAAACTCTGAGCTAACTGTGTAGTTAAAAGAAACTTTTGTGGGCATATTCCAAGGTGACAGTTTGTTACAACAGCCTTGGAACAGCCCTTTCAACAACAACAGTTTCCTCAACATGTTAGACATGATTCAAGTGAAATATGCTCAGTATGGCACCTAGCAAAATACATACAGGAGCCCTTTTTGCAAATTTGTGTATAATGGTTTTGATTGACATGGTTGAACATATATATATATATATATATATATATATATATATATATATATATATATATATATTCAAAATTTGAATATTTTATGTACTTTTGGTGGACTGACTTTGTGATCCGGTTTTTTTCCCGGTTTTGGTCCGGTTCCGGTCTTCGAGGTCGGCCGATTCAACCACTGGTTCGGTTTTTGTAACCTTGATCCTAGGCTGTGTTTTAAAAATCGGTGAAATCGGAATCGGAATCGGCCGATTCACCGATTTAAGGCAAGACCGGTTCAAACCGGTCTCCAAATCGGATCGGAGGACCAGTTTGGTACCGAACCGGCCGATTCGGTATCAAATCGGCCGGTTCGGTACCGAACCGGTCTGGTCCACCGATTTTTTACAAAAATCGGCCGATTTTTTGGTGTGGGCCTGTGGGCCAGTAAAAGATGGTTTTTTTTAATTTTTTTTGAATTTTTAACCTATATCCCCATGGTGCTATAGTACTTGGTGATACTAATGGTAATGTTTAAGAAAAGTAAAAGTGACATTCTCCTTATCTTTTATTTTCCATCATTTTACTTAAATTTTTAACATTACCATTAATTGTTTCAGGATGTTTGAGAGTGGTTCCAACTTCATCGGACTTCATATGCAAAAAGTAGATTTTTAGATCCCATTCAAAATTCATCAGACTTAATAGTTTTCAGGATTTTAGGATTGCAAGGTTTCCACCAGATTCTATCATGTATGAGGGTATGGAATTGGCATTTAATCAAGCACATCAACCCCTATATGTACCTTGATGTTGGTGGTGTTGATTGTTGAATTCCTCTGTCATGACCTTAATAAAAATGTACTCTTCACTCATGCAAAATCACTTATCAAGCATCGAAAGCTTTTTCTACGTTATTTTAGCGATTGGATTAAGAAGTTTCATCAAAATTGTAGTGTGTTGAGTCGTTGACTAATGTCCTTGGAGGATCAAATTTGAAATTCGAGTTAGAGGCAAGGGCTAGAGCCTAGAGGAGGGACGCATAGGGTGCTATTGATGAATAGGATCCCAATATAGGCAATGATTCGTTGACATGTATGATTGATGATTTATATTTCACATTCATTTTTGTAAATGTCTTTGCTAATTTATTAATTTTATATATATATATATATATATATATATATATATATATATTGCATTTCCTCATTTCCACAATTTTGGGGGGTCACGTTTCCCCTGTTTCGAAGTTTCTCCGTTTCGTCCTCGTTTCCCCGTTTCATGCAACTTAGGTTGAAGTTGTTCAAACCCTCGTACAAAAATTTTGAAGCAAACATGTGCCTGTTATGACCTTTGTAGCAGTAAAAAGTCATGAAAATCACCTTAAAGGCTAAAAATAAATTGTGAGCAGTACTGTGGATGAAAGCAGCCCTAAACAACAAGTAAAGGTGCTCTTTGGCCTTCAAACAACAGGTCTAGGTCATAACAACAGTCCTAAAATCTTGAAAATGTTGTTTTTCTTTAAAATTTAAATATTTTATGTATTTTTGAGTAAACCGATTCATTAAATTCAAATCGGCCGATTTATGACCGATTCATTACCGATTCCGAGTTGACCCTCGACCGATTCCGAGTCCGATTTCGATTTTTCAAACTTTGATCCTAGGTAAGGTGAAATTAGGGTTTTGCTTGCATCTTGTCAACCTTGTTTGAGGAGACCTTCCTCTTGAAGGATCTCTACATAAGTGGGCTTTGGAGATCATCATTTGCCCTAATTAGGCTAAGGCTAATTTGACCTATCTAGCGTAACTAGTCTTTGCCCTAATTTGAAATATTAAATTGTCAAATTGAGAAGGAGCATTACCTTTGATCTCTTGTTTCCCTAGGGTTAAGGACTATGGTCAAACCCCTTCTCTTCTTCATTTTTTATCAAATTTATGTTATATATATAATTGTGGTTCACCAACGTCGTGGGCTACATCCACGGTAAGAACAGACCCATGTTAGACATGAAGAATCAAGGTATCCCCAATGTCCATCATAACATGTCACAAGCCAGATTTGAACCTAGGTGGGGAGTATCACAACCAAATTTTCCCAAGCACCCAATCTAGGCTCTGTTGAAAGGTATATATATATATATATATATATATATATATATATATCCAGGGGTTATCGAAGTGGAGGAATTCAGAAATGGACAATTACTGGAATACTTCACATTGGTCTGAGAATTTCTAAAGCACCATTGCTGCAGCCGTTTCAGTCAGAACAGAGTAATGCGTCTTATGACATATTATTACTGCCCAGAGCAGCATCGTTTTTGTAAACTGAACATGTATTAACAATATACCTGTAATACAAGTTTTGTAAGTGAATTTGGAGGCAGAAAGTGTAAGCTGTAAAGAATTTGAAGATGCATGAAGGCATGAAATCAAACAATGTTTTTTTTGAATTATTATGTGGTTCTTGAATGTTGGAATGTAAGTCCCTCGAGGACAGTTTATGATCATTCTTTATTTAGAATGATTGATATTTTCCTTATGGAAGATATATATATATATCTTGAAAATACAAAAATTATTATATTGTGAAAACCCTAAAAAGTAAAAAATTCAAAAAAACAAAAAATATCTGTCAAATGGAAAGAGTAATCCACCCAAAAAGTGTGCCCCCCTAGGTTTCTTGGAGGATCCTTAAGGGCGCCACCCTTCTGTGGCTTGATTGTGAAATACTAACATCTTTTGTGGAAAGTACCAATGTTTTTTCAGATCTGGTATAACAGGTACAGCAGTGAAATCAGCAAGTTTTGAAGGCCAAAAAGAGTTGGAATAAGGCCTAGGTTTGACCCATGGGGTGTTGAGCATTTATTGGAAGAGATTAAGCGGGCCCACTATCTATTTTTGAGGGTTGGTTGGGGCTTAAACCAAATATGGTTAAGCATTTTCAGATTTGATTTAGTACTTTCTTTTACCCTCTTAAGGTATATTCCTTACCCTAATGCTCAAGGTACATCTTATATGGTAAGTTGGTGAAGTTGTGGCTTGTTTTTCATCTATTTCTGAAGTGTTATTGGCTGCTGTTCTGCCATAACAGCAGTAGGATATTTAAGTTGTTGATCTTGAAATTAATGATAAAGTACTCGAACTCCTACTCTCTACTAGTGTCATATATATGCTTCATTGTTTTGACCCCATAAGGCACTGGTCTTAGCCGAGAGGTTGCTTGTGAAGGTTATTTGTGTGTTGTTTGAGTGATTGCAGATATTTTACACCAATATTAGGGACTCCCCCTTGGTCTTAGGAGTTGACCTAAAGTGTTGATAAGCTGGGCTGTGGTGACATTGGACGCTAGCTTATACTGCGCTTGCCCCTCATAGCACCGGGATTCATGACCTTGATCAAGGGTGCTAGTTTGAGCGGTAACACATGTAAAATGCAAAAATTCAAACAAGAATTCCAACACCAAGAGAGAGCTAATTTTGATGACAATAAATACAAAAATCTAGACATAACAACTGGCAATTTGTTAAAGTTTCAAATGTTTAATTCCTGAGAAACAATGCAAAGTAAATATGGTAGAAACTGCACTATGAACTTAATAGTGTCTGCAGTCTTTAGGAAACTGGCCTAAAGGTTACTCTAGAAAGGCTTACTTCCCTGATACAAATTTCCCACATTTCAGAGGCATACTAGCAGAAAAGCATGAACTAAAGTGCAGTTAGTAGATGGGGTTCAGAACTTCAGACATACATAACCCGCAAATAGAAAATATCGAATACAGTAATAAATTTTATAATTATTTGAGAATACAGGCAAGTCACATTCGCCTTTATTCAAAATTTCAAATACCTCCTTTTTGCTGGTTCAAAGCCAGCAACATTTTGCAAATTTGTCTGAGCATTGATGCACTTGTCCCCAAGCTTATATATTTTATTTTAAGTTGCATGAAAGGATTCTCCATGCCTCTCACAAGTTTATTTTGCCCCCAAATTTTACATTCGAACAAAGGATGCAGCAGATAAGATACATCAAAGTCCTCAGACTTACATTTTCACCTTCGAACAAACACAAATGTCTCTACCTGAATACAATAAACATAGTGTGATGTATTATACCTTCATTGACAAAAACATGATTTGCTTGTAGAAGACATCAGCTGTTCCTACCACACCAGTAAGACAAATGAGTGGAGGCACCTGCTTGGGACCATAATCATAATACCGCCATTGTTTTGATCCAACCTGCAACACATAACCCATTTGAGTTAGTTTTATACAAATGCAATGGATATGTATCATATAATCTAATAATAAAGTAACACATAAATAGAATAACAATAAATAGTAATAACCCAATATTAAATAAAAGGTAAAGTTGCCTAAATAGTCAAAAGGCATGACTTTTCATAGGAAAACCCCTTGAGTGTTTCTATAGTCAGAGCTATCCTCATTATAATCATCTTATCATATCAATTATAGAAATCGTAATTATCGATATCAAAGCCAATGTAAGCCACTTCCACTGTGACAGATCCGCTGGAAAATCACCACCAGAATTCGTGAGGTTCACTTCTGCTGTGACAGATCTGCTGCAAATTGCCACCAGAATTAGTGGAGCCATGAGTTATGAACTCAACAAATGATCACTTTTATGGAATGCCAAAGTGAAATGATAGTCTAACCTTCTGGCCTATATGCCCTCTTTGTACAACAAAGTACAAGTACATCAAGACTTTTGAAAATAAATATCTCCTCTACCAATACTGCCAGAAACCATTTATTACCAAGGAAATTTTTTTGAAGATTCAGAGGCTGTCTAAGGAGACGCAACCTGGGCATGAGAAGAATTCCTCACACAGGATAAACCACCCTAACTAACTGAAGAAGATGAACAATGTCAGAAACAAGATATTGCGCAGTTTTAAGAAGATTCCATTGAACCTCAGGCCAAGGTTGATGACTGCCTCTCCAACAAAGAAAGTGAATGCAAAGGTGAATATTCTGAGTCCAAATCCCATTTGGAATGTGATTTCAAAAACTCCATTCTGAATCTAAATCCCAATACAATGGGGAATGTGAAGAAGCAAAAGAAGACAACAATTCCTATAAGGAAATTGATGTAGATTTGGAAGACGAGGATAGTGAAATTCATGAATAAGACAATTATTTCAAAGGGGATGATAATGAGGAAAACACAATTAAAGAAGCAGAGCCAATTCTCTCACCCACCATCGAAGCTATGAAAATTGAAGAGGAAACCCTTGAACTAGTTCAGGACCTTAATGGCACCCCACCAAAAGATGAAGACAATGCCCACAAAAAAAACGAGTCAATATGGAAATCACTTCCCAAGATCCTCAAAGTTCAACCACTATAGATTCCCATCAATCATGACATTGCATTCTTTTCATGGAGTCTCACGTGGGTGCACAACCATCTATAATGGATGCTTCAAAGTGATTATCACGCACCTCTTAAGAATGTTCTGACAGTTGGCGGACAAGATCCCATGAGGGATTGGATTCATCTACAATGGATTTACTCTACCAGTCAAAGGGTCAAGACAATAGTAATCACCTTCTATGGATGGTCCAATGCATAATAAGTCAACCTACATGGATGTCAAGGTGGCTCCCGGAAATCTTTAACCAAGGAAACAACACTAGCTCAACCAAACATGCAACGTTGTTTCAAGCCAGCTTTATAATGCATAAAAAACAAAATCAATGTTCTACGTAGACTTATAGAAAATTCCAAGTCTAGATCTGTGAATCCATGCATGGTCAAAAGCAACGGTGCATTAATGGATTGCAGCCTTCACATTTATTGTATCTTTTTGACATACGCCAATGGAGGTGTTACCCCCCATTTTGCATGGGTGTCCACTTATGATTTCATTTGTGATTTTCATCACAAAGCAGGTTGATGCTTCTTCAAGATGGTCTTGGATTCTTGGTGGTAGAGTTGCAAATGTGGTTGCTCTTCATTTGCACTTAATCACATGATGTCTATGGTCTAGCATTGTTGGAGCCTTGGTCTATTTTGGATGTGTGATGGGGCCAACCCCTTTCTTTTTCATGAGACAAATTACCCACTTTATGGGGGCACCTCTTATGGCACACAAGTTCACAATCATATTATTTTATTAGGGGCCATATGCTAAAGTAACAAAAATATGGACTCATGGAGGGCCATTGGTTTGTTGAAGCTCGTGAATTACACTTTGAAGATGGCACATATGTGGAGGCCCAAATATATTTCAGGAGGACATGCCAAATGGATAAAGTACATGGAATCAACTTCTTGATAGGCTCACGAATTATGCTCAAGGAAAACGACATCACATAGGAGGGATCGTCCCCTCGTCTCTTAAAATATTGATACCATGGAAGTGACATCACATGTTGCTCTTATATTATGTTTGGTTTGTTTTTATTACTTGAAGCCACCTTCACCATATTTTATGGAGCCATGCCATTTATGCATCACTTATGGAAGTCGTCGTACACTCATGGAGCATGGAGGTCGCCGTACACTCATGGAGGACTCGATTGGCACACATAGATCATTCATTGTGCGTTGATTTACATTGGAGAGTATTTTGGAGTTGGTTAGAGCCTATTTCATGGAGTTGTGCCTTGGAGGACTATTCTATCACTTGTCCATGCTATTTTTGGAGGAGCCATACATCATTTATGGAGAATAGCTAGGCTATATCTACTTTCTTGGAACTTATATTTTATGACTTCAGTTACTATCTAATGGGGAAACCATCTTTTGAGGGCCTTTGGAGGTTGTACATTGATCTCCTCAGTGTTTATTCCCTCATTTTGGTGGAGCGACCTTCTACTGAGACTCGTACAGATGGCATTTTATCACTTCTTTCATGTATTATTTTATTATTGTCAGTTAGTGGTTGGAGTATTTTTCCATTGTTTACTCCATCCTAGGCTAGATCTAGGATTTTATGGTTATTTTATTGTAAAAGAAGTTGAGCTCATCTCCTATATAAGAGAGCCTCTTCCTCATTTGTACTCATGTTTAGATCTTTGGAGCTCTCTCTCTCTCTCTCTCTCTCTCTCTCTCTCTTGAGCCTAATTGACACTTTTTTTGGAGCAAACTATCTTAACACCCTTCATTCTCAGGTGCGGCACACTTCTCTTACTTGGAGCTTCATGGTTGTAAGATTGCTAGGTGTTTTACAATGTTAAATTATTTCTATGCTTTGCTTGGGCCATTGAAAGGGTAGCACTACCCCATTGGAGAAAGATGTTTGAAGTGATTCTCTACTTCATCCTTTCTTGCAATTTATCTATATGGGATTTATGTGATATATTTTTGCGCTAATTCAAATTGTGCAACCATAAACCTTTCTTTATAGGGTCCACCCCGTAGAGCTTGAAAGGAAGTGGATACTTCATTCAATCCCTTCCCTTGTAAATCCTAGTTCATCTTCAATTCCATCAAGTAGGGTTTGGGTTAGCGGCTGCAATTCTTCCCTCTTGGAGGCATATTAAGCAAGACCCTCTTAGTTGGTGATCCTTTCACTCCATTTTCCCTTGATTGGATTGGCACTAGTCCTTGGAGTGATCCGTTTTATCCTCCTATCACCTATTATATACCACATAGACCCACGTTTTGCTCATTTCACCTTGAACCCCATTACCTCCCAAACTAGCATGTGTGATTAAAGTCCCAAAAAAACCAGCTAGTCGAGGGGAACAAAGAGGAAAGGAAAGTCACCACACTGATCCCCTTCACACTTTTGCTTATCTCTTCTCCAACTCAAGCAAGGCTTCCCTAAATAGGATTACTAGAGCAATAAGCACTAGAGTGCAAGGTGAAATGAAGAGTAGCTCTAGCAAAATGTGGGTCTATGTAGTATAGGAATAGATATTTGGTGATGGGAGGATAAAGGGGACCACTCCAAGAATTAGTGCCGATCCAATCAATGGAAAATGGAGTTAGAAGATTACCAACTAAGAGGGCCTTGCTAAATAGGTCACCAAGAGGGAAGAATTGCAGTCACTAACCCAAACCCTACTTGATGGAATTGAAGAAGAACTAGGGTTTACAAGGGTAGGGATTGAATGAAGTATCCACTTCCTTTCAAGCTCTATGGGATGCACCCTATAAATAAAGATTTAGGGCTGCACAATCCAAATTAGGGCAAATATACAACACTTAAATCCCATATAAATAAAATGCAAGAAAGGATGAAGTACAAATTACCCTTTCAATGGCCCAAGCAAAGCATAGAAATGATTTAACAATGTAAAAATCCTAACAATCTTACAACCATGAAGCTCCAAGGAAGAGAAGTGTGGAACACATGGGAAAGAAGGGCACCCTTAAGACAAAATATGCTCCAAGAAAAGATGTGTCAATTAGGCTCAAGTGAGAGACTAAGCTCCAAAAATCCAACCATACCAAATGAATGAGGATAAACATGTATATAGGTTTCAATCCTTCTCATTTTACAATATAATATGAATAAACTAGGTTAAAACCCTAAACCTAGCCTAGAGGCTAAAATGGAGTAAACAAATCAAAATTCTGCAACAAACCCTAACAAACTCTAACAACATCCATGAAATATGGTGTCAAAGCGAAAAGTACAGTATCCAAGAGAAGAAAGGCCCAAGAAGGGGGTGCATCCATCAAATGAGGGTGAATGATGATAAGAAGAAGTCAAACATAGCCTCCAAAGGCTCTCCAAAGGTAGCACTCAAAGAAAAAGGCCTCAAAATGAGGAGTGCTTCCTCAAATAAGGAGAAGGACTCCATGAATAGGCTCCAAAAGGCACATGTGGCAAAAATATTGTGTGGCTCTTTAAACAACAGTTCTAGAATTTCTAACTCCCTCAATATTTATCAGATTTTATTTTATAACCACTGTTCGAAAATCTCGTGGCCACTCTGATCTAATGGCATTGAGATGGCACAATTTTGGGCACTCCGTCAAAAGATAATTGTTGCCGAAGCTAGGAAGCCACTCCGAATATGGCCTAGATCAATGTGTAAACAACCCTCCAAGAGTGGGAGCTCATCAAGAAAGAGCAACAAATGTGTGTAGAACAATCCATCCATTAAGTAAAACCCACCATGTGTAGTATCTCATCAAAGTAAGGAATGAATGTCCACATATCAACTAAACCAACCTCCATGCCAACGCATCAAGCCATGAACCAAGGAGACAATCAATCCATGATAGAAGTGTCAAAACCAAGGACAAAGTGTCCACAATAAACAACCATCACCAAGAAGGAGGGAACAACCCCCTTTAAAATCCAAGAATATGTCCCCATACACCAAAGATGAAGAAAACAAGAGGTTTCTCAACCAAAGATGGTACCCAATAGTGTTATGAAGTCAACCACGTGATAAAAGGCAAGAGCGTTGGACAAGAGAAACATCTCCACATCATCAAACAAGTGCCACAAGGAAGGCAGTCTATGGAAAATCACCAACAAAGAGGCCTCAAGTGCAATCCATGTGTCATGAGCTAGAGTGTTCCATTAAGATAGGCCTTCAAAGGCCACCATAGCAATACCAACCATATCCCATCATGAACATCCATATGTTAGCACATCATCAACACTAGGGCATCATCACAATAATGAAGCAAAAAATCTATCATGAAGTAACATAGGCCATCCCAAAGCTCCATCAACCTATAACCCATGCTGAAAATGTGTTAAAAATCGCATTTGGACACCCATGCAAAATGGGGGTAACACACTCCATTGATTAGTGCTCTAATAATCCATATTAAGGAAGCCCCCCTTGAGTTGGAGAAGAGACAACCAAAAGTGCAAAAGGGAATGATGTGGTGACATTGGCCTTTCCTCTTGGTTCCCCTCAGCTAGCTTGCTTCTTCGCGACTTTTATCACACATGCTAGTTTGGGAGGTAACAAGAGGAACATTGGATAATCTCATCAAAAAGCGCAAGAGAATTGAATAGAAGGACATCTATAGTAAGGAAACTACTTTACTCACATAACTATTGGAGACAAAACAACATCACATGCCTCGACATGGAGCCTACCAATATTTTAATCAACAAGACTAGAGACGGCTCAAAGCTTGCAAACTTGGTGCCAACATATTCATCAACAATTCAAGCAATGTTAATGTTTATGACTTGACCATCGGGAACCCGGGATACATGAGCCTTCAGCATTTTGAAGGATCATGTTTGATGTGGAACATTAGAGCCCGTTCCCAAGAAAGGCACCTCACCAACAGCAAACCTATCCATAAGCACTCATTTCCAAATTCCAAGCATCATCTTTTGCATAGTTTATTATTTCTTCCAGCCAAGCTAAGTGCACTTAGTTAATAGTTCTTTTTGTCTTTGAGCTACATGCAAGAAGTTAGGTAGTTAGCTTTTATGATTTTATCATTTCTTTAAATTTTGGTGGACATGTTATAAACCTATAAAAAGACCTTTTTCCAGATGAATAAACATAAGCAATATGTACTAGGTTTTTCAGTTTCTACCTTGTTTTCTCTATTATCTTGGGTTTTCTTTGCCGGTTTGTGGTTCTTCTTAAATGAGGCTCATTGAGCCTCAACAATTGGTATCAAAGCCTACAATTCAAGTTTGCTCTCCCACTCGCCCACCCAGATCTCCTTCTTTCCTCGATCTGGAGATGAATGAAGAAGCAATGGAAGGCAATCTACAAACATTTCTAACACTCAATGAAAGACAGCAATCTACTTGTACTCATCTCTAAACTTTGGTCCTCTTTTAGTCACCGGCTACATGACGCCATGCACATCACTCTCCTATACTACATTTAGTGGAGCAACTTTGCATAGATCTTAATAACGAGTTTCAAGCATATCTACCAAAGATACTTCCTTGTTGTATTCAAGTTTTATGATGTTGAATGCTTCAAGGATTCCAGCTAAATGCCTGCTATTTTGCATACCCTTGAAATATTTGGTGGTACCTTAGACGAACACATGCATTTGCTTCTAGATAATATGTGCTCCAATCTTAACTCCAATGGCCTTCTATTCGATAGTGAATAGAATTTTCCAACATCTACAAATATCACAGCAAGTAACGCACAGATATAGGCATTTTGTACAACATTCCTTGCTTGCATTCCAAAGTTACTGTTGGCAACTTTTTTGGGTTTGGGGAACCACTCTATTCTACCAATCTTCATTTAGAATGTGGAATTCAATGCAACAATTCACTAAAAATGATGGGCTTTAGGGTTCATATAGTTGTTTCCCAACACATATCAGGGCTCTGCCTTATGTGGCACCAACTATGGCTATGTTATGTATATAAAATAACATTGTTAATAATATAATATATATACCTAGACTACAGGACCTAAGACATTAATGTAATTACTAAAACGTGCATTCTTAAAGACATAACTCTACATGAATGGTCACCTTAAGGCCTATAAATGCAAGGCCATTCTTCATTGTCAATCAACATTCATTGTTTTTATATTCAATATTTATACTTCTTGGTATATACAACTGAAATTTTAAACCAATTTTAGCTTCCACTACAGTTGGTATCAAAGTCAAGTTCTTGGCCAATTCATGGATTAATACTTCAAACCACCATAGTCTTCCAACAGTCAACCCGACCACCATCATAGTTCCTAAATGGAAGAAATATATAAGAAAAGGTAAGATATAAATGAAATTCAAGATTTAGTAAAACAATAAGCAAGGAATTTCCACATAATAATAAAGGATAATGTTGATCGAGAAGGTGAAGAAGATAGTAAGGAGGCATTGAGGAAAATCAAGCTCATTGCTTCTCTAGTGAAGAAAGTAAAAATGAAAAAACCAATGCTGAAGAAAAAATTTCCAACTTAGATTTACAATCTAACTCGAAATATTAAATCGACGGAAAACACATTGAACTGAAGGAGCTTAAAAAACAGTTGGAACTTACTTCTATAATGGATGAAAGACAAATAAGCCCCTCTCGAGGAAGAGTATTTTGAACCCATGAAAGCTAACCAAAATACCTTCAAAAGTTCAATGGAACTTAATTGTGTTGATAATGGAATTATTGAAAAGGAAAAAGGATCGGATTTGAAGGAAAGGAATAATTTTGGTGCTGGAGGAAAATTTCATGAAAGGGAGTTATTCATCCGATCTCAGGGATAAAAAAGGGGTTCTTTCAGAGGAGGCTGATAAAAACAAAGAACGCTGCAACTTAGCCTCTCGAGATAGTTGTAAAATTCAAGAGATTGAAGTTGGCCCAACTTCATCCATCACCACAGCCTTGAGATTCCAATTAGATTATATATGTTATGGTTCTCGCTTTAAAGGGGCTATGAAAATGAGATTGGCAAAGGACAACCGTGGATAATATTGGAGAACAACCAAGACTTACCCTTCCCAAATAAATATGCAGAGTCTTCAGAATAAGGAATTCATTTATGTGGAGCAAATTTCACTAGTAACATAAGATACTCTAACAAATCTGGATGAATATGAGTTAGTTCGTGATTGTGATGAATTAGGGAACTATTTCCAGTACTACATGAACTAGAGAAACTTGATCCAATCCCTACAAATTGTAGGCCTTAGTTCTAGCAATAGACAATTAGCAAGACATAGGTGGGAGGGGGAAGGCAATCTCATTTTTCCCTTATTATGTTCACCACTACACACTTGCCTTCACTCATCCTCTTGCTCTAATCCCTTGAACCCTAATTGTCCCACTAATCCCATTTATGAACATGACATTCCCAGTAGTTTTGTTCAATCTCTTCCCACTGCCTCAACTTCAATGACCATGCAATCATCTTCGAGTTCATAAAATGATTAACAATGAGTAACTTCATCAAACACTCCCCTTCCGTCATCATCTATCATTCAATCATTTATAAATTATTAAATATTTTTCCTTTATGGATTTTAACCTATTGCCCTTTTTACATTGGATATTTACCAAATGAATTTTGTTCATAGTTCCATAAATGAGCTTTGTTCATTTCAAGCTACAGGTTGGAGTCTCAAATCTCCATTCACAAGAGGACATACTCGCCAATTCTCAAATCCCTTTACAAGCCTACTCAAGGTTGAATATCATTCCTCCAATCTTCTATGGCTATTAATAGCCTACACTTTGCTCAACTCTTTTTTTAGGTTATCACTGTTTAGGGTTTTCTTGTCAGCATGTCAACAGCTTAGTTGTAGCAACCACTTTTATTCTCCAATGATATGTCTAGAATGACTCCATCATACTCAAGCAAGTTTCATCATTATAAATAAAAAATCAAATAATCTCGTAGATCTTGCACAACCATTCCAAAGGCAACCAAAAGACAACAGTGCTAAAGGCAGTGGTACACAATTTACCTTAAAGAGATTAGCCTATGAGATAGATATTGACAAGAATTTACTTAAAGTAAAACAAAGGGCACTGTTAGTGTATTCAGACACTTAGGAGTTAATTAAGATCAACTTGGTCTAATGTTTCTTTAGTTAAAGTGTGTTTCTTTAGTATGCATTACTATGCATTTGTACTTATCTAATCCGACGGCCACAATATATTCTCGACATAAAGTGATCTAACAGTTCAGCTTCACCTCGATCTTAACGGCTGTTGATTTGTGGCTTAACACCCAATTGGTCCATGATCTCTACTTAAAGAGCATGGAGGATCAATTGTAAGAAACTCATATGTAAATTATTTTTCCTTTTGCAAATATATTGTCTCAAGTAGCTATTTGAATGGAGTCATGGACCCGTTTCCCATTCTGAAGGTTTTAACCACGTAAAAACATCAATGTGTTGATCTGTGATCTATTTGTGTAATTGATTGCTTAACGTGTTCGACCTATATGGAAATACCATGTTTTAGTCGAACATGGTATCATAGTGCCTATGAAGACCCGCTTCTATTGTCGATTGAGATCTTGAACGGGTGTAGCAGCATGCATCAAAGGATTTATGGATTGTACTATTTCTATGCATTTATGGACTAAGAAAGGCATTCCATTGTGTCCAGAGAGCTTCTTTCAATGGAAAACGCTTTTTGTTTCAATCAAAAAGGTTTCTTTTACCCAAGACACGGCCATTTTACCAGAGTCGGAGTACCAGAGTCGAAGGTATATTGTTTACATTTATAGATTTTTTTCTAAATCTCTTTCATATTGTTTCATATTTTAGCCTAGTTTTCTATTTTATTCTTGGATTGTTACCTTTTCGATCTGCGTATGCTCTTTGCCATGCTCTCTGTGCGAACTCGACAAATCAAAAACAGAGCAAAAAGGGTTTTCTTAGCTACGTATGATCTTTGTTCGTGTGCCTTGTGTGAACCCAGTAAACCAAAAACAGTGAGAAAACTTGCATTTTTCGGGTAACCTAACCAAGGTCTAACCCCAAATTTGAGAAGTTTTGGTTTCGAGATTTCATTTTTTGTTTGTCTATGGCTATGTAAAACCAAGGTTTTTGGGGTAGGCACGCTCTCCTACAACAACAACAACAACAACACCCTCATTCTCCTTCATAATATTACTTGATCTTTTGTTTAACTCACTTGGTTGAAAGTTACTTTATTAAGTAAGAGGTCTGGGGTTCAAATCCTTCTTTTTGTTACTTTTTGAAAAAGTTCATGTAACTTTTTTTATAAAGTAACTTCATTGTAAAAGTGCTTCCCACTTGTTTATAAAAGTGGATCACTTAATTTAAAAAGTTATTTATTTGTAAAAGTGAACTTAAAGGCAAAGTTAGTAAAAGGGGGGAATTATTCACTACATTAAGCACCCATCACCATGTGGTTCAATCTCTACCTACTACGTGGCTCCTTGGTTCCATCTTATGCCTTTTTAAGTTTTTTCAAAGAGGCATAACTTTGACATATGGAGTCCATTTTTAGTGTCATTTTTTTAAATTGCCTTTTTTTCGAGATCCTTGCATCTAGACCATCATTTTCTTTTTTTGAAGCCATATTACCTGCACATTATAATATGGCTAGTCCAAGTGATCTTCTACTTACTAGTACCAACTACTACTCATGGAGAGCTCATATGGAGGATGTCCTACAAAATAAGTGACTTCACCAAATTACAATGGGAAAAGAAATTGCCCTCATTGATGCCTCAAATAAAGTAAAATGGGATGACAAAATTGACAAAGCAAGTGGATTAATCAGGATGTCCATCTCTAATGTCTTACAATTCCACCTTCAAAGAATTGAACAACCAGATGCCGCTTGGCAAAAATTGGAAACTGTATTTGATGACCACAATGAGATTCAAGGTCGCCAGCTTGAAAATGAGTTGGTTTCTTAAATCCAAGTGATTTTTCTTGCATTGAGGACTATCTTACTAAATTCAAAACCCTTAGACTCTTAGTTGAAGAATACAACATATCTAAGCCAGAAAACCAATGTATTTATGCTACTCTTGCTAAGCTCAGTCATTCTTATTTTTTTTTTGTATCTACTTTTCACTCCACTAGAGAAGCTCTATAGTCTACTTATACAGAACCCAGTCTTGAAGCTTTTTGTGATTCTTTGATTAGAGAGCAATATAAGCTTTTGCAGCTTTGAGTGATCAACACTGCAAGTGCATCTAATAAAACTTTAATGGCACGAAAAAATGGCAAATCCAAGCATCCAAAGAAGCAACACCCTTGCAACAATAAGAAAACAAGGATCCCAAACCCTCTCAACAAATTCCTACACCCAATGGTGATAAAGGCACTAAATCAAAAGGTTAGAAGACTGAGCGGCATTGCAATTACTATGGGCAACTTAGTCATGTGGAATCTAAGTGTTTTAGAAAATGGAGGCGTTAGAAGCAACAATGACGAAGAAAAACATCAATCTTGATTCTTCTTCTGACTCTTCTTCTCATGGACATGCACTTTTTGCTTCTGGTTTTTCCTTTAATGCATCATCTACTTCTTCTTCTAATGAATGGCTCACTGATTTTGGAGCCTTTTATCATATGGTTAAAGATAAATCCATTTTTTCTATACCAAATTAATATAACACTAAACAAATATTTGTTGGTGACGATAGATCTCTTAGTGTTGTAGGGTCCAAAACAGTCTAGCTAGATGATGGTCATTTCAAAGATGTATTATATGTTCCAAGTCTTTCCTACTATTTGTTGTCAATCTATTAGATCACGCATTCCAATGATGGAAAGACTAGAATTTTCACCTCGCCAACTTGTAATTAAAGAGTTAAAAGATCCTAAGCATGTCCTAGCAACTGGAATTGGTGATGATATTACCAAGTTGTACAAATTTCACAACTTTAGGTCATCATCTTTTCCATCATTTTTTATTGCTCATAGTGATGACTTGAGCAAACTTTGACATCAAGGATTTGGTCATCTAAACTATCGCTCATTGCAATAGCTGTGTAATCAGAAAATAGTGAGTGGTCTTCCTCGTGTTTCTTGCAAAGATGGTGTTTGTCACGAGTGTGCTCTCAGCAAACAGCATTGGGACAATTTTGACAAACATGCCTCTTGGCACACCTCGACCCCCTTACAACTTGTTCATGGTGATTTGTGTGGTCTATTTCCTTCTGTTTCTATCTAGCTTCAAGTATTTGACTCTCATTGATGACTTTTCCAAACGCACTTAGGTTTACTTTTTAAAACTTGAGTGAAGTTTTTGACATGTTTTTCACTTACAAGGCCCTTACAGAAAAACAATCTGGAAATCAAATACACAAGTTAAGAACAAATAAAGGAGATGAATATGTAAACAATAAATTTACAACTTTCTGCACTACACAGGGCATTAAAATGCAACATACTATTCCATAAACACCACAGCAAAATAGTGTTACTAAGAGAAAGAATTGCACATGAAAGGAAATGGCAAATTGTATGATCCAATCTAAGGGATTAAGTCCTCATTTTTGAATCGTGTCAATTACATGGTCAATCGCACTCCCACAAATGCTTTAAAAAATATAACACCAAATGAAGCATGGAATAAGATTAAACCAGATGTAAGCCACTTTCTTGTGTTTAGTAGTGAAGCATGGGCTCACATTCCTAATGAAAGACAAAAAGCATTACAACCTAAGAGTGAGAAGTGCATTTTTGTTGGATATTTTGAAGATGTAAAAGGTTATAGACTTCTTCAACCTAATTTCAATGACATTATTATTAGAAGAGATGTTAAATTTGATGAAAATCTCTCAACCTGCGAGCCTAATTCAATGCAATCTTCGACATGCAAGCCATCTTCAATGATTGTGCCACCTTTTATTCCCAACTTCTTTAGTAGTGATCCAGCTTCGGTTTCTTCCTCAAATGATGACAGTGAGGATAAAAATCTACCTCCACCTGCTCACTTTCCTCTAGTTGGGTCCATTGAACCTGAACCTACACCAGCACCATAGCTTCCTAGATGGGTCAATACAACATGCAAAGCAATTGGTGATCTTGTAGATGATCTCAGAGATCAACATCAAACACGTTCACAGTTCCAGCAAGCCTTTTTTCTTTTGGCTCAAGTTTCAAAGACTTGTGATCCAAAAACATTTGCAAAAGCTTCTAGCCATCCAGATTGGGATGCAGTAATGAATGAAGAATATCATTCGTTAATGGCGAATGATACTTGGGATCTTGTACCTCTTCCGAAAGGAAGAAAACTTGTCACATGTAAATGGGTGTATAGAACTCAATATGCATCAGATGGGAGTGTTGAATGACTAAGGCAAGGTTAGTTGCCAAAGGAATTGACTACAATGAAACCTTTGCCCCTATCACCAAAATGAAGTCCATCTGCCTTGTTCTCACCCTTGTTGGTTGACATAAATGGGAGTTCCATCAAATGGATGTCAAATAGGCCTTCTTGCATGACGATTTGTAAGAAGAAATCTACATGGAAAAACCTCCCGGATATGTTCATAATGACTCCAGCCTCGTTTGTCACCTTAAGAAAACTCTTTATGGCCTTAAGCAAACTCCTCGAGTTTGGTATGCCAAAATGGATAGCTTTCTTCTTGACACCGATTTTTCTAAATGTCATTCCCACCACAATGTCTATACCAAGAAAGTACGAAACCACATAATCCATGTTCTTTATGTTGATGACCTTATTCTTGCTGGTAGTGACCCTAAATTTTCAACCCGTGTGAAATATAGCCTTAAGAAGAAATTTGAAATGACCAAGGACATTTGCATTATTTTCTTAGCCTACAAGTCTTGGAAACCAAAGAAAGAATTTTTATTTCTCAATCTAAGTATGCTTGTGACCTCCTTTATCGCTTTCACATGGAAGATTGTAAACCAATCCCTTCTCCCTTCCAGTTTGGAGTCAAACTTATTGCCGCCTGCACTTCACCCGAAGTAGATGCCACCTTGTACCATCAATTAGTCGACAGTCTCTTGTACTTGATTCATACCTATATCGATATTTCCTTTGTTGTTGGTCTTGTTGCCCGATTTATGCAAACACCACATGAAAATCATTGGAAAGCCATAAAAAGGATACGTCGATATATCCAAGGTACAGTTCAATTTGGGATACAATATACATTACAACTCCAAGGGGGACTCCTTTATTGGTTGGCTTCACTGATTCCGATTGGGCCAACAACCCTGATGATCTGAAGTCTATTGCATGTTATATTTTTAGTCTTGGTTCCAGACCTATCACTTAGGCTTGTAAGAATAACAAGCTCTTACTCTTTCTTCAGCAGAAGCAAAGTATCGAGATGTAGTTAATGCAAATCAAGAAGCCCTATGGCTTCAACAGATCCTTTCAGAGTTTGGATTCCAGCAACGACATCCAACTACCCTCTGGTGTGACAATCGAAGTGCCATCAAGCTCACCAAAGATCCAATTCAACATCAGTGCAGCAAACACATTGATATATAGACGCACTTCATCAAAAAACTTATTTAGGATATATAAATAGCACTTCATCAAAGTGCTATTTTTCCCTACAGATGATTAAGTTGCAAACATCATCACCAAGTCTCTTACAAACACAAAGTTTTCTAAACTTCGATCTATGTTAGGAGTTCAAGAATTTGTCATTAAGGGTGGATATGCTCTAATGCCTCCTTTATTCTCCTATTGTTCACCTTTGTAAATCCTTCAATCATATCCCAAGTTTTTCTTAAGGGGGGGCATTAGGAAATGTAAACACTTAAGAGTTAGTTAAGATCAACTTGGTCTAATGTGTCTTTAGATAAAGTGTGTTTCTTTAGTATGCATTTGTACTTATATAATCCAACGGTCATGATATGTTCTAGACATAAAGTGATACGACGATTCATCTTCACCTCGATCTTAATTACTATTGATTCATGGCTTAACACCCGTTTGGTCAATGATCTCTATTTAAAGAGCATGGAGGGTCATTTGCTTAATGATGCACTGTGAGAAACTCATGTAAGTTCTTTTTCTTTTGCATTAATATATTGCCTCAAGTGGTTGTTTGGTCGAGGCCATGGACCGTTTCTCTCTCCAAGGATTTTAACCACGTAAAGACATCATTGTGTTGATTTGTGATCTATTTGTGTGAGTGGTTGCTTAAGGTGTTCGACCTATGTGGAAATACCTTGTTTTAGTCGAATAGGTACTTTCTATAAGTCTCCTCTTTTGCAATAAGTAATAGCCTCCTCATGCAAAAGAAAGGTCCCATCACTTGTTATTCTTTCTACTCACGGGGATTATCAAAGTACTTATCAACAACGGGTTTTTGGGGCATTATCACCAACAACAATACTACACATAGCTACGTTAAGATAACAACAACTAGATTGCTTATACAAGAAAATAATGCTAGATTATATGTTTTTCTTTCATATGTCAAATGAGATGCTTACTTTGGCATTTGATGAGATCCAATTACATTTTTCTACTATGAACAAGAAGGTTATTGCAACCATTACTATGTTGGGAACACCATAGTTGATGAATGTTCTTGCACACATATCTATCCACAGTGGATGCACGTTCTTCCTCGGTCGATAGCCTATTCCAATAATCCAACTCATCTAATGGTTAGACCAAATCTATGTATATATGTTTCGAAGATTTTTCTTCCAATGCAATTGCCCAAAATCGAATAAGACACAATTGCACATATCATGTTTCAAACATGGTGTCATTCTCACCATGATTATATTGATGATCTGCTTTCTCGATTGGATTATTCCTCTCCTGAGATGTTCCAAATTATGAGTGTGCCTACAATCCATAGGAATGTTACAGAGTATCTTGAGAATAATGCGTCAAAACTTCATGTGCAAATTAAAAGAGGCATCAATCGAATCATACGAGATACTTTGGTATCATTGCCTAAGGCAGTTGCAGGCCGAATTCTAGATCTAATCCACCTTTCCATTGGTGACTCCAGTAAAGGATCACCAGAAGAGCAACTTCACAATCATCACATGGTTGACAATTGTCATGTTCAATGTTCAAACACTCCAAATTTTGACTCAGATCTTAATCATCTCTCTGGAGAGGAGGAGAAAGGTGAGGGTAGTCAGATTACATTTGAGACATCATGTAATTGAAAATCAACTTTGCGAAGATGAATGGGGTGAAAGCATTGATGAATCCATGGAAGAACAACCAAATGAGGATTGTGTGGTGGAGGATCAATGTCATGAAGACGATCAAGATAGCAATGATGAAATGGGCATTGATTGTCCTTATCAGTTCGATTTCTCCTCCCCCGAACCGATGGTGAATGTGCCTTTGATTCAACTTATGAATGAGCCTTCAATCTATAAGAATGTAGTTGAGTATTTGAAGAATATATGCAATAAGTCTCATGATGAAGCTATGTATGATAGTGCGCAAATCTCAGCCCCTCAAGATTATGACCTTGATATTGACTTAAAAGGGGAACTTGTTGGAATCATACACAGCACTTTGTCATCATTACCTGAAGAAGGCACAAATAAAGAAGGGGATCCCATTGATCATCAGAGACAAAATTCTTTGGTTGAGCTTTCAACCAGTGAATCCACTAAAGGTCCTCTTGAGGGGCAGCCCCATAGTCATTGCTCCATTGGCGATTGTTCAAGTCAATGCTCAAGTGATCCCGACCTTGTTTCATTTCCCAATCATATCTTCGAAGAAGAAAAAGAAAGTATTGAAAATAATCAGACGTCTATTGAGGATGGATCAAACGATCATCATGTGGTTGGAAGTCAAATGTGTGAAGGTGATGGAGGTCTTAAAAATGATTGTATCAATATACCTCCCTGTCAAGATGATGATGATCCAGTTATGTACCAACTCGACCTTGAGTGTTCTTTGTCGCAACCTGCAAGATGGGATCAATGTCACAAAGAACCTTCAAAAGGTGTCATGCTTAATGTCAACACGATTCCTTACTCTATCCTTGGTCAAAATTAAGTGATTGGAAATATGATCCAAAGTCAGTCTTGTCTTTGGGAGGTTGATATTGATATTGACGATTTCTTTGACAAATGTCCTTTCTCTCATGGGGAATTGGGGATAGCACCTTTGGGAAATTTCGAGCAAGTTTCTATTTTTCACTCCTCCCTCCCATCCCAACTCATGAAGTCAATGCCTCATTCAAACCTAATTTTGTTGTGCAAAGGGTTCGGTAAGCAACCTTTGGAATGCCTGGTGGTCGATGGTAAAACTTCTTACTTCATTTTCCAGTCATCCTGGATTAATAATATTTTCCAATCAGATAGTCTTGTTGCTTGGTTGACTGAGAAGCTCTTCAAAGATCATTTTCACCTCTTTGCAATCGTTGGGCAATAAGTGAACCTAATTTTGATCTCGGGTTTATTACAATCTAGTTTGTCCCCATTCGGTTCTCTCATCTATCCTGGGATAAAAGAAATTGAGCATGCGAGCCACATAAATGAGGGAAACAACTTGTCTCAAGGAGAGTTGAGTCGAGTGTTATATCATTTTCCTCCATCAAGTTTAAAAGATAACTCACACCATTTTCATGATCCTTTTGGCTTATTGATGGATGTGTCTTGCGAAACTCAGTCTCAACCTCGGCATGATTTCATTTTGCACCACTCTAACCCTTTTCCAATCTGTGAACAAGTTAAGAGAATTTTGATCTTGAACTCATTAAATTTTAATCCAGTCTTGACTTGTTTTGCTAAACAACATCAAAGAAGAACTATTGATCTATTGGATGAGTGGTTGCATTGGATCTATGATTTTACTTAGTATTGGTCTGAACGGGTTAGAGTAGGGTAGGTAAATTGAATAAGCTCTCGTGAGCAGTAGTTAGTTGCCCTTTTTGTTTTGTTTTTTGCTTTTCTTACGTTTTGACACCATTTCCCCTTTTCTAGCTTTCCTTTCGTTTGCTTTTCACCTTTCTTACACCTCATGTGTCGGCTTAATAAAATTTAAAATGCTGTAGAGTATGTTTCATTAGTGATATATTTTCCTTTCAGCATTGTCATTTTGTTTATTTCTGCTGGATTATATTATATCTATTGTATGTCCTTACGAGCGGTCTGCAGAGATTGGCATAGCGTCTGCATTTTACAGGAATAGGTACACACATGATGATGATGCAGATAGCATGCATGTGCATGTGCTTTGATGATGATGAGAGGGGTGCTACGGACCAGAGATTCTGTGGTTCTCAAGCACTCTCTCCCTTAGAGCACTTGTCCCAACTGGAGCCTAATGTTATCACATCTATGTTAGTTGGAGCTACCATACTGCAGACTGTGTGGCCGAGGATCGCACAGTACTTTTTTTTCCATATCAGAGATCCGATGCCTTCAGAGGAGGCACACAGTATTGTTCAAATTGCCCTGAGCAGATGTATCAAAGGGGACAGATGGTTGTATAGTGGTACAGACATGTTGTTTAGCATTTACCACAGGGTCACCCTTCCATGCCAGGCTTTGATATGAGCCCATTGAGACAGTTGCCTATTCTTGTTTTGATTGAGACTATCACAGGGTATTGTTGGTTTACTATTTGTGCCCGGATTCATAAGAGATCCAGTTCAGAGACGGCCTCAGCAGCAGGTATATGGTGCGGCAGGTATTGCATTTGATGTTTATTGCTCATGATTGTTGCTTAGACTTGTTTATACATGATAGTACACTAACTTTGCATATGACGACTGATTTGGTGATCTAGCTATTGTTATGATATATGATTGGGCCCTTGGTGATGTCAGTCCACCCCTTCCTAGTAGACCCCTGTATATGCACATCGGGTCACACCCCTACTCTTGGTATAGACTTGGTCACTTGGTCCCCTTTGGCAGCTGACTTCGGATCCACCTTCACCTTCTCCATCCATCTGACTCATCCGTGACGGTCTTTCCCGCCTTGGATTTCGATTTGTGACCTTGAGGATCCCTTTCCCCACTGATATCTGAGTATGCCATGATTCCCTGTCTATTGTGCCTCGGCTCTTTAGTGTGTGAGATGCACTCTCAAACCTAGGATTTGCTCCTGTCGGTTGCCCCCGATGTTGTAATGCAGTTAGGATTGTGTAGCCTCACCAGGTGTTCCCCATTGGTCATCAAAGCATGTATTGCTCACCCCCATTACTTTGCAATATGAGCACCATGATTATATCTATTGAGATATGTATGTAGCCCAAAAGGGCCTTGATGTAAATTGAAAAAATGAAGAAAATGTAAAGCAAGCCAAAAAGGCTTTTTGTAAATGTAAATCTAGCCAAAAAAGGGCTAAGTATGAAATTCATTGTAAAATCCATGCAATGTGTTTGTAAACACACATGGACACAGGTCAGCTGTACATGTCAGCATTTGTAGTGGTTATTTCCTCACCTAGTCCTGCGGGGCAAGGAGGTGAGAGGGAGCAAGGGACAAGCTCAAGATTGTCCCCTAGAGTCTCAAGTTACGGTTTGTCGAACACCCAGTTTGGCGGCTCTAGAAAAGAACCTCACAGAGTCTTCGGGCACGGATGTAAGTTGTGAGATACTTGTTAGATGACCAGTGGCGGTTTCCCTGCACTATACCCATTTGTGAGGCACCGCCCTTCCCCGTGTTTTGTCATGGTATACTTATCTCAGTGGACCCTACTTTCCCGAACTATCCGAAAGGTCACATGATCTTTATCCTTGTCATCCCTCATCCTTCACCATGTATTCCACATCACCCAAAGTCAGCTAGGTGGTCAAGTCTATAGGTTGTGCATAGCCTTCGAGTCTTTTGGATGTGGTGGGCCCACCTCACCTGAGGCCTTGTATTTTCCGAGATTTAATGCAATTTTTTATCACCATATTATTGTCATATTGTTTAGTAATGTACTGACTTGTATAAGGAAGGCTTTCACTTCATGATTGCATACAGGTATTCAGCTAGCCCCATTGTTGACCAGATTTGACTTGGTCAAACTAGGTTGACCAGGCCAAAAATGGGCCCGAAAAAATGTTGCGATCGGAATTTCGATTTTGGTCAATTATTATCTACAGGGGACCCATATGAGCCTCTAAGTGACAGAATGCAAAAAGATCGAGGCGTTTGTGAGATTTTTAATTATTATTGGTCATTTATTATCTACAGGGAACCCATATGAGCCTCCAAGTGACAGAATGCAAAAAGATCGAGGCGTTTGTGAGATTTTTAATTATTATTGGTCATTAATGACCTGTTTTAATTAAAAATCATGGATTTTGGGCAAGTAATGCCTAAGTGATGGATCGGGGTCGTTCAAATGGTCATTCCTACTATTTTTGGGGTCCCCGAATCACATTGCAGCAAACGGTTCGACAATCTGAGCACTCTAGGTGGGTCAAAATCCCAGATTACATCTTCAACAATAAAAACCAACAATAAAATAAATGGAAAATCAAAAATTGACAAAGCCAACTATAGCAAAAGGAAAAAATCAATGGTTGGCAAATAAAAGGGTGATTCCTAAGGTAAATTGGTAATGTTTGACATGGTATTATGTGTTGTGGGTCCCTCCATTGGACCAACTCACTAGGTGGGACGAATTTTCCCATGGGGGGCGTTTTTCCTCACTTGGAAAATTCGTTTTTCATGTGTTATTGTATGTGGAACCTCATTGTATTGAGTTGGGGGGATAAAGCATCCTATAGACACCCCCCAACCTTGGCTTACGTGTTATATGGACCCCAAATGGGTCCCCTCTCTCCACTTGTGCACTCTAGAGGGCAATTCGCACCCCCTCAAGGAGGAATCTCCTCCATTCAATTTTGATCATTGGGGATTAAATCCCAGCCCTCCATTTTGGGGGGAAACTAGTTTTGAGAGTGGCCTTTCTCTATAAGAGAAGGCACTCACCCATTATATAGGCTCTCTTGGCATTTTTGGAGTTGGAATAGAAGAGAAACGTTGTTGCTCTTGCTTGGTTCTTGTGTGATATTCTCTTGGTATTGTTGATTGCCATACTATCTTGATGCACTAGTTGTAGTTTGTGGATGTTTCCAGCACTGTATTGCTCACCATTGTTTGCAGCAAGCACAAAGTCTTGGAGGAGGGCGCACCATTTGGCTGCCACTGCTGCTTCTTTCTCCGGATTGGTAACATAAGGGAAGTTTTTTTGCTATTTCAGCCAAGCATTTTCTCTCATCTTTTATTTGTATTGTTGTAGATTTCACTTGCTTATCATACTAATTTGATTTCTGTCCATTGGTGTTGGAAGGCAAGGAGGACGAGTTGGTGGGGAGAGAGCAAGTCGATTTCAGCTGGAGACTTCTACAACCGCTGCTATTTGATCTTCGGGACGTACAACCTTAACAAAATAAGAGATATCAGCTGGTTTCAAGTAGGTGTTTCATCTTCTTCTCTTGTATTTCTATTTCTAGCTTGTCGAAGAGAGTAAATTTACGTTAAAACCCTAAAATTTAAAATCTTAAAAATCAACCATTAGAATTAGTTTTTCTTGCAAACCCACAAATGAAATGTGCTTAGAACTCCATATCTTAAATTTCATTTGATTCTGACTCCATCTACCCACTTAACCAGGCACTAGTCACTCACTAAATTCGCCCCACTTGGGCAAACTAGCCAATCACGCTGTTGGGTAAATTTTTGGGTTCTGGGTACTTCAGATTTGTTTTCAAAATGTCATTTTACCTTGGGAAACCAAGTACCATTGGCTGGAAATGATTAGAAACGCTAATTATTCACTGCCCTAGGTCTGTTTGTCCGCTACTTAACTCATTCCCTTGGGCAATTTGACTTCACTTCTTGCTGATTTGTTTTTCTTCATTTTAAATCAGTTATTATTCAATGTATGATTGCTAGAAGATGTGTTTCATTCACCTGATTTGTTGTTGCCATGTTTGAGTAGTCATAAGTGAGCTTCATTCCCCATAGGCAGGATTTTCGGTCACTCTTCTAGTCAATTTCTATTTTCTGATTTAGTTTCCAGCCTTCTAATCTTTAAAGAATTCATCATTTAATACTTGTAATCAAATTTGAGATCGTTTCATTTAGTTTATTTTCCTAATCCTGAATCTTGATTTCACTAGGCTAAAAGAAAACTCACACTTAGGCATTCACCTTGCGTGTTGCTCTGCTTATCTTTTGGGTTGGGTGTCTGATTGTTGAGTCTCAACCATCACTGGTTGAGTGGGGTCTCCCCCCTGACTTGGCTACGTGCCTTGTCTGAAGCGACAATAGCCTTGTCCGGTGTGACTTCCGTTCCCTGAACGGAGGACCTGGTTATTGCAGGTTACACCATCCAAGCTGACCACCCTCTACCATCCCTGTTGGGACATTCATTATCCATCAACTAGAGTTTGTGTGATAACAGGTTACTTGAGGACTACCCCTCCACCCCAACTACTCTTGGCAATCATTCTGGCTCTCTCTAATTCAAAGCCCAACCAAAACAATCATCTTCAAATATGACTCTTTTTTGGAGAACGCTCTCCCACCCAAATTCTTCTTCAACACAAACCCTAGACATCTTTTTCTTGGGGTTTCTCTTAAGATAACTATTTCAACTCTTAAAATGTGGTTCTTTTTTTAGAGAGCGCCCTCCCACCCAAATCCTTCTTCGGGGCAAACCCTAGTCATATTGTTTCTACAACTTCTCTCAATATTTGTGTCTCATCTCTTAAACTCTCAAATCTTGTTCTTTTTTTGGAAACCACCCTCCCACCCAAATCCTTCTTCGATGCAAACCCTAGACATTTTTTTCGTAGAGTTTCTCTCGATATTTTTATTTTAGCTCTTGAACTCTTAGATCTAGTTCTTTTTTTGGAGACCACCCTCCCACCCAAATCCTTCAAAGCAAACATTAGACATATTTTTCCTAAGGCTTCTCTCAACATTTTGTTTCATCTCTTGAGTTTTTAGATCTTGTTCTTTTTTGGAGAGCACCCTCTAACCCAAATCCTTCTTTGGCGCGAACCTAGACACCTCTTTTCTCGGGGCTTCTTATGTTTCAGTATCGAGATCTCTCCTTCAACATCAATATGCTTCCTTGGAGGCCACCCTCCCACATAGATCCTTTGGCATGTCATTGTTGGGTTCCTTTTGCAGTTCACACCTTCAATTTGGCAATATTTTCAACAGCAATAACTTCATGTGGATTCCTTTAGGGTCCACACCAACACCCCGACACTAGTTTTTAGTAGCAGCAGTACTTTCAACATCACATCTCTTATTACATGGGGTTATATTGAGGCCTGCTCCTTGACCCTAGGCTACTCGTTCTAGCAGAGCACCAATGGGAAAATTATCTTGACAATAATGCCTCTCTCAGCCATGTTCATTTTGCAACTCCACCTCTTCTTTCCAATCAACATGCACCCATTATGGACTTCTAACGCTATATGCATAGTCACAATTTTTTTATCCTTGCAGCATTTTCACATTACCTAGATAAGATAAGATAAGATAAGATAATTTTATTAATGTCCAACTAATGACCACAAAAGTAGGTCAATGGAACTGTTGAATACAATGATGTCATTAGAAAGCAGAAGTACCAAACGATCTCCTATTAAAGGCAAAAGGCAGGAAAGGAATGTAAAGTAGAGCGGAGCATGAAGTCTATGCTAAAGCATGGAAATCATGAAAAACCCTAAACCCCAAGTTCGAGAGGCCGCACAAGGGTGGAGATGTACAAGAGTAAAAGATCCAAGACCAAGGGAATCTAAAAGTAATGAGGTAAGTCTATCACGAAATATACCCATCTCTCCTAACATCCGAGGCCAAATGAAGGAAACTCAAAATAGTATGTTGTCGAGAGGAAGAACTGATGGAAGATCTGGGCCACCCACTGCACTATTGTCAAGAGGAGGTGAACCGTCGCTAAGGCCTGGGGTCTCATCTGCCTCAAGGGGAGAGATCGGGTCATGTCATGCCACTGAGATCACAAGGGATGGGGGAGGCTCCCATGGGTCTGCACTGATCTAGAGGTTAAGGCTATGCTATTGAACTGTCTCTTGGTTCCCTTTCCTGAGGATAGCCTTGTGAAAAAGGAAGTGATCTGTTGGGTCAAATTTGGTCAAGCAAAGGCTGAAGAATATGGGCTCAAATCCTGAGGGTCTCCTACATGTATAATGCCAAGCATCTATGGACGGGATATCTGAAGAAGTTGGTGAGGATCCGAGTCCCCCTGAAAAGGCATTGGAACCTCACTCTAATCTTGTAGTAAATGAGGTAGTGGAAGATGAAGTGCTCCTCTGTATCAACCTCGTGAAGATGGCACAACTAGAAGATCTTGTCAGAACAATCGATCTGGTGGTTCATCTCTACCCGAAGTCTGTGAGAACCCACTCTGAATCGGCCAAGGGGAATGCGAAGAGCATGTAATCAATGGCAAAGAGTATAATGTGGTCAAGTAATGCATTTGTCTCTCATCTCCAAGAAGTGCAACATAGAAGGCCTCCTTAGGGTGTAACCCACCCCAAGGGTTAACCCAATGATCTTGATAAACTACCTATAAATGTCATCTTTGATGATCCTGTTCAATTCGTGTCTAATAGGTAGGAGTTGGCCAGATGCATCCAAAGAACATCTGAAAGGAGGGATTCGGTCCATTTAAATGCCCATGGACTCCAAGAGAATTGGGACTCTCACAAACCAACCTCAAGCACGACCCGCATGTCTAGATGAGGCAATAGTCTTTGAAGAACAATAGGCCAAGTATGAGTACCGGACCCGCCCTGTCGCCAAGTTGGAAAGCTCCTGAGGAGATGCAGAAAAGAGACCAAACTAAACATCGTCTCAAGTTGAAAGGGTCAGGCACCAAACTCTCATAAGATGATGCGTTGACAGATTGTCTATTTGCAACTAATGATGCGTCGTAGGAGAAGTATTTGGACTCTCTCAACTAAGGCCCAATCAGACTGCAGCAAACAAGGCCCCCAAATCTCTAACACATAGAAATTAAGGGGCAAATAAGGGAATCCATGAGGGCCATCTTGGACGACATGTCCTAAAAGTAGTGTCGAAAGCACTATCTCTCAAGGAGTGATAAGAATCCATAGCCCTTGTTGACCGAAGGCTAAAGGGTATGTCGCAAACTGAAGCAAGGTCCTGAGAATTACACTTCCAAGTATATGTAGGAGTTAGTGATCTCAATCTCCTCCCCTCCAAAGAAGAAATGAAGGTATAATAAAGTCTTCTTCATCCTGTTGAAGATCATAACCCTAGTTTTACCCAAGTTGACTGTAAACTATCGAAGATCGCAAAAATGAGGTAAAGCATCCAATTGTTTTTGCAACCCTTCTGGAGATGAAGTCGGGAGAACCACATCGTCAACAAAAAGGAGGATAGATATCAGAACCTGGTGAAGGCGGCACCCATCACCATCCTAGATATGCTCATGGAGGAAGGCCTCCAACTCATCAATATAGATCCCAAACAAGGTGGGGGATGGGGCATCCCTGTTTAACCCCAATGGTACTCCGAATGAAATCTAATACCCCACGAGTCGTGCGAAGATGACCAAGGGTCAACTCATATAAGTACATGATGGCAATCAGTAGGGTCTCGAAGATGCCAATGTCTCTGAGCCTCTGGAATAGGGCCTCTCAAGGGATAGAATAAAAATCTTTTTGAAAATCTACAAAGCAACAATAGACTTTCGAAGAGCAATGTCGTGCCTCCTCAATAATGGCCCAGAGGATAAAGAAGTGGTCAATGGTCTAATGAGCGAATCGCAAACTTGCCTACCTTCTAGCTCTAAGATGTCTCCTCTCAAGCTCTCCAGAAAGATTTATAATATTTTATGAAGGACTGTAGCATAGAATTTCGAGAACATGTGGCCCACCATAATCATTTGATAGTTGTGATCTAAGCTGGACCCCAATTTGTGTATCATGTGAATGGTGTGATGTGACCAAGTCAGTGGAAAACCTATACGAACCACATGGTTGAAGAGATCAGCCAAGTAAATATCAAGAGCAGGAAGACCGTGCTTGAAGAACTCTACGTGGAAACCCTCCCCGTTTGTTGTTTTACTGGTGTTCATCATCCAAACAACCTCTCTGATGTCTCGATGTAAGAATAAGTAGCATGAAGGGGGCGAAGAAGTAACCTGAATCTAAGGTTGTCGAGGGACATCACAGAGAGTGGAGGTATGGGAGTACATGAATCAGTTCGGAGGGTTGACGAGGGAAGATAATGCTCCAAAAGGTTTTGGGAGGTGGATGAAGGAAGCACATAAGTCTCGTCTCCTCTAAGAGACGAAGAGGCGTTTCTTGCAGTGGCAGAGGCAGTGATAAGTAGCTTTAAGGTTGGAGTAGGAGGGGCGAGCGTGGGTGAATGCATGGTGAAGCTGGCAGTGAAGAGCCTTGGACTCCTCATTGCAACAATGGTTCATTGGGAATGAACCGAGTTTTGGGGCAATGGAAGTGGATCGAGTGGATTGAGGGTATGACTTTAAGGTTACTTTCCAAATGGTAGATGAGAGGCAGGCATACTGGGAAGAGGCTGAATCAAGTAAAGAGAACTAGGACTCAACATGGAACATCTGATGAAGGTGGGAAGAAGATGTGTGTGGATCCCCCTCATCGAAATGGATAGTAGTACAAGGTGGTCCCAAGGAGAGTGGTACAATGAGAGGGGGGGTGTCAGCCCAAAGAGAGAAGGAAAGAAGAGCACAATCGACAAAGGGGATGGAGGAAACAAAGAGATGACAAATAAAGGGGAGTAAGAGTCGGCTAGAGAGGACATATTCAACTACACTCGCACATCTACCATGAGGCCAAAAAGTGATGAAGCAAGAGTTTGGGAAACAAGGGAGCCCATTCAGGATCAATAACCCCTGAGATTCCACCAACCGCAAAAGGCATTGACCATAAATTGTAGTAGGTCCTAAAGCATCATAGGACATTCGATGAAGCCTCAATGACTCTAGATCTATCCTCTGGGTGCAAAACACATCATTTGACTGGTCATGGAGAGGGATTTGGAGAGCTTTAGTACAGGCATTGAAGTCACCTAGGAGGATGACCTCCCCAACCACTGAGTACTAGGTAATGCTGATATACAAGTCTATAAAGGGGTCTATGTCAGGACCATTATGGATAGCAAACGTCGAAGAGGCTAGGGGGAAGTAACAAATGGCAATGTAAATGTCCCTAGGGAGGTTTTCCACCTCTAACCTTAACCCACATAAACCTGGAAAACTCATCTACAGCCACCAAAGAAACCTTGCTCAGGAAGGAATCCCTAATCCAACAAGCGACTCCACCTGAACCTCTGACACCACACCACTCGAGCTCCTCGTCTCCTATCTGCAAACTGAAAACCAATGGTAACCTACAATGTCAAAGGAGGCCTAACAGGGCTCACATGAGTCTAGGTAACGAAGAGGATGTCCAACAACCCAAGAGCGTCGTACAGGATGACTAAATATGACTAGAAAGGTTCATTTCCGTTCAGGCTTCCGACATCTGCTATGTGTCTTGTTATCTCCCAATAGGGCTTAGTTTCGTCACTTGGAGTAGGTTTTTCATTTGTATCTGTGGGCCAAGTACGGTGGGGCTCAAGGTCTCCCTATGGCACCTTGGGATGTCTACATCATGCCTAAGGATGAGGGTGGCCTTAGTTTGATTGATGTTGCGACACAAGGAAACATCTTGGCTACTAAGTGGGTGGTTAGATGTATGGAGGGTACATCTCTTGGCATGTTTTGATGCAGCACAAATTACTTTCATCCCAACGTGTTGATAAAATCAAGGATCTATTTGGTTTATGTGACATCATATATGCTCCTCATAGTTTCCAACTTTCTAGGTTGCAAGGTCCTTCATCTTCAAGAGTATTTGGGCAGCTTGGAGGAGGGTAGAAGGTTTGTTTTGTTTGCAAATGTCAAGCAATAGAGGTGGGTGGGATTTGGCCAGGAGACCAATATGGAGTTGGAAGCTGGAAAGCACTTGTATCTCTAACCTTGCATGCTTTCAAGCAAGGAGATTAAGTAGGAAGAAGATTTTCTTTTAGAGGGATTTGTGGGATGCTTCTTCTAGTTCCTGAAAATATTGGAGTTCAATGGCTCAAGACTTTGCAGTGGCTCGAGACTTTGTTTTGTCTTCTTCGGATCAGCCCACTTTTGTGGAAATTACTGAGCTCTTCCCACAGGAAGATCTTTTCAAGATGAATGTTGATATGACAAGTCTCTTCTGGCAAGATTGGGAGTGGAGTTTCAGACGCTATTTGACTCAGTATGATTCTCGTAGATTTTAAAGTTTAATCTACTTTGCATCGGAGGCATGTGCTAGGTCCAGTGCTTAATGCTCGGTGGGTCTCAAGTTTCAACAAATGCTGAACACCATTGGATTCGGAGGTTGCATGGTGTTTGGTCTATAAGGATTTCTTAAACTCTGGACGTTTGCTTGGTTGATGATCTATTAGGGACATTCTTCCAAAGCTTGTTTGACCAAGTGTGGCCTTTCTCATGCTCTCTGGCTCTCTCGTCCAAAGGCAGAAATGGTGAGGCATATTTTTATGGGAATGCCCTCTTGCAAAGTGTTGTTGGGAGCTGGTTCAATCATAGTTGGCAAGCATTCTTCAGGGGCATTTGCATTGGAGGGTAGCTTTGTTGGGAGATTCTAGTTCTGTGATTCGGGATTCCCTGGCTCGTATTCGGCACTGTTTCAAAGTTTCTGCATTGATTTTCTTTGGAAAATCTGCCACAAATATGTATTTAAAAATGAGGTCAATTCTTCAGTTGCTTTTTGTCAGTTATGGAGAGATGATGTATTTATGCAACTTCTGGCCAAAGGATCATTACTGATTAAGGATGCCAAATTGTTAGACCATGCCACTTATTCTGATTTTATAGCTGTTTTAGTTACATTAAGGACGAGGATATAAATTCCACTGTGTATACCCTTTAGTTTTCATTTTTCTTGCTGATGTAAATATTTTTCTATATATATAAAAAGTATCTTTTACCAAAAAAAGAAAAAAGATGATGAAGACAATATAACTTAAGAGATAGGATCTTTATTAATCATATTTGCCTACAATTCATGAGAATAAGAGGTGTGACTAACTCTTTCCTGGAAACCACAATTGGCATGGAGTGATTTTAAACTTAAAGTTTGAATTTTGAGTGTTTAAGTTTCAACTTTCAACTCTAAGCAAGGATCTTACATGGTCTAGCGAATCATTTCACGAGCTGATTAGACATCACACAACCGAAGGCATCAAACTTGCACAAACAAAAATGCATGAAAGCTAGTTAAAAATAACATAGTCACAGCTTCCGCACAATGACTCAAATGGAACAACAATACCTGCATGAAAACCATCCAAACAAGAGTTAAAACATTCATTTAGTGATTTAGTGATCTAGTCTCGTTGTCTTCATATAAATTTAAGAGTATAGCTCAACACTGGCTTGAAGCTTATATAAATTAGATAATTTGTCACAAACTTGGTGTGTAGCATTATAGGCTATTGTTTTGCACAGACATAATTCAGGGGATATGTTAATTAAGGGTTCACCATGCCCACTCGATCAACATGGGTAATAATTTTGGTACTGTTCAAGTGGTTAATTTCACAGTATTATTTATCTCAAACAGCTAGACGCTCAATATGAACAAAGATGCAGACAGTATGGCACTCTTTATTTTTCTGTATAATATTTCCACTGAACCCCAAAATAATGGAAGTTAATTGAGAAATTGCATGTCAAAGGTTGGTCCATCAATACATTGTAAATTTGTAATCATGTTATACTCTTGCACCAATCGACAAGTATCCATGACAGTCTGGATGCATTTTATCAATCAGTAAAAGTGATCACGAATCAGATATTCCGGCAGCGTTATTTATAAGTAGTTTCGAGCAAGTTAGATAACACATGGCATCATTATCATGACTCATCCTCGCATAGCTACATCCTCCAATTTGATCATGCAGAATTGACTAATATACAAGACTACATACTGCAGTCAAAAAGTGGGAGCTTGTACAATCAAGACCAAGACCTCACTTGTATGAGCAGAGCTCAAGACCAAGACCTTATACTTGTCCGAGCAGAGCTTAGAACAGGATCTTACCTACCTGATTATAGCTTAGAGCATAGCTCAATCTCGGGACCAGAACCTTTACTTGAGCTCAGGTAAGACCGTTCAAAACTTTACTTCAGCTAACTCAAGACCAAGCCCCTACTTGCCTAAGCAAACCCTGTGGCAATGACCAGCCATTCTAACTCGAGGTTGACCCCTTACAAATCATGGAGTTTTCTCGCAGCACTATGTGTTACTGATTGAAAATCTAACTGTTTACTTCCCTTTCTTTATCTCACTTATTGGTAGAATTATAGTATCAAGCACCTTAGTGCAAAATGCTGCTTCGAATACACTTGTCACCTTGCACATTGGACACAGCCGAAACAAAATTTCAAAGGCCCTACTCAAAAAGCTGGCAAACCCTTTCTTCAGCCCCGGTATTTCAGTTATGATGATTGAGATCTTAGAATTGCGTTTGCCATTTTCAATTGATGAGTGAAAGACAAGAAAATAAATTGTTATGATGAATAACAAATGCATACATTGAATCCAATGGCATTAACTACGTTATTCTCTCCAATTATCACATCAAATAATCTGGGAACTCATTAAAAGGAGATGCTGAGAATTACATACCGATACCCGACGAAGGGGTACGCAGGCCTTGAAATGAACGTAGTCCCCTGGCATGCTCCCCATCAAATTAATCTGCAAGAATCCTCCATTGTCATTAACGGATCAATGGGCCCTTAAATTATTTAGGAGTAGGGCGAGGATTCCCGGAATCGAATCCGAAGGGACAGCAACCCTAGTCCGACCTAACAGTCTATAGAATTGTTCCGCATGGCCATCTGATCGCCCAGCTCAGCTCAGCGTTAGCAGATGTTACATCGTGGTGGGGTTACTGAGGCTGACAACTGTCCGTAGGTCTTCCAGGTTGTGCTTCTGGACCGAACTGTTCCCACAGTTTTTTTTAATGTTTTTGTTTGGTTGGAGCGCTAGATCGGTTTGAGCGTTCAAAATTGAATCCTTCCTAGCCCTTTCACATAGTTTTAGCCAAAGTTAAAATTGCCCTTAAAAAAATTTCAAAATCTTATTTTTACCCATCGAAGAAGGACACAATTTATAACAACATTTCAAAAGAAGTTCTTCAATTTCATAGTGTGTTTAAATTCATAAGTTATAAAGTTTTTTTAGGATATATGGATATATAATTTTAAATAAAATTATGATTTGTTAAAATAATTACATAATACATATCATTAAAATCCTTCGAGACAAATAAAAAATGTTGTGACATCCATTGACCTTCAAAGATCACGCTCATTGTCCAAAATATTGGAATTTGGAAAGATCATGAATTCCATGCACATTGTGAATTTCTGATGCACTATCCGTGGAAAAAGTTAAAAGATGAGATTTTCCATAGTTGATTTTACTCAATGTTAGTTGATGAAAACATTGTTCGAACTAGGGAGCACCATTTGATTATTTATATTACATATTTGATAAATGAAGGAAGAGGTCAATGTGTAACAAAATTTAACGCTTGCTTCAAATAAATATGGAACAACTCATTCTATGTATAATGCAGTGATAACTCTTCTAACTGAAGTGGATCTATCTTTGATGAAGTTAGTTGGATTTGGCTCTAATGGGGCATCTTCCATGAGGGGTAATCGTGAATATTTATCTTCTAAGATATGTTGAGATTCTTCTCATTGATTAGATATCGATTGCATAGTTAATATAGAAGCTTTAGCAACAAATGATGCTTCAATTCATTTTCCAGAGTTGCAGTATATTGATAAATTTCCAAACAAAGTTCATTCATGGCTCGGAAAATCTACTAAAAGACATGGAGAACCGAAAGAGCTAATGGAATAATTTCAAATCACTAAGTTAGAGGTTTTGCAAATTCATCAAATTAGGTGGCTCTCTAGAGGAAAGGTCATGGAAAGACTCGTCAAACTCATGCATGCTTTGTTAAAAGATTGGGAGTTAGGGGAGATAGAAATTTATGAGGTGGAAACAATAATTCAAGTGCAATTTTGCATCCATTTGCTTGCAAATGTGCTCATTGAGTTAAATAAGCTAAATCGGAAGTTCCAAGAGGACCATGTTGATATTGCCTCTATTGACATTATTTTAGATGTTACTACTAACATGCTTCGTAAATGGTTTTTTGGGGATGCATATTTGGGTTAGGTACAATGCATATATCTCTTTTTTAGTTAGAGCACAAGGAGGAGCCCTTGAATTTGTAGATAACACAGATATGGTACATTTACATCCATTGAGGTTTGAAAGTTTACCAAAGATACAAAGAGAAGGGACACTAGATGATTGCATTCTTTTAGGAAAATGTTATGTGATGAAGGCGATTGAAACTCTAGATAGGAGGTTTACAGATCTTCCTATATTTAATGCTTCTAAGTTTTTCAGAACTCGACATTATTATGAAGAAATGGATGATAGATACTCTCAAACAAAAAGATGGTTGCAATGTTTTTGTGAAAAGTTTAGTGTTGGGGACTTGACTATTGTGGATGCTCCTAAATGTTTGGGTGAAATGGATGAATTTATTTGTACTATTTATAAATCATACCCTAAAAAGCATATGTTTGGAGCATGGGATCTATCTGAATATAAACCTTAATGGTTTGAAGGATTTACTTGTTTGATGCAATTATGGCAAACCATCCTTGTAATTCCAGCAAGTACAACAGTGTGTGAAAGAGGCTTCTCAAAATTAAATAGGATAAAAAATTATGACAGATCAAGGATTTCAGTGGACACATTCGATATGATACAATATACAGAAGTAATGTGTGTTCTCTATGTGTGCGATCTTCACCCTCTCACGGCCTGTGCTGAATGCAATCCCTCACTAAGCTATGGATCTGATCTCTACTAACTCCCAACTGGAACTCTCTCCAAAATGGAACTAACTGTCTCCTTTGTGCCTGTGCACTGATCTTCTACTATGTTGTTGATCATCCCGAGGTTACTCCGTTCCCTGAGACACCCTTCCTCTCTGCCCGCTGAATCCTCCAGACCCTACAGACCTGCAGTTGTCAACGCCCTCTGGCCGTGCTGCACAACCTCTGCCTATGATGACATCTGTCATGATCCCAACCACCTTCATAATTGCTCATAACTTCCTTAGCAACCTCGAATGGCTATCAAGTACTTTGCCTTGACTTTTGAACTTCTCTGTCTCTACTATAGTAGTCGGCCCCACGTCTCAACCATATTGTCTTCGTCACCCTTCGACCTTACTTGTCGGCTTCACTTCGCGCCTACGACTGTCGGTCTGCCCCGTCCTCCACGCTTGGCTTTCATCGCAACCTGTCGGTGTCGCAATTCGACAACATGTCGACTTTTGACACCTTCGCTGCAATCCTATCGTATGTCAACCTTATACATGTCGACCCTCGACCTCTTCACTCATGTCTATTGCATATCGACAGCTTCATGCTCGACTTATTGGCTTCGACAACCAATCCTCCTTCGCACCAGTGGTCGTCAGCAATCCCCCTTGTCGACTTCACCTGTCGATCAACTTCGATTGTTTCGCCTAGGCCCCGATGCTCCTACATCAGACTCCCCAAGTAAAAAATAACTCGACTGCTCCGTCAGTCTCTTGAACTCTTCTTCGGAAATCCATGTCGCCTCCTGCAATTCATCATCTTTCCACCAGACCAAATATTCTTTCTTTCGCGAACTTCGCATGCGCCCGACTTCGCGTTCCTCTAACACTTCAGTGATTTCCTCTTTGTCGCGTCAATCTAGGATCTGCATTGTTGAGTCGATGTTTGACACTTTTGCGCTTCTTCTGGTTGAACCTTCTTCAAACTTGTACATATCTGAGACATTGAACATTGGTGAAATGATCAAGTCATTCGGCAGCTCTAACACATAAGCATTGTCTGAAATCTTCTTCAGAATCTTACATTGTCCAATCTTCTTCAGCTTCAATTTGTTGTATGTTCCTATCGGAAATCTCTCCTTCTGCAAGTGTGCATAGACTAAGTCTCCTTCGTTAAATGATTGTAGCCTCTTCTTTATGTCGGCTCTCAACTTGTATGTCGCGTTGCTCTTCTCAATGCGCTTTCACACATCTTCATGCACTTATTTCATGTGCTCTGTGAATGATTCGGCATCTGCGCTTTTCCTGATCTCTGTCGGTATCTCGACCAAATCCACCACTCCATGTGGGCTTCGTCCTTGAGCAATTTGGAATGGGATCCTACCCGTTGACCGATTCACAAAATTGGTATATGCAAACTCTGCTTACGCCAACATGTTCTCCCACTACTTGGGTCTGTCGGCCATCAAACACCTCAGAAGGTTTCCCAAACTTCTATTCACCACCTCGGTCTGTCCATTTGTCTGTGGATGATATGCCGAGCTAAACTGTAACTTCGTGTCCAGTTTCTTTCGTAGGGTTTTGCAGAAATGGCCCATAAACTTAGTATCTTTGTCCGACGTGATACTCTTCGACAACCCATGCAATCTGACTATCTCCTTGAAGAATAGTACAACAATGCTTATGGTGTCACTTGTCTTCCGACAAGGAATAAAGTGTGTCATCTTCAAAAATCTGTCGACTACAACAAAGATTGAGTCGTTATCTTGTTGCGTCTTCTGCAATCCTAGCACAAAATCCATGCTTAGGTGCTCCCATAGGGTATTCAGCACTAGTAATGGCATATACAGCCTCGTATTCTGGCTTCTTCCCTTTGCCAACTGGAAAACTCGACACTGTCGTACCCACTTACCGACATCTCTCGTCATTCCTGGCCAATAATACTTTTCTTTGACCAACGCCTTGGTCTTGTCAATGCCAAAATGGCCTGCTAGTCCATCGCTATGCAGTTCTCGGATTAGGTTCTCTCTCGCGGATCCTCTGGGAATACACAATTGTTGTCCCATGAACAGATATCCCTCTTGGATGAAATAATCCAAGTATGGTGTTATGTCGACACTCCATGGTTCGTTACTCGCCTTCCATGCTTCCGCAAAATCTTCATCGGTCACATACTTTGTCTTCATCGACTCTATTCATGTTGCCAGAACTGTCGTCGTGTTCAGCAATGCAACTCTTCGACTCAGGGTGTCGGAAACCTTGTTCGACTTTCCCGACTTATGTCGCAACTTGAAGGTATATCCCTGCAGGAATTCGACCCACTTCATGTGCCACTGATTCAACTTCGATTGAGTGTTCAAGTACCTTAGTGCTTGGTGATCTGTGTGCAACACAAATTCCTTGGGCAACAAATAATGCCTCCACTTCTTCAACGCTTGGACAATAGCATAGAACTCCTGGTCGTAGGCTGAATATTTTTGCTTCGCATCATCCAACTTCTCGCTGAAGAATGCAATTGGTTGGCCCTTCTAGCTCAACACTGCTCCAATTTCAATCCCACTCGCGTCGCGATCGACTTGGAAAAATTTGTCGAAATCTGGGAGCGCTAACATTGGGCTCTCGGTCACCTTTTCCTTCAACTTGTCGAAATATTTATGGGCATCTTCTGTCCACTTAAACTCCCCTTTCTTCATGCACTCTGTCAAAGGTGCACAAATCCGATTAAATCCTCTCATGAACTTACTATAGAAACTAGCAAGTCCATGGAAACTTCGCACTCTAGTCACGCTTGTCGGTTCTAGCCACTCCAATATAGCCTTCACCTTCTCTGGGTCCATCACTAACCCTTTACCCGAGATTACAAATCCCAAGTACACCAGCTCTTCCTTCATGAAGAAGTGTTTTTGCAGGTTCACCATCAGCTTCTCTTCCTGCAACTTTCGCAATACTTGTCGAATGTCCTCCAAGTGCTCTGTCTTGGTTCGATTGAAGATCAGAATGTCATCTAGGTACACTACGAAAAAATTCCCCAAGAATGGCTTCAGTGGCTCGTTCATCAACCGCATGAATGTGCTGGGTGCATTAGTCAACCCGAATGGAATGACTAATCACTCATACAGTCCTTCCTTCGTCTTAAAGGTTGTTTTCCATTCATCTCCTTCTCTTACCCTAATATGGTGATAACCACTTTTCAGGTCTATCTTCGTGAAGTATCTCGCTTCACTCAAGCAATCCATCAAGTCGTCCATTCTCGATAAGGGAAACCGATACTTGATCGTGATCTTGTTGATGGCTCTGGGGTCTGTACACATCCTCCATTATCCACCCTTTTTCGGTGCTAGTACTGTTGGTACCGCACATGGACTCAAACTTTCTCTGATCAACCCTCTGTCCAACAACTCCTGGACTTGTCGATTGAGTTCTTGACCCTCTACCAGAGTCATTCTGTGAGGTGCCTTGTTTGGAAAACTCGATCCTAGAATCAAGTCGATCTGATGGGATATGCTTCTTGTCAGTGGCAATCCCATCAGTGCTTCGTCGACTACTATGCTCCTGAACTCGTCGAGCATCTTTTCGACTCCGACCGAAATTCTCCCCATTGTCAACCTTTCGACACATGGCCCCTTCGGAATGATGGTGAAACATCCCGACTATTTATCCTCCTCTGCGAGAAATTCCTTGGCTAAGCATATGAGTACTCGCTTCTCCCAATAGGTGTTCTCGCCCTGCTTGCAGTCAGCTCGATCCTCCTGATTTGGCTTTAGAGTCCTCTGCATGCCATTTTTCCACACTGTGACTATGTTGGCTCGACCATCATAGATCATCTTCTGAACATATTTCCATGGTATCCCTAACAACAGATGACATGCGTCCATTGGGATTACATCGCACAGTACACTATCTTCAAGTTTCTCGACCTTGAAGTTAATCAGGCACTGTCTGGTTACCTTCACATGGTGACCTTTCTACAACCATGAGATCTTGTATGGGTGTGGGTGTTCTTGACATCTCAAACCCAACTTGTCGATGACCTCTGTTGACACAAGATTCTCTGTACTGCCACCATCGACTATGGTCTTACAATACCACTCACCAATCAACACTCTGGTTCGAAATATAGCCTTTCGTTGTGTCGGCTCTTTCTTGTTGCATCGGTCATCCTCAACCAATGTCCTCCTGGCCATCATGGTTCAAACTTTTCTTTTCCCATCTTCATTGGTGTCGGATCTTGACTCTGCCCTCTCGTCGACTTGCTCATCTTTTCGACATCCAGGTTTCAACTCCTCTGCAACGTTAGGTTATCTGGGCATTCATATGCCTTGTGTTCGACTCCTCGACACTTGTAGCAGACTACAACTGGTCTGTCATCTCCTTTTCTGTTGGATGGACCACTTCGACCATATGCACCTCGACTGCGGGTCTCTCGATTGTCCCGTCGGTTCCCTTGTGCTTTCTCCTAAGTCGATGTCCCTTCCGCATGGCGGTTTTCTTCGACAGATTCCCTCTCGGTTTCGCTACTTTGGCCTTTTGCGGAAACAGTCTTCGCACCTCGACCAGTCATCCTGCCTTTGGTCGATGCGGATTTCCTTGACAGTGTCTCTTCTGCCTTCATAGCTAGTTGATAGGCTTCACCGACCGCTCTGAACCTCGACAGGCTCAACTCATCCTGTATCTCATACTTCAAGTCGTTCACATATCTAGCGACAGCTTCTTCTCCTTCGTCGGTTTGTCCCGACCGAATCGATAGTCTATAGAACTCTTCCGTGTACTCCTTAACGGTCATCTCTTTCTGTCGAAAGTTTTGCAACTTCCGGAACAAGGAAATCACATAGTCACCCGGCAAGAACTTCCCCTTCAGTTTGGCGACCATCTTGTCCCAAGACTTGATCTTTTCCTTGCCTTTCTTAACTCAGTCGACCTGTACATTGTACCACCACAATGAGGCGTGACCCTTCAACCTCAAACATGCAGTTTTAACCCATTTAGGATCCTCAATCTACTCTATGTCGAAGTATTTCTCCATTTATTTGAACTAGTCTATCAAGTCTTTTGGATCTAGACTTCCTAGGTAGGTATGCACATCCATCTTTGTCCGACCTCACATCTCTGTCAAAATATTAATGAATCTATCTTCTAGTTCTTCGATTGCCTCTTCCTGTGCTTCCACTTCTTCGACTTCCTCGTCGTTGTGTTCTAATGCATCGGGAATGCATCCACGTCTTTGGCTTTCTTTGATCGATGCGACTTCACGGGTCAAACTTCACATTGTTCGCATGCACTCGTCGAACATTTCACGATCAACTGTGACTGTTGCACCACGCACTCTTCATCCTGTACCTCGAACATTAAAGCCTCTGTGAGCCATTTTCAACTATAGCTGAAACTCCCACTCGTCCAATCGCAACCGGACTTTCACAAATTGTGCACAACTCTACCCAACTGCAGTTGGAGCTATTCTATGCACTCCCAGGCTTTTCCGACTCATCGGACTCAACTGCTCAACACTGGATTTTCTTCCAGCTCAACCGGATTTCAACTCCGGGCTCTGATATCTCTATCCTTCCTGCTCACAGGATACTTCAACTCTGATACCAATTACGCAAGTGCGGTTGGCCGAACCTTCTTGCTTAACAATAACACACGACGCTCACACAGACTTGGTGTAAACAGGATACCGGAAGCTGGCTTCTATTACTTCAATCAAATTACAGGTTACAATGCGAATTACAAAGCAAATGAATTAAACTAGTCGGCCTCATCCTGATACAATATACATAAGTAATGTGTGTTCCCTTTGTGTGCAATCTTCACCCTCTCACGGTCTGTGCTGAATGCAAGGGCTCGCTGAGCTATGGATTCGATCTCTGCTAACTCCCAACTGGAACTCTCTCCAAAATGGAACTAATTGTCTCCTATGTACCTGCACAGTAATCTTCTACTCTGTTGCTTCTCATCCCGAGGTTACTTCGTTCCCCGAGACACCCTTCCTCTCTGCCCGCCGAATCCTCCAGACCCTGCAGACCTGCAGTTGTCAACGCCCTCTGGCCGTGCTGCACAACCTCTTCCTGTGGTGACATCTGTCATGATCCCAACCACCTTCATAACTTCTCATAACTTCCTTAGCAACCCCGAACGACTACCAAGTACTTCGCATTGACTTCTGAACTTCTCTGACTCTGCTACAGTAGTCGGCCCCACGTCTCGACCATACTGTCTTCGTCACCCTTCGACCTTACCTGTCGACTTTACTTCGCGTCTACGGCTGCCAGTCCGCCCCGTCCTCCACGTTTGGCTTACGCTGCAACTTGTCAGTGTTGCGATTCGACAACATGTCAACCTTCGACGCCTTCGCTGCAATGCTATCGTCTGTCGACCTTAGACATGTCGACCCTTGACCTCTTCACTCCTATCGACTGCATATCTACAACTTCGTGCTCGACTTATTGGCTTCGACAACCAATCCTCCTTCGCACTAGTGGTCGTCGGCAATCCCCCCTAGTCGACTTCACCTGTCGATCAACTTCGACTGTTTTTCCTAGGCCCCGATGCTCCTAGATCACTTAGTGCACCTCATGCTCTAAATGAGGTAGATTAGAATGTTATTTATGATGTATGGAAACAAATGAAAACTAGAAGGCCTCTTCCATTGGGAAAATATATCGATGTTTTCAATGATGTAGGCTCAAATACTTTTGAAGAATATCAAATGAATGGAAGAACAATATGTTTTTTTTGTTGGAATGTGTTCATTTATGTAACATAATAATAATAATTTTGTTGACTTTACTATTTTTAAAGAAAATTTTGTTATTTCTTAGTTTTTATTGAAAAGTTGGATTTTTTCATGTAAAGAGTGTTCAATTGCTTAAGATTGTAAAAAATTGGAAAGACAATAATTGTTTTCTACATTTTTTCCAAGGGTTTAGTTAATTTATACTTGTTAATTGAAGTACAATAATTTATATAGCCCTTCATCTTTGAAGGGCTCAAAGAATATATGCCCTTCAAATTTAAATTAAAACCCACCCTTCAAATTTAATCACTGGGTGGGAGCTCATGACAACTTGTGAGCAAATTGTTATTGTTCTGAATCCGCTTTTCACACCTTGGGCGATGGAAAAAATCGTTTTTTGTTAAATAAAAATTTAAAATATGTTTTGATTACAAACTATATAATTGATTTTAATGATATATAAAATATTTGATTGATTTACATTTTCAGTGAGCTTAACATAATTTTTCCTAAGTTAAAATTTCAAAGAGGGTAGGATATGCACTTCCTTAGTGGGAGGGGATCTGATATTTATATTTATATAATCTAAGTAATGAAATTGTTAGGTAGAGGGAGGTTTCATGAGTCAAGTTAATGTCTTATTAGGTTGTAATCTTAAATTAAATTATTTTTTATTATTATACAAAATATGGTGTGAATGTCTCACACTATAAAGGAAAGATCACACTCCCCCATTGCTACCATTTTTTTTCTATTTGTCATTTGTTCTATACAATATGTTGCTTTATTCGAGACTATAGGAAATTCCATCATAATTACTTGGTTTGTTGTATCTTATAGAGCCACAATAATGAAGTGTTTTTCGTGATCTAAAGAATTAAATGCATGTCTCTTCTTCCGCTACCAAAGGAGTCTCCCTATATTGAGATCGCTAGGAGGGGATTTGCTTCTTGACTCATGATCGCATTAGTAGTGGTGTCAAACTTCTTTGAAGATGGAACAAGGATCATTTGTCAAAGTAGAACAATGAGATTGGTATTAGTTGACAACTATGTGCTCCACCTTATAGTGGGCCAAGTTTGAATCTTTTGACTATAGGAGATTTCGAATGATCCCTTTAAAAACTTGTGAATTTTTTTTCGATCACCAATCAATGATTGAAATAAATTTTGAATAAAAAAGTAGTGGTTTCATAGTCTAAGATTTGTGTTCAAATGCAATTATTGTTTTCCAACACAACTTACATTAAAAAAAACCTTGTACTTAAATCACTATAAATTTATAAATATAATTTTAAGCATAATTTTAGAGAAATTGTTACAAGTTTTTAGAGACGAGATAATGAATTTACACAAGATATCAACAATGACTTTAGCATCTCATAACCTTAATATTTAAAAAAAACTATGTAATTTAAAGCATCCACACAAATTTTGTAGTCATTTGAAAACGAATATCCATTACTTCAAACGAAGCCCCCACCTTATATAAACTACAACCCATCCATTGTTAACTTGTAATCTATATTCTAATTCTAAAACTGAATATTTCTAACATAACCACTTAACTTGTGGCCAGTGAACACCAATAGGCCACAAGTTAAGTGCCATGAACAAGTTATATGTTACTTGTTCTCCATGCGTAGTTGTAATCTCCCAATGTCTATGCCTCAGCTACATGTTATCACATGCCTTCATCTAGTTAAATGGTTTGTCTACCACTACTTGTTATCCATGCATCAGCTACCAGTTATTTTTTATATTAATTTGTTTATAATTGTTTATTTTGAATTTGGAACGATGTCCATAAAATCAATCTGGACAGTACATTTATCTCATCCTCCTGCAATCTAGGAAAAACACACTTGCTACTCCACCCCAAATTCTAAAATATAAACACCTATTTGTGTAAACATGGCCCTCCTCTAAAAAAATGGGAGTTTTTTTAATAAAAATGAAAACGATATTTGCTTGCAACATATTACCTATGAAAAATCCACAATGAAGACTACAATTTGTTTCATTTGAGATCTATAACCATTTCTTACACATCTAGTTTTTCTTTAGCCATGATACTATCATTTTGTTGTGAAAATATACATCTTTGATATATCGTATGACACATGGTGCTTAGCAATTAACCAACAATGATTTTGATAGATGTCATGATATTTAAATTTTCCAATTTCATATGTCCATGACATCTTTTTATTTTTTTACATTAAAAGGACTTCCACGCGCCTGAAGGCGAAGGCACTTCGAGGAACATGGGGCTTGGGGTCGAACCCGGGTGGGGACGACCATAGCTGACCACCCCAGCCACTTGCCTATAGCCAGGACACCTATATGTACTGCATCATGTCGCCATACTCAACTTCTTGGGAATTAGAAAAGATACTACACACCAATGATAGTTTGTTTTTCCAGTCACATCTAGAATCAATGATAATATTCAAATAATTAGAAGCAACCATGGTTTATAATATTCGAATGACAATGCATATAAATCCTACCATCACAAGGATGACAATGCATCTAAATCCTACCATAACAAGCATGTAGCTACAATATGAGTTCTATAATAAATTGTTATTGTAAAAGCATTTACAGAAACAACCATGGAGTTGATTTATCGACAACAAAAATCATATAGATTCACACATCAATAGGATAAGACACCATATCTAGATTGGACATCGCAACTACCTTATAATGTAGGAAAAGCTAGAAAAGAAAAACACAAACAGAGAAATCAAAATAAAAAGAGAATTACATAGGCACTAAGCATTTCAATTTGAGTCAACTGAATACAAAAGACAAAGAGAATTGCATAGGCAGTAAGCATATCAATTTGAATCAACTGAATACAAGGTCAAGTTAGTTGGATAGCCGAAACATCAATACATTTCTAACTTAAATATCCATAGGCTAGCAAAACCATGTTGAGTAACTGTCAACTAACAATGGAGAACAATTCCCTAAACCGCAATTTAGGAAATTCCAACAAAGAAACATTTAAATCCTCTTATTCAATTCCAAAAAAGAAAAAGGAAGACCTAAAAAGAAAAAAAGAAGACCTAACATGCAGGTGATCTATGAACTCTTAATAACCAGAACTTAAAGTGCCAAGTAGTTCTCAACCACGTCTCTCCCGAACCAAACTCCTTACAAAGAACACAACACCCCTTACTGAATTCTAGCCATATTAATGAACAAAAAAAAAACAGACCAAGAGTTGGCATGTACGAGCATACCCAGTCAGTTCTCAACAAACAAGAAATATTCAAAATCATTTACACAACTAAACAAACCATAAACCCATACTCATAATTTTGCAGCCTTAAGCAAGTATTCGATTCCGGTGGATACTTGATACCACATGACCTCGGTGTCAACGATGATAGAGAACGGGGATACTGGGTATCTTGGCTAACTAGAGGGGGTTGAAACCACCCTTATAGATCATATTGTAAAGTCCTAAAAGTGCTTATGACTGGCTATGAAATCAACTTTTTCAGACATGAAGAAACAAGTTAACAACCCAAGACCCCGAGGTATTTGGCAAGAGTGGAAGTCTGTGAAGATTATCCTCACCACGAATGTAACAAGTTAATAAATTACATCATACACAATTAACATCCACTACACTTTTACTTATTTATAAAATCAATATATTAAATATAATATGTTTATTATAGAAATTAAATAATTTTAAAATGATTATATAAATTTATATCATTTAAAAAAAAATTAAATAATAAAATAGAATTTAAATTCATACTATATAATTTAAATTTAAATTAATAATTAATCTAAATGTTGACCTATTTAATTATTAAACAGAGTTGCATACAACGTAATATTAAACAGAGTTTATGTAAGGATGACTTATGGTCAGTCTTTTTATTTGTTATATTGCTACAATATCAGTAATTTGGGGGTCAGTTTATAAATATGAGGCTTTTGGATAAGTCCTTTCTATTTTTCAAAGTGTTGTGTGTGCTTGCAGAGGGTGTTTTTTATTCCATGTTACAATAACAAGTTTTTTTATGTTTTATTGTATAATATGTTTATTACAAACAGTACTAGAAGGTTGCCTTTGCAAAGTTGTGAATGTGCAGAAAAGCTTTGCTTTGGTGGGATAACTTATGCGAGCGCAGACAGACACTTGACGCGACAAGCCATGATGTGGGACAAGTTTCAAATTGTTTTCAATGACAAGTTCTACCCCATCAACCATGGAAATTTTTTATTGGAATTAGCTTCTACATACAGGTGGCTGTAGAACCGAAAAAGAGGATGAGTGCCGCTTGCAAAGGATATTAATCACTATCAATACAACTCATCCAGAATATGAGATTTTTACCCCCTTTGCATACAACGTAATCCTAATCATGTTTTGAAAAATTCTAAAGTTAAATAATTAATATTATTATTTTGAAATAAAAATAAAAATAAATATACTTCAAAGATAATTAACCAATATGAAAATCAAGTTCTCACATTTAACATGACTTTTTAAATTTGTCCCGACCTCTAAACTTAAAACTCTAATTTAGATTATTATTATTGTTTTTTTTTTTTTCCAAAAGAAAAAAGCATAATTCCATTCATCCAAAGAGATCAGAATTACATTCAGTATTCACTGTTTCAGTGAATTTTCCAGCACCATATTAATGGCTCCCTTGATGAGACTATTACGTCTACTGTCAAAATGCAGTTTGTTATTTCCCAGTTTTATCCCAAAAAATCAGTTCTGTCCCACCGGACTATTTTGCTTTACAACATCGAAAGTTTTATACCATAAACCATCTATGCCTAAAAAATGCAGCACTTTAACATGTTTTTTAACCTTTTCAGTTATTCAATGAAAGGTCTATGATAGAACACAGTTCGCTGTCCTTCATTCTCTTCAATTACCTTCCAAGTGCCAAAGACCATGTGCAGCCCTTCTTTGGATGCCTGGTCTGCTAATTGATTGTTTTCCCTGTAAACGTGCCGGCATGTGAAAAAGTCGTAGGATTGTTTAATCAGCTGAATACTATTAAGAACATTTGCCAGTCTAATAACTCTGCAAGATTGGGTTTGATTGGTCCAATTTATAGCATTCATAGAATCTCCATAAACCGCCAGTCTAGAGATACCCTTCTCCGCAGCAAAGATAAGTAATAACTTTAAACTCATGACTTCAGCAAAGTTATTGGATCCCATTCCAAGACCCATCGTGAGTGTAAAGAAATGTGAATCTGAAATATATAAGATAGCTCCCCCTCCACAAATCTCATTACTTGCAGCTCCATCAAAAAAACCCCAAGGATATGATCTATCAATCTCCACCTCCATGATACGTCTCTGTTTTGCAGCCCTGACATATTCGGGGCATGCTTGATATATGCCCACCGCCTGTGCACTAATAATCACCGGTGTACAAGGTTTATCCATAAATATGGCCCCATTTCTTGCCAACCAGATTCCCCATGTGATCAAAAAAGGAAGAGTCTTATGTTTTTTATTATAAGCCCGTCTCCACCAGTTCGCCAATGCATCTTCCACAGATATTCCTTCCCATCTACAGTCATAACCCACCAATTTAATGCATTCCTTCCAGACAGCAATCATGAATGAACATGAGATGAAGAGATGAGTTACAGTTTCCAATTCCCTCATACACAAGACACACCATCCCGGGCCCTGGAAATTTCACTTCTGCAAATTATCCCAGGTTGGAACCCGATTTTCTAATGCACACCACATAAAAAGACGGTTTTTTGAAGGGCATTTTACTTTCCACAGTGGTCTCCACCACCAGACCTCCTCCCGTAGTTCGGCTCCAGCGCTCAGCACAAAATATCCCATCTTAGGGGTATAATACCCTGCCGGGTCAAGCTCCCAAATAAGTTCATCCTCCCGATTCGAAAGGTGTATACCTGCTCGGTTCAATCCATGTATATAGTTATTCAGATATGCCGCCGCAGGATCCCCCAATCCCAGCTCAACCGCAGATTTCCAGTGTTGTATCCACGGGTCATCAGGACGATGATCAGCCAGTTGATTAAGAGTGGTAATGCCCCTGTATTCCAAATAATTAACAACATTTTCAGGCAGCAGATGTATATGTTCACTCCCGATCCATGGATCTCTGCCAACACGCACCTTTTCTCCATTACCCACATGCCAAGCCAGGTTATTCTCCACCAATGAAAAGGATTTTACCACTGCCTTCCATATCACGGATCCTCCAGCATGTGATTTCTGAGGGCTCCGAATCCATTCATCCAAAGTCATGTCAGTTATATACTTCCCAATAATAACCCTGGTCCATAAACTGTGAGACTTGATAAGGCGCCAACCTCCCTTAGCTGCCAACGCCTGAGCAAATAGGAAGATGTTTTTTAATCCCCATCCCCCCAGCCTTTTAGGAACTGCAATCCGCTTCCAGTTGACCCAAGGGGTTACCTGCCCATCCTTCTTGCCACTCCACAGAAATCTAAAACACAACCGCCTGATTTGTTCAAGGATTCCTTTAGGTATCCACGTCAAGGACAACCAGTAAACTGGAATGGCTTCTAAGACTGCCTTAACCAGTACCAGTCTGCCCGCTCTCGACATCCACTTATGGCTCCAAACATTTAACCGTTTCTCCACCTTACCTATAAGCCATCGCCAGTCCTTCTTTAAATATACATTTGCTTTAAGGGAGAAACCCAGGTATTTCATTCCCTCGTCAAGATTAGTTAATTTAAAAGGGAAATTCTCAACAAGTGCCTGTTCCTCATCCGGCCGGAGCAGATGTATAGTTAGAGTGGACTTATCTGCATTGATATCCATCCCTGTAGCAGTAGAGAACAGTTCCAAAATCTCCTTCAAAGCCCGAGTATCCCTACGATCTCCAGAGCAGAAAATGATAATGTCGTCCACAAATAATAGGTGAGTAACAAATAACTGCTCCCCAATGCTGATGCCATTGAAACGACCCAATAATTTAGCATCAAGAATAGCCCTGCTCAACCCTTCTGCCACCAGCAGAAAAAGAAGTGGGGAAAGTGGACAGCCTTGCCTAAGTCCTCTTTCCGCATGAAAAAAAGGAGTGGCCGCTCCATTCAACAGCACAGAGAATGATACAGTAGTTATACAAGACATGATCCATCTAATAAAACTGATACCATAGCCCAAATGAGTTAGTAGAAGCCGAATATAAATCCAGCTTACCTTGTCGTATGCTTTAGACAAATCAATTTTAAGTATAGCTCCTTTAATATGCCTAGTCTTCATGCTGTGAAGTCCCTCCTGTGCCACCCCAATAGCCTCATGTATCTGCCGACCTTCAAGAAAACCAAATTGTTCAGCTGAAATATGCTCAGAAAGTGATACCTTAAATCGCCGAGCGATGACCTTCGAAACAATCTTGTAGACACAATTGCACAGAGAAATAGGTCTGAACTCGGAGAGAGTGACCGGATTATCAGTTTTAGGTATGAGGGCAATAAAGGTAGAATTGAAACAAGCAGGTAACTTCCCATTCATTCGAGTATCTTCTACCACCTGTAAAAGATCCAGCCCCACAATCTCATACAGTTCCAAGAAGAATTCAACTGTCCATCCATCCGGACCCGGGCTCTTGTCTTTCTGAAAACTTCCAAGGACCTCCTTCAACTCCTCCTCAGTCACAGCCCGCATCAATCTCCCATTATCCTCCTCCACAGCAAAACGAGGAAAAAATTGGGCGATCCTAATAACTTCTGCAATAGAGGCCTGTGCCGGAGCCCTAAATAAGTTCTGGAAGTGTCCCACCCCGCAACGAGCTTTGCCTTCAAAATCAAAGTGTTCAGTGCCAGCTTCATCTTTCAAGCTCCAGATAGTATTGACCGCCTTCCTCCCCCTAGCGTATGCATGGAAAAATTTAGTGTTTTCATCCCCACATTCCAGCCAGACCGCCCTACTCTTGAGTCTCCAGGTTTCCTCCTTTTCCAACAGTAGTTTATTTCTAATGCCTTCCAATCTGGCCATTTCAACCTTGGATTCCAGAGTCATAAGACCCCCTCCATCCCCATCATAGATCTGTATTAGTTCATCCTCTGTTTGTTTCAAAGCAATATCCTCCCTATTCTTCTTTGCAATAGCCCAAGTTTTTACAGCTCCTTTTAAACGATGGATGTTTTCAGCGAACTGAAATGCCCCAGTTCGATCATGATCCACATCATACGGCCGCCATAGGTCCAGAAAGAGTTTTTTAAAGGACTCATCTCTGAGCCAATTTATATTAAACTTAAGTGAGCTGGGTGGATTGTTTGGTCCACTTCTGATCTCAAGAAAGATAGGGAAATGATCTGAATCCCCTCCGCTTCCTACCCACTGCCTGATCTGTAGAAACCTGTCCACCAGCTGTTCAGCCACCAAAAAACGGTCCAGTCTCTTTGCCACCCGAGCCTCTCCACACCTGTTATTCCTCCAAGTGGGTTTCATCTTGATAGGATCAATATCCAGCAGGTTCATACGAACCAACTTCTGTTGAAAGTATCCTGCCAATGGATCCACATGTGCTTGAGGGCCCCAAATTTCGGAATGTCCCAAAGTGAAATTTAAATCACCCCCCAGCACAACCGAATCACCATCCAGAAGCTGTTCCTGCAGTAGAGAATCCCAAAAAGGAGCTCTATTTGCATAGGGCCCGTAGACATTAACCACAATGAAACAAGTACCCATGTCAATAGAATGAAATTCAGCTCCCAACACAGAAGCCATCCCCCATGCATTAATCAGTTTCATCGCACAATTCTTCCATCCCACAGCCAACCCCCCAGAGCGACCTCTAACATCCAGAGTCACAAAGGTCCAACCCGCCAGCCACATTTCCAGTTTCTCCTTGATGATATCACCTAACCCTAAAGTCTCTTGTAGCAGAATCACATCAGGGTGTTCAAGAGTAAGCACCCTCATGAAGGTTGATTTCTTTTTAGGCCCAGCCAGACCCCGACAATTAAAGGACATGATCTTCATCACCGAACATTCGTCCGGGCATTCACTGCTCTAAGTGCCCTCTCAATTGAGACCTGTTTCCCATTCCGAAGATCCATTCTGGCTCTGTTCTGTGCCTTAGATAAAAGAGACCTTCGTCCTCTGCCTCTCCGTACCGGCACCTTCACTTTTCCCAAACCCCCTCCAGAAGTCCTAGTGCAAGAACGTAGGTTATATCCTGAAGCAGTTGATTCAGGTGAAGAGGGCTCAGAAAATTCCTCCATCTTCCCAGGATCCGGTTCATTAGGTGTCTTCAAGTCCTCCAAAAGTAGAGGAGGCAAAGTAAGGTAATGAGCAAAAGTATCACCCACCGAGCAAGAGGATCTCCCACAGGGGGGCGGATTAAGTGAAAGTGGAGTGGTCTCAGAAAGTCCCGAAATGGTTAAATTTTTTAGACCCCCAGCCCAATCAAGTCCAACCACAGAGCACCGATTGAGATAAAAAAGTAAAGTGGGTGTAATAGAGAGAGAAGGAATACCCGAAAAAAGTAGTCTCGGCACTCCATCTTCCGCTACTGAAGAGTGACTAAGAGTGTCAACCGCAGAAGAGAAGATGCAACCATCAAGTAAGTCCCGATCCACATCTGATGCCTGCCCAGAAGGTTCCAAAACCATGTCAACCCGATCTCCCTCCGAATCAGTATCCCTCGTCGATGCTACATGTGAAAGGTCCAGTGGTTCTTCCCTTACAATCAAATCAGAAGGGTTTTCCTTCCCCCCATCAAAGGAACTAACCGCAAGATGACAATCAGAAGGTTCCATTCCCTCAACAATCCGATCCTCCCCCGAGTCTGTCATCACCTTCGAATCCTTGTGCAACAGGTCCAATGGATCTTCCAGAACAGCCAAATCAGGAGGGTTTTCCTTCCCCCCAATCATAGTGCCAGCCGATAGATGACAATCAATCGCCGGGTGTCCATATACATGACAACGCCGACATCTGAAGGGTACATTTTCATAGTCCAGCACCTGAGGTATACTATCAGGCCCCCAAACCAGGTTTATGTGCTCCGGTAGTCCATCTCGAATATTTAAATTTACCAAAATCCTTGCAACCTGCATATAATGCGTCTCCTTAAAGGAGAGATCAGCTTCCAGGAAGTTTCCCAAAATATCCCCAATCTTACGAAAATGACAGATATCCCAGAAATGCAGAGGAAGTCCCGGCAATCTAACCCATACCGGAGTCAAATCAACTCTCTCCTGACCAGCATCAAAGAGTGGATGCCAGGGTTTTAACAAAACCGGCAAATGATTCAAGTGCCAGTTCCTGTGAAGAATCTTATTCACGTCAACCTCCGCCCGTAGCACCACCGCAAACCACCCCCGAAGCAGCATATCCACCTCCGGTGTGTAGCCTAAAACCCCGCTCCACTGTGATTTCACCCATTCCATCACAGTAGACCGGGCGAAGATTCTGCCCATAACCCTACCCACCAGTGTCAACCGAGACATCTCAAGGATACGATCCCAGGCGATATCCTCACCAACAGCATAACTACCCACAATGCGGGTTTTAATCCAACTCCTCCTGCGACGCCGTCTAGGTCCCTTACGTGTAGTCTCGCCCCCGGATACCTCCCCCACCTGCTCACGCGGAGACCCAGCAAAACCAGTAGGGCTACCACAGCCACGATGTTCAGATATCTTCAGTGGTACTCTCTCATCCACTACAGTACCCCTACCAATCGTCCCAACCAGCTGCTGTACCTGTCGAGCCACACCCTCAGCCGCAATCTGATCAAAACCGTCCACCTCTTCAAAACCAACCTGCGATTTAGCCGACGGGAAACCCAGGTTCCGATCAAAAAAAATACCAGCCTCCCTCCAACTCGAACTACCCCGAAAATCCACTGTTATACCATCATTTTCCAGGTTTACCGGCAACTAGCATTGTGGAGAGGAATAATGCATGGGTGAGAAATCCTTATCCTGCCTCTCCTGCCCCAAACCGGTCGTAACACTACCACCAGGCCCCATCAATGGGTTTCCGTGCAGGCCCACCAAATGTCCTCCAACTGGCATCCCCATCACCCCAAGTGCCTCCAGCTTGTCACCAAAGGAATCTGCCATGTCCCCGACCTCCACTGTAGCCATCAGCCCTGAGCCCATCAGTGAACCCTACCTGTAATCACAGATCACCGACAAAAAATCGAGATCGCTGCTGCACATGCATCGATCCTGCCAATGCAATCAAGAAGGCTCGATTACCATTGAGATCGACCCACAGGCGACCCCAAGACAAAGCCAAGACCGAAACGTGACCACACTACCGAGCCCGAGGCATACAAAGTGATTCCTTCAATGTAAAGAGGAAAAATTTAAAAACCAATCTCTATGCAGATCTGCGATCTATTGTCAATGTTCCATCCTGAACCCAGTCGATCGAGACAAGGGCTCGGCCCTCCAGGTTCCTCCATCCAATGCTTTTCCAAAAGTCAGGTTTTTGTTGTTGCATAGATCAATAGATTTTTTAATTCAACAATTTTTTTAAAATCTATGGTGAATCAGATCTTGATTTGTAAAAAAAATTAGAGTCATTATGTTTAATCTTGATATGTAAAATTCTGAGATCTGAGTAAACAAAAGGAATCCAGTTTTTGGCAATAGTCCACCATTCAGCTTGAGCCAGTGTGATCAGCTTGATCCAGCGATCGATTTCTTCAGTGATCTGTGATTTGAAATTCGTGCACCAATCCACCGATCTCTCCAGCGATCCAGGATGTCTCCAGCAATCTACGATCTACCTGTTATTTCTCCAGCGATCTATGTGAGCCAGCTTGAGTCATCCAGATTATTATTATTGTTATTATATCTAACATGTTTATTTATTTATTTCATAAACAATTATAAAAAATGTAGAACCATAATTGTTTTTGGAAATTATAATCATAAAAATGTAAAACCATAATTTTTTTGGAAATTATAATCGTAAAAAATGTAGAACCATAATTTTTTTCAAAAACCAAGAATGCAAAAGGCCACTCTAGTTTACAACCTACCCACATTGAAGTGAATATTTCAAGCTCAAGCGAGCGTGTTGAAGAAGATCATGTTGAAGATCCCGCTGAAGATATGAATACCTCCAGTTCAGATGGGCGTGAAGAAGAAGAATCAAGGGACCAGGAATGTTGGAAAAACTGGTTTCCGAAGAAGAATCAGCTGAAGATGTAGAACCATAATTTTCTTCAAAAATTATAATTATAAAAAATGTAGATCCATGATTTTCTTTGGAAACCAAGAATGCAAAAGGCCACTCTATTTTACAACCTACCCGTGTTGGTGAATATTTCAAGCTCAAGCGAGAGTGTTGAAGAATATCCTACTAAAGATGTGAATACCTCTAGTTCAAATGGGCGTGAAGAAGAAGAATCAACTAACCAGGTCATGGAAAGTGGAAACAATTCCATTTAATTATAAGTTTTTATGTTTAGTTTTTGTGAAAAAATAATAGGATAGTTCATCAAAATATATAGCAGTAAAGTAATAGATAGTCATTTTGAAATCATTTTCAGACTCTGGATGACTGTATATGGTGTTGACAGTTCTATTGAAATCACTGTTAGATATGTTTTGAACTATTACAATGTATCTTTTGAAGCTAATTTCTTCAAGTGTTAATAATACAATTTATCCATTTCAGTACAAAAAAGATATCTTACCATCTCTTAACAATGATGATGATGGTGATTATGGTAGTTAACCTCCAATGAGACCAACTCTGGCCTATTTGGCCTTAATAGGATTACTTTGATTGGTATAAAATTTTATTTCGATGCTCAAAAAGCTTAGAAAGAAGCGTTCCTAGATCACCATAGTTTTGACATGTTTGAAGGTTAGAGAGGTTTGTATTGTAGCAAAGATTATGAAATTGTGATCTAATGTGGATGTACAAACCTATTTTTAACAAATACAATGAAGTAAAATATATTTAAAATATTTTGTTTTATCTATGTTACACCTATATTCCTTTATCACATTTTAATACATGTAATTCACATGTTCAACCGTGCTTAAGATTAAGAAATACGCTATAAAAATATTTTGCAATTGATAATGTAGTTAAACATCTTTTGAAAATTCCATAATGAGGATTACATTTTATTTCATTTGAGATTTGCTACCAATTCTTGCACATCCAGTTTTTTTTAGCTATGATATTGCCATTTAGTTGTCGAAATATACACTCATAAATAGCATAGTAATTTTGGATTTTCATCTTTGATATATGGTATGACACAATGTGCTTAGCAATTAACCAACAATAATTTTGATAGATGTCATTATATTTAAATCTTTCAATTTCATATGTCCATGACATCATGAATGGATATTGCCATCTTATTGCATCGACATGTCGCCATACTTAGATTCTTGGGAATTAGATAAGCTACCACACACCTAGGATAGTTTGTTTTTCCCAATCACATCTAAAAGCAACAATAATATTCAAATAATTACAAGCAACCATGGAATATAATAATGGAATGACGATGCATTCGAATCCTACCATAATAAGCATGGCAATGCATATGAATCCTACCATACCAAGCATGTAGCTACATTATGAGTTGTATAATAAATTGTTGTTGTAAAAGCATTTACAGAAACAACCATGGAGTTGATTTACCAAGAACAAAAATCATATAGATTCACACATCATTAGGATAAGACATCGTAGCTAGATTGTACATCACAACTATCTTATATGTAGGAAAAGCTAGAAACGAAAAACACAAATATAGAAATCAATAGAAAAAAGAGAATTGCATAGGCACTAAGCATATTAATTTCAGTCAACCGAATACAAGGTTAGGTAAGTTGGATTGTCAAAACATGAGTACATTGCTAAACTTGAATATCCACAGGCTAGAAAAACTCTATTGAGTAATATTCAACTAACAACAAAGAATGGTTCCCTAAATTGCAATTTAGGAAATTTGAATAAAGAAACATTTAAATCCTCCCATTCAATTCCAAAAGAGAAAAAGGAAAACCTAAACATGAAGGAAACTCTATGAAATCTGAACAAATATAACTTAAAGTGCCAAGTAGTTCTCAACCATGACTCTCATGAACTGAACTCCTGACAAAGAACTCAGTATGACTTACTAAATTCTAGCCACAATTAGTGAACAAAAAAATCCCAAAAGCTACATTAGGAAGACCAAGAGTTGGCATGTATGAGCATACCCAATGAATTCTCAGCAAACAAGAAATATTCAAAATCACTAGCACAGTTGAACAAACCTTAAACCCATACTCGAAATTTTGCATCCTTAAGCGATTATTCATTTATAGCAAATTCTCGGGCTTGAGGGGATTGAAGGCACAAAGAAATTGGATTTGGGATTGCGAGTTCACTGTGCCTAGAAGCTTTGACCCGACCATCCCGATCAAGCGCCTTCACGCCTTCACGGTTGTGGGTGGGAACAAATAGAATAAGAAAGGAAATAACTTGTGCAGGGAGGACACCATTCAAATGGAAGCTCAATTGTTAAGGAGTGTTTACATCAAAGAGCATTATAAACTAAAATAGCAGAGCATTAGTAACTGAAATAACATTAGACATTTCTAGGAATGTCTAATGTTATTTCAATTAACATTAGACATTCCTAGAATTCGCTCACCCTAATATCTATCCCATTGTTGACCAAGGAACCTCAAGTAAAATTGTAACACATGATCCTCACCTATACAAACAAAATCAATTGCCATTACCTGAAATTATTGCAACACGACCCCCCTAAAAGATTAGTTTTTGAGTCCAATCCCCCACTCCAATATGTTTTAAAACCTTGGATTCAATGAAAACATATTATACGTGATCTTTCGTTTCCATGCGGAGATACTCTTTTGAAACTCAGATGAGAAAGTCTGGGACTAAGAACAACTATGATAAATTATGCAAAGAAAGAAGACCACATATAAAATTATTTTAAAAAAAAATCTTGAAGTGCCAAGTGGTTCTCAACCACGACTCTCCTTAACTAAACTCCTGAAAGAGAATGCAACATGCCTTACTGAATTCTAGCCAGAAAAGGCCCAAAAGCTACAACAAGCAAACCAAGAAGTGGCATTTAAAAGCACACATAATGAGTTCTCAACAAATAATAAATCTTCAAAATCACCAACACAAAACTAAACAGACCATAAGTAGTTTTCAGTAAAATTGTAACACATGACCCTCACCTTTACGATCAATGGCCATTATAGTTAGCAAAAACTATTGCAACACAACCCCACAAAAGATTAGTTTTTGAGTCCGCTCCCCCACTTCAATATGCTTTAAAACTTTATATTCAATGAAAACATACTATACGTGATCTTCTGTTTCCATGAGGAGCTACTTTGTTGAAACTCGAAAGACAAGACCAAGACTAAGAACAATTATGATAAAGCTAACAAAGAAAGAAGACCAAGTATAAAAATTGAAAAAAACTTCACATCAGACGTAAGTGAAGTGCATGTAAGACGATGATACAGTGGCTATTCAAGGCAAAGCTCCATTGAGACTTCATTTATAGCTCTATATCAACTTTTCTGCATGGCTACAACTCTTGCCTTTATGACGTCTATCACTGCAATGACCTTCATTGCCCTTTATTATTGTTGTTCAAAATTTGTGATCTCCATCCCATTCCTTAGTGCATACCAATTAACAAACACAAAATAGTATGAACACCATCCAATGTGATGTCAAGTGGTCATGACTTTGCCGTGTTTTCAAAGTAATTGTTGGAAAACAAATTGACGGAGTAATGTGTAATGTATAAACGTTTTACTTATTTATTTTTTAAATCAAATATTTATTATTTAGCTGAAGTTTTAATGACAAAACCTGTCATGTCATTAATATCTAACTATCCAAAAAATATTTTAAATTATTATTTTACAAAAAATAATATAAAAATATAAAAATCGAGAAATAAACTTTATAAAAAACAAAGTTCCAAAACTTTGATTTTCTATACTATGTCAATTAATTCAAAAACCTAGAACTTATAGTCACCTACCTATACCTACGGTAGTGACTAATAAATTAATATAAATACAAATATTTTATATTATTTTATTATTTTTTTTTTACTAAAACGAGTAGAAATTTTTATATTAAAAAGAAGAAAAAATCCTCATGAAAACACATATACATTCAAAATTAGGCATATTTCCTGAGTGTTTATCATCATACTATGAAGAGTTGACACTTGTGCAAAATGTAAATACAGTCTCCTAATTCCTTTCTCAAAATTCTTAGACTTATACTACCTGCCAAACTGACCTAACTGGACTTTATAAGAACAAAACATCTAAACTTTAATATTGGAATATCCATGGAACTTGGTCTTCTGCCTTGAGTTGATGAGGCATGGAAGAAGATCCTTCTGCTACATCCCTCTCCTTCAGTTGTTTTTGCAGAGTTGCTACTTCTTTCTCCAAAGCCGCAATCTTGCCCTTTATTTCTTTAAAATTCTCCCTCTACTGATTGAATTTGTCATTCAACAAGTCTAGTTGTAACTGGAAATTCCTTCTTTCCTCCATCCTCTGTTGGTTGTCCTCCTCTTGACATTCTCCATGTCTTCTCTCTCTTTGTCCCAAAGATCATGTTCCAGCCATTGAACCCGACATCTAAGACAACGTAGACTTCAGGAAGCTCATCGAATTCCACACTCTACGCAACACAGAGACTCTTCAACACCACCATTATTATCCATCCCCATAGCAGAGACAACTGTCCTTACTTCTTCAAGCAAATTCCTTATTGAATTCTGGTTTGAACACCTAAAAGCTCGCACCGTGCTTTAGAGAATGTCTCGGCTATGAGGGAAAATCACCACTAACTTCCAATTTAACATAACAACAGAGGCTTGGATAATCCCATAACAACAGAGGCTTGGGTGCATCGTAAAGTGTTAAATAAAACAAAATTAACGAAATAAAAACCTATTACATTAATTTTATAGTCTTAATCTCCATTGTTGGTGTAGTTGTTTTAAATAAATGCCGCATTAGTGCGATTGTTTTAAATAAACACCCTGATGTGGTATACTTTCTTGTGCATTGCAACAGGGTTACAAAAATCCAAATTTAAAAACCATGTGTTATATATATATTTTTTTTAATTCTTATTCGTGGTGCATTTCTACTAATTAACCGCACCAGTGCGTTTGGTAATTGGGCACACTATAATAGTGTTAAATCATTTTTTTTTTACCAAATTGAAAACCCATTGTTACCATCTCTGTAGTGCTTTTGACCCCCTGAGCACCAGTGTTGTACCTTCCCTTCTTAGTCACCCTGACATTCGTGCTCCACATGGCAACATTGCTCGCTTCCATTTGCTAAGTGGATTTAGAATTTTGCCAGACGGTGGGAAAAATTTCAAATTGGTGTACATTTCTCCCATGCCTCTTCGACGCGCAAGTGACCAGGAAAACTCTTTGTTACTTCCTAATTTGAATTTATAGCATATTAAAATTTAAAATTGAGCTTTATTTTCCCTTTAATTATAAAACATTAAAAAAACCTGGGTGGTGCGTTCAAGCCGTTCGGCTCGCACCACATGGAGATGCCCCCTGTAAATTTATAGGGTGCACCGCGACTGGTGCCTTTGTGTATGAAGCACATCGCAGCAACAATACGGTATAATGTGCATAACACACCAATAAACTATATTAAAAAATTCACAACCTTAATTGGTGCATGTTGTAAACAAGAATGCACCGTATTTACGGTGCGCTAACGTGTAACCGACACACTGGTATCTCATTAAAAATTATAAAGTTCACAAAGAGATGCTCCTACTATGGTGCACTCTATTAATAGGTGTGCATCGATGTCGGTGCGATGATGTGTCCAAAATGCATCGGTGCATCCTATTGACAAAAGCACCGCCAAATGAAACATATTAAACAAAATTTCACAACCTTAACTAGTGCGCATCGTAAACGAGAACACATTGATCGTATGATATGCTAACGTGTAATAAGCACACCGTTATCCCTAAACAATTATAAAACCCACATAGAGCCGCTCCTATTACAGTGCACTCTCTTAATACTTGCGCATCATTGCCGATGCGATGATGCATGTACAATGCACTGGTGCTTCCTATTGATGGATGCACTGCCAAACAAAACGTATTTAAAAAAAATTACCACACCCACTTGTGTGCTTGTATATTTAACACACCATTTGTGGTGCTCTTGTGTTACAGGAGCACCGTTCGCGGTGCGTGACTATAACTTTGGCGCACTGCTAGGTAAATTCATTTACTTTAAGAAAAAAATTATTATTTGATGTTAATAAGTAAAATGCTCTTTCAATAAAAATATTTAATGCTTTTTTATGTCTATTTATGAGACTGATCGATGTTATCTGTGTATCAGATACGTCAGTGGTGAGAGGTCAATCAATAGCAGTAGGCACAATTTGACTAGTACAACTTTGTGCACGAGTGGGAGGTGAGAGAGAGCAATAGGGATTTGTACCCTCGCTCTATTAATGATTAGACATGACACCTCTTAACAGTTTTCGGCTTCCTGAAGTTCTATTAGGAGGCTACATCCCCCAAGGGGAACTATGCTTTGTTGTGACGGTTGATCCATAGTTGGGATCATCGTAGGAATACATTTCATGTTTGTCCCAATGAATGATTCTATCCCATCGATGAGGACATCTACTTCATCACTGGGTTATCCAGGAGAGGGGAGGATTTTCCCCAGTTCCTTGATGTGCTAGCTGGTGTTGCAGTAGAGAGTAAGCACACTTACTCTTAGAGATATATCGTTGACCACATCATTGATCCTTCTAATTTTCAGGTGCATGTTGGATAACTAAATATTTCTACTTTCGGCGCAAAGGAGGTTAGGTGCCTCTCATTATTGGTGAATACCATCGTGCACCTCACCAATAATGGACACCACATTAGTTGTACTCTTTTATTTTATGTAGATTCTTTAGTGTGGAGACCTAGATGCATTATGTGGTCCACCATTTTTTTTGCGGTAGTTTTGTTTTGATTTGGATCGATGTCATGCACGTATTGATGGGAGGGTCAAATTGCCTTTTGGTTCAGAGCTATTTTGTTTATTTTTTGAGAGGTTTCTGGCCATGAGGCCTTTGTTTGACCACCAACCTCCTAGGCCGATGATGGAAGTGTGTATGCACATGTGGGGACAGATGATCCCTAAGAAGGGGCAGCTCGAGTTCCCAACTATGATAATTTTAGAGGTGCCGAGATGCTAACCAGCGAGGAGGACCAGGCCTTGGCCCTTGTTCCATATTCGTATGTTGATGTTTATTTATATGTTGATGGTGATGTGTATGTTAGGTCACATTAGATATCTTTTTTAGTTGTGCTTGATAGATGTGTATGTTAAATGGTGTTTGTTATATGTGTGCATGATGGTTATGTTAGATAATAATGTTTGTGTTTTGTCAGATGTTATTATTAGATTTGTGTGTTAGATGATCTTTGAATCTGTATATGTTAAATGACGATAGGTAATGTTTACATGTGTATGTTAGGCGATGTTTGATATGTATGATATATTATGTTAGCTATTTTTTTATGTGCATGTGAGAGGGTGCTTATGATTGATAGGTGATGACAACTGTGTATGTTAGAGAATTTTCATCATACTTGTGTAATGGTTATGTTAGATGACGTTTATGTTTAGTAAGTGGTCATGATGATGATGATACGTTACATGATGTTCGGTGATGGTGGTGGTGGCCATTGATTTGATGATCACATTGTAATATTTTTTTATTGTTAGGTATATATCTTTTTTTTTTTAAGGTTTAGGTATATATCAATATATATAGACTTATTGTTTTATGAACTCGATGGGCTGTCAAATTATTTTATGATATTATCTTCATGTGTATGTTGTGTTTTGTTTCTGTCGATTAACATGATTCATGTGTGTGATGCAATTTTATTTATTTATTTATGTAATTATGTCGATGTCTTTTATATTAACTATAATTATAATTACAAATTGTGCACAATCTTAGTTATAATTGCAAGTTACAATATCGGCTATAATTACAATTTACTATCATTATTACAATTTCACAATTACAAATTACAATTAAAATTACAATAAGAAATTACTAATTAGTTTCACAAATTACAAACTACAAATTGGACAATTACAACTACAAATTTGCAATTACAGTTACAATTAGAACTTGCAAATTACAATTACAAATTTGAAATTATGTTTACAAACTACAAAATAATTTATAAAATTGCAAAAGTACAAAATAATTTCCGAAATTGCAAAATTACAAATAAAAAATACAAACTTGCAAATTTACAAATTTTAGTTTCAATTACAATTGCACAGTCATGCATAATACTCTTACAATTATAATTTTTCAATAATAAGAAACATTGAGTAATAATAAATGGAAATACCAAGTTCATAGTGCTTTTGGTAGGGAGAAAGAGATATTAATATATAAATCTAATTAAAGTTTCCAATTACATTATTAAATGTGGGTCATTTCAACAGAAATGATATTCTTTCCCCACCTCCTATTTATCACAAATTATACTAAATCCATCAGCCTTATCTATTGTTTTTTTAGAGTTTTTTTGTTTATGTCGATGATTATGATTTATGGGTGCCATGCAATTTTATTTATTTATTTTTATATTTATGTCGATGATCCACGTCATAGTTGGAATTATTGTCGGATGCTGGCTTCGATACATCTTCAACTAGTCATCATTGTTGATACAACTCCGACGAGTTTCGACGCGACATGACTTCGACAACTTCAGCACTTCGATGAATTTTCGATTTCGACACAACTCTGACAAGTCTCGACTTTGACATACTGTGACATGTTCCGCACCTTCAACATGTTCTACAATCTCACAGTTCGCGACATCGACAAGCATCGTCGACATGCGACCAACGACTGTCGACATATTGTCTCTCTGTTTTCCAGTCAACTGTAACGGTTGAACAGTTGAAACCGTTCTAACTTCTTCTTTGTAACTGAACGTAACGGGAAAGCACCCAAGTGTCCCAGACTTCTTTATAAGCATGTAAACTATTGTAACATACATCTTATCTTGATCAATATTGAACCGTTCGCATTCCTACATATTGTCTGTGCATTTGTGTTTATCTGTATTGCAAAATCCTGCTTTTGCTCATTCTGTGTAGTAAGCTTCCGCCATAACAGAGCTGACTCATTCAGTCGAACTGTTTTCCCCCTCGTGCTTCCTGGACACGACGTGGATCATTGGTATCGGAGCGCACTCAGTTTTATTCGTGCTTAAGTTCTGCGTATACACTTCTCTCAAAGTTACCTAACTTATGCCAGTTCAAACTCGCTCGCAATCTCAGCAATCCAAGCAGAAGGGATCTCCAGAAATGAAATGACAAAAGAAACAGACGATAAACATGCAACTGACGAGATAGCACAGCTTATTGAGCAAGCTCTGGCTCGACAACGGACTGAAATGTTCGCCCAGTTCAATGAGATTCTCTTGTGATTCGCTTCGACATCTAGAGGATCCTCGACGAGAAATCACTCCGATAAAATCAGCCCCTTTAAAGTGCAAATGAATCTAGACATACCGAATCTTGAAGGTAAGATTGACGCGGAATCCGTCGACAATTGGGTATTACAATTGGAATCCTATTACGCTGTAAATCAACTCTCGGAAGCTGAAAATATCACCATTGCATCCTTAAATATGTCTACCTCCATACACTGCTGGTGGGAGAACCTCTCGACAAAGATGGATAAAAGCGGAGACCCCATCGAAAAATGGGATAAATTCGTCGAACACATCCGGAAGGAATTTTACCTGCCGAAATACCTCAAGCAGCAGTATAAGAAGTGGCAGCAACTAAGGCAATGGAAATACCAATCAGTACAGAGTTACACCGATGAGTTCTACCCACTTATGGCAAGACTTGGCGTCCAAGAAGAAGAGAAATTGCTTGTTCTGAAATATACCAGCGGATTGTCCTAGTACATCCAGGAGGAGATGGAATTTTTTACTGTCAATATGCTTGCGGATGCTTTCCACTACACCAGCAAAATGGAAACCAAGCAGAAAGGGAAATCACGTTTCGCAACAAAGATGACATCAGGAATACCACTCGACAAGAAGGCACCAGCCGACTTCAACAAGTCTAAATCTTCTCAGTCGACACTGCCAAATCCTGATAGCGGTAAGAAGCCTTTTCACAAGAGGGAACGTAGCAAACAACCGCCGACTGGAAAATGGTGCGATTACCACCACTCATCTTGGCATGATACGTCTGAATGCAAAGCTCGAAAGACATTTCCGACGAAAGTGTCGACCTCCGATGCGTTCGACAAGACGGTGGAAGAATCAAATCCAGACGCGACGACCCTTTTGACCTTGACCACTCGAGCAGCCTTGACTATCGTCGACGAGGAGGAATGAGAGCGCCTGTTCCATACACGGATATGGGTCTAGAGAAACCCATTGCATCTGATTGTGGACAATGGGAGCCAAAAGAACTTCGTTTCTGAAGAACTTGTGAAGAAACTAGGTCTTGTTACCACTCCGCATCCTCAGCCTTACAACATCAGTTGGATGAAGGATGGACAAGAACTACGGATCACTCGACAATGAAAACTCGCCTACTTCATAAAAATTTTTGAAGATGAAGTACTCTGTGACGTGGCACCTCTCTCCGTAGCCGACGCCCTGTTTGGGAAACCTTACCTCTGGGATAGACATGGTAGTTATCAGTCATGACCTCAGAAGGTGATTGTCAGAATTTGAAATCGATGGTTTAGCATACCAGAGTATCAACCTACACCGATGGTTGCACTGATGACTTCCAAACAAACAAAGAATCTCATCAATCATGCTAAAATTTTTGCATTAATCATGATCAAGCCGCAACATTTTAAGAAGACTGCCGCAACAAGTCAAGTCACCGACCAATGCAGTTCTCGATAGAAGCAGCAAGTCGATCATATTCTTGATGAGTACTAGAACGTCTTTCAAGCTCCAGACGGAGTACCTCAACATTGTCAGGTAAAACACTCCATTGAACTCGTTCCTGGTTCTTCTTTGCTTAACGCCTCTGTTTACAGAAGATCCATTCTCGAAAATGAAGAGATTCACAGACAAATCCAATAATTAATTGACAAAGGTCACATCCGACCCAGCTCCTCTCCTTGTGGAAGTCCAGTCATCCTAGTTCCAAAGAAAGATGGGACTTGGTGCATGTGCATTTGCTACAGAGCTCTCAACAAAATATCGGTGAAGAATCGGTACCCTCTACCGTGGATAGACGAACTTATTCACTGTATGAAATGTGCTCAATTCTTTACTAAGCTCGACCTCAAGTCGGGATACCATCAGATTCCAATTGAGCCCTCAGATGTGTGGAAAACTGCTTTCAAGACCAAGGAAGGATTGTTCGAATGGTTAGTCATGCCTTTCGGCTTAACCAACGCACCTGCGACCTTCATGCGACATATGGATAACCTTCTACGACCTTTCATCGGCAAATGGGTCATTGTCTATCTCGACGAAATATTGATTTTAATTCGATCATGGGAAGAAGATGTCGGACATCTTCGACAAGTCCTTGACACTCTCCAACAACATCGACTCTATCTGAACATGGACAAATGCTCTTTTGCGATGACCAACATCAAATATTTGGGGTATGTAATTGACTCTGCAGGCATTCACGTCGATCTAGACAAAGTACAGATCCTCAAAGATTGGCCCATTCCTAGAAGCATTCAAGAACTAAGAAGTTTTCTTGGTTTGGGGAATTTATATCAACGATTCATACTCGGCTTCAGTCATATAGCTTGGGCCTTGAATCAGTCGAAGAAAGGAAACGAGAAAACTTCCTTTCAATGGACAGAAACACAACAAGCAGCTTTTGAACAACTCAAAGACAGGCTCTGCACTACACCAATACTTGTGTTACCTGATTTTCATCAACCCTTTGAGATTGAGACGGACGCATCAAACTATGCTTTGGCCGTAGTGGTAACTTAGTCTGGTCACCCAGTCGCTTTTCATTCCGAGACTTTTAACGAAACAGTTAGAAGATACTCGACGTACGAAAAAAGAACTGTACGCCATTGTGCAAGCTCTCAAGCAATGGATGCATTACGTCCTTGGCAAGGAAACGGTCATTCTCACTGACCACAAGCCTCTACAGTTCGCTCCGACATAATCAAAGTTGCAGACAAACCGACAACTCAAGTGGATTAATTACCTACAACAATTCCAGTTGGTGATTAAGTATCAGAAAGCTAAAGCTAACGCCGTCGCAGATTGCCTCAGTCGACCACCCATTACTCTCCTTTTTACAGTGATGAGTATGCAAGGATACGACATGACCACTTGGAAACAGTTGTACGAGGACGATAACGACTTCTCAGCAGTCTCTCAATAGTTATAGACTAACAAGACGTCAACCTCAGACTCCGACTACTTCCTAAAAGATACCTTGCTATACAAGCTTGGACAGCTTTGTGTACCAACCAGTGAGCAACGACGACAGCTTATTTGGGACGCACACTACAACAAGACTGCAGGACACTTTGGAGTAGCAAAGACCCTTGCTATTCTGTAGAAGTATTTATTTTGGCCTACACTTAAATCTGATGTCAACAAGTACATCCGATCATGCGTGGTTTGTGCCATGTCTAAGCAACCTAATTGACGACAAGGATTGTATACACCTCTGCCGGTTCCTAGTCGACCATGGGAATCTATTTCTATGGACTACTTGACGGGTTATCCTACTACCAGACATCATCATGACGCGATATTAGTAGTATTCGACCGATTTTCCAAGATGGCCATTCTCATACCATGTAAGAAGACCACGACAACGTAGCAAACTGCTCAGCTCTTCTTTACACATGTTTGGAAACACTTTGGTTTACCCATGACCATCATTTTCGATCGAGATGCCAGATTCGTCATCATCTTTTGGAAGAATCTCTAGCAACAACTGGACACGTGACTCTCATTGTCGACAACTTTCCATCCTCAGACCGACGGACAGACTGAAGTTGTAAATTGCTTGCTAGTACAACTGTTTCGCATGTACAATCACCAGCATCGACGCACATGGGATGAAAGTCTTCCATACATCCAGCACAGCTACAATCGTTCCCAACACAACTCTACAGGAAAGAGTCCCTTTGAAGTTTGTTACGGATTTCAACCCTCAGCGCCTATCGACTTTATTAGCTCCTTGACACAACCAAACTCTGACTCTGACCATAGCCAGCGAGAAATTGATAAAGCAGTCAAGTTTCGAGAATAGATTTGTGACATTCAGCGACAAGCACAAGATATGTTGCACAGAGCGAACGAGAAAGCTAAGGCCAGACACGACAAGCAACGTATTCCTCATACATTCTGAATTGGGGATAAGGTCTGGTTACATGTTAAGAAGGAGCGCTTCACTGGTCCTTTCAAGAAGCTCAAGCCTTTGTGATATGGTCCATACAGTATTCTTCGACAGATTAGCGAAAATGATTTCCAGCTCAACATTCCTGCATGCCTGGGTTTGCATCCAGTTTTCAATGTAGATCTGCTTCAACCATACCATCTGCCTTTGTTGGAACATAACGACTTCTCCACAGCAGCCCCTGAAGACATCCATCCAGATGTTCAAGAACCTCTTCCTTGTGACACCATTGTGGGACGACGAGTACACCTTACAAGGATGAACACGATTCTCTTGTTTCAGGTTACCAAAACTGGCCAAATCCCATCCCAAGGAAAGTGGTACTCTGCTACTGAAGTGACCGACAAGTTTCCTCACCTTCACGAGCAAACAATGGGGTCCATTGTTTCTTAAGGAAGGAGGTCTGATCCACATCGTAGTTGGCATTATTGTCGAATGCTGGCTTCCACACATATTCAACCAATCATCACTATTGATACAACTTCGATGAGTTTCGACGCGACAGGACTTCGACAACTTTAGCACTTCGACAGGTTTTCAATTTCGACACAACTCTGACGAGTCGCGACTTCGACATACTGCGACATGTTCCACACCTTCGACATGTTCTACAATCTCACAGTTCGCGACATCAACAAGCAGTGTCGACATGCGACCAGTGCCTATCGACAGATTGTCTCTCTGTTTTCAAGTCGACTATAACGGTTGAACAATTGAAACCATTCTAACTTCTTCTTTGTAACTGAACGTAACGGGAAAGCACCCAAGCATCTCAAACTTATTTATAAGCATGTAAACTATTGTAACATACATCTTATCTTGATCAATCTTGAACCGTTCGCATTCCTGCATATTGTCTACGCATTTGTGTTTATCTATATTGCGTAATCCTGCTTTTGCTCATTCTGTGTAGTAAGCTTCCGCCATAACAGAGCCGACTCATTCAGTCCAACTGTTGTCCCCCTCGTGCTTCCTGGACACGACCCGGATCAGTCGATGTCTTTTATATTAGTTATAATTGTAATTACAAATTGTGTACAATCTTACTTATAATTGCAAGTTACAATATGGGCTATAAATACACTTTACAACCATTATTACTATTTCACAACTACAAATTCGATTACACTAAGAAACTAATTACTAATTGGTTTTTCAAATTACAAACTACAAATTGGACAATTACAACTAGAATACAATAGCAATTTGTAATTACAATTACAATCAAACTTACAAATTATAATTACAAATTTGCAATTAGGTTTACAAATTACAAAATAATTTATGAAATTGCAAAACTAATATTAAAAAATAGAAACTTGCAAATTTACAAATTTCAATTTCAATTACAACTTTACAGTCGCATAATAATGTTACAATTACAATTTTGCAATAAGAAGGTACATAGGGCAATAAAAAATGGAAATACCAAGTTCATAGTGCTTTTGATAAGGAGAAAGAGAAACTAATGTATAAATCTAAGTAAAGTTCTTGATTACACTATTCAATTTGGGCCATGTGACTAGGAAATTATGTTCTTTCCTCACCTCCTATTTATCATAGATTTTACTAAATCTATTATCCCAATTTTACACATATGATATGCATTGACTTATATTTTTTCAATATTGACATGCCATAATAATGGTGTCACAATAATTCTAATATTTTATACAAAATATGCAATGATATATAAATACCTTGAAGTAAATAAAATTATTTTTCAGTCAGTCATTCCATACAATCACAAATCATTTGACAGATAAACACATTTTGCATCAGATTGTTAACCAACTAAAAATTGATTAAAAACATCCGTTAAGTAACTTTCCAATTCGACCATCATAAGATGAAAAATAAACAAATATTTAGAAAATTAAAGATAACAATAATAAAATGATACATCAACAATGTAAATGATGAAATAAAACATGTACATATCTATTGACACAGTTATGTCGACATGGGTTCACTTCGCACTACTGTCAGCAAACACCAACTAGACACCCTTAAGCATCGGCCAAGAAATGTTTTACCCTTTCCAACAACACCCGTAGAGCGAGTGAGATCTCACCCGAGATGTTCAAGGGGGGTTGTAGGAACCAAGTTTCCGCAGTAGGGAGAAGACATGCGTTAACCCTTACTCAGTCATTATAGAAACCAGAATCTGTCTCGCATTATACTAACAATTTGAATGTGCAATATAACCCATATCAATCAACATCACTGATTAACAGAACGACAAAATCAAAATATATCATTCATAACATCACAACAAATGGAACGCACAGAGCATAACTCATGTCGACAAATGGAAAACGCAAATAGAAACATAGCCGAACATCTTCATTCATTAACTCATCAAAAAGGATTGTGAAATGACCTTCATAGATAAAAATTCCAATCAACTCAATAGAGATTCATATATCCCGAGCGAAACTGCCGAAGGGAAACAAAATACATCAACTTGTCGATGGATCTTCTATCTTACTTCCATTCTAGGATGCCTATCTATTACAACTGTATATCAATTTATATACGCCTAAGGCGGTTACAAAATGGTCCCAATGACCAAATCTAACTAACATGGACCAAAAATTCCGCTTTCGTCGGCTTCTTATCCTCCGCAAATGGTCCTTTTCATTCGATTATGACCCCTTTGTCGTTGTCGGCTTCGCATCTTCTACGCTCTAACCCTGTGTCAATAGGCCCCCAAGATAAACTTGTGGCTCGCCCTCAAGTCAACTCAGTTGGACGCCTCTGCTACGACTCCGTTTCACCAAATCGGTCATCCTTCGCTGACGACTCTGCTTCTGGCACATCTGTTTTGTGAATGTGATCATCCTTTGTTGAGCACTCTGCCGATGACTCTGCTTTTAGCACATCCATTTCGAGAATTTGATCATCCTTTGCTGGACCCGGAGTTCCCTTGCTCTTGGTACTTCTGCGGTCGACAGGCCCACTTTTCTTCCAACAACTGAATTTCGCTTAGACATCTCGGGCGAGACTTCATCTCTTTTCTTTCGGATTATTTTTGTATCTTCATCTGTCAGTTTCTCGTGAACACTTGTCGTATTCGCCATTAGTAGACATTGGGTGCTTCCGCTAGAAATGAAATGCGCCATCACAACCCTCTAATCTCACTTCTTTACCTTGCAACTTCCTTACCCCTCTATCCTTACTTCTTGACTCTGCAACTTTCTTAGAGTCGCAAATCCGGCTCAATAACTCTTTATAATGCTATCTATCCATTTGTTTGGGTATTTATAACTTAATTCGCTCGGTCCCTATCCATCATGTTGTTCAATTACCAAATCATTCATTGAATCTTTCCGTGATTTGCCAAATTCTGTCATTAAGTGTGTCATCATCCATCTCCGTCGCCTGTTGCCGATGCTTAATTGCTGTAATTATGGTTTGATTTGACTGCCACGTGCTAACCGTCTACAAACTTCAACTTTCGTCACTTACTCTTTCCCCATGCGATCGACAGGTCTTCAATGTCTTTTTCTTCTCTATATATATACATTTTTTTCAAATTTTTTTAGAACTGGTGCGAACCCTGTTTCAGTCGCCATGCACCTGACTATAGCGATAGGGCTTCAATCGGCTTCCATTCACTAGATTTGTCAATAGTGTCCCATCCAGCTTCTGTAACTGTACTGCACCTCTGTCAGTGATAAAATTTATAATATAGGGACCCAACCAATGCATCTGCAACTTACCTGGAGCTTCGCAAACTTACTATCGTATAGCAGCACCATATCTCCACACTTGAAGTGCTTTGCTTTGGCATGGCGATCGTGCCAATCCTTCTGGCGATCCTTTTCTAAATGTTGTTGGAATCCTGTGATGAAACTATCCTCGTCAAGCTGTACTAACTATGCCAACCGTTCTTCAATTGCTCCGTCGTCGCTCATTCCTGAGGCTGTTGTGATGTAGAGACTAGGGACGATGTACTCCATTGGCATCACTACTTCTTGTCCGTAAACTAACTTGAATGGAGTCTGGAATCTCAATCATTTACAAGTCGTCCTATAGGTCCATGGTATTGCTGGAATCTTCAAGTCCAAGTCATCGTGATTTGTGTTACATACCTTTGTTAGTGCATGCTCTAATACCTTGTTGACTGCTTCCACCGCACCATTCGCCTGTGGGTGATATGGGGTACTCTTGCGATGTTGAATTTGGAATTCTTCCATCATTTCCCTAATAGTTTGGTTGAAGAAGTGAGTACCCTGGTCTCTCATCAGTATCTTTGGACACCCAAACCCGGTGACCACACTGTCAAAGAGAAATATTGGTATGGTCGCAACTGTGCAATCCTTTATCAGTGCAACTTAAGCCCATCTCGTCAAATAATCAGTCGCAGTAATTATATATTGTGACCCCCTTCTTTTTCTTGGTGGGTTGATAGGTCCTACGAAATCAACTGCCAATTTGTCGAAAGCTTGTAGTGCTAGCTGAGGTACTAGCAACATTTCATCCCTTCACGATGGTTTTCCTGTTCTTTGGCATACATCGCAGCTCCTAGCATAATCTACAACATCGCTATGCACCGTCGACCACCATAGTCCAACTCTGAGTATCTTCCTAGCAGTGGCACATCCTCCATAATGTCCCCCCGCAATCACATTATGATATTTCGCTAATATCCTTTCCTGTTCATGCGGAAGAACGTATCGACGAAGGATCTCGTCTGGCCCCATTTTGTAAAGTTGTCCTGCAATTAGCTGAATTTCGGCAGCCCTCACAACTAACTACTTTTTTTCGGGCTGGTATTCAATCCTTCTGGTGCGCATCCTATAGTCAAGAACTGGGTGATTTGCTCGTAATGGTCATTGACCATTCCAATTCGAAATAATTGCGCATCTGGTAAGCTTTCGTCGATGCTTCTGGGTTCTTCTCGTGATTCAATTTGGGACAGGTGATCAGGCCCTGCATTCAGTCGTCTCGGTTTCACAATAATCTCAAAGTCAAATTCTTGAAATAAGGGCAACCAACGACATATTTCCCCCCCAACACAGGCTTGTTGACCAAATATTTCAATGCCAAGTGGTCAGTAAACATATTGAAATGGCCTTCGAGTAGGTAGTGGGGGAATTTCTTTAGTGTGTAAACCATTGCTAGTCCTTCCCTTTCTGTCGTCGTGTAGTTTTTCTCCGCAGTAGACAACTTAATACTTGTGAATGTGATTGGATGATCGATTGCTCCTTCTCCTGGCTGGGCCAATACCACCCCTAGTGCGACTAATGACGTGTCCACGTGAACTTGGAATTCTTTTGTCCAATAAGGAAAAACTAATATTGGTGCTGTGACCATTTATGCTTTCAGTATATCGAGTCTCTTCTGACACTCTTCATTCTATTCGAACTTTGCGTCCTTTTTCGACAGTTTTTCCATTTGCACTGTGATTGCTGCATACCCTATGATAAACTTTATTTAATACCCAGTATGTCCCAATGTCACCCTTAATTGTTTTACTTTCGTCAGAGGTGGTAAGTCGACAATAATTGCAATCTTTGCTGGGTGAACCAACTTCCCCTCCTTGCATACAATGTGTCCTAACAGAATCCCGAATGGAGCATGAAAGATGCACTTCTTCAAATTTAAGGAAATTTGATGCTGCCTACATCTCTCCAGCATCAACCTTAGGTTCGCAGCATGGTCCTTCACCAGGCCATACACGGTCCAATCATCCATATATACTGCAAGGAATTTGTGAATGAAATCTTTGAATGCAGCAACAACTAATCTTGAGAATATCGTTGGGGCATATTTGAGACCGAATGGCATTACTGTGTATTGAAAGCAACCCCACTCTGTTACGAAGGTTGTCTTATGCCGATCCTCCTTCGCAATATTATTTGATGATATCCTAAGAATCCATTTGTGAATGAGTATATCTCCTGACCTCCAACTCCTTATAACACTTCTTCCGTGAATGGTGTTGGGAATGGATCATGCAAACATGCGTCGTTCAGTTTCCTTAGGTCGACGCAAATCCTGACTTCACCAATATTCTTATCTTGGAACACCATTAGACTGATCCATTCAGATTCTTCTATCGACTCTATGATGCCTGCATCCAACATTCGCTCTATTTCGGCTTTCACTTGCTCCTTGTACCTGGGATTCAACCGATAAGGTCGCTACTTGACCAGTTTCGCATCAGGTTTCAGTGGAATCTTCATTTCGCCCAGTTCCCCAGAAATGCCTTTCATTTTCAAAATTTTTGTTGGGAACAGATCTTGAGATTCGTGCAGTAGATCTGTGACTTTTGCAATCATCGCATCATCCCAATAATCTCCTATGCTTGTGAACTTGGGGTATGCTTCCGAGCCAATATTAACCTTCTTGAGGCGGAGCGGCTGCTGAGATTTGTTGAAGGGCATATCTGGTGCTTCGACGTCCCAACTTCCTTCAGAATCTGGTATATAAACAACTCGAGGATCATCCGGTCCTCTCATCACGTTGTAACACTCCAATATATCTGGCGTCGCAGTCCACTGTAATCCCATTGGTTTCTCCATAGAGACTGCTTCAAGTACTTTCTCCCATATCACCTACAGTGTGCTATGGATGACGGGGTTTTCATCCGAGAAGCTGAAAGTCAGGTTAAAGTTAATAGTGAGCTCCTCCCACGTAGTCGTTCTGTTTCGTAGTTCTGCTACGACATACCAGTTCCACGGTACCTCATCCAATGTATGAATGAACGCATGAACCCATTCTTTTTGTGGTCTCACTCCCCATGCGTTTTGACATTCCTCCAAGTGATCCCTTGGGTCACTCCTTCCACTGTATTTCCTTCCGCAGTACGCTTTAGTTTCGTTGAACCTGATTTCTATGAGTTTTTAACATACCGGCCAACTCGTTATCGTCGACTTGTTTGTTTCCCACCATCACGCTGGCGTAGCCTTCAGTGCTTCCTCTAATGCCAGCAACCTCTACAGTTCTACTACTCTTTCTTCAAATTCAGTGATGAATTTAGTCATATTGGGAAATCCTTTGTATGTTGCTAGTTCATAGACTTTTGTCGCCACCCATCTCAGCGACTGGGTGATGCGTGCGCACCTCCTGAATGATACTTCATGCAGTCGATTCTGCCAATTCTCTAGTGATTCATCAGAATATGATGATGCCGAGCTAACGCTTCGCCATCCCAATTCTCTGTCGGCGGTGGGATTAATATAGTCCTCCGAGATGTTGTACACATTCTCCCATCCTTCCTTGAATTCGTCTCGCATTGGGTCGACGTACCTATGCCAATCTGATGGATCTAGTGGGGCGATGACCCTCATTTCGTGGTTCTCAAACGACATTGTTCATTTCCTGAAGTTGCTCATGGCTTGATTTTTCATTTCCCAATCTATCCCTAACAACATCAGATAGGGGCTCGTGTTATCAACTATTTCTATCACGTGGAAATCTGCATAGGTCTTTAGTCCCTCTATCTCGAATGGGATGTGGCATAATCGATCGATGGGCGTGACCTTACTCTGGTTTTCTAGGAGAAGTTGTATTGGGGACCATACCAGCTGTGGTTTCCCCATTGTCTCCCATGTCTGTTTTGTAAATATATTCACATCTGACCCCAAGTATAGAATAATGGAGTCGACATCGAATGTCGTGCACTCATCCTCATTTCTCTTCCTGTCTTCTTTCTGTGCAGTTGATTCACTGTTCGAATCTATCGTCCGTCCTCCTGTCGGTGTAGTAAGATGGCTATATCTGCCAGTGCAACTTGATCTTTCTCCATTTCCAAGCAGCTTTCTAAGAAGGCCCTCAAGGTGTTAATATTTTTCTGTGAGTTCATCGTATCGAATACTGGCGGCATCTCATAGGTGGGTTCTTTCTGGCCAATAGGTGGTTGCCTCATCTATCTCATTATCTCTTGCGCTTCTAAAAGGTCTTCCTTTTCGCTTCCACACCAAATTAGACCTATTTTCTTTCTGTGAACACTTGACTATGGTCTGTCTTCCCTTATCGTAGCCCCTCCTCTGGTCACTACTACGACGTTCTCCTGTCGACTTCTTATCTCTGTTGAAATATTTTGTACATTTGGAGGTGAATTTTGACTCTGATTTGGATTCGGTTGAGGTTGGGGTGGATTTTTATTTTTCCATTTCGCAATCAGTTGGGTACAATCTTCAACGTTGTGGTCCGGTGCGCTACAGTAAGTACATTGCAGAACTGGGCTCGGGAAATATCTTTGATAATGTCTGACTTAACCACAATTGTAGCATACAACTGGCCCTCGACCTTGTCCAAAAGTTCCTCCCAGACCAATGCCTCCACCTCGACCTCTGCAGAATCCTCCTCGCGGTTGGCCATATGGTTGTTGGTTGTACTGTGCAGTCTGATACTACGGTTAACCGTACTGCAGCGGGGGTTGAATGTACACTGACTGTGGTTGGCTATAGTGGAGTTGTGGTTGGTTATATTGCTAACTATAGTGTGGTTGCTGCTGAATGTACTGATGTTGCTGTTGTACCGGGGGTTGCTCTTCCCCTTTCATAAAATATGTATCTCCGGTCCTTTCTTGGAGCAAGTCATACACCCTACAATCCTTCTCTTCGTGCCCAACCGATCGACAGAAGTTGCAGAAAATATTTGCCGATTTTGACACCATATTCTATAAATATATACATTATTCCAACCAATTCTCCCTTGTCTGACAGATTCGACACCACGACATTCCCCCTTGACTAAGTGGATTTGGTGTACTAGACTGTAAATATTCGCGGAACTCTGGGCACTAATCCTTATGATTCCCTTCTAATTTGTAGAGGGTGCACCATATTTCCTCACGGACTTCTTTTCACCTTTTAATGTCTTGCAGCTAGATAGTCAGATTTGCTAGCTGCGCTTGAATGTGATTCATGCCTAACCCTTCTTCGCCAACTGGTGAAGCCTGCAATTTCATTGCGATTTCCAATGCTCCCCCATGGGATGTGATTTTCTGCTGCATCAACAACATAAGAATGTGTGGCACCAATACTGCGATAAACCATTCTTTGTGTTGTATGTCGCTCATTCCAAAGCTTACTTTTGCCATCATATTTTTATATCGATGGTTGAATTCCCACACTGGTTCATTTGGGAATTGTTTGATCTCTTTCAGCGCTATAATTTATTGCGACTCAGATTTCGGTTTCCTGCATTCAACAATCAATCCTGCCCTGATCTGCAGCAGTGTTTTCTTTGGACTCCCTATAGGTACCTATATAAATTTCATGAACCAATCTAGCACACGACCCCTGGTCATCGCTAGTTGTCCCTTCTTGATGTCATCATCTTGGACCTGCTTTACTGTCTATACCACTTCGCATAAAAACCAATACTGCTAGGGATCCCCGGTCCTGTTATCCTGGAAAATCAACATTTTAACGTCGTCACCCACCATTCTTGGTTTCCTACTATTATTCATAGACCCACTACTCCTACTGTTGTTCTGGCACTTCAGACAAAACTGTGAAGAACTTATGTCTCTTCCTCTGAAATTGGGCGTAGTGCACGGAGTTGTGGGTACATTGTAGATTTGGGTATCTCCTTCTTCGGCTTCAGGGGTTTCCTGGTCGCTTCCTTTGTCACATTAAGAGCTCTTAGTCCCTTTTGGTACTGTTTTGCAGCCCTCCATTTTGGTCGATCTAGGAGACTCTCTCTCAACCTCAGTCCTCCTCTTCTTCTCCGGTCGGAGCCTCACCCCTTCTTCTCAGGGTAGCACACTCTTCCGCAGCTTCCCTTAGAATTTTTCATTGCTCATATCCATCTACCCCGCATCATTCTACTAGACCCACATCCACGCGGTACCCACAACCTCCAAACACTGTGATTTAATCGTCGGAGTTCATCTTCAATACACCCCTTTCGCAAATAAGCATTTTAATCCACAATTTCAGTGATAGTAGAAACCTTCCTCGGGGTCCCTTGAAAAAATTCCTTTCCACGTCGCTATATGACTTGATTGTGTCGACAAAAAATTTAGTAATGTATCCCTCCAGAATAATATCTACCTAGACTTCGACGGCTCTAGATGCTTTGTTATCCACTCGCTTCAACTGCTGGATAAATTCAGGTGTCCAATGTTTAGGTTCACCGCCCTGAAAAATTCTTCTTTTGGAATGTCGGCTGTGCCAACCACTCATGCAGTAGTATCGGGAATTCACAGAAAAATATCTCATGAATTTCAGAGTATATATATTTATGTAACCAATTAGTCGTCGACCATCCGGGTTTGCGATTCTCTTATTCAACAAATTCTCGTGCCTCCTTATCGAACCACTCCTCGATATCCAGTTTCGACGGATGCCACAACACGTCCTCTCTTTTTCTCTTCGCACTACGGTCCCGACCACAGAACTATTTGTTGACACAGTTCTGTCAACAAGGTTTCACTTCGCACTACTGTCAACAAACACCAACTAGACACCCTTAAGCATCGACCCAGAAAGTTTTTACCCTTTCCAGCAACACTCACAGAGCGATTGAGGTCTCACTCGAGATGTTCAAGGGGGGCTGCAAGAACTAAGTTTATGCAATAGGGAGAAGACATGTGTTAACCCTTATTCAATCGCTATAGAAACCAGAGATTTGTCTTCGCATTATACAACAATTCAAATGTGCAATATAACCCATATCAATCAACATCACCAATTAACAGAACAACAAAATCACAAGATATCATTCATAACATCAAAACAAATGGAAAGCACAGAGCATAACTCATGTCGACAAATGGAAAATGCAAAATAGAGACATAGCCAAACATATTAATTCATTAACTCATAAAAAAGGACTGCAGAATGAACTTTGCAGATAAAAATTCCGATCAACTCAACACAGATTCATATATCCCGAGTGAAACTACCGAAGGCAGCAAAATACATCAACTTGTCGATGGATCTTCTATCTTACTTCCATTTTAGGATGCTTATCTATTACAATTGTATATCTATTTATAGATGCCTAAGGCGGTTACAGAATGGTCCCAATGACCAAATCTAACTAACATGGACCAAAAATTTCACTTTCGTCGGCTTCTTATCCTCTGCGAATGGTTCTTTTCCTTCGATGATGACCCCTTCGTCGCTGTCGACTCGGCATATTCTATGCTCTAACCCCGTTCCAACAAGCCCCCAACACAAACTTGTGGCTCGCCCTCGAGCCACCTCAGTTGGACGCCTCTGCTACGGCTCTGTTTCACCAAATCAATCATCCTTCGCTGACGACTCTGCTTCCGGCACATCCATTTCGTGAATGTGATCATCCTTTGATGAGAACTCTGCCGACGAGTCTGCTTCTGACACATCCATTTTGAGAATTTGATCATCCTTCGCTAGACCCAGAGTGCCCTTGCTCTTGGTGCTTCTGGGGTCGACAGGCCCGCTTTTCTTCCAACAACTGAATTTCACTTAGACATCTAGGGTGAGACTTAATCTCTTTTCTTCTGGATTATTTTTGTATCTTCATCTGCTAGTTGCTCATGAACACTTTTCGTCTTCGCCATTAGTAGACATTGCGTGCTTCCGCTAGAAATGAAATGCGCCATCACAACCCTCTAATCTCACTTCTTTACTCTGCAACTTCCTTACCCCTCTATCCTTACTTCTTGACTCTGCAACTTTCTTAGAGTCGCACATCCATCTCAATAACTCTTTATAACTCTATCTACCCATTTGTTTGGGTATTTATAACTTAATTCGCTCGGTCCCTCTCCATCATGTTGTTCTTGAGTCATAATTACCAAATCATTCATCGAATCTTTCCCTGATTTGTCAAATTCTGTCATTAAGTGTGTCATCATCCATCTCCGCCGCCTGTTGCCAATGCTTAATTGCTGTAATTATGGTCCGATTTGACTTCCACGTGCTAACCGTCTACAAACTTCAACTTCCGTCGCTTACTCTTTCCTCTGGTATTGTATAGACCCCACGCGGTCGATAGGTCTTCAATGTCTTTTTCTTCTCTCTCTCTCTCTCTCTCTATATATATATATATTTTTAATTTTTTTTACAACTGGTGCGAACCCTATTTCAGTCGCCATGCGCCTGACTATGGCGATAGGGCTTCAATTGTCTTCCATTCACTAGATTTGTCAATAGTGTCCCATCTAAATTCTGTAACTGTACTGCACCTTTGTCAATGATAAGATTTATAATATAGCGACCCAACCAATGCATCTGCATCTTACCTAAATGCTTCGCAAACTTACTATCGTATAGCAGCACCATATCTCCACATTGGAAGTGCTTTGCTTTGACATGGCGATCGTGCCAAGCCTTCTGGAGATCCGTTTCTACCTGTTGCTGGAATCCTTCGATGAACCTGTCCTCGTCAAGCTGTACTAACTATGCCAACTATTCTTCGATTGCTCCATTGTCTCTCATTCCTGTGGCTGCTGTGACGCAGAGACTAGGGACGATGTACTCCATTGGCATCACGGCTTCTTGTCCGTAAACTAACTTGAATGGAGTCTGGATTGTCAATCGTTTACAAGTCGTCTTGTAGGCCCACGGTATTGCTGGAATCTTCAAGTCCAAGTCATCGCGGTTTGTGTTACATACCTTGGTTAGTGCATGCTCCAATACCTTGTTGAATGCTTCCATTGCACCATTCGCCTGTGGGTGATATGGGGTACTCTTGCGATGTTAAATTTGGAATTATTTTGTCATTGCCTTGATAGTTTGGTTGAAGAAGTGAGTACCCTGGTCGCTCATCAGTATCTTTGGACACCCAAACCTGGTGACCACATTGTCAAAGAGAAATATTGCTTTTGTTGCAGATGCAATCCTTTACCGATGGAGATTCATCCCATCTCATCAAAAAATCAGTCATAGTAATTATATATTGTGACCCCGTTCTTTTTCCTGGTGGGTTGATAAGTCCTACGAAGTCAACCGCCAATTTGTCGAAAGTTTGTAGTGTTAGCTAAGGTAATAGCGGCATTTAATCCATTCGCGATGGTTTTCCTGTTCTTTGGCACACATCGCAGCTCCTGGCATAATCTGCAACATTGCCATGCACTGTCGGCCACCATAGTCCAACTCTAAGTATCTTCCTAGTAGTGGCACGTCCTCCATAGTGTTCCCCTGCAATCCCATCGTGAGCATCCTCTAATATTATCCTTTCCTATTCATGTGGAAGAACGTATCGACAAAGGATATCGTCTGGCCCCATTTTGTAACGTTGTCCTGCAATTAGCTAAAATTCGACAGCCCTCACAGCTAACTGCTTTTTTCTGGTTGGTATTCAATCCTTCTGGTGCACATATCGTAGTGAAGAACTGGATGATTTGCTCGTAATGGTCATCGACCATTCCAATTCGAAATAATTGTGCATCTGGTAAGCCTTTGTCGATGCTTCTGGGTTCTTCTTGTGATTCAATTCAGGACAGGTGGTTAGGCCCTGCATTCAGTCGTCTCGGTTTCACAATAATCTCAAATTCAAATTCTTGAAACAAGAGCAACCAACGACATATTACCCCCACAACACAGGCTTGTTGACCAAATATTTCAATGCCCAGTGGTCAATAAGCATCTTGAAAAGGCCTTCGAGTAGGTATTGGGGGAATTTTTGTAGTGAGTAAACCATTGCTAGTCCTTCCCTTTCTGTCTTCGTGTAGTTTTTCCCCGTAGTAGACAACTTCCTACTTGCGAATGCGATTGGATGATCGATTGATCCTTCTCCTGGCTGGGCCAATACCACCCCTAGTGCAACTAATCACTCATCCACGTGAACCTGGAATTCTTTTGTCCAATAAGGAAAAACTAATATTGGTGTTGCGACCATTTTTTCTTTCAGTATATCGAGGCTCTTCTGGCATTCTTCAATCCATTCGAACTTTGCGTCCTTTTTCGACAGTTTTTCCATTGGCGCTGTGATCGCCGCATACCCTCTAATAAACTTTCTGTAATACCCAGTATACCCCAATGCTGACCTTAACTATTTTACTTTCATCGGAGGTGGTAAGTTGACAATAATTGCAATCTTTGCTGGGTCAACCAACATCCCCTCCTTGCATACAATGTGTCCTAACAGAATCCTGAATGGAGCATGAAAGATGTACTTCTTCAAATTTAAGGAAATTTGATGCTGCCTACATATCTCCAGCATCAACCTTAGGTTCACAGCATGGTCCTTCACCAGGCCATACACGGTCCAATCATCCATATATACTGCAAGGAATTTGTGAATGAAATCTTTGCATGCAGCAACAACTAATCCTCAGAATATCGTTGGGGCATTTTTGAGACCGAATGGCATTACTGTGTATTGAATGAAACCCCACTTTGTTACGAAGGTTGTATTATGTCGATCCTCCTTCGCAATATTTATTTGATGATATCCTAAGAATCCATCTGTGAACGAGTATATCTCCTGACCTCCAACACCTTATAACACTTCGTCCGTGAATGGTGTAGGGAATGGATCATGCAAACATGCATCGTTCAGTTTCCTTAGGTCGACGCAAATCCTGACTTCGCCAATATTCTTATCTTGGAACACCATCAGACTGATCCATTCAGATTCTTCTACCGGATCTATGATGCCTGCATCCAACATTCGCTCTATTTTGGCTTTCACTTGCTCCTTGTACTTGGGATTCGACCGATAAGGTCGCTGCTTGACTGGTTTCGCATAAGGTTTCAATGGAATCTTCATTTCGCCCAGTTCCCCGGAAATGCCTTTCATTTCTAAAAATTTTGTTGGGAACAGATCTTGAAATTCGTGCAATAGATCCGTGACTTTGTGATCATTGCATCATCCCAATAATCTCATATGCTTGCGAACTTGGGGTCTGCCTCCGAGCCAATATTAACCTTCTTGAGGCGCAGCAGCTGTTGAAGTTTGTTGAAGGACATATCTGTTGCTTCGACATCCCAACTTCCTTCCGAATCTGGTATATAAACAACTCAAGGATCATCCGGTCCTCCCATCACATTGTAACACTCCAACAACATCTATGGCGTGACATTCCACTGTAATCCCATTGGTTTCTCCATCGAGACTGCTTCAAGTACCTTCTCCTGTATCACCTGCAGTGTGCTATGGATGAAGGGGTTTTCATCCGAGAAGATGAAAGTCCGGCTAAAGTTAATAATGAGCTCCTCCCACATAGTCGTTCCGTGTCGCATTTCTACTGTGACGTACCAGTACTACGGTACCTCATCCAATGTATGGATGAACGCATGGACCCATTCTTTTTGTGGTCTCACTCCCAATGCGTTTTGACGTTCCTCCAAGTGATCCCTTGGGTCACTCCTTCCACTGTATTTCCTTCCGTAGTACCCTTTAGTTTCGTCGAACCTGATTTCCATGAGTTTTCAACATACCGGCTAGCCCGTTATCGTTGACTTGTTTGTTTCCCACCATCACGCTGGCGTAGCCTTCAGTGCTTCCTCTAATGCTAGAAACCTATATGGTTCTGCTACTCTTTCTTCAAATTTGGTGATGAATTTAGTCAGATTGGGAAATACTTTGTATGTTGCTAGTTCGCAGACTTTTGTCGCCACCCATCTTAGTGACTGGGTGATGTGTGCGCACCTCCTGAATGATACTTCATGTAGTTTATTATGCCAATTCTCTAGTGATTCATCAGAATCTGACGATGCCGAGCTAACGCTTCGCCATCCCATTTCTCTGTTGGCAGTGGGATTAATATAGTCCTCCGAGATGTTGTACACATTGTCCCATCCTTCCGTGAATTTGTCCCACATTGGATCGACGTACCTATGCCAATCTGATGGATCCAGTGCGACGATGACCCTCATTTCGTGGTTCTCAAACGACATTGTTCGTTTCCTGAAGTTGATCACAGCTTGATTTTCCATTTCCCAATCTATCCCTAACAACATCAGATAGGGGCTTGTGTTATCAACTATTTCTATCACGTGGAAATCTGCATAGGTCTTTAGTCCCTCTATCTCGACTGGGATGTGGCATAATCTACTGATGGGCGTGACCTTACTCTGGTTCGCTAGGAGAAGTTCTACTGGGGACCATACCAGCTGTGGTTTCCCCATTATCCCCCATGTTTGTTTTGTCAAGATATTCACATCTGACCTCAATTCTAGAATAATGGAGTTGACATCGAATGTCGTGCACTCATCCTCATTTCTATTCTTGTCTTCTTTCTGTGCAGTCGATGCACTATTCAAATCTATCGTCCGTCCTCCTGTCGGTGTAGTAGGATGGCTATATTTTCCAGCGCATCTTAATCTTTCTCCAGTTCCAAGCAGCTTTCTAAGAGGGCCTTCAAGGTGTTAATATTTTTCTGTGAGTTCGTCGTATCGAATACTGGCGGCATATCATAGGTGGGTTCTTTTTGGCCAATAGGTGGATACCTTATCCGTCTCATTGTCTCTTGCGCTTCTAAAAAGGTCTTCCTTTCCACTACCACACCAAATCGGACCTATTTTCTTGTTGTCAGTTGAACACTTGACTGCGGTCTGTCTACCCCTGTCGCAGCCCCTCCTCTAGTCACTACTGCGACGTTCTCCTGTCGACTTCTTATCTCTGCCGAAATATTTTTTACGTTTGGAGGTGGATTTTGACTATGATTTGGATTCGGTTGAGGTTGGGATGTATTTTTATTTTTCCATTTCGCAATCAGTTGGGGATAATCCTCAACGTTGTGGTTTGGTGCGCTGCAGTAAGTACATTGCAGAACTGGGCTCAGGAAATCTCTTTGATAATGTCCGACTTGACCACAATTGTAGCATACAACTGACCCTTGACCTCGTCCAAAATTTCCTCCCCTACCAACGCCTGGACCTCGACTTCCGCAGAATCCTCCTTTGAATCCTCCTCATGGTTGGCCATATGGTTGTTGGTTGTACTGCACAGTCTGATATTGCGGTTGGTCGTACTGCAGTGGGGGTTGATTGTACACCGACTGTGGTTGGCTATAGTGGAGCTGCGGTTGGTTATATTGCTGACTATAGTGCGGTTGCTGCTGAATGTACTGGTGTTGCTATTGTATCGGGGGTTTCTCTTCCCCTTTCATAAAATATGTATCTGTGGTCCTTTCTTGGAGCAAGTCATACGCCCTACAATCCTTCTCTTCGTGCCCAACCGATCGACAGAAGTTGCATAAAAGATTTGTCGGTTTTGACACCATCTTCTGTAAATATACACATTCTTCCGACCAATGCCCCCTCGTCTGACAGATTCGACACCACGACATTCCCTCTTGACTAAGTGGATTTGGTGTGCTAGGCTGTAAATATTCGCGGAACTCCGGGCATTGATCCTTATGATGCCCTTCTGATTTGCAGTGGGTGCACCATATTTCCTTACGCACTTATTTTCCCCTTTTAACGTCTTGCAGCTAGATCATCAGATTTGCTAGCTGCGCTTGAATGTGATTCATGCCTAACCCTGCTTTGCCAACTGGTGAAGCCTACAATTTCATTGCGATTTCCAATGCTTCCCCCTGGGATGTGATTTTCTGCTGCATCAGCAACATACGAATGTGTGGCACCAATAATGCGATAAACCATTCTTTGTGTTGTATGTCGCTCATTCCAAAGCTTACTTTTGCCATCATATTTTTATATCGTTGGTCGAATTCCCACACTGATTCATTTGGGAATTGTTTGATCTCTTTCAGCTCTATAATTTATTGCGACTAAGATTTCGGTTTCCTGAATTCATCAATCAATCCTGCCCTGATCTATGGTAGTGTTTTCTCTGGAATCCTTGTAGGTACCTGTATAAATTTCATGAACCATCTAGCGCACGACCCCTAAAGGTCATCATTAGTTGTCCCTTCTTGATGTCATAGTCTTGGACCTGCTTTACCATCCATACCGCTTCGCATAAAAACCAATACTGCTCGGGATCCTCGGTCCCGTTACCCTGAAAAATCGACATTTTAACATCTTCACCTGCCATTCTTGGTTTCCTACGATTATTCACAGACCCACTACTCCTGCCGTTGTTCTGGAAATTCGGACAGTACTGTGAAGAACTTATGTCTCTTCCTCCGAAATTGGGCGCAGTGAGCGGAGTTGTGGGTACGTTGTAACTTTGGGTATGTCCTTCTTCGGCTTCATGGGTAGCCTGGTCGCTTCCTTCATAACAGTAAGGTCGCTTAGTCCCTTGTGGTCTTTTTTGGTAGTCCTCTGTTCCGGTCGCTCTAGGAGACTCTCTCTCAACCTCAGTCCTCCTCTTCTTCTCCAGTCGAAACCTCACCCCACTTCGCAGGGTACCACACTCTTTGACAACTTCCCTTATAATTCAGTCGTAGCTCAAAGCCATCTACCCCACATCATTCTACCAGACCCACATCCACGCGGTACCCACAGCCTCCACACAATGCGCTTTAATCATCAGAATTCATCTTCCATATACCCTTTTCGCAGATAAGCATTTTAATCCACAATTTCAGCGATAGTAGAAACCTTCCTGGGGGTCCCTTGAAAAAATTCCTTTCCGCGTCGCTATATGAATTGATTGTGTCGACAAAAAATTCAATAATGTATACCTCCAGAATAATATCTACCTAGAATTCGATAGCCCTAGATGCTTTGTTATCCACTCGCTTCAATTGCTGGATCAATTCAGGTGTCCAATGTTCAGGCTCACCGACCTGAAAAATTCTTCTTTTGGAATGTTAGTTGTGCCAACCACTCATGACGTAGTATCGGGAATTCTCAGAAAAATATCTCATGAATGTCGGAGTATATATATTTATGTAACCAATCAGTTGTCGACCATCCGGGTTTGCGATTCTCTTATTCAACAAACTCACGTGCCTTCTTATCGAACCACTCCTCGATCTCCAGTTTCGTCGGATGCCACAATAGGTCCTCTTTTTTTCTCTTCGCACTATGGTCCCGACAACAGAACGATTTGTTGACGTAGTTCTGTCGACCAGGGTTCACTTCGCACTACTATCAGCAAACACCAACTAGACACCCTTAAGCATTGGCCCATAAATGTTTTACCCTTTCCAGCAACACCCGTAGAACGAGTGAGATCTCACCCGAGATGTTCAAGGGGGGATGCAGGAACCAAGTTTCTGCAGTAGGGAGAAGACATGCATTAACCCTTATGTAGTCGCTATAGAAACCATAGATCTATCTTCGCATTATACTAACAATTCGAATGTGCAATATAACCCATATCAATCAACATCACCGATTAACAGAACAACAAAATCACAAGATATCTTTCATAACATCACAACAAATGGAAAGCACAGAGCATAAATCATGTCGACAAATGGAAAACACAAAATAGAGACATAGCCGAACATCTTCATTCATTAACTCATCAAAAAGGATTGCGAAATGACCTTCACAGATAAAAATTCCAATCAACTCAACATAGATTCATATATCCCGAGAGAAACTGTCGAAGGCAGACAAAATACATCAACTTGTTGATGGATATTCTATCTTACTTCCATTCTAGGATGCCTATCTATTACAATTGTATATCTATTTATAGATGCCTAAGGCGGTTACAAAATGGTCCCAATGACCAAATCTAACTAGCATGGACCAAAAATTCTGCTTTCGTCGGCTTCTTATCCTCCGCGAATGGTCCTTTTCCTTCGATGATGACCCCTTCGTCGCTGTCGGCTCCGCATCTTCTGTGCTCTAACCCTGTGCCAACAGGTCCCCGAGACAAACTTATGGCTCTCCCTCAATCCACCTCAGTTGGACGTCTCTGCTATGACTTTGTTTCACCAAATTAATCATCCTTCGCTAACGACTCTGCTTCCGGCACATCCGTTTCGCGAATGTGATCATCCTTTGTTGAGAACTCTGCCGACGACTCTGCTTTCAGCACATCCATTTTGAGAATTTGATCATCCTTCGCTGGACCCAGAGTACCCTTTCTCTTGGTGCTTATGCGGTCGAAAGACCCGCTTTTCTTCCAATAACTGAATTTCACTTAGACATCTCAGGTGAGACTTCATCTCTTTTCTTCTGGATTATTTTTGTATCTTCATTTGTCGGTTGCTCGTGAACACTTTTCGTCTTCGCCATTAGTAGACATTGGGTGCTTCCGCTAGAAATGAAATGCACCATCACAACCCTCTAATCTCACTTCTTTATTCTACAAATTCCTTACCCCTCTATCCTTACTTCTTGACTCTGCAACTTTCTTAGAGTCGCACATCTGGCTCAATAACTCTTTATAACGCAATCTATCCATTTTTTTGGGTATTTATAACTTAATTCGCTCGGTCCCTATCCATGATGTTGATCTTGAGTCGTAATTATCAAATCATTCATCGAATCCTTCCCTGATTTTCCAAATTCTGTTATTAAGTGTGTCATCATCCATCTCCACCGCCTATTGCCGATGCTTAATTGCTGTAATTATGGTCCGATTTGACTACCACGTGCTAATCGTCTACAAACTTCAACTTCCGTCGCTTACTCTTTCCTCTGGTATTGTACAAACCCCACGCGGTCGACAGGTCTTCAATGTCTTTTTCTTCTATATATATATATATATTTTTTTTTTTTAAGTTTTTTTTAGAACTGGTGCGAACCCTGTTTCAGTCGCCATGCGCCTGACTATGGCGATAGGGCTTCAATCAGCTTCCATTCACTAGATTTGTCAATAGTGTCCCATATAGCTTCTGTAACTGTATTGCACCTCCGTCAGTGATACAATTTATAATATAGGGACCCAACCAATGCATATACAACTTACCTGGATGCTTCACAAACTTACTATCGTACATGAGCACCATATCTCCACACTGGAGGTGCTTTGCTCTGACATGGTGATCGTGCCAAGCCTTATGGCTATCCTTTTCTACTTGTTGCTGGAATCCTGCAATGAACCTATCCTCATCAAGCTGTACTAACTGTGCCAACTGTTCTTAGATTGCTCCGTCGTCGCTCATTCCTGTGGCTACTGTGATGTAGAGACTAGGGACGATGTACTCCATTGGCATCACTGCTTCTTGTCCGTAAACTAACTTGAATGGAGTATGGACTGTCAATCGTTTACAATTCGTCCTTTAGGCCCAAAGTATTGCTATTTATGCAGTGCAAACAATGTGGCATTGAGAAGAAGGATGAGTAACTGGTGCTATCCATCCTAAGCAATCTTGGTCTGGAATTTTCAATATTTGTTTCTACCTTTCATTCAGGGAGATTGTTAATCCCCAATTGGAAAATGCCTTCCTTAGATGCATTCATTGAATCTATCATCCAAGAACAAGACAAACTGATTCAGATGGGCGCCTTGCAGGCTTCCAATAATCAAGCTCTTATGGTTGGAGAGTCAAAATGTCTGAATGCTAAAGGGAAGCAGAAAGGAAAATAAAAGAAGTAATTTGAATCTAATCAGAAGGAGAAGTCTAATGCATCAGAAGGATCCTCCAGCTCCAAGAAGGATAAGCAAAAGAAATTTGAGAAGACCAAGTGTACATACTGCAAGAAAGGAAAGCATCCAGAGAGCTCTTGCACGAAGAAGAAGATAGATCAAATGACCAAAATCCTTGAAAATCACAACATTTCTCTCCAAGAAGATGCAAGGAAGACTGATTCTGGAAGTGAGACAGATGCTCATGAGAGATGCCATGCACTGAAGGTTGGATTCTCACAACCACAAGCCTTCCTCATAGATTCCGGAGCTTCCAACCACATGATTGCCTCCAGAGAATCTTTTTCTTCTCTAGATGTTACCAATGGTCCTAGTATTCACATGGGAGATGATTCTCATATCTCTCCTGAAGGGAAAGGAACAATAAAACTGGACCATGGAAAGTTCAGTAATGTTCTGTATGTGCCTTATTTGGTAGAAAACTTGTTGTCTATTTACCAGATGACATACACTAGTTCATCGAAGAAAGTTGTTTTTGGACCTGACACAGTTGAGATTTCAAAGATCACATCTAGGAAGCTAATAACTAAAGGTGTTGCAAACCATGCCTCAAAGGCATATGAGTTCTCACATTGTTTTCCATATTCACATCAAAGTGCTCTATCGACTCATGCAAATGAGATAAGTACACTCTTCCATGAAATATTCAGACACCTAAACTTCAAGTACTTGCAACAATTGCACAAGGAAGAGATGGTTGAAGCATTTCCCAACATAAAGTTCTCTCAAGGGATCTGCAAAGGTTGCTTGGTGGTGAAGCATCTAGAGCGAAAGTATGCTGTTGGGAAGGCAAGGAGAGCTTCCTCCACACTTGATCTGATACACAATGACGTTTTACGACCGATTCCCACAATTTCTATGAATGGATCTTAATACCTTATGACTTTCATAGATGATTACTCTAGGTTCTGTTGGATCTATTTTCTTAAGCAGAAGTATGAGGTATTTGATACTTTCAAAGTTTTCAAGGTGTTGGTTGAGAATACTGTTGGTAAGAAGATCAAAGCACTCAGATCTAATAATGGAGGGGAGTACATCAAGAAGGATTTGCAGTAGTTTTGTGCTTCTGAGGGTATCCAAATGCAACATTCAGTCCCATACACACCACAAAAAAATGGTGTAGCTGAGAGGATGAATAGGTCTTGGAAGAAATGGAAACCTATATGCTTGAAGCAAGGAATCTTCCACCATCTCACTGGGCATAAGCAGTGAATTGTGTTGCATACATGCAAAGCAGGGTACCCCACAAGTCCGTGAATGAGGTCACTCCCTTTCGAAGCACTAAAGGGACATAAGCCAAATGTCTCACACTTGAGGGTTTTTGGATCCAAGGCATGGGCAAAAATCCCATTTGACAAAAGAAAATATATTCAACCCAAAAGTAGCGAATGAATTTTGCTGGGATATGTAGAAGATGCAAAAGCATACAAGCTAATGGAGATTGCAACCAAAATATGCTTCATTGAAAGAAGTGTTAGGTTAGATGAAGATCCATTGCAATATCTACAACCAGTTGAAGACCAAGGTAGATCTGATTTTCCTACTCCATTTGCACCTGATGAAGATCATGATGATGTCTCTTCTGATGAGGACCAAGCTGAATAAGATTTTGATGCTGATAATGAAGATCAAGCAGATCTAGATCTAGAACCAACATCTGCTCCCAATCCATGGCCAAGGCCAAAATGGGATCACAAACTCCTTGAAATTGCTGGGGATCCATCTGACCATAGGAGAACTAGATCTCAGTATCAAGTTGCAAACCTTGCACTATGTCATATAGATCCACTTCTCTTAGAGAGGTGCTACATGATGATGGGGTTTGATCCACAATCCTTCACAGAGACTTTCCATGATCCTAGATGGAAGAATGAGGTTCACATGCACTACATCAGGGAACTAGTACTGAACAAAAGGACCAACACACTGCATTACCGTTGTACAGAGGAGCATACTGCATTAATTTTTACCAAGTTTTTGCACATGTGAAAGCTGCCCGAGTTCCATGCTGTTCATTTTTTGGGGGGGGTATTTTTCCCATGAGGTTTTCCCCATTTCCTTAGTTTCATGAAAAATTCTCTTTTATCATTTATTTGATTGTATGGGTGACCTTTGGTCTCAGTAACCAGGGCCTAGGATTTCCAAGTTTGGTTTAATGGGGGGTGTTAAGATAATTAATACTCCATCCTTGTCCTACTTAGCATTATTTACCCTTTTCTAGTAGTTGATGATGTTATTCCCCCCCTAGTGGTGTGCAGATGTCATCTAGGACCCATTAGCCACCTAATGCGCCATGCATGCATGATTTTAGGCCCACAAGAGTCAGTTCCCTACATTTTAGGAGCTAGCTCTGTGTTATAGTTCAGTCCACCTGAGTCCTTGAACTCTAGTGGGGGTTTGAGCTCCGATCACCACTGATTGTGATCTAATCACCATTTTCTGATTGATTTACATGAAAATCTCACAATTGCACCCTCCTTGGTTAGTTAACTGATAGTAGATTCAGTTAACTAAGTTTTGGTTGAGTTGAGTCGAGTTTGAGACTTCCAGAGCACTCTAGTTGTGACAATTCCTATGCTAGAATGACATGGATTTGAATTATCCTATGATAATCAAATTCTCTCCATTGTAACATATATGTTGACTATACTGATTAATGGATTATAACACACATTTCTATTTCCATCTGAGTTCCAATGCACAATTAATTTTACTGCTCATTTCACTACAAATTTCATTGTAATTCATCTTTTCTGCTCATTCTTTTCACTATGAGGTATTCTCAACTCTATGATCTACTGTGTTCTAGAATTTCATAGATTGTGTGACAATATTCCTCAAAATATAATGGAATCGATGGTCAATTACCTCAAAAGTGTCGAGAAATCAAGATGTATAGTAACATTGTTGTCCCCAGTTGGGTAGACTTTGACTGGCCAGGTCCAAAGAGAGGGGTGGTGGAAGCCAATTTAAGGATTTAAAAGAATGTATTAGTGATATGAGCATAATACCCTCGCTCATTGTCCTGGAACGCGTCAAACAACATTGCCTCCATGGAACTCATATGTCCTAAGAACTCATCAATGCCAACCTCTATTTCATTGCCTCCATTGCGAACATGAGAAGAACTACTATTACTGTAGGAATTCCTAATTGGTGAGTCTGGACACAGTGGAAATCGAATAGGTGGTTGATTCAACCATGCTTGGTATGCTTCCTCTCTAAGTTGCACTCTTTTTGTAGCCTTCTCTCAATTTGACATTGTGTTTGGGTGCACCAGAAAATGGTAGATAGGTTTCTCATCATCATAATGCCGATTTAAAAAATATTGAACATCACATCGATGATAACAGTAAGCACAATTCAATTGGTTTGTTCCAACATTTATCAAACAATTATTACAGAAGCATGAGAATTTTTTCCAACAGTAAATGTTCAACCACAAACAATTTACAAAACATAGTTCAAATTGACTCAATACATTAACATCAATCCCATTGAAAATTAAAAAATACAATTCATCAATATTTTTGTTCTTATGTGTTAGGCTATTTCAATACTCCATCCTTGTCCTACCTAGCATTATTTATTTTTCCTAGTTGTCGATGATGTCATTTTCCCCCTAGTGGTGTGTAGATGTCATCTAGGATCCATCTACCACCTTCTGAGCCCTGTATGCATAATTTTAGGACCACTTCAGTTAGTTCCCTATTTTATAGGAACTTATTGAGTGTTCCAGTGCAGTCCACCTGAGTTATCTGACTCTTTTGGGGGGTTAGAGCTCCGGATGCCACTAATTGTGGCCTCATGCGCCCTTTTCTGATGGGCATGCATGACAGACTCACTATTGCACCCTCCTTAGTCAGTTAATTGATTGTGACTCCAGTTAGCTGAGTTTAGGTTCAGTTCAGTTGACTCTGAGTCTTCCGGAGCACTCCAGTGGTGATAATCCCTATGCTATACCAACCGAGGTTCGAATTATCCTGCATGATTCAAATTCTCTCCATTGTATTAAAATTGTTCATTATACTGAGAATTTAGTACTATGACATTATTCTGCTCCTATTTGAGTTTTGTTGTATTATTATTCTTCTGCTCTTTTTTTATTACAGTTTTCACTCTTATTCAACTTTTTTGCTCATTATTTATTTGTGAGGTATCCTCATCTCTTTAGAACTGCTGTGACATAGAATTTCACATGGTATCAGATCCATAGAGCGAATAGGTTGAGCATTTGCTTTCGGTAGTGCACCAGAAGCCTCTGGATTTCCACAGCAAGTCCTGGTGCCATTGCATTGAATTCATTGGAGAAATCCAATGAGGTCTAGCCAGGTGTGAAGGATCCGAATAAAAGTGCCTAATGTCCTAAAGAAGTGCTCAGTAGTAGTATACCTCCATTATTGAGAGTTTTTTGCAGGTTATTCGAAGTTTTTTAGTGTAGCAGCAGTTGCAACAGTAGCAGTAGAAGATATTTTCCATTATTTTTTCAGGTATTCTACAACAACTTCCATGAATCTGAAATCAATTCCTCCTCTCTCTCCATTCAACTATGATGAGTGGAAACAAAAGATGATATCATATCTGAAGAGACAAGGTATTTTTGACATGTGTATTGGTGTTGTGAGAGATTTTGCTTCTTATGAAGAAGAGATTGATTGGCTAAATGGTTGTGACAAAGCCTTTGGAGCAATGTGTATTGCTATGTCTCCTAGTATGCGTTACCTCAAGGAAACTGCTGAAAATCCAAGTGATCTATGGGCCCAACTGGACAAAGCATTTGGAAAGCAGAATGAATATATTGGTGCAAATTATTTGGAGAACAATCCCAGTGATACCTCCTTAAGTGTTCTCTCTAATTATGTATCAGCCTCAATCATATCTCATGATGAATTTGTTCAATATGAAGAAGAAGCCGCAGATTCAACACTCATGTTCTCAATGTATTCTATTTCGAATTCTGAGCAAGATAAGCCAGTTCATACTCTAGAATATGAAGAGGTTCTTAAATCCTCTCTTTCACATGAGCTTGCTAGTGTGCATAATGATGATCTATTTAATGATTTGGAGGTTAAATTAGAGTTTGGATGTGATACATTCGCCCTCCTTGATCACATGCTTCCTATGAAATTCTATTTGATCATTGGAACATGCTCCCAGAGTTTCTCTGAAGATGGAGGACACTACCATTTGCTTGGGTTCAAGTCTCAGGGATATTTTGGTGATTTTGGTTTTGATCTCACCCCTGTTGGTTCAAAGGAGATCACAAGAAACCATCTATCAATTCTTGGAGCTGATTTGAAGTCCAAGCCACCACCATCATGTCATAGTTCATTTGGTTATGATCTCACATATGTTGGTTCAAAGGAGATATCAAAGAACTATCTACACATTCCTGGAGTTGATCCTACCTCAGTTGGTTTGAATCACAGGTTCCAGGATGATCTTCATATTTTTGGATTTGTTCTCACCATGTTCAGTCTAAAGAGCAAGTTAAGAAATCCTCCATATTCACTTGCATCAACTGAAGGAGAATACAAGCACATATTTTTGGAGCATGATCCACTTCTTCCCAAGAGGAAGATACCTCCAGACATATGATCAAGCATCACACCTACTTGAGTTTGGAGCAATTAATCTCTTGGTGTGTTTCAGTCCAATTTGAGGGGGGGTTTTCCCATGAGGTTTTCTCCATTTCCTTGGTTCATGGACTGTTCTTTATTTTTTATTATCATTTATTTGATTGTATGGGTGACCTTTGATCTTAGTAACCAGGGTCCATGATTCAAAAGTATGGATTAAGGGGGGGTGTTAGGATATTTCAATACTCCATCCTTGTCCTACCAAGAATTATTTATTTTTCCTAGTTGTTGATGATGTCATTTCCCCCCTAGTGGTGTGCAAATGTCATCCAGGATCCATCTACCATCTTTTGAGCCCTGCATGAATCATTTTAGGACCACTTCAATCAGTTCCCTATTTTATAGGAACCTACTGAGTGTTCCAGTGCAGTCCACCTAAGTTATCTGACTTGTGTGGGGGGTTAGAGCTCTGGTTGCCACTGATTGTGGCCTTATGCACCCTTTTTTGACTGTCATGCATGACATAGTCACTATTGCACCCTCCTTAGTCAGTTAAATGATTGTGACTTCAATTAGCTGAGTTTAGGTTCAGTTCAGTTGACTCCGAGTCTTTCAGAGCACTCCACTGGTGATAATCCCTATGCTAAACCAATTGAGGTTCGAATTCTCCTGCATGATTCGAATTATCTCCACTGTATTAAAATTTTTCATTATACTGATAATTTAGTAGTGTGACATTATTTTGCTCCTATCTGAGTTCTATTGTATTATTATTCTTTTGCTCCTTTTTACCGCAGTTTTCACTCTTATTCAAATTTTCTGCTCATTCTTTCTTTGTGAGGTATCCACAGTTCTTTAGAACTGTCGTGAGATAATTTCACATTATGCCCCAAGGGAACATCAAAAGGTAGTCCCAATGCAAGGCATCTCTGACGAGCGGTTGGTGGTCTACAAAAGTTACAGTTTATTAACAACTCGTCACAAGGAGAAAAAATATGTATTGCATGCACAACAACAAATCTTGATGCCTTCCTTTTCATAAAGAATTCCTGATCATTGAAGTATTTCTCAAATGAACAATTTGCAAAAAATAAAGAGCACCTAGAACTATTTATGAACGTTGTAATGTTAACATGAGTGCGTGGACGACTATCAATATATAACACATTCTTCTTGTTAAAGTTTCCAAAAACATAACCATTCATGTACATACTATACATGGAAATGCTATGTTTGTATTTAACAATATTCAAGTAATCTGACCAACAATAGACATGACCGCAAAATGGAATAAGTGCTATTAAATGTTTGGGAGGAACGAGTACATGTGAAACGATAAACAACCTAGTATTCCAGCTAGTCTTGGTAATCCACAATATCCATGTTACGAGGTCGATGTTTCGAATCCATATCAGGATTCATCATGAGGACGCAATGTCAATCTTGTGGAGAGCATGAGATCTAAGATATTAATAGTTGATATGTAGAGAAAAATCATGGTTGACTATGGAGGTTTGGGAAGAAATTAGGGTTTTCGGTGAAATAAGAGTAGGAATGATAATTAGATAAAGAATTTTTAATTAGTTAGTTAAAATTATAATGTTTCTAAAGCTTAAGCATGAAAGCAAATCCTTAGTTTTATTTTTATTTATTCTTATTGAAATCCCTAAATTAAACTATGGAATAATACATTAGTGAGGATGTCATAACCTAGATAAAGTCTATTATTAATCTAAAAGAAAGGTTTATTAGGTTAAAAATTCTTTATCTAATTATCATCCCTACTCTTATTTCACCAAAAACCCTAATTTCTTCCCAAACCCCCATAGCCGACCATGAATTTTCTCTACATCTCAACTATTAATATCTTAGATCTCATGCTCTCCACAAGATTGACATTGTGTCCTGATGATGAATCCTGATATGGATTCGAAATGTCGACCTCGTAACATGGAAACTGTGGATTCTCCGAGACTACCTAGAACCAACAACCACATAAATATTGCAACATAAATTACATCCCTGCACGGAAGGGATATCTGGCATCAAATCCGTCTTCTCGATAAATTGAGGATAAAGATAAAAAGGAGAGCAGAAGATAGAAAATTTATGAAAGATTGCAGAGATAAGAAGCTTACTCCTACATTCTCCACTATCAAGCATAAGATGCGCAATAGCTGGAACCATAGGGCATTTGAGAAGCTCAACGAAACTCTGGTTAGAATGGATATTAGAAGAATGTGCTCAACCTTGGACCGCCTGTCCCGAGAGGCACTCACCCTCCATCTTAAACTCGTAGCTTTGATTAGGACAAACCCGTGGAAGGTTGCAGATGCTAACGTAGCTCTCAAAGCGAGCAGCCAAGGACGCAAGACATGGGATACACATCAAAGAAATATCGCTAAGCTGGAAAGACTCTAGAAAAATCCCAATACTGCACCTGCACATGAAACAAATGAATGTAAGAAAGTAGTCAACCTTTCCAGCCACACGTTAAACGCAGCTGAATCCACTATCCTTAGAAAGGGTCTCAACTTCGCCATAGCGTTCAAGACCATCCCCACCGAATCCATTATTTGCAATATAGAGGATAGCATCCAAAACCTAAATGATGTACACAAGGAAACAATCAGACAAGAATGCGCTCTTGTGTTAAGGAAAGCCAAGCCTCCTAAAAGGAATATCAATAAAGAAGAAGAGTTGGCCTTAAAAAACCTAAGAGAAAATGAGGACATAGTTATCCTGAAAGCAGACAAAGGAGGAGCCACAATAGTCTTAGATAAAGCATATTACAATGTAAAAATGATTGATCATCTCACTACGAGTGGAAGCTACATAAAACTAAGTAGAAACCCCATTTCTAAGGTAATTAGAGAGGTAAAGAAAGCTATCACAAACTCAAACCTGGATGAAGGATTGAAGAAGCGCTTAATCCCAAATTGGAAGATCACACCTAGAATATATGGTATTCCTAAAATACATAAAGAAGGGGTTCCTCTTCGACCTATTGTCAACACTATAGGGTCCCCCACCTATGAACTTTCAAAATGTGTAACTAAAATCCTAGGTCCCCTAGTAGGAAATACATATTCTTTCATCAAAGACTCAAGCGAATTTGTGATGTTAGTCAAAGAGGAGAAGGTAGAACCTAAAGATATGATCTTAAGCTTTGATGTGGTTTCCCTCTCACAAAGATACCTTTGAATGAGGCCATCCAATTCATTAAGGAGACTATCGACCCTCACACAACAAGGTTAGCAGAAGTATGCCTTAGATCAACCTTTTTTAGTTTCCAAGGAGAATTTTATGAACATAACACAGAGGTAGCCATGGGATCCCCCCTCTCACCCATAGTGGCAAACCTTTTCATGGAGAAGTTCAAAAAAGAGGCTGTAGACTCCTACCCATTGAATCCAACAAGATGGAACATTTCGATAAATTTTCAGCAAACCCTGCTTTACTTGATATTTGTTCTTCACTTGTTGAACAACTAGTTCGGAGTCGCCAAATTCAGAAATTTGCTGAATTCCCAAATCTTTAGCAGCCTTCAGTCCCAGTAGCAGGGCTTCATACTCAGCAGTATTGTTGGTGGTAGCAAATTCCAATTTATACATGAGTTTTACTATTTCACCCCCAGGAGAAATCAATAAAATTCCCGCTCCAGCACCTTCTTTGCATGAAGACCCATCAAAATACAACTGCCACAATGCATCCTGCTCTTCTTTGTGGTGTTTTACAGGCTGTTCTTTTTGTACTTGTAACAGACCATCATAATTCTCTTCTTCACTAAACTGTAGTATGCATGAACCAAGGTCTTTATCCACAGAATACATTGGGTGATTTGTAGGATTTTTATCATCTGTGACTATGTAAGCAAGCTGTAGCTCTATGTAAAGTCTCCTATTTTCTTCACCAAAAACAGGAATGGTAGCATAAGAGAGGTCCATCTGTAATGTTCCCCCAACCTTCTTAGCCCATGACCTAGACAGAAGCAAGCCAAATTTTGGTGTGATGTCAGCTACCACAACATCCATTATTACACTTTTCATTGGTAACTGAGTAAGGTTGACAACCATGTCTTTTATCACTCCTAGACATTTTACAGCTCGAGAATCAAAGGCATATAGATCATGATAAGGTTTTGTGACATTAAGGCCTAGAGATTCCATCACAGCTTTTGGCATCAAATTATGGGATGCTCCTGAATCTAGCAGACAATTATGAATCATCTGCTCATGCACAGTCAAAGTTATATAGAAAGGAGGAGAAGCACCAGCTTCGTTTTCAGTCTTTTCAGCCAAAGCTGATCCAATAAAGATTCTAGGGCTTTCTTCCTGCAGATTCACTGTATCTGAAACTGGCTGATTATTAGGCATATTCATCACTTTCAAAACTGTATTCTTGTATGATGGATTTTTTATAAGCTCAGAAAATGGTACAGGAATTTTAAGTTTTCCTAACTCATTTTCCAAACTAAAATTTTGACCTGACTTGTTTACCTCTTCAATTTCTATATTCTTTTTGGAATTTTCTGCAGATTGTTTCTTTTCTGTTACAGGATCAGTAACTGATTTATCAGGAATAACTAGAGCAGGAACAGCAGCTTTCTTCTTAGGAGCTTGGACTACTTGTTTCGGGCCAGATCTGAGATTAAGAGTCTTCTTAATTCCATTTTGATTAGCAACAGCATTTACAACAGTTTTTTCAAACGCCAAATCATCTTCAACTTCATACAAGTCTGCATCATAATATTCAGCATTTAGAAAATCTTCTTCTGTTACAAAACTTCCAGATAAGCCATCTCCAAAATGATTCACATCCTGATCTGTCTCAGTTTCTTCAAAAAGTAACTGTTGATCAATTTCTTCTTCATCCACCAAATTATTTTGAAAAGGTGGGGGTACTTTTTGATCCTCATTCTCCCTTCTTTCTCGCTGAATATCATTATTTCTACGCTCTCTTGGCATGAATCTAGGAGCAAATTGCCTCCTGAACTGATTTTGGTTATTTGGATTTCGATCAGCTTCTGGGGCAGGTTTAGCAGAATTTTTTTCAAGTTCTAGTTTATTCAGCTTGGCAGTGAGAATATTTACAAGGTTAGCCATTTCTTCTATTTTAGCTTCAGCAGACTGAGGTGCAGCACTTGTAGACACAACTTCCTTCTTTCCCTTTCTTTCATACTGCTGCTCAGGTGTTTCTTTCTTGAGCCTATTAGAAGCCAGCAAATTTGACTCTACTTCTAATGCTGCCTCTTGCATGTTCATCAAGGTGATAGGTCTTCTCTCTCTAAGTAATAAAGAGAATTCATGATCAAAAGCATTTGCATAGGTCAATTTAGCTGATGTTTCAGTGGGTTTGATTTCTGCAGGAATCCTAGTATACATCTTGTTAAATCTTTTGGAAAAATCAGAAATAGTCTCATCCTTCTTTCTTCTCAAAGCTCCAAACTCAGTTATGTAATAAGTGTGATCCTTGGTATCTCCCCACTGTCTCAGAAAAAGATCTTTGAGTTCTTCAATTATGGTGATGGAATTAGCAGGCAGTCCTCTGAACCATTTTCTCACATCCCCATCAAGACTTTGTACAAATACCCTCATCCATACATCTTTAATTTCAATGTTCTGATTATCTGCATAACTCTCAAAAGCTTCCCAATGTTCTTTTGCAGTTGTTTCACCTTGTCCATTAAATCGAGGCATATACTTTTGGTAATCATGTGTAGGCAAGGCATGTAAAGGTTGAGGTAATACTAATGGTGCATACCTAGCTGCTACCATTCTATCCATCATATCCATAGGTGGATTTTGGGCTGCCATTGTGGACTGAGGTTTAAACTGAGATTTTGAGGAGGAAGAAATTTGACTGGAACTTTTTTGAAAAGGATTCCTTCCTATTTTCAACTGAAAGATAGGTATTTTATCAGGAGAAGAGGTTTTAGCTTTCAAAAAGCTTCGGGGATTAGTGAAAACCTGGAAAGTGCTATTAGGGATGATAGGTTTTACACAAGGTGAAGTTTCAGCTGGGTCTAATGGTTCACCCAACTGGTGAGAGTCACAAGAGGCTGGTAAAGATTGAGACCTGCTGAGCTTCCTTGCTGTTTTTATAATATTTTCAGGGTCTGTCACACCCAGCTGTAATGGAGATGTAGGTCTGCTCCTGGTTCCAACTCTGTTAGAAGCCACTGTGACAATTTTCTGGTGAAAATAGCCTTCAAAAACTGCTGGTTCAAGTCCACCTCTTAAACCAGAAAAAATGATGAGTATCCCAGGGAAGATATGCTTCAGCTTCGTCCCCGGCAACGGTGCCAAAGATGTTTGTGTCAGAAATTGTTACTAAGGCTAAGGTAACAAGCCAACACAATCTCAAAGTAAAAATCAATTCAAACTAGGTTTTAGGGTTTTGTTTCATATGTTTTTGGTCATTGACTTCAAGAGCATAAAGGGAATACATTGAGTAAATAAGCAACAACTAAATTATACACATAAATCAATAAAGATGTATATATATCACAATAATCCAACAAAATACTGTAAATGAAGTTCACACATAAAGGACAAGCATCACTGGAAATTACACAAAAAACCAGAAACGAATTTGTCATTCATGAAACTAAATAAGTTCAAAATGAAGCCAACACAGATCAAATGTAGAGTAATGAGTCATATATTCATAGTTTCATCAAAAAATGCATATGAGAGTTCACAGTACCTATCACTGAACAAGTCTGGAAGTATAAGCAGCTTAGCAGACCTCCTAATGCTCTCCAAAATCAGAACCCTTACAATGTCTTTTCTTTCTCTCTAAATAGTTTTCTTTTCAAAAAAAAAAAACAGTTAGGGTTTTTCCTACTAATTCTCCATCGAATGACTAGACTAGGTAAAGTAAAAATTACATTTTTACAAAATTACAATTTTGCTAAAAATAGCAAATTCTTTAACAAAAATGTCTTAAATGAACCTAACTGCCTCATATCTCTTTCGATGCCTCCACAAGCAAAGATATGCCATCTGGACTTGAGGATCTTTTCTTCATTCTTTTATGCTTCTTCTCCAGCTCAGCTATTCTTTTCTGAAGGTGTTCATTTTCATGCTGCAAAGTTTCAACTGTCTTTTCCAGTTCTGAACAGTGCCTGTCAGCAGCCCTTTTCCTTCTGAGTGCTTCCTTTGCATCAACCACTAACTCCTGAAAATTGTCATGGGCATCCTGAAGATCTTCTCTTAATCTTCTATTTGCCATCATTAAACCATCATTAACTTCCTGCATGTAATTCATTTGATGTTTATACTGTTTGACAGTCTTCTTTAAATTCTCCTTATCAGAATTAACCAATTTCTCTATTGCAGCATCTTGCTCCTCATTAGGTTTGCAAAACATGTAAAACTTCTTAAATATTGCTTCCTCTGTCAATAGCTTCTCAGCAGTATCTTCAATGGTGGGGTTTGGATCATCTGTTACTTGTACTGACTTAATCTCTTCTGTCAACAATTTCCCAGGAATGTCTTCAATGATGGACTTGGAGCTTTCTTCACCTGCTACTTTTTCTGACCTAATTTCCTCTTTTTTACCTGGCTGCAATTCATCTTTCTTTGATTTATCCTCCTCCATAGATTCTTCATCAGAGATAGTCACCTTATCAGTTTTTAATTTTGGATTTAGTAGCTTTTTCATGTTTAACCTTAATTTGTTTTTCGACCTAGTTTTAGGTCTCCAGAAAGTAGCTGCCTCTCCCATCATTTTTAATTTCTTCCCTTGGTACTGAATAGATGCTAACTCTACCACTTCCAACTTTTTGACTTTCTTCTTAGGCTTTGTGATTTTGCCATCTATAACTTGATCTTCTTTACTTTCAACTTTAACTTCAATCTCAGGAATAAACTGCTCTTCTTCTAACATATATCCCTCATCATCCGAGAGGACTGTGATGGGGCTTCTTGGCTGATCATGGATTTATTCTTTAGCTACAGGAATTATTTTGATGTCAACTTTCTTCTCCTCTTGAGAATTTGCTATAGGTGATGAATTCTTTTCAAGCAATTCCTTTTTGTCTTCAAATAATGAGAACTTGATTTTAGTGTGATCTGGAATTTCTTGGAGCTGATTGTCATCCTGTCTCTTTTCTGCTACCTGTTTAGTCACCTTCTTAGCTTTAATGTCATGCTTGCTTACAGGTTTGACTGAGTGGCCTAACTTTTGCATCATTACCTTTCCCTTGTCAGTCTGTCTCTTTGGTTGTTGATCTTCTCCTTTAGGATGAACACCTGACCAGAACAAAAAGAAGTCCCAAGTCCTTCCCTCATGCTGCAACACTGTACTGATGATCAGTTTAATGAGACCATGGTGAAAAAGTGATTGAGAATTGTGATCATCATGTTGTTTTATTTTGCTTGACATTTTCTGCAGACTTTTAAAGAAGAAGAAGGGCAAATTCATTTTAGAAACACCTGCCATGTGTTGAAGAAACCTGAGATGATATTTGAACACTAATGAATATCTTCCTTCACAAGTCACATAACTCTGAAGTATCCTTATGGGCTCAATCCATTCTTTCTTGAAATTATGAATGATAATACCCTTGTTCCAGTCAGGAATCACATTAGGCAATAAGTACCTTTGGGGATCAAACTCGAAAGGTGACTTCTTAAACCAGTGCTCACCCTCATTACTAATCTCAGTAGCTTCTGCTATTAATTCCACAGATAACTTGAAATTCAGAGCATCCATCATAATCATGTCATTCTTAAATGCTTTAGCAAACTTGCAGGTGACCTGTGTATCGAAGCCATCAATCTTTTTGAAAAACTTTAACCAACCTGCCTGCTGAAATAGCTCTGCACAGTCTGGAAGCTTCTGAATCCATGTCAAGTCTGTGGGCTCAGCCCTGTTAACCTTACCACTTTTGCCACTTTTTTCCATATTCTTCTTTTCAGGGAACATGAACAGTCTGTCAATTGCTCGTCTGTTGTGGCTTAATAGCTTCAATTTGAGGTGTCAACGATGTCCTCTTACGAGCATAGGTGTCCTCATATCGTTTCTCTAGCTACTGGTGAATGAATTCAGAAGCCCTAATTTTCGCTGGCGATGAAACACACCTGTCTCCTTTCCACAGCAACACCATCCACCGTTTAGCAGTGAACTCTCCTTCACAAACACTACTTCTCCTGCAATGATGCGTGTAACAAGAGAAATCTGACAGCTAAACCGGAATTCGCTGGTTTCTGTGCAACTGATCCCCGCATACCATGCAATGATGAACTTGTTTTTCTTCGTGATTAGCAACCAAATAAAATTATGCTCAAACTGCTGCAAACACGTGTTAGAACACTCACACAAGGCGATTAGACACTCCCATTCTGCTTCATGATTGAAATCGGTTCGAAAACTGAAAAAAACACAGGCCACGATATTCCTGTAGCGCGCTCTTTGTTAAACTTTTGTATAGCGCTACAAGAATAACTTTTAGGCCAAAATTTAGCAGTTTTTAAACCTTTTGCTAACTTGTCGGAGGTTTTTGGCAGTTTTTTAGTTTAAGAAATAAGTTTAACTGTTCTCTAATACATTAATGATTCTACCTTTGAACATATGACTCTTATTGACCCCCTTTACAATATAAAAAATCATCAAAATCAAATAAAATCTGAAAAAGACTGGCTCAAAACTTATTCAATCACTCATAAAGTTTCTAAGAAGACTAAAACTAAAACTCAAAACCAAAAATTTAACTGAGGTAAATTCAAAACAAACCAAAATTGGAGAAAATAACTCAAAAATAGAGGGAAATTTACTGACTTAACATCTGGCTCCAGCTGCGGGATGAAGTCCTCCCTGTGAGGCTTCAAGAACCTGTAGACTAGTGCCTTCAGTCTTCCATTGGGCTATGGAGTCTTTATTTAATCTCACTCACACCGGTATATACAATGAAAAGTGACCAAGATCCTTATTATTGACTGTAGAAATGCTTGAGGAATCGCCCATTGACAGGGCTAAGCAACTCCTCTCCTTCAAGGGACTGTAGGATAAATGTATTATTTTCCAAAACTTTAGATATCAGAAAAGGGCCAAACCATAGATTATCAAATTTGTCATGTTTACCTTTCTGTTCCTTTCTTGCATCCCATCTTAAAACCAACTCACCTTCTGAAAAAATATGTTCTTTAATATTTCTGTCAAACCTGGTTTTCATTTTAGCTCTATACAGCTGTGCTTCTTTATCTACCTTCTCTCTATTCATCTGCAGCTCAATCATTTCAAAGATTCTCCTTTGCAAATCATCTGGTTCCTCTTGAGAATTTTGAAGGAACTTCATTACTGGAATTCCCAATTGCACTGGAAAGACTGCTTCTGTTCCATAAACCAGCTGAAAGGGAGAAGTACCAATGGCTTGTTTGACAGTAATCCTATCTGCCCATAATGCATATTTCAACATTGAATCCCAAGATTTTTTGTTTTGTTTGAGCAACTTCTTGATGCACTGAATGATATTTTTGTTAGATGATTCAGCCTGACCATTTCCCTGAGGATAATAGGGAGTTGAGTGTTTCAGTATAATACCATTTTTCTCACAGAAGGCCACCATTGCCTTGGATTTGAATGATTTGGCATTATCAGTAATCAATCTTTGTGGACAACCAAATCTGCTCAGAATATTATTTTCAATGAAATCCATAATCACTTTATCTGTAGCATTCCTTGTGGGAATGGCTTCCACCCATTTTGTAAAGAAATCTGTGGCGGTCAAAATCCAATGATGCTGACCTGAAGATGCTGGATTTATTTCTCCAATAAAATCCAGACCCCATTGCTGAAAAGGGGCATTGACTGCAATAGGCTTCAAAGGTAAAGATAACAACTTCTGTTTACCTGCAAATTTCTGACAGGGTATGCAAGCTCTTACCTGCTGGTAAACATCATGGAAGAGGGAGGGCCAATAATATCCAGCTCTTAAAATTTTATAGGCTGTTGTTTTCCAGTATTTATGTCCTCCACAAGCTCCTTCATGGGATTCTGAAATTACTTCTTCTATTTCAGCCTGATCTAAACACCTTAACAAAATTCCTCCCGGGTCTTTCCAAAACAATTGAGCTTCTATCAAACAGTATTTAGTAGCTTTTAATTTTAGAGATCTGGCAGCCTTCCTATCCAGGTGTTCTGGGCATTGCAAAAATAACAAAAAATGAACAATATCAGCATACCATTCTGAAGATGAATAAGAGTCCATGATTCTTTCTTTTTCCAGGGATGCTTGCTTTTCTTCAGGTGCTGATTCTTCTGTCATAACATGTAGTCCTAATGCTTGACAATTTGAGTCAGCTAGCAGTTTGGCCAATCCTTGTCCTTTAACCAGCTTAGTAGGTCTGATTTCCACTTCATATTCCATAATTTTGGCAATCCACTTTCCCCTTTTTCCTTCACTATCAGGCTGTGTCAAAACATCTTTCACTGCAGCATTTGGAACAAATGAAATAACCTTGGAATGTAAAATATATATTCTAAAAAATTTTAAAGCCTTCACCAGAGCATAGGCTTGTTTTTCCAAGATACTGTATTTCAACTCTGAATCTCTAAGTGTTTTACTGAAAAAGGCAATTGGTTGTTCCAATCCCTCATTATTCTTCTGAAGTAGGACAGCAGCAATAATATCCTCTGAAGCGAAAGAAAAGGTAAGGAATTCTTTGTCAAAATTAGGGCTTACCAGAACAGGTGCTTCAGTTAGAGACACCTTAATTTTCTCAAAAGCTGCCTTTGCTTCAACAGTCCACCTGACCTCTTGATCTTTTTTTAACATGGCTGTAATTTGCTTAATGGTTTCAGCAAAATTAGGAATAAACCATCGCAGAAAATTGATTTTGCCAATAAATGATTGCACATCCTTTTTACTCCTGGGCAGACTAATCTTCAGTATTGCTTTGACTCTCTCAGGGTCAATCCTAATACCATCAGCTGACACCAAGTGGCCAAGTAATTTACCTTCTTGCACAGCAAAATGTGATTTTTTGGGGTTTAAAGATAAGCCAAATTTTCTACATTTTATGAAGGTTTGCTCCAAATGCTTTAAGTGTTCATCATCAGATTTTGAGAAGACTGTAATATCATCCAGATAGATAACCACAAACTTATCTTTTTCACCCACAAATACAATATCCATGGATCTCTGAAATGTTGCTCCAGCATTCATCAAACCAAAAGGCATCTTGTCATACATAAATGTCCCTCAGGGGGTTGTAAAAGCTGTCTTTTCTTTGTCATCAGGGTGCATGGCAATCTGATTGTACCCTGAGAAACCATCTAGCATAGAAATCCTTTGAGCTCCAACTACCTGCTGCAAAACCTGTTCAATATTTGGGAGAGGATAGTTGTCTTTTAATGATGATCGATTCAAATTACTGAAGTCAACACATAATCGAATCTCCCCATTCTTCTTTCTAACAGGAACCAAATTAGCCACCCAAGAAGAATACCTAAGAGGCACTATTATCTTTGCATCCAACAACTTCTTGAGTTCTTTTTCAATCACAGGAAACAAGGCTGGATTGATTCTTCTTAATTTCTGCCTGAAAGGTTTGACATTAGGTTTCAAAGGAACCTTGTGCTGAATAACTGCTGTATCATAAGTTTTTAGTTCTTTGTAAGACCAAGCAAATGCATCTATATATTTTTTTAACAACTTAATATATCTACTTCTTTGCTCTGCTGTTAGGTTTTTAGAAAGATTTACCATTCTGGGATGTTCTGCTGTACCAATATTATAGTCCTCTACATTGTCTTCAGAAGACTGAATTACTGGCTTTGAAGGTGTATCATCCTTGCTGAATATTCTTTCCAAGGGTACTAGGCCTTTTGGAATGAAATTGCTCTTTAATTCAATAATCTTATGCCCTGCTATTTCTTCTGCAGCAAATTCATCTAACTGTTCATCCCTTTCATCTCCTTCTTGATCAATTTGATTATTTGAAAATTCATCTACAAGCTCAAGAAATTTTTTTATTTCATTGTCATCTTCAAAAACTCTCCAATGTTTCACATTATCTGGGACACATGGTCTATATCTCACTTCTATTGGATACCTTAATTGAGTGGTTTTTGGAATTCTGAAATGTGTGGCAGCCAGGGCTAAAGAATCTGCAGTTTCATTATGATTTCTGGGAATATGGGTGATATTAAATGCTATAAAATAGTTCTCAAGCATATCCCATACCTCATTTCGATAAATTTTCAGCAAACCCTGCTTTACTTGATATTTGTTCTTCACTTGTTGAACAACTAGTTCGGAGTCGCCAAATGCAGAAATTTGCTGAATTCCCAAATCTTTAGCAGCCTTCAGTCCCAGTAGTAGGGCTTCATACTCAGCAGTATTGTTGGTGGTAGCAAATTCCAATTTATACATGAGTTTTACTATTTCACCCCCAGGAGAAATCAATAAAATTCCCGCTCCAGCACCTTCTTTGCATGAAGACCCATCAAAATACAACTGCCACAATGCATCCTGCTCTTCTTTGTGGTGTTTTACAGGCTGTTCTTTTTGTACTTGTAACAGACCATCAGAATTCTCTTCTTCACTAAACTGTAGTATGCATGAACCAAGGTCTTTATCCACAGAATACATTGGGTGATTTGTAGGATTTTTATCATCTGTGACTATGTAAGCAAGCTGTAGCTCTCTGTAAAGTCTCCTATTTTCTCCACCAAAAACAGGAATGGTAGCATAAGAGAGGTCCATCTGTAATGTTCCCCCAACCTTCTTAGCCCATGACCTAGACAGAAGCAAGCCAAATTTTGGTGTGATGTCAGCTACCACAACATCCATTATTACACTTTTCATTGGTAACTGAGTAAGGTTGACAACCATGTCTTTTATCACTCCTAGACATTTTACAGCTCGAGAATCAAAGGCATATAGATCATGATAAGGTTTTGTGACATTAAGGCCTAGAGCTTCCATCACAGCTTTTGGCATCAAATTATGGGATGCTCCTGAATCTAGCAGACAATTATGAATCATCTGCTCATGCACAGTCAAAGTTATATAGAAAGGAGGAGAAGCACCAGCTTCGTTTTCAGTCTTTTCAGCCAAAGCTGATCCAATAAAGATTCTAGGGCTTTCTTCCTGCAGATTCACTGTATCTGAAACTGGCTGATTATTAGGCATATTCATCACTTTCAAAACTGTATTCTTGTATGATGGATTTTTTATAAGCTCAGAAAATGGTACAGGAATTTTAAGTTTTCCTAACTCATTTTCCAAACTAAAATTTTGACCTGACTTGTTTACCTCTTCAATTTCTATATTCTTTTTGGACTTTTCTGCAGATTGTTTCTTTTCTGTTACAGGATCAGTAACTGATTTATCAGGAATAACTAGAGCAGGAACAGCAGCTTTCTTCTTAGGAGCTTGGACTACTTGTTTCGGGCCAGATCTGAGATTAAGAGTCTTCTTAATTCCATTTTGATTAGCAACAGCATTTACAGCAGTTTTTTCAAACGCCAAATCATCTTCAACTTCATACAAGTCTGCATCATAATATTTAGCATTTAGAAAATCTTCTTCTGTTACAAAACTTCCAGATAAGCCATCTCCAAAATGATTCACATCCTGATCTGTCTCAGTTTCTTCAAACAGTAACTGTTGATCAATTTCTTCTTCATCCACCAAATTATTTTGAAAAGGTGGGGGTACTTTTTGATCCTCATTCTCCCTTCTTTCTCGCTGAATATCATTATTTCTACGCTCTCTTGGCATGAATCTAGGAGCAAATTGCCTCCTGAACTGATTTTGGTTATTTGGATTTCGATCAGCTTCTGGGGCAGGTTTAGCAGAATTTTTTTCAAGTTCTAGTTTATTCAGCTTGGCAGTGAGAATCTTTACAAGGTTAGCCATTTCTTCTATTTTAGCTTCAGCAGACTGAGGTGCAGCACTTGTAGACACAACTTCCTTCTTTCCCTTTCTTTCATACTGCTGCTCAGGTGTTTCTTTCTTGAGCCTATTAGAAGCCAGCAAATTTGACTCTACTTCTAATGCTGCCTCTTGCATGTTCATCAAGGTGATAGGTCTTCTCTCTCTAAGTAATAAAGAGAATTCATGATCAAAAGCATTTGCATAGGTCAATTTAGCTGATGTTTCAGTGGGTTTGATTTCTGCAGGAATCCTAGTATACATCTTGTTAAATCTTTTGGAAAAATCAGAAATAGTCTCATCCTTCTTTCTTCTCAAAGCTCCAAACTCAGTTATGTAATAAGTGTGATCCTTGGTATCTCCCCACTGTCTCAGAAAAAGATCTTTGAGTTCTTCAATTATGGTGATGGAATTAGCAGGCAGTCCTCTGAACCATTTTCTCACATCCCCATTAAGACTTTGTACAAATACCCTCATCCATACATCTTTAATTTCAATGTTCTGATTATCTGCATAACTCTCAAAAGCTTCCCAATGTTCTTCTGCAGTTGTTTCACCTTGTCCATTAAATCGAGGCATATACTTTTGGTAATCATGTGTAGGCAAGGCATGTAAAGGTTGAGGTAATACTAATGGTGCATACCTAGCTGCTACCATTCTATCCATCATATCCATAGGTGGATTTTGGGCTGCCATTGTGGACTGAGGTTTAAAGTGAGGTTTTGAGGAGGAAGAAATTTGACTGGAACTTTTTTGAAAAGGATTCCTTCCTATTTTCAACTGAAAGATAGGTATTTTATCAGGAGAAGAGGTTTTAGCTTTCAAAAAGCTTCGGGGATTAGTGAAAACCTGGAAAGTGCTATCAGGGATGATAGGTTTTACACAAGGTGAAGTTTCAGCTGGGTCTAATGGTTCACCCAACTGGTGAGAGTCACAAGAGGCTGGTAAAGATTGAGACCTGCTGAGCTTCCTTGCTGTTTTTATAATCTTTTCAGGGTCTGTCACACCCAGCTGTAATGGAGATGTAGGTCTGCTCCTGGTTCCAACTCTGTTAGAAGCCACTGTGACAATTTTCTGGTGAAAATAGCCTTCAAAAACTGCTGGTTCAAGTCCACCTCTTAAACCAGAAAAAATGATGAGTATCCCAGGGAAGATATGCTTCAGCTTCGTCCCCGGCAACGGTGCCAAAGATGTTTGTGTCAGAAATTGTTACTAAGGCTAAGGTAACAAGCCAACACAATCTCAAAGTAAAAATCAATTCAAACTAGGTTTTAGGGTTTTGTTTCATATGTTTTTGGTCATTGACTTCAAGAGCATAAAGGGAATACATTCAGTAAATAAGCAACAACTAAATTATACACATAAATCAATAAAGATGTATATATATCACAATAATCCAACAAAAGACTGTAAATGAAGTTCACACATAAAGGACAAGCATCACTAGAAATTACACAAAAAACCAGAAACGAATTTGTCATTCATGAAACTAAATAAGTTCAAAATGAAGCCAACACAGATCAAATGTAGAGTAATGAGTCATATATTCATAGTTTCATCAAAAAATGCATATGAGAGTTCACAGTACCTATCACTGAACAAGTTTGGAAGTATAAGCAGCTTAGCAGACCTCCTAATGCTCTCCAAAATCAGAACCCTTACAATGTCTTTCCTTTCTCTCTAAATAGTTTTCTTTTCAAAAAAAAAAAACAGTTAGGGTTTTTTCTACTAATTCTCCATCGAATGACTAGACTAGGTAAAGTAAAAATTACATTTTTACAAAATTACAATTTTGCTAAAAATAGCAAATTCTTTAACAAAAATGTCTTAAATGAACCTAACTGCCTCATATCTCTTTCGATGCCTCCACAAGCAAAGATATGCCATCTGGACTTGAGGATCTTTTCTTCATTCTTTTATGCTTCTTCTCCAGCTCAGCTATTCTTTTCTAAAGGTGTTCATTTTCATGCTGCAAAGTTTCAACTGTCTTTTCCAGTTCTGAACAGTGCCTGTCAGCAGCCCTTTTCCTTCTGAGTGCTTCCTTTGCATCAACCACTAACTCCTGAAAATTGTCATGGGCATCCTGAAGATCTTCTCTTAATCTTCTATTTGCCATCATTAAACCATCATTAACTTCCTGCATGTAATTCATTTGATGTTTATACTGTTTGACAGTCTTCTTTAAATTCTCCTTATCAGAATTAACCAATTTCTCTATTGCAGCATCTTGCTCCTCATTAGGTTTGCAAAACATGTCAAACTTCTTAAATATTGCTTCCTCTGTCAATAGCTTCTCAGCAGTATCTTCAATGGTGGGGTTTGGATCATCTGTTACTTGTACTGACTTAATCTCTTCTGTCAACAATTTCCCAGGAATGTCTTCAATGATGGACTTGGAGCTTTCTTCACCTGCTACTTTTTCTGACCTAATTTCCTCTTTTTTACCTGGCTGCAATTCATCTTTCTTTGATTTATCCTCCTCCATAGATTCTTCATCAGAGATAGTCACCTTATCAGTTTTTAATTTTGTATTTAGTAGCTTTTTCATGTTTAACCTTAATTTGTTTTTCGACCTAGTTTTAGGTCTCCAGAAAGTAGCTGCCTCTCCCATCATTTTTAATTTCTTCCCTTGGTACTGAATAGATGCTAACTCTACCACTTCCAGCTTTTTGACTTTCTTCTTAGGCTTTGTGATTTTGCCATCTATAACTTGATCTTCTTTACTTTCAACTTTAACTTCAATCTCAGGAATAAACTGCTCTTCTTCTAACATATATCCCTCATCATCCGAGAGGATTGTGATGGGGCTTCTTGGCTGATCATGGATTTCTTCTTTAGCTACAGGAATTATTTTGATGTCAACTTTCTTCTCCTCTTGAGAATTTGCTATAGGTGATGACTTCTTTTCAAGCAATTCCTTTTTGTCTTCAAATAATGAGAACTTGATTTTAGTGTGATCTGGAATTTCTTGGAGCTGATTGTCATCCTGTCTCTTTTCTGCTACCTGTTTAGTCACCTTCTTAGCTTTAATGTCATGCTTGCTTACAGGTTTGACTGAGTGGCCTAACTTTTGCATCATTACCTTTCCCTTGTCAGTCTGTCTCTTTGGTTGTTGATCTTCTCCTTTAGGATGAACACCTGACCAGAACAAAAAGAAGTCCCAAGTCCTTCCCTCATGCTGCAACACTGTACTGATGATCAGTTTAATGAGACCATGGTGAAAAAGTGATTGAGAATTGTGATCATCATGTTGTTTTATTTTGATTGACATTTTCTGCAGACTTTTAAAGAAGAAGAAGGGCAAATTCATTTTAGAAACACCTGCCATGTGTTGAAGAAACCTGAGATGATATTTGAACACTAATGAATATCTTCATTCACAAGTCACATAACTCTGAAGTATCCTTATGGGCTCAATCCATTCTTTCTTGAAATTATGAATGATAATACCCTTGTTCCAGTCAGGAATCACATTAGGCAATAAGTACCTTTGGGGATCAAACTCGAAAGGTGACTTCTTAAACCAGTGCTCACCCTCATTACTAATCTCAGTAGCTTCTGCTATTAATTCCACAGATAACTTGAAATTCAGAGCATCCATCATAATCATGTCATTCTTAAATGCTTTAGCAAACTTGCAGGTGACCTGTGTATCGAAGCCATCAATCTTTTTGAAAAAATTTAACCAACCTGCCTGCTGAAATAGCTCTGCACAGTCTGGAAGCTTCTGAATCCATGTCAAGTCTGTGGGCTCAACCCTGTTAACCTTACCACTTTTGCCACTTTTTCCTATATTCTTCTTTTCAGGGAACAGGAACAGTCTGTCAATTGCTCGTCTGTTGTGGCTTAATAGCTTCAATTTGAGGTGTCAACGATGTCCTCTTACGAGCATAGGTGTCCTCATATCGTTTCTCTAGCTACTGGTGAATGAATTCAGAAGCCCTAATTTTCGCTGGCGATGAAACACACCTGTCTCCTTTCCACAGCAACACCATCCACCGTTTAGCAGTGAACTCTCCTTCACAAACACTACTTCTCCTGCAATGATGCGTGTAACAAGAGAAATGTGACAGCTAAACCGGAATTCGCTGGTTTCTGTGCAACTGATCCCCGCATACCATGCAATGATGAACTTGTTTTTCTTCGTGATTAGCAACCAAATAAAATTATGCTCAAACTGCTGCAAACACGTGTTAGAACACTCACACAAGGCGATTAGACACTCCCATTCTGCTTCATGATTGAAATCGGTTCGAAAACTGAAAAAAAACACAGGCCACGATATTCCTGTAGCGCGCTCTTTGTTAAACTTTGGTATAGCGCTACAAGAATAACTTTTAGGCCAAAATTTAGCAGTTTTTAAACCTTTTGCTAACTTGTCGGAGGTTTTTGGCAGTTTTTTAGTTTAAGAAATAAGTTTAACTGTTCTCTAATACATTAATGATTCTACCTTTGAACATATGACTCTTATTGACCCCCTTTACAATATAAAAAATCATCAAAATCAAATAAAATCTGAAAAAGACTGGCTCAAAACTTATTCAATCACTCATAAAGTTTCTAAGAAGACTAAAACTAAAACTCAAAACCAAAAATTTAACTGAGTTAAATTCAAAACAAACCAAAATTGGAGAAAATAACTCAAAAATAGAGGGAAATTTACTGACTTAACAGTTACCTTTAAAGTTGGATCCTTGGTTTTTTTGTTGCTTCCTTTCGTTTTATATGGCTGCAAAATTTTATGTTAGGATTTAAATCTCTCTATTGTTTCACAATTATGATTTTTCTTTTTTTATAGGGATTTTAGATTTAATGGGTTTGTGGTTTTATATACGAAGAGTTGAGTGCCTTGGGACCACTTCTTAGGTCCCGAAACCTTGTTAGCCCTGTAATTTTTTTTCTCCAAAAGGCTTATGCGCTTTTCGTTGCGTTCAGGTTGCTATAACGCACCAGTGCATTTTTAGTAAAAGCGCACCGGTAATGTCGTCCATGTCATTTTTTTCATATTTTAATTTTTAAAGAAAACAATTATGTATTATTTAGTGCGGTCCAATTGTATTAACGCACCAGTGCGTTAATTGTATAAGCGCACCATTTTGATTATCGATGCTTAATAATAAATAAATTGCACCAATAAACATGTATATGAATATTTTTATTTTGTTTTGGTTAATAGTGCGTTCAAGTATGGTGCATTGGTGTGTTCATATATGTGAATCATTGGTGTGTTTTGTATAGCGAAACGCACCGAAATGGCATACAACTTTTTTTATTTTAAAGATATGTAGTTTATTTGTATAATATACTTTATAGCTTCTATATTTAATGGTCCATGTTGTTTATTGATAGAAAATGCATTATAAGAGTTCAATGAACACTAATTCTAGTCGACGCGATGCGAGCATATCCAAAATTGCGAAGAAGACAACTTCTTTGTAATTTGTGTATTAAATTAATATGTTTGAATTATTTGCAAATTTAATTAATATGTATTGGTTAATGTGTGATATGCAGAGCCAAAAAATGAGGAAGCTCGATAAGTTTCTTTGTAATCTAAGTGCAGAAGAGCATAAAAACTTAATGGAAAAGTTGCACAGGGATGAATAAGGTGAATAAAAAAGAAATCAATATGATTTTTTTCTTGAATTTTGAGTAATACCGAGCTTAAGAATATTCGTTAATATGTTTCAAACAATCTAATTCACATATGTTGAATGTTATGCAGGGACTAACAACAACATAAATGAATGTCATCATAAGAAGAAACAAATTATGGAAGATGTTAATGATGATGAATTGGTCCTTATCTCATCTAGAGTAGTGTTGGAAGTTAATGAAAGGGAGAATTTTTTTTATAAAACTACGAGGGATATAGTGGAAAGAACATATAGATGTACTTTCCACTTACAGTACATAAATTAACCCAATGAGTCCAAGAACCAAGTTATATCTAAACTACATGAGGCGTTTCAAAAGCAATGGTCAATGAAACTTGTCAGACTTGCAATAACAAAAACATACAACTACAGAAAAGAAGCATTCAAAAAGTAATATTCCTGGACATGTTTTTTATAGAATATGTATATACTATTACAAAGCATTCCTTTATTAATATCAATTCTGCTATATTTATTTTTCATATTAGCATACAAATAGTTTAATGTCATCTTACATTTTCAGTAAGATAAGAAAATCCCAAAGAATGAAAGAGGTGATATCTGAAATATGCCAGTAGGGATGTCCAAAAAAGTGTGCACGGAGATAGTCAAAGAAATGGACATAATTGCATCATAGGAGAAGCCATCTCAACATCAGTGTGCTTCAAATGTATGAAATCATTGATTTTTTTCTATTATGCACATCTAATTTATTATTAGCATTAAATATTAATTCTCAATCATAGGAGAAACCATCTCAACATCAATGTGCTTCAAATGTATGAAATCATTGAATTTTTCTATTATGTACATCTAATTAATTAATTTAACATTAAATATTAATTTTCAATTTTTTTGTTGTAGAAAAGAAGACAAAATGTAACCCATTCAGAACATAAGATAGGACGACAAGGAAAAAAAGAGTTGATAGCAAAGTTTGTGAGTAGTTGTGATTTCCTTATAACAATTTAAAATTTCATCTTGGTTGTGATATTTATATTTTAATTTTTTTTTACACGGACCATCCTTGGATGTCTTCAAGCAAGTGTTAACATACAAAGAAGAGCCATCTGAAGAATTGCTTGACATTGGGTTAAGTATGGGTTGTGAATATATGTTGGTATATCAAAAATTAATTGTGAAATTTGTAAGTATATATGTCGTTTTACTTTTCTTATGTTATACGTGATCGACCGACAAAATTCATTTATATTAAATCTATGATTTATTATGGCTACAAAACTTGCAGGAAACAAAGTATGGAGTGGAGCCAACATAAGAGTTGTTGAGAGAAGCTATGAGACATGGTTTTGAAAGAATATGTATCATTCAGTACTCAATTCTTTCTATGGCACATCTCTTTTCAATTTAGATAATCTATACTATCTATTTTTATTTTCATTATATTATTCCCACCAATGTAGATACACTCATTACACTTTATTTTTATGTTTATAGATGGAATCTGAAGAAGAGGAAAACAATCGAGACAATCAACAAACCATTCGTCCAAATAACCCAAGTCATGCAAGTGGCTCGAGCACTGACAACAGTTCCAATGAAGAATGATGATCCATATATTTTGGATGTTAATGCAATCTGTTGTATATTTTGAAATAATTATCTATGAAGATATAGTGATCCTTTCGGAAATAAGGAAGATATATGAGCTATGGATCCAAGCAAGGAGTAGGTAAAAAAAGGGCAAAGAAGTGTGTTACATTAAAACATACTACAATGAAGATCGGGTCAGGCAATGACATCAAGATCTATAAGGTGTCTAAGATGGCAACTAAAGTTTTAGTGGGGAGATTCATGAGTGGAAGAATGAGAGAATTTGTTCTAAAGTCATGGTTATAAGACTTGTGGGTTCCAGTGTTAGGTTATGCACCAAAGTGCTACATTCTAGCACGTGTTTGGATGGGATTCTTCTTTCTCTTTGAAGAGGATGCAAAAAGGATTATGGAATCTTCATGGAGGTGGGGTTCAACAACTTAAGTTTTGAAACGGTGGTCACCTTGTTTCATTGCTCAATAAAAGAGAATGGAATTTACCCCTATTTGGGTCAAGCTCTCAGGGCCACCCCACATTTTTTGGTCACATGAAGTATTCTAGGCCACTTAAATTTATTTAGGGGGGTTATTGGAAGTTGATACATGATTTGTTGACTTCAGCCAGTGTACAATGTGACTCCAGCTAGTGTACAATGGCACACATCCTAGTTGGTATTGATTTAAGGGAGGGGTTAGCATCCAAAATTGAGATAAAAAGAGGGAATCACACTTTTTCCCAACTTCTTAATTATAGTGGAGTCCCCTTTAATTGTGCATGTTGCCATGCTTATGGCCACTTGATGAAGGATTGTGCACTTATGTTCCATCATAACTTTGGCATTCCTGAAAGAGTTATAGCTTTGGAGGAGGGGATGGAGATAGCAAGGTTTCTGGAGTGATGCCCTCCATTGACGTGTTGGTTGAAGCACAAGAGGTAGGCTTAGTCCATAATGAAGTAGTGGAAAATGTGGTTGCTTCTAACATCAGAGGCTTGAGTCTATTGTTGGAGATAGAAAATACATTAACAACGCTAGAAGATGCCAAAGTTTCTCCAAATGAAGCACTAGACTCGTGGACTTCTGAAGCTTCAAAATGTATGCCTTTAAGGTACTTAATTCCATTAAAATGATTAAGTCTTGTCTTCAAATGGGTGGGAGTTATTGAGAAATTTGTAAAGCATAGGGGGATTGTTCATGTAGGGATAGTAGACTATTCAAGTGGACCCAATCATGGGGGTTTGAGCTCTTATGTACTAGCTATTAAGAATTTAGGAATAGGATTGAAAGATGGGGAGGTCAAAAACCCTAATTTACATTCAATCTAAAACCAAAAGGCCATAAAATATGTAATCTTGAAAGAAGGACCTTTAAAGGAGAAAATTCCAAGGTATTATCTTAGGTCAAAAAAGGCTCTTTTTGACCTAGAAGGAGAGCAATAGGAGGTCTGGCGGTTATTGATGGAAAAGGGTCCAAGAGAGGGTATTGAGGGAAGAAATCTCACATTAGTTTAGCTTAGGAAGGAGCACATTTAGAGGTGTAAAAAGGAAAACAAATTTAAATTGAAGGGGCACTTAGAGCAGGCCAAAACCCGAGATTGAGTTCCTAATGTTGTGCCTATCAATAAAATGCAAGGGGCTTAGGCCTCCCCTAAAAAAAATGTCTCTCAAGTATTTGATTGATTCTAAAAAACCAGACACACTTTTACTACAAGAAACAATGGGTGACCATAAGAAACTATGTGGGGAGTAAGGTAGACTTCTCTCTAAGTGGGATTTTATCCATTTTGATGCTAAGGGTAGGTTAGGAGTTCTAATTTAAGGGTGGAAGATTCTATCCTTTTATTGTACTCATAATTGGGCTATTGACTCAGATATGGGGACGATGCTATACTCTTAGGAGCCGGGGTTGGAAGTGCTAGTAGTCAATACATGTGGTCCTTATATGGAGAGATTGCCTTTCTAGGATAAGTTCTTCAATTTGTTTATGTTAGGTCATCCTCATTTGATTGTGGGGGTGACATAATTTTTTCTATTGGGAATTCAAAGATCCGAGGGGATATATCATTATGGATCAATTGTATGATTACTTTGCTTAGAAATTAGAGGAGGGATGTCTATTTGATGTGGCCCCTATGAAACTCTGGCTGGCCTAGAGAGAAATAAAAGAATGGGTCCATATAGGATTTCCAAGAGATTAGATACGTTTCTTGTTTCAAAGGGGTTTATTTATGATACTTGGAGGATAAGGCAATGGGTTGGGATATGGGGGGCCCTAACTACTTCCCAATATTTCTAGAAATTTTTGGTTTAGGAGAAAATCCTCCCACACCTTTCAAGTTCAATCCTCTATAGTTGGAAGACTCATAATTCATTAATCTAGTGAAGGCTAATTGAATTCCCTACAATAGAGAGATGCAAGAGTTAACTGTCATACAATTTGATTCCAACTTAAGGAATGTAAAGAAAGTTGCAACCAAGTAGGTTTATGAGAAAAGAGTTAAGGATAAACAAGTGTTACAAGATATAGAGGCCCAACTAGAAGGGATATTATTTCTAGATCATGCGAGCTTTTCTTTTGAAGAACACAAATTAGAAGTTATAGAGTTGGAAAAAAATAAAAGGACGTTGCATTCAAAGGGAGCATCTTGAAGTTTGAAAAGTCATGCATTGTGCCTAGAAATGGGTGACTCAAATATTTTTCATTAGTTTTTCAACCATCAAAGGAATGCCAACAACATTTGGAAATTGAAAAATAATGGAGGGGATTGGGTCACCAATTTCAAATATCTCTCTAAATTTGGAGTTGAGTATTTTAAAATCCCTTTTAATGAGGAAAACAGGGAAAACATAGCAGAGGTTGTCACATCCCTGAATTTGTTTTAGAGGAGAACAATGTAAACTTTGGCGTTAAGGTCATCAAAGAGGATCTCCAAATAGTTTTGCACTCTTTCCAAAAAGATAAAAGTCTAGGCCTTGATGGTTGGTTGGTGAAATTCTTTTTAGTTTTCTATGAGATGTTGAAGGACTTACTACAAGTTATTGAGGAGTCTTAAGCGTCAGGTAAAGTATTGGAAACCTTTAATACTATATGTATTTACCTAATTCCTAAATTGAATAACTCATCTAGATATGAGGAGTTCAAGCCTATATCACTATGCAATTGCATATATAAAATAATTTCGAGGATCATTGCCAAAAGAATGAAGGACCTCTTAACAAAAACTATCCACACAAAAAAATTGGGTCTCTAGTAGGGAGATATATTCACGAGAAAATAGGGGTAGCTCAACAGACCTTCCACTCAATAAAAGTAAAGAACTTAAAATCCATGGTTTTAAAATTGGTTCTCTCAAAAGCATATGAAAAGGTAAGTTGGTTATATATGAGTTTGAGGTTATTCCATCAAGGTTTCAGTCTAAGTTTTGTGAATTGGATAATGAATTGTGTGACCTTAGTATCATTTGTGATCCTTGTAAATGGATCAACATTTTGATGTTGATAGAAGGGAGGGGGCTATGGGTTAAGACTATTTGGAACAAATACCATGCTTCTATTTCAATGTTAGATTGGATAAGGACACACATCAAAATGCCTCTATTATTTGGAAGACATTAGTATTGGCCTTCCCACTTATGAGAAAATGTCTTCTATGGAGAGTGCAGGTCAATAATCAAATGATAACTGGAGAGGATCTCTAGGTGGGGTGTTACAAAAATTTCCAGTTATCGAGGAATATGGTGGAAGCCTAATATATTTGAACCAAGTTGTTGACCCAATCAATTCTAGTATTTTTAGGAAAGAGTGGATATTAGTTGCAAATTGGGGGTGACTATTGTTACTCTCTCAAAAAAATCCAAGTAAATCTCATAGAAAATGAAGATTAAATTGTTTGGGCAAGAATCCTAGTTGAGGTGGGGTTACTCCAAAATTAGGGTATAAGGCTCTCATAGATGAAGGGATCCATGACACAACTTGGTGGTTTAAGGAAGTTTAGAAGTTCAAGTGTCCCCTTATGGTAAAGGTTTTCATGTGGCTTGTGCTTAATAACAATGTCCCAACATGGGATTATATGCAAATGAGAGGTTGGAATGGGTTAGGTAGAAGCCCTATGTGCAATTTATATGGGGAAACTGTTATAGATATGTTGCTTCATTGCCCATTTTCTATGTAATTATGGAAGGAGCTTGAAGCACAAACAAGGATTGGGAATGCATGAGGGAGAGAGACCAAGGAAGAATCTCTTAGACATTAGTGTGAAAATCCACAAACTAGTCAGTTCAAAGGACTTCCTCTCTTAGCAGTGTGGGGCATATGGCTTGTGAATAATTTAAGTTTATTGATGATAAATGCACCCACCCATAGGTTTGTGCCAAACAAATTTTATCTATATTAAATAGCTTAAAAAATATTTTGGATTCAAACCCTGCTAGCGTAATAAGAGAAGATGTAACAATAAAATAAGAAAATAATATTAATATTAATTTATTATAATTAAAGACTATCTAAAGTCAATAGCCATGCCCTTTTACGAAAAGGTGCATGACGGGCTTATATAAAGCCCAAACCTATGTAACTATTAATCATCTACCATACATTACATTTTTTACATTACTATTGATCAATTTATGGACCACTTACATTACTTACATTGGGTTTTCCCGTAAGAACAGTATTTTACTGCCCTAGTGGTATCAGAGCTTGTTGATTCCGGCTTGTGGCCAAATTGTCAAAGTTTCTTTGAGATTTAGGTTTTTAACCTTACATTAGGCTTTTAGCCATCCTTATTGAAGAAAAAAAAAATATTAAAAGAGAGAAAAAAAAGAGAAGTTAAAAAAAGAGAGAGAACAAGAAAGAAGATCGCATAAAAAAAGAGAAGAATATAAAAAAAAAACCACAACATAGGTTTTATTTAACCAACCTTGGTTTTATAAAACCGCATATTGCCTTGTTTTATAAAACCAGCCTTGGTTTTATAAAACTAGCTTTGGTTTGATAAAGAAACCATTATTTATAACAACTCATACCTTAATTAGGTTGAGTTTAGTCATTATATAACTATAGTAATAATAATACATATTATTATTATCTCAAAGGCTTGAACTATTCGTAATCCAACAAAAAAATTAGTTTTTTGGAAGAAAAAAAAAACTATATATATATATATATATAGTTTATAAAACATTAATATAATAATATTATTAATTAATTATTATTATTATATTAAAAGAAAAATTATTATTTTATTAAAATAATAATTACTTTTGGGAAAAAAAAAGCTGTTTAACCATAACAAAAGAAGATTTTTTTTACGAAATAACCACATTAAGGGTTATTACACTTTTTTGGTGTCCACCTGTTATCGGAAGCAGGAAGAGTCAACAAAGAAGACTTGTCAAGCATCCCAAATCCGCTATCAAACAAAGAAGACCAATTCAAAAAAGTTGGAATTCAGAAGTCATGGCAACGATGATAGCAGAGTTACAATCGCAGTTACGAGCGGTTTCAACTCAACTAGAACAATGCAAGGCAACCAATAATAGTCTAGTGTTCGAAAACGCCAAGCAGACACTAAAGATTACTAACTCAGAATTGAATATTCAATTTTTGGAAGATAGTAAAGAAAGACTCATAGAAAGGTTAGCAGATAAAGACGAGAAAATATCACGTCTGGAAAGTATCATTCAAAAACTTGAAGACCAGATAAAAAACCCAAACAAATTCGAAGGATATTCGTATGGAAATAGTGTTGACTTAGAAGAGGAAATTAGTCGTCTAAACAAAGTCGTCATGGACAAGGAAGACGAATTAGCGCAAATACATGAAAAGTTAGAAAATCAAGAAACAGATTTATGCCATCGTCAACAGCAAAAAGAAAAACTCCAGCAGCAGTATGACGACAGTAAGAAGGCACATAAGTTAGAACTAACAAAAGTCAACAATGTGTTATCAAGCAATACTGAAGAGATTTTTCGTCTACGAAATCATAACAAAACATTGCTTACAAAGATTAAAAAACTGAAAAATAGTAGTAAGAGGGAACACTCTGGTGAAGACCTTGAAGGAAGAATACCGGAAAAGCAAGAAGAAAACCAGTGTCTAAATAATCGTAATCAGGAACTAGAGAGTCAAATCAAGAAGTTAGAAATTGAAAAAAAGTCGCAAGATGAAAGAATCGAAAAGATTCAGAATCATAACAATCTATTGGAGAACCAAGAAGCACAAATCCAGGAAAATGCATCCAAAAATCAAATTGAGGAAATGAAGACAGTCCTCACCGCAGTTCAAAAGAAAGAAAAACAAACAACACATACGCCTTACAGACATCCCAATTATAATCATCGTTTTGACCAACGACAGGGTCAAAACAAGCACTCACAGAAGAATTATGTTGATAGGTGAAAAGATCGACATACTAAGCAACAATTGAAACGCCCCATCCCACAAAATGATCTTAGAGCTCCGACAAAATTAGATCTGGGATGGACCACAACAGATACGATGCGACAATTCTCCTGGGGAATCCATAACTCGTATCGTTTTATTTCATCAAGTTTCGCAGAGGATCAAGAGATGACAGTTCAAGCAAAATCAGAGATTGCTTTCAATGAAGCTTTGAGGACAAAGCTTCCCTTAAGGGGAAGGCAATGTAGCAATAAAATAATAAATTAATATTAATATTAATTTATTATAATTAAAGACTATCTAAATTCAATAGTCATGCCCTTTTACGAAAAGGTGCATGACGAGCTTATATAAAGCCCAAACCTATGTAACTATTAATCATCTACCATACATTACATTTTTACATTACTATTGATCCATTTATGGACCACTTACGTTACTTACATAGGGTTTTCCCGTAAGAACAGTATTTTACTGCCCCAGAAGAAGTAATAGATCAATTTGGAGTCCTAGCTTAGTTCAGTGGTGTAACTCAAGGGACCCCATCTATGGGAGGAGCTGGAGGCATGCTATATAGTTCTAAGAATATATTCTAGAAATCTCAAGTAGTCTTGGGTAGAAGTACAAACAATAGTGTTGAACTGTTAGTCCTAAAATTAGTTTCAATGCTACCAATAGAGAAAGGGATTCAAAAATCACAGGTGATGGGTAATTCAATAATTATTATTGATTGGATGAAAGGATACTCTACATTGAGAAAATTTCATTTAAGGCGTATTTTTTATGAAGTCAACATTATAAAAAATGATATATGAAGTTACCTTTTCGCATGTTTATCGAGAGAGAAATGTGCTTGCTAATTCTTTTTTTTTCTCCACAGAAAAAGTCAAGTATGATCTGTTTATTCAAAATTAAAAATGCACTTATAGTGCTTACATGCCTATCCAATGATGAAGATTTCAACACCCTCTATATTCTAGAGTATTTTTATTGTTGTTTGCAAACCATAAGGATGGATATTGACACCCTATAGAAAAAAAAACAAGGATATATATGTATGAACTGGGACATATCCAAATACATGGCTAGAAGGCCCCTCCAAAATAGACTAAGAGAAAATCATAACAACATCCAAAATGAGGCCCAAAGACCCACAATTCCTCCTCCCACCCCAGAAGTTTGAGAACTAATAGGGGAGAAATCCAAATGAAACAAATTTTCTACATGCTGTTACCAGTGGAAAATACACCAAGAACATTAGGATTGTAAGAAGGACTATGCAAGTGTCTCCTCTCCACGAAAGAGATATCATCCATAACACAACCCAAAGATATCCTCATCTCCAGTGAATGTGCTTCAATTGATGATGGCAAAACAACTGGATCTTCAAGAGGAAGAACATGGAATACCCCAAGATCTTCACAAAGTAAAGAAGACAATGACCCACCGAAGATAAATCGTGACAAAGATGAGATAAAGACATATCCTCATAACTAGTTAAGGAGCCTGAAATCACCTCCATTGTTGCCACATCTTGATTAACCTCCAGATGCAAACCAATCTCACTAGTTGTACCCTCAACATGAACACCAAGATAAATATCCTCCATGAGAAAAATAAGAGCTTCCATGGAGTGAAAAGAAGAAGAACCGACCCAACAAAATATCTAGATCTAGACACCAAATAAGCCGTAGGAGCTTCCTCATCATTGCCAACCTCGGAAAGAGGAAGAATAAGAGAGATGCTCTAAGAGAGGTTTCCAAGGCCATTAAATATTGGAATGTTCTCTCCAAGGATAATAATATCGACACCATTAGAAGAAATTAGAGGAAACTTCTACTCTAGAATGGGCTTGCAATTATGTAGACTAGCCCCAGGATCTTTTGAGTGTAATAAAGTCTTGTTCTCCTCCAAAATAGAAAAAGTGCCCAAATTATGCTTAGAATCCTTCACAAGCAGTTGAGTGGCCTTGTCCACATTGGCAAGCCTCATTATTTTATAGGTTGCCTTGCGTTTAGGGAAATCTCGAAGAATGTGACCAACATAATGACAAAAAGAAAAAAAAGGTATCTTCTCGTAGTCCAAATTGACATTCTAATGAAAACCATTGCATGCCAAGGAAACTCTATCTGGAATGTTGCCATTCATTTTCATAAGGACCAACAAGTGAGGAAACCCCTCCCTGGCTAGGGCATCTGGGGAAAATTTCTTGTATCCATAAATGGAGTCATTGATCACATGCAAAAATTTGTCACAAACAACTTGTGGAAGCATACCCGCAAGACGCACCCAAAGTAACTACAAGTTTAAAAATGTAAACAAAGAATCGAAATGTTCAGTCAATGGAAGGAGAACCAAACCAACTTCACCAAAGCACCAAGGACCATTATGTAAAACATCCCTATCTACTAAGCACTCAAGAATAAAGGTGAAAACTCCTCTCTTTAGGGGGAAGAGTTTAACCCTACCTAGAAATAAAATCCCCCAATCTTCACCAACCAAATTATCATCCTTTGAAGTGAGGGTTTTCAATTGAAAAAGATACCCATAAAGACCATGAACCCGCATCAACTTAGCACCCTCCAAAATCTAGTCAACAGGAAGATTGATCCTCTTCCCACTATCACGAACTTGAAAGCAACATTTTTTTGGGCACCGAGGAGGAAGATATCCAACAAAATGACTTCTAGATTCTACAGAAGAATCATCGTCATAACCCGATGTTGCCTCACCACCACTTTCATACCTAATCAATGAACCCTCACAAAAATCCCTAGTTCCATTGCTCCCCCATCCAAGTCTCCAATGCCTACATTAATTAGTCAAGGGAACATTTGTTGATTTTTTTTCCAAACTAGGTGTGTAGATGGCTCTAGGTACATGGTAGATTTGGGCTCAACAAGGAGTGCTGAATGAATATGATCCAAGACCTTTTACTTGAGATATATTACAATCCTTTTTCATATTAACTCTATATTTAAATACTTTGTTTTTAGTTTTACTTGTTTTTTATTGGTTGTGATGAATATAAAGATGTAATTTTGATACTTCCAAAAGATATAATGATTTGTAAAGACATGCAAATCAATCCAATAGTTTAATGAGTTTTTGCCTAGTTTTTTAGGGTACACTAAGGTGGCTTAGTAGACATGTTGCTTGTAAAAACATAATGGATGATGGAAAGCATATGCAAAATGTAATTTTGTTATTTATGATAACTTTACAAGTTTTTTTAAAGGAAAAAAATGAATTATATTTGGAAAAATTGTAGGTGAAATGAAAGGGCCATAGGATATTACGAAGTGACCTTTAAAAAATCAAGATGATGTGGTTTGCATATCACATTGAAATATATATTATTTCTTAAATTTATAGAATTTGTTAAAAATAGAAGATAAAAGAAAAATAATGGTTTTTGTACATCATTACAATTTAAACATGGTATAAATATTTCAAAACGCATTTCACCAAAAATTAATTTTAACTTCATCATCATCTATTTTTAAGGTTACAGTCAAGCCAGACACGATTTTGGTATATGAGATCCCCTCATTTGTGGGACAAGGGACCTCCCTATGCGCAACGATGTAACTACTAAAACTACAAAGGTTTGCATACCCTATTCCCCTAGGAGGAAACATATGTTCTTAACCATTAGTCCCACTCAAGTTGTACAAGGATTTGGCTTAACAAAAAGTTGTTTTTTACATCTTTTGATATTTGGAAGTTTTTTTTTGATGAGATATTTAAGTTTATCCTACCAATGATGTACTTTGTATTTGGTCTTTGGTAAACTTTGTTGATTTTTTTTTTAATATAAATGATGTTAATTAAGACAAGTTTGTGAGAATGGTAATGTGTAGAAATAATTTATTGCATTGATATTATTATTGATATTTTCATTTTATTGTGAAATGCTTTAAAATTAAATAAAGCTATTTATCATATTTAAGTATATTATTGATATTTTTCACATTGATATTTTCATTTTATTGTGAAATGCTTTAAAATTAAATAACAAAAAAATAAATAAAGCTATTTATCATATTTCTACTTAATTTTAATTTTTAAGTAAAGTTAAAAACTTAAAACCAACATAAATCCATATTTTATTTTTAAATCATATAATAATATTTAATAACATAATTAAATCATCCTACTTATAATTACTTAAACAAAAATTAAAGATAAATAATTTGTAAAACCTCATTCATAATCCACAAACACCCTTCCCATTGGGAACAAGAGTGCAAATCGTCTAGACTTTAGCCCGCTCCATCATGAAATCACAAGAAGGGTGACCAGTGTTGGAATTATTTGATATTTTGAACTTTTATCTTGCCTGTCACATAACTTTTTAGTGAAAAAAAAACCCTTCAACAAATAGTGACATAGACAGCTCAAAAGTAACATGTGCCAACATTATGTATCTGAAGTACATTAAGTGATAAACTTAAGAAACAAACAAAGCGTGGAACCTATAATCATCTTCGAAGGTTACCACATGTGATGCAACATATAAAATTTTGCAAGGGATGGTGTAATTGAAATTGTGAAATTTTAATTTTCAATTAAAAGATATGTTTTTATTAAGGAGTTTAATTTCCAATTAAGAGATAACAATCAATCCATTTACCCATGGTTTTCGTTGATCATGTACTCTAAAAATCAAGGGTGGAACAAAAAGCACACTAAGTGATAAAGTTAGGAAACAATAAAAAGGTGGAACCTAGAATCCTTTATAAACGTTAATGTTAGGCCACATGTAATGCAACATACCAAAATTTTCAAGGTTAACATGTTGCATCAATGGTGTAATTGAAATTGTGACATTTTATTCCAAAGGAATTGAGTTAAAAAAAGAGGTAAATATAATATGACATTTCTAGAAGAAATCCATTAAAAAACACATCGAAACTGAGATTGTACTATGATGTTCTCCCCTTCCTTTGTCAAAAGAAGTTTAATGACGCTGTTTTTCCAAGGTATGGACTATTTTGGATTCCTCGACTATTATTGCACGCGAACTTGCACATACCAAGCTACAACAAATCTTTCGCGAAAGTGGACTTGTCTATGTATTATCCATGATGCAAATCTTATGGTAAAAACTATTTTTTGGGCACAAGTTTTGCTAATATAGAGCTACTCATGTGATACATTTTTTCCATTCAAATTGACAACCATGAGATTCAATTTAATTCTCAATGTGTTTTTGTGGGGGAAGGTCAAAATTTGTACGAACATGGTTCATGCTTTCTTATTTGGGCCATTCACTTTCCCTTAGCTATAAATGGATAAGAAGAAACCACTTTCAACTTCAAACTTATTTAAAAGCCTTTTTACCCATGAGTAAAAGTAATTGTTTCAACCAATTACTAAGACTCAAGAATAATATAATGTTATTAAGTTTTTGACATATATCAAATAAATCATTTAAAAAAAATGTGAATACATAAGCCAAAAGTTTTTAGCAACAAGACCTATAAATTGTAACTTGGAAGTGTTGGAAGTGTACAAAGTGGGATTGGGAGCCTCCCACAACATAACCTTGTTTCCATGCCTTTGTCCAATCACAAGTGTTAATCTAACTCAATATCAAAATAACAAAAACAATTTTCATGTTTAAGAAAATACACATAACAGTTTCATTATTTTTTTTAAAGATTATTATCAAATTTATAAAAAAATTGAAAATAACATCTTACCAAAATTAGATGATTCTTGGTAAATTCGGTAGCAGATAAATTGTTGATGCTTGGTGGGTGGCTGGGTTAATTCCTTCATTAACATAGTTTTAAACCAACTTCTTCTAAAATGGTACCCACCTCTCTCTTGAAGTTGCACTTTTAAATTTAAAAACTGACTTATCCTCTTAATGAAGAGCGCAAAGGAGAGGGAAAGGCACTAAAATGAAGGGCACTACCTCATATTGGGACAATGCTAGGACAATCTAAGAAAGAAAGAACAAATGGAATGAAAGAAAATCCATCCCTATTGAAGACAAACTCACAGGCCTACTCTTCAATCAAATGGGAAAGTTTCACAAGTGGGAAAATTTCAATCTCCATTATTACATATATAATAACATGCTACCTGCTGTAGGCCACTTATATAGTCATACACATATCTTAACAAGTTTATTAATAAAAATTAATGACACTTTGGAATTAACCATAAAAAATACGTCCTAGCGAATTGTTTGCCCGGTTCTTTAATGTTCTTTAATATGATTTGTTAAAAATTTTAACAGTATTTTGATAGTTAAAATGCCACATGACAGGCATACGCCCGCCAAATTCCACCTTTGAACAAGATAAAAATACATTAAACTTCAAATGAAGCCGTACCATTTTAATCAATCAATCTCCTTTTTCCGTGGTTTACTTTTTCAGTCAATGCATAACTTAGATTGTGTCAAACACTCACCTAAAAATTCAAATTTAAAACTTACATAAATTGGATCACACTCACAAGGGCCATACCCAAGCAGTCTACAGAAAATGAGATTGAATTCAATCTCATAGAATAATACGATAGTAGCTTCTCGGCCTTGTCCAGAAAATGAGCCTGAAATCAAATTTCATAGTAATAATATGATAGTAGCTTCTCGGCCTTGTCAACAATTTATTTGTAGGCGCTTGTATTTGAGAATGATTTCATGCCAATATTCTCAATCCCAGTCCTTTCCATCAAAGTGTTTGATTTCAACATTCTTGATAGTACCAGGGTCAACACAATTAACATTCACGGCTATCCCAGAACCATCTGGATGGGCTCGTTGAATATAGTATGAAGTTATGCCACATATCTTACAGAATATATGCTTTGCTGTATGGGTGCCGAAAGTGTAGGTTGTTAGCCACTCTTTAGATTCTTCTTGCAACTGGAAATTACATTCTGGGACCACAAACGGGGTGAGGCCACGCATGGAGCAATTCGAGCAATTGCATTTCAAGGCTACGACGTCAACAGGTGCACGTGCTTGCCATCTCACACGTCCACAATGACAACCACCCTTATGGACAACAAGATCGTCCATTACCAGCAACTGAGTGCCAGCTCAACAAATCTCCTATTATGCAAGCTTTACAAATGTCAAGTGAAAGCAGCACCTGTTCTGCATTGATAACTAGTTAGATCATCTAATTAGCTTTCTTGACACTAACTTTTCAACAATATTATCTGGAAATTGGCCGATGCTATTCATCAAACTTTAATTGAACGATTTTCAAAGATCTTTCCAAATAAAACCCTGACAATAATCAAATCTACTATACATGTTGGACAATCAAATTAAAAACCATTAGAACCTTTCATATCCATGTGTCTTTGATGTTTCCAAATAGCATCAAATGACTAGGGACTTTAAAAGCATTCGAGGCATTGAAATATTTTGCTAATTCATGGGTGCCATTTCATAACTGCTTGCATATTGTTATTCAGAATACTTCTGTAGGTGACATAAAATGAAATTCAGCTTCTGTTTTAACTTTCATTTTCAATCTCAAACTAGGCGGGCTTTCGATTGAAAACCCTTTAATTTTTTATAAGGTGCATAAAGAAGATAGGAAACCACCACTGAGTTGAGTTATTTCAGGAGCACATTCCTTCCTAAGTTGCTACTGTTTACAGCTATATGATTTCAGTGTTCACCATGTTTATGAAGCCTATATATACCCTGAACGCAATAATTGCCAAGTACAAAACCATTGGTACTAATCGTAGTGCGTGCAAGACTGCTGATGTCCTTAGGTGGATACGAACCCATATGAGCACATATACGGATATACAAATGACCTGAATCTCCTAATTATTGAGCTAGTTTGCTGAGGCAAGCTGAAAAATTTATTATGAATGAAGTCAATAGAATTTGCTATAAAATACTTTAAGAGAAGGAAAATGATTGGAACATAAAATTGCTGACAAAGAAAATAGAAAATAGAAAAGATAATGTATTATAATTTATTAGTCATTTCAAGTTCAAATACAGGGCACAAAGGGAAAGTTTACCTTCGGCCAGATTCCCTTTGTGTTGGGGAAGTGTCCCCAAACCCCTCGCGGCTACATGCATACAGGCTGTCCAGATCAGGTTCCCTATGCGCTAGATTTATACCACGCTCTAAAGGGCCACTATAGGTGGTGTGTACTTTTTTTTTTGAAAACGAAATATAGCTTGGAGCATATATTTGTCACTCAATATGTTATTTATAACATGGACAGCAGCAACCAAGCTCTCTGCCGATATTAACACTTATCATGCCCTTGCACATAGCCCAGTAAATTGTCATGCCGAGAATGCTTTCCATCCATTTCCAAGGGGTCTCTCAAGGTCTTGACAAACCATCATTGTCACTAATGTTGCAGCATTACCATATGTTCATCAACTATTGTCATCAGCTCAAACCCACCATCAAGAGTTATAGTCGTCTATCTCAGGTAACAACGCCATTTCACCAGGTACATGGTATGAAGTTATGCCACAGATATCGCAGGGTATATGTTTTGCTGTATGTGTGACAAAAGTTTAGGTTGTCAACCACTCTTTACATTCTTCTTGCAACTGTAAAGTGCATGGTGGGACAATAAAGTAGTTGTTGCCTCACATGGAGAAATTAGAGCTTTTCATTTCCAGGATACCATGTCAATGGGTAACTTGTGTTTTCCATCTCACATGTCCACAATGACAACTGCCCTTATGAACAACAAGACCATCCACTACCAGTGGCAGTAACTGAGGGCTAGCCCAGCAAATTTCCTATTATGTGGTTATATGCTAATTATGAAAGCTTTACAAACATCTAATGCAAACAGAAGTGTTTTGCATCAATAACTAGCTCGGCCACTAAACTAGCTTTCTTGGCACTAACTGTTTTCAACAACATTATCTACAAATTCGCTGGTGCAGTCAATCAAACTTTATGATTCAACAATTTGAATTTCCAAAAGGATATCCAAAGAAAACCCTTGACATCAATGTACATGTTAGCCAATCAATTTAAAAACCATAGATCCTTCTATATCCAAGTGGCTAGCATTTCCAAATCACATTGAATAAAAAGGGACTTTAAAAGGATCTGAGGCATCGCAATATGTTGCTAATTCATGTATGCCATTTCAGACATTTTTCCCATATCATTCTTTGGAATGCATTTCTTGATTGTTTTCCAAAAGAAACAATCATTTTACTCCAGGAATGTTTCTACTGCCATCCAATCTTAAGGTCTAGCTCAAAGACACACTGGTTGGAGGGATCTGAGCCGTGTGCCACAACATAACTGCACAGAGAATAAGACACGGCAAGAACCACCCCTCCTCCCTGATGATGATCTGTCGATCAAAAAGGGCCATTCCAAGAATAATCCATCCGGCACCTTAATACCTCCTGGAGAAGGACGCATCAGGCTTAACATCCTTCAAACAATTCTTACCTGCATCTTTTGGCTAGGGATAGTCATCCCTCTCATATTCCAAGATAGATAGACAGCTTCATTCAAGAGGAGCTTCATTTGCTAGATCCTTGAACCTGTTATCAGTAACAAAATCTCCCAATGTTGCAAGCTGGTTCCCGGGGGGTTTGGAATCTTTCCCCCAGACCTCAAGGGGAAATATGCTGGATTCTATGGTGGAGTCTGCCATCAGCAGAACTGTTAAAATTCATTCAAGGTTGGGGAAGAAAGGTGGCCTGTTCAAACAAATAGGACCTTAAGGCTGCAAGGATAACACAAGAAGAGGTGAGGATTTTTCTTGAGGAAGATATTTTTAACTCCTCCCCGCAGGAAGAAGCTGCTAAGATGGAGTATTTCAATAGAAGCGAAGAGGAGTATGTGGCTACAGGAGCTAGAGTGCATTCTTTCTACAGTGGATTCAAGATGGTGACAAGCCTTCAAAGTTTTATTTTGATTCCCTAAAGAAGAAAAATCTCTGCAAATGGCTCCATGGATTTCGGAACCCTGATGGTTCTTTGGAGGAAGATTTATCTCACATTAAACATATGATTGGGCTACACTTTTAAAATATTTTTTCTCCCTATGATCTAATAGACTAGTTGATGCCAAGAGTCAATGTTATAAAGCATTCCCATAAGATCTCCCTCATGGAAAGAGATAGACTGAATGGTGAGATTATTACGGATGAACTTCTTGCTGCCCAGAACTTGATGAAAAATGGAAAATCTCCTAGACTTGATGGCTTACCATGTGAATTTTATAAGGACGTGGGAGACTATGGGTGAAGACTTGTATCAGACGGCTAAGGAGGCCTTCTCTCAAGGGAAATTGTCAGAATTTTTGAACCAAGGATTGATTAAATTCAATGCAAAGAATGTTGCCAGAGACTCTATTAGTGGGTGGCATCCCATAATGCTGATCAAATTTTCTTATAAAGTACTAACCAAAACAATGGCTATGCAGTTTTGGAAAATTATTGCATGCACTGTCAGGTGGGAGCAAACTAGTTTTGTTCGAGGAAGACTTATTTTAGATATGGTGATTTCTATTTGGGAAGCTATGGAATTGGCCAGAGACTTAACAGAGTTCCATATTACTCAAATTGATTTTGATGAAACCTATGATAGGATTAACTAGAGCTTCATGACTGAAATGTTGCAATGCCTTGGTTTTGTTATATGGCAAATACTTGCTTTTCCCTTGCTTCGACTTTTATTGCAGTAAATGGCTCCTTTTTTTTATGTTTTAGTAGCAGATGCCTCAGGTTATCTTTTTGTCGCGGCTAAGATACAAGGGAAAATCTAGGGTATTTCTCTTCCATGAGGTTCTGAGATGATTAATAACCATTTTGTTGATGATTTCCTTATCTTTGTTAGGACTGATCAAGAATCGATCGATTCTGTCAGAAATTGCCTTGATATTTTTTTCTTTTCCTCAAGTGAGTTGGTAAGCGACTGCAAGTCAAAATTTTGGCTTTTTGGACTTGAAGATCCTCGTACTTGGATTCCTAGAAACTGGAATTGTATCCACCCTCAAGTGATTGTCAGATATTTAAGGACTCTGTTTAGTGTTGGTCTCTCCTTTGCTAGTATGTGGGATTGTTGTTTACAAACACTGTAGTTGAAGCTTTAGTTTTGGCAATACAAAGATCTCCCCCTTGCTGGTAAGTTGACTATTGTTTCCAAAATTCTTCAAACATCCTATGTATACTATGTTTCTTGCTGGCTACCAAATCGTACCTAGTTTGGCAAACTGGAGAAAATCTCAAGTCCTTTTTCATGGGCCAAATATGGAGGCAAAAGGGGCCTACCAACATGCTTGATAGATGTTGGCTCTCAAGGTAGACTTCTTGTAGCCAGGTGGGTAGTTGGATGCTTGGGAGGTAATGCTCCATGGCAAGTCCTTTTGTGATACAATTTCTCAAGTTCAACATAACCTCAAGGTGCAAGGTTCTTTTGGCTTATGCAATATTATTACCTCTCCTTATTTAAAATTTTGGGCTCTTCCATTCCAAAAGGTACTTGAGAAGTCTGTGGGATGATCCTCAAGCATCTATTTTTGAAATTTTACAGCAGCAGATCTGTTTGGGATTTGGCTAATCAATTGATCTGGAGTTGGAAACTGAATGATCCAAGTGTAGTTGAAATCCCTTGCTTTCAATGTCTAAGATTCGGTGGGAAAGGAGTTTTCTATTGGAAAGATTTGTGGGACTTGGAATGTCGACCTTGATTTGATTAAAGAACTCTTGCTTGCCAAAATCCTCTTTTAGCTTCTAGCAAAGTAACTATTGGTGAGATTGAGAACTTCATTCCTCCATAAGAGTAGTATAAAATGAGCATTCATATCCAGGGCCCTATTTGGTGAGATTGGGACCGATCGTTTGGTAAAACTCTTCATCTTTCAGGTACTAGGAAACTTTATTGTTGCTTCATAAAAAGTCACCCTTAGCCCTTACTTTGAATCCTAGATGGGCTTCAATGCATATCAAAAAGAGATGGATTGAAAGACTGTATAGTGTTTGGACTCAGAATCTCCTTTAAGCTTCAAGTCTTTGCCTAGCTCATTATTTGATTAGGGGCTGCCAAAAAGGCCCAATTAGCCAAAAGTGGGTTCAGTGATAACAAATGCTTAGTCTGTGGCAAGTATGAAACCCTCAAGCATATTATATGGGACTATAAATTTGCAGGAGACTATCAGCAATAGGTTCATCTTCAAATCCCCACTATTTTCCTAGGCACCACCCATTGGTGTGCAACTCTTATGCAGAACTTCAAAGTTCAAACAATTGGTTTTATCTGTCTTCTTGGGTTTATGGAATTACATTGGAGTCACAGTCTATTTAATCTTTGGAAAATGCATTGCAAAAGTGTCTTTGAGAACAATTAGACCCTTTTTCCTTCCTTGAATCCTAGTGGGAAGAGGTACTCTCTCAATGGCTTACCAAAGGTTACTTGTTGTTTCGGGATGCCAAGAAGCAAGATGCTTCTACTTTTTTTGATTTGATTTAAGTCTTGGTAACACTGAGAGAAGCTTGACTATACATCCTCCCTTGCTCTTGTACATATTGTTCTCCTTCTATATGTGTGTGTGTGTGTGTGTGTATGTGTGACACACTGACACTGAATAATTTGGTCTTTTCTTCTTTTTCTCAATCTTAAACTTGACAAGCATTCTACTCCTCAGAGGCCCTTGCATTAGATTGCCACATTGGCTGTGCATGAGGTTGGTTTTTAGAGGCCTCCTGGCTTCTCCAGTTGATGACCATCTCCCTAGAGCGACTTCCCTCCTTCTGGTACTCTCTAGATGCACCAGGCCATCTACTGTTGACTAGATAGGAGTTGAATTAGGCCATCCGAGAGGACATCTACAGACTATGCATCTAGGTTACTTGGATCTCACCTTCTAAAACCCTAGGCCCGAAGATGTATTTCTACTTTGAGCATTTCCTGGAGTTGCAGGATGGCATCATCATCTTCTCCCCATACACACGTCAACACTGGACTATGACACTGAGAGAAGCTTGACTATACATCCTCCCTTGCTCTTGTACATATTGTTCTCCTTCTATATGTGTGTGTGTGTGTGTGTATGTGTGACACACTGACACTGAATAATTTGGTCTTTTCTTCTTTTTCTCAATCTTAAACTTGACAAGCATTCTACTCCTCAGAGGCCCTTGCATTAGATTGCCACATTGGCTGTGCATGAGGTTGGTTTTTAGAGGCCTCCTGGCTTCTCCAGTTGATGACCATCTCCCTAGAGCGACTTCCCTCCTTCTGGTACTCTCTAGATGCACCAGGCCATCTACTGTTGACTAGATAGGAGTTGAATTAGGCCATCCGAGAGGACATCTACAGACTATGCATCTAGGTTACTTGGATCTCACCTTCTAAAACCCTAGGCCCGAAGATGTATTTCTACTTTGAGCATTTCCTGGAGTTGCAGGATGGCATCATCATCTTCTCCCCATACACACGTCAACACTGGATGCACTCACTCGGGATCCCTCTTGGCCAACTCTTGGTTGGGTTTCATTGACTCTGGGTGGAGATCTGTCACCATATTCCCCGACCAAATAGGATATGCAATATGTGCCATTTACAGGAGCTGTAGACAGAGGTACACCTCATTTTCAGGTGCCCTTTCTACTACAAGATCAGAGGATGCCACCATTGCCTCTATAGGGACTCAGGTGTCTCCCTCTCTACTTTCTTTCGATATCGAGATCAGAGATGCCTATCCCTCTTCATTAAGGAGATATTCAGCCATAGATCCTAGTTCATGCGTGCTCCTTCAGATCGGGGCAACAACAGACAGGTAGAGTTCCAGAGTACTTCACATAATAGAGTGGTGACACTTCGTGTCTCCTCTCAACCTCCCCCTCGAGAGATCGATCGATATCTTTGAGACCATTTTGGAGGTGTCGGACCAGACATCCAACCACACATCGTCATAGTGATAGATGGATCCAGGTCAGGGTTCCTCTTTCTCATCAGACTACCTCCTAGTCCCAGCTAAGCAACCAAATATCTATTCGGGGTTTCTTTCCTTCAAACTTGGATGGTAGGAGAGCAAGGCTCCCTTGATCCTACAACCTCCCCAGGATCATACAATAGGATCCCATTATGGTGCTCGAGGACTCTGACTGTGAGCCAATGCCCCGGTCACCCCCCTCGCCCTTTGTCATCAGGCCCAAGAGAACTTGACATCATTGCTTTCATCTTCAAATCTCTCTCTTTCTTTCTTTACTAGCACTGAGATGTGTCCAGTCTCAAACATTCTCACTTTGTATCACCGCACCTATGACACTATTATATATACATATTTTGGTGCCAGCTAGACATAGTGATTTACTTAATCAAACAGTTACCTAGGGTGTACTTTTCTTCCCTTTATTTTTGCTTTCAACATTTTCTAGGAGCTACCTTCGCACTCCCACATTGTATTCACACTAGATGTAAATTTTAGTCCCATTGACCTACTTTTGTGGTCATTTGTTGGACATTAATAAAATTATCTTATCTTATCTTATATTGGCATTTCTTTAATTTTTAGTAAGGTGCATAAAGAAGAGAGGAAACCATCGATAAGTTGAGTTATTTCATAAGCACCATTCCTTCCTAGGGTGCTATTATCCTACATCTATATGATTTCAGTGTTCAACATGTTTATGGATGATACAAATAGCCCAAGTGCAATATTTAGTTTTCACATCCCTTTGCTCATGCGAAATACAAAGCCCTTGTTGTTAATTAAATTGCACAAAATATTTTTTAATGTCCTTAGGTGGATACGAAGTTGAACCTATATGGGTACCTATACAAATAATCTAAAATCCCCACTATATTATTAAGCTAATTGACTATGGCCAATCAAACAATTTTATTATACACAAAGCCCAAAGAATTTCCTAAAAATGCTTTATAGAAGGTACATTAGAGAAAATGATTGGAACACAACATCGATGCTACTTTATATTCAAATACAAAGTATCCATTTTTTTCTGAATATCCTAGAGCATTTGTTTGTAACTCGATATGTTGTTTTATAGCATGGAAAACAACAACCAAGTCTCCCGCCAATATCACATGCGGCATGTTTTAATTGTTCCACTACACAACGCCCTTCTAGACAACGCTATTACAAGACCCCCTTATATACACAACCTAGTGGGAATGTGTTCCAACCACATTCAAGGTGTCCCTCAAGGTCTTGACACACCATCATTATCACATGTTCATCAACTAGTGTCATTAGTTCAAACCCATCATTCAATAGTTATAGACTATGGTAGTGTGTATCTCAAGTACTAAAGGTATTTCATGGTTCATCTTTTCGAAGTTTCCAGCATTCCATATGCCTTGAACACTGTCAAGAGACACATTATTAAGCATCGATAATTGGAACATATTGTTCCATTAGTGAGCAATATACATTCTTCTTGCATGATGAATGAAACCTCCCAAAACAAGGCATAAGTATCGTGTTTCATCTCAATAAAAAGTGGTGAAAAGGTGTTACCAATTCGAGTCCTTGAAATTCCCCCATTCAAGTTAGTGTAATTGTGTGAGTTCAATTTAAAATTTACATATCCATAATTATCGTTGAATTAGTATATCTCTCTATTTGGTTCATTAAAGGGAGGCATCATATTGTGTTGTTACATATTCCCATCAACAACAATACTCTTTACTACATTGGTGACCTATATGTGAGGGGTTAGGATTATGACTGCAGTTTGCAATACCTTCAATCAAAAGAAGGCTCATCACGAGGCTGCACATCCTCATCAAAAGAGGGAGGGATGGATGAGACATTGGAAATAGGAGAGGAGCTAGCTGAACAAGTAGGTTCATAAGTCCAGAACTTGAAGAAGAGCTCGGAAAGGCCATGGGTGCACCAAGACTCAATGAAGATTTGGTAAGATCCAATACAAGAAGTTGAGAGTCATCAACATGTAACTTTGTTAAAGAAGAAGAGGCATGTTCCATGGAGACATTGATAATCATCACTTGAAAGAATTGATGGAAGAGATCTTGGCAAACCATGAGGAATAGGCTCATGAAAGATAGCCTCATGATGCTTAGTCACATGGTCATAAAGAGGATACTCCCTAAAAAAGACTCATTGTAGCCCAGTATAGTCCAATGAGGAGTCTAGTAGATAGGTATATAGCATGCCTTTCCTGAGGCAGGTGGACCCATGCACCTAACCCAAATGCCCTAAAACCTGAAATAGAGGGCTTCTGCCTGTTACCGGATGAACTAGCAAGGCTAGTATCCGATCAACAAATGCAAGAGAAGTGACCACTGCCACCTTAGCCAATTCTTTAACTTCTTTGGAGAGTCGGAACCTCCAAGGGTCTCGAGAGCCCGTCTGTGATTTACAAAAACACTTAGAAACTATGTCTTCTTGACAATATATTAGTGACCAGTGCCTTTGGGTAAAGATGTTCAAGCGAATGGAGAAGACACACTACTTGATCGTTCAATGATAACTAAACAACGTGAATTTGTACAAGTAGTCAAGGATAAGTCAGAGCTACTAATAGCAACAAGTATCACTTTCAATAGCAAATTTTCATAGATTACCAAACAAGTGTGTATGCTAATAATTAAAGATAACCAATTCCATGACAGTTAAAGTAATGCTTGTATCAGATGTGATTGAAGACGAGCACAGTATTTCAAACCAACTCCAAATTCCCACTTTCATACAATAGATCACAATGTTATCAGAATTATAACAGCATATACCAACAACAGCTATAGGAGTTGTGGCAAGATTAATCTTGAGAGACAAGGACAAGAACAATAATACTCTTTAAACCACCCTTATCACCCACTGCAATGCAAGCTTGAGAATGCTGTATGTAGATGTTTGCACAGTATAGCAGCAATATGGAAGCACTAAGATATCAACTTATGCAAACCCAAAACGATAGGAAGGTACGATATATTACTTGCACCATTATCTAATTTGCTCTCTAACTTTCATTCATTAGATTATAAACATACATCAATATAGCAGTATATCAGGAATAATACCAGCAATATAGTAATTGTGCTTGAGTGTATGCAAAGTGCCAAGATTGAGATAATGTCATTCACCATTTTCTAGCATTAGGATAAAAACATTTCACTGTGCAAAGATCCAATTTTCAGACTTCTACAAGTGTTTTCAGACCTCTGTTTTAGGCTGATTTCAGACTTAAGTAGCATTCAATAATACCTCAAATTAACCAATATTTGTTGCTTATGTTCACAGGTGAGCATGAGAGGGACTTACTGCTGTCCAAATGTGGTAGTATGCAGCAGGAGCAGGTCTGCAACAACAGTGAAGAAATCTATGAAATAGGTGTTTGTGGGGCCTTAGATTAGGGTTCTTAATGGGAAAACGAAGGCTGAGAAGGCGAAGAGGATAGGGATGAGGTAGGGTAATGGAGGAGAAGAGGGAGGAATGGGATGGTGAAGGAGGAAGCGAGGTTTTGAAGAAGGAAAGGAGAGGGAGCGAAGGTAGGAGAGGAAGGGAAGAGGGCCGCTAGGGCCAAAGAGGGACTGCTGCTAGGGTTTGCAGCTAGATTTTAGGGTTTTGAGTTTTGAAAATTATGTACAAAAAATCAAGAAAATTAGACCTAGTTAACAATAAAATGCAAAATTTAACCTAAAAATAATATTTACAGTGAAGACAACACTTTATAAGAGAAGAAAACGAATTTCATTGGCAAAATTCTCCAGAATGCAATAGAGAATGGTGGACCTTCTATTGTGGTGCAAATCATCATAGATAATGCACTTGTAGGATGGCAGCAAGCAAGTTTCCTCATATCTTTCATACTCGTCTAATTCATTGATTGAACCTTGCATTGCATCAATTAAATAATGACACTCCTTCGATAAAACTTATTCAGCAATGCAATCAATCAAAATTTATCACAAACCACATGTCAAGCAATTTTTCAGCAATTAAAAAGTAGTTGAGACAAGATATGCCTCAAACTTCATAATGATGAAATGCCTTGTAGAGGTCAAACAAGCATTGTTGGCCATGATTGTGAGTGAGGTTTTGGCAGTTTGAGGTGGTCAAACATAAAAAGGACATTATTGCTGTGAAGGCATGTCATTGATGAGGATGGGTGGAGCAAAATTTGAGTCTGTATCAATTTTAGAAGGCCCGTTGTTAATCAAATTTGAAAAGTAGACAAGGAGAGGCCATGCTTGGGAGAAGTATATGAGGTTATAGACACAATGACTGGAACATGTGAAAAGATAAATGCAAAAGGAGAATAGTTGAAGAAATTTGATGAACAAAGACGTATTGATATGCGGAATGGGTTAGAGTCTAGACACCCCGTTACAAATTTCAGCACATGGTCTAAATATGAAGTGTTATGAAATTGAGTACATTAATGCATGTAATGGGAAGAGGAAGGCTCCACATAAGGACAAGGAGGTGTCCATGGAAGTGAGGGCAGTCATCAACAAAGTTTTCCCAAATGCAACAAATGCCTCACATTTTCGAACCCAATTCGTTGAGTTTGCTTCTCAAATCAGGACCTTTCTCAACGTTGTTATATGGGTGAAAGAATAAAAATGCCACCAGTACATTGATGGACCAATCACGGTGCAAGAGCAGAGGACTTACAAACACTTACCCTTCATGTCCTTTCAAGTTTCAAAAGTGGCAAGTTTGTTGGCATTTCAGAGGCACTGTAGCACTTATAGCTTTATTCACTCAGTAAATCATATAGCAGTTTGAGTTCCAAGAAGGTTGAAGATCTTCTCTTCATTCATCCTAATTTTCACATCCTCACTTAGAAGAAAGAAGAATACAAATCAAGGGCTACAAAGGATTGGGATGTGGATCTTGAAGACCATAATATAGGCTTTAAGCAACCTTAATTTATCTGTGTACTTCAGCAGCTGGAACTGGACCATTTTCCATAGGTTCTCAAGTACCACCTAGTTTTCAAATCCATTATTACTAGCTATCAGATTTGTGATAATATTGAACTTGAGGATTAACCCTTTTTAACTGTATGTAGTATGGCATATAGCCTAAATGACAAGGCCCTAATATACTCAGGAATCGGATCTTGTGCCTTGATCATTGATGCGCTAACTCTTTGAAATATATCAAGACAAATTGTTTTGTGTACCTACTGTCTCCCACGCTGTTCGAATAGTTTTATCAATATAATAAATTATTTGTAACTTGTTGTGTTCCTCTCTCTCTATTTATCGTTTCTGACAATTTTGGTATCATTACCAGAGGTTACCAAAACCCGTACCCACTTCAGAAACCAAAACTATTCCCAATTTTCAGGTAACTTAGGTCATGATCTATATGTGTTTGTCTGTCCCATTCAAGGCAGTTGCCTACACTGCTCCCCTTTAATTTGAAATTATTTAACAACTATGAACTATCCAATTAAAGAATGTTGAAGAAAAAGAGTTGTTCTCGATCTCTTACGCATTTTTTTCATTTGTTTGTCCTCTTTCTTTCTCCGACTAGTTGCTTAGCTCTGCGGTTTATCTCTTTATCTTTACTTACTTTTGTTAGCTTGGTTTAGGATTTGCTAGGGCACTTCTGCTTCGTATTACTTATTTTTGTGATCATTAATTGGGAAAAAAATTAGCTTATCTTATCTATTATGTGTCTATTTTGAATATTTTGGAGTGTTTTTATATTTATGTAATTTTATATCAATTTTTTTCCAAATTTTCTCTAAACCAAGTTATGCTCTTTTCTCTTCAGTTTAAGTTACTTATTTTTGTGATCATTAATTGGAAAAAAATAGCTTATCTTATTTACTTATGTGTCTATTTTGAATATTTTTGAGTTTTTTTATATTTATCTAATTTTATATCAATTTTTTTCCAAATTTTCTCTAAACCAAATTATACTCTTCTCTCTCCAGCTTAAGTTATTTCCCTTGTTTTAGACAGAGTGCTTCCCAATTTTTTTCTTAATCTGCATCATACTTTTACTCATCAGCTTTACTGAGTTGAGTCATACTCTTACTCTTCAACTTTGCCAAGTACACAGGTCAACTTTGTTTTAGACAGAGTGCTTCCCAATTTTTTTCTTAATCTGCATCATACTTTTACTCATCAGCTTTACTGAGTTGAGTCATACTCTTACTCTTCAACTTTGCCAAGTACACAGGTCAACTTTGTTTTAGACAGAGTGCTTCCCAATTTTTTTCTTAATCTGCATCATACTTTTACTCATCAGCTTTACTGAGTTGAGTCATACTCTTACTCTTCAACTTTGCCAAGTACACAGGTCATCTCACTATGTGAGATAGTTAATTGCTCGCGGGGAACTTACTTAAAAAATGGTCTACTATTTTACGACAAAAGTCAAAAGTTTGACAAAGTTTATTGAATGCATCTTATCATTTGATATTCTATAAGTTTACATCAGGGGTCCGAGGGTTTAATGATATGGACCCATTCCATGTTAAGAAATAAGAACTTAGATGTTAACTTTAGTTCCAATATCTCTATTAAAATTATCTAGCCGAACTTCGATGTCAACTTTAACTCCAATATCTCTGTTAAAATTATCGAGCTTAGTTGAGACTTGATAAATAATCTTACACATGTATTATACAAATTCCAACCAACATATTATGATTTTTATCTCAAACAAGAGTGTTTAAAATTATCGAGCTTAGTTGAGACTTGATAAATAATCTTACACATGTATTATACAAATTCCAACCAACATATTATGATTTTTATCTCAAACAAGAGTGTTTACAAAAGTACTGCCCCTCCTACTAGTAGATTAGATTAATTGTAGGATGAATAATAAACTCCCTCCACCTCTTTTGTGGGAAGAGGTGTTGTGTGGGTAATGTATGTAAATAATAAAGAGTGTTTAGAATAGATTAATTGTAGGATGAATAATAAACTGCCTCCACCTCTATGTAAATAATAAATAGTGAATAAAGAGTGTTTACAGAAGTACTACCCCTCCTACTAATAGATTAATTGTAGGATGAATAATAAACTGCCTCCAGCTTTCTGTGGAAGGTGTTGTGTGGATAATATATGTGAATATTACAGTTAAACCTCTCTCTGCAACAAAAAGAGAGATCTCTGAGTTAAATGGTAGCTCCTAAGTTCTCTGGCCCTTTCTTAGGGACGTTGGAACTTCCACCCACCCAATCGCAGATGTTGTAATCAACTCTCTTCCAGCACTGGAACTGCTTTGACTTGACAGCTTGCGAGAAGGACACCCAAACCGCCCAATTTCTGGGGAGTTTTTAAATCTAGATCCGACTAAAAATCTCACAGAAATCATAGTTCCAAGGTAGTCCGAATTCCAACAATGAAGGAACTGTGATCTTGGGGTTTTGGTCCTTTGAATCTCACAAAATCTTTAAAAATCTGAAAAATAAGTGGATGAAAAGAACTTTTGGTCCGATTCCCGAATAGATGGTCAGAAATGGGGCGTTCTCAAGCTCCCGCTCCTCACATAATTTGCTTCGTTGAATCTCTTCACAACATTCTCGATCACATAAAAATCCTTTCAAAATCATCCGTGAGAGCCGATGACTAATCAGCCTACGGGGACATTAAAATTTTAAATCCTTCAATTCAATTCCGTCCAATTTGATGCAGCAGGCCTTTTACCATCGGCGCTTTCTCTGTTAATTCGAAACCCTATTAGGGGTATTGCCTAATTATCGTTAACGTTCGTGGGCTCCTAAGGTATTTGTTAAATAAAAACAAAATGGATTCATTAAATCAACCAAACAACCATACCATAGAGCAATTAAAAAACAAAAATAAGAGGATTTGGAGTAAAATCAATCGCTCTAGCAATTCTGATGCGGGTAACTAGTACGTTATTCATAATTATAATCATAACCTAAAAACAAGGGAGATAAATCGATTTAGAGACGTACATGATATATGACAGCCTGAAATGATACACTCCGCCGGCACAGAACGCAACGAGAGATCTCCGTTATCCTCTGAAGGTATAATCCTATCCTTTTCTAGAGTTCCCAATGTATTTTTCACTAATTCCAAATCTAATTTTTTATTCTAAATCTGGAATGTTTCATGTATACAATTTTCTTTTTATTATTATATCTTTCTATTTTTCACTATTTCACTTTTTTTTTTAATTTTTAATTTCAAATATTTGATTTTTTCTAGAGTTCCCAATGAATTTTTCACTATTCCAACTCTCAATTTTTATTCTAAATCTGGAACATTTCATATATACAATTTTCTTTTATTATTATTAATTCTTTCTATTTTCCACTATTTCACATTTTTTTTCATTTTAAATTTCAATATTTGACCGGATCTATGAAGCATAATAATATTTTTAAATGTAAATTTTTTTTTAATAAGCTATCTACTTTTCTATTCATTAAGATAAATTGTATATATCAAAATTTATTGGTTGGTTGACCACTAAAGAAACCTCACTAACTATAAAACAATATGTCGATACATAAAAATAGCTAAAATTAAAAACATTAAAATATAGAAGAGTTTTTGTGAGTCACCATACTAGTTTTATGCATAACTATATTATACTAGAATACCAAACTAGCACCTATGGATTGTAGACTAAGTAGCAAAACCAAAAAATATGAAGAAAATTACATAACTATGATTGCCTATCATCATCATAAATCTCAATATAAGGAACTTGTTAGGTTCCTCTCAATAAATTTGAAATCAATAGTTGCTCCAATGATGAGGTTGATTTTTGCATTGATTTGTCGGACCTGCACCTGGAGCTCATCCATCTGAAGCATAATTTCCTTGCGCTCTTCCCAATGATCCATAAGAGCCTTGCCTAACAGGGTTTTCATTTGCCAATATAGCCACACCGTTTGAGTATACTTTGTCTCTCCGGTTCGGGAGGTGCTCGCATCAGGGATCCATTTCCCCATGTCCCTCTGCACCTCCCCCATTTGCTACATCTCCTCCTCATGCTGAACCCACTCCTCAGGTTGAGAGATTTCCTTTTTAATTTCCGGTGGGGTGAACTTGACATAACAACAAGTAGAGGCTTTGGCTTCCTGTTGAATTCTTGGGCAATGCTCATAGCCCTTCTTCTAACCCGCGTTGTTGCCACCCTTTTGTTTCTTACCACAAGTCATCACCACTCATGTTTGCTTCTTGTCGGGCTAGTCCTAGGATACTCTACCTTTTCCCTCCGTCGACTCAGTCAGAGCCCCCAATTTCCTGTCACTCCCAGTTTACCAATTCAAACCAAGCCTAGGTTCTAGGACCCAAATTACTATTGGTGTGCCTCTTGGCCATACATCCAACCATCCAATGCGATCTAGATTGAAAGAACAAGCTTGCAATTCGTACCCATTGACAAAATCATCAGCCCATGTGATCGAGTACCTCTCCATTAACGTCAAATCACTCTCCATCATACGCAGGGTAGGTTTCTTGGCTACCAATATCCAAAACCACTTGAGAGCCATCCCATCGAATAATGGTGAGGGCATAATGCACCAAGAAGGCTGGGCCATCATCCTCCATCCCTCATACAGAGGTGGTGCATGGGGGACCACATGTGGGTGCACACACCTTGACCATATGCCTTGGATCATGCTTGCCCACTTATTGCCTTTCATTCACCGGGGATTTTAGAATGCAAAACTTGAAAAAAAGTTTGCACTTTTAATATAATGATTCTTTAAAAAAATTGTTTTTCATTTTTAGGAAGTCATTTTTTTCTTATTTAATTTATTAATGTTATACGTGTGACACATGGCTCTAGATGTGCATCTAATTACTCTCTTTGGCAATGCCCCATACTTACAAATTCATTAACTATAAACAATAATGAGATTCAAACATTATTATTATTACCTTATTTTAGTTTTGAAAAATATAATATTGGACTATGGGATGGCATAATTTAAATGAACTTAATGATTAAGAACATTGGTGGCTGTAGTTTGGGTGGTTGGGAGGAATGGTTGTTATCTTCCCCACCCAGATTCAATTCGTGTAAGTGACATGATGTTCTTGTTGAGCCAAATATATTATTATGTTGAAAATAAAATAAAATAACTAATGAGAGTGTAAATTCTTTCTTGTGAGTTCTTTTGGCCTAAATGTGCCATTTTCAATTTTGTAGGGTTTGAGGAGAGGGTTTCAATCACCTTGCCCTTCTGAGTACTACAACTAAGAAAGAGGTTTGTGAACTTGTAAGGGTTTAACATGTTGGTTTGTGAACTTGTAAGGGTTTAACATGTTTTCTTTATAGACCAAAATACAGTACCTCTCCCAGTTTAAATCTCATACGGTTATAATGCCCTCCGATTCTCATTACAGGTGCAAAGAGATTCAGTCCAACCATGAAGTCATAGCATACAAGTTGAGGTTGCAAATTTATAGGTAAAAACTTTACTCATGCTCGTATTCAAGTCTGGAAGTGTTCGTTGGCTTTTGTATTGCAAAGTAATATTTAACTTTCCTTTTTCCTTTTTACTTGCAGGTAACTTATCAACCTTTCTGGGCATGTTTCTCGGTTTTAAGGGAAGATATGTACTAGTTATTATGTACAAAGAAATCCATAGCATGTTGCCGGTCCTTTCAGGGTTCGACCTTGGGTGAGTACTTAAATAGTAATTAATTGAAGAGATACCAGAAGATTGTGTAAGCTCTGCGGCATAATATTTCTAGCTCTTGCTTTATATAAAGAAATCAAATGGTCAATCTGTTGTCTTTTGTGTAATATTTTAAGGGTTTAATCTTTGTTAAACCTTAAGATCAGTAGATGAAGCTCATAAAAATTATCTCGACGATCTTGTTTGGATATTCCACATGGGTTTTTGAATTCTCATTTTCTGTAATTAAACTGAGTATAATAGACCTCTTAATCTGTATTTATACACATTTACAATTTATAGCAAATCGAATGTAATTTCTTCTCGGCATTTGAAGAATATTTTTAATTGATATTGATAATTTAATCTTGGCTTGGACTAATTATTTACCTATTTCAATATTTTCCAAATAATACTAGTTTTTTTTGTTTATTCAATTCTTAAGTAAAATTAAATTACAAGGGGAATACGTTTTGCTTTCATCTTGTTTAAAATAAAGAGATTTCCAATTTAGAGATTACATAGGAATGACCATTTATTTAATACTGGAAAATAACATTGTTTTATTTACCTAAACTCAAGAATAAGAGAATATTTAATACCTTTAAGTACTTAGAATAATAATTGTTCTAGACAAAGGTACAATTTTACTGAATGAGTAAAATAACATTTCCTACGTAAAAAACATTTCACGGACACTAATGTATTAGGATAATAAAATTAGATACATTCCTCATATATATTTAAATTTTGGGTACAGTCTAAATATAGAATTAGAATATGTATGTAATTGATGTTAACTTTATAGTTTTGAATGCATAGATGCTATAGAGTTTATAATAATCTACAGTTTATAATAACCTTAAAGCTGTGATAAAGTTTAAGTTCATTACCAATTTTTGAGTTTTACTTGATCAAACTTCAATAATAGAACATTGTTGTTATCATTAAAAGAACTGTGTTTGTACATAGTTAATTATATATGTTATTGAACACAACACAGAAGTTTTATATATGTAAATACAGGTTTTCGGAATCTAGTTTATCCACAAGAAGGTATTAAATTGTAAAGATTTTTCACATTGTAATTTTAATTCTGCAATCATGAATCATGAATTGAGGGGAATGTTGTAATGTTACATAACTAGAGGTATCTATATAAACTGATTTATTGGGCTTTTTAAGCTTAGGCTACATAGATGCACTCTTTGACTTGGTTTTCTTCTATTTTATCATTCAATTTATAGCAATATCACTGACATTACCACCTCGTAGCTTTTATTTTCAAAATATAATAAAAAATAAATAAATTATAACAATTAAAGTTACTTATTATAATAGTTTATTATTCTCACAAAAATGGAAGATTAAATAAATTATAACAATTAAAGTTCTTGTGTTAGTGTGTTACGAATAAGAGGATAAATGTTGTTTATCTTAAGTGGGAGTATACAAATAGCATTCTTAATTATGACATGTGGTTTTAACTTAAAATAAATTTTATAATTGGTTATTATTTTAGTTATTTTGTATTATTTTAATATGATTATTGAGTGATTATATAAAAGAGTTATTTGAATGAATATGTTTTTTTTTACAAAAGAATTAGTAAAAGATTTCATTAAAAGGGCTACAAGAGACTTGTAGAATGTACAAAAAGATCTAAAGATTATAATTCAGACTAATACATAGCTACTAGAGGGGTCTACATATTGCCTCAGCTTTTCCGTAGTTGAAAACCAGGCTTAGGCTTTACATTCTTTCATAATTTACTTTAGAGTAAAGTCTATAGAAGATTCCTAATACCAAAATGCAAAAGCAATTCATATAAAACTACTGCATGGGCGGAACTTTCCTGTCAGTTTCGTCTTCAGCTTGATTGGCCTTCACGAGTTGTTCTCCTGGAGCTGTTGAAGGTTCTTCGTCTGCATTAGAGGGAGGATGATTGAGGTCTACTACAACTATGTTGGGTCTAGGGGACGACTCTTCTATAGAGCGTTCTAAATCTTCTTGCGTTGTTGGTTGAGAAAGTGTTGTCATTGATGTCAAAGTGGCTGCTGATGTGGCAGTGATAATGAAGTTTCATTAATGTCAAAGAAGTCTTTGCAGCTGCTATTATCATTGTGAAGGCTTGGCATTGCACTTTTACCACCGAAATGCAACTATAGGAATGCAACACTCCACTATAGGAATTCTGGTAATCGTGTAGTCATCCTAACTACTGGAATTGCAAAATCCAACTAGTAGAGCAACAAAAGGGAAAATCCGGTGACAAAATTGTTGGTTGGCTCATATTCTTGTGTTTGATCCACAAAGTGTTGATCAGATGTACACAAGTGCACTTGATAGATCATGCAAACCATGGAACAGAGTTATTGCAGGAACCACAGACTTCCGGTAATAGGCCAAGCACTACAGGAATCGAATTTACTACCAGAAATCCCATAGAATGCAAATTACGGAATTGTAGACAACGCTGCCGAAATTGCAAACAACACTATCGGAACTGTAGACAACGCTACCGGAACTGCAGAGTGAACTACTGGATCGCCTGTAGGTAACAACAATTACCGGAACTATAGAGTGAACTACCAGAATGCATGTAGGTTGCGAAATCAATTGAATTGGAGATCCTTCCTGAAAATAAGGACGTAAATTGTGCTTGAGGCCCACTTGAGATGAATGTTTTTGATTGATAAGTTTATGTCTGCAAGTGACACATGAATTTTTACATGAAGATTATGAATGTTGGCCCAGTCAATAGCATAATTTTCATATACACGTTTGGTGGTTCATTAGCCACATTCAAGTTGGCCCTGCCCATCTAAAAGCCCCTTGATAATGTATAAACAAGTCAATTTAGCCAATTCAAAGGAACCATGTGATAATTAGCATGTCGGCTTAGCTAATTCAAAAGCCCCAATTTTAAAAAGTGGGTCCACAACATGCAAAGATAAAGTATATAAATACAAGTGAGCACAACACATTTGAGTTGTGTGAAATGTGAGTGTGATGGAGCTGTAAGGCAGAGAATATTTTGGGGTATTATTGTTTGCAAAAGAAGACAAATCTTGTGATATGAGACGAAGCATGAAGTCTCCAAAAGATGTGTATTTGATCTAATGAAGTTCTGGGTTATTAATTTGCGCATAATAAGTTTTTGATTTTTTTATAAGCTATAGGTAGGTCCTTATATTATCATCCTCGAAATGTATAGAGTCATAAGTATCAAAAAATACAGAGTCATGCAAGTGTCGGGTCCTCTCATCAAGGAGAAAACAGACCCATAAAGAGTATGGATAAGTATCATTAAAACATAATTGCGATCAAGAGAACCAGAAGGTAAAGGAAACAGTAACGCTAACACAACTGCCTATGAGCAGAGAAAAAAACTATATGAGTATAAAACCGAATAAAACCAGAGAAAGGCCAGAAAACAAGCATAGCTTAGTCGTTGTGGTACACCGGCTGAGTGGGCTGTGTAGATGGATCCTTGACCAGAGTGATCCCCAACCGTCGAGCGAGCTGTGGCTGGTTGTAAAGAACCTGCTTCAGCATGTCATTCATCTCATCCTATTGCATTAAGATCTCTGCCTGCGCCTCATTGCGGTCGGTAAGGGCCTTGCACAAAACAAGCTTGTGCAACCAGAGCATGTCGAGGGTCTTATGATAAAGAGAAGCCCTACCTCTGGTGTTGCCAGGGTCCGGGACGAGATCAACAAAATCCTCACGAATTTCCTTGTAAGTAAGACAGCCATGCGAGACCATCGCATCTTCCTCGGCGTCTTGAATCTCCGCTTTTGCCTGAATAGGAATCGCAGAGTGATACTTGCGGGCTTTGTCAACAATTCCTCTCATCAGGGGAATTGGGGGAGCAGAGGAGGAACTGCTAGGGTGTGGAGAATTGGATTGCTTGATGTCCTAGCGGGTGCGGATTTTCTTAGGGGGAGCCATGACCACGCAGAGCCAGAGGCCAGAAGTAGAAAAAGCACTAAGAATGGAGTCAAACAAGCTGGAGCTAAGGTGGCGAGAACAGAGATAGGGAACGTCGGGAGGAACAAGCAGAAAATTGGAGTGAGTGGAGCCTTTTCTGAGAAGGGCTTTAAGCCTGGCGTCCACTGACCTGCTGAGATGCTGAACTCCGGCATGATTGCTTGAGGTGCCAGTAAGAAAAATGATGATGAAAGGACAGAGCTAGTGAGCCGGACTCGTGAGAATAGTAAGTGCCATTACACTGAGCAGTATGTGCATCGCAGCCGGTACCATAGACAGGATGTTCCACACGGAGAAGAAATTAAGCCAACTGCCAATAGCTGGAGCTGGAGGCCGGTGATCCCATAACATAGCCAAATGGCAAAATGTGCACCCGCTGTGGGGGATTTGGGCATAATAAGTTACAGGTAGAACTTTCAAGCATTTTGCAGGATGCGTGAAAGATCATATTAAATAGTGAACTTGTATGGCGCAGTCTTGATGAACAACATGACGTGTTGAATTGAATACATTACAAATTTTTTGAGCAAAAACAAGTATGCAAAACACAGAGGAATTGTATGAGAAAATTATTGATAGAATTAGTGAAAATACAGTGAACAAGTCATTACGGGAACTGCAAAAGGCATATTACATGAACTGCAAGTGGTTACAGAAACTGCTGAAAATATAGTGAACAAGTCATTACAGGAACTTCTGAAAGTTACAAGAACCGCATGAAGTATAGTTACAGGACGTTCTGGAAGTGTTATTACGAGAATTTCTGGAAGTGTTATTACGGGAATTTCTGGAAGTGTTATTACGGGAATTTCTGGAAGTGTTATTATTGGAAGTTCAATGAAGTGTTATTACGGGAAGTGCGATGAAGTCTTATTACAGGAAGTGCAGTAAAGGTGTTACTACGAGAAGTAGTGTTACAGAAACTACATGAAGTAGTGTTACAGGAATGACAGAGAATCTGTGTACCATGTGCAAATGAAGAAAGATTTTGAGGACAATGTTGCAGGTACTGGATTGTCTACCAGAATTGAAGGATTACATGAATTGTAGTTAGCTACATAAACAGGGTTTTAGTGTCACAAGGATTGATGATATCAAGACAAACTGTGAACTGAGAGCTAAGTCACATATGCATAGATAGAGAGTGAACATAGAGTTGATAAAGAAAAGATTGAAGACCAAGAACATGACCGATTTGAAGAGGACTGTACCTGCATGTATACAGTGGATTAAAGATAGCAAGTAGATGGGTGACTATTTGCTAAGTTGATGTTCAACCAAGGATATTGGTGTCTCCAGCAAGTTGGTGCTTATAAACAGTGTAACAACGGGTTGGTGCTTTTCATAAGGGGTTGGTGCCTCCTTTAAGTTGGTGCTTGTAAATCAGGGGCTTGGTGCCTCCTTCAAGTTGGTGCTTGTAAATCAGGGATTGGTGTCCCTTATAGGTTGATTCCTGTAAAGATTGTAATTCCCGTTTAATATAAGAAAAGCATTATGTGGTTTTCTCCCTTATTGGGTTTCGATGTAAAATATCTGTGTACTATGCTTTGGTGTTAATTTCTACTATTGTGATTGATTATGTGATGATTGTTTAAATATGAACAAGTGATTATTGTTAAAATATGTCTAATATTGATTCACCCCCCTCTTAGTATTGATGAATATTCCAACAATTGGTATCAAAGCAGGTTCCTCAGAACAACTTAACAACTAAAAGGAAGATCATGAACACAAATGGCTTCTAAAGAAATTTATGTCTGCCCAGACATATCTCCTTTGTTCAATGAAACAAATTATACATGGAGCATAATAATGGAAGTATATATGAAGGAAATGGGATGTGATATTTGGAATCCAGTTGTTTCCGGTTACACTGTTCTGAAAAAGGCCTCCAAAAAATGCAATTAAAAAGGAGTTAAGAAAGAAAAATACAATGGCAATAGATGCCATCCTGAGTGGACTATCATGATTATGTGAAAGTCAAAATAGGACCATGTACATCAGCTAAAGATATTTGGGGCAAGTTACAAAATATCTACAGAGTTGAGGAAGTCTTTGAAACAAACAAGGAGTCAAATGTAGAAGAAGACATTGGTTCATCTGATGACTGTGGCAGTGACTTGGATGAAGTTCTTCTCACAAATTCGGATTCAAAAGTTGATTCCTTTGGAAAGGAATAACTAATATGTGCTCTAAATGAAATCAAGGAGCTCAAGAAGAAGAATGCATTTCTAGAACAAAATCAGGAAAGCACCAAAGAGACTGAAAAGGCTATTATCAGTGTAAAGGCACAAGTGAAGGAGGTAAAAGAAATTGGAGAAACCTTGACAAGTCAACTAAAGAATAAGGAAGAAATATGTAAGGAGCAAGAAGCTGAAATTATCTCTCCAAGGAAGGAATTAGAAGAGAAATCTACCCAGCTAAGCACAAAATTGAAACTTGAACAGAATGCCACAGTTCAAATAGAAGAGGCAAATAAAATTGAAGAAAGTTTGACAAGGCAACTAAAAGAGAAGGAATAAATTTGTCAAGAACAAGAACTTGACATTGGTTTTCTAAGAAAGGATTTGGAAAAGACAGTAACCACAAACTTGAAGTTTGAAAAGAGTTCAACAATTCTAGGTGATATTCTAAACTGTCAAAGATCACCACTTGATAAGACCGGTCTTGGGTATGACAACAATCAGAAGCGCATTGAAGAAAGCGAAATTTCCAAGCTACCAGAAAAGATAAGTTATGCAGGTGTCCTTAGAAGTTCCAATCAAAGAAAAGACAACTTCTAAGAAAGAAGTCATGATCAACAAGATTCAGACAAGCATAAATACAGAAGAGTTGCTCCACCAAGAAGACAATTCACTCCCAAGTACCAAAACATATTTTTCAGGCTATTGTTATACTTGTAATCAATTTGGTCATAAGGAAGTGAATTGTAGAGGAAATGCCTACTTGAATAGGAACTCTTATAAATCATCAAACCAAAATTATAATTCTTTTGCACCCTTGATGGATTATAATGTTGAGTGCTGGAAATGAAACAATTATGGTCATAGTGTAAGATTTTGCAAGAATGGCACTATTGAATCTTCAAATATAGTTTGTTATAAATGCAACAACTTGGCCACAAAGATCGTGACTGTAGAAGCATAATAGACTATTTCATGAAAGAAAGTACTCATATCAAATATAAGAAGGTTTGGAGAAGAAAATAAAAACAAGAAGAACAAGAGAATGGAGAATCCTCATAAGACATGGCGATGAGAGCGATGGATTTATGTAACAATTTTGATACTACAAATGAAGAGGAAGACACCAATACTGTTGCAAAAAATTAGGTCACAGTTGATGGTGAAAATGAAGATAGGGACAATACCCTTGATGTTGTAAAACATTTATTGGAAGAAGAGATTGAAGAAAAAGACAACATTCAAATGTATCCAATGTCAAATTCAACCAAGAAAAGGAAGAAGAACAAAAACATAAGTATCGAAGAAAATGATGATGATCTTCTTGTAGAAAAACCTTATATGTTGTCTTAAATAGTTTGGCACAGAGGCCCCCAATGCCATAGATGATTTCGTTGAGGGGGAATCTAACCTCCAAGATACTTTGAAATATCTTGAGAGCCATAAGAGTGTTGGAAAGGCACAGAGTCTGAGAAACATCTTGAAGAAAGAAGGAACATTAAAAAGAATATGATAAAATTTCTTTTAGGCCCAGTTAAAAGAAGATCACCAATTGTAGAAATTGAATAAAGACAATATGACAAATGCAACATCAGTTGAAAGAAAGAAGAATGTATCAAGCAAAGAGAGTTTAGTGAAGAAGGCATCCAAATAACTAAATAAGAGCAAGCCTAGCTACAATAGTAAGACTAATAGTTCACAAAGCTTATGTCATGGTTATGTTCTTCATGAAAAGAGGTTTAAAAATGTGACAAAATCTAGTGTATAAGTAGCAGACATATGAACCTTGCATAAGAACATTATAATTTGCAGGATGAGCATGTTAATGAGAGAACTTGTGCATTTGAAGATAGGCGTACTACCATTGTCTCAAGGATTTTGTGTGCTTTTGGAGGTATATGATCCATGAGAAAACCCTTGAATTCAAGTTTAAGGAACGCATAAAGGAAATGATAATGACAACACATAAAAGACATATGAATTGGACTATGATCTCATTATCTAATATGCAATTTGATGGACTAAGATTACAAATTGTAGAAGGATTTTGATATAGAATGAACATAATACAATTTGATTGATTGTGAATACATTTTGTAAAAGGATCTCCAAATTTGATTGCTAGTGTGCATATCGAAGAAGGGCATATATATTATAGTAATAAAGGAGTACGGAGAGTATGGCTATTGGAAGGTCTGTAATGACAAAGTTTATTGTTACTCTGAGGTCTATCTTTCATTTGGAATCTAAGATTGTAGGATACTCTTCTGATTGGGTTCTGAGATTGTAGTGTATTTTAGCTTGGTTCTAAAATTTGTTTGTTCTATGAGGCTTGGCAATGAGAGATAGTTCTGGGCATTGAATTGCAAGAGAGATGCATGAAAAAAAATCAGTGTAGTGTATGGATATGTCTTAAGGGTACATGAAAAAAGAGAGGATTGAACTAAGATTGTGTACTAATGTGGTTTCTACAAGAATCATAGAACTGATGTCTATTGTGTCCAAATAAAGAGAAGAACAGGGATTGCTTGACAAAGGATTGCAAAAATATGCATGGTATGAGAAGTTCCAAAACTGAAATGTAAGTTCTTGGTGTTGCTCTAGTATTAATAGACATTGATCATATTGTTATCATGTAAGAGGTAAGCAAGATGTTGATTACAAAGAAAATGAGGAAGAATCAAAATTTGACTCTCTAATTTCAAAACAAAGAGTAGATGAGTTACAATAGAAAGATAGTTCAAAAGGAAACCCCATGTAATAGATATTGTGCATATAAGATGAATCATGAATCATAGAAATATTTGAAGTTTAAAGAAACAACATTATCCTTTAGATTATGGAATTGACAAAAATTATTTGCTTTGTTGGAGAGATCAATCTTGGAGAAAAACTCAGCTATGTCAGCTTTTGTGAGGCAAAATCATGAATTGCTGCAAAAGATACATCCTGTTAGTGTGCATACAAGGAGGGGTGAAACTGAACAACAAGTACTATTTAATATTTTGGTGGGAAGATCATGTGCACAAATGATGCAGTCGAATCTGCCAAGTTCAGGGGGAGCAATCCCAAGGAAAATCATGAGTACAGGGGAGAAGTACTGCAAATCAAATAAAAGAGAAAAGAAAATAGAGATAGGGGGAGAATTCTTGTGTTCCCAAGATGACAGAAAGAAAAAATATGAAAAAGGGGAGAGCCACAAGTTGAATATAGTGGACATATCAATGTCAGCCATGAAAATAAATCATAATATGCAAACAGGGGGAGTGTCTCTTTGTCTTTGCTATCAAAGGGGGAGAGTAAGACAATAAAACAAAAAGTGCAGGAGAAAACGAAAGTCAAGGAGCATGATGACAGGGCGAGCTAACTCAACAATTTATTGCGAAGACATGAATGTACTTTCAAAGGGGGATATTATTGAAGTTCGTGCATTACTAGATTTCCATCAATGACAAAGGGGGAAATTGTTGAGAAAGTGTTGTCATTGATGTCAACGTGGTTGTCGATGTGGCAGTGATGATGAGGAGTCATTAATGTCAAGGAATTCTTTGCAGATGCTATCATCATTCTGAAGGCTTGGCGTTGCACTTTACCACTGAAATGCAACAATAGGAATGCAACACTCCAGTACAGGAATTTCGGTAATCATGTAGTCATCTTAACTATCGGAATTGAAAAATCCAACTACCAGAACAACAAAAGGAAAAATCCGGTGACCAAATTGTTGGTTGGCTCATATTATTGTGTTTGGTCCACAAATTGTTGATAAGATGTCCACAAGTGCGCTTCAGAGATCATGCAAACCATGGAACTAAGTTATTGCAGGAACCCCAGACTACCGATAATAGGTCAGGCAATGCACGAATCGAATTTACGACCGGAAATCCTGTATAATGCAAATTACCGAAATTGTGGATAGTGCTACTTGAACTCTAGACAACACCACTGAAACTGCAGAGTGAACTACTAGATCACATGTAGATAACAACAATTACCGGAACCGTAGAGTGAACTACTGGAACACATGTAGGTTGAAAAATCAATTGAATTGGACATCCTTCCTAAAAATAAAGACACAAATTGTGCTTGAGACCCGCTTGAGATGAATGTTTTTATTGATAAGTTTACATGTGCAAGTGACACATGAATGTTTATATGAAGATTATGAATGTCGACCTAGTCAATAGCATAATTTTCATATCCACATTTGGTGGTTCATTACCCACAATCAAGTTGACCCCGCCCATCTAAAAGCCCCTTGGAAAAGCATAAACAAGTTAGTTTATCCAATTCAAAGGCCCCATGTGATAATTAGCATGTTGGGTCAATTAATTCATAACCCCCAAGTGTAACAAGTGGGCCCACAACATGCAAAGACAAAGTACATAAATACAAGTGAGCACAACAAATTTGAGTTGTGTGAAATGTGAATTTGATGGAGCTCTAAGGCAGCGAATATTTTGGAGTATCATTGTTTGCAGAAGAAGACAAACCTTGTGATCTAAGAAGAAGCATGAAGTCTCCAAAATATGTGTATTTGTTCTAATGAAGTTCTGGGTTATTCATTTGGGTAGAATGAATTACAGGTAGAACTTTCAAGCATTTTGTAGGATGCGTGAAAGATCATATTAAATAGTGAACTTGTAATAACGTGGATCTTGATGAAAAAGATGAAGTGTTGAATTGTATACGTTACAAATTTTCTGAGCAAAAACAAATATACGAAACACAGAGGAATTGTATGAGAAAATTATTGACATAACTGCTAAAAGTACAGTGAACAAGTCATTACAGGAACTGCAGAAGCGGATGGTTACAAGAACTATAGGTGGTTACAGGAACTATAGGTGCAAGGTTATAGGAACTGCAGAAGTGGGTGGTTACAGGAAATGTTGAAAATACAGTGAACAAGTCATTACGAGAACTTCTGAAATTTACATGAACTACAAGAAGTATAGTTACGGGAAGTTCTGGAAGTGTAATTATGGGAAGTTCTTGAATTGTTATTATTGGAAGTGTAGTGGAGTGTTATTATGGGAAGTGCAACGAAGTGTTATTACGGTAAGTGCAGTAAAGGTGTTACTACGAGAAGTAGTGCTATGGAAACTACAGGAAGTAGTGTTACAAGAATAATAGAGAGTTGTGTACATGTGCAAATGAAAAAATCTTTTGAGGATAGCGTTGCAACTACTGGATTGTTCATAAGAATTGAAGGATTACAGGAGTAAGCTACAGGAACAATGTTTTTTTGTCATAAGGATTGCTGATATCAAGAAAAACTATGAACTGAGAGCTAACTTGCTAAGTCACATATGCACAGACAAAGAGTGAACATAGAGCTGATAAAGAACAAATTGAAGACCAAAAACAAGACTTATTTGAAGAGGATTGTACCTGCATGTATACAATGGATTAAAGATGCCAAGTCGGTGAGTTCCTACGTAATCTTTGTTAAGTTGGTGCTTAGCCAAGGATATTGGTGTCTCCAGCAAGTTGGTGCTTGCAAACATTGTACCAGTGGGTTGGTGCTCTGCTCAGGGGGTTGGTGCCTCCTTCAAGTTGGTGCTTGTAAATTAGGGATTGGTGTTCCTTATAGGTTGAAGCCTGTAAATATTGTAATTCTTGTTTAATATAAGAAAATATGTCCGTAGTTTTCTATCTTATTGTGTTTCCACGTAAAATATCTGTGTATTGTGCTTCGGTGTTCATTTCCATTAATGTGATTGACTATGTGATGATTGTTTAAAGATGAAAAAGTGATTATTGTTAAAATATGTCTAATACTGATTCACCACCCTCTCAGTATTGGTGAATATTCCAACACTATTGGTCGGAGTGATGGCTTGTTACTCAACTCCTAGACTTTAGACCAGAGAGTGTTGCATCCATCCTCTAGTATTTGTTTCCTTGTCTTTTGTTCTGCTACGATTTCTAGGGAATTGAGGACTTGGACATATAGGCCTAGGAATTGTATTTGGAGAGATTGAACTGTATTCTTGAGATTTGTGTTTTCTTCCTCCTACATCGCTCTTCTCCAATGCACGTTCCCCTTGCTTCTCTTTTCCATATCGCTTGCAGAAGGAGGGAGGGAGATGAATGACTATGGGATTCTCAACCTACATCGACTCCTCACGATTTTCATTTTTGGATCCTTATTCTTGTGCACCCCTTCATATTTCCTATCACCTGTTATCCTAATCGTGCGGTGTGATTTCCATCTCCATCGAATCGACGACTCCTTCATTTCTATTAATGGCCATGAAATATCTCATATTCCTAGCAGTTGATGTGGATTATAGGTACAATCCATACCTTGTTGGAATGAAGCTAGATCCTATGGAGCCATCATATTCATACTTAGGCATTCAATCTCCCTGGAGCTGGGCACGAGGGGAGTACAAGGCGGGTTATGGAACTCATCCAGGTTGCACGCCCTGTTTGTACGGACATGTGTTATATCATGATGCAATTGGGGAGGTGTCCAGTTTGATGCATCCAAAACCATTCTTATCAAGCCTCCAAGTGTCATTTTTCCACCGAATTTGCACATCGTACTTTTGTTGGCTTTGATGACGGATCTCAAAATTTCCACTTGCGAAGGTTCCATATTGAGAGCTCTTTTGGGTTTCTCATAGCACATAGTTCCTAAAACCATAATTATTATCAAGGGATTGATTGAGAAGAGGATTTCCCATTGATACAGAGAATTTCTACCATGTCCCTGGTAGCCATATTGGCACGCATGCTCGCAATTGAGTTAATAGATCTGAGGATGTGGAAGGGAGATATGTTACGATATGCGACACCTCTTGTTGGATCCTCGGGAAGATGGATCTCAATTTCATATCCTTGGGAAGATTCCTCATTATTAGATGTTTGATGACTGTTTTTGAATCTCCCGAGATTATGAGGGAATTTATTCCTCGTTGACGAGATAAGAGGAGACCTTAAAGGAGAGCATAGTCTTCCGCTTGGTTATTTGTTGTGATACCAATGTTCCATTAAAACTGGATTATGATATTACCTCTTGGGAAGAAGATCACCCCACTCACACCTACCACCTCGGGGTTCCCTTTCGAGGCTTTGTCAAAACTTAGAATAAAATCAGTCTGAGGCTTTTTCCATTTTTCAAAATCTTGGGTCGATATATGAAGCTGCCAAGTTGATCTAGCCGAATTAGGTATGAAGGTTCTAGGGGTATTTGAAGAATAAATATTATTGCATTATGTTTATCCATTGATAACATTTAGCTTCATCTTGATTTAACTGTTCCTATTCGGGAAATTCTTCTTCTTCTACATGAAGTGTTCCACCAGCAATCCCTTAGTCTTGGATGGCACCGCCGTAGGGGTGGCATATTCGTCTAAGAATATGGATCGATTCCTGGCAATCCATATTTTCCAAACAAATGAATTTTGGCAAGGCCATAAAAGTAACTTTAAATTCTTTCTTGTTGTCTAAGTTCCCTCTATAGCTCAGTTGTCAAATGATAAACAATTTACTTGGGGAATTTGGCCACCTGATTTTGTGGAATAGGCTGCCCATTATTATTATGCAAACCTCTTTCGAGAACATGCATTACAAGAAGAGATGTGCACTAGTTTCCTTTGAACTACGACACATTCCACACCTTAATGGGCCTCTAAATCCTCTTTTTGTAGATTCTATCCCGTTAGTAGCGTGCCATGTGCCAAGATCTAGCAAAACATGTTAATTTTAGGGAGGCCGTCAGATTCCATACCTTTTTCCACATGCTTGCTTTTGGGGGGGAGGAATTTGATTGGACTAAGAGAGATGCATATGCATCCTTGGCTGAGTACTCACCTTTTCCCCATCCCCAAGAGTCCTTGGATGATATTCATATTAGTGCACACCCTCTGAGTCTAAAGCGAACATATTGGAATGACTCGCGCAAATGATCAAGCAGTCCTATTAGCTGCTATCTCTCCCACTTCCTTCCTGGTTTCCATCTTGACATATCATATAACATTTCTATTCCCTGCTCCTGATAAAAGGATGACAAAGGGTCTAAGATTTGGGCCTAAAGAAAGGGGTGTTCCCCATTATACTGTCCTTCCAAATAGAGATATTTTTCATGTTTCCTTGGATCCAAGTCACCTTTATTTGGAAAAGGGGAAGGGAGGCTTTCATGAGTTTCCAAATAGGGGAACCATCCAATCTCAATGGAGTTCTATCAAGACATCCGAGTCTACCTTCAGTCAGGTATTTTTGGATCAGATATTTTCCCACCATTCTTGAATTCTAGTTATGAGTCTCCATAGGATTTTGGCTCCAAGCCTAAATTGGAAATGTCTGGGTCAAGAATTCCCACCCCCCATGCAATTTTCGAGCTCTCACCACCCTCCAACTGACCAAATGCATTATTTTAGAATTTGTTCCCCCCCGCACCCAAAGGAATTTTCGGAGATCTCGAGCTATTGTATCCTTAACACTAGTTGGCACTAGTAATGTACAGAACTGAAAGATTGGCAGAGCAGTTAGAATCGCCTTTGTAAGAATTATACGACTTGTTGTGTTAAGCCACTAAGTGCCCCATTATGTCCATTTTAGTTTGATTTTTTCTGTAATGTGAGTCCACTTAGCTCTTGGGAGCGATTTGAGGTAGATGGGAATTCCCAAATATCTAAAGGATTGCCATCTTTCCATCAGCAGGAACTAGAGGATGCTAGCTATGTGTTTTCAATTCATTCATGAAAAACTCACAGTTTTTAACAAAGTTAGTTACTTTCCTTTTTGTTCCAGTAGAAAGATGAACTAACCATGACTTTTCAAACTTATCTTGCTGAAGTTTACATGCTTCCACCAATCTAGGAGATATATAACTTAAAATTGCACCTGAATCTAGCAACATAGAAATATATTTGTCTTTTAAAATACCTTCGATTTTGACCATTGTCGATTGATGATCTGCTTGTCTATTCTCCAATGTTGCGCTAATCCTTGGTATGCTTTTGGCCACATCTCCTGCAATAGCATCTTCTTGTATAGAATTAACATACTTTCTTCTCTTTGGACAATCTTTAAAATAGTGTGGTTCCCCACACTCCCAACATTTCAAAGATTATTTTTTATTATTATCTTTGTTATATGCAGCAGATACATCTCTTCTTTGGTTATTCCTTACATTTTGAGGTCTGTTTTTGTAATTATTCCCTTGATAACCTTTATAATTATTTCCAGTATTTCTGAAAAATTTAGTTCCTCTTTTATTTTGATCAAAACTCTTTCCTTTCCAGGCTGGTAAGTTATCTTTTCTATTTTTATTTTGTTCATAGCAGAAATTTTCTTTTCTCATTGCTTCTTCCAAAGTTTTAGGATTATCATACTCAATCCTTTCTTTATATATTACTGGCAAACAACTTAAGAACCGTTGTACTTTTGGTTTATCTTCAATAATGTAAGGTACATATCGAAGTAAACTTAAAAACTTGTTGCACAATTCCCTCATAGTTAGTGTTCCAAGTTTCAGATCATAGGATTCTTTAGCCTTCTCTTCATAGTACTGTTCAGATAAATATTTTCTTTTAAACAATTTCTTAAAAGAGTTCCATGTTACATGACGTTCCTTTATATTTTTCACCTTTTTAATATCTTGCCACCATATATCTGCCTTTCCGGACAGATTATAAATAGCCATTTTTGCCTATAATTATGTAGAGTAATTATAAATCTGAAAGTACTTATGCATTCTGGAAAGTCATGCTTCAGCTTCTTCTCCGGTTTCTATTTCACCATTAAAGATAGGTGGCTTTATTTTCTTAAATCCTCCAGTAATTTCCTCGTAGTGTTTACTCTTTTTCTTGCTTTGTTCACTGTCACTACTTTCACTGGTATTATTTTTTTGTTTATGTTTTCTCACTAAAATTCCACTAGATGAATCAATTTCATTATCTACAAAATTTATTTTTCTTGCTCTATGCTTATATGATGTAGTTTTTACAATTTCTTCATCTGTAGGTTTGTTCTTTTTCTTTGGCAGATGTCTCTACTCCTTCCATTTTCCTACAAAATAGAGATTATATTTTTGTTCCTGAAATACCCATACAGAAAACATAAGTCGTTTTTTGTTTTCGTTTTGTCATGACCATACGCGTTGAGCCTATTTTTCAGGCCTAGTGTTTGTAATTGTGCTCTGATAACAATTTGTCACAACCCCAAATTTACCCAATTTTAATTTTTTTTTATATAAGTATGTTGACGACATTAATTCTTATGTCGCGAGTATGCAAAACAATAAGGATGTTGTGTGACTCAGCATCACCCGCATATAAGGTATAAATTGTATTCCAGTATTCTATGCATGCGTCACATAATTACTGACGTAATTTGCGAAATAAAAGTCAGCCTTAGATTTGACGACTACATGTTTTTATTACGGTCATGGTTGACTCATTCACTATCGTGAATCCACTATGATTATAGTTTATATTTCTATTTCAAACATCTTAATTGTGAACTTGATAATATTATTATTATGGTCCTAGCTTAATGGCCAAGCCATAGCCAATCCTAAGCTATCAACTTACCACTACTTCCACTATGATATTAATAATATCATGATATGTTATAATTGAAAACTTGTTACTTTGTTTTCATAAATGAGAATTTATGTGGAAAGTCTAACATATGCTATCGCTACCATAGTCGACCCAATTCCATGATTTGTAACTATATAAGGTTCCAAATACTTGTAAATTATGTACAAATCCCATTTCTTATGCTCATCGAGCTTTGTATTAACATTACCATAGCAATTATAAACTATGCATAACTCCTATGCAAATATATATATATATATATATATATATATATATATGTATATATATATCAAATCCCAATCATATGTCTCGTATCACGACTATAGGGAAATCGATATGCTTGTTATGATATCTATGCTTTGATTATAGTATTAACTATGGTTATCGTATAATCTCTACACTATAAATGATACATCATAAGCTGTAATAAATGAGGATCTATGAACCATATGTTATGATTTCATTAATTAAATATTGTGATATGCATTGGTTAATGCAGGACCACCCGCGAGGTTCCAATGCAAACTTGGTTGGTAGAGCCATGTGATGGCATTTATGCAAGTAGGTTGTACCAGGCTTGCCTCTTCGTGTGGCTTACCATGCACCGTCGATTGTTGTTTCTCGAGATTGTAATCCATCTCTCCAAGGTTTTGTCAAGCAAGGTTGCTCGTTACACCATTGTTTCTTTGCGGCACAGTGTTATGCTGCTGCGTGGTGGAGCTTGGCTCTGCGCAAAGCTCACCCAAGCAATACTACCAGTTGTAATTTGAATACAGTGATAGCTTACTTCTTAATGAGGTTATTCGCAGTGATGAGCATCTATGACCTCCTCATGGAGTGCTCGTAGAGATTCTACGAGGGTTTTCCCTCCAGTTTTCATTGTCATTTCATTTACAATTCAGCTTTGTATTTTTTGTTAGCTCTGTAATGAGTTTTAGTCTGGATTCCATGACTTTGAAATTTGATTATGAAGTTGTATTTATCACTTAAGAGTTCTGGAGCATTGTGGTTCTACCCAATGAAGCTCTCATGAACTTCGTGCTTACGCACTAGTTCTTGTCAACGTTTTTATGTGAACCAAAATCGTTCTGAAGCCTTGGGTACCACCAGGGTTTGTGTTTGTTCTTCCAATGATGCTTTGCATGCTTCCTGGAACGAAGGTAAGGGTTCACCTTCCCTTCCTCGGCTCTCTGTTGATAGTTTGAAATCGTATTTAAATTAATTTCCAGGTTTATATAATATATATGCACATTGGTTTAACAAAAGCTCTCAAACTTTTGTGCAGGTAAATCTACGAATCATGTAGGGTTTCGAGATGTTGAGAACAATACTAAACAGAGAATGCAACAAGGAATGAAGCTTTGCTCACGGCATTTCCAGTCGTTTACGACTTTCAAAGGGTAAGCTCCAAGTTCCTTCCTGAAGGTTTATCATAAATTCTTTCCAAGTTTATTTAAGTCGGAGCTTTAACTGTTTATTATATATATACAGGGTAAATCAAGGATAGACGCCTCTGCGTTAAAAATGCAATACTCGTCCAACATTCCTGTCTCAATGCTAAACCTGTAAGTTGATTCTTGATATTTGAGCTTACTGTTTGGTTATTAATAATTCTTGGAAAAAACCCTAACTATATTCGTAATGGATTGTTTTGCATGTGGTCACATGGATGCGACAGATTTGGTTTCGGAAGCAGGTAAGCGTCCACTTCTTGTTGCTGCTATGGCGGAAATACCAGTGGCATACTCTAAGCTCGAAGCATGAGTAATGATCTGTCTTTGGTTTCTTATTACATGATTTGAGTAGGGTGAGGGAAACCATACGGTTTTCTTCCTAGTTATTATAAACACATTTTATTTAATGTATGAAGCCTTTCAGCATTTCATACTCTGTTTCGGATTACATGATGGTCATTAAGATCTTATACATTTTCGATTTCTTGCTATGAAGCTTGTTTCGATTTGATGTGTTTATCATGTTTAAAGATTTGTTTCGTGGCCTCTCGACTCTGCATTAATGTTAGGTTTTTATACTTTGAACTTGAATAAAAGCATCTTTGAGCCTTATGGCTTCATCTATACTAAAGTGTGAGCGATTACGTTGTTTTCAATGAAACAATCAATTTATTTGTGGAAACTCAAACCCTCTGGTTCTGTGTTTATCTATTTAATTTGTAGTTAAGTTTCGTCATTGTATAATTAGTTTTAAATCCGTTATATAAGATATTTGTGAATATTTATGAAGGTCGTTTGGCTCTGTATAAAATATCTATGCATAATGTAATATAAATGGCATACTCTGTTATGTTACTTCTTTGATACTGTATATTTTATAACAGGTTCTTTAATACTATGTAAACATTAGAAATATTAACTTTATCTAATTAATACAAAAATATATGAAATATTCCATTTAAACCCTAGGTTTACATATAAAATAAATTTCTATGAAAAACATAGATAGAATAATGCAATTAACATAAATATGGTAAATATAGTGTAAACGGAATAGAAAACATATTAGTTGTATTTCTCATAATAATAATAATAATTAACAGAACATTTTATCAGTATAAATTAAACTTTACAGTTCATCAATCTGGAATAACACTACACAGAAAAATATTAACAAAGGGTAAGAACCTGACTGTAAGAACAGACCGAATCCATTCTGAAGTTCGTCGTTCCTCCCAACCAGACACATCTTGCAAAAGAAGTAAGTTAAAATCCCTAAGCTGCAAATTTAGTTCATAGAAAACCTCTCTTTAAAAGCTACAAATGAGTGGAGAGTTTTTAAAGACAACCTTATGTGGACACTTCCATAAGAGTTGTAAATCAATAACTGATACAATTGCAAACTCAAGTGAAACAACACAAGACATCCATCATCACCTAATAAGGAAACTTATAGTGAATATAACTAAAGAAGATACACTATTATGTACTCCAAACATACTCCCAACAATGACAGGAAACCTTGCAACTTTAGAAAAGTTCGCAATTACTCTCGAGTTGACTACAACACACAACAATGCATCTTTCAATCCTAAATGGGAAATCCCTGAAACACCAAGAGCCAAGAAAAAATCTTATCTTGAAGGAGAGCCTAAAATACCAATATATGGATTCAATTCATTCGTTTATCTTTTGCATCTAAAAGATTGCAATGTTGATTTTGTGTCTCTTGGATTGAAAAAAAGGCATTGAGGTAATGGTACACATAATGGGGTTTGCAGACCCAAATGGTTTTACTAACCTCCATAACCAATCTCCCCAAATTGAGTTTGGAGTGTGCAAGTTAAGCTTGTAAAAACCATCTTCCAAAATTGGGTCATGGAGTTCTTGAATTGTAGACGTATCCAAACACAAGAAGCCAAATTCCCTTGGCATATTGTGCTGCAAGTTCTTTCAAGTCTTTCAAAATTGGGAATGCCTCTCCCATACATCCATCAATCAAACAATCTATTTCTTTGTTATACTCTTTGAGAGCATTCTCAAAGAATGTTCCAAGTAAATCAATCTCTCTTGTATAACCACTCCATTGCCAATCAAGTGTTGATGCAACTCTCCTTTAGGAATTCCATATTCTACATCTCACAAGGGAACTAATGATCTTAAAATACCATGGAGCAAAATTGATATCACTGATGAGAAAAGGTCTCTTTATCCTATATAGACATTGACTAAATGTGGTTCTAAGTCACAACAAATATTTCCAAGGCCCATCTCAAAATAATCATCACACGATCCACTTAGCTAATAGCATTGCTTCTTGTAATTTGATATCAATAAAACCTAACCCCCCTTGTTCCTTGGAAAGGATACATATTTCCCATGAGACCAAATGGAGGGATCTAGAACCTCCAAATTTCGATCAAATAAAGCCCCTTACCAATTTCTCTAAATGGACAAAATGAGAAGTCGAAGAAAACTAGAAAGAGATAGTAAATATGCAAGGCCTACAAAATCTTGTTAAGCATTGTCGACTTTCCTACAAATGGAAGATATTTGTACCACTAGTGTTGGGTTTTATTTTGTGACTTTACACGAGACCATTTCCATACATGTGAGAGGGATAGATTCACTTGAAAATAATTCCCCAATACTGAACAATAGCACCAATTCATTGGCCCCAACCAACAAAAAACTAGTTTTATCATCACTAACAACTCTCCCAAATGTAATGCAAAAGCTTGCAAATAGCGAATGAGTTTTTCAAGAGGGACCTAATAAAGTTGGATGGAAAACAAGGAGTCATCTACAAAGTGGTTATTAATCACCTCACCTCCCCCTAGACTTGAAATATCTCTAATTTTCTCCTGGATTCTAGCAACCTAAAGAAGGTAATCTAAGGAAAGAACATAAAATTATGGAGCTAAATGGAAACCTTGCTTAAATAAATATATGTATAACAATCTTATTGGAAAGTACTCTACTAACATAAACAAACATGAAAGCATTGGAGAATTGAGTATTGACTGTGAACACAAACATGTTAGGTGAACCACAACCAAGAGTGTGTGTTAGTAATAAAGAGATAATACATCTTATCATAGGCCTTATCAAAACCATTTTTTAACAAAATGGTGCTAAGTCTCTTTTGCCCACACAACACTCCCACATTGTCAACATTGTATCCAAAATATCCTCACATTGTATAACCTTATCGGTTCTTGTCTAATTATACAAGTCATCGCCCTTTTGATTTTTAATACAAGTACCTTAGATAGAATATTAAAGGAAGCATTGAGCATAATAATAGGGCACCATGACATAATGGTCTATCTAGCTACATTCTTCATAATTAACATTTTCAAACATTTGTTCTACAATTCCCCCATTCTACTTGCACCAAATACCTCTCTCAGCATGCACACTAGGTCCCAACAAGCTAGAGAATACATTTCCTTGAAGACTTCACAAAGGAAGCCCAATCATATCTGGAGATTTTCCATTCTCCATTTTCATAGCACCTCGCATAGTTCCTCTAATGTGATTTGACCGCTAAGAGAGACCCTTCCAATACTTAAAACTTCAGAAAGGACAACCGACTAACATGATTGTCTAGTTTCTACAACATAATTAGTCAATAGATACTCTAATAATCTGTTGAAAATGAAAACCAAACATATGTCTAATTTCTGCTACATCCTCCAGCAAAATTCCTTCTAGATATCTCAAACCTATAAGTTCTTTCATTGGAATTCTTTCGTTTTTAGATAATGAATGTATAATTTAGAGGGTTCATCCCTTCTTTGATCCACTACAATCAAGCTTGTATCCATGCACCCCTCATGTGATAGTCCTCCAAGCATTAGAGTATATGTTATTCCTTGGCTACCTCTTCCTATTATAAAGTAACATTATGCATTGCTTATTCCAAAAAGGTATGTAACTTTGCTAACCTTTGCCTTGCCTCCTCATCTCTCCTGTTCCTAGCACGATCAATCATCCTTCCCCATCCCCTAAGAAACTTAACAATTCTTCTAAGGGATGGATCCCATCGTAATATCCAACTATTCACCTTGAATTCTAGGCTGTAAGTTCCGAACCTTGGCTATCATCCAACGACATTCTTTCAACTCAAAGTGAGACACATTCAACTCGAAGGGTGGTGAAGAAGGGATGAATGAATAATTTCCAATTTTCAAAGTCAATGCTAAAGGAAAATGCTTTGAACTTATATATTGTGGAAGTGTACATACTACATTCCCATTACTATGGGAGTAAAGATTTGGATTTGAAAGTTATGAGCATTGCATTTATAATATATTATCATCTCAAATGAAGTGTTTGATAGAGCCGACAAAATCCTTGGGGCATGACAAGAGAGGATAAATCATTTATTGGTTTGTATCAATGGGAAGCAAACATATATTAAGTCTCACAAAGGAACTAGGCTACTAGAATTACAAAGAGACTCTAAATTGATGAATGCCAATGGAAGCTAAGTTTTTGGTAGAGCTGATTAGAGAGCTAGGGTTTAACGAAGGTGGATAGATACTTAATCGGTTAATTCCACTAAGCCTATGGCTAGAAGATGGCACAAAATATATATTGTTTATTAATCAAGTAGAGCCTAGAATTCTCGTAGTAAAAAATTGATTTCCTCCCTAAGCACCTCTCACCATAGTCCAAGTGGTTATGCCTCCCATTCACATACAAAATTGTGATGTAGGCTTGCATATCATCCAAGCTTCTTTCTCTTGGCTCGAAATTGAAACCACCCCTCCTTTATCCCCTTCCCATTATACCATGTTAAAATTCCAAGAAAGGTCCACACTATGTTAGGTAATGAGCTAGCAAGCCAATTCCACCGAGAGATCATGTCAATTGAAATACATGACACATAGATGTTGCAAAAACCAATCACTTTACCCGCCAACACAAAAATAATCAAACACAATGATGGTGAGGGTCTGAACAAGAAGAGACAATGGATAAAATTAACCAAGTGGCAATAGCAGAAACTACACTACTAGACCCTTGGTCATGACTAATACTCCAAATTGCCTATTTCCAAAAAGCATTTAGCCTCATTTGCAAGTAAAAGCTTGAAAACCTCTTCAAGATAAATCACATCTACTCTCTGAGTTACTACCATGTCTTTAACCATCAACTTGTTTTAGGGGAGTGTCAACCCCCTCACATTCCAGGTACACACAGATATATCCATCTTGCTATCATGCCATCTCTTTCCAATGTAAGGCATTGATGATCAACATTGTATCAACGCCTCCTTGACTATATGGGATGCACTAACTTATAAGACATGATTTTTCCTTCTCCCACTTCTATAGGACTTACATGAATTTTGATTTTTCTTGTGCCTTTAGATGACTTAATGGGGCAACTTTCTTTTTTATGAAAAATGTTCAATCCATTCCTTTCCCTATTTCAAATAGTTGTTTACTTCTTACATTTTGAGCCATCAAGGTCACATGCATTCCTAAGACTAATGGAGCTACTCAAATCACCTTTTGTCTTGGCACCAAGAAGGGTGCCTTTCTTTTGGATATCCATTGGCATTGAACATGGTGATAGATCCTCCAACACCTATGCCTTCCACATTCATGAGACTAAGTTTGGGACTACTTTTAGGAGCTTTCTTTCGTGGACAATCCTCCACATGATGATCTAGGGTCTGGCAAGTAAAACATGCATTAAGTAGATTCAAGTATCTTACATTTTGCACAAATAATATATTCCCACCCATCAATTTAACATAATGCAAAAGCTACTTGGTGAGATCAACCTCCACGCATACATGTGGACTTGCCTTATAGGTAGAGAAATTTGGGTCACATATAAGGACCTTTCCATTGAGTCACATATAAGGACCACTCCAAATCTCTCAACAATCTACTTAACATAGGGCTTTAATTGGTCAAGCATATTAGTGAACTCTATCGAAAGGGGGGAACAAACCTGATCAAGCATAGTTGGATCAAAAACACCCTTCCAACATTGTACATATGCAACTGCACCCTCAATTGTTCAAGTTTCCTAGATCAATACTTACGAGCGACATCTTGGGAAATAAACAATGAAATATATCCATATCCCGAACTAGATAGGGCTCCACATTCCATGTTTGCAACAAGAATCGTTAGAGTTTGGAAGACATTTGATGCACTAAAATAGTTAACAGGTGAGAGACTAACAAAGGTATGTGGACTAATAGACACATCAATTAGGTAACTAGGAGAAAAGGTCGAATTAGGTGCACTCACAAGACAGTTTGAAGAATAGTTAGCATGGACAGGGACAAATCAAATCATTAATGGAGAGACACTACAAGTATAAATTAGGCTACAAGAAGAAAAAAAAACATATCCAAACAAAGTACAAATTAAGTTACACATAATCCCATCGAACCCAAATAAAAAATCATGCTCCCTATAAAAGGAATCCATAGAGGTGACTTGAAAATATGACCCAATGACTAGGGCAAACAATGATGCCTCTAATTCAAAGCAATGTAGATTGTCGGAGTCTCATCTTTATATAAAATGTTTCAAGTCCCTACCTATTTGCAATCAATGTCTACAAATTAGGGTTCTTAGCAATCTTAGCTTTAATTCCCTCATGATCTACATATCTATAGATGGAGGTTTGAGGGTTTCCCATAGTGAACAGGTAATGCTCCCGGGACTTCGAAAACCCATACCCAACGTTTCCCTGCTCCAAGCAACTTGGTCGCTAGTATGAAATGCTCCCCTTTTGTTGGGAGCTGTTTTCGGATCTTGGGAAGTTTTTTGGGAGCTTGGGAGCTTTTTGAGAACTTGCTTGATCCCTTTTTGGGGGGAGCTTGTAGAAGCTCCCTATCTATTTAGGAGCTTCCATAAGTTCCTTGATTGACAAGGAGATTCTACAAGCTCTTGATCATGTGGGGCCCAAAATCATAAGAAATGTGCCAAAATACAATTGAATGATCGTTGTTTCTTGTGCCAAAAAATCACCAACAATATAAAAAATCAATTGAATCTATCAATCATGCCTTTTTTTTTAATTTCTAAGTTATATAAACTAAGAGGGCTCATGCCTCTTAGCTCTTTAGATCCGTTCACACTCAAAAGATAAGATGTCAATGTACTATACCTCATGTCTCAAATGTTTATAGCTAGATTACATTATTCCTATTGATCGATATATCAATTTAGGGTCATAAACGACATCAAACTCAAAATACCAAATACTTTGAAAGTTTAATGTTAGTTGAAACTTAAAACAATCAAGTTCATTCGCATGAGAATTAAGCAGAAGTTACCATCAAAAAAAATGTGGAGGCACCCAAATAGTAAGCACTGCTAGGAGCAATAATAGAGCTGCAATTGGAACAAGGAATTATAAAAAGATTGAATCTCATTGTTTATGAAACTATTGGTGCTTTGCACATCCATAAATATGCAATTTGCTTTTACAAGCTCATACAATGGGAAGATGGGAAGATGTTATAGGTCAAATTTACAAAACATACCATGGCACTAGAATCATGCATAGTTAGTGAAAGGCTGATTTCATGTCACACAAACCCAATTTATGTATAACATGAACCTAGGGGTGTGAACAAATTTAAAAGGATTGAATTTCACAAAAACACCCTCAATACTTTGACTAAAACCAAAATACAATACATTTTTACTAAATGCATATATTTTAAAATTAAAGTTTAATTTTCCCTTTTATTTTTTATTTTTTTAAGTCAACTCGAGTGAAAAGGCTAGTGATTGCTTTGCCTTGGACAAAGTACATGTTCCGTTGAGATGATTGAGCATCTTGTTCTTTTGGTATTTCTAGTGGAATGAATAACTTATATCGTCGGGCAGTGGGCACCTACAAGTCAAAGTGAAAACATTAAAACATTGTACTTAGTACAGTATTAATAATTTTGTTTTCTCAAGTTCGTGGTTGCACACAACCCTATGCTTCATCCAAATACATGTATAACGTTATAAATGTTTCTGGCCTAAATAGCTTTAAAGGAATAAATCCCATTGTCTCTCAATTAAAAAAAATGATATCTTGGGTGATTGCTAATCTAAACTAAAACGTTATGATTAGTTATATGATTAATAAATTTGTTCTAGACTTCCTGGTTGCACACAAAGCTATACTTAAAGACATTCAGATTCTTTTCGATAGTCCAAACAGCTTTAAAGAAGAAAAAAACTTATGTGTTTCTATGACAGAAAGTTGATATTCTGGCCCAGCAAAATTGGCCGATTGCTAATGATTTTAATTTACTCCTAAGCATAAGAGAGAAAAATTATTGAATGTGCTACATGAAGACATGGTGTGAATTTTTCATAGTAGCAATGGAAAAAATATGTAATAAAAAAATCCTGTATGATATTAATACATAAATATACATGTCATAGATACAAAAATATGCATTTTGTTACAAATTTTAGAAGACTTTCAACCTCAAAGCATCTAATAAAGCAGAACAAAATAATCAGTTTCTTTCATATTTATAAATGTATTCAAAAGAAAATTTAATACTTTTTTAGGGGTTTAAATGTATTCAAAAGAAAATTTAATATTTTTTAGGGGTTTAAAAAATAATCAGTTTCTTAAAAATTTGCTATTAATTCATATTTATAAATGTATTCAAAAGAAAATTTAATATTTTTGAGGGGTTTAGTCTATTAATATTTATAAATGTATTCAAAAGAAAATTTAATATTTTTGAGGGGTTTAGTCTATTAAATTTTTTGGTTTATGAATAGACTCGGATAAAATACAAGCAAATGTAAATTGACCATACCCTATTGTACTGTACCTAATATTCACCTAAATCTTGTTATCTTTGATGGAAGACCATGCTCTGTTCAAATGCTATAGGATAGGTTTTCCCTAAGAGGTTTATGGCATGTATAGAGAAATCTGAGCACAAGAAAAGGATTTTATTTAACAGAAAAAACACTCATATTTTTAGGTGTCAATTACAGGTCAATCTATGAAAAGTAAATGCACAACTTCAATTGTTTAAGTTTACAATCTCTGAAAATTGTAGTACATAAATTCCCATTTTAACATGAGGATAACTTGAACTATATGTGCAAGCGTCAAGACTCAAACCCACTAAACATTCAAATTCAAACAGTTGACAATTGAGTCACACTTAGGGCCATGACCAACACAATTTACAGGAAATGTGCCTGAATTCAATTTCATAGTCATATGGCAGTACCTTCTCTGCCTTGTCCACAAGTCATTTATTGGTGCTTACATGAGAGTGATTTGACGTTAGATTTCTCATAGAACTCATCCCAGTTCTTTCCATCATAGTGTCTGAATTCAACATGTTTGATGGTACCAGGGTCGACACAATTAACAGTCACAGCAACCCCATCTGGATTGGATCGTGGAATGTAGTATGAAGTTATGCCACAGATCTTGCAGAATATATGTTTTGCTTGATGTGTGCCGAAAGTGTAGATTGTAAGCCACTCTCTACATTGTTCTAGCAACTGGAAATCACATGCTGGGACAATAAAGTGGACGTTGCCTCGCATGGAGCAATTAGAGCAATTGCATTTCCAGCCTATGATGCTAACGGGTGCCTGTACTTGCCATCTTACACGTCCACAATGACACCCGCCCTTATGGACAACAAGATTATCCATTACCAGCAACTCAGGGGCAGCTCAACAAATCTCCTCGTATCTGGTGAGAAGTAAATTATGCAATCTTTCGAAACGTCTAGTGAAAACAATACCTGTTCTGCATTGATAGCTAGTTAGACCATCTAATTAGCTTTCTTGAGTCTAGCTTTTTCAACAACATTATCCAGAAATTGGCTGATGTAGTTAGTCAAACTTTATGATTCAATGATTTTAAATAATGGCTGTTCAAATAAAATCCTGACATTCACAAATAACCAAATCCAATGTAAATGTAAGTCAATCAAATATCCGTCAAATCCCGCTAGCTCATTCGGTTAAGGTGTGGGTCTTGTCAGCAGGGCGACCCGGGTTCAATTCCCCTTAGAGGTGAGTTAGTTGGGAGGAGACACCCAAAATCCAACCATTTGAGGGTTGGTGTGGCCCAGCCTGGGTGCGATCCCCGGGTGATTTTGACGGCTTAGATACCCCTAGGTCATGGTTTCTTAGACCAAAGGCCACTCCCGCAAGTTAGGGAGATTCTAGCAAACAAACAAAAAAGTCAATCAAATATCCATGTCTTTCATGTTTCGAAATTGCACTGAATAATCGAGGACTTCAAAAGCATTTGAGGAATCAAAATATTTTGCTAATTCATGGATGCCATTTCATAACTGCTTCCCCTATTGGTGATCAAGATACATTCCTTGAATGTTTCCAAAAGAAACAATCATTTTGTTCCAGGTATGTTTCTACTACTGATCTGATCTTAAGGTCTAAATTTACTTCTGTAGGTGGGTGACATAAATGAAATTCGGCTTCTGTTTTTATTTTCAATAGCAAACTAAGCAGGCATTCCATTGACAAACTTAAATTTTTTCTAAACTGCATAAAGAAAATAGAACCACCACTATGTTGCATCTATTGTATTCTGAAAATACAGGGCATTTGTGGAATGTGAGTCATTTTAAGTTCAAATACAGGTCATCCATTGTTTTCTGAAAATGAAATAGCTTGGAGCATCTATTTGTAACTCAATATGTTGCTTTACAGCCCGCACGGGTGTGGCTCATTGGTGGTTCAGTTGTTATGAAGTCACAGTTATAAATGAAGGTCACGAGTTCAAATCACACCCGGCTTTACCCGTGTCCCATGCTTGCGGGGTGTGTGGGGCACCTGGGGGTATAGTGGTAGCGGGATTGGATCCCTGGACCCCGTGTCACGTGAGTACCAGCCCAGTTTCCAGTTGCCGATTCCCCTAGTTACAAAAAAAAAAAAAAAACTCAATATGTTGCTTTATGCCTCCCCAGATGAGGTGACAAGGGAGCATATGCTGGCAGCTGTCACTACATCAACAGCTGGCTGCTGTCCCATCCTCAGATATACAATCCCCTCCCATGAAGACACAGAGGAGGCGATCATTACACAGAAAATGGAGGACAACGATGCCATAAATCCTCAACATGGGACTATGTCAGCAAATGTTTGATGATTTCAGTTCCATCATTCTGTGGTATATCTGGACTTGGTACTGGCAGAAGACACATTTGCTGAGTAAGAGAAGAATAGGGTTGAAGGTGAAAGCGTTGGTTTCACTCCTCTCTGATTCTATTTATCTGGCATTTGCCTGCTGAATCCATGGATTACATCCATCCCACTCTAGAGTATGAAGCTCTCACTGAGAATAGGGAGGTGGTTGGAAAAAAAGAAGGGGCAGACATCCTAAGACCCAGGAATGGAAGAAGGAAGTGGGCCACTCTTGAAGACTATCAGTGGGTTCTCTTTCTCGGCACAGAACCAGCAGGGGGAAGGTAGTGGATATCCAACAAGGGTATCAGAGGTACCATTTAGAAGTAGGGAAGAATCAAGTCGAGCCTCTAGAGGATAGAAACATGCAGAGGAGAGCAAAAATCCCTGACTTAGTGGTGGATGGAAAGGTGGCAAACTAATCACAAACCCAGGGAATTGAGGGGGTGGAGACTCAAAGTATTCGCATATCAAAGAAATAGTGGCATCCAACTTAAGAAGGCAACATACCAACACAATTTTAGAAGAGAGATCAAATGGAGGCAAAGCATGATGCATTTTACCACTGCAATCCTTATTTTAGAAAATGAGGACAGTGGAGAAGAAAAGGAAGCTGGGAAAGACCAAGGCCTGGATGCTGTTGAGTAAAGCAAGGACACTGGAACCTCATCCAACCCAATTGCCATGGACACTGATGGCCAGGATTGATCTTCAGACTTGCTCTGTTTTATTCTTTTTACGGAAAATCTGCACTTAGTATTAGTTTCTTTGGCTTATAGCCTAGTTAGTTTATTCATTGGTTCTGCTGTTAAACGTCTATTGGCATATCAAAGAAATAGTAGCATCCAAATTAAGAAGGCAACATACCAAAACAATTTTAGAAGAGAGAGACCAAATGAAGGCAAAGCATGATGCATTTTATCACTGCAATCCTTATTTTAGAAAATGAGGACAGTGGAGAAGAAAATGAAGCTGAGAAAGACCAATCGCTGGATGCTGTTGAGTAAGGCAAGGACACTGGAACCTCGTCCAACCCAATTGCCATTGACACTGATGCCCAGGATTGTATCTTCAGACCTGCTCTGTTTTATGCTTTTTATGGAAAATCTGTACTTAGTATTAGTTTCTTTGGCTTATAGCCTAGTTAGTTTATTCACTGGTTCTGTGGTTAGCTATATGGGCTTTAAGATAGTATATGTTAATGACACTTGTTATGCCTCAGAGTGCCTGATGCATCCTTTCCAGACATACCAGAGTGAAGGGTTTCTTTTTTTATTGTAAAGGCCAAGTTTTTGGGGCTATATTATGTAGAGTATTGATTTTGGGGCTAAATACCCCTGATCAGGTCATGGCAGGTCCTTTTGGTTTTCATTCTAGGAAGTGTTGGCTTAGTGGCATTGCTAACTGCCTCTTGATGGGCAAAAGTTCCCCATCTTGTTGGGCCATGGGTTGGTGTCTGGTGCTTCTTGGGGTGGGTCCTGTTATCACCTATTTTGTACAAATGGTTGAAACCTTATTGAGCCGCCAGTGTTGGAACACATCAGTGTTCACTTCCAGAGTATCTAGGTTTCAGATATTTGGGTCTAGCCAGTTTTGTTTTTGAGTCGACATGACCATGGCCCCATGGGGGTTTGTATCAAAGTGTGCTAGTAGGGTCTGAGTGGCTCGGTTCCCCATGACTGGATTAAACAACTAAGGTATTCCAGGGAGTTTTTTCACCGTCAGATTATACTTTGCTTCAGGCGAGATATAATCTCTTGGTTTTTCTCCCGCTTCCTCCAAAGCTGGAATGCCCGATTTTGGAAATTTGGCCATGGGGGGTTATTAGAGTCCAACTATAATGTATAAACCTACTAGACACTATTAGAATAGGTTTTGGTCATGTCCTAAGCCTCTAGGACCCCCAGAAAAAATTTCGAAAAAATTTTACCGGACGCGTCGGAATTGGGGTTTTTTAATTTTTTTTAATTATTTAAATTTTAATTAAATTTCTCTATAGTTTAAATAGAGAAATTTGAGTCTGTAATATGTCAGTCATCCAGGATCCGATTTCAGTGATTGAAGGCTCCAGACTTAAGCCAAAAATCATTCATGATCCCCGGACCAGCTAACCCTAAGTTTCAGACAATTATTTGGCCTCATAATTAATATTTTCTCAAAAAATTAAAAAAAAGAAATATTAATTAAAATATTCAAAAAATAATAAATTGGAGATAATTTAAATCTCTCCAAAAAAGGCCAAATTGAATAAAGTAAAAGTGAAAATGACATGGCAAAAAGCATTTATGATGATTGGAATCTTCACCCACCTAATTCAGATCAGTTTCGGAGCACTGGGAGTGATCTACAGTTGAGAAATTCACCCACCTTCATGCAAATTCGTTTTTGTGATTTGGCAATTAATTAATGGGTTGTTGGATTTTGAAATCAATGCATGTGGGGCTCCTTCCTCAAATTATGGGCTCCAAACTCAAGCTCTTCAGACCTCTCCATACACTACAGGGTGCAGTGCTCAGGGTTACCAATCTGCACACATCTCTATTCTACAAGATGCCCTCTATGTTTGGAACATTTCAGAGATGGCACCACATTCAGAGATAGCACCACATTTGCAGATATGGCACCAGTACCACATTCGTCTCTCGTCCACATTCAACAACTTCCACCAATGTTTGATGAATAACAGTGGCTCCTTCACAGAGTTTTCCAGTCTCATGCCCAAGCCCGAGGGCTCATGACAACAACAATTCCCCTCACCCAAAGACACACTCTCCATATCACAGTCCTTCTGGGTCAACGCACAGAGCAACAGTGTTTCGACACTGTTGTCATCGATATTTTTGTATACAAGCCTAGTCTAGGCCATACACATAACCTCGGAGGCATTATCTATAGACAGTATACAACATCACCAAGGGACACTCAATTCATTAGGCTTACAACATTTATTTTATAGCAACAACACCATGCCAAGGTGCCAGCACTGCACTCACTCTTCAAGGTGGGCTGACTCACATAATCTCAACCTAACCCTAGTATGCTCTTAATTATTATCAACCTCCATACAGGGTATCACTAATTATTTTCGGCGTATCTGGTTCTCATACATGCCCACTCCACTCATATCGCACCTGCTCCAAAAATGGCACATCGTCCCTCCACGGACAATCCATTCTTCTACCACTTTTTTCTTCAGGCTTCAACACCTCCAAGACCTACAATACCTCCCAGATTTTGGTGTATCTGGTTCTCATACATGCCCACTTCACTCATCTCACACCTGTGCTCCAATAATGGCACATCGTACCTCCACCAACAATCCATTCTTCTACCACCTTTTTCTTCAACACCTCCCAGACCTACAATCGTTTGCGTTTCATTATTTTCTCACTTCCTCAACGGACTCAACGGCTATCACATCACTTTTGGTTGGCTAGAGTTTCACAACACCTACAGCAGCTTGAATTGTCAAGTATAGGCTCAAATGCAACATTCTCTCAATGCATTGCTAGCTCCACGTCTGCCCTTTAGGGGCCTTAGACACAACAAGAAACTATATTTTCATTTGATCCAAAGCTTGCTGTCACTAGCATGACTACTATATGGCTCTTGAGTCACACCAAGCATGCAATTCACTTCCTTAGTATCTACATAGGTTATCCCGAGAACACACACTACGATGTTTGTTTCCTCATCAACAATCAATGTACTCTCAGATGGCCGGCATCATCTTTTCAGTACTCTAGTTTCACAGCTTTCCAACACCCTCAGCTTCTATACTACATCCTTGTGCTTTGGCATATAACATTAGCTCCAGCGCTTGCAAGCAACACATTTCTCTTCATTGGTTTCATTCTTAAACGAGAAGGAAACTGGGGAGGTTTTTGAACTAAACTGGGTTGAACTAATGTAGATAGCCAAGGCAACCTCCTTGCATCACTCAGTGAAGCAGCACCTAGTGCAATCTACAAGATTGGCAGCAAGGGCATCCTCCTAGTGCAGTCTACAAGATTGGCAGCAAGGGCATCCTCCTTGGTTCAATATAGCAATGTTGAACCTCTGAAGGGCACATTCCTCATTTCCAACCTCGTGTTATTGTGTGTGTTGTTGTATAAGTATGTAGTTGCATATTTCCAACCTTCGAGGTATGTGCAGGGGTATTATTTATTATTTATTTTTCAACCTTGCATGAATCTTGAGTTAACCCATTGTATAATGTATTTCCTAAATAAAGGCTAGTTTGCCAGAAAAATAAACTAAGCCATTCTGCCTTGAAGATCTTATTTTATATTGTTCTCATTATTGTTCTTGTTTCTGGGTTAATTTCTCTTCGGGCTAGTGCACCTTACCACTTAGCGAAGGTTTTGTTGGTTGAGAGGTTCAGATCTACATCAGTTTGTATGGAGGGGAGGATTATAAACTTTGTTTCTTCTTCCCATCCCATAGTTGGAGAGGGAAAACCTCAAAATAAGAAAAATTATACAGTATCAAGCATTTCAGAGAATCAACTTCAAAAGAGAGGGATTCATTATATTTATTATAAGCGGATAAAGGAACTGAACAAAAATATGAAGAACATTACCCTACAATGGTTTATAAGATCCAAGAGATGGAAAGTTTAGGCATAATGGTGAGGACACCTTTCAAAGAACTTGATAATGAAGAAAGTTGTACTTTTTCTACAACGATCCTCTTTATACTCTAGCTAGGATAATTCTGTACCAATTTGCAATAAACACATAGTGTGCAGTCAAAGACCCTTTATGCAGGAAATCTTAAAAAACAGATATCATCATTGCATCACATGGTGAGAAAATTGATTCTGTGACTTTTACCTTAGTATCTCACTCTTCTCTTAAATTCAAAGCTATATTTTGATCCTTTAATGATGGATGGAGTGTCCACTCAAAGCATTCAGGTATTTAACTATGATGCATGGGGACCCGTCCCCCCCAAAATTTCATACGTTTCCTGTGTTCCCACGTTCCCGCATTCCGGGGACTTTGGAACTCCTCGAAAACTTCCCCAATTCATCGGGGAATCCGTTGGGGACTTGGGGACTTTTAGGCCATACCCTAAACGTACCTGTCAAAATCGGGAACTTCTCAAGAACGTCCCTCAACCAATCAGGGATTCCTGGACGTCCCTTGACCTGCACAATTAAAATAAAAATAAATAAATAAAACTTTAAAATAATTTTTTTTAATTAGAAACCTTACCTAACACCACCCCCTAACCTAACCCTCCCCCTATTCCTTTAACCCGCAGCCCCCTCCTATTCCCTCTACTCTATCCTACGTTTTTAACGTACACTCCAACTCACTGCTCTCGTAGAATCATCTGCTCTACCCATCACTCCAACACCTACATAACCCTCTGCTCTATGGTTCTACCCATCACTCTCTGTGCCACTACTTGCTAAGTTGGCTCTCGTATGTAGTCCCGCGTGCAACTCCCCTGCCTGTAATCCCACGCGTGCCCCTCTTAGCATGAAGACCACAGCTCCCGAAGCCCAAATGGCTTCTCTTAAATAGCAAAACACTAGCATAAAACCCTAGTGTTTGGATGGAGAATTATTGTAAACTTACTCTGCGGAGATTGTAATAGCTATTGGCTATCATTGGAAATAAAGTTGGCTTTGGAGGCAATTTGTGTACACTTCTATTGGTTCATGAGTTACTAATTTACTTTGAGGTAATATCTGTAATGTGTTCTTGATTTATGCAATTTCAAAGTTTGATTTAAATACATGCTTAGATCTCTTTCTTAAGAGCATAGGGCAAGCATTTGATGGTCCCAATTTGTTTGCTAGGCTTAGGCTTAAATAGTATAAAGAGTGCAACTTGTAATCGGTCTTACTACCTTGTCTCCTTATGCATTTTTGTCTAACTCTCTATATTTGATCAAGCTTTGTTTGTGTAAGTTTTTTGTGCATTTGCAGATCTTCAAAACGGTTGAGATGAGATGAACTCGGTTGTATCTCCCTCTTCTCCACCATCAAAAAACTTTACTAATAGTGTGTTTGCAGGATACTTCCAAGGAGCAAGATCTTAAGATTGGCATAAAAGCAGAGAGGGTTTCCTCTTCCATCAACAAAATTTTCATCATTCAAACTTGGTTACAAAAGGGTTCTTTCTTCAAACCCCTCTTATTTGCTCTCTTTGTTTCCTTTTTTCTCATTGGTTTGCTAGCCCTTGCCTCTTAAAACCCTCCTCCTTAGCTTTCGCTTGGCCATAGTTACCCCTCTTTCTTCCCTTTATCTTTGCCCTAGATTTACCTTCCCATCCTTGCATTCGTTTTTTGCCTTTCTTCCTCTCGTCCTCATTCCCAAAAAACCCCTAAAAACCATAAAAAGTACAAAAACGAATCGGCTAAGTCAATTTTTGAGAGTTAGTTGCTAGAGTTGTTTCTTTGATAGATTAGATCTCAATTTATTATATCATTGGCATTGGCATGCATTGAAAGTTAACTTTAGGGCATTCTAGATCTCTTGTTTCACACTAGTATAGTTTGCATTTTTAAACCCTAGTTGCAAGTTGAAAAGATAGAATATTTTCCACAAAAAAATTCTCAAAATTTTATGATCTAGATCTCTTTCCCATTGCATTTTAGGAGTTTGTTGTTCGCTGGTCCGTTTCATCATAGTTAAGGTTTTATGTCAAATCTCATGCATTTCACATTTTAGAGTTAAATTTTTAAATCTAGACTTGACTAGTTTCAATTTTGTTTTATTTTTCTAATGATTAATGGGTGCATTGTTGAGTTGTTTTGAGACTTGTGTAGGTGTTTTGAAAGAGAAGAGAAATTGAAAAGCTTTTCAAGAAGCAATATCCAAGAAGGAGCCAAAGAGAAGCTCAAGTGAATTTTGAACCAAGGAGAAGTGCAAACCATGAATGTCATCTGAAATAAACCACTATCCTTTGTACAAACTCATAAGAGTTTTCATCTTTTTCCATTCAAGTTTTTCTTTCAAAAGACCTTGCAAGGTTTTAAACCCAAGGCATTTGTAATCATTTAATAAAAGTTTCAAGCGGAGGAGGCCTCCACTTTTTGGTCTTCTTCCCCATTTGGGGAAGAGTGTTGGGTTTTGTGGATTGGCTTAGTTTAGATCTTTTCATATGCTCTTAGTTTAGTTTTATTTCAATAAGTTATTTTAAGTCATTTTCCATATTTGCTTACCCCCATGCTCTCCTGAGTAGGGTCTTTGACCTGAAAGAGACTCTTGGGTAGTTTAGTTTTATTTTTTGCATTTATTATTGTCTTGTCTCTCTTCCAAAGCCTTCGACCGGAAGTTGTATCCTTGAGATTTTGTCTCAAGGGCAGGACCACATAATTTGTGGTTACTCTTCCTTCCCCGTCGGTTTCCTTGGCAGAGCTTTCAGCTAGCTGGAGGTTCTCAAGTGCAGGCGGTTCTAGTGGTTGATCTTGTTCGGAGATCAATCCCACCTATTAGTTTAAATCTTGTGAAGTAGAACACTAGTTTGAGTTTAGTTTCATCTTATTTGGCAAAGTGGTTTCTTGTTAAGCATTACTTCATATCTTTCAAGCTTATCGATTTGTTTAATCATTTAAAAGGTTGATTTATTGCTTTTACAACACAACTACTTTCTGCTTCTTTAAAATAAACCAAAGTCTCTTGAACTTGGCCAAATCCAAGTCAAGAGCACCCTCTGTCGGAGGGCATTTTAGTTTTGCATCATCCCTGCATTAGGCATTTTAAGCTTAGCAAGTCTCTTGAACTTTGGTCATAAGATCAAGTCAAGAGCGCTCTCTGTCGGAGAGTTGAACTAAAGTGCTCTTTAATTAAAACATTTCAACCCACACACCCCTTAATTAATTTATCTTGGTTTCTGTCCTACACCCGTATGCTCTGCCAACCGGAAACGGTTGGGCTAGTACTCAGAAAGGTGGAAGACTTGTTAATTTACAAGTGAAAATCTAATTAAAACTTTCACCCCCATAACCAACGAACCGGCGTTGTCATAAAGTATTTTAATTAGTTCTCAGGGGAGGCGCCGGACCGCCCAATCTGCGACACGGTGGCTGGTTAGCATTGCGCGCCTCGCCGTGATTCCAGACAGGCCCCGACAGGTCTCTTAAAGGAGCTGCTTACAACTACTTTCTGGACACTCTTTGAATATCCTTGGTTTTAGCCCTAATAATCAAGACAACTAAAACTTTGAATTTACCAAGATAAGCTGCATAACGTTCTCACAAACTGTCTATTTCAAGCACTTGTATCAAGTTTTACAATCACTATTTAATTTTTGACTCCATAAGGCACTGGTCCTTTATCTTATATTTTGTTTGCCTAAATATCAACATTGGAGTATCTGCTTATATTTCGTGAAAAGTGATTTACTTATTGCCCAAGTGTATCTTTCATCTTGTATTTGCAACGTGGATTGCATTATCTTGTCTTATATTTAATTTTTATAATTGTCTCTCATTTAAAAACTCCTAAAAAACACCCATCCACATCACTACATCAAAAACACTATAAATACAAGAGCCTTAGTGAAACTCTCTTTTAGGGACTACCCCCCTTGGCTTCGTTAGGAGTTTGCCTAAACGGAGGAGCTGGGATTCAGGTGACAGTACCTGGATCATTGCTTGCCCCCAAGGCCACACCTCTCTCACTTGTAGTGAAGAGACAGCTTTCGAAAGATTTCCGCTGCTGGTGTGCATATTGGCGGACAACATCTCTGGCGCCGTTGCCGGGGACAAATCTTTTTGTTCCTGGACGACCTTAGTTTTTTCTAGTTTGCTTTACCTTTTTTGATAGATTTCATATCTATCTGGCGACTCCACTGCCCCTTTTAGTTTTACTTTTGGTAGATTTTTAGTTTAATCACTCTCTGATATTAGACTTGAATCCACCTGGCGACTCCACTGTCAAATCATTTACCAAGGTATTCAACTAGAAGAAACTCTGTAGGCTTACTCAGTTTCATCCTTGAACCTGAAAAGGTTTATAGGAGGAGATTGAATGAGCTAGTTTCTCGTAGGATCCTTGAAAATCTTGGATTTGAGTCTGTATTAGACATCCATAGTCCTTTTTGTAGAGATCAAAATAAAAAATTTCTAGCCACTAACCTTTTTCCTTTGATAAAATGTCAAAATAAAAATAGAACTTTTATGAGTATTTCAAATGCATATTTTTTATTCTCAAATGGTAACTCCATTGAAGGGATAAAACCCTTGTATCTCATATTTTGTTTGAGATTTGTGTGTAGATGAGCCCATACAAATACAGAAAATTTTTAAGCTCATTATTGGATAGCTCTGTTCCTTCAGTACTTAAGTTTCTCCATGATCAGTCCAAACCAAGATCCGAATTACTATGACATGGATATTGAGAGAAGAGAACTTGCTGCTCGAATCTCCCTTGCACATCCGCCCATTAATTACTTCAGAATTCCGGGCTTTCCAAATGAATTTGAGGATAAAAAGACATCTTATTCCATTCCTAGGTTTTGTCATCATAAAGAAAATTATTCAGCCAGAACCCATGTTTTGACTTTCCTTACACAAATGAAGAAGCAGGGCATATGCCATGAAGATCATATGATGCAGATGTTTGCTTGTTCCCTGCAGGAGGATGCCTCATGTTGGTTTTATGAGGGCCTTCCCGATAGATCTATTGTTTCCCTCATTAACTTCATTGAGGTGTTTTTGAGTCAATGGCATGAATATAATGGTTTGGAGTTTTACACTAAATGCATTCTTGCTTCCTTCTTTCCTTCAATAGAATTTCAGGGGGGAAAGCCGAAGTTATCCAATATCAATATGATGTATGACACTCCTTTGTTAGAGACTCATGATGATCACATTGAAGAAAAGCATGAGGAACCATTCATTGAAGATATTATTGAAGATCCTCCTCATATCACCACAACAAAAGATGATACAAAATGGGAATTTTTTCAAGACTACTTCAGTGATGATGAGCACATTTGTACTCTTGATCCACCTCCAAAAGAAACCATTGCAGAAGCCCATGTTGAAATTCATAAAGAAGTTTGCGATATATCTGATAGTGATAGTTTGGAAGGTTTCCTTCTTGGTGATCATTTTTCTGAAGAAGAAGATTATGAGCACGAGGAGGATAGACACAACATGGAATATGATGAAAATCATGAAGACCCCCCCATATTTGATAAAAATATGGATGGTGACTATTGGACATACATTGAAAAACCTATTTTTGATGTATCTAGAGAGGGGAGTGTGGATCTTGAAAGTATGGGACATTTAGACATGGAAGAGGAGCATGTTATTTCCTCATATAAGCAATTAGAGCCATGCATAAGTATCAGCAATGAGGACTTGGGAAAGCAGTGTAGTAAAGAGTCAGATCAGATACAACTTATTAAAGAGCAATCTCAACCATTGTTTCTACATACAGAGATTCCTTATGATTTGGAGCAGCTTGGGGCTTACACTTCCACGGAAAATCATTTTCAGAACAGCCTTTCAGATCAGTATGATGAGATATCAAAACTGTCTTGTCATCCTGAGTATATTCCTCCTATCCTGTTCTGGATAGAGGATGCCTGCCGAGGGACCTACCATATTTGGGAGCACTTCAAGTGTTTATCACTTATATATGATTCCCCATCCAGCCCTCCCATTCAGAAGATTCAAGCAGGTTTGCACTTTCTGATAGGCATTCCCTTGCTCTGGCTGGTAACCAGAGACAAGGTAAAAAATTATTATATTGATAACATGCTTAGATGGCTACATTGGATTTCTGATTATACTTAACATTTTCTTTTATGCTATGTTAGAATGGGAAAAATAAAGCTCCTCAAAGTGAGCATTTACTTTCTGCATTTTAATTTTTGAGTATATAGAATTTATTTTCAAAATAAATATAGTTGATATTTCATTTTGGTTTTTTCATAACACATGTGCTACTGAAGGTTTTCTGTCAAGTTGAGATGTTTTTACAGGTTATATATATAAACCAGAGATTCTGGTGTTCTCGTATCCTCTCCTTGCATAATTTCCAGATCGAGCACACGTCCCGCAGTTGGAGCCAGATGTTATCACCTATTTTGTACAAATGGTTGAAACCTTATTGAGCCGCCAGTGTTGGAACACATCAGTGTTCACTTCCAGAGTATCTGGGTTTCAGATATTTGGGTCTAGCCAGTTTTGTTTTTTAGTCGACATGACCATGGCCCCATGGGGGTTTGTATCAAAGTGTGCTAGTAGGGTCTGAGTGGCTCGGTTCCCCATAACTGGATTAAACAACTAAGGTATTCCAGGGAGTTTTTTCACCGTCAGATTATACTTTGCTTCAGGCGAGATATAATCTCTTGGTTTTTCTCCCGCTTCCTCCAAAGCTGGAATGCCCGATTTTGGAAATTTGGCCATGGGGGGTTATTAGAGTCCAACTATAATGTATAAACCTACTAGACACTATTAGAATAGGTTTTGGTCATGTCCTAAGCCTCTAGGACCCCCAGAAAAAATTTCGAAAAAATTTTACCGGACGCGTCGGAATTGGGGTTTTTTAATTTTTTTTAATTATTTAAATTTTAATTAAATTTCTCTATAGTTTAAATAGAGAAATTTGAGTCTGTAATATGTCAGTCATCCGGGATCCGATTTCAGTGATTGAAGGCTCCAGACTTAAGCCAAAAATCATTCATGATCCCCGGACCAGCTAACCCTAAGTTTCAGACAATTATTTGGCCTCATAATTAATATTTTCTCAAAAATAAAAAATAAAAGAAATATTAATTAAAATATTCAAAAAATAATAAATTGGAGATAATTTAAATCTCTCCAAAAAAGGCCAAATTGAATAAAGTAAAAGTGAAAATGACATGGCAAAAAGCATTTATGATGATTGGAATCTTCACCCACCTGATTCAGATCAGTTTCGGAGCACTGGGAGTGATCTACAATTGAGAAATTCACCCACCTTCATGCAAATTCGTTTTTGTGATTTGGCAATTAATTAATGGGTTGTTGGATTTTGAAATCAATGCATGTGGGGCTCCTTCCTCAAATTATGGGCTCCAAACTCAAGCTTAATGTTGAGTTAAGACTCCAAGCTCGATTTGGTTGGTGTTGACATGGTTTTGATTGGATTAAGATGGAGTTTTTGGCTCTCTTCATGCCAATTTCGAATTAGGGTTTTATGCTAGTGTTTTGCTATTTAAGAGAAGCCATTTGGGCTTTCTTTGGATGGAGAATTATTGTAAACTTACTCTGCGGAGATTGTAATAGCTATTGGCTATCATTGGAAATAAAGTTGGCTTTGGAGGCAATTTGTGTACACTTCTATTGGTTCATGAGTTACTAATTTACTTTGAGGTAATATCTGTAATGTGTTCTTGATTTATGCAATTTCAAAGTTTGATTTAAATACATGCTTAGATCTCTTTCTTAAGAGCATAGGGCAAGCATTTGATGGTCCCAATTTGTTTGCTAGGCTTAGGCTTAAATAGTATAAAGAGTGCAACTTGTAATCGGTCTTACTACCTTGTCTCCTTATGCATTTTTGTCTAACTCTCTATATTTGATCAAGCTTTGTTTGTGTAAGTTTTTTGTGCATTTGCAGATCTTCAAAACGGTTGAGATGAGATGAACTCGGTTGTATCTCCCTCTTCTCCACCATCAAAAAACTTTACTAATAGTGTGTTTGCAGGATACTTCCAAGGAGCAAGATCTTAAGATTGGCATCAAAGCAGAGAGGGTTTCCTCTTCCATCAACAAAATTTTCATCATTCAAACTTGGTTACAAAAGGGTTCTTTCTTCAAACCCCTTTTATTTGCTCTCTTTGTTTCCTTTTTTCTCATTGGTTTGCTAGCCCTTGCCTCTTAAAACCCTCCTCCTTAGCTTTCGCTTGGCCATAGTTACCCCTCTTTCTTCCCTTTATCTTTGCCCTAGATTTACCTTCCCATCCTTGCATTCGTTTTTTGCCTTTCTTCCTCTCGTCCTCATTCCCAAAAAACCCCTAAAAACCATAAAAAGTACAAAAACGAATTGGCTAAGTCAATTTTTGAGAGTTAGTTGCTAGAGTTGTTTCTTTGATAGATTAGATCTCAATTTATTATATCATTGGCATTGGCATGCATTGAAAGTTAACTTTAGGGCATTCTAGATCTTTTGTTTCACACTAGTATAGTTTGCATTTTTAAACCCTAGTTGCAAGTTGAAAAGATAGAATATTTTCCACAAAAAATTTCTCAAAATTTTATGATCTAGATCTCTTTCCCATTGCATTTTAGGAGTTTGTTGTTCGCTGGTCCGTTTCATCATAGTTAAGGTTTTATGTCAAATCTCATGCATTTCACATTTTAGAGTTAAATTTTTAAATCTAGACTTGACTAGTTTCAATTTTGTTTTATTTTTCTAATGATTAATGGGTGCATTGTTGAGTTGTTTTGAGACTTGTGTAGGTGTTTTGAAAGAGAAGAGAAATTGAAAAGCTTTTCAAGAAGCAATATCCAAGAAGGAGCCAAAGAGAAGCTCAAGTGAATTTTGAACCAAGGAGAAGTGCAAACCATGAATGTCATCTGAAATAAACCACTATCCTTTGTACAAACTCATAAGAGTTTTCATCTTTTTTCATTCAAGTTTTTCTTTCAAAAGACCTTGCAAGGTTTTAAACCCAAGGCATTTGTAATTATTTAATAAAAGTTTCAAGCGGAGGAGGCCTCCACTTTTTGGTCTTCTTCCCCATTTGGGGAAGAGTGTTGGGTTTTGTGGATTGGCTTAGTTTAGATCTTTTCATATGCTCTTAGTTTAGTTTTATTTCAATAAGTTATTTTAAGTCATTTTCCATATTTGCTTACCCCCATGCTCTCCCGAGTAGGGTCTTTGACCTGAAAGAGACTCTTGGGTAGTTTAGTTTTATTTTTTGCATTTATTATTGTCTTGTCTCTCTTCCAAAGCCTTCGACCGGAAGTTGTATCCTTGAGATTTTGTCTCAAGGGCAGGACCACATAATTTGTGGTTACTCTTCCTTCCCCGTCGGTTTCCTTGGCAGAGCTTTCAGCTAGCTGGAGGTTCTCAAGTGCAGGCGGTTCTAGTGGTTGATCTTGTTCGGAGATCAATCCCACCTATTAGTTTAAATCTTGTGAAGTAGAACACTAGTTTGAGTTTAGTTTCATCTTATTTGGCAAAGTGGTTTCTTGTTAAGCATTACTTCATATCTTTCAAGCTTATCGATTTGTTTAATCATTTAAAAGGTTGATTTATTGCTTTTACAACACAACTACTTTCTGCTTCTTTAAAATAAACCAAAGTCTCTTGAACTTGGCCAAATCCAAGTCAAGAGCACCCTCTGTCGGAGGGCATTTTAGTTTTGCATCATCCCTGCATTAGGCATTTTAAGCTTAGCAAGTCTCTTGAACTTTGGTCATAAGATCAAGTCAAGAGCGCTCTCTGTCGGAGAGTTTGAACTAAAGTGCTCTTTAATTAAAACATTTCAACCCACACACCCCTTAATTAATTTATCTTGGTTTCTGTCCTACACCCGTATGCTCTGCCAACCGGAAACGGTTGGGCTAGTACTCAGAAAGGTGGAAGACTTGTTAATTTACAAGTGAAAATCTAATTAAAACTTTCACCCCCATAACCAACGAACCAGCGTTGTCATAAAGTATTTTAATTAGTTCTCAGGGGAGGCGCCGGACCGCCCAATCTGCGACACGGTGGCTGGTTAGCATTGCGCGTCTCGCCGTGATTCCAGACAGGCCCCGACAGGTCTCTTAAGGAGCTGCTTACAACTACTTTCCGGACACTCTTTGAATATCCTTGGTTTTAGCCCTAATAATCAAGACAACTAAAACTTTGAATTTACCAAGATAAGCTGCATAACGTTCTCACAAACTGTCTATTTCAAGCACTTGTATCAAGTTTTACAATCACTATTTAATTTTTGACTCCATAAGGCACTGGTCCTTTATCTTATATTTTGTTTGCCTAAATATCAACATTGGAGTATCTGCTTATATTTCGTGAAAAGTGATTTACTTATTGCCCAAGTGTATCTTTCATCTTGTATTTGCAACGTGGATTGCGTTATCTTGTCTTATATTTAATTTTTATAATTGTCTCTCATTTAAAAACTCCTAAAAAACACCCATCCGCATCACTACATCAAAAACACTATAAATACAAGAGCCTTGGTGAAACTCTCTTTTAGGGACTACCCCCCTTGGCTTCGTTAGGAGTTTGCCTAAACGGAGGAGCTGGGATTCAGGTGACAGTACCTGGCTCATTGCTTGCCCCCAAGGCCACACCTCTCTCACTTGTAGTGAAGAGACAGCTTTCGAAAGATTTCCGCTGCTGGTGTGCATATTGGCGGACAACAGGTCCATTAGGACACATGACCACACTCATATTTTGTTTTGTAGAAGTGATTGCACGTATAAGGATTGTCATATCCGATTTAGCACACCTCATTTTGCCCACTTGGACCTATTTTTTTGATAGATAACCCCTAAAGAAGAAGCCTAAATGGTTAAAAAGGAGGGCGTTGAGGGACAAGTATCTGTTGGGGTTAGTTGGGGCACGATGTCCTCCTTTTGGCTCACCATGCACTTGGTGGAGCCCAATTTCACATTTTTACAGTGTTCCACCAAGTTTCCGAGACGCGGGAGCAGGGAAACACACATTGGGGACGTGTGGAGACCCCCAAATTTAGGAAAATTTAGAGGGCGAAGGTATGTCAAGGTCTTTAAAATATTAAAAATATATAATTTATATAAATCCTAATATATTAACATATAAATTCCTCATCCCATCACCATTTACATACTAAAACTTAAAAGTAAATAGTAAATATTAAATTCATCATAGTAAACACGCTTGTCAATTCATCATAGTAAACACGCTTGTCAATTCATCATTGATTTATAAATCATTATCATTTGAGTATTTGAATTTTACATTGATAAATTCTAAATTTATAATACATGAACATCTTCCATTATAAATTTGAATTATAAACATAAATAGTGGATGAAAATTTAAAATATTAAAATCTTAAAACTGAATCATAGACATGTCACATAAAGTCTTAAACACCTTCAAATTTAAAGAGTAAAAAGAGTGATGAGACAAAGACTCAGTCTGTGGTCATCAATGATAGTATCTGCTTCTAGAGTCACAAGTTAAACTGAAAACTAATAATGGACAATGAACACTGAAAATAAAAGTAGCGAAAAGAAAGTTGAAAGCATCAAAGGAGCATCAAGGAGATAGTTCCATGGACTGGTCTTCCCCATGCATCCATTGCGTGAAGCCATCAGGACCATCAATGGGAGTGCAATATCTGAGTCAGAGTCACTCTCATGAGTGACCAATGGCACACAAACCAAACCATGTTTTTGGGGTGTAAAGATTCCTTGTACCTCTTCAATGAGAAGGTCATCTATATATATTTTAGGCTTAATTAAGGGTTTTACAAGAGCTTTGTTTACAAGTTGAAAATACTGGGATGATTACTGTTGTAATGGTAAAACTGGTTCCAATCAATTTCTCATGAAGGTATTGGTTGTGTACTTAAATCAACTCTTGGATGGAGACTGTTGTAGCTCACTTTAATTGTAAACTGGAACTAGAATGGACTGGGGTTGATATCTGGGTGAAGTCCTGTTAATTTTTACAAGTTTACTGTTGTGTGCTATGGTAGATGCTTGTGAAGATATTGCAAGTAATTATATCAGACCTTTGTATCAAGAGCACATAATATTGAAAAACTTTGCAAATCAATGAGAGAATACACTAGTTCTTTTGTAAACCACAGAGATCAAGCCATTTCTAAATCTGATATTTAAATGAGACAAATGAAGTTACATGCCTGGACTGGGTATGGAGCAGATCTGAATTTTTGCACACCTCTTGTCTCAATAAATTGTTCCCTTGAATGCTGTAGCAGACACCACGAGTTCTGGAGATGTAGGCTATCAAATACTGAGGATATTTCAGTCATTCAACAGTCTGAAGCAGCTCAGAATCCAGATACAAACTGATATAAAATACAGTAACCCTCTGCCTGTACGAAATTGTCTTCTCTGGAAAAACGCAGCAACAAATAGGTGCATAAAATATTTCCACAAATCTCTGTAGCTTGTGTTTGCTCCAGATGGGGGCTAAAACCAACTGATAAGACAGCCAACACTTTTTTTTTCTTGACAGAGATGAAGGTTCAGTAAGTGGCTGCCTGTAGAATCTTACATATGGGTAGCTAAGACTAAGATAGTTAAGCTTAATGCCGCCAGCATATCCCCCCACCTCATGGCATGTGATAGCCCTACGGCATAAGAAAGACGTAGTAGATAATTTCCTAGGAAGGCATAAGAAAGATGTAGCAGATAATTTCCTAGAAAGGGTTATTATTTTACAATTCACGTCTTGGTGGAGATTTATATTCATTGTTTACACACCAATGCAAATGTAGCAGATAATTTCCTAGAAAGGGTTATTCTATTATAATTCACATCTCGATGGAGATCTGTGTTCATTGTTTACACACCCAAGCAACAGTTTATGAACAGATGCAATTGATTATATAGGTTCCAATCCTTTCTTCCAATTTGATATGTCTAGGGGAATATTTTGTTTCTAATGCTATGGAATCATGAATTAGAATCTTGAAAATATTGTTTTTCTTAAAAAAATTAAATATTTTATGTATTTTTGAGCAAACCGATTCATTAAATTCAAATCGACCGATTTATTACCGATTCATTACCGATTCCGATTCCGATTCCGAGTTGACCCTCGACCGATTCCGAGTCCGATTCCGATTTTTAAAACCTTGATTCAAATACATGGCATCCGTTGTTTTGAAACAATGAAATAGCTTAAAGCATCGGTTTGAACTCAACAAGTTGTTTCATAGCATGGACAACAACAACCAAGCTTTCTGCGACATTTGTGATATGTACATTGTTGTGGATATTCCACAAGACGGCTCATCACAACAGATCTGAATATGCTACGGCAAGCACAATGAGGTTATATTCTACTGGTTAATGATTACTTATAATCAAGTTATAATATTACAAGCATATTGTTTTCTTTATGAAAAAACTGAGAAAATAAGAACAAAACTATGGTAGTAAAAAGGTGCACACCATTAACACAATGAACACAAGATGTATCCCAGAGAAACCTGTAAGTATGAAAAATCAAGCAATAAATAAGGGGATTTCCTAGCTCTTTTATTCTCAGATTTACAGTGCAAAACACAAAGAAAGATGATCAAGCACTATGGAGTAGATGGACATTATGCCTTGAATAAGCTACTATGAGATCGCCTTCTTCCTCTGTTCTGCTCTAATATTCCACTACCTTGAGTTTGCTTTGCTCAGCTATGGAATAGTAAATTAACACAAAGGAACAAAGCTCCGTTCTCTCCTCGTGGTTCAAGTTTTAAAAAACCCAAATAGCTTGTTGGAGATAATGGTCATATTTAGAACTTAGGATCTAGACGAATAATAAATGCTCACTAATAAAATGATGTAATCATGGTGCATTTAATGTAGTCATTAGTGTTACGTAACATACTCTTCTCTCCTACTATGTAATGAGGCATTGCATCAACGAATGAATGCATCCTCCTCTCTCCTAGGAAACTTTAACAACATCCATAAAATATGATGATCAAAGCCACAAGTACAATATCCAAGAGAACAAAAGCTCAAGAAGGGGGTGTGTTGCCGCCTGGAATCACACCTGGGAAAACGTGGAAAAAATCTTCAAGTCGCTGGTGTGGCCTTGGGGGCAAGCCAGAGTCAAGTGCTGTCACCTGAAACTCGACTCCTCTGTCTAGGCTTAATCCTAGCAAAGCCAAGGGGGGTAGACCCTAAAAAGTAAAAAGAAAACTAAAGTGTTTGATCTATGAAAAATAAAACACTAATCTAGGAGTTGGAATTTTTTGAACACAAGAGCAATGCACTATAAGAAAATATCATTCATTGTTCAACATCATTATTGTCATTTTGAAAATATAAGCATCCATCATCATAAAAATGTAAATAACAAGACCAGTGCTGATAAATGGAGTCAGAAATAAAGTACTTGAAAAATAAAAATGTTGTGCAATTGTTCTTGGTAAATTTTATTATTAATGTGGTAATGAGTCTTTTTATTATGGATGGGGGATTCCCAATATACGGCAAGGTACTGGGAATGTGTCAGGAATTTAACAAGGTGGCTTCTCACTTGGAAATGTGGGTTGGATCAGAGTCTCTGGGAGGTGTTCAACACTATACCAAACGAGGGTATAGTCTAACAGCATCCCGAGGTCGCTACCCAGTGAGTCCCGCTTCCTTTGAGAAATTTGCCCACCAAAGTCAAATATTCGTTTACGCCATATTTTCGTAAAAAGGTGGTTTATTGGGGAATGTTAATCCTATTACTAGTCACTATGTCTCTTTCTGGTGTGATCAACATGTTCAAACTGAGCTGCAGTGATCCCAGAGCATACGGGGACAAAGCCTTGTTAAATTTTATATATTTTGAACAAATATTTTACTTTGTTTTTGCCCCAAGAGTCTCTTTTCGGGCCAATACTCGAGAAAGCCCTTATCCTGAAACCTTACTTCGGGAAAGCAAGGGGGTATTTTGGATTGTAGTAAAAAAAATGAAAGTAAAAAATGAAGAAAACTAGGTCCTGAGTGAACTCGTGGCCTGCCAATGGAATGGACCAATAAGGTTAATTTTAGCCCTAGTTGATTTTATTAAAGTACTGAAAAGAAAATCTAAGCTAAAAATTACACGCCATGAAAAATGAGTCGACACAGTTCACCCCTGGGGGGATGGGGTGTGGGCGCTAGTTAGCCCACTTGCTCACGTTTAATTTTCTGTTACAATGCAATTAGAAGTGCCCTAGTCTTGTAAAAATGACTCAAAGGCTTACAATTTTAGAAGGAAAGAGAATTTGGTTTAAGAAAATATGGTTATGGGTGCTCTGGATGGCCTGATCTATCAAAATTTGGCCAGCATCTCCTCCTATTTGTTTATGAATTGCTGCAAACTAGCAAGCAAATGTCAGTAAAAGATGCCCAAAAACACTTTAAGAGTGTGTTGTCCTCCGAAATGGCATGCGTGTCGTTTGAAAGCCCAAAATGTGCAACGCCAACTGGATGACAACTCTCTCAGGAGAGAGGCCAATGTCACCACACTTCTCTCCTCTTCGCTTTAGGTTGGCTCTTCTCCAACACTAGGGGGGTATCCCTAAAATAGGATCACTAAGGCAGGTACAATAGCGGGCAAGGTGAATGGAAGAGGCTGCCTTAGAGAAACGGATGTAACAAAAGATAGTTTTGGATGGGTGATGGAAAGGAAAGGAAGATCAATCCTCAGGGAAAGACCAGTGCCAGTATCAGAGAGGGGCGAATGGAGTCAAAGAAGAGCTCTAATAGGACCTTGCTGCCAGGTGAAAGTAGTAACCAACTAAGAGCTCTTGCACTAGAGCATACCTGAAAGCCGCAAAACTTAAAAGAAAAACATGGGTCAAATAAAGTTGTGCTAGATTGTTAGCCTTCCATTCAGATGATCCCAGCTTAAGAGTCGAAAGCAAATAGCTAAGAGAGGTATTGCCTCATACAAAATGAAAGATGGCATACAAAGGGAAAAAGAACTCTCAATTTATCCAAAGAATCCCGTCATGATATTTTTCATTAAGTTTATGGGAAAAAACTTCCAAAATTCTCCATCCTTTACAATGAAAGAGGTTGGCCTTTTATAGGCTCAAACCTCACCTTCTTCTGAAAATAAAATAATAAAATAAGTGGAAATAAAGTGAAAATGACTACTTTTTCTCTCAAACAAAGACTTCGAAAATATCATAATGTGACCCCTCCTAACAAAGGAAGAACTCCACGTATCAAGAGTGAAAACCAGGTGGCTCTAACAAAATTTGTGGAACTCCGACTGCTGTCAGCTGCCAATGAAATCGCTGGCCCGAGTTCTGGCGTTTGAATGTAAATCGGCTGCCAGCTCAGATTTAATACATGGATCAAAAAGAAAATGATGAAAGCTGCTCCAGAAATTTCACGATACAAGGAAAACATCATCAGCTACTCGCCGATCAATTTCTGCGTGTCGATCATTCAATTGAACCCCGAATTCAAAGCTTCACCATTTTACGGATTGGGCCAATCTCAGCAGTTCCGTATCAATTAACTTGCTGTCGTGGCATCATCTTCATGATTCGTTTTGCAAGCTCGGCTGCCAAAAGGGAATACGGGCCAATTGTATGACTGGCCTGCTGTATGAAAACGCCATGTAGCAGAGAACAACCGTGAGCTAATGGATGCGAATGAAACTGCGGGTTTCAAACTCCATGTGTCAAATAAAAACACCCCCACCAACCGCTAGATTCTGAAATAGATTGCGACCACAAGTGTTTAACGTAGCTGCAAAGAAATGTTTATTCCACGGTTGAAAAGAAACACCAACACACAATCGGCGGACAGCTCATCGAAGGTGGGAAATTCCCTTCTGCGTTGGTTAATTCGTTGAAAAACTGAGCTCAATAATCGGCTGTCAACAGAGTAGAGAGACGCCGAGGATACTCCCAGGCTGCTGCCTAAAACTCTAGTGAGTAATTTGAGAATCCCGTAGACTGCGTTGAATGCATAAAACAAACAGCTGCTAATGAAAACGACTGTCAGTGGAGATGTAGGTCCCAATTAAAAATATGACCAAACGAAATTTAAGTTACGGCCCTCTCCAATGGCGGGTGAAGCAGTTGACGGCAAAAGAAAAAACGTAACCTCTGCTCGGCTGTCAACAGTGTTGCTCGTGAAAGTGGCCCCGAACATCCATCGAATGCAAGATAACGCCGAGCTGAAACAATCTGCAACTTGTCGTTTTCAGGATTTATCGAGCCAAACACCAGTGGAGACCCCCAAATCGTGAATCGGAGCTTCCACGCGGATGGTTGACGGCTTTGACAAATCGGCCCTCGAGCACATCGTCTCGTTTTACAACTGCCGAAAAAGGGGTCCACACTGCCATCTTATCGCTGCCAAATAAGCGATCAACCGACTAGAATTAGAAACTGTTGTGTGTGTGTTGATCATTCCGCACGAATCTATTTTTTCGTTGTTGGAATATACGTTTTTGTAAGATTGAACTCGGGCGGCTCCATGTTCTTCCCTGCTGCAGAAAGGAACTATCGATGAAACAGGTTGAAAAAATGTTATTTTCACATTCTCGGGCTCAAAATCGATGGTAACTCTGCATCAAAAATCGGCATGAAGTACAGCCTCGTGGCCATTGTTGATAGATGCCAAGCACGCTGTTGCGTCCTCAGATAACGATGGTCTGTCGCTCCAAAATCTCCCGGAGGCCTTCTCTGTCCCTGGATTTACCTTCAATTAAAAATTGCTGCAAAACTTATCAAGTTTATTTTCGGAAAACAACTCTGGGTTAGGCTCAATTATCCTCTTAGTAGCATCGTCAATCGGAGGCACGTGAGCATCTGATCTCCTTGACTTCAAAATGAAGAAAACTGTAGAACAGCTCCAAAACAGGATTAAACGTCAATTATGGTTTCAGCGCCTCTTCTCTTCCCGGGGGAAACAAGTCAAGCATTTGCACAAAATTGTCTGTTGTTTCTTGCTACAAAATATTTAGGTTGCTTTGATGTAGAAAAGCTATTGAACGGAACAAATGGAAATTCCTTAATGCCCTTGACAGATGGCATTACATTGAAATAAAATAAATCTCCAACATTGCTTGTGTTAGATATGTTGGGGGTCAAAATACCAAGTACAACATTCGCTTGTCTTAGCTCCACACATAACACAAAATGGCAACTTTCTTTATTGCTTCCATTGCCCTAGCTCTTTCAGAAACTGCAAGAATGGCATTGGCATTCCCCAGTTCTGCGATAAAAATATTTGTATCCTTCATATCGGAGTGCCTTCAGTGCTCTCATCTGTATTTCCTTTTGAAAAAACTCTGTTTGCATATCAGATTTCTCTTTATGGCGTGCTTTTGCAAATTCGAAGCATCAGTGCTAAAACCTAAAATGCATCATCCAGATAATTCAAGACTTGAACTGTATGGCCCAAGATCACTTGTTAAAGATTTAGCCACTTCATCTATTGGACCAGAGGGAAGAGCACATGTTTTACTGCTGACTCTTGTAGCAGCTCCTTTATCCAATCAGCGAGGGAGGTAAAGACTAATAACAATATTCTTCTATTAAATCCAGCAGACAACCCAGCTTCAAAGTGAGTGGATGACTGTCGCTTCCACTATTGCGCCCCTTTTCATCCTGCAGACCAGTGAGACACCCTTCAACAGTACAAGTGCAGCAGGAACAAACTTCCTTCATCTGAAACAAATTCTAAACCACTGCAGATGCATTTAAATCTGGACAGAGTGATTAAAATTTAAAAACAAAGCCTGCAACTCCTCATTTGTGATCACAATCATGAAATCCTGAGCAAAATCTGACTGTTGGTTTATAAAAAAGCCTTCCTGCTGTGCTTATGGACACCTCTGCCAAAGTGGGGATAACAGAGTGTATTTGGGTCACCCACAAAATACCCAAAAAAAACTAAGGCAAAAAGCTAAGTAAAATTGCAAAAAATGAACTAAGTGAGACAAGTTATAAGGCTTGTCTCCTTAGGATCTTTGCATGCTCAAAGAGAAACAAATTTTAAGCTCTTAAATCAGCCAAATAAACTCTATAAAATTAGTAAAACATACTACTTGTTCAAGCTTTTAAAATATGCAAAAATTCAAACTTTAACAAGAAACATGCTTCTATTAGATCTAGATTAAAAAATTTACTTTGAGAAACAACTTAAGATCTAATAAATAAATCAGATCTACTTATGATATTGCAAAAAAGAGTAAGATCTAAGATACGCAAACCAAGGTAACCAAGAAAATTTTGAAATTTTTTATTTGTCGAGAAAGAGAAAGGAAGCAGATTGGCATGTGAACTCAGAAATCTTTGAAGGTTTGGCAGTGGGACACCGAGGGTAAGATCCACCAAAGCATGTACAAATGAGGAAAAGGAGAGCAAGCAAGCTATCTTCTTCTTCAACCTGTCAACCTGTAGCTAAAGACACTCACAAAAAACCCATCAAATCTAGAAATGCATATGGTTAGAAATTAAAACAATATGAGCATAAACAAATGAAATATATACGTTTTGAATCTCTAATCAAAATGACACATGCAAGAACTAACTAATACAAACAAGTTTAGTTAGTCTTTCTCACAAGCTAGAAGATGGTTGAAAATGCTTGCACAAAATTGTCTAAGCTATAGATTACCTCATGCCATGAAATCCATCAACCACTCACAAAGCATCACACATGTGGACCTCCAAAGTCTTCTTTATTCTCAATAGCAAAGATAAAACAAGTTACAAAGTAGGTCTGCTCCAACTCCAACTAAAGGAAATGAGAGTGGGAAGCCATGTATAAATAGGAAAGCCAAGGAGAGGGAAGGCGCATTAGGTGAGGGAGAGTGGAGAGAGTGGTGGAGCAACTCGTGGCCCAAATGGGGCTGCCCTCTCCTATATTATGGCTGCCAAAATCAGCCATATGACAGTCTTAACATGTGCTGCTAACTCCTTGAAGCGTGGGGACCCCACTCCCTTAGGAAATGTGCCCAAGTGAAGGAATGCACCTCCCTCAAATGGGGGAGTCATTCCCACAATTGATGTTGCCCCCAAACACCTTACAAATAATCCCTTACGCTCCTATATTATAGCTGAAATAATTCTGACTTCCAATCCCCCAAAAATTAGAGTTTATTTTTTCATGATTTTTTATTTTTTCACCAATTTTTCACTTTTTTGGGGAATTTTGAGCATGCGTGAAAAATAAATGACTCTAAGACTATGGAAAGTGGGTTTTGGGGTATGGTGGGTGCTCTAAGCTAGAAAATGAGCACCCCCATGGCAAAAAAGACCCCTAGACCACACTTTTACACTGTTTACAATTTTTTTAATTAAACCATTAAAAAATGGCTTAGATTTACGGAAAAAAATAAATAAATAAATAAATAAATAAATATATATATATATATATATGGAACAGAGAGCATGAAGATAGATGCCGAGAGCAAACGTGCACAGAGATTGATCAACAAAACCCCTAGATCTGCTGATAAACCTGCTCTATGACCTGGAAGAGGCAAAACCTGCATCGGGGCACATAATCCAAGCTTCCTCTGCACTCGTTGAATACCATCGTTTCCCTGATCAGGTGGAGAAATCGCAGAATTGGAGAAATCACGCTGGAGATAGCTGGTTCACGTTAATAGCAGGCTTATGCTGATGGCTCACTTTGCAGATCTCTGACTTTGAATAGCATACATTCTCTGAGAAGTTGGTAATCGATGGAGGGCGGAAGCTACCGGGGTTTCATGTTAACTATAGTCCCCAGGCTCTTCAGAATCTGCTTGGCTAGCACTTTGGTGCTGATTTGGGTCGGTGGTATGGATTTCTTGTTAGGGTTTGCAGCAGTCTTCTGAGGTTTTTGTTAATTTGGAGGAAATGGTATTGGTTGGCTGCTCTGGAGCCCAGCTGGAGGCACTGGATGTACGGGAGAAGCCAGGTGGAGGACAGAGGGAGGGCTTGGTGGAGTTCCCAATGCTGGGATCTGTTGGGATTGATACTACCGGGGTGGGGCAGATGACGCCGGTAAATGGAATACCACCATTGGAATACCTGTCCTTCACACCACAAAATCTACTGCCGGAAACTCTGGATTTTGATAGCACGTCAGTGGACTTTTTGGGTAGCTCGATTTGGAGGGGGGATGGAGAATTTTTTGATCGGAATCTAGGGTTTCCGGCATCCGAAGTGCGGGAGGGGTTCGAAGCGGTGGACGGATTTGGGCGGATTGCGGATGAGGGGGTGGCTCGTCAGGTTCAGAAGCTTTGTGGGACGGTTTGTGGTGGATTTGCAGTTGATACGCGTGTGCCTTTGGAGACTTTTGAACACCGTGGTTTTGAAAGCCCTCCTGTGGCTGCTTCGAAGCATATAGGAAGGAACACATCTGGGGTCGGGGCTCTACAGAAGGGAACGAGCAGGAGACGGAAGCGGAGCTGGATTAAAACTCGCATTGTGGGCAGTTATGCTGTAGGCGAGGATATTGCCTGGGAGCGTGTTTTGGACATGTCTAAGATGACACTGGTGGGAAGGGTCATGGGCAGAACTTTTGCTCGACCTACTGTGATGGAATGGGTGGAATCAAACTGGCGCGAGGTGCTAGGCTACACTCCTGGGGTGGACATGCTGCTACGAGGATGGTTTGCGGTGGTACTTCAATCTGAGGTAGATCTACACAAAATTCTGGACCGGAATTGGCACCTGGATCATTCGCCGGTTTTGCTGAAACCCTGGCATCCTCTCTTTGATGCCAGTCGGGAGAGGGTTGATTCCATTCCGGTTTGGGTAAGATTACCGGGACTACCATTGCATTTTTGGGATATTAATCACTTTCGAAAAATTGGGGATATTCTTGGACAATTTCTGGAGGCAGATCTCTCTTTTCTGGAGACCCATTATAAACAAGTTGCTAGAATATTGGTCAATTTAAATATCCGGGAAGGATTACCGGAGGTCATTAATTTGGAGTGGGGGCCTGAATGCATACCTCAGTTGCTGGATTATGAGAATGTGCCTTTTAGGTGCAGGCGGTGTCACGTTTACCACCCGGCGTCTGCCTGTCATCTTTCGGTTCGCACTCACCTTGGGGGTCCCCGAAATCACACGGATATGGATGATCTGGATGCACCTAAGGATCCATTGAACTCCTATCCGACGCCGGAGAGGGAAGGGTTGGATGAAGACCGGACTGTGGAGGAATTGGAGCCTTGTGGCAAGCCTACGGAAGTGCTGCGGGACATACTAGCTGAGGTTAATTGTGCACCTGCTGATGATGTACACTGTTCTGCACAATTGGATGTGACTGAAGTGCTGGGACCTTCATCCACGGGTATTCCTACTTTTTCTGTAACGCCCTCTGTTAACGTTTTCTTAAATCTGTGCACTGTGGATGGGATTGATTGGTATGAGGGGCTGAAGCATTTATCTTTGTTGGGACACCCTGCGACTCTCTCGATTACCCTCTCCTCGGGCCCTTGTGGGGATCTTATTTCTCCGGTGGAAGAATCCTCTGTTCAGCACCTTGTTTTGCCTCCTCTCATTTTGGAGGACAATATGAACAATTTGGAACCTGATCCTGGGAAGGTGGACACATTCTCTGAACCCTCCTCTCCTGAGTCTTCTACTTCGGGATATAATCTGCGTTCTTGCACTAAGTTATCTGGGGGGGGATTAGGAAAAGAGATGCCGACGCGGAGAGGTAGAGGACGCAGGTCTCATTTATCCAAGGCTCAGAACAGGGCCAGATTGGATCTTCGGGCTGGGAAACAGGTTTCGATTGAGAGGGCACTTAGAGCAGTGAACGCCCAGACACATGTTCGGTTATGAAGATCATGTCCTTTAATTGCAGGGGCCTGGCTGGGTCTAAAAAGAAAACAGCCTTCATGAGGGTGCTTACTCTTGAACACCCTGATGTGATTCTGCTACAAGAGACTTTAGGACTAGGTGTTATTGTCAAGGAAAAATTGGAACTTTGGATGGCTGGCTGGACCTTCGTGACTCTGGACGTTCGGGGACGCTCGGGGGGTCTGGCTGTGGGATGGAAGAATTGTGCGTTAAAACTCATCAATGCTTGGGGGATGTCTTCTGTCTTGGGAGCTGAATTTCTCTCAGTCGACTTGGGTACTTGCTTCACTGTGGTTAATGTCTATGGACCTTATGATAATCGGACCATTTTTTGGGATTCAATTCTGCAGGATCAGCTCTTGGATGGTGAATCGGTAATGGTGGGGGGAGATTTAAATTTCACTTTAGGGCAAACTGAAATTTGGGGCCCTCGAGCGCATGTGGATCCAATGGCTGGATACTTTCAACAGATGCTGGTTCGTAAAAATCTTCTGGACATTGAACCTATCAAGCTGAAACCTACCTAGAGGAATAATAGGAGTGGAGAGGCTCGGGTGGCTAAAAGACTGGACCGGTTCCTGGTGGCTGAGAGGCTGGTGGACAGGTTTTTTCAACTCAGACAGTGGGTTGGGAGCGGTGGGGATTCTGATCACTTCCCTATCTTTTTAGAGATTAGGAGAGGACCCATCAATCCTCCAAGCTCTCTTAAATTTAACAAGAACTGGTTAAGAGATGAATCCTTTAAAAAACTTTTTCTGGACCTATGGAGGACATATGATGCGGATCATGAACGCACTGCGGCTTTCCAATTTGCTGAGAACATCCATCGTTTAAAGGGAGCTGTCAAAATGTGGGCTATTGATAAGAGAAGAAGGGAGGATACTGCATTGAAACAGATTGAGGCTGAACTACTACTGATCTATGAAGGGGATGGAGGAGGACTATTATCTCAGGAATCTATGGCTGCTATGGTCAGATTGGAAGGTACTAGAAATAAACTTTTGATGGAACAGGAGGAAACTTGGCGACTCAAGAGTAGGGCGATTTGGCTGGAATGTGGCGATGAGAATACTAAATTCTTTCATGCATTTGCCAGGGGAAGGAAGTCGGTCAATACAATCTGGAGCTTGAAAGATGAAAATGGCATTGAACATTTTGATTTTGAAGATAAGGCTAGATGTGGGGTGGGACACTTTCAAAATTTATTTAAGGCACCCGCCCAGGCCTCTATCGCTGAAGTTATCAGGGTAGCTCAATTATTTCCGAGGTTTGCTGAGGAGGAGGACAATAGGAGACTCATGTGTGCTATTTCTGAGGAGGAGTTAAAGGAGGTCCTTGGTAGCTTCCAGAAAGACAGGAGTCCTGGGCCGGATGGTTGGACGGTGGAATTTTTTCTGGATCTATATGATGTTTTGGGGTTGGATCTTCTACAGGTGGTTGAAGATACACGTTTAAATGGGAAGATACCGGCTTGTTTCAATTCTACTTTTATAGCTCTCATTCCTAAAACTGATAATCCGACTACTCTTTCTGAATTCAGGCCTATTTCATTGTGCAATTGTATCTACAAGATTGTTTCGAAGGTCATTGCTCGGAGACTTAAGGTCAACTTATCAGAAAATATTTCTGATGAACAATTTGGCTTTCTTGAAGGTCGTCAGATACATGAGGCTATAGGAGTGGCTCAGGAAGGTCTCCACAGTTTGAAGACTCAACACATCAAAGGTGCTATTCTCAAAATTGACTTGTCCAAGGCCTACGACAAGGTGAGTTGGATATATATCCGGCTTCTTCTCACACATTTGGGTTTTTGTATCAATTTTATAAGGTGGATCATGTCCTGTATAACTACTGTATCTTTCTCTGTTTTATTGAATGGAGCGGCTACACCTTTTTTTCACGCGGAGAGAGGCCTTAGGCAAGGCTGTCCACTTTCTCCCCTCCTTTTTCTTCTGGTAGCAGAAGGATTGAGCAGGGCTATACTTGATGCAAAATTACAGGGGAGATTTCGTGGCATTGGCATTTGTGATCAGCTATCTGTTACACATCTGTTATTTGTGGATGACATTATCATCTTCTGCTCTGGAGATCGAAGAGATACTAGAACTCTGAAGGAGATCTTGGAACTATTTTCTAATGCTACGGGGATGGATATAAATGTTGCGAAATCCACACTTACTACCCATTTGCTGAGACCGGATGAGGAACGGGCTCTCTTTGAACAGTTTCCCTTTAAGAATGCTGGTCTGGACGAGGGATTGAAATATCTGGGATTCTCCCTTAAAGCCAACGTATATTATAAGAAGGATTGGCGATGGCTCATAGGTAAGGTGGAGAAAAGACTGAAAGGCTGGAGTCATAAATGGATGTCACAAGCTGGCAGGCTGGTGCTGGTAAAGTCCGTACTGGAAGCCATTCCAGTCTACTGGATGTCTTTGTCTTGGATACCCAAGGGTATCCTTGAATCTATCAGGCGGTTATGTTTTAGATTCCTGCGGACTGGCAAGCAGGAGGGTCAGGTTACCCCGTGGGTCAACTGGAAGAGAATTGCTGTACCTAAGGGTCTTGGGGGGTGGGGATTAAAAAACATCTTTCATTTTGCACATGCGTTGGCAGCCAAGGGTGGATGGAGACTTATCAAAACTAACAGTTTATGGACCAGGGTTATAAAAGGAAAGTATCTTTCAGAAATGAGTCTGGAGGATTGGATTAGGAGCCCTCAGAAGTCTCATATTGGAGGATCCGTGATTTGGAAAGCTGTGGTTAAATCATTCGATCTGGTGGAGAGTTATCTGGCGTGGGATGTTGGTAATGGCGCACAGGTGAGAGTTGGCAGAGATCCTTGGATTGGGAGTGAACGCTCTCATTTGTTGCCTGATTTGGTTGTAGATGCATTGGAAAATAGGGGCATATACACTCTTAACCAGCTGGCTGTACAGAGACCCAAGGACCCATGGATACAACACTGGAAAAACGCTGAACTGTTGGGTTTGGAGGAACCTGTGGCTGCGTTTCTAAATAATTATATCAATGGACTGAATAAGGCACAGATACATCTGTCGGATCAGGAGGATGTACTGATATGGGAACTCGATCCGGCTGGAGTCTACACACCGAAAATGGGATACTTAGTGCTCAGCGCAGGTGATATGATCGGGGATGAGGTCTGGTGGTGGCGCTCATTGTGGAAACTTAAATGCCCATCCAAAAACAGATTGTTTATGTGGTGTGCTCTTATGAATCGGGTACCGACCTGGGATAATCTGCAGAAGAGAAATTTCCAGGGACCGGGGTGGTGTGTTTTATGCAAGAATGAATTGGAAACGATCTCTCACCTTTTCATACATTGCCAGTTTACGACTGTTGTGTGGAAAGAATGCTCTAAATTGATGGGCCTTGATTGCAGATGGGAAGGAAACTCTGTGGACATTGCATGGGAAAACTGGTGGAGACAGACAACTGATAAAAAATAGAAGATCTTACCATTGTTGATTATATGGGGGATCTGGCTGGCTAGGAATGGGGCAATTTTTCAGGAAAAATCTTGTATTCCGGAAATGCTCAGTGCAAATTCAGTGGGCATTTTTCAAGCTTGTCCTGAATACATTAGGGCTGCAAAACAGAGACGGGACTTGGCAGTTGAGATAGATAAATCATCTCCTTGGGGCTTTTTTGATGGTGCAGCTAGCAATGAGCTTTGTGGTGGGGGAGCAATCTTATACCTTTCTGATTCTCATTTCTACACTCTCACGATGGGTCTTGGAGCGGGAACCAATAATTTTGCAGAAGTCATGAATTTAAAATTATTACTCATTTTTGCAAATGAGCGGGGTATCTCTAGGTTGGCGGTCTTTGGAGATTCGATGAATGCTATAAATTGGACCAATCAAACTCAAGCCTGCAGAGTTCTTAGAATTGCAAATGTTATCAACTCTATTCAGCTGGTCAAACAATCCTTTGATTCATTCATCTGCCGGCATGTTTACAGGGAAAATAACCAAAAAGCGGACCAGGCATCCAAAGATGGGCAACTCATGGCTTTTGGCACTTGGAAAGTAACTGAAGATTTCAATGGACAGCGAACTGATTTCTTTCACAGACCCTTTATTGAATGATGAGTAATTTAATGTAGTTTCATAAAGAAAATGAAGTTTAAATGTTTTTTTTGAGAAGATGTAAAAGCAAAATAGTCCGGTGGGACAGATTTATATTGATAAAGCAGGAAATATGCAGTTTTGAAAGTAGACGTAACAGTCTCATCAAGTGAACCCATATTATTTGGGCATGGTTTAATTCACTTTACAGTGAATACTGAATGTAATTCGGATCTCAAAGGATGAATGGAATTACGCTTTTTTCTTTTGGAAAAAAAAAATATATATATATATATATATTTTCGCCGGAATTAAAAAAAAAAAACCTAGGGGGACCTAGCACATGTCCATACGACTCAAAATTAATGCCTAGCATATTCATATACATTGACCCATGGACTTTAATAACCCCCTAAGGCCCTTTAACCTCACTAGGCATTCCAGCTTTAGAGGAGCAGGAGAAAAACTCAAAAATTATGAAATGCACGATTGCAAGACATAATTAATAAGTGAAAAAACTCCTTGGAATACCTGACTTGATCGACAAGTCCTAGGGAGCCAAGTCCTTTACATAAAAAACCATGCTAGTACATTTTATTACAAACCCCGTAGGGCATGGACATGTGAAAAAAATTAAAAAAAGGGCCCTCAAAAAGGCTTGATGGTCATCAAATTACTGAAAATGATGTAACATGTTCAACTATGCCCGCTCACTTGATAGACCAACTAAGTACAACTTAGCTGGTAACAGGGTGCACCCATCAAATGAGGGTGAATGATGACATGAAGTCAAACGTAGCCTCCAAAGGCTCTCCAAGAAAAAGGCTCAAAAGGTGGAGCACTTCCTTAAATAAGGTGAATGCTCTCCACTAAAAGGCTCCAAAAAGCATGCGCGGCAAAAATACAGTGCAGTGCTTTAAATGATAGTTCTGTAATTGCTTCAATATTTATTGGATTTTCTATTATAACCACCTTTTGGAAAACCCGTGTCCACTCTACATCTAATGGCGTTGAGATGGCACAATTCTAAGCACTTTGTCAAAAGACAACTGCTCTCAAAGCTATGATGGCCCTCAAGAAAAACCAATGAATGACACATGTGAAAATAGAACAAGTCATCAACAAGAGGGCAAGAGGTTGCATCCATACATTATGGGATCAAACCCTAAACCAAACAAGAGATTCGTAATAGCTCATCAAAGAAGGGAGTGACCTCAACACATGTGTAATGAATGATGTCCACATAGAAACCAATACCCAACATCCATGCCAACCCATCAATCTATGAACCAAGAAGACCATTAACCCATGATAGAAGCATCAAAACCAAGGAGAATATGTCCACAATAAATGACCACCGCCATGAAGGAGGGGATGACTCCCTATACAAACTAATAATATGCGTCTATATGTCAATGATGAAGAAACCAAGAGGGCATTCCACCAAAGATGATACCCAATAGTGTTATGAAGATATCCCATGATAAAGTGCAAGAGTGCTAGACAAGAGAAAGGTCTCCACATCATCAAATAAGTGTTATCTATTCTAGTTGAAATTCCACTTTTATCTTAACAATTAAATTTTAATTGTAACATTTTATGGATCTTTAAAAGTTAAAAATTGTAAATATATTTAAGCATTTAATGAGCTTTACCGGATTTGTACTATGTTAATTTTTTGTTGAATTTCAAATTCCATGCGAATTTTCATACACGAACTCCCAATACGGCCGAATCTTGATACTATGTTTTTAAGAGGAAAACATGATGTGCATGTTGTTTTCAGGTAGATTTACTTATGACAGAAAGGAAGGACAGTCATAAGTTAGAATTTATAGCATGAGAGATGGTCCATGATGGATATGAACACTTGTGATAACTTGCTCAGTAAATGCCAGACCTCAGATGATCACTAGCTTAGTGTTCTTCCCTAGGGCGTTGGAGATCTATTGACTAGATGGTGGATGCCTTGCATGATGGCCACATGGAGGATTCACCTAGTGGGAGAACACCCTATAGGATATAAGGAGTATTGTGCATTGTGGAGGAGGGCTACAAGCCCTATATGGCATGTGGAAACTTGGTTTCCTATTTAAAGGATTGAAGATGGCTTGGGGGTGCTTGGAGAACCAAGAGGAAAGGCAAATGACACCAGACCAACCCCCTTCGCACTTTCGGTTGACTCTACTCCAACTCAAGGGGGGCTTCACTAAGATAGGAAATGAAGCAACAAGCCATGAGGTTCAAGGTGATGTGAAGAGTAGCACTAGCAAAACGTTTGTTTTTTGTATTGTAGGAATATGCAATAGGTGATGGGAGGATAAAGGGGACCACTCCAAGGACTAGTGCCAATCCAATCAAGGAAAACGGAGTCAAAGGATCAGCAACTAAGAGGGCCTTGTCAAATAGGTCACCAAGAGAAGATAATTGTGTCCACTAACCCCAATCTACTTGGTGGATTGAAGGTGAACTAGGGTTTACAAGGGAAGGGATCGAATGAAGCATCCACTTCCTTTCCCACTCTACAAGATGGACCCTATAGATAAAGGATTATTGCTAATTTGAATGAAGGAAAAGATATAACACATAATCCCATATAAATAAAATGCAAGAAAGGATGAAGTAGAGCTTACTTTAAGCATCTTTATCCAATAGGGTAGTACTACCATTTCAATGGCCCAAACAAACCATAGAAATGATTTAGCAATGTAAAACACCTAACACATTTACAACCATGAAGCTCCAAGCAAGAAAGTTGCGCCACACATGAACAAGAAAGGAACCCTTAAGACAAAATTTGCTCCAAGAAAAAGATATGTCAATTAAGCTCAAGAGAGAGAGAGCTCCAAAAATCCAACCATGAGTACAAATGAGGAAGAGGCTCTCTATAGAGGAGAGGAGTGTAAATTTTAATCCAGAGATCACTACTCCCTCTGGATAGCCCTGAGATCTCAAGCGGTTTGAGTTCTGTAAATCAATAATGCTCTAAAGAAATAAGACTCAATAGCTATAGATCTCTTTACCACATAAACACAATCAATCACACATATGACACTGTATATACCCTGGAAACCCCAACCAGGGAAAACCAACAATCCTGTGGGGCTTTCTTCTATCTCGAGCCCAGAGCAATATATGAAATAAGCAAATACAACAATGTTACCTCAGATGTAACACTCAATCCTGATGGGTCAATACCCTAGATCTGCATGCATCAGCTAATGCACACACTAAGGAAATGTGCCCTAGCTGTCAATCTGGATCTGAGTCTGTCTGCAAGTATCTTTGACTGTACCTCCTCTCCCACTGCTCTGCTCTTATCTTCTCTGCTACAGAAGAAGCCCGATAGCTAAATGCGTCCTCCGCTGCATGGATAAGTGCGCCCTCCCTCAAGATAACAAACACTCATACGGAATCAGATCTCAACATATATGAGCTCTGATTGTCACAGACCTTTCTCAATCACTGAGACAAGGATGCTCTGAAAGTCTCAGCTACTCAATCAATCAACCGTAAGCTGTACGAGCTTCTCTCTCCTCAAAGAATGCACCCTCCTCCCTTAGGAAATTTGCCCACCTCTCAACTGGATCTATCTCAGATCAGTTGGCTCGGTGTCTCTGTCAGACACCTTTTGTCTCCTTATATCAACTCACTGCCAAATTAGGTTTACCAAAAACCTAAAGTGGGTGCATGCAAAACTCACTTTTGCATTTATCTGAGCATGCAAAACTTTTCATGCCCTCCAGAGAATAACTTCCCTGGTTAACCTTTTAACACTCCCTCTTAACCAGGAAAGGATTCTGACCACTCCCATCTTCTCCCAGAAGTACTCAAACTTATTTCTCATCAAGGACTTTGTGAGAATGTCTGCAACCTGCTCATCTGTAGATATTTACTATAGCTCAATTGTTCCTCTCTGAACATGATCTCGAATGAAGTGATACCTGATCTCAATGTGTTTGGACCTATCATGAAAAACTGGATTCTCAGAGAGTTTGATGCAACTCTGATTATCACAGTGAATCACCTTAGGCGCCAACTGCTGATCAAATAGACTCACCAACATTTTGTGAAGCCAAATGGCCTTGCAACTGGATAAACTAGTCGCCATATATTTTTCCTTTGCAGAACTCAATGCTACAGACTTATGTTTCCTGCTGAACCACGACACGACTGCTAAACCCAAGCTGAAATAACACCCGGAGGTGCTTTTCCTGTCACCTACACTGCCTTCCCAATCTGAATTTGTAAAGCCAACTAGCTGTACTCCCCCCTGCCTTACATAATTCAGTCCATAATGTGCTGTTACATTGACATACCTCAGAACATGCTTCGCTGCCACCCAATGTACATCTCTAGGTTCTACCATGTACTAACTTAAGGTGTTGACAGCAAAACTCAAATATGGCCTGGTGTTGACCAAGTACATCAAGGAACTGATGAGCTGTTGATACCTGGTGGGATCAACCAACTTACTCTCAGAAGCCACTTGCTTCTTCCAGTTGGTTGTCATAGGAGTAGTCATGGGCTTGCAATCTTGCATCTGAAATCTCTTTAATATGTCATGTTATCACGAATCTTGTAGTTTCCCCTAAATGATGGATCCTATACAGGATGGTAGAGGGGATAGGCAACCAAAGTGGTGAACCACGAAAACCTCGATTCCCAAAAGGATTGGTTGTCACGCCAATCGAGGCACCCTTCGCTTTATGTTATCAAAGCCAAAGATAACAAAGGGGGAGACCCTGATCTACTCTCGACAGGAGAGATCTAACCAAATCACCAGATCAAGCTATTAGGATAGTGTACGTAAGGTGACAAGTATGGAAACCTAGATTTAAGGAAACAAAACCACTGTGGAGGCTTGGGAAAGATGTGATCCAATGAATAATATTTAAACACAGTGACTCAACAATTAAAAGTGATTCCAGGATTCAGGTGCTAGTATAAATGATCAAATTCAGCCGCCTTGGGAAACGTGACCCTTAAAATGGGGAAAGTGTCCCAAAGAGTGGATTTGAGAGTTAGGGATTTCCAGCACAGCTTGATAGAAGGATATGACAGTGTTAAGGTAGTCAAGCTCACAGAAAGGGATTAAACGACAAGTAAACCAGCTCAATCAGGGAATGTGCTAGGGTTAGAAAACAAGTGCCTTGGGATTTGGACCAATGGAGTCCTCCAACTATGACGCCTTGGAGAACCCACCTAGGGATATGCAAGAGCCTAAAAACTCAGAAATGGTTTGCCAGTAAACCAAGTCGTTTAAGCTAGGGATTTTTTCAAAGAAATTATATGAGGGTTTTAACATGAAATGACAGATGGGTAGGTTAGAAGAATAAACTACATACTTTGCAAGCTTTCCTGAGTCATGGAGATGATTGCTATGATGTTGAGGATTGTTCCCGCAAAGATCAAATGAGAATTTGGTGCTTTCTTTTGCCCTCACGAATTGCCCAGCTCCACACGTGCGCCCTCCTCTTCCTGTTGAGCCAAGGACAAATAAAATCAATCAGTTCGAGCAAGAATGAAGGAAATACAAATGACGAACATGATAACAAAGAGTAAGAGGTACGAAGACAATGATACTCCCTGAAACCAACGAAGAGAAAAGAAAGGAGCAGGGAGAGACTCCCCATCCAATGCGCCTTCCTCACCAAATCGACTTCTTCACCTGTAGATAAAACGTGGAGAAAAAATGTGTAAAATAACCACCAAGATCCTCAGTGCAGAGGAAGAACAGTTTCAATCAACACCAATAACATCCAAAACCATAAGACAAGTATCCGCAAGAATATATTTTATTCCAGAAGCCAAGAGCCAAAAAGTACCTTTACAATGAGAGGGTCTCTCCTTTAAATAGCAATAGGAGAGACCAAAACCCTAACGACTTTTTAAATGGATGGCTAAGATTAAAAGATACATAAGTGATAATCTACGGTTGAGATGAGCTCAACAAATAAAGTAGATGGATCAACTCCAAAACATAAGAAACCCACTAGTCAAATCGCCCTAGGGAGGACGTCCTCATAAAGTCACTAGGAAAACATAATATAAAGCTCATGGTGGATCTAGGGGGCAACATATATCCTCCCTAGTGTGTCCCCATGGCACAATAACATCAAATATATCATCAAAGTACAAGATCATGCCCAATAGGGAAAGTCTTGTGCTTCCAAAGACACCATAAAACCATGCAAGTGTGCCCGAGAAAGATGTGTGGGCCCCACTAACTATTGCAACTGCTAGGGAAGGTGTGGGAGACATCATACACATCATCAAAACCATTCCTATGCCATTTCCTTGCCTCAGTAGCCCAAATCGATTTCCTCTGTAGCCAATTTTACCATTTTTTATACCTCTGTAAATCGCCTGAAATATATAGAAATGCCTGTAACTCACTGCCTGGTCACCCGGGACCAAATCTGACTGCACCAACATGTTTGCGAGTATGGAAATATAGTAAAAACAAGTGGTTGGACCCCATAATCCCTCTGTAGCGCCATAGGTGAACCAATCCAATCATGAAACTGCGTTGACAGGCCATTTTTTATTTTTAACGGCAAATCTGCACTGCAGTGATAAACTGCGATAAATCCCAACTGAAACTGCCCGGAACTGAAAACAAATTGTCCCAATGGACTCAGAGAGCCCAAATACACTAAAGGTGCATACTCATACACCATATGGATGACTACATAATCATATAATATCAACACCATGCCCGGACATAATAAAAATAATAATAATCTGCAAATGATCCAAATCATTAAAATACCACAGATCCCTATCTGAGCCTGTAAATGCTGCATGGAACCATCTGGTGACCAATAATAGTCCACATATCATCAATAGCTATCAACCAGGGTCTAACTCATCTCATGTCATGTGGTTGACTTTGGTCAAACTGGGTTTGACCAAGTCAAACTGACCCATAATATGATCAAAATAATAACATCAAGGTGCTGCAAGTGCATTTGGTTAAGGCATGCTTCATTAATCATTCCAATAGCAATATAAACATAAAGTAATCATTTCACTGGCGATCTAAAGCAAGATATTCAGGATTTTCAGTAATAATAATAGCTCAGACTAGAACCTCAAGACTATACTCACTTCATGGCTGTGATCAATTTGCTAGTGATGGGTAAGGGTGGATAAATGCAAGGCTAGGCTAAGGGATGATTGTACTGACTCACTGTGACACTTTGGAAGTGGGAAAGGGGATACACACTAAAGCATATGCCGAACAAGCAATAACATAGGGGATGGCAGTGTCTCACAAATGGATAAGCTGTTTGAGAAGTGCTTATTCAACCTTGATAGATGTCCACAACTCACATCCAGTTGATACAGCTCCGTGAGGATCTTTTCTAGAGCCGCCATGACCAGGTGCCACGCAACCGTAACTCAAGATTCTAGGGGACACTTAGAATTAGTTGTCCCATGCTCCATCTCATATCACAACCCACAGGCTAATGAGGAATAAATCATTACAGTATAAGGCCAGCAGATCATTAGTTATAGCATACATTTAACCACTGCTTTTTGGGCCTTTCATTCATTTCCATAGCCTTTGTCCGTGTGTGTTGAAAAACACATTCTTCGATTTTATTTCATTAGGCTTTTTGATCCGTGTGTGTTGAAAAACACATTCTTGGATTTACATTTATTTCACATGCCTTTCATTCACGTGTTGAAAAACGCGTTCTAGAATGGGCTTTCACTTAAGATATACAATAAAGTTTCCAAATACATGTAATGATGGTAATACTATCTGTTTCAGGTCTAGCCAACACAACTTAGGCAACTCAGAGCCAAGACACAATACAACAGGGAAGCTCATCCAACAAAGAGGCTAGAGTGGGGGAAGTCCTCCATATCACAGGTCAAGTAGTAAGTCAAGGTAAAACAATAACTGGAAAGTAGCGGATGGATGGAGATAGTGAAAATGATGCCAACACTAGCAAGCCAAATAATGGTGGAAATGATCACCTCCATTCTCCTAAGGAGGGTAAAACCAATGAGTATAGACAAGAACTTCTAACATCTGAGCAGTACACTAGATAGATACATAATAACAACCAAGTCCATTACTATATATATGATCGCCAGATCATGACACTAAATGCTAGAACATGCCACTAGAATGACTAGGAAAGCAATATAAACCAATACACAAGATAATACCTGCTGGATCATATACCTGTGCAAACCATCTGAACCATCACCTGTCTATTGGGAACCTGTTGCTGCAACTCTAGGCACTACATATTGTTCTGTATGGCAAAATGGCTACATCGGTAATCAAATCTGAGTTTTCTGAGACTCAGTCATGGCAAAGGAATATACTGGTTGCTCATAATCATAGGAGTGATCCAAAATAGATGCTCATCTCAAGCATCTCTGTGTAAAGGACTGGCTAAAAAATATACTGTAATCTGGAATAAATATATGGTAGCTCCAGCTACTATAAATGTGATAACATGTCCATTGCATACTTTTCCTAACTAAGGAAGATATGCCCATCCTTCTGCCATACCTCCATGCCTAAGAAGTAGTGCATCAATCTTATGTCCTTCATTTCAAACTCAGAAGCAAGGTCCTTCTTGCAACCACTGATGAGTTTTTCTGCCACTGTAATGAATAGGTCATCTACATATAACACAAGAATAAGAGGATCCCCATTCACTACGATGAAGTAGAGATTGGGATCAGCTTCGCTCTTCTGAAACCCTAGCTGTTGCAAGTAGGTATCTATCCTAGAATACCAAGCTCTAGGTGCTTGCTTCAAGCCGTATAGATCTTTCTTTAGTCTGCATACATGAGACTCTCTCTCAAGTATCTCAAAGCCCTCTGGTTGCTCAATGTACACCTCCTCCTCTATGAGTCCATTGAGAAAAGTTGTCTTGACATCTATCTGGTGAATCTTCCATCCCAGCTCTGCTGCTACAGAGATCACAGTCCCAATGGAAGAATATCTAGCCACCAGAGCAAAAGTGTCATCATAGTCAACTCCCTCTATCTGTGAGAACCCTCTAGCCACAAATTTGGCTTTATATTTCTCAATGCTGCCATCTGCAGCATATTTAATCTTATAGAGCCATCTGAGGTAACTATTGATTTTCCCTCTAGTCTGGGCACAACTTCCCAGACATCATTCTTCATGATGGAAGCATACTCTTCCAACATGACATCTCTCCAGGCCTGCTCACCTGCTGCTTGCTCATATGAGGATGGATCTGACTCACTGATACTGCTTACCAAAGCTAAGTAACTACAGAATCTCTGAGGCACCCTCCTCTCTCTAACATTCTTCTTAGGTGTTCCCACTGCCTGTGCTTCCTTCAAGGTATCTTGAATCCATTTGGGCTTCCTCTTCCCTGAAGTGACATCCTGAGAGGAGAACTCCTCATCCTCGTCTCAATCACCTGTATGGGAATGAATACCTCCAGTAGAGGTACCAGCAGTCGTCGATCCTGTAGCCCAAGAACCTGTAATCTGGGACCCTGATCCTGGTTGATCACCAACCTGAGATCCTGTGCCAATTCCTGCTCCTATGCCTGTGGAACCCGTAATCTGGGAATCCGTCAATCCAGATACTTGGGACCCTGTTGGCTGTGGACTAGCACTCTGACTTGGGTCATCCAGAGATGTAGCAATCTGTTGTTTTCCCTTTTCTGACTCACGTGACTTTCAAAAATCCCAATCCTCCTCAAATTTCACATCCCACCTCACAACAGTATTTTTGAGAGTAGGAATGTAAATGCGATAGGCTTTCAAAGTCTCATCATATCCAAAGAGAATTCCCCTCTTGGTTGTAGGTTCCAACTTTGTCCTTTTCTCTGAAGGAACATGCGAGTAGGTAAGGCATCCAAAAAACCTGAAATGCCCAACTTCAGGTTTTTTTCCAGAGAAAACCTCTTCTGGAGTTTCGTCCCCCAAAACTTTATGAGGACTCTTGTTCTGTATATACGCTGCGGTGTTACATGCCTCAACCCAAAGAAAAAATGGAAAACCCTGGTCGTGCAACATAGATCTAGCAGCACCAACAATGACCCTGTTTTTCCTCTCAACAACCCCATTCTGTTGAGGTGTATAGGGCACAGTCAACTGCCTCTTGATGCCCTCCTAGATGCAAAACTCATTGAAATCTTTGGAGGTATACTCATCTCCATTATCAGATTTGAAGATCTTGATCTTCCTTTCTGTCTGATTTTCCACAAGAGCCTTGAACTCTTGAAATTTTTGCAAAACTTCTTTTGATTCTTTACTCTTTAAAAAATAGATCCACGTCTTCCTGGAGTAGTCATCAATGAAGGACACATAGTACTTGTAGCCTTTCAAGGATGTAGTGGACATCGAACCACAAAGGTCAGAATGAATCAAATCAAGTGCTCCTGTAGATTTGCTATCACTCTTGGGAAAAATAGTCTTGACGTACTTCCCGAGAGCACACCCCTTGCACACATCATTGTGCTCTGTGCTAAACTTAGGTACTCATGTCACAATCTCCCTTAGAATCTTCAGGGCAGGATGGTGTAGATGAGCCATCCTCCTGTGCCAAAGCTCACAGGTGTCACAATCATCATCACGGCTACTATGACTCAGGGCATGATGAAGCTGAAAGTTGAGCCTGTACAGTTTTCTGCTGCGGACTCCAATCCTCACAGCTGAGGCATTGTTGGATCCCTTGGGATGAACTAGAACATTTCCATCTCTGAACATCACCCATAATCCCCGATCTTCAATAGTAGACATAGAGATCAAGTTCTTCTTTAGACCTGGGACATATAGAACATCCTGAACTCTCATAGATTCTCCTGATTCTTTCTGAAAGGACATTGTTCCTCATCCTACTGCTTTGACAGTAAAATTGTCTCCCAGTACAATCTCAAGATCTAGCCCATCCTCGGCCAGATCTGTGAAGTACCCACGAACACCTGTCATGTGGCTAGAGGCTCCATTGTCTATGTACCGTACACTAGAAGTGGAAGCACTTAAAGATTGACAAGTGTTGAGAGCCATCTCCCTATCAATCTCGTCGGTAGAATGCTCATCTATATCCATAGAGGAGCAAGAGGTGCAAGCAACTTGATCATCCCTCACACTTGTGGTCATGGTGATCTGAAGGCATAGATCTAACTCTTGCAACAGCAGATCTGAAGCCCAACAGAGATCACCACATAGATCTGGTACATAGCTTGCAGATCTGAGTGTGATTGCTCTCCCCGACCCTTACCAGGGCTCTGATACCATGTAAATTTTAATCCAGAGATCACTACTCCCTTTGGATAGCCCTGAGATCTCAAGCGGTTTGAGTCTCTGTAAATCAATAATGCTCTAAAGAAATAAGACTCAACAGCTATAGATATATTTATCACATAAACACAATCAATCACACATGACACTGCATATACCCTGGAAACCCCAACTAGGGAAAACCAACTATCCTGTGGGGATTTCTTCTATCTCGAGCCCAGAGCAATATATGAAATAAGCAAATACAACAATGTTACCTCAGATGTAACACTCAATCCTGACGGGTCAATACCCTAGATCTGCATGCATCAGCCGATGCATGCACTAAGGAAATGTGCCCTAGCTGTCAATCTAGATCTGAGTCTGTCTGCAAGTAGCTCTGACTGTACCTCCTCTCCCACTGCTCTGCTCTGATCTTCTCTGCTACAGAAGAATCCCAAAAGTTGAATGCGTCCTCCTTTGCATGGATAAGTGCGCCCTCCCTCAAGATAACAAACACTCGTACAGAATCAGTTCTCAACAGATCTGAGCTCTGATCGTCACAAACCTTCTCAATCACTGAGACAAGGATGCTTTGAAAGTCTCAGCTGCTCAATCAATCAACCGTAAGTTATACGAGCTTCTCTCTCCTCAAAGAATGCGCCCTCCTCCCTTAGTAAAGTCGCCCACCTCTCAACTGGATCTATCGCATATCAGTTAGCTTGGTGTCTCTGTCAGACACCTTCTGTCTCCTTATATCAACTCACTGCCAAATTAGGTTTACCAAAAACCTAAAGTGGGTACATGCAAAACTCACTTTTGCATGCATCTGAGCATGCAAAACTTTTCATTCCCTCCAGAGAATAACTTCCTTGGTTAACCTTTTAACAATGAGATCAACTTCCTATACAATAAAATAATAATAAAATCCTAGATCTAGCCTAGGGTGGAGTAAATGATGAATAACCTCCACTGAAACCCTAACAAACTCTAATTATATCCATGATATGAGGTGGTCAAAGCCACAAGTACAATGTCTCAAGAGAGAATGAGGCCTAAAAAGGAGAGCACATACATAAAAAATGGCCCATTTCCTTGCCTCCAAAGGCTCTTCAAGGCAAGAGCTCCAAGAAAAAGACCTCAAAAGGTGGAGCGCTTTCACAAATAAGGTGAACGCTCTCCATAAAAGGCTCCAAAAGGCACGTGTGGAAAAATACAATGCGACTCTTTAAACAACAATTTTGGAATTGTTAACTTCCTCGATATTTATCGGATTTTCTATTATAAACACTTTTTAGAAATCTCGCAGCCACTCTGCATCTAATGGCGTTGAGATGGAATAATTCTAAGCACTCTATCAAAAGATAACTGCTCTAAAGGCTAGGACAGTCCTCCAAAAACATCCCATCAAAATGGCCTAGATGAATGTGTAAACAACCCTCCAAAGGGTGGCCACTCATCAAGGCAAAACCAATGAAAGTAGAACAATTGCTTCCAGACATCATGGGGTCAAACCCTCAATCAACAAATAGATCTATGTGCAATAAAACCCCCACATGTAGTAAAATATGACCAAAATGCCCCAACATGTGTGCTACCATGCCAACTCATCATTACAATAATATAACCATGCCTCCACATGTGTGCCAAGAGAGGGTGCTCAAGGAAGATGATGTGTCAACTCAAAAGTACTCCTTAGGATCACTACCATGCACAAAAGTATGTAGTAACATGACCCAAAAACTAGAATTAGACGTTCAAACATAAGCTTCCATAGCTCCAACACCCTTGGGAACTAGGGGGAGCGTTTTACACCACTAGAAAGCTCAGCAAACAATCTTTCCATCCATATATCATACACCTCCAACAGAGCTTGTTATGAGAGAATGACTCTTTGAAGACCAGCTACCAAAATTGATGAAAATGGCCCATAAACCAGACTTTGACGCCTAGAAAGAATGCCCAATTTCTCGAATGCCTCGAGGAATTAGGAGCATTTTACACCCTATAAAGGTATTAGAAAGAGATTTCCAACCATATATCACAAGACAGCATCTGAGCTATGGCATTAGAGATATGGGGGTCTAAATCCAAGGTCCTCTTATGCACAAATCGCCCTAGAATTAGCAAATGAACAAGGTACAAAAGGTGATCCAATGCCAAGCACTCTAGATCACCATGAAGATCATCAAGTGAAGGGTGTTGATACCATCCATACATTTGTAGAACCAAGAATAAGCAAAGTTGCAAACATCATGAGCACATCAATCATCCATCATCAACCAAGGTATCAACATCACAACGAACCATATGTTACAATCTAGCATCAAGACCCTAATCAATCTGTAATGTCCCCATCCATCAATCCGACCAATGGGAGGGGACATTTACTAACTATAGGCTTCTAAATTTACCTCATAACCATAATTACGAATTGATAACAATTAAAATACATGTGCAGACGCATAATAAAAATACACAGTGGAAATAAAATCTATCCACACACATCTAGCATGCATATACCAGCATAATCATTACAGGCATAATAATAAAATCATTGTACATCAAATATAAAGATAATACTTATCTTTAAACAAAGAATATCCAAGCAACTAGTTGTGTAAGAGCGTTTTTCCACCCAGCTGTAGGCACTCTATCCAACATATACTATTTATGCTGAGAGGCCACCCCCAAGTTGGGCTAAGAGGCCACCGGGGCAAAGGAAACACCTATAGGCTTCTCTCTCTCAGCCCACAACCCATTCTGCTCTCTATGCTTAGCTAAATGCTCATCCAAAGCTCTATAGGGATCTCACTCAACCATCATAGCCATGGCACTTCTTCCAACTGCCCCACACAACACAAGGAAGGCATACCCCTTCATTGATCCACAGTTCCCTCAGGAAATCCAACCCTTATGGTGATTACCAGTGTGTGTACTAAGAGTCCAATCTATTGTATATTGTTGGAGAACCTCCTGTAACATAAATTATGGCTTCTCAAGCCTCTGTGAGTAGCAAAACTCAATGTGTAAAGGTTCCTATCTTGCACAACCTCTGTACTCACTTGCAACCATCTATTTTCCCTTTAAATCTATAACTCTAGTTCCAAATTCGAATTTTTGGGTTAAACACAGTCTGGTAAAGGTCATGAACAACCATAAGAAGCTCTACGCAGTGTAGAAATTTGCATGAGAGAATGATGGAATGAAAGTTGACTCCAAGGGATATGAGATGATGGTGAAAAGACAACTGACATAGCTTCTGACTATAGAAGAAAAGGACTTCTGACAGCTGTAGAACCGACTTTTGGCAGCTAACAGAACTGTCACAAAAATGCAGTTAACCCCATGCTTCAATAACTACGTGAAGTGACTTTCCCCACCAACCTCACACGTGCATTCAATGATTGGATTTAATAGTCAAGATGAGGTAATTGGCTCATTTAAAGCACGTGGCAACAATTAGATGAGTTCTAAGGTTGACACTTGGGAGCAGAGGATTTAGTCTCCCATAGGTCCCCTTTCCTCTTGCCCTCTAGTGGAATCATAGCCCCTCTAGTGCTCTTTACACAACCATCTTGGACCATTTTATATTTTCCAACATAATATTTACATATATTTTGAATTGGTATGACAAGCCAAACACACAGTCCAGATAAAAAATTTACATCATACATGCCTAGCCATTCACTAGTCAGGCCTTGGCCTTAGGCTCCGCACTAGGAATCCATACTAGCATATTTACATCATTTACATAATTTTGATTAAGTGCATTCCAAGTCAAAACTAGGGGTATTACACCATCCAAATTTACATCAAGATGTAACCTCGGCTGAAATTGTGATAAAAATCAGAAGTGGACACTCATGCAAAATGGGGGGTAACAACTAGCTCCTACTGCGGGACATGTGCTCATCTTGAGAGTGCATGAGAACCCCAGAACATCAACATGTATATGATAACAATGACCATCCCAAAATACAAAAACCAAAAACCATGCGGCGGGATAGATAAACTCAACATCCCTAAACACCACATCACATCCAATAGTTTATTACATCAAGTTTGGATTTATAACAAAAGAAGCCATCAATACAAAATGAAATCTACTCTAATGTTCATGCAAGAGCTTATTCATCTCCTACCTACCTACTCTAACATGTGAAACATGAGTGTTATCACACAACTTGTAGTTGTCCCTAAAGGTATCCCATCCGGAATGGTAGAGGTGTTGGACAACTAAAGAGGTGACCCAAGGCTTTCCACGGTTCCCAATGCAAGTGGGTGTCACGATAACTGAGGCAACCTTCACTTTAGATCAAGCCTAAGCGAGACCAAGGGGGAGACCCTAGCTTAGCCAATGAAGGCTAGCGAATGCAATCAAGGCCTCCTAGGGAAACATGATGATGAAATTAAGGGAGACCAAGATAGAATAAGATCTAGATCTAGAAGGGATAAGTGGACCCAAAGTGGTTAAGGCTCGATTGAAGAGGCTGAAGGAAGTGACAAAGTTCAACCAAGTGTAAGATAGGATCACTTATGGATTAAGATGAGTAGATATAGAATCTAGATAGATCTAATGCCATGAAAAATACCAAGTGGAGCCCACCCCTTAAAAAGTGGAAAGTGGTCCAATTAGGGCCCACAAGGTCAAAGTTAAGGAGAGATGACACTAGGGGGGTATGCTATGGCATGGATCTATGGATTAGACAAAGGATTAGCAATACCCAAGTATGGGATCTAGCAAATGGCCACCTACCCAAGGAGTGCGAATTGCCTCAAGGAGGACTAGTGCCTTGGATGAAGGGGCAAATGGAGTCGGATGTCCACCAAATTATAGATCGAGATAGTTAAGATGAATATCAAGGTGGGTTTTCAATGTCAAGCACATGCCATGGCTAGATCTCCATAGATATAATGCATCACCGAGTGACCCAAGTGGGGCACAACCCTCAAAATGAGGAATGGGGCCCACAAGGTGAAAATCAACAAGGTGAAGCACTAGAGGTAGGTTTTAGGGGATGATCTTTTCAATGAAGCAACAATCTCTTCTACCCACGTCTTGGAACCAACAAATTAGCCTCCCTCAAGGAATGCGACTTCCCTTAGAGAGACCAATATGCCTTAGGAAATGGGTCAAATGAAGGCCTATCACCACCAAACTATAGATCTAAATAGCCGTGGATACTATAGAGGCGTGTTTTAAGTTTTATCCCCAAAAGCATGCTAGATCCAAGTAGATCTGAAAAATAAAAATTACAAGGGTTTTGATTATGAGGGTTTTATGATCTAGAAACCATGGATAAGCCAAGGAGGAAAAATACTAACCTTTAGAGCATACCTGGATAATGAGACGAATGCTAGTTGAGATGAGGATTACTTTGCCAAAGATCAAATGGAAGATTTTGAAGCCCTCTTGCCAAAAGGACTTGTCCAAGCCCACACGTGTGCCCCTCTAACCTGTCAAAACCAAGAAGACAAAGCATCAATCAGTCTAACAAAATGAGGGTAGATACAAGCTAAGAAATAGATGACAAAGAATGATTGGTACAAAGACAAAACCACTACCTGTTTCATCCACGATTTGGAAAGAAGTTGTAGGGAAAGCCTCCCCACCAATATGCATTCCTCCAAGATGTCTTCTTCACCTGTAAATCAAAAGTATGGCAAAAGATGTAAGAAAGCTACAAGATATCCTCCAATGCAATGGACAAAGCATTTACAATCATCACAACCAACATCCACTCCAAGATCCAAGCATTACTCCAAAAGATAGAATTTTATTCCAATAGCCGAGAACCAAAAATCTCTAGATGTCTTTACAATGAGGGGGTCTCCTACTTTTATAGGAGAGAAAGACCAAAACCCTAACCACTTTTGAAAACTAGTGGTTGAGATCAAAAGATATAACAATCTAATCAACGGCTAAGATGAGCCAATACAATATAAGACATGGATCACTCACTAAGTGATGACATCATAGCCTAAAAAGCTCAATGAGGGGTGACGTCATACATGGGGGTGGCTAATAACATGTGTGCCACAACAATAGGACCAAGACAAGTCATTAGGAGCACATGGTGGGGCTAAGAGGTATTAATCCCCTTCACTAGCATGACCCCATGGCACAATCATATAAAATATGAATCTATGACATGTCCAAGTGTACAAATGATCAAATCCTGTCCCCATCATCAGAGAGAGAAATACAATAAAAGAGCTCCTGTAGCCCATGTGGACCCCACTAACTGGTGCCAACTGATCTGGAAGAAGGGGGATACACCATGGATGACCTCTGAGCAGACCAAGTGCCAAAACCTTACCTCAATTGCCCAAATCGAATTCCTCAATGACCTTTTTATTCCATTTTTTAATCCTCCTGAAAACCCTCAAACTAACCAAAACAGCCTCTGGAGTGCCTGCGCTATCAAACTGAGTGTACCATGTTGTCTAGAAGGGAGGTATAATGGTAAAAACAAGTGGCTAGACCACCCCCTTCCTCTGTAGCACCCTAGGAAAAGACTTGCCTCCAATGCTCCTGTTGGACAGGCCACATCAGCATGCCCAAACTAGTCAACGGGTGGATAACTGCTAATATCATGCCCAGGAGTGCCCGGAACTGAAAAATAAGTTCTCAATGGTTGAAGAAGACCCAAATCTACTAGAGATGAGTACTCATACACCTCATGATAACTTGTGGGGTCATCTGTAAGGTCCACCATACCCGGACAGTGTAAAATATGATGATCTGGAAATAATAACAAAAATGACCAACTGCATCAATCATCATCTGGAGCATATGTCCAACATATGGAATCATCAATAGGTGTATGTGGGACCATAGATCAACATCATAAATCATAAGTGGTTCATCTCATCACGGATCCCAAGAATGACCATGGTCAAACTATGTTTGACTAGGTCAAAATACAACCAAAGACTAGATTATAACAAATGACTAAGACATGTTCCTTTAACCATATTCACATCCTAACTTAAAGTATAAACATCAATCAAGTGGCAGTTAATACATAGATATTCAATGTTGTTTATAATTACTTGCACTAAAGCTTTAAAGCCATACTTCATCCAATGGAAATGGCCTAACTGCTAGCATAGGGTGAAGGCTAAGGAACAGGCTAGGTAGAAGGGATGACTTGACCAACTTAACTAAGTGATACTTTGGATGGGGAAAAGGGGAGCTACACACTGTGCTGGATAAGATAAACAAAGGGAATCGCAGTGCCTCACAAATGGATAAGTTGTTTAGAGAGTGCTTATTCAACCTTGGAAAAAATGTCTACTACTAGAACCGTCACTTATGGCTCTAGGGGACACTTTGATTTAGCTGTCCCTTACTCCATCTCAAATCATAACCCATAGGCTCAATGAAGTATTTTTCCATATGAGGTCAACAGTCTTTAGATTTAGCATTTGTTTAACCATTGCTTTTTAGGACCTTTTATTTCAATTCATTGCCAGCAATCATTTAGATATAGCATTCATTTTTCAATTGCTTTTTAGGCCTAGTATAACCCCTCTAGGATTTCACATGCGCTAATAAGCACAACTAATCGCAGCTTGCATCCGGGGTGCATTTACATTTCCAAGAATTTCATAGCCCTTTTCATTGGGCTTCTATTAGTTTCCAAGGTAGTACATTTTGCTTCAGGTTTTAGCCAACAACAACTCAAGCAACTAGGGGGAATTCCGCACAAAACCACACATCGGGGCAACCGACTAGAATGATAACGGCATAAAATCCAACTTACCAATGGCAAGTTTTGTTGCCAACTCATAGCCGAGACACAAAACTAACATGGATGCTATCCAACACAGAGGTAGGATTGGGGAAGTCCTCCATATCAAAAGTCAAGAAGGCAAGTCGGGTGAAAGCCAAAACAAGGAAGGTCATGGATGGATTGAGTCGAGTGAATGTGGTGCCTAAGCTAGCAAACATAAATGTCAGGAAAGACCATGTCCATGCTCGTAGGAGGGTAATGAAACCAATGAGTATAGTCAGTAAACGTTAAAGTGCAAGTAATACATCCAATTTTATATTTTAAATCCATCCAAGATAGTTCATTTCATTTATTAAATAATATTGCCACATCATGAGTTATATACCAAATTAATGCTATGAAGATGACTAAAACAACAAGATAATAATCAATGCTAACAATCACAAGTCTAATGGTCATATCACTGCATATCAATCATCATCATCTAGAACCAATGAAACACTGCTGCAATAATACAACTGGAACTCTGGGCACTGAACTGAAACTGTATGGAACAAAAGGTCATATTGGTCATCAAATCCAATCTCTCAAGGCTCATCCTTGGCACAAGGTCTACACAATGTCTGATATAAGCTTCTCTGATGTGTAAGTGATCATAAATGGTGTTGCTCATCATAACTGATCTCACTGAAACTGTGTAAAGGCAAAGCTCTGAAAAGTGTAGATATTTGCTCAGCAAATATAGTAGCCCAGCTACTATGGTGTGATAACAATGAGCATGCTAAGTAAAAACATAGATCCAATGCAGCCACCTTAGTATCTCATCAATGCCATAGCCTCTTCCCTTGTGCTTGGTTTATGGACTAAAACAAAGCAACATCAATCATCATTTGCAAACATGCTGAAATATCCATGATGAGATCATGAGTATGGACAAAATCATCAAACTCTTGCCAAGAATGGCAAGTCTTCCCACAAGCCTCTTCTAGCCAAGATTGAATAGAGCTTGTATAAACATCATCAACATGAAGCTGCCAACCTGCAAAATTGTCAATACTATCCTCAAGAGAAAGAGCTTTGGGGTCTTTCATCATCACGATATCTTCAGCTAAGCATGAAGAAAAACTTATGAACATGGAAATGGAATTTTGCCCCAAGTCACATTGCTGGAAATGATTTAAAAAATTAATGTTTGTTTATCTTGTTGTACAATAACATTTCCAGAATACAAAAACAAATTTCCATGCACAAAATTAGATGAAAAGGGCTGGAAAAAATCTACAAGAAAACTCTATTATAGTCTCATTTCTAACCTCTAAAATGAGCTCAAGGGCTGATCCTTCACCCCCACATGCATTCAAAAACATAGGGTTCTTGGCTCGAAAGTTTTTGCAATAACATCAGAACGAAACTGCACCAAATCATGAGTTAAATCTACACAAGAAGGTGAAGAAAACAGTTGAAAATGACCATCCAAAGGCTGCTCTAAAAGTGCCCCATAAATGAAAGTACAAGGCTGTTCCAATACATCAACATGAGTGGACAAACATGGATGAAAATGATCATCAAAAATCATTTCATTCATAGGTTGTACATGGTCTTTAAAATCAACCCTTTCAACGTGAAATGAATCATAAATGTGTGAAGAACCTACAATAATTAATTAATGCAAATACACGAGATATCAGAAATAATAGAACTCAGAATCACTTTTATATTGATCACGGGCCACTTTGAGGGGGCAACCTCCTTTGAGCAAGCTCAATACAATTAACTTCACGGTGCCTTCAATGACCTCAACACACACTTATATACTAAGTCTATGCCCAATACTATGAGTCAAAACCATGGGACATATAATACTACGGGACGACTTACAAAGCATATGCGTCCAATACTATGGGTCAATACTATGGGCTAATATAAACTATGGATCAACAAATACTACGGGACGACTTACAAAGCATATGCGTCCAACAACAATATACTAACATAGTAAAGAGAAGGGTTGACACGAGTTCCTAACAAAATGGATCACCAAAAAGTTTCCATTTTCCAATAACCCTCACCCGTACTATGATCAAAATAATGAAAAAGTACATTACTAACATCATCTCCATGGCTATCATTAATTTCATCACAAGCAAAGAGATCTTCAAATATATCCTTCTCAAAAGGTTCGTCTTCAAAGATATGAAAAAGAGAGAAGCTTACCAAACTCCCAGAGTCCCATCACCATGAAGAGAACAAATAAGAGCATCATTGTCTTCATCAACGGGGTCTTCAACATGTGCTTCAATGGGAACATGAGGAGGTTCGTCAATAAGGTTTTCAAAATAGGCTTCTTGATCTTCTTCATAGACTTCATTGACTTCTTCATTTGCTTGATTTTCAATGGAAACATGAGATGTCTTCTTTTCAATGTGTGGACAATATATTCTTCATGATATCCCCATTGTTCATCGAAAATGTCAAATTCTAGAACCTCTCTTGATATGGTGATAGGCTTATCATCACTCTATTGCTTTGATGGAGATGGATTAACATATCTCTCTTCCATGAAGTCAATCAAGAACGTATAGGCATCATTTCCATTATTTATTTCAAGTGCAAGATCACTTGAAGTATTCTTCTCATATGCATTTACAGCAGCAACCAATTTTTCTTTTACTTTAATACAAATGAGAACCCAAATATATGCATCTTCAACTTCCTCCCTTTCATTATTACCATAAATCCAAAAATTCTAACTTTTTAAAACAAAATATGTGAATGATCTAATCTCTTTAGGGCTAAAACTACAATACCAATCCCATGCATCTTTAATGTCTTTCCCTTGCATTGAAAATGCAAATATCTTCATCAATATGCCTTCATCAATCACATTAAATCTTGCAACATACTCTATGAAAGATGCAAGATGTTTGATAGCCATGCTAGGATGCCCATTGAACTTTGGGACATTGGTAGTCCATGTGTCCCTATGAATCTTATGTGGATATGGAGGAATGGATGAGAGATCCAAATGAGCAAATAACTGCTTCTCAAAAGCCATTTCTTTCTTCAAGACTTCAAGCACAAGGTGTCAAATCCAAAAATTGCATATAAGCATACCTCATACCAATACAAAATGTGTGGAGCTGCCAAGAGGAGCTTCAAAGCATTCACAATGTTGAATGTGTTCACTTCTACATACAACAAGTCTTCAAAAATATGAAAGGAACAAGGGTCCCGTCCCTTCATGGAGTCCCCATGTGAAAAGAAAAATCTGCAATAAGAGTCTTTCACAAAAGATCATGAAGCATAGTCTCAAATTTCCGAGAAGTGGAACTTCTCCCCGGAGACAACGCCAAAAATGTTACCTCCCAAACTAGCATGTGTGATTAAAGCCCCGAAGAAAGCAAGCTAGTTAAGGGGAACCAAGAGGAAAGGCCAATGTCACCACACCAATCCCCTTCGCACTTTGGGTTGGCTCTTCTCCAACTCAAGGGGGCCTTAGAGGTTCAAGGTGATGTGAAGAGTAGCTCTAGCAAAACACTTGATTTTTGTAGTATAGGAATATGTCATACATGATGGGAGGATAAAAGGGACCACTCCAAGGACTAGTGTCAATCCAATCAAGAGCAAATGGATTCAAAAGATCACCAACTAAGAGGGCCTTACCAAATAGGTCACCAAGAGGAGAATCTAGTCTGCTAACCCCAACCTACTTGGTGGATTGAAGCTGAACTAGGGTTTACAAGGGAAAGGATCGAATGAAACATCCACTCCTTTTCTAGCTCTACAGGGTGCACCCTATAGATAAAGGCTTAGGGTTGCACAATCTGAATAAGGCAAAGATACAACACATAATCCCATATAAATAAAATGCAAGAAAGGATGAAGTAGAGCTTAACTTAAAGCATCTTTCTCCAATAGGGTAGTACTACCATTTCAATGGCCCAAACAAACCATAGAAATGATTTAGCAATGTAAAACACCTAACACACTTAAAACCATGAAGCTCCAAGCAAGAGAGTTGCGCCACGCATGAACAAGAAAGGAACCCTTAAGACAAAATTTTCTCCAAGAAAAAGATATGTCAATTAAGCTCAAGAGAGAGAGAACTCCAAAAATCCAGCCACGAGTACAAATGAGGAAGAGGCTCTCTTATATAGGAGAGGAGTTCAATTTCCTTTACAATAAAATAATAATAAAATCCTAGATCTAGCCTAGGGTGGAGTAAATGATGAATAACCTCAACTAAAACCCTAACAAACTCTAACAATATCCATGATATGAGGTAGTCAAAGCCACAAGTACAATGTCTCAAGAGAGAATGAGGCCCAAGAAGGATGCGCATACATCAAGAATGGCCCACATCCTATTCTCCAAAGGCTCCCCAAGGCAAGTGCTCCAAGAAAAATGTCTCAAAAGGTGGAGCACTTTCTCAAATAAGGTGAATTCTTTCCATAAAAGGCTCCAAAAGGCACACATGACAAAATACAATGCGACTTTTTAAATGACATTTCTAGGATTGCTAACTTCCTCAATATTTATCAGATTTTTTATTATAACCACTTTTCATAAATCCCGTGTTAGATTTTGAGCATTAATTCAATATGCTCTAGGATCTTTACTGAGAGAATAATATGTATAGTATATCAATGCATAACCATCATATCAAGCATGTCAAGCATCACAATAAGCAAAAGCATTAGAGACAATGGCCACACAGAGTTTCCATGGGGAAAACCCTAAGGTGAAAAACCCCACAACTTCCTCAGAGATAGATAGAGCAATAGTACAACAAAAGTACAACCCAAGTACAAGAGATAGACTTCTCCTATGTGCTGATCCTCCTCCTCCAATGTGCACCACTTTTCGAGTGATAGAAGAGTGAGTAATGAGATGATCTAAATAGAGATATCCCGATCTCTATTTATACTTGTCTGACCTGCCTAAAATACTTATGGGGCTGACTTGTCTACTTAAGTCTAATAACCCCTAGTTACAATATCAGGGCCGATCCCACACATGGTGGTCTAATAACCCATCGGCAAGTTAACACACTTGCGACACTTGTCAATACAAATGGCGACACTTCCGTATAGAGGAATAATACATCTCTACAGGAGTACAATAAATATATATATGAAATACATTCCAAAGTTACATATACATCAACACTCCCTCTTAACTAGGAAGGTATTTCTCGACACAGATCATCTGGCACAAGTCTTCTTCTCTGGATCATCGTCATCGATGCATTGTCATCAAATCATCGCCATCGTCACAGCTGCTGCTATCTCGTCCAATCTCTGAATCTACTTGTTATAGGAAGTTCTACTGAGCCAGCCCTTTTTCATGCTGGATGTAGGCCCACCACCTGTAGGTCTTCATCATCACTGGTCATACTGTGGAATCCTCAGGACTCATCACGTGCGTCTACAAAACCTCGCAAGAGCATTCCAGGCCTTTTACGAGCACACAGCCCAACCTATCGAATCTCCCAGGATCTTTTACATGCCACTGCACAACCTGTCCACGACCACAGAGTATCAACCTTATACTCACCATACATCAACCTAATGTACATCATCACCTGATCATCATCATCTCTGCGAGCAAGCCATCAAGTAGGTACACCTCAGGACTGATTACACTGCCTCTGCAAAACCTGCAAGATCTCTCAGGACTGATTACACTGCCTCTGCAAAACCTGTAAGAGCATCTCAGGACTGATCATATGCCTCTACAAAACCTGTATACCATACTGTCACATCAATGTCTTCAGATCATCACATAGTCCATAGAGCACAACCCAGATGCACACACACAGCACTTACACTCACCATGGGAGGACTAACCTACCACCATGTGAAAGGTTCACAGCACTTACATCAACGACCATGGGAGGACTAACCTGCCACCATGTCGGAACGGTCCCAACACTTACATCAACGACCATGGGAGGATTAACCTGCCACCATGTCGGAACGGTCCCGGCACTTACATCAACGACCATGGGAGGACTAACCTGCACCATGTCGGAATGGACCCAGCACTTACATCAACGACCATGGGAGGACTAACCTGCCACCATGTCGGAACGGCTCGTGTGCATCTGTGTCTCCAGACTCATCACTTCCCCTTGGAAGGCATCTCGATCTGAAGTACACCAAGTCTCCCTCTGAAGTATTCAAACTTCACTCTGGCAAGCTGTTTGGTCAACACATCGGCTATCTGCTCGTCTTTCGCAACATACAGGAGCTTCACTGCTCCTCTCTGCACCATATCCCGGATATAGTGGAACTTGATCTCAATGTGCTTCGACTTGTCATGGAACACTGGGTTCTCCGACAACTTCACACAACTCTAGTTGTCGCAATATATACAAGTAGCACTCAACTGAAGATCAAACAAATCAGACAATAGCTTCCTAAGCCATACTGCCTCACAACTAGCCGAACAAGCTACGACATACTCTGCTTCGACTGTACTCAGTGCCACACAGGACTACTTCCTGCTAAACCAAGAGATCACACCTGATCCCATACTGAAGTAGCACCCCGAAGTGCTCTTTCGATCAATGGCACTGCCTGCCCAATCCGAATCAACATAACCCTCCACGTTAAACTTTTGATTCGCCTCATACTTGAGCCCATAATCCACTGTACCCTTCAGGTACCTCAGAACATGCTTTGCAGTTATTAGGTGAACATGTCTCGGATCTGTCAGATACTGGCTCAAGGTGTTCACCGCAAAGCAAATGTCTGGTCTCGTATTCGTCAGGTACATCAAGGACCCAATCATCTGACGATACATCGTAGCATCAACCGGCTCAGAAGAAGCTTCAAGTTCGATGCCATAGGTGTGGCCATGGCCTTGCAGTCCATCATCCCGAACCTCTTCAGGATCTCTACTGCATACTTCCCTTGCCCAAGGAAGATTCCATCTGCACTCTGCCACACCTCCATACCAAGAAAGTAGTGCATCATACCCAAGTCCTTCATCTCGAACTCGGCAGCCAGCTTCCTCTTCATGTCGGCAATCAATCTATCCTCACCTGTCAGAAACAGGTCATCCACATATAATAGTAGTTCACTGGATTGCCTTCCTCAACCTTGTAGTAAAGGTTGGAATCCACTTTACTCTTGGTAAAGCCCAAACTGGATAGGAAGCCATCTATCCTGCCATACCAGGTCCTGGGTGCCTGTTTCAAACCATACAAGGCTTTCTTCAGTTTGCACACATGTGTTCCTCTGTCATGTGTCTCAAACCCGAGTAGCTACTCCACATACACTTCCTCTTCAACTACACCATTCAAGAAAGTTGTCTTGACATCCATTCGGTGTACCTTCCATTTCATCACTACAGCCAGAGCAAGTATTGATCTAATGGAAGTGTATCTGGCCATAGGAGCAAAAGTTTCTTCATAATCAATCCCTTTTTTCTGGGAGAAGCCACGAGCTACAAACCTAGCTTTATATTTCTCTATGCTGCCATCTGCAGCGTGTTTGATCTTATAGATCCATTTGGAAGTCACCACAGACTTCCCATCTGGCCTTGGGACCACATCCCAAACATCATTCTTCATAATTGATTGGTATTCTTCGATCATAGCATCCTTCCATTCTTTCTTTTCTGCAGCTTCTTCATAACTTGAAGGTTTTTTATCCATAATGTCACAGAGCAAAGCAACATAGCTAGTATGTGATCTTGTTCTTTTCCTTTCTCTGTGTTCCTCTTCTGGAATGCCAAATCTTTCTGCATCTTGGATGAGCTCTCTAGCCCATGTTGGTTTCCTCTTGTGAGGATTCTTCTCACGACGTGGATCCACAGGTTCTTGTGGATCTTCCATTTCTCGATCTTCTTAAGGAATTGCTTCATTCATAGTGGTGTCTTGTGTTCCGAATATTCTGGGTTCTTCACTGTCTTCAATAGGTGTCTTTCTTGATTTGAGGTATGTTGAACCTTCATTAAATGTTACATCCCTACTGATGTCGATCTTCTTGAATCCAGGGAAGTAGATTCTGTAAGCTTTCGAGCTTTCACTGAAACCCACGAATATACCCTTCTTTCCTGAAGGATCCAACTTTGACCTCTTTTCTTTTGGGATGTGGGTGTATACTGGACAACCAAATATTTTGAGATAGCTGACTTCTGGTTTCTTACCAGTGAACACTTCTTCTGGTGTTTTGTTGTCAAGTATCTTATGGGGTGTTCTGTTCTGCACATATACAGCTGTCCTTGCTGCTTCAGCCCATAAGTGCATAGGTAAGTCTTGATCATGGAGCATTGCTCTAGCTGCTTCCATGATTGTTCTATTCTTCCTCTCAGCAACCCCATTCTGCTGTGGATTGTAAGGAGTAGTCCACTCCCTCTTAATCCCTGAATCACTGCATAACTTCTTGAAGTCTCCTGAAGTAAATTCTCCGCCATTGTCAGATCTGAAGATCTTGATCTTCATGTCAGTTTGGTTTTCTATCAAGGCTTTGAATTCCTTGAAGTTGTTAAACACTTCATCTTTGTTCTTCAAGAAGTAGACCCAAGTCTTCCTAGAGAAGTCATCAATAAAGGAGACATAGTACACATACCCACTCAGAGAACTGGATGACATCGGACCGCAAACATCAGAGTGGATAATTTCCAAGATTCTTTTTGCCTTGCTTTCACTGCCTGGAAATGTCTTCTTTGTGTTCTTTCCCTTTGCACAACCTTTACAAATTCCTTCATGCTATGTCTAGATTTCAGGAAGACCTTCTACAGCTTTGCTTGCAATTGGTAATACCCTATAGTGCATGTGTGCAAGCCTTCTGTGCCAAAGTTCACTTGGCTCTACTGAGTCATAGACCATGGCTTGTTCTGGTTGGCCCTTCAATTTGTATAGTCCTCCCTCTTGCTCTCCAATCACAACTGCATCATCTATAGTCTTTCCCTTTGGCCACATTAGGACTTGGCCATCTACAAATGCAACCCTCATGCCTTTTGCATCCAATGCAGATATGGAGAGTAGATTCTTATTTAGACCTAGAACATAAAGTACATCTTTCATCTTCATAGACTTTCTAGAGTCTAGTTTATAGGAGGCTTCACCACTCCCTTTTATTGGATACTGGTAGTCATCCCAAGTTTCACCTTGTGGGGTGAATCATGTTCAGATAGATTCACAAAGGATTCTTTGAATCCTGTCATGTGTTTAGAAGCCCCACTATCTATAAGCCAATCATTACTTCCATGAGTAATGGTTCCAGTGAGAGCAGAAATCAAAACATATTCTTCATCACTTCAAGAATCTTCACTATCTTCTCTAGCCCTCTTCCTGGGAGGTTCATCATCCTCTGCGGCATGAGCATGATGTTTTCTTTTGAAGTTCTTCTTCTTGTGAGAACCATCTTTCTTATTTCTGGGACAGTCTCTAGAATAGTGTCCCTTTTCATCACATGTATAGCAACGAGCATAGGACATGTGTCTTCGAGATTTGGTGTTACCTCTTTGATTTTGATGGTGGTGCTTTTCTTTCTTACTGTGGTGATGTCCCTTCTTATCATCATACTTCTTGGAGTGTGCTGTGAGAGCTTGATCTTCATTCCCAATCTTCTCTTCTCGAGCTACAATTCGAGCTTCTTCTTGTGAGCATTCTTCCCACAGCCTACTGAATGTGATGAGTTTCTTCCTAGCACAAATTCCTTGGATGAAGGAATCCCATGACCTAGGAAGGCCATTAAGAGTGGTCATTACCACTTCTCCATTTTCTATATCTTCACCCACAACTTCAAGTTGTTCTTTTATCTGGGAGACCCTTGAGAAATATGATTGCATAGTTTCTGCATTCTGGATCTTGATATTCGTCAGTTGATTCCTCGGGGTCATCTTCCGATTTATGTTCTTGCCTTCAAATAGTTTGGTCAAGGAATCAAACATCTCCTTTGGTGTCTTTAGGGATGACACATGGGGTATGAGATGATCTTTAATAGAATCAGCAATGATCCTCTTTGCCTTGACCAAGTTCTTCTTGTGAAGAGCCTTAGCCTCTTCTCCCTCTGGAACAGGGACCTCTTCACTTATATAAGTGTCCAACTCATTTTTTTCGAGGATTGACCCAATCCTATACTTCCATGCTCGGAAGTTATCAGCCCCTTCAAGCTTGTCCTCAAGCTTGGTGTGGAGAGACATCTTAAAGAGTACTTCAAATGGAAATAGAAAAGATTTAGGTCTTACCACTTGGTTTGCTTAAAACTGGATTTGGTGCTGGATTAGGGTTTGTTAGAGAAACCCTAAAATTTAAAATTTTGATTTCCAACTTCTGAAAGGATGGAGAGATGCGCCTTGATGAACTGATCATCTTGATATATTCAAAAATTCAGATCTACAAAGTTTCACCATTCAAAAATGTCTTTTAGTCTTCCCGGATTCACTGAGGAGAGCACTGAATTAGGGTTTGAGTTTCTGGGAGATTTACCCAGCCAAAATCTCGATCCAACTCTCTAAACTTCGATTTTTCCAAGGAGCTTCCAGCTATGTTTTCAGATTTCAAAAATTCCTAATTTTGTGGAAACCCTAATTTTTAGGGCCAAAAGTGAAATAGCTCAGAATTGAATTCTGATTGGACCAAGGTTACACGAACCGTGGGTGCGATCGGAATCGGCTAAAGAATCCGATACGGGTGCGGCACTCACCCCAAAAATAGGAATCAGGGATTCAGAACCCTAACCCTAATTAACCCTAATTATCCTACATTTATCCGACATAAACAACTTTAGATTTGTCAAAATGAGGTGGAAAAATCCGATAAAGAATCCGAGAATCCGATTCGGAAGAATCTGATTCGGGTGCGGTTAGGCCTAGGGCCGAATCCGGTAACTATGGATTGGACAGATAGATTCACCATGCAGAGGAGAGTCAATCTATCATATTACTTTTCCAAAATCTGTGGAGAGAAACCCAAAAACAAGAAGCCCTAGCTTCCGCAACTGCAAAGTGTCTTCTTCTCAGGATAGCTCTGATACCATGTTAGATTTTGAGCATTAATTCAATATGCTCTAGGATCTTTACTGAGAGAATAATATGTACAGTATATCAATGCATAACAATCATATCAAGCATGTCAAGCATCACAATAAGCAAAAGCATAAGAGACAATGGACACACAGAGTTTCCGTGGGGAAAACCCCACAACTTCCTCAGAGATAGATAGAGCAATAGTACAACCAAAGTACAACCCAAGTACAAGAGATAGACTTCTCCTATGTGCTAATCCTCCTCCTCCAATGTGCGCCACTTTCCGAGTGATAGAAGAGTGAGTAATGAGATGATCTAAATAGAGATATCCCGATCTCTATTTATACTTGTCTGACCTGCCTAAAATACTTATGGGGCCGACTTGTCTACTTAAGTCTAATAACCCCTAGTTACAATAATCAGGGCCGACCCCACACATGGTGGTCTAATAACCCATCGGCAAGTTAACACACTTGCGACACTTGTCAATACAAATGACGACACTTCCGTATAGAGGAATAATACATCTCTACAAGAGTAGAATAAATATATATATATGAAATACATTCCGAAGTTACATGTACATCAACATCCCGCGGCCACTCTACATATAATGGCATTGAGATGGCACAATTATGGGCACTTTGTCAAAAGATAACTGCTCCCAAAGCTAGGGTGCCCCTCTAAAAACATCCCATAAAAATGGCCTAGATGAGTGTGTAAACAACCCTCCAAAGGGTGGGCACTCATCAAAGGAAAACCAATGAATGTAGAACAAGTTAACAAGTGCAATAGGTTGCTTCCATACATCAAGGGGTCAAACCCTCAACCAACAAATAGATCTATGTGCAATAAAACCCTCACATGTCATAAAAGATGACCTAAGTGCCTCAACACGTGCACTAGCATGCCAACTCTACAATACAATAATATAATCATGCCTCCACATGTCTGCCAAGAGAGGGTGCTCAAGGAAGATGATGTGTCAACTCAAAAATACTCCTCGAGATCACCATCATGCACAAAAATATGTAGTATCATGTCCCAAAAGCCAGAATTGAGCATCCAGAAAGAAGATGCCATAGCTCCAACACCCTTGGGAACTAGGAGGTGCGTTTTCACCACTAGAAATCTCATGAAACAAGCTTTTCATCCATATATCATACACCGCCAATGGAGTTATAGTGTGAGAGAACAACCCTTCTGAAGACGGGCTACCAAAACTGCTGAAAATGGCACATAAAACAAAATCTGACGCACAAAAAGAATGTCCAATTTCTCCAACACCTTGAAGAATTAGGAGTGTTCTACACCCCTGGAAAGGTCTCAGAAAGAGTTTTCCAATCATATGTCACAAACCACCATCTAAGCTGGGGCGTTAGAGATACGGGGGTCTGAAATCAGGGACCTGTTATGCACAAATCACTCCAAAATTGGCAGAAGAACAAGGTGCAAAAGATGAGCCAATTCCAAGCACTCTAGATCACCATGAACATCATCAAGTGAAGGGTACTGATACCATCCATATATGTGTAGAACCAAGAATAAGAAAACACAATGATCAAAACACCATGAGCGCATCCATCATCCATCATCACCCAAGACATCAACATCATGAAGAACCATATGCTACAATCTAGCATCAAGGCCTTAAGCCATCCAAATTTCCATCAAAGTTTAACCCCCAGCTGAAATTGTGATAAAAATAACAAGTGGACACCCATGCAAAATGGGGGTTAACACTTAGCAGTCAAATGTTACAGAAAAATTTGATATTCCAGTTAAATTATTGCAGACATATCATAAAAAAATTTGGCTGTCGGTAAAGTAAAAGCTTAAGGTCATGACTGAAGCACTGATTGTATTGATTTAGGATCTTTCTGTGGGTGTAACTCGCCCTTCATCTCAGGACTAGGGTCAGTCTTTATCCAAGTGGAGGTTTTTTCTGAAAAAATGATCCAAGTCTACTCTCAAACAGGAAATCACCTCAATAGAAAACTGCTGGTTAGATGTGCTAATGTCATATTAAACGGGTTTTTCGGCACACAGTGATGTTTGACAGTGCATGACTGGAAATATAATAGATATGATGCAATTCGCCTTTTCTAGCAACCATGTACCATTGGACTACCAAGAATAAAGCCAGCGCTGGCATGATGAATAGTAGCATTTTCTGTCAATAAATAAATCACATAGCAGTGTGAAGAGGTCGCTTTAGGGAAAGAGCAAAGAAAAGCTCCTACAAACAGCAGAAAAGTCTTCTATAAAACAGCAGAAAAAACATTTAAACAGCAAGGAAATCAACCTAAGCCAGCACATGGACAACAGTGTTATCTTATACGTTGCTGCATGGGAATGGAATGGTGAAGGTCAGAGAATTAGCAAGCAGATTGATAGGGGTCGATTTGGGAAGAAAAGCAGTTGTTTCTTGTAGTAAGAAACAACAAGGAAACTCATCCAAACAGCAGTAAAGACCCAAAAGCGACTTGCATGCAAAGGCTTTTGAGCTTTTGTGTTTATTGCCTTTTTCCAAACAGCAGGAAAGTCAACTTGTTTAAAGGAGGGGGGAGTCCTATATATACAGATTTGAGAAACAGGCACAGGGTTGGATATTGTTTTCTCTAGACAGTATGTAGCAGCAGCTCTTCACTCTTCCATCTCCAGGACCTCAGATCACTACCTTCATTGCAAACAAGGAGATCCATGGCAGCCTGTTACCAATAAAACTATGATGCAATCAATCTCTTGGGTAATATGTGATTTGGTATGATTATGCTTTGTTCTAGCTCTTTGAACTTGTTGGTTGTCATTGATTCAGTTGTTTGCAGCGTCATGATAGTTTATGTTGCCACTTAAAATTATTATTTGAGACTTACCCTCACTCTTGACTGTTTACGGACAGCCGAAGAGGGAGTCTTTTGTGTGTTGATCGTCTTGGACTTTGTGCAGATTTATTGATTTAGATGTTAGCATACAACTTTTAGGGACACCCCTTGAGATTGGAAAAGCACCAGTCCAAACGAAGAAGCATCTAGCGGGAATAGGACTAGATGACCTGTAATTATTAGGCAGGTCTGCAGGACTAGATGGCCTGTAATTATTAGGCAGGTCTGCACGTGCAGATTTGTGTGATAACATGTCCTAACCAATCATGTCCAAGAAAAGATGGCATTTGCTTAGAATTAAAATGTTTTTTCACATTAGGTATGTTCTCTATTTCTCATATTTGGTACCGACTTTTGAATTATAACATCACATTATGGCATGTAATTCCCATTCAAGCTTGAAAAATGTAAATGGAGTTCTCTCAATAGCCTCATCTCCACTACGTACCCCTATGACATCTATTATTTAAAAACGAGTTGTAATTGGGACGATGCACTTTGTAGGTGAGTTGTGTAGCCTTAGAGCGAGACTTCCGAAATAGTACCAAATGAGATGCAGGAGCACAAGCAAGCCTACAAGGAAAGGTAAGGGCAATGTGGGATTAAAACTAAAGGCAGCAAGTGGGAAGTGGGGAGTTTTCACAGTTGAAACTTGCTTGCTTTATAGAATTGTTTCACATAACTTGCTTGCTTACTTTACAGAATTGTTTCCATAACTTGCTTTGTAGATAGCTACCAAGAGTAGCACTGTCCTGAATGTTTGGCTTCATCAGACCCTCCTCAGAAGTGGGATTCCACCATCATATATACAAAAATAAACTTGCTTTGTAAAATCGCTTCAAGCATTCCCCGTAACAGGAAAATTCTTTCAGAGTCATCTGTTTTTACACATGAATTATCGGTGTACGATGACATTAAATTATTTAAATCAATTCAATTCCAGCAGCAGGCCTTTTACCCTCCGGCTATGAATGTTTATTAGACACCCTAATTACGGTTAGAGCTCCTGGGGTTTTCACAGAGAAATTTATTTGTCAAGGATTCGGTGGGATTAACGAAACAAAATTAGTAGAATTTACAGAACATCAGGATGCCTCAATATGAGGGCAACCAAACTAAGTTTAACCGCCCATTGTGTTAATTGCAAGTATATAAATGAAATTATAAAATAAAATAAAAATAAAGGAAAATAGAACGAGTTAGAGACCTACAGGAGACAGCACAGACCGAATGATACACCGCCTGCATAGAACACGATGATATTTTTTTCAACCGAATAGAACACGATGATATTTTTTTCAACCGAATAGAACACGATGATATATCTCTGAGAACATATTTGTTGATTTTGCTTTAAATTATTGTGCATTCTAACATATGCAATAAAATATTAATATGTTTGGATGCTAGTTCAGGTACAAACTCTCAAAATATGTTAAAATTTAATATGCATTAAAATATTAATACTCTCAGAATACGTTAAAAATTAATTTGCATTTCTAAAAATTGTGGTCTTCTAGTTAGTTAATTTTGGTTATTAGTGGTGTTATTTATTGTTTATATAATATTGTTTCACTTTGTTGGATAAGGGTTTGTTTGATTTTGTCGGATAAGAGTTGTAGGTTGATTAATGGTTTTTTTTGTTAATAATTATTTATGAGATTTTTTTGTGGTGTTGGAATTTAATAATATAAGAAATTTAGTTATTTTCAATTTGGAATTTTAATTGATTTTTGAGAATTTAGGTTGATTTAGAATTGCCCAAAATTTTTAAGGATACTTTTTCATTATATATGAAACTTTGATCACAGTGGAATTCTAATTATGTGAGTCAAATTTATGTCAAAATCAATATCAAAAGAGAATGTCATTTTGCTAAGTCACTTTATGTGGAGTTTGATTTAGCATTTAAGCTTTGACTTATAATGGTATGTTGCACCTCTATTTTGTTTAAATTTGTTTTCCCGAATCTATTATGTCAATTTCCTTCAAAAACTCAATGAGGTGGTGGATATTTTGTTCCTCTATGGTGTGGTATTTAATATTTTTGCTTAATGGGGTAGTTTTCTAGGAGTAATATTAATTGTATTCTTAATTATGTTTTATGGTTCATAGTGACTTGTTGTTTTAAGGTCTCATGTTATAGGGTGATAATGGGCACACTTATTCAAAGGCATGCATGGGCTACTGCTTTGTTATTGCAGAACATTTTATTTTGTGGTGAGACATTCTTGGCATTAATGTGTAGATGCAAGTTATGTTGTTGTTTTGCACATAGTTGTTTTAAAGACAATTTACTATTTTGCTCATCATTAATATAGTCACTTTTTTTCAATAATAATTGTTGTTGTGTGTAATTTTGTTATTAGTCTTTATGGTAGGTAGGCACGCACACACGCAGGTGACTATAATTTCCACATAAGCATATAACTTTACCTCATAATTAATGTACATTAAAATAAAGTTGAAAGCATGTCAAAAATATTATTATTCTACACTATTGGAATTTATATTTTAATATTATTTTTTCTCTAAACAATATAGTCAAATTTTTAATGATCAAAGGATTATTTTATTGTTTATTCGACTAATTTGAGCAAGTTGGTACCCAAAACAAAACAAAGCAAAACAAAATCTAGTGAAAAACTAGGGGCAATGTTTCCATGGATCCACTACCTTTCAAAAAAATCTAAGGTCCTCAATCAATTCATAATTGAAAAAACCCCCTAGGGAAAAGTTTCACATTGTGAGGAACTTGGATCATAGTGAAACTACGTCGGGATGGATTTTTTAATCAAATTCTATATGGAATTTTCACAAAAAAGAACATGATTTTGAGAGCTAGTTATCATACACCAACTTTGGTGTTCGTGGAAGCTTTGTACCCTTGTTATTAAGGTTTAGTAGGTCCTCCATGTTCACAGTCATGACCATTTAATGCCTAATTTCTCGTGCTAGCATATATGCCCCAAAACCAACACCGTAGTCAACGCAGTTGTGAGGTGATGGCCTTGTGTATCCTAGAGGAGATACATGGGCATGACGAATAAGACTCATAAATCATACCTTCGATGCAAGTGTGGAAGATATTTATTTTGCATTGATTTTCCTTGGCATCTATTCAAGCTCGTTCAAAAGGGACAAGGTGGATGCTTAAATGAACAATATTGTAAGTGGAATCTCATAGGATGAGTTGGAGGCTTGGATGAACATGAATATTGTAAGTCAACTCTTACTTCAACATTGTTCCTTTCCTCTTTGCCAATTTATAGTTCTAGTGGTTGTCGCAAGTGCAACCATTTTATTAAACAAATGGAACCATGTAGTGCCTTTTGGTACTCAAAGAATTCAAAAAACCCGATGCCACTGTCATTGCTAAACATGGTTTCAATGATAACTAAATGGAAGGAAAACATATGTTTGACCTACATACCTAGCAAGTGATTCTCATTGTTGAAAGCTTCCATAAGTTTATTATTGTTTCACGATAGTGTATCCTACCTCTTTCATAGTTTCCAACTCTGAGAATATTTTATTGTCTAGCCATATGAATTGTATTTTGTCATACTTTTCCCCAAGTTTCATATTTCATATTGATTAATGCAAAGGCAACTGAAAGTATTATTTCATCTTTCCATTTAGTCTATTATGGAGGCTCATGAATGCAATATTTCATTGTAGATGTTTTCCCATTAGAAGGAATTTGAAAAAATGAAGGTTAGACCTAGAAATTCAAAATTCAATGAGGCAAATAAACAAAAATCATAAGAAAAAATATGATGGTGGAAAAGGTTGAGACCCCCTATCACAAAGATCTCCTTCTCTTGATAATGCTAATATGTCGAGTTGTGACTTAGTGGTTGGGACGAGGATTTGTTCTATAGACAATCCAAATTCAAAACTTAGTAGGTGTAGAGTATTTGTCAGTGTGAATGAAGGTGTTTGACCTCCCATACCTGTCTACCTCCCTCGTCAAAGGGACTTCACATCAACAAGCCAAATTGGTTTAAGTGGACCTTAATAGGTAATTTATCCTTCAAAGAAGAGAAGGCGAATTTGGACATGTCTTTTAAATATATGATTGATTTAGAATTCAACTCTTTCTTTGTGACCAAACATCAAACAACTTCCATTTTATTGGCATGGATTGTCATTCTACTTTCCATGCACAATGATTAGCAAGAATTAGTGAAAAAGGAAGCAGTGAGGTTATATAGGTAGAAAGTTGTTAAGGCTCTAATTCACCTCAAAATAAAAAGAATCAATACAATTATATTTATATATCATTAGATTGCAATCTAGCCCTTATTTTTTAATGTTTTGTTTGATTAATTAAAACCATTACAAGTTAGTCTCAATTGATAATCCAATAATGGTCATATGTATTGTAAGTAAATATGGTTGTTTAAGAAGTGTTAGAAGCTTTATCCATCATTACCATTATGGTAAGAATGACATGGAAAACGATGAAGTTGGGAAGGTCCACTCTTCCAAATGCACTAAAATTACAATTCCAGTCAATGCAATTCGTCGTTACAAAGAGTTGTGGGGAAGATGCCAAAACCTAATTATTTTCTCAGGGAGTTACAAGGCCACTAAAAATTTGATGTGTTTATGCCTTTAAATTGGGACTAAGGAATTACAAGGCCACTAAACATTTGATGTGTTTATGCCTTTCAGACTAGGACCAAGAAATTGATGGCTATGAATTTCTCAACCATAACATTATGGCTATAATGTTGCAATAATTATATTTTTGTCTTTTCCTTATTTGTGGCCATGCACTTGCTAAAACGTTTACTATTTTCCAACAACATTGAGAACAAACTTATAATCCATAAGGATCATTTATGTGAATATAAATAAAAAGTAGTTGCAAAACCTCAATGAAGATATTGTGAATAATCTAAATGAATGGGCACTAATTTATATTGGATTTTGTTAATATGGTATAAAACTCTTATATTGTAATGGAAATGCTTTGGTTATATAATATTTTAGGGGTTAAATTATTAGCAGTGTTTATATAGTATCACACTTTGTGTGTTGAGTTGTAGTTTAATGGCCACTTGAAGTGGTTCTTATCATAATGACCCAAACTCAAATATTAATGGGCATGCTTTTGTCCTATGTGAGGTTGTTAGATGTGGCTATTGTTCTTATTTATGTGTGAATGACGTTTATTTTTAGGTTTACTATCTGTAAAAGGCAAGTTCTCTTTCTTTTTTTAAATGTAGCTTACTTGAACATTAGATATTTCAATGGGATCAAACATGGTGTTCAAAATCATCATCAACTACTGGTTGTTGTTTTTTTCCTTAAGAAATCTAAAGTAGAAGATATAAATTAACTTGCAAATAACACACTAAATCCACACGAGAGTCAACAAGATAATGAACACAATATTGTAGAGAATACCATTAAGGTAGGGTAGCACCATTAACTATTCCTTATGCAAAGAATCACTCCACAAGACATGCTTGCTACAACTATTACATCCAACATCCAACTTCAACTTTCCCAATACAATGATACTCATGTGTATTTATACTATCTCATGGGTATTCCTATGCCAACTACCCCTTATTATTATATTATTTATTTTAATTACCTAGTGGCATATTTATTACCCACCAACTACCAAGTGGGCATATCCATAGCCTATTCACATTGCATTCATTATCCCCACATTGTGTTCATTATTCCCTTGGGTACCCCAATGTTATCATCCCTAGATACATGACATTGTTATGCAACAAATTCCCAAAAGGGCATATAACCAGCATAGATCCATCTTAAACCCAGATCTATCAAGCACCGAGAGGGATCCAATTTCTTGAGGTCTATTTTTTTAAAATTTAAACTCAAGAACTGTGATCTCTCTTGATTGATAGATCCAGGTTTAAGTTTTAAGTTTTTATTTTATAGAGGAACGTCGATTTTTTAATTACTTTTCATAATATTTTATTTTATGAGCCAACATAGATTTTTTTTAAATCTTTCCATAATTTTTTTTTAAATCTTTCCATAATTGTAATGTATAATCTTTCCATACACTAAGCTCCTTTCCCTTAGGCCCCTCTCCTCCATCCGTTCTTGCACTGCCCCAAAACACTGCCCACATCTAGGGCTCCACCTACGCACACCCTCACGACCACCATTGCTCCAGCGCTCCCCATCTTCTTTGCGGTCCATCGTTTCCCTCCCACTGGGCATATTCCCCACGCCACTTACCTGGTGCCACCCCCATCCACCTCACACTCCTTCCTTTCCCCGCCAGCACCGTCCCCCTCATCACCCTCTTCTGCGCTCTGCCTTACCACCTCTGTCCCCTCCTTCCCTCCGCTCCCTTCTTCCCATCTTCGACCGCACCTTGCGTGACCTCCTCTCCACACCCCTGTGCATCCACTCCTTCCATATACCTATCGGCTTCCCTCCTCGTCACGCTACAGTCTCCCATACACGTTGTGCCCTTCATCCCATGTTCTTCCCTACATATCGCTCCCTTTCTAACTCGTCGCGCGTTGATTTGTCTCCTCGCCATCGTTCTCTCTCTACTCCCTCATGCACAACTCTCTCATCCTCTCCATTATGCACCCTTCCCTCCACGTAAATGCCTCATGCACGCATATCTTCTACGATCCCACTCCCGTATACTTGTCATACATCGATCCTCCACCCCGCCGAGTCCACCTCCATAGTAAACCCACACTCCATCTTGTTACACCGGTCCCTCCTCCTTTCACTTCCTCTGTGCCCCCACCTATGCACTAACCACCGCACCCCAACTCCTGCCCGTCGTTCTCTACATTCATCACTTTATTCCACACTACCACGCCCCCCTCCTCTATCCAACGCATTACCCCTCCACGCCTTTCCCCTCCACGTCCAAATGACATCCACCATATCTTTTTAAAACCCTAAAAAAAATCACCCATCTCACTTATTTTACCCATTCGTAGAGAAAAAAATTATAATAATATATTATTATTATAGTTTAAAACCTTAAACCTCACCATTCTATATAGTATCATAATAATATTATTATACTAATAATTATATATAGTATTATAATAATAATATTATAATTATTACTCTAAAAAAAAGGGAAAGAAGACAAAAGTCAAGTCAAGTCAAGGTGGGGGGGGGGGGGGCGGAGCTCCGCCCCCGGGCCCCCTCTGGGCGCCCACAGCGCCCCCCCATCGAGCGTTGTGGGAGCCCAAAGGGATCCCTAGGGGAGGAACATCCCCACTGCCAAAGGGGCGGGTCAAACCACCCCTTTGGCAGCAAGGAGTAGCTCTGCTCCTCCCTCTAGGCACCCTTTGGACGCCCAATGCATAGCCCACGGACTATGCAATGGGCACCCGTTTGGGTGGTGCCCATTGCATAGCTCGTGGGCTATGCAATGGGTGCCTATTTGGACAACCCATTGCATAGCACGTGGGCTATGCAATAGGGGCTAAGCAATGGGCGCCTATGCCCTCGGGCCAAAAAAAAATAAAAATTACCCAGGTTTTACAGAGAGCATATCGAAGCCCAAAGGAAAAAAAATTGCATTAAAACATTAAAAAATTAATTTAACTAACCTTGACAATGTTTGAAGTTGTTCGATGGTCTCCAAATCCTTTTGGATCGTTGTTTGCAAATGGTGACTGTAGAAAACCAAACTGCGTTAATATAGCATAAAATAAGTTTTTTTTTACCATTTTATGAATGTGGGATTAAAATGAAATGACAAAAGCACAGAACAAACATTGCCAAATGAAATATAAAATAGAAAGATTGATTTAAATATATATATATAATTAACCTTCAAAGAAATATTAAATTACCCGAAATTTCAAACGTGAAGAATAGAAAATAAAAATAGTTTATATGGCTAATATTAAGTTTAACGTTATTCGTTTTATGAATGTGGGATTAAAAACTGTGTAATTAGATAATGCATTATTTCTAAATTTAAAGGAGAAGGCATTAAATGAAATTTGACTAGTGTTATGACTTTTGGTTTAAAAAATTAATGTAAATAACTAATATTGTATTAAAAAGATTGGATAGCATTGTTTAAATGTCATTTTATTAGTATTATTACAATTGTTATACGATAAATTAAATAACTTTTAATAATGTTATAATTGTGTTTGAAATGTGTGATTTATTTTGGAGGGAAAATTTTGAAGGGAAATTTTGGAGGGAATGTTTGGGAGGAAAAATTTTGGAGGGAAAATTTCGTTCCTTTAGCTATAAGATTATTGGGGGTTGATAGTTGCACCATTGTACTTTTTTGTGAGAAGTGTGAGAAAATTACATTCTCTTATACTTTTTAGTGAAAAGTCATGGACTCATCTGAATCAATCTCAATGTCTTAAGATGTACATGAAGATTGTGGAAATTTTGATTTAAGTGGGGATTTCAAAGGCACCGATGATGATTTACCTTCAAGTGAGGATTTTAAAGGCACTAATGATGATGATGAAGAGCTTCCTCCATGTGGAGATTTTAAAGACACTGAAGAAGATGATGAAATTTTTTCTCCAAGTGACAATTTTCAAGGCATCAATGATGATTTTGCTCAAGGAAATGATTCTCAAGGCATCAACAATGATTTTCCTCCAAGCGATGATTTTCAAGGCACTAACATTGATTTTCCTTCAAGCCAAGATTTTCCTCCAAGCGAAGATTTTCAAGGCACAAACGAGGATTTCCGTCCAAGCCAAGATTTTCCTCCAAGCGATGATTTACAAGACAACAAACTTGATTTTCCTCCAAGCAAGGATTTTGATGGGATAAATAATAATTTTGGTGAGGATGAAGGCACTAATGATGGTGTAGATGATTTTCCTTCAAGTGAGGATTTTAATGGCACCGATGATGATTTTCCTCCAAGCGAGGATTTTAATGGGATTGATAATGTTTCTCCTACAAGCAAGGATTTTGATGGCATTGATGGTGATTTTCCTTCAAGCGAGGATTTTAATGGGACTAATAATGTTTCTCCTCCAAGCAAGGATTTTGATGGCACAGATGATGATTTTCCTCCAAGCAAGGATTTTAATGGGACAGATGATGATTTTGGTGAGGATAAAGGCAACAACAATGTTGAAGATGGTTTTCCTCCCAGCCAAGATTTTCATGGCTCTAATGATGATTTTCCTCAAAGTGAGGATTTTAATGGGACAAATGATGATTTTGGTGAGGATGAAGGCACCAATAATGGTGAAGATTATTTTCCTCCAAGCGAGGATTATGATGGTAGTGAAGACGATTTTCCTCCAAGCGAGGATTTTAATGGCAGCAATGATGATATTCCTCCAAGCGAGGATTTTAATGGGACGGATGATTAAGTTGGTGAGGATGAGGGCACCAATAATGGTGAAGATGATGTTCCTCTTAGCGAGGATTCTGATGGCATCGATGATGATTTTCCTCCAAGCGAAGATTTTGATGGCACTGATGATGATTTTCCTCCAAGCAAGGATTTTAAAGGGACAGGTGTTACCAACAATCTACCGAAAGCGGACTTAAGGCGTGATATCCCTAGTTCAACGTGAATCTAGAACAAGTGGGACAGAATATGAAACTACTTTCCTAGATCTAGTTAAAGATCGAGTGATTAGATGTCTTACCTTTTAGATCGTAGATCCTTTCTCCTTGATGTTGCTCCAAGCTCCACGCTCGTCAGATCTCAGCTGCAAGACCTGTCAAGACATACAGAACAATACAAGCAGTGAAACAATATCTAAACAATAACAGATCTAAGTAAACGGTTAAGCAAGTAAACTACACAAACATTATTAACACAACAATATTTGGTGGAAAGAGTTTATATTACTGTATTAAAATAGGGAAGTACAAAAGAGAGATGATTACAACCAAAGCTTAACGTCGCAATCCTCCTCCAACAAGCCAATGCCAAAGCCTCCAAAGGAAGTAAAGGTCTCCCAAGAGATAAGTAGAGATCTCCTAAGCTAATTTCACCAGCGTGCAAGCGCTATAGACTTCCTCCCTTTGGAATGGGAATGAGCTTCACATATATAGGACTAAGAGGTTAGGGTAGGTTGAGATATAGTGGGAGAGGACTAGGGATCCTCCCAAAGGGCTAGGGAACCGAATGCCAGCTCTCCTATAGGTTATGGATAGGGATCCACATCACACACCTTCGAGAATGGGCTCGAAGATGCCCTTTATCCATTTAATTGACACCGTCGCAGGATGCATAAGGGTGACCTGCGACGTCTCATGTTGCACAAGTCTGACCTGCGACGACCTCACAAAACCCTATGGAAATAGGTCAGTATCTCTTGCAGGTTGATATCTTAGTCATGGGAACTTCAGAGAGGTTTACACTGAGTCTTAAGGTGGCAATATTTAGGTGTAACAATAGGTGATGATTCTGGTGAGGATGAAGGCATCAATAATGATGAAGGTTATTTTCCTCCAAGCGAGGATTTTAATGGGACAGATGATGATTTTGGGGAGGATGAACCCGTCAATGATGTTGATTTAACCGCTTGTGATAAACTTGATACTGATGCAGATAATCATTCTCCTACTAATTTTGGTGATGATAATCTCAATGAGAGGGATGGCATTCCTCACATTGATGAGCATATTCATTCTAATGAGGATGATTTAATGGTTCATGAAACGCAAGGAAAAATTGTACCAATGAGCAAGATTAAGTGTAGGACTATGCCATTTTATATCAATCCAAAGCATTCTAGTTATACAAGGTCTAGGAAAGATTTGCTCACAAGTCCCAATTCTATTACTGAATTCATTTCAAGTGAGTGTTGCCAAAAAAATTGTCTGAAAAAATACACTACAATTATGCCTTAGAGAAAAGACGAGCATATCTATCAATGAACAAAAATATGCAAAATTCATATTTGGTAGGGTGCATTATTGCTACAAAGGCAGGTTATGATTATCGCATTGGAAGTATTTTGCTTTGCAAAAGGGCATTCAAAAGAATCCACTCAATTGGTAATCTTAGACTATCAAGAATCCAGACAAGGCTAGAAAAGGATCCTACATTTTATTCTAAAGAATATCATGCATGAGCTAGTGGGCCGTTAACAAACATTGCAATGTCATGGATGCGTGACTTATTTTCTAAGCATGGAGAGAGTATGCCAGATAGAGAAACCATACACATTCCAGATAATTTCTCATGGCAAAAAATCTACAATTGTACAAGGCATTTGTTCAAGATGCAGAAGGAAATAACAATTTCATTAGATATGCATATTTTACAAGACCATGGAAAACAAAGTTCAACAATGTCTGTATTCCTAAGAGGTCAAGGATGGGGGTTTGCAGTATATGTGCTTCTCTTAAACAAAGAAGGGATAAATTGGAAGGGATAGTGAGAGGTATGTCTCTAACAAATTTATTTTTTTGGAATAAATATCTATTACGAAAATTCATCAATGTTTTGTTTTTATTTTATTTGTAGATTTTGTTGTTAAAGAACTTCAAGCACATCGCAATCAACAATCAGTTGAACGAAAAAAGTTATACAAATATCGCAAGAAGTGTTATGATGAACCACATAAGTATATGGGTTTGATAATTGATGGCACGGATCAAATAATAAAAATAAAAAATAAAAATAAAAAACTTTTCTCGTGTACCAAAGAATTTAAAGGACGAAAATTTTATTCAGTTTCACTTGGTTGGCTGTATGGTTTTTAATGGTCAAATGTCTCCAAAGGTTTACTTTACAACTCCCAATATTCATAATGATGCAAATATGACCATTACCATAATTCACTATGTGCTAACTCATTGGTTTGGTAATTGATTTGGTAATCTTCCTCAAGTTCTATATTTGCAATTGGACAACACCAGCCGGGAAAACAAAAATTAGATCATGTTTAGTTATCTGAACATGCTTGTTGAATTGGGAATTTTTCAGAAGGTTAAAGTTATTTTCCTTCTTGTTGGGCATACACATGACCATATTGATCAAATGTTTAGTTGTTTTGTAGTGACATTGGGGAGGAAGAATGTTGGGAGCCTGCCATCATTAACTGAAATTATTAGAAAAAACATATAGTCCAGAGCCTATTGTGAAACATTGGAGGAAACTATTGACATGCAAAGATTTATTTTAGGATCGCATGGTGAAGAAAGGTACATTGAGAAACTTAATGACGTTAGCTTTCAGCATCAATTTCATATAAAAAAAACTGATGGGAAAACACTACTACGGGGTAAGAAGTACTCAATAAGTGCATAATGGGAGAGACTACATCAGGTTTAGCATTTTTGAAATTCATCCCAGGTCGTCAAATGTATGTTTCAAATTTATCGTTGTTGCAATCAGCTACTGAGATTCAAAATTCACGCTCGCACAATAGAGATGTTGATTGTTCTCAATGCTTGGAAGAAATAAAAAATTCTATCAAAGATACATATGACTATTTTGATGTTGTTGATTCTATTTTGTGGGAGTCATTTTTCATGGAGCAAAATGACATAATTACAAACTCTACAGATGGAGATATTTTTTTGAAGACTCCATTTGGTTGGCCACAAAATGAGGAGAGAAATGTTGAGCCTGAATGTGTTGATCCTTGTCAAATGAAAATGAGGAGAGAAATGTTGAGCCTGAAGGTGTTGATCCTTCTCAACCAGAAGAAAGGGAAATGTACATTGGGTCTAGAAGATCATCTGCATAGCGTGAGGCGATGGAAGACCTTTACAGAGGCTCAGTGCAAGATATTAAGGAGGGTTGCATGATTGTAGTTTTGACAGTAGAAGGTCCATGTGGTTATCCATTCTGGATTGAAAAAGTTATGAAGGTCAATAAAGAAAATGAAGAAGTTATAACTATTGAAGTACATTGGTATGCAACATACACACACTCATTTGATGGTGTGTACAAGCCGAAGATGGTGATCGATAAAAAGGTTTGCAAAAAGAGAAAATAAAGGGTCAAAATGTAATCATCGTCGCATAGACATTTTGAAATTAGAGGATGTTGACATCTTAGTTTATGACTTCCAGTTGACAAGGAAAGGCACTCTTTGCTCTAAGACTATAGAGATTATCAAAAGATTGTTGGCACCAGAAATAGTTGCAACATGGGAGTTTGCTAAACCAAGGTGTAGATCTAGAAGGATTATGGCATATGAAATGTTGGGCGTACATGAAGATTCAGATGGGGCAATCATTGATAGTAGAGAAGAATACGGGTCATCTACATCTTCATCCAGTCATTCATCTGAAGAAAATGTAACTTATGATGGTGTGTCAGAATCCATGTGTTGATTTGAATATTTGCACATGAAACATTTTGTCTTTTTTATTAATATGCCATTGTTTGTATGGCAACTCTAAATGAGTGCTTGAATTTTGATATGAATTACTTCTATGTCTTATGGTTTAATATATGATTTTATGAAGAATATCATAATTTTTTGTATTTTATATAAAAAGAGTGGTCAAATTATTTCTTGAATAATTTGTGTTTAACTCAATGCAAGTTTTATATAGTGTTACTAAGAGATTAAATAAGCACAATTTTCAATTTTGATAAAATCATATAAAAATGTCATTTTTTGAAAAAGTGTGCTATCGGTAGCATTAGTTTTCAATTTAGAGCTTGATTTTAAGGTTTTTGCAAACAACAATAACAAATGTTTTGGTTCATTTCTATATTTTTGACCCCAAATCAAAAAGTGGTGCTACCGGTAGCACCACTTTTTTATTCGGGGTTGTTTTTTTGGTGTTTTTTATGCAAAAATATGGGTTTTTATGGCTAGAGTTATTGTTTTGAGTATAAAGTTCTCGTCAAGTTGTATAATATGTTTCAACCAAGCATGGTAATGACTGTGTATTTGTGGTTATTGATCGATTCTCTAATATGGCAATTCTAATAGCCTACAAGAAGAGTATCACAGCTGAATACACTACCAAGATCTTCTTCAAGTGTGTGTGGGTACATTTTTTAATCCCACAGACCATCATCTCATATTGAGACAGTTTGTTCTTATGTACATTTTAGTCGATCCTCTGGTCACTGTTGAACACCAAGCTCACCAAATGTACATCCTTCCACCCCCAAACTAGTGGAAATATAGAAGTCGTCAACGAAATGATTGTGCACATCATGTGCATGAACAACTCCAAACATCCACGCACATGGGATGAGAGCCTTCCTTATATTCAACGCTACTAAAACATACCCCTCCATAACTCGACTAGCCATAGCCCCTTTTAGGTGGGCCCTGGGTTTCAAACTTTGGGTTCCATTGATGTAGCACTACCCTTTGCGACCACACAAGTAGAATCCTCCCATGCTCAATCGGAGGCCGACAAAGCCACCAAATTCATTAAACAGATTCAATACATCTGCCAACAGGTCCATGATATTTTTGTAGAAATCCAATGCTAAGTACAAGCAACGTCGTGATCAAGATAGGGTTCAACACAAGTTTAAGGTGGGAGACAAGGTTTGGTTTCATTTGCAGAGAGAGTGCTTTATAGGACCCCATTAGGAGATGCATCCACTTCTCTATGGGCCTTATACCATCACCAAGGCTATGGGTGACAATGTTTTTGAGTTAAGTATTCCTCCCTTCCTTGGCTGACACCTAGTATTGAACATGGATCTTCTTCTAACATATTCTCCACCACTATTGAAGGCATCGAAGGTGGAAATGCAACTGACACCTATAGAGATCAACCCTTACTACATGGAATAGACTGCCATTGATCGGATCATGGACACGCGGGTTCAAGGAACTTTCCAACAACAACTCCAACTCTATTCAACAACAGTTTTCCCATCTGATGGGGGCACTCAATGCAATGGATACCATTTCTTCATAAGGAAGGAGGACTGGTCCATATGGACATCGGTGGCCATCCACCTAATTCACTGCCTCAAAACACAATTTTCCATCTTGGCAGTTTTGTTATAATTTTTCGGGTCCTAAACTTTTGGGGGCATTTTGAGGCCCTAAACAACGTTTTTTTTGGCACAACAACGCCCAGTAAATCATGCTCAAACGTCCCAAATGAAGATCATATGAAAATGTTACACCCCTAGGAAATTAACGTATCAACTAACCACAACGGGGCCCATAAACCTTTTGGTGTTTCATCTTATGGGGTTAGGGTTTTTGATGTTTAAGGTTTTCTCATCAATGATTTATGTTAAAAGCCCCTTTTGGCCTCATTGTAATTCACTTATTGTGAATGTGCATAGCCATCACATATCTTCTCAAATATAATTAGATGTCACCATTCTAGCGAGTTTATTTCACCCTACATTTTGTTATAGTTTTTGTATATTTCTTTCAATAATATAAATTGAGTATTATTGTATCTATGTGTTTCAGAATATTTCTGTGTTTCATTTCACTCCCTTGTAAACTCGGATGAGACTTGTGCTATTTTCATTTTTTTGGATTGATTTAAACGAGATCTAGACCATTCATAAACCAGTCTATATGTGTTTACAAATCAATTAGATCTATCACTTATATCTACATTAATGGTGCAAGGATAACATGATGAATATAGTGAATACAAAGACTTGCTTGAATCCCTCAAAATGATATAATAATATAAATAATATTATTCCAAGTAATCAAATATAAGAGCATATATAGTTAGTGAGCCTTACAACCTCGTGGTTCTGAACTTGATTGAGAAGCGATATTTGTCAGAACTTTCCGCATGCAAATTATCTACCTTGTTGAGACTACTGCATGGATCACTACCATGAATTTAAAACTCTCATGGATGACTACCATGAAGAGCTACCAATCCCTTAAGACTAAAGGGACTTTGGTACCATGTTAAAAAATAGAGCAATCACAATACAAGAACTTGGTGGAAAAGGCTTTAAGTCATTCTCAACACAAGATATTCATCCAATTATATCAATCAATAGTACATGGATTTGAGCACCTCTAGATATGGATCTCACTGGCAATTCATCAATGGATAAGGATGAATGCTCATCAATAGACAAGGATAACATACCATAAGAGATAAGGATGACAACTCATAAAGATATTGGACTTTGTGATTGTGTAGGGATTCACAATCTAACATCATCTTGCCTAAATTTTTCAACAAAGCTCGTTTTCTTCTCTATACAAGTTTCAAATTGTTTTATTATTCTAAAGCATGGGATTAGTGTAAGAGTTATCTTTGATCTTTACATATTGGTCTTAAATATATTTTATATTTTTTTGTTACCTTTCTTTCATCATAGATTATTATGTTGTCATGGATGTGAAATGATAACTCAATAATCTAATAAAAGGTTGCATCGTATTAAATTATTAGTTATTTGTTTATCTACTTCTTCAAGTAAATAACTATTTTCAATCTTTAGGAACATATTTTAACATTTGATTTTGTATCTTTCTTTTCATAGCCAACATTTCAAATTAGGTATAGAATAGCTTTAGGTTATTTAAATCATTAATTGCACTGAGAGTAGCTAGGTTCTCTACAACCCAGTATGGGGGAGATGTTGTAGCATGTAACGTTGCGTAACATTATGTAACATGTCGTTCCTGTTAGGATATTCCTATACTCCATCCTAGTCCCACCAGTATTTTGATCATTTACATTTTCATTCATGCATGCACTTTTAGGGTTTGCATGCATCCTAGTCATCAGTCCCAGCACCTAGCCCTCAGTTAGCAGCCCCCGGAGCTTCCTTCCACTCAGTTTCAACCCTCCTAGAGCTTAGTGCACCCTCCTTTCATCTACTAGTTGAGAAAGGCGCCCTTCTTACCTACCACTTCAGTTTAGTTCAGTTGTCTTCAGTTCCTTCCTTGATTTAAGGATTAACTGACTCTTAACTGACCTTAGCACTCCGATGGACCTCTAGTGAGACTTGACTACCTGTTCTGACTCCAGTTAGCTCCTCATGCACCCTCCACTGAGCCTCCTTCATTCAGTTAGTGTCTCCATGTGCCAGTTACATTCAGTTACACCTACCACACTCAGTTAGACTCAGTTTGACTGACGGTTGACAGTTACTTGTTCATTGATGACTCCACCGATGATGAGATAGACAACTAGTTGTGCTCCAATGACACTCCAATGATCCTTTGATCACTCCATGAAGGCTAATTCGAATTGCCACCTTAGGCATTCGAATCCTCATGCATTGTACTATTTATTTGTCCATATTATGATTAATTAACTAGTGTGTGTGAAGTATTTTTGCTTCTATCCGAGTTCTACTGTATTATTATTTTGTTGCTCATTATATTGCATTGACCACTCTTCTTCTATTTTCTTGCTTAATCATTTACTTTCTTGTGAGGTATACATCATCTCTTAGATCTGCTATGAGGATTTTCACATGGTATCAGAGCATGTTGAGAGTATTGTTTATCTCCATTCTTGAGAGTTTTTTGCAGGTTATTACCAAGATTTCGAGTGCAGCAGTTTCTGTGTCTTTGCAGCAGTAGCAGTTGCCGATATTCTCTATTGTTTTTGCGGGTCTTCTACAGCTTCAATGTTTTCAGAAGATCCTCCTCTTTATCTATTCGACTACATTGAATGGAAACCAAAAATGATAGCATATTTGAAGAGACATGATCTCTTTGATTATTGTTTTGAAAGAGAGTTCAAATCCTATGAAGAAAAGATTGACTGGTTAAATGAAGGTGGAAGATCTATTGCAGCCATCATGGTTGTTATGTATCGAAGCTTGGCATTCTATTCCCTTTATGATGTTGAATCTCCAAAAGAGCTATGGGCCCACCTGGATGAAAGATTTGGCAGACAGAATGAAGGGATTGGTCCAAACCCATTCGAGAGCAAGCAAAGTGTTGCATTCACCCTCCTTGATGATATCTTAGATCATGAACCAGTATCATCTCATATTAAAGTTGTCCACAAAGAACTTGCAGATTCTACACTCATGCTCCAACTTTCTTCTCTATCTGCGCCAGCTCACACTCTAGATATTGCAGAAGGTCCTAAATCCTCTCTTGCACCAGAGTCTGTTGGTTTGCATCATGATCTTATGAATGTTTCAGAGGTAAATTCAGCCATTGGAGGTAATGCATTCGCTCTCCTTGATTACTCGCCTCTTACTTACTACTATATGATCATTAATTCATGCTTTCAGAAGGTTATTGAAGATTATGGCCATTGCCATTCGCTTGGGATAATTTCTCATGCAATTACTGGTTTTGATCTCACCTCTAATGGTTCAAAGGAGATCTCAAGAAACCATGATTCAAGTCTTGGATCTAATTTGGATTCTAAACAATCACTACTTGGGATAATTTCTCATACATATGATGGTTTTGATCTCACCCCTGCTGGTTCAAAGGAGATCTCAAGAAACTACTTTTTAAGTCTTAAATCTGATTTTGATTTCAAGCAAACATGTAATAGTTCTTTTTGGCATAATCTCACCCATGGTGGTTCGAAGGAGAAGACAAAAGACTATATGCACATTCAAAGATTTGATCCTACCTCAGCTGATTCGAATCACAGGTTCAAGGATCATTCTCATACTTTTGGATTTGTTCTCATCACATTCGAACTGAAGAGAAAGTACAAGCACATGCCTTTTGAGCATGATCCACTTCTTCCCACGAAGAAGATACCTCCAAACATATGACCAAGCATCACACCTGCTTGAGTTTGGAGCATTTATTTTTTATGTGTGCCTTACAGTCTGTTTTGAGGGGGGGGGGGGTATTTTTCCCATGAAATTTTCCCCACTTCCTTGGTTTATTGACTATTATTATTCATTGTACTGGGTGACCTTTGGTCTTAGTTACCAGGGCCCAGGATGGATTAAGGGGGGGTGTTAGGATATTCCTATACTCCATCCTAGTCCCACCAGTATTTTGATTATTTACATTTTCAGTCATGCATGCACTTTTAGGGTTTGCATGCATTATTTAGGGTTTGCATGCATCCTAGTCATCAGTCCCAGCACCTATCCCTCAGTTAGCATCCCCCGGAGCTTCCTTCCACTCAGTTTCAGCCCTCCTATAGCTTAGTGCGCCCTCCTTTCATATACCAGTTGAGAAAGGCACCCTTCTTACCTACCACTTCAGTTTAGTTCAGTTATCTTCAGTTCCTTCCTTGATTTAAGGATTAACTTACTCTTAACTGACCTTAGCACTCCGATGGACCTCCAGTGTGACTTGACTACCTGTTCTGACTCCAGTTAGCTCCTCATGCGCCCTCCATTGAGCCTCCTTCATTCAGTTAGTGTCTCCATGTACTAGTTATATTCAGTTACACCTACCACACTCAGTTAGAATCAGTTTGACTGACGGTTGACAGTTACTTGTGCATTGATGACTCCACCGATGATGAGATAGACTACTAGTTGTGCTCCAATGACACTCCAGTGATCCTTTGATCACTCCATGAAGGCTAATTCGAATTGCCACCTTAGGCATTCGAATCCTCATGCATTGTACTATTTATTTGTCCATATTGTGATTAATTAACTAGTGTGTGTGAAGTATTTTTGCTTCTATCCGAGTTCTACTGTATTATTATTCTATTGCTCATTATATTTAATTGACCACTCTTCTTCTATTTTCTTGCTTAATCAATTACTTTCTTGTGAGGTATACATCATCTCTTATATCTACTGTGAGGATTTTCACAGTTCCCATAAAAAAGAAATTAAAGAAATGCAAATGATGTCGACTTAAACAAATAAATAATTAAACTATATTGCTTTCATCTTAAACCTAGATATATCAAACACTGAGAGGTATCGAATATCTTAAGGTGTAATTTTTTTCTAAATGTGTAAAACAATTAAGATAAAAAACATTTACAACTCAAAAATTGGATCCCTCTTGGTGCTTGATAGATCTAGGTTTAAGATGGATTTATGCTAGTAGTAGATTAATTAAAGCATTTAAAAACCTGCATTTAAGTACTTGCTTTCATTTTATAAAGCTAATTGAAAGGTCAGGGGCGGTAGGAGAATGGGGGCAATCTTCAGCCTAGAGGGAAATCTGATAAAAATGTTTACCTAGGGATTACAAGTAAAAACAAATAACCAATCTGAGGCCTTAGCTCTCAACCAAGGATGTGAACTTCTACAACAACGCATTCAATTTGCTATCACACTCGGAGATTATCAACTCATCATAAATTGTATATGTACAATCCCTTACTCGCGGGATATCACTCTTTAAAGCATTATAATGAGAGTTAAGGGACTCATAGAAAATATGGACATGACACAATTTCAGCATATACTTTGGGGTTTAAATGATGAGGTAGTTAGGGCAGTTAATCATTCCACAATCATCATGGAAGGCGTTCTCAAATTGGATGGGGAGGGGGGCATGTGGGCCCCAATACCTTAGCATAAGAAATGTGATGCAAGCTTGTGTCAAGGGAGAATTAAAACATATCATAAACCAAGGAAAATTGAAATTGGACGAAGGTAGGTGTATTTACTTGTTCATTAGATCTGCTGTGACTAATTTTACAGACACATGGAAACGAGCAGGTGCCATGCTCGTGTGCATGGAGGGATTGCTAATAACAAGCATACAAGGGTTGTATGTACCTCCTCTTCTCATGCATGAAAGGGTGTCTTCATCTGTCACTCTAATTAGTATCATAATGTAGGTAGATCGAGTTCGTGTTTCAATGATGGACCATGGATTGAGTAGCATCATGGTAGGAATCGGTGCTAGAGGATTTATTAGCAAGTGAAACGTAGTAGAGTAGACTCATACCAATATATAGGACTCTTCATTCAACTATGTTTCATGTTCTCTTGTTGGAATTGCACATTCCTCTTTCTATGTTTCAGTCCTCGGGCACACCATGCCTCTACACAATGGTCGAAGGGAAATAGATTGTTGCTGGTATCACGGGTTGCATCGAGTGGAACACAATTGTTGGCTCTTAGCTCATTATCTCCACAATGTGGAAAGGAACTCCACTAGGTCATCCAAGATATGGAAATTAGGAGGGAGCAAGATGAAAATGTTAGAGTGCAGGAAAAAACAGCAGTGAGACAAAGGGAGACCTATCTAGAGATCGAAATGGAAATGGAGCGTGAAAAGAATGTTGAGTTGGGCATGAAAGTGGCAGTCTTGGAGGTAGAAGTGGAATATTTACAGGCCTAAGTGCATGGCTTGGAATAGAGAGGAGTGGTGGCAGACCAGGGCTTCTTCAGCTCTCCAAGTCACCTGATAGAATCGACACCCAATATGAGTACACCTGACATCCTAGTAGTCAAGCAGGTGAATTCTCCTCTCTAAGTATCTTATGTTTTTCAAATGTAGTTTCACGGTTTTTCAATTTGTTAGAATCTATATTGTAAGCTTAAGTTTGTTGGAATATTGGTCAATACTGAGAGGGGGGTGAATCAATATTGTTAACTTTTTACCATTTTAAACCACTTATTAAACTTAATTAAAACATGGAATCAACAAGATACACATGACACATATTTTTATCGTGGAAACCCAATTGGGAAAACCACAAACTCTTTCTATACTGCAAAATTATGTTTACAATAGTTTTTGCAAGCTACAACTTGCTGGAGACTCCAATCCCCAAGTTTCTCAACTACAACTGAAGGATGCTACAACACCCTGGTTTCTTCCTGCTACAACAGACAAGGATGCTACTACACCAGCCACTACTGGAAGGAGGCTACAACCCCCTAGTTTATCAGCTACAACTGAAAGGATGCTTCGACACCCTATTTACCAGCTACCACTGGAAGGAGGCTACAACCCCCTTGCAAGAATGTATCATGTCCTAGCACCACCCTACCTCCCTAATATGTTTATATCAATATTCCAGATCTTTCTTTCTTCAATTTTGTTCCATATAATTCCTTGCTTCTTTAATCTTTGTCTTATTTTGCTGCTACATAGATCTGGGATGCAGACAACTTCAATTCTTCCCCTTTAATTCTCTGACTTCTGTTATGCACTTCTTCATCTTGATTGTGCAAACATTCTGGTCTCTTCCTCTGGTCTCAATGATGCTTCAGATATTCATCTCAAAACCCAGCATACACTTCAGTTCTTGTTCTTGTTGAACCTTCAATATGAACTGCTAAGACATTTTCTTTCCATTTCACACTTATGTTTATATATTCTTCTTCATCATTTCACCATTGCATCTTTACAAAATGAACTCATGCTCTTTCTTCCTCGTGCCTCTTCAAATCTTTGTTTATTACTAATTTTGTTTATTACTGATTTAAATTTATAATTCTGTTTATTACAGATTTAAATTTATTACTATGTTTATTGTTGGTTTTTAATTAATTAATTAATTAAAACTTCATTGGTCATCCTTCAAGATTGCGGGCTTCATTCATCTATGGGATATCCTTCATCTTCATCTAGCGAGCTTCTCCTCTCATGGCGAACCCTTAAGCCTGCGGGCATCTTCTTCTTCTACCTACGGGCATGGTCCAAGCTTTTGCGGGCTTGTCTTCTAACCTCCTGTGGGCATATATCCCTTTACCTGCGGTCATAGCCTAGATTTTGCATGCTTATTCCTTAAGAACCTTGTGGACTTAAATTAATCCCTTGCGGGAATCTTACAAGCCCTTGCGGGCATTTTACAAACCCCTGCGGTCATCTTACAAGCCCTTGCGGGCATCTCTTTAGCCCCTGCGGGCATAATAAAGCTCTTGGGAGATTTTATCCCTTAAGCCCCTTGTGGGCATTCCATAATCCCTTGCAGGCATAACTTAAGCCTCTGCGCGCATTTTACAAGCCCTTGCGGGCATATCATATGGTGTCATTAACCTTATTTTTCACCATTTTGGCAGGCCAAAATCTCACACGTGTGAGCCTCAAAGAGAGAACTGACACCATAGATAGATGGCCAAAGCCAAATCACCAGGGTATATGTCCATGCCATCTAGAGAATTTATTATCACAAGGACACTCTTTGGCGAGCATTTCCAAATTCCTCTTCAACCTTTATTTGGACATCAAAACAAACTTTTTCTCATTTTAGCAGGCTTGCCTTCGACACGTGTGAACTACAGAGGAAAATCTGACCTTATGGATAGATAGCTAGTTCATCAAGGAACAAGCCTATGCCACCTGATTAATTTTATCAACACAAGTACACCTCCTTGCAGGCATTTCCAAATGGCCTCTTAGCCATGTGAGTTCAACACTTAGACAAATTTTTGTTCTTAATATGCAAAACAAAACAACCTTTTTCTCATTTTTGCAGGCTTGTCTTTCACACGTGTGAACTCCAGAGGCAAATCTGATCCTATGGATAGATAGCCAGTTCATCAAGGAACAAGCCTATGCCACCTAATTAATTTTATCAACACATGAACACCTCCTTGCGGGCATTTCCAAATGGCCTCTTAGCCATGTGAGTTTGACACTTAGACAATTTTGTCTTTAATATGTAAAACACTTTTTCCTTCACTTTGGAAGATTGGTTCCTTTCATATATGATCACCATAAGGAAAAATAAAAGCATGGCTGGATATCTACTTCAACAATGAACAAGACCGTGTCAAAAGAAGAACTTGTTGACACACACCCATCATCTGACGGGCATTTGAAAGTGGCCTTCCAAACTGTTGATTTGACACTTAGGCAAAATTATCAAACCCTAGGTTAATATGAAGTGATTTTTCTTTTCATCAAATTTGAGTGTGAGACATCCACTAGATAGGGGCCAACTGGGGGATTCTATCCAAACCAATTTCACCCCTTGAAACCTCTTTCTCTCTCCTCGGCGGGCATTTTACTGGAGTAGTGTAAATCAGGCTAAGAAGCACTTTTGGCAGATCAATATCTTCCTCCTCAGAGACTCTTTGGACAATCTGAGACCATGGTCAAATGCACAAAACAACATTATACAAGATGACCATATGGTGTGGGCATTTTCTTCAACCCACAAACTATGGCAGGCATTTCCCTGAGGCCACTTAGACAGTTTTGCTACTTTGGTGTAAAAGCAACCTGAAACCCTATTTTGGCATACTTATAACTTTCTCCTTAGAAATGATTAAGGAAAACTGAGACCGTGACTAGACAACCACTTCAACAAGCTATAGCCTGATATGATGGTGCGTGCATTTTTCTCAAACCATGAATTATGGAAGGCATTCTCTTAGAGCAGTTTTGACTACTTTTCCAGAATGATGTCAGATTGCAACACTGACTTAATAATAGCACCAGAACACCATCATGTGTCTTTCCAGCTTCATCACACATGCCACATCATCATACATGCCATGTCATCACTTCCTTTGTCATTACTGAACTCCTTTGACATCAATGACAATCATATTCAACAAAGTTTATATAGGATAAATGGTAATTCTCAATAAGGCACTGCTGCTACTTAGGAATTAAGAACAACCATTTTGAATACCTCCAAGTTGGGAGGGTTTTTTATGTATTTGGCCACTGGCCTAAATTTTGTACTCTCTGCTACTAGGATCCTCCAACATCTTTTTTAATAAAATTATAGTCATTTCTCTATAATAATAAAAAACTAATTGAAAGGTTTCCAAGCCATTAATATAGAGGGTTTTTTCATTCCAAATAGGAAAGAGACTACTTGGACCTCTTTTTGGGGTTAAACCAGTGTTGTTGATGTTAGGTATTTTGTCTCGTCAACAATATGTTATTCATGCTTTCCCTCATTGGATATATTTCACTTTCAAGCATAGGCCTATTTCTTTGATATGAAATATCTAATTCTTCAAATATATGTGAAAATTCTTGCACCTCTTCTAAGTGGCACCAACAACATGATCTTGTACATGACCTCTTGTCATTCTCCTTCCTATGTATCCTTAATTGAAACTAGTTCCTATAACTTCCATAGCGATAACTTTAATACCACAAATGATGTCACATATTCCCTGTAATTAAAGAAAATTAAGATACATAATATAATAATTCACAATAAATAATAATAATATAAAACACATATCATATCATACACAAACAAAATATATGAGTTGATAACGATTAAAATTAAATCAACTTCACAATAAACAAATAAATAAATAAGTACAAAAAATATTATCTTACAACTCTAACCCCAATTCACCCAAACTTGCAAGTTCTCCCTATCTTATTAGTCCCTGCCAAGCAACAAGGACTCTATAAATAGTTTTGGTGTAATTTCATTACTTGTGCACATAAACCAAAGCATGTATATATAACAATTTAAGCGAAGTTTTCATACAAGATTTTTATGTCCACTAATGAAACTTTTGGAGCTCTTATTTGGCCTCATCCCGAGGCAAGGCCAAATTTGTCATGCCATTTCCTAGTTCACAAACATAAAGTAATGCTAAAGAGGCTCTATTTAAATTTTGATATTCTAAATAACATCAAACACAGTTCTTGGTCATGTAATGGACACGTAACATTGATATTACTTCAATGTGGAAATCATATCCTTCAACATGCTTCTCATTCAACAATTGTTGTTGTTACTATATGCTCTTATTGTAACAACTCTTCCCTTCTCGTCTGGGACCTCCAAATGAAAAAGAAATTCCAAGCACTACCCTACCTATTAGTTGGTCCAACTTTAGATGTTGCCTCCCTTATTTTTTCCTATGCTTCCTCCTCTACCTCCACATTTACTGACGATGATGAAATGGTAATTGACGTTGGTGCCAACTGTTGAGTCAACAACTGAAACAAGAGCAACAAGTGGTGGTTATGGGGCAACAATTGGATTGGATGAGGTGGGGCTAGCGAATCCAGGGCTACGGGCTATGGCCGAGGATCTCAATTTGCAATTGAAGTATCGAGTTCAACTAGGGTTGGTTCAAATGCAACATGTGTTGCTTCCACTTTGTCAACTAAATCAACTACAATTGTTTCTAGCTCTGATGTCGGTCACTTGGTCAACTGTGACTTAATATGTTGGTGTGTATGCATGTGTTTAAACTTATGTCTAAACTTATAGTGCATAAGAGAAAAGCATGCAAACTCATGAAAGCTGCAAAGTGGTTGTAAAACTCACTAAAATAATACGATTTCTTTGCTATGAAAATTCAAGATACAAGGAAGCTTTCGTGGCACCGTTTATGAAGGTAAACTTCGTTGTTGTTGACATTTTGTTTTTTATGCTTCCAACATTCAATTCCAATTGTTCCATGTTTACTCTCCATTGCAACGCCGAACTTGTTAATCATAGGTATTAATCCATCCCCAGGTCAGTCGCACATTAATAATAGTGTTCGGACCCATGCACCTTCTAGAAGATCCTAAGGGGAGATACCTCACCCCTGTTGGGATTAGCCATCCCTGCAGTGGAAAAAGGGGATTTCATAAGTAAGTCTATGCAGAAGATAATGGCAGAGATAAGCAATATGACAGGTGGGAGAGGGTTATGCTACAAAGCATTCTTAACATGGTATTTTTTATCAAAACAATTCCATAATAAAAAGTCTTCAACTTCCACTTTCAACAGCATAAGAACTCATAGTAAAAAAACAATACTATCATATTTGGCTTCCAAAATTTATAACCATGGCTTGCATCTATATCTTATGCGGGTTTAAATCCAAATAAACCTAATAAAATAATTGTGTTGTAAGCTTGTAAGTGAAAAACAAACTCAACATTTATTTTCTTTTTAGGTAAAGGTTTAGTTATTCAGACTTAGGCTATGAGTATGTTGAAAGCATTAACACTCAGCCTACTAATAACACTCACATAAACTGTGAAACTGTGGTATGAAAACCAACTTGCACATGTAGCTTGCTTTGCATACACCTGTATATATCAAGATAAAATGCATGCAGATTTAAGGTAGTGCTCAAACAATAATAGTTTAGGAAACCCAACAATGTAAGAGGAGGTTTCACTTCTGCGGAAAATAATATAGCAGCAAGGACTTGTGATATTCACATATGGATGTAATACAACAAATGCAAGTGTGCATTGACTACGATGTGTATCACTTTGCACATTTCCCATACATTATTCATACATCAATTACCATCTACAATATGTAAAGTTCCTTGGTATTTCTACACCCCTCCCCCAACTCCTACATATAATAGCTCAAAACAGGGTTCAATTCAAGCAATCACGGCAGAGAGATAACCCTTATATAATATATAACGCCGATCATCTAGAAACTAACATAAATAATACATGTTGCAACATCCCCATCATGGCCTGCACTTGGTGCCATCGAGGGCAAAGTCCGCCATGATACAAACTCATAAAAAAGTGATGCCAATGCCATGCAGGTGTTGTGCAAACACATTCTTCAAAACATAAAAACTATGCTCCAAACATCATCAAAGTAATGTCGAGAATGATGCAAACAGGTTAAGGATAGGCCAAGATAGATGTATATAGAGGGCAAGAAGAAATGGGAAGCCTTGGGCTCTTCATTTACCATTGTTATTATAACCCAAGGCAACTGTTTGGCAGAAATATTACACATGAGATAATAACAATAATATGGTTTCCCAAAACTTGTTTTATAAACAACAATTTCAAGTCTTAGCTCTAGCTATAAAAAAAAAAATATGAATTTTTGGAGGTCATGAGGTAATTTATCGAGTGAAAAATTCTTGGTCAGATACGATCGAGCTAGGGATTGGTAGGTCTAATCTCTAAGATGCCTGAGCATATAAATCCCTCTCGGGCTCCCCCACCACCACCGCTTCCACCTAAAGTTGAAGCGTTCAAGAGATTAGTAGATTCCCAACCAAAAAGAAAGACACAAAATTCCTCTAAAATTGTCAAGAGAATAGACGAAATACCGACGATGGCCCTCCCTCCAGAAGGCCCTATGAAAGTAGTGTTGTCCCTCCCCTAAATCTATTGAAGCTTGGGTTCATAAAAACGGGAGGCCTTTGATTTCTAATAGTGTTACCTCTTACTTTCTAAGTCGAGGGAACTTTATGTTTGAGTTTATTTCAAAGGAAGATAAGGATTTGATCTTTAGAAATGGGCCCTATTTTATGGCGCCACAAGGCCTGTATCTCAACTGATGGACCCCAGATTTTGACCCTTCGAAGGATGTTTGTTCCAACAGCAGTATCGGTTTGGGTTCGGCTCCCATATATGCCAGTTCACTGCTGGAAATGGGAATCCATGCAGTATATCGGGAATACCTTAGGGAAATTCATAGATCGAGAGAATACCAAGGATTAATATGCTTGTGCATGGATTTGTGTGGAAGTGGACTTGGAAGTAGGGTTACGATAGGCCATTAAACTCACGGTAGGAAGTTGGTCACACGTGCAGAAACTAGATTATGAGCAACTTCCATTTAAATGGAGAGGGTGTCATGAGTATGGACATTTTGCCAAGAGTTGTCCAAAAAAAGTAGCTTCAGAAAAAGAGAAAGAGGAAGGATGGCAACAAACCAAGAAGCCCAAAACCAACCTTAAAGTAGGAGCAAATACTCAAGGAGCGGGGAAAAGGAAAGTACAACAAACAAATCCAGGGAGGTCAAGTATGACTAAAGCAAGTTCGAAGGAAGAAGAGAATAGTTTTGCAATTTTGAGTTCAACACCAGAGGAAGTTCAGGAAGGGGATCCGAAGAATTTGTCAAATTCAATACCAGAGCAAATCAAACCCCTCTCCCTAAAGAGTGGGGATTCTTCGGGAGAACCCCCAAAAAAATCTAAACCAAATCCAGAGGAGGAAGAACAAGATTCGGAGGAATCGGGGGAGGAAGGGGAAATAGGAGACTCTCAACACACACCCCGAAGATCTACAAGAGGAAGGAAAACGAATCGAGAAAGGATGGAACTAGAAACATACAAGGACAAACTACAAGGAAGGAAATCGACTTTGGAGAAGATGTTGGCAAGAAATCCAAAGGTAACAAGAAATCAAGGCCAGGGCCCTAAAGGATCTCTCTCGAGCCAAAAAAGTAAGTGATGAAGATAGTCTCCTAGAATTGTAGAGGGATGGGGAGCAAGTGGAAAGAAGGATCAATGAAGAGATTAGCAAGAATGGAAAATCCCGACATCCTTCTCATCCAGCAGACAAAAATGGAGGAAAAGGATTTTCTCCAAAGTAGTTAGCAATTTTGGAAAAAAGGGGGAGGACAAGCAGTCTCCTATAGGGGAGATTCAGGAGTTCTAGGAATTCTGTGGAATGATTCAACCATTGTGAAGATACAAGAAAGGAAAAATACTCATTGGATCTTTATGCAATTTCTTCACCAAGAATCAAAAGAAATGGTAAGTCTGTTTAATATTTATGCCCCGGTAAATTTTGGGGAAAAAAGCTCTGTTGGGAAACAATCCGAGAACTTTATGAAGAAATCCCTCTGAAAAACATCATCCTAGCTAGGGATCTAAATCTTACCCTCAACCACTCTGAAAAGCGTGGAAGAAGTATTGTGAGGGATCTGGCCAGGGAATGGGTGGAGGAGCTGATTCAGGATTGGGATCTCTTAGACATCAAGCCAAGTAAAGGCAAGTACACCTGGACTAATAGGAGAACGGGACCTGGACACATAGATGCAAGGCTAGACCTATTTCTCATTCAAATTTCTTTCTTGTAAATAGGTTTAGATGCAAGTTCTTATATCCTTCCTTCATGTGATTCTGATCATAAGCCCATAAAACTGGAATTAAAAGTTCAGAAAAATTTAGGCCCCATCCCTTTTCGATTTAGCCCTCTTTGGAGGCATCATAAAGATTTCTTGCACCAAGTGGAAACGGTGTGGAAGTTGCCAGTAACTAGCTCTCCCTTTTTTGGGGGGGCGGGGGGCAGAAATTGAGAAGAGTTAAAAGAGAGCTAAAAAACTGGGCGAACGGTTTACCCTCTCCAGCAAAAGAAAGAAGGATTGCCCAGAACAATCTGGAATCCCAACAATTACAGATGGAAAATATAGAAATAACAAGGGAGAATCTGAGTACTAAATAGGATCTCCAGTCAAAGTTCTGCAAGGCCTGTGTTCAAGAAGAGGATTTATGGAGACAAAAATCGTGTAGTATTTGGTTGCAAGTTGGGGACATAAACACCTCTTTTTTCCATAAACAGGCGCAAGCAAGAAGAAGTTTCAATTCGATTACAAATATTTCTAATGGATCTCAAACTTACTCTGATTTTCCCAGCATAAAAAATGCAGCTCATCAGCATTTTAAATCTATGTACACAGAAGAAGAAGATATAAGACAAAGGCTAGGTTTGATAGATCTATTCCCTTCTAAGGTCACAATTCAAATGAATCAAAATCTTGTTGCACCAGTCAGTCGAAAGGAAATAAAGGAGGCTCTCCAGGCAATGGAACCAGACAAAGCTCATGGGTCAGATGGCTTCACTGCTTGCTTCATTAAAATTTGTTGGAAAATAGTAAAAAAGGATCTTCATAAAATGGTGTTGAAATCCCAATCGTGTCTTAAGTTAGGAGGAAGCATGAACTCAAATTTCTTAGCTCTAATTCCAAAATAAAAGGGAGCGAGATCGTTTGACAGGTTTAGGCCAGTTTCTCTTTGTAACACAGGTTACAATTTGATCACTAAAGTCATCACGAATCGGATAAAATTCCTACTTCCTGATTTGATTTCTGATAACCAAGGAGGATCTGTTAAAGGACAACAAATTGTGGATAATTTAATCTTATTGTAAGAAGCGATACACTCTAGTCTCCAGAGAAAAGAAAAAAGAATGGTGGTGAAGTTGGACATGGCAAATGCCTTCGACAGAGTGAGACACAACTTCCTATTTGAAGTCATGCAAAAGTTTGGATTTGACTCATGGTTTATAAGTTGGATCAAGGCATGTTTGCGGAGCCTTGGATTGCCCCACTTGTGAATGACCGAGCAGCAGTTTTTTCAAAGCCTCTCGTGGGCTTAGACAGGGATGCCCTCTCTCACCTCTTCTCTTTGTTATTCAAGCCTCTATTCTAAGCTTTCTTCTAGAAAAAAGACGCATTGATCAAGAGTTAATGGGTCTAAAGTTTTCAAGAGGAGTTTGGGATCTAAATCATGCTATGTTTGTAGATGACTCCCTCCTTTTAGGAGGAGCTTCTACGATAACTGCTAAAAAAATTAAAGCTGATCTAGATGAGTTTTGTAATGTTTCAGGAAGTAGTGTCAATACTGGTAAATGTCGGATATTTGGTTGGAATTTAATAGGTCTAGAACTAAGTTTCATTTCCAGAATTTTTGGGTTCAATGGAACGACGCAATGGACCTCTTTCAAGTATCTCGAGTTTCCAATTTTCCTGAAATCCCCACGTGGTAAAGATTGGCCTCCTTTGCTAGATAAATTCAAACAGAAATTGCAATATTGGGGTACAACTTGGTAAAACTTGGCAGGAAAATTGGTCTTGATTAAGTCAGTCTTAAATAGTCTGCCTATTTTCCAGAGCTCTCTCTTGCTTGCTCCAGTGGGAGTCATTCGCAGAATGGAGAAATTAATTCGATTATTTTTCTGGAAGGGAGGAAATAAGAATAAAAGGAGACTCTCGCTTGTTAGTTGGTAAAAGGCCACGAAACCATTGTTGGAAGGTGGCCTTCAGATAAAGGATCTAAAAGCTCAAAACCTTCCATTGAGAGCTAAAATACTTTGGAGACAAGTCTCGAAGAATCCAGGTTGGGTTCAAAAAGTCCTTTGTAATAAATACTTTCAAAATACAAGGCTTCGTAGTTTGGACTTACCTCCAGAAGTTTGCTTTGGCACTCCGGTCTTCACTCTTTGTAAGCAAGTTCTCGCTCTGATGCAAGAAAACCTTTTTGGGTTCCTGGGAATTGGAAAAAAGTAAAGCTATGGGAAGACAGATTACTGGAGGGCGAACCTCTAGCCTCTGTCCTAGAGTTGAGAGAACTAAGGCTTTGGATAACTAGGGAAGGATTTACTACATTGTGGGATATTTCAGATTGGTCTAATAACAATTGGATTAGTTGGAAGAACCTGGATATTCCCCCTTATCTTCACCAATCTTGGAATAAACTTAAGGATCTGTTAGTAGGAAAAGCTCCCATTGATGCAAGGAAGAAGGACACAAGAGGTTGGGGTACAAAATATGGTTTGTATACCGTTGCACAGGGTTACAAGCTTCTCAAGGAAATCCCAAACGTTCCTCCCAATCCAGCGTTTGGGTTGGAATTTGGAAAGCAAAAAGCATCCCCAAAATTGATCTATTCATATGGACTCTGGGGCATAACATTATTCTTACTGAAGAAAATCTTCAAAAAAGAGGTTTTCCTGGACCCTTTCGATGTCCATTATGCCAAAATCAGGAAGAAACTTTAGCTAAATTTTTTTGGAGTGTCAGTTTGCAAAAGAAGTCTGGACAGAGGCGTTGGCTTTTTGGAAATCTAAAACAATAATTCCTTGTTCTGTCACTTCCCTGCTATAAAACTGGAGCTCATTGTACCCCAGTTTGCTATCCTCCAAAGGTTGGTACAAGGTGGGATGGCTGGCACTTCCAAAGTTTATTTGTTGGAAAATATGGCTTGAAAGGAACACACGCATCTTTCAAGAGAAATCTTTGAAACAGCTACGGGTTTTGTCAAAAGCAAATAATCTGTTAAAAGATTTCTTGCAGGGAAAGGTTGGTCAGACTGTTATTAGTTCTCTAACCCAAGAAGAAAAAGATTGGGGACTTCAGCTGGGTTTGACTCTCCCCTCCGATGAAGGATCAACTATGAAAGTGGAAGACTGGCAAATCATATTAGAAGGCAAGAACTTCATTAAGTGGAGGAAAAGCTCTGAAATACATAGTCTTTTCTTCGATGGTGTGGCCAAAGGAAGGATAGGAGTATAAATCAAGCCACTGTACTACTCATCAAAGCCACAACAAATTAGCATTTCAAACTTTCACAAGATGTCTGTGATAACCTGTAATAAGCCATCCAAGTCATATAGCCATATACATTCAATCAAACAATATAATCACAATGAGAAATGGAAACACTGCATACATATGAGCAATCATCTAACATATCATTTTGGCGGTCTGAGCAATCAAGCATGATATATAAGCATAAAAAAATAGTAAAGATAAGCATCAATAACCATGTCATCATCATAAAAGCAACAGTAGACAAGAGATATAACACATCATCAATAGATGATATTCTGTGATGGTGATGCATTACCATACGGAATATAGGTGATGCATTGAATTATGTGGCAGGCTCTTCCCCTCCTACTCATATTTTCTTCTTATAGGTGATGCATTGAATTACATGGCAAGCTCTTCCCCTCCTACTCATATTGTCTTCTTATAGGTGATGCATTAAATTACAGTGGCAGGCTTTGCGAGCTAACACTTAGGCCATTTCAATCCAAGCAATAAAAATCCCTCCCATCTCACATCATAGTAGACAATATTATTATTATTCGCCTACGTTATTATTAGACGATATTGCCTTTTAGAGAGCCTTCAAAGTCTCGTTGTCACAATTCAAAGCTTACTTGCAATTCAATTGCTTGTGATCATCTACTTGCTTTGCTTTCAAGCTTCCATCTCATCCTTCTGATCATGTGTCTTTGTCTAGTTCTGAATCGCTCAGTACACATAACCTATGTTACGCAACAAGTAGCCTACTCACTAGTATTGTTGCTTTTGGTCCTTATGCCTAAGAGCCTTTTAACTAACCTTAAAAACATTATGAACTAGTGCAAAATGTTCGAATTATAAAGAAATGGACTTGTTGGCCTTCGCAGCTCCCCTTGTTCATATAAATAAAAAGCATCTTACAACCTTTTCTCAAATTTAATATTTTTCAATTTAAGATATAATTATTTTCTATTGCATAATTTGATTATAATTTATTTAAATATCTTAAATAATATATTAACGATAATTACGAATATACTGAAAACATAACTATATATTCCTATCATTTTGCATGAAACCACTTTCCTCGTACACTTGTTTGCTCTTAATTTGAGAAGTTTACACATATTTTAATTTGATTCCATTGACCAAACGTGCTCTTACATCATCTTATGCATAAGCATGATAATACTACTATGGTCAACGGAAACACTTTATATTATAAATAAATCTATAGTAGAGTACAAGGTGTTGCTTTCAATAATAACACCCACAAAATTCAATCAATTAAAATAATTATTAGGTTTATACATTTTGTAGGTTTTTTATATTAACATCCACAAAATTCAATTTTTTTAAAATAATGATTCGATGTTTGATGCCATATTTTTATGAAAGAGATTTTTTTCATTTTAATAATAATTCTGATAGTGTTGTGGATGTTTTTAGATTTGTGTTCGTTATCTATATGGCATCTTATAATTAAAAACGATATTAGTATAATATATATTATTTCATATAAATGATTGTTTATTTATTTTATTTTATTTTAATCTATATTATTTCATATAAATGATTGTTTATTTATTTTGTTTTAGGTTAACTCTTGGTTTTAGCATTTTTGAATGGATAATTATAAGTTTTTTTTTAATTAATAAATTTTTAAATTCGAGTTTGATTAAATAAAGTATGTGTATTATCATTGATTCAAATTATTATTATAGGTGAATTTATGTTCAATTATTCGGAGTAATTTTTTTCCTAAATACATTATCATTTAGGGTTAGGGAACCTCAACTTCAACATACTAATATTCCAAAAGTACCTTACACCATTATGTCACAAAATAGCAATCCAATTCAAATAATGATCAATTATAAGAGAAATGAAAATGTTAAAGGAATGGATGCCCTGCAACAACATGCACACTAAGGAAACTATTAAAGGAATGGATGCCCTAGATGTCGCCACCCAAGATGGAGCCCTAGATGTTAACATGTAAGAATGCATCTTCAAACTTGAGGACTCCCTCTATTTTGTTTATGTTGTTTTTCAGTTTCAAGCATTAATATACTCGACATCAATTACGATATGGCATATTATTATGGGCCACTCCATGGTAAATAGTTATTTGTTTTCATTACCTAGTATTATAGATCAAAACAATATTTTGTCAATGCATTTTTTTCCTAAAGATAAATTCATGGTTTCTATTCATGGTAAAATGAAAATTACATTTTTTATCTGATTAAAACACATACATATACTATGAGTATAAAAAACCTAGATCGGTAACATGAAGTTTCATAGCTGCGTTTGAAAATCTTCTTTGCGTTTGAAAATATCTCTGGAATAATGTTTTGACTGGACCTGGAATATCTCTACGTTTGAAAATATGACCTAGACCAGAGCCTTCGGATCGGAGCCCTCGTGCTGTGACTGAGCTGGTTGTGTGCTCTTTTCGAGAATGGACTGCGTTTAGAAGAGGAATACCTAGTCGTAGGTTGCAGATACACTTCCTGTGCTCTAGGGCCTGCAGGGATCGCACTAGATGGATCTCTCTTCTAGGGCAAGTCCCCAGCCTCCAATGGCTTCGAGAGACGGCGGTCCCCCTTCAGAACTGACCAACTTTTTGAACTTGATAGCTTCTCAGGGCAAGAAGCCCCTTTCTTCCACCCAACAGAAGTTCGTGAAAAAGATTAATGAGATCCCGACGGTAGCACTTCTGGTAGATCTCCCATGCAGGAGAGCCCTTAATTTGGCTGAACGTGGATTGATTGGCCAATTCACAGGCTTATGGCCCTCTCCGAAGTCTACCGATATTTGGGTGCAAAAGAACTGGAGACTTCTAATAACGGAAGATGTGAAATCCTTCTTTCTGGGGAAAGGATATTTTGCATTCGTATTTGAAAGCAAACTGGACCGTGAACTCATCTTCCGAAACGGACCGTATTTTATGGGACCTCAGGGACTCTATATGAATAAATGGACTCCAAATTTTGACCCTACCCTTGACATCCGATCTGTTGTCCCCGTCAGGGTGAGACTACCCCATTTACCACTTCATTGCTGGAATATTGAATCCCTAGAAGCTATCAGAAATTCCCTAGGTAAATATATTGACAAAGCAGACAGAAAGGATCAATATGCATGTGCGAGGATCTACGTCGAAGTAGACTTGGAACATGGACTCCCAGAAGCAATAAACCTTACCGTGGCAGATTGGACCCACATCCAAGAGCTCGATTACGAACAAATTCCTTTTAAGTGCAGATTTTGTCATGAGTACGGACACTTTGCTCGCTCCTGCAAAAAAAGCCAACGGATTCAGCATCAGAAGGGAAGAAAGATCAATGGACTGCTATTCAAAAAAACAACAAAACTGGATCGAAATCACAGCCAAAAATTTTAAACAACAAGAACAGTCGACATCGAACAATAGGAACAGCTTCAAAGTTTTAGAAAGTGTGGAGATCCAAGAAATCCCTGAGATCAAAGAAGAAGGAGAAATACGTGAACAGGAAGACTCCCAAACTATTCCACACGTCCTAGAAGCTCAGGAGCTGCCTCAAAAGGCACTCAGCTCCACTAGATCTATCTTGAATAAAGAAGCCGCTTCTTACGCTGATATCACAAAAACCAGATCTTCGAACTCCCCATCCTCCTCGGATGAACCCATTGATAAATCTGCTAAAAAGCTCGGTCGAAAATCAATCAAAGATCTGAGAGAAGAAGAAGTTGAGCGAGAAAAAGTTCAAGGATCCCAAACCACTATTGATACGGCTTTCAGCAGAAATACTAGAGCCAGGCAAGCAGGTAAGAAAAACGGAGACCTACCAGGAGGAACCCCCACCACCATCTACAACTCTAAATGATGAAAATGTTCTCTTGGAATTGCAGAGGGCTAGGCAGCCACAACAAGATAGAAGCAGTAAAAGACCTTCAAAAAATTGATATGCTGGATCTTTTATTACTCCAAGAGACCAAGCTTGACAATACTGTTGTTTTAACTATCACAAAAGAAAAGTGGAAGAAAAGTACTGGATATGCAGTTAGCGCTAGAGGAGCCCCTGGCGGCTTGGCAACACTATGGTGCCTTGAAAATTTTGATCTCAACAATTCTTTTGTGACACGGCACTAGATTTATACGGATATTACCCATACTCAAAGCAACAAGCAGTTTGCTCTGTTCAATATATATGTACCCAATCTTTATTCAGAAAAACATGATTGCTGGAATTTACTTGAAGAATTCCTGCAGGCATATGTCCCCCAGAATATCATTCTAACTGGTGATATGAATATCACCCTTTCCAAGACAGAAAAAAAGGGTGGTAATGGTGGAGCAGATAGCTTTCACTCTCAGGTTGAATCTATAATTCATAAGTGGGACCTCATTGACATCAAACCCAAAAAAGGGAAGTATACATGGTCTAACAAGCGCATTGGTAAAGGTAATATTATGGCCAGACTGGATAGGTTCCTAATCCATAGCAATCTCCTGGATGATAACCAAATTATCTCCTCTAATATCCTGGCCAATCTAGCTTCCGACCATAAACCCATCCAACTCCTCTTCCAAGAAAATGAGGATTTAGGCCCAATCCCCTTCAGGTTCAACCCTCTATGGCTCGCGCATGATATCTTTTGGAACATACTGGAAAAGGCTTGGAAAGTGCCCATCACCGGATCTCCATGCCACGTATGGGAAAAGAAACTCTCTAACACCAAATTCGCCCTTAAGTCCTGGGCCAAAGCTAACTGCCCAGCCCCTGCGAATCCCAGGAAAATGGCAGTAGGCGCTCTTGAAGATTTCCAACACCATATGGAGGACCATCCTAGTGAAGTCTCCACGCTGCATGAAGAAGCTAAATGCCAAATCAATGCATCTCAAGCATTTTGTGCTGGAGAAGAATATTGGAGGCTCAAATCGCGGAATATCTGGCTCCAATCCAGTGATAACAACACGGCGAATTTTCACAAGCAATATAAAGTCAGACAAAATTCCAATTACATTTTTGAGATCAGTCTTGAGAATGACACGAGCGTAAAAGGAAATTCGAATATTAAAGAGGCAGCTCATCTTCATTTTTCCAAGCTATACACCAATGATGACAAAGCAGGTGGAGAGGAAGACCATATATTCTTGGATCACATTCCTAAAAGGATCACGCTGGAAGACAACAATAATATGCAGAAACCGTTCACCGAGCAGGAAGTGCTTAAAGTTATTCATTCCCTCGATCTAGACAAGGCTCCGGGCCCCGATGGCTATTCGATCCATTTCTACAAAGCCTGCTGGAAATATATCAAGAAAGACTTCATGAGAATGATAAGGAATTTTCATACCAAGGCAAAAATTGGTGGTTGCACTAACTCAACGTTTTTGTCTCTCATCCCAAAAGAGACTAATCCTAGTACATTCAGCATATTTAGGCCGATCTCATTATGTAATGCCTCATATAAAATCATTTCCAAGATGATATCTATGAGACTGAAGCCACTACTCAATAAAATAATCTCCGACAATCAAGGCGGCTTTTTGAAAGGAAGGCAAATCCTGGACAATGTTATACTTGTGCAAGAAGCCCTTCACTCCAGCAAGGCCTGAAAGGAAAAAGGTATGTTAATTAAGTTAGACATGGCAAATGCATTTGACCATGTCAACCATTCTTATCATTTTAAAATTCTAAAATGTTTTGGCTTCGAAGATACTCTCATTAGCTGGATCTCAGCCTGCATATGCAACCCATGGATCGCACCTCTCATAAATGGTCGCCCAACTGACTTTTTTCAAGTCACTCGGGGAATTAGACAAGGCTACCCCTTGTCACCCTTCCTGTATATCATCATCATAGATTCCCTTAGCCGAAAGTTGAATTATGATCTGAATTCTGGAACCCTCCCTGGTTTGCACTTAACCCCAGACTCCCATCCCCTCAACCACACCCTCTTCGTAGATGACTCACTTCTATTGGGTGGTGCCTCCTCCATCATAGCTCGGAAATTCATTTGGAACCTGAATGGGTATTGCAAAGCTTCAGGAGGCAAGATTAACTTGCACCAAAGTGTTGTCTATTGTAGGAATATAAAAGATTTTGTTGCAACCAAAATCAGCAGAATACTTGGCATCAAAGTCTACAATCAATGGGAGAAGTTCATGTATCTAGGCCTCCCAATCACTAGAGGACTCGTAAAAAATGGGAATTGGGAAGATACAATAACCAAAATCAAGAACAGAATTAGAAGACTCGGAGGACATTGGCTCAACAAGGCTGGGAGTTTGGTTCTGATAAATTCAGTCTGATCCGCGCTACCCATCTACCAATTCTCCATTCTCCTAGCTCCAAAAGGGGTGATAGAAGTGATAAGTAAAATACTGAGAGACTTTCTATGGTTCGGAGGGGAAAATAATGAAAACAAGATCCACCTAGTGAAGTGGGAGACACTAAAGCAATCAAAAATAATAGGAGATCTTCAAATACATGATCCTCTCCAAGCTAATTTAGCATTAGGAGGCAAAATCCTATGGAATCTTATGCATAATAAAGATCATCAAGTCAGTACAGTGCTCAGGAAGAAATACTTACAGGGTAATAGGTTAAGATGCCTTGACCATAAGCCAACCTCCAAAGGCTCCAGCATCTGGAAATTATGTAAGGCAGCTTAGAATTTTTTCTCTAAAAATCTTTATTGGGTACCCAACAATGGCATCAATATCAACATCTTCAAGGATAAGATCATGAACAATGAAAAGCTACACAATAACCCAGAACTTGACAACATTGCAAATTGGCTTAAGCATAACGGAACAACAACATTAAAGGATTTCAGTGTTTGGGATATGTATGGTAATTGGCAAAACTGGAATAGCAGACTCATTCCCACAGAGTTCCAGGTAGAAAAAAACACCCTCATTGATAAACTGAAAGGATGTGCTCCCACACACTTGTTGGCCAAAGATGAAAGGGACTGGGGCCCTAGTGGATCATACACCTCTATTCTCGGATACAAAGCTCAGCAAAATTATGAGAATGAAAGAAACGATATTTGGAAATTATTTTGGGAATCCTCTAGGCCTCCCCAAAATCATTTTTTTTATTTGGACTCTTATCCATTGCAAAGTCCCCACAGGTGAAAATCGAATCAAGAGAGGCTTTCATGGGCCGTTCTGGTGCCCCTTCTGCAGAAACAGTAATGAAACTCTCAACCACCTCTTTATAGAATGCGAGCATACTAAACTAGTCTGGAAACACATGCTTATTGATATCAAGCTCCCCATGCCGCCCTACTCCTCCATCACTCATCTTTTTAAAGACTAAAAATATTTCTACCCCTATACAATGACTAAAAAGAAAACCTGGCTACATATCTGGATCTCAATCCCCAAATACATCTGTTGGGAAGTATGGATTGCTAGGAACAATATTATCTTTCAGGACAAGCGATACACTCCTTTGCAAATTGCTGGCAAAGCCAAAGGCCTTTTTATCGAGGCTCTCATCAGTTCCAATTATAAGGCAAATGCAAATTTTAGTAGGGATGAAAGGAACTGGATCGGAGTCACACTCCCTAGAATAAGCACCATCAATCATCAACGACAAACGCCTGACTGGCAAATCAGGGTAACCAGTGCAGATTTCCTTGCTTGGAGAAACAATCAAGAGATGGACAACCTTTATTTTGACGGTGCCTCCAAGACAAGTCCTGGTATAGCAGGAGCTGGAGGGGTTTTGATGCTAAGAGGAGGGACTCTGATTCTGAAATATAGATGGGGCTTAGGCACCTACACAAACAACATCGCAGAGGCATTAGCCATGTTGAAAGGATGTCAGATTTCCAAAGAGCACAAGATCGATAAACTACAGATGTTTGGGGACTCTATGCTAATTATAAGATCCATTAATTATAACAGCAATCTCACTCTAAATTGAATCATACAGCGAATACAGAGCACTATCAACACTTTTACTGAGTTCAGATCTTATCACATCTTAAGGAATTTAAATAATGAAGCGGATACCGAAGCCGATGCTGGCACCAAACTCAGACAAGGAATTCTTAGAATAACCAATAAAGATACTGATGAGCATCACATCCCTTAATTTTTTCAACTCTGAATAGGACCTTCGTCTTCAAGAACTGAAAATCCTGGGTTCTGGAATTGACATTTTGCAGTAAGCAATGAGCTTTGAATAGTACAGGAATCAGATAAGTGGTATCGAATTATTCCAAGAGACTGTCGTATAGTTTACAAATTGTTATTAGTTCAGATATCGAATTATTATGGAAACATTCGGTGATAGGTAAATTGTCTAATGGTCTGGAAACCTGTGTCGATTTTAGTTGAAGACGAATAAGACATATCTCTGTGAGGTAAATGGAGGCTGTAAAAGTCAAATAGATTGGTGTTTCAACACTAGTAATCACAATTTGCAGGATACCCTGTCAACGAATGTTGCTTATACTTAAATTCTTAAATGGAGCTTTAGAATTTGTGTAATGATACCAATCGAATTTTCATATGGAATATCCTGCATTGGGAAACAAGCCACGCAACAGTGAATTGGGACTTCAAAGAAGCAAACTTTTAGTAGAATTGAAATCCAGGCAGTTCCTATATTCATTTTTGCAGCATCGAATTTCAGAAGGATATAGTGCAACCACATAGACGCCTAAAGCTTAGAGTTTTGGTAGAAGAATAGCCATGTATGTAATCCTTTCTTTTTTTTTTAATCAAATATTTGTTACAGTTAAAAAAAGAAAAAGACCCTGGATCATTTTCAATTCATAATCACTTTTATTATTCTATATAGAATATCAAATTTAATGGTTGTATAAGCTTAAAAACTAAAAAAAACTATATCTCCTAATGTTGCATGAAATACAACTCTTTTATTACATTATATTACTTCAAATTACCATAAAACAAGTGTTCTCGTAGCTTTAAGAGTCCTTTAGAAAAAAAATTAAGATATCAAACATTGTATGAAGAAGAGATGGTATATTACCATCTCCACCTTCTTCTTCGATCATCATCTGTGAGAGAGCATCAACTTCCCCATTTAGCTCTTGGAATATATATGTAAACGATATGGTCTCAAAGTAGTTATTTGGAACATCTTTTAGTTGCTCTCCAATGACATTAATGTTGTTCAATTAAGTTAAACCTTTCATCCAAATTGTAATCACACTATAATCTCCATATATATGATCTTACCAAGATTTTTTATTTTTTATTTTTATTTTTTTTTGTATTTTAACATAAATCTCAGTGGCATTGCTTCAATGTAGTTATGTAATCCTACACTTAAACTTGTTTTGAATCCAATCTTGTACGTCTCATATATATATATATATATATATATATATATATATACTTGTTTTGAATCTAATCTTATGCGTCTCATATATATACTAAATTATGGTGAGCTTTGTCTAGTTCCCTAAAAACCAGATTTGTGTCATATTAAAAACTAGATCCCTGATTTGTCTTATATTTATATGCTTCAATATCATCTTGCATTGGATTTAGAAGATATAGATCTTATATGTGAAAAACATTGAATGTTAAAGATAATTTTTCCTTGAATGCTAAGAGTTTTTATATTCTTTCAAAGCTTTTTTTATATTCATGATAGTATTCTACAAAGTTACCTACCCAACAATCATTTGGAACATTTGTTCCAGTTAGATCCTTAACCTCTACTCACTCAAATTTCTCTTTCTTTCAAAGCTTTTTTTATATTCATGATAGTATTCTACAAAGTTACCTACCCAACAATCATTTGGAACATTTGTTCCAGTTAGATCCTTAACCTCTACTCACTCAAATTTCTCTTGCATAACTATATTTTATAAACCAACCAATGAGATATTGTTCCATCCTCTTTTCTACAAACCATGCAAATACTCATCCCATGTCAAATTCTCCTTTTACATTAGCTTCCTTGTCAAATTCTCCTTTACATTAGCTTCCATGTCAAAGCTTTGGTTTAAATAACTAACACATAAATACACGAGTCTCGATGATATCTTTAAATTTAATTTCCATAGGATCATTCACAACCACTTCAGTTGTGAAATTTACACAATATTCCAACTTTGTTTTATGTTCCCCTTTAATACCCTTGTTCAAAGATATCTCCAATTTATCTTTAGGCTTACCCATTTGAGTAGTTTATGTGAATTTTAATATTATTATAATAAAATGATACCTAATGATATATAAATCACAATATCTCTTTTGTCTTTGCTAATCTAAATTTAAATGGAGAAGTGCACAAAACACAGTTTTTTATGATGATGACGATAGTTAGTGTCTACTTTGACTAGTTTTGGTTTATCGAACTTTAAGAAATAAAAGTAAGGAACTACTTGGTTTGCTTTAGAGTTTTATTTGTGTGCTCAAAAAACTTGGAGAGGAGTGTTCCTAAATTACTATAATTTTGATGAGAAAGAGGTTTGGGCAGGTTCGTATTGTAACAAAAAAATTGAAACTGAGATCTCATGTGGGTGTACGTAATGCAATCTAAGAGGAAGTGCTTTTCATCCTCAACACTCATAGTCCCACAATGATGATAGATCCTTTCAGTCCATGGAGTTTTATGATAAGTCCAACACCATGTTTCACTATGTAGCTCGCGAGAGTCGTTATTATTTTAGCTATGTGGATCTTCTTCTTTACACTAGTTAAAACAAAGAGATAATTTTGATCTTCAAGATTAGGGTTAATGACGTCCTTGTAATATCTTAGTTTTATTTTATCCTCCAAATTTTCATCACACCATAGCTTCTCTTTGAACTTCAAAGTAATAATATTTTTAATATCATCTATATTTTACAAAGTGACATTTTCGTCAATCCCCCACATCTTTAACCAAGACATGGCATCTATATGACAACCTCGCTTCAGTCTTAGGTAGGTTTGGTTGGAATTTAAAGCAATTTTCAAAAGCCTCTAGTCTCCCAAGTTATTTATTTTTTTCTTGTACATTAGGTACATAGTCATAGTTATACTCTCAATGGGATAAACACCCACTTCAATCAGGAGAATAGGATATGGTGTATTGCTTTTAATTTTAACATTGCGAGTTACAAATGCTTATGGATTTGCTCAATCCTTCTCCAAGGTTCTCTAGAGAGGTTGTGGCCCTAAACTTCACACTCATACAAGAGAACGAGAGTGACAACAGTTTCAAGGAGGATTTTGTTTTTATCCAACATCACAAGGTTTGCTAACTTACAATTGTTTTCAAGACTAAAATAAGCTTTCCACCCTCCATTGATCATTTTCTTGATGTTGCAGTTCCAGTTAAGCTTGTGATGGATATCCCAAGATATTTGTAGGAAGTCACATCCTCCAAGTTGTTATTATCATACAAAAAAGGAGCGTAAGTGAACTTATTAGATTTTATCAACCTAACTTTGGTTTAACTTTGGTTTTGTTGGTATTGATAGTCATGCCAATACTAGAGCAGAAATTCTTGAGAACTATTAATTGCTTATCAAGATCAGAGGGACATCTTTCCAGAAGAACAATATCATCAACATAAAGAAGGAGGATGATGACAATTCCTACTAACGTCATGCCAGTGCAGCTTGCATCTATTAAACAACCTTCTAACTTATCAATGTATATACCAAAAAGGATATGGGAGAGGGGAAAACCTAGCTTAAATACCATATTATAGTCAATATATTTCAACCAATCCTCACTGTTCTTAAACTTGGCAATGACATTCTTGTACAACCTTATTGCAGTCTCTCTCAAATCAAAAGGAACCTTTGACTTTTCTAATATTTTCCACAAATTATTTCTAGGCATTGTATCAAAAGCTTTCCTAAAGTCCACAAAGTAGAAAAGGAGATTGATCTTATTATTGCGACATTCCTCTGTAATGATCCTGAGAGTAATGAGGTGGCCTATGGTGGAATGATGCCTTCTAAAGTTGGGTTTCCCTTTAGCCCTCTTACCTTGAATTTCTAGCCATACAGTGATCTTATTTTCCAAAATAATACCATATACTTGGCTAAGATAGGGCTAATCATAATGGTCCTATAATTAGAGGGGTTGTGTTTATCGCTGCTTTTAAAAATGGTTACAATAAGGCTCTGAGTCCAAGGTTTAGGGAAGCTTTGCTTGAATGCTAGATTGAAGAGCTTATGGATGTGAAGGATGAGGACAAACCCCTCAATTTTTAGCATTTCAGCTTGGTAGCCTTCGATGTCCTTGGATTTCCCATTCACGAGGTGCTTAATCCCAAGATCTATATATTCTAAAGAAAAATGTTCATCTTCCATAAAAAGGGGTTGGATGTTGTCAACAACATCATTTGATTCATAAAGCTTCTTAAGATCCATTCCTTTAAGACAATCATATTATTCTCTTAGTTTTGCGAGTGAGAATTTGTATCCAAAATTTCTTAGGACCCATCTTAGAGAGGTGTAAAAGCTTCTCCTTCTTATTATTTATATAGGTCCTTTTTTTTCTTTTAGTGAGGGATTTGTACATGTTTATCTTGTCAACTTTTAGGGACTCCTCAATAGCTTCTTTGATTTCTCTTCTTGCAATTTGACACTCTTTGTCATACCAAAGGCTGGTCATTCTATTTCTATTCTTAGACAATATTTCAATATAGAACTTGTTAATAGAAGAGGAGAGGGTTGTAGAGAAATTATGATAAAGGTATTCTATATTTCCCATAGATACATACTATTATTTAAATCATTTTGTAAAAGATCAACTTTACTTTTGTGGAAGATTAAGTACTTTTGACTCTTGGAATTTGTTTCCATGGGACTACTATGCATAACTCCTATGATCCGAGTCAGTTTCATGGTCATTTAAAATGTCAAAATTTATTATTTGGTCATTTAAAGGGATATCATAAATGACGTAGTCAACTACACTACTTCCAAGCTCATGAATGTAATTCATTCAACTATAATTAGGCAATTTCATAAGATCGTTGCAAATAATTAGATCTTGAGCACTACAGAGCTTGATTATATCAGAACCAAACAAATTTTCCCCTAAATCTTTAGAACTTCTTTTACAGTTGCTTGCTAAAGCAAGGTCTTCATCTAACCATCGAGCAATAGGGTTGGAAGCATTGCTTAAGAGAATAATTTGGTTACTAGTTGTTCGAGCATTAAAGTCACCCATTAAGAGGATATTTCCTTCATTTCTTAAACTAGAAATATCATGTTCAAGACCATTATAAGGACAAGTTATATATGAATTTTTCTTCTTATAAAAGTTAGAATTGATGGGCGCAAAATAACAAATTGCTATAAAGATCTTTTTAGCATTAATATATGTAATCTCCATCCATATGTTTTGGTTGAACAAAGGTTTCTTATAGTGACTAACATGAGGGGAAATGTTCTTCCTAATGTAACAAGCTATGCCTCCAATGCCTCAGCAACAAGATCACTTGTTCCATATCAACCATAAGACAAATCCTTCTATTGTAGGGACCTTAGATTCTTCATGCTCCCAAGTTTCAACCAACAATATCATATCAATTTCATTTGAAGTCCAACTTATCTTGGGACCTCTATTCCATGGAAAGCCTTGGTAGTTCCAAGAGAGGAACCGATAAAATTTTAACATAGCCATAATTTTGTGTATTTAGCTTAGCAATTGAACTTTAAATTTAATGGTATGTATGGCTAAGGTAGTTTTGACCTTTGTGTATTATAAAAGTGCTTCCCTTTTTGTTTTTTTCCCTATTTCGTTTAAACAAATTAAATCTCAAAGAAGAGTAACAAAGATTGAGGTTTTGATGGATGAAAATAAAATAAAAATACAAAAAATCCATATCAAAATAATGAATATTTGAATTTTTTGCATTTTATTTGTAAGTTTTTTATTAGAGTATTTGATTTTTGTTTCACATACTTGCACTCACATAATAATTTTTATAGAGGAAGGGGAGAAGGGTGAGCAAGAAAGCATACTCACCTTGAAACCAATGACCAACCATTTTGTTAGTGGGAGACACCACTTCCTTGCATCTACCTCAATTAGCATTAGCATCATGGTATGTTGTGACTTATATGTTATATCTAATCAACCCCGATGACAACCAATGTGAGATAAACCACAAGGATGATAGGAGATATTATAGTTGTAGTCTGTAGAAGCTATTCCAAGGTGCCACAAGATAGGCATGTATGACTATTGTCTTGCACATATGCACTCACACAACACGTCCCATTAAGGAGGAGTGGAATGCCATGCAAACAAACATACTCATCATGCAATCCGTCAAATCATTATGTCAATAAGAGACATCATTCCCTGGTGTTTCCCCCCATTAGCACAAGGATCATGATATGTTGGGGCTTGTATGTTGTTGCGGACTAGCCCTTACAACCCACGTGGGGTAACACATAAGAAGGATATGTGATTTTATAGTTGTAAAAGCAATTCCAAGACATCATAAGATAGGCATATCTGACTATTGTTTCCCACACATGCACTCATACAACATTATTAAAATTATGAGCATGGTGAGATAAATAACAAAACATAAAGAAGTCATTGCGCCGAGAGGCACTCTACAGCCCAGTATGGGGGAGATCTTCTAACGTGTGTGATGTAGTGTTACATCTAATAAACCGTAAAAATGTAGCGTTACATCTAATAAACCGTAAAATGTAGCGTTACATCTAATTAATATTTTGTCGGCCATTAAAAGGGACGTGTATTTTCGATTGAAAACACGGTTGAAATCAATACCTATATAAACAAAAAAAAATGATAAAACAAGAAGCAAAAAGAAGCGATAAACAAAAGTGAATCAGCCATCAAAGTAGCAAAGAGAAAAGGTAATATAATTGGAATTTTTAATGCCCGCTGCACCATTTTCCCCTGCACTTGCATAAATAGGATTTGGTTTTTATGTCGTCCTCCTCCTCGCATGCACCTCCATCATCCTGCGGCCACCCTTCTCCTCGCATGCACCTCCATGCAGCTCCGTCTGCCTCCCCCATCCTCCTACGGCCACCCTTCTCCTTGCATGCACCTCCATGCAGCTCTATCTGCCTCCTCCATCCTCCTACGGTCACCCTTCTCCTTGCATGTGCCTCCCTGCACCTCCGTCCGCATCCCCCATCCTCATGCGCCCACCCTACCTCCATCCTCCTCCCCTCCCGTCCGCCTCCCCCATCCTCCTGCGGCCACCCTCCCGCCATTCTCCTCCCCTCCCGTCGCCTGCTACATTCGCCGCCATTCTCCTCCCCTCCGTCTGCATCCCCCATCCTCCTGCGCCCACCCTCCCTCCATCCTCCTCCCCTCCCGTCCGCCTCCCCCATCCTCCTGCGGCCACCCTCCCGCCATTCTCTTCCCCTCCCACCGCCTCCCCCATCTTCCTGCGACCACCCTCCTCCCCTCCCGCCGCCATAGTCCTCCACTCCCGCCGCCTCCCCCATCTTCCTGCGGCCACCCTCCTCCCCTCCCGCCGCCATCATCCTCCACTCCCGCCGTCGCTTCCCCCATCTTCCTGCAGCCACCCACCTCTTCTCCCGCCGCCATTATCCTCCACTCCCGCGGCCGCCTGCAATAGTCACCTGCACTTAGATATAAACTTTCAAACTTTGAATTAAATATATATTGAATTAAAAATTACAATTATATTTCAATTATATTTCAATTTAATTACAAAATAAATTAGAATTACAATATAATTATAGTTAGAATTATAATTATATTCAAATGTAATTTAAAATATAAATTATATTTATATTTATATTTAAAAATAAAAATAAATATAATTTATATTTAAAATTACATTTAAATATAAGTTTAATTTTAATTTATATATCCCAAACGAAAGCTAGGATTAAAGAAACAGTAATAAGATTTAAATGGGAGATAGCATTTATTTGTTGAGTGATTTGAGGAAGCAATAATATAAGATTTCAACTTAATATCCCAAACGAAAGCTAGGATTAAATTTAAAATCTTAAATCTCCCAATCCAAATATATAAATATATTATATAGTTAAACTCACAGACAATTGGGTGTATCCCATTGGTAACACATTGTGGTGGTCATGGGTAGGTCACGATGTCAAATCTCGTTGATCCACCCTTCCCCCATTTTGAAGTTCATATAGAATATTTATACTATTTATAATAAGAACTACCTATGGTATAGTGTTAAAGATGTGGGGATAATGGGTGTGAGGTCCAAGGTTCAATTCTCCCAAAGCACATTTTTTTTGGAAAATAATTTGAATTTTTAAACTATATTGAATTCTACACTTGCATAGATTTCAGTGTATTATGAAAATAAATTGCATAGTTTTTAGTGTATTATTTTTTTAAATTATATAGATTTCAGTGACAAGCATTGAATTCAGTGTGGATTACAAACATGCATTAATTTCAGTGTATATATTAATCGTTGACATTTTTTATATAGATTCTACACTAGAAATGGAAGATGTGCATGCGGAAGATGCTATGAGACAAATAGAAGAAGAACAAAAATCTAACAAAATTACAGCAAAAGAACGACAATAAGACTTGAAACGAAAAGCAGAAGACATGAGACGAAATGTGTATGAAATGACAGCAGAAGAATGAGAAGAGCGAAGAAAACGAAACACTGAACGACAGAAAGAATATCGAAAAAGAAAGTTAGACAAATTGACAGCAGAAGAGCAAGAGGAACAAAAAAAACAAAACGCTGAACGACAAAGAGCGAATCGAGAGAAAAAGTTGAATCATCTGGAAGAACAAAGTAATCAATTTGCGGAACAACAAATATATCAAAATGTGGAACAAGATATGGCGATTGAGATTGACGCTAATATCGCGGTACCATCTAAAGAAATGACACCAAAAGAACTAGAAGGAGAGTTGAAACAAAGAGCAAAACAACAAAAACAATATCTCAATAAATTGGCAGCAAAAGAACGACAAGAAGACTTGAAATGAAAAGTGGAAGACATGAGACGAAAGGTGTATGAAATGACAGCAGAAGAACGAGAAGAGCAAATAAAATGAAATGTTGAATGATAGAAAGAATATCGAAAAAGAAAGTTAGACAAATTGACAGCAGAAGAGCAAGAGGAAGAAAAAAAACGAAAAGTTGAACGACAAAGAGAAAATCGAGAGAAAAAGTTGAATCATCTGGAAGAACAAAGTAATCAATTTGCGGAACAACAAATAAATCAAAATGTAGAATAGGATATGGCGATTGAGATTGATGCTAATATCGCATTACCATCTAAAGAAATGACACCAAAAGAATGAGAAGGAGAGTTGAAACGAAGAGCTGAACAACATAAACAATATCTCAATAATTTGGCAGCAAAAGAACGACAAGAATACTTGAAACGAAAAGTGGAATACGTGAGACGAAAGGTGTATGAAATGACAGCAGAAGAACGAGAAAAGCGAAGAAAATGAAAAGTTGAACGACAAAAAGAATATCAAAACAGAAAGTTAGACAAATTAACAGAAGAAGAGCAAGAGGAAGAAAAAAAATGAAGGGTTGAACGACAAAGAGCAAATCGAGAGAAAAAGTTGAATCATCTGGAAAAACAAAGTAATCAATTTGCGGAACAACAAATAAATCAATATGTAGAACAGGATATGGCGATTGAGATTGATGCTAATATCGCAGTACCATCTAAAGAAATGACACCAAAAGAACGAGAAGGAGAGTTGAAACGAAGAGCTGAACAATAGAAACAATATCACAATAAAATGACAGCAAAAGAACGAGAAGAACGAAAAAAACCAAACGCACTTCGACAAAAAGAACGTCGAAAAAGAAAGTTGGACAAAATGACAGCAGAAGAACGAGAACAACAAAGAAAACGAAACTTGGACTGGCAAAGAGCATATCAAGAGAGAAAGTTGAAGCAAGTTGAAGAACAAAGAAATCACTTCACGGAACGACAAGGACAATATTCGACCAATATACCCGTAGAACCAACTGTGGAAGATGCTCAACGTGTAACATCCAGAGATGTTCGACATGTAACGGTCCGAGATAAGGAGATTGAAATTGACACTAATATATCGGTACCATCTGAAGAAATGTATACTATACATCGCAATTTTCGTGAACGAGTTGATCGATTAGCAAAAGTGGAAATGTGCCATGTTTGCCTGGAGTCATATGCTGGAATCCAAGTACATAATATAGGTACAGGTCCAATGTGTGTGCGATGTCTGAGAGAGAGATCTAATCACAGATTCTCAGATAAGAACCACATGGATCCAGGATCTCAACTACATGTCCTTCAAGATCTCACACAAGTTGAAGAGATGTTGATAGCACGTGCAAGTCCAATTTCGTAGGTGATGCATTCAATAGGTGGACAATACAAATATCGAGGACACGCCATTAGTTCTCCGTAGGAGATAAAAGATGTTGCTAAGACATTGCCACGACATATTAACAACTCAGACTTAATGGTCATTGTGCAAAAAAAGGACGACAAGGATCCAGTTATGATTTCACTATTAGAAAACAAAAAGTCATAGATGCATTATTATATAAGATTCATAATGATCCCTATTATCAAGATGTTCGAGTTGATTGTGACGCAGTAGAAGAGTTACCTGAAAATGCCACAGATATTTCACATATACTTAATTCTGTTACTCTTCCCGATATTAACGACAACACAGAATTTGCAATGTTGGAAGGGATACCAAGAGTTGATGACATGTTAGACGGTTTACAAACAACTTCTTTTGCATCAAGGCTTCCCAGTGCACCACAAGAGATAGAAATTATTAGAGCATGGGAAAATAATCCTAATCCGGATGAAAATAACACAAATGATGAATCGACTGAAGTGCTTAACTGGCCTGGCATTGGCTCATCTCCGATTAACGAGTATAACACTGTTGGATTATTTGATATGGCATTTCCAGTATTGTTCCCTAAAGGAGAGGCTGATTGGTTACAACCGCGAATGCGAAATGTCCATCTACATGAGTATGCAAAACATCTTCTCAGATATCATGATAGCAGATTTGGAAGGCACCCTCGCTTTAGATATTTTTTACTGAATATCATAATGAGACATCGTGCTCAAGCTTCCTCAACAGTTTTTGTCAAAAAAAATATTAGTGAACTACCCAAAACAATGGAAGAGTTACGACAACATTTACAAAATCATCCAGATTCAAGATTGGGAGAAAGATTAATGAGATTTGGAACAGTAGTAAGAGGCACACGTGCATACTACAAGTGTCGCCAAGAGTTATCTGACTTGATTCAACAGATAGGTTGTCCAACAATATTCTTCGCACTAAGTGCAGTGGATATGCAGTGGCCTGATTTGCATAAATTAATGCCAGGCACAAGTCCTATAGATCCACGTGAAGCAAGAAAATGGCGACGTCAAAATGTAATTGATAATCCTCACATTGTGGCACATTATATGCACTTGATACATACTATGTTTCGAGAAGAGGTTTTCGAACATTTTCATCAAGCCACAGATTATTGGTGTCGCTACGAATGGCAACATCGTGGATCTCCTCATGTCCATGGGTTTCTTTGGTTAAAAAATGCCCCCAACATGGACACTCTGAATTGGGATGATCCTAGAGAAGTTATATCTACAAAAAATTATTTCGACAATTGTGTGCATGCAATAAATCCACGTGAGGGACAACAACGAAAGATTCAAATTGGAGATAATGTAGATGATCATCCTTGTGTAAAAGACATGGAACATATATTTCAATCTGATCCAATGACTGATTATGAATAGCTTCTTAACTGTGTTGAGCGTCATATTACCTGCAATGAGAGAAGTTGTCTTCGAAAGAAGGGAGGAAAATTGGTATGTCGGTACCACGCACCATGGGATCTGTGTGACCAATAAAAACTCTACATTGATGAACAAGGAGAAAAAAAGTATGAACCTAGACGAAATGATGACAGAGTGAATACACACAATCGTGAAACACTAATGATGTGGAGGGCTAGTATAGATTGGCAGCCTATACTTTCCAAGCGTGTCGTTACTAATTACATAGCAAAATACGCTGCCAAATCAGAAAATGGATCTGAAAATTTCCACAATATGTTGATGCGAGTCTCTTCTATCCAGAATCCGAACGAACCAGCAACACGTGCATATAAAATTTTGTTGTGTGAATCCATTGTGGATAGGGACATTGGTGCACAAGAGACATGCCATATGCTTCTAGAGCTTCCTCTTTCAGAATGTAGCCGTCGTTTTGTGGTTCTAAATGTCGGTATGAAGGTTTTCAAACAAGTACAACTTGAAACATATAATGCCGACAATGATAATTCTCTGATTGATGCGTATATTAAGCGACCTGATAATATGGAGCAACTTACATTGATAGATGTTGCAAAATATTGGTCATATGACAAACGTCGACGGCGAGGAAAATTGTTACCACGAAGTAATGCATCTATTGTACGTGTGTTTCCTAGATTTAACTCTATTCCTGATCGGAAAGATGAGAAGTTTGTCGAATTCTGTTGGTCCGAGTTGGTTTTGTACAAGACATTTTGTGACTTTCAAAGAGATATGGGCCATACATCTAATGAAATAGTACATAATTGGAAAAATTTGCAATATGTACCTTGGCATGTTGATCGCCAACCTGTGCCTACAGATGCTCAAGATGAATCCAACGAAGAAGAAGAACATCCAACTCCACAGAGAGATTCCAGGCAGCATGAATGGGAAATCATATATGGATTATATAAAAATCAATTTATAAATTATAATGAGTTTGAGATGCTTGGACATAGGGATCTTGATCGTATGCATGGTTGGAACACTGCTTTTGTAGATGAAGAGACCTCCAATTATGCAATTCATTTCATCTCTGATATGCGAAAATTGAAAACGATTTATGCTAATCAACATGTAAAGTATTACTCAATTGATAGTTTGGGTTATAAGCAAAGAATAGCATACGATGTTATCCTTGAGCATTATAGAACGGGTGTTGATCCACTACGCATGATAATCCAAGGAACTGCAGGAACCGGAAAGTCATATTTGATTGGAGCCATTAAAAGTACACTTGAAAATCTATCTCATGCAGGGAAAAGACCATTACTTCTTCTAGCTCCTACGGGGGTGGCAGCTTTCAACATATCCGCAAGAATAGTTCATTCTGCACTTCATATACCGATCAAAGAAATCAATCCTTTACGAGGACCGACTTTAATTAACTTACAAGAAGAGTTGAGGAATGTTAGATATGTTTTGATCGATGAAATGAGTTTTACTGGAAAACATCTATTAATCAAAATAGATTCAAGACTTCGTGAAGCCTTCCCAAAATATGCTAATATACCTTTTGGTGGACGATCAATTATATTGGTCGGTGATTTGGGACAATTGCCACCTATCATGGATAAGCTTGTATATGCATCGGAGGGTATTGCAAAAGAATTGTGGAACACATTCACAACAGTTGTGACCCTCAATACTGTGTTTCGACAGAATGGACAAAGGAATGAACAAATATATTTTCGTAATGTGTTAATGAATATTAGAGATGCAATTCCAACAATAGAGGATTGGAAATTACTGATGACTCGTACAGATACTTCCTTACATGCTACAATGAAAAAGTCCTTCGATAAGGCGATACATTTGTTTGCGACAAATGATGATGTAAACTATCATAACAAGCGTTTACTAAGGAGCCTAAACTGTCGCATTGCGACCAATATTGCTACATCTGTAAGAAGCAATTATTCTATGGAAGGAGATGAAGAAGGGTTGGAAGTTGAATTACTTATAGCCATAGGAGCAAGGGTAACGCTGACATCAAACCTCTGGACTGATGCAGGACTCGTCAATGGTGCTCTTGGAGTTATACAACAAATTGTATATAACCCTGGAAGTTCGCCTCCATAACCACCCACATATGTTTTGATAAAATTTGATAATTATGTGGGGGGACCATGGGATGAATCGTTTCCTCAAGTTGTTCCTATCACACCTATCGAAAGAGGTAATAAAAAACTACTTCCATTGAAACTCGCTTGGGGTTTAACAATCCATAAGTCACAAGGATTGACATTGGAGAAAGCTACTATTAGTATTGGAAAGCAAGAGAGGCAGGGTATGACATTTACAGCAATATCTCGAGTTAAAGAATTGGCAGGTCTATGATTTCAACCTCCATTCTCATATGATCGATATGAGAAGATGTCAAAACTACCAGGTGTGAAGATAAGAAAAGATGAAGAAGATGGATTGAGAATGATCACGATGTGAACCATATATTCATTTATTTAATCCTTGCAAATTATTGTCTCTATTTTCCACTTTAACAATTTACTCAATCCTTAATACTTATTACTTACATTATGATGATACTCATATCTGTGTTTTCAACTTAACCTGTTCCTTACCATGTTGATGAAACTCCAGTTTTGTGTCACCGCCCACGACTGAAACCAGCCTAGATCCAAATCCTAAGGCTCTATCAAGTGCTGAGAGGGATCAAATATCCCAAGGTGCAAACCTCTTCTCAGGTATTGCACTCAAGGAGCTTTTCGAGAAGAGGTTTGCACCTAGGGAGATTTGATCCCTCTCGGCGCTTAATAGAGCCTTGGGATTTGGATCTAGGTTGGTAATATCAACAATACTTTTTTACCTTGGAAACCCTTTACGGGAAAACCAACACCCAAGATATATATATATATATATATATATATATATATATATATATATAGAGAGAGAGAGAGAGAGAGAGAGAGAGATTGTAATTAACCTTGGCCAACTACCTGATACCATGGGCTTGTAAGCCACCAAAGGTAATCCCATTAATAACCAAATACACATTAACCTAATCACTATTTGACTGAATCAAGGTTAACTTAATAAGCATGTCCCACAAAGGAGGAGCAGAATGCTAAACAAACACACATACTCACCTTACAACCCATCAATCAGTGTGTTAGTAGGAGGCATCACTCCCTTATGGTTGCCCCCATTGGCATAAGGACTAGCATAGATCCATCTTAAACCCGTATCTATCAAGCACCGTGAGGGATCCAATTTCTTGAGGTGTATTTCTTTTTTTAAATTTAAACTCAAAAAATTTGATCTCTCTTGATTGATAGATGCGGGTTTAAGTTTTAAGTTTTTATTTTATAAACGAACATCAATTTTTTAATTACTTTTCATAATATTTTATTTTATGAACCAACATGGATTTTTTTTAAATACTTTCCATAATTTTTTATTTTATGAGTCGACATGAATTTTTTGAACGTTTTATTAGATGTAACGCTACATACACGTTACAACATCTCTCCCATACTGGGCTGTAGAGCACCTCGTTTCACTCGGTGCAATCATGATATGTTGGGACTTGTATGTTGTTGCAGATTAGAACTCACAACCCACGTGGGATAACAGACAAGGAGGAAAAGATATTTCATAGTTGTAGAAGTTATTCCAATACACAACAACATAAGGAAATTTCAATATTATTTAACAATGTGCACCTACAAAACATAACTCATAGAGGAAGAGAAAAAAATAAGCATAGTCACCTCACAACCAATTAACTACTATATTAATAAAAAACACCACTACCTTATAATTTTCTTCTAATAATACAAATATTATAATATATTAAGATTTATATACTATTTTTAAGCAATCCTTACACTTAATATAAAATAACACTTTAAAACATAAAATTTTATATTTAGTAAAATTTATTAAGTAGGCCCATCTTACAACTATTTAAATTAACTATAATAATTTTCTATCAATTTAATGTTAGACCACGCCCTACTAACTTACAAACATTCGAAAAATGACCTCTGACCAACTTCATACCTTACCACTTGTATCCATCATACATCGCAACTTAACCAAGGGCTGCGAGCAACAAAGTCCCTACCTTAGAAAAATAAAATGAATTGAAAATAATAAGAGGCCAACTGCAACGAAAAAAATTTGAAATGAAATTTTGGAAGATGAAGCAAAATTTGAAATGAAATTTTGGAAGATGAAGCAAAATTTGAAATGAAATTTTGGAAGATGAAGCAAAATTTGAAATGAAAATTTAGAAGAGGAAGTTGTCCATAATTACTTTTGCAATCTTCACCATAGGAGTTCATAGAGAAACATTGTTTTAATGAGGTTACAGCCAACCAAAAACACCATTTCAGTGAACATGTGCAAAACAAATAGATTATCTCCTTCCTCTTAAGCACACCATTCATATTAAATTTATGAATTAAATACAAACCAAGATTATCCATTGAACCACTTCACAGCTTCTCATTTCATATGTCATCATTATCAAATTCTAATGATCATTAAATAAATAATATTATTTATATTATAGTATTGTTGTTATGATTTTAGTGGAGAGTGGTCTAAATAATCAATTATTTAGATTTTTTTTGTTAATTGATTAATTTGATATTTTTTTCAAATTTAATAAGAATCATTGAAATCATATATATATAATATTTGAAATCGTATAAGTTAAATACAATAGAAATATTTTTATAAATATATAAACTAGTGTAATTGTATAAATATTAAAATTTTAATATTGGATCCATTTTACAATTAAAAATAATTTTAAAAAAACAGTTATAATATGATAGAGCTACTCTTTTTATTAGTCATAATTTAAAAAGTTACCAAATTTTGTCAATATATTACAACACACAAGTTTCATGAGGCATAATTGTAAGTATTTTTAATAAAAAGCATTTACCATAGCATTTATAACTCAAAGATATATATGTAGTTTCTATAGAGCGTAAGTTAATTACAAAACAATAATCGTAGCTTTACATATGGATGGTGGATCGTATGGGGACCCCTACCAAGTAAATAATTGAAATGTTTCAAACATCATTTTTACAAAACAAGAACCGTAGCTTTACATATGGATGGTGGATCGTATGGGGATCCATTCCAAGTAAATAATTGAAATGTTTCAAACATCATTTTTATTAGCTCCGAAGTGATGTTTAAATATACTGGTTGTAATTTGCACAATTATAAATCCATGATTTGAAATGGTTAAGTGTATGATTGCGCCGAGAGGCACTCTACAGCCCAGTATGGGCAGGATCTTCTAACGTGTGTGATGTAGCGTTACATCTAATAAACCGTAAAAATGTAGCGTTACATCTAATTAATATTTTGTCGACCATTAAAAGCAACGCGTATTTTCAATTGAAAACACGGTTGAAATCAATACCTATATAAACAAAAAACAACATAAAAAAATGATAAAACAAGAAGCAAAAAGAAGCGATAAACAAAAGTGAATCAGCCATCAAAGTAGTAAAGAGAAAAGGTAATATAATTGGAATTTTTAATGTCCGCTGCACCATTTTTCCTTGCACCTGCATAAATAGGATTTGGTTTTTATGCTGTCCTCCTCCTCGCATGCACCTCCATTAACCTACGGCCACCCTTCTCCTCGCATGCACCTCCATGCAGCTCCGTCTGCCTCCCCCATCCTCCTACGACCACCCTTATCCTCGCATGCACCTCCATGTAGCTTCGTCTGCCTCCCCCATCCTCCTACGACCACCCTTCTCCTTGCATGTGCCTCCATGCACCTCTGTCCGCATCCCCCATCCTCCCGCGGCCACCCTACCTCCATCCTCCTCCCCTCCTATCCACTTCCCCCATCCTCCTATAGCCACCCTCCCGCCATTCTCCTCCCCTCCCGCCGCCTGCTACATTCGCCGCCATTCTCCTCCCCTTCGTCTACATCCCCCATCCTCCTGCGCCCATTCTCCCTCCATCCTCCTCCCCTCCCGTCTGCCTCCCCCATCCTCTTGCGGCCACCCTCCCACGCCTCCCCCATCTTCCTGCGACCACCCTCCTCCCCTCCCACCGCCATCGTCTTCCACTCCCGCCGCCACCTCCCCCATCTTCCTGCGGCCACCCACCTCCCCTCCCGCCGCCATCGTCCTCCACTCCCGCAATCGCCTGCAATAGTCACCTGCACTTAGATATAAACTTTCAAACTTTGAATTAAAAATTACAATTATATTTCAATTTAATTACAAAATAAATTAGAATTACAATATTTAAATTAGAATTACAATATAAATTAAAATATAATTATAGTTAGAATTATAATTATATTCAAATGTAATTTAAAATATAAATTATATTTATATTTATATATCCCAAACGAAAGCTAGGATTAAAGAAACAGTAATAAGATTTAAATGGGAGATAGCATTTATTTGTTGAGTGATTTGAGGAAACAGTAATATAAGATTTCAACTTAATATCCCAAATGAAAGCTAGGATTAAATTTTAAATTTTAAATCTCCTGATCCAAATATATAAATATATTATATAGTTAAACTCACAGACAATTGGGTGTATCCCATTGGTAACACATTGTGGTGGTCATGGGTAGGTCACGATGTCAAATCCTATTGATCCACCCTTCCCCCATTTTGAAGTTCATATAGAATATTTATACAATTTATAATAAGAACTACCTATGGTATAGTGGTAAAGGGGTGGGGATAATGGGTGTGAGGTCCAAGGTTCAATTCTCCCAAAGCACATATATTTTTGGAAAATAATTTGAATTTTTTAACTATATTGAATTCTACACTTGCATAGATTTCAGTGTATTATGAAAATAAATTGCATAGTTTTTAGTGTATTATTTTTTAAAATAATATAGATTTCAGTGACAAGCATTGAATTCAGTGTGGATTACAAACATGCATTAATTTCAGTGTATATATTAATAGTTGACATTTTTGATATAGATTCTACACTAGAAATGGAAGATGTGCATGCGAAAGATGCTATGAGACAAATAGAAGAAGAACAAAAATCTAACAAAATTACAGCAAAAGAACGACAAGAAGACTTGAAACGAAGACATGAGATGAAATGTGTATGAAATGATAGCAGACGAACGAGAAGAGCGAAGAAAACGAAACGCTGAACGATAGAAAGAATATCGAAAAAGAAAGTTAGACAAATTGACAACAGAAGAGCAAGAGGAACAAAAAAAACGAAACGTTGAACGACAAAGAGCAAATCGAGAGAAGAAGTTGAATCATCTAGAAGAACAAAGTAATCAATTTGCGGAACAACAAATAAATCAAAATGTGGAACAAGATATGGCGATTGAGATTGACGCTAATATCGCGGTACCATCTAAAGAAATGACACCAAAAGAACTAGAAGGAGAGTTGAAACAAAGAGCATAACAACAAAAACAGTATCTCAATAAATTGGCAGCAAAAGAACGACAAGAAGACTTGAAACGAAAAGTGGAAGACATGAGACGAAAGGTGTATGAAATGACAGCAGAAGAACGAGAAGAGCGAAGAAAACGAAACGTTGAACGACAAAAAGAATATCGAAAAAGAAAGTTAAACAAATTGACAGCAGAAGAGCAAGAGGAAGAAAAAAAATGAAAGGCTGAACGACAAAGAGCAAATCGAGAGAAAAAGTTGAATCATCTAGAAGAACAAAGTAATCAATTTGCAGAACAACAAATAAATCAAAATGTAGAATAGGATATGGTGATTGAGATTGATGCTAATATCGCAGTACCATCTAAAGAAATGACACCAAAAGAACGAGAAGGAGAGTTGAACAACATAAACAATATCTCAATAATTTGGCAGCAAAAGAACGACAAGAAGACTTGAAACGAAAAGCGGAAGACGTGAGACAAAAGGTGTATGAAATGATAGCAGAAGAATGAGAAGAGCGAAGAAAACGAAACGCTGAACGACAAAAAGAATATCGAAAAAGAAAGTTAGACAAATAAACAGTAGAAGAGCAAGAGGAAGAAAAAAAATGAAGGGCTGAACGACAAAGAGAAAATCGAGAGAAAAAGTTGAATCATCTGGAAGAACAAAGTAATCAATTTGCGGGACAATAAATAAATCAATATGTAGAACAGGATATGGTGATTGAGATTGATGCTAATATCGTGGTACCATCTAAAGAAATGACACCAAAAGAACGAGAAGGAGAGTTGAAACGAAGAGTTGAACAATAGAAACAATGTCGCAATAAAATGACAGCAGAAGAACGAGAAGAACCAAAAAAACAGAACGCACTTCGACAAAAAGAACGTTGAAAAAGAAAGTTGGATGAAATGACAACAGAAGAATGAGAATAACAAAGAAAATCAAACCTGGACTGGCAAAGAGCGTATCAAGAGAGAAAGTTGAAGCAAGTGGAAGAACAAAGAAATCGCTTCAGGGAACGACAAGGACAATATTCAACCAATATACCTGTAGAACCAACTGTGGGAGATGCTCAACGTGTAACATCCAGAGATGCTCAACGTGTAATGGTCCGAGATAAGGAGATTGAAATTGACACTAATATATCGGTACCATCTGAAGAAATGTATACTATACATCGCAATTTTCATGAATGAGTTGATCGATTAGCAAAAGTGGAAATGTGCTATGTCTGCTTGGAGTCATATGCTGGAATCCAAGTACGTAATACAGGTACAGGTCCAATGTGTGTGCGATGTCTGAGAGAGATCTAATCACAGATTCTCAGATAAGAACCACATGGATCCAGGATCTCAACCGCATGTCCTTCAAGATCTCACACAAGTTGAAGAAGTGTTGATAGCATGTGCAAGTCCAATTTTGCAGGTGATGCAATCAATAGGTGAACAATACAAATATCGAGGACACACCATTAGTTTTCTATATGAGATAAAAGAGGTTGCTAAGACATTGCCAGGACATATTAACAACTTGGACTTAATGGTCGTTGTGCGAAAAAAAGGACGACAAGGATCCGGTTATGATTTCACTATTAGAAAACAAAAAGTTATGGATGCATTATTATATAAGATTCATAATGATCCATATTATTGAGATGTTCGAGTTGATTATGACGCAGTAGAAGAGTTACCTGAAAATGCCACAGATATTTCACATATGCTTAATTCTATTACTCTTCCTGATATTAACGACGACACAGAATTTGCAATGTTGGAAGGGATACCAGGAGTTGATGACATGTTAGACGGTTTACAAACAACTTCTTTTGCATCAAGGCTTCCAAGTGCACCGCGAGAGATAGAAATTATTAGAGCATGGGCAAATAATCCTAATACGGATGAAAATAACACAAATGATGAATCGACTGAAGTGCTTAACTGGCCTGGCATTGGCTCATCTCCGATTAACGAGTATAACATTGTTGGATTATTTGATATGGCATTTCCAGCATTGTTCCCTAAAGGAGAGGCTGATTGGTTATAACCACGAATGCGAAATGTCCATCTACATGAGTATGCAAAACATCTTCTCAGATATCATGATAACAGATTTGGAAGGTACCCTCGCTCTAGTTATTTTGTATTGAATATCATAATGAGACATCGTGCTCAAGCTTCCTCAACAGTTTTTGTCAAAAAAAATATTAGTGAACTACCCAACAACAATGGAAGAGTTACGACAACATTTACAAAATCATCCAGATTCAAGATTGGGAGAAAGATTAATGAGATTTGGAACGGTATTAAGAGGCACACGTGCATATTGGAGCAAGTGTCGCCAAGAGTTATCTGACTTGATTCAACAGATAGGTTGTCCAACAATATTCTTCACACTAAGTGCAGCGGATATGCAGTGGCCCAATTTGCATAAATTAATGCCAGGCACAAGTCCTACAGATCCATGTGAAGCGAGAAAATGGCGACGTCAAATTGTAATTGATAATCCTCACATTGTGGCACATTATATGCACTTGAGACATACTATGTTTCGAGAAGAGGTTTTCGAACATTTTAATCAAGCCACAGATTATTGGTGTCTCTACGAATGGCAACATCGTGGATCTCCTCATGTCCATGGGTTTCTTTGGTTAAAAAATCCCCCCAACATGCATCAGAGGGTATTGCAACAGAATTGTGGAACACATTCACAACAGTTGTGACCCTCGATACTGTGTTTCAACAGAATGGACAAAGCAATGAACAAATATCTTTTTGTAATATGTTAATGAATATTAGAGATTGAATTCCAACAATAGAGGATTGGAAATTACTGATGACTCGTACAGATACTTCCTTACATGCTACAATGAAAAATTCCTTCAATAAGGCGATACATTTGTTTGCGACAAATGATGATGTAAACTGTCATAACAAGCGTTTACTAAGAAGCCTAAACTGTCCCATTGCGACCAGTATTGCTACATCTGTAAGAATCAACTATTCTATGGAAGAAGATGAAGAAGGGTTGGAAGTTGAATTACTTATAGCCATAGGAGCAAGGGTAATGCTGACATCAAACCTCTGGACTGATGCAGGACTTGTCAATGGTGCTCTTGGAGTTATACAACAGATTGTATATAAACCTGTAAGTTAGCCTCCACAACCACCCTCATATGTTTTGATAAAATTTGATAATTATGTGGGGGGACCATGGGATGAATCATTTCCTCAAGTTGTTCCTATTACACCTATCGAAAGAGGTAATAAAAAACTACTTCCATTGAAACTCGCTTGGGGTTTAACAATCCATAAGTCACAAGGATTGACATTGGAGAAAGCTACTATTAGTATTGGAAAGCAAGAGAGGCGAGGTATGACATTTACAGCAATATCTCGAGTTAAAGAATTGGTAGGTCTACGATTTCAACCTCCATTCTCATATGATCGATATGAGAAGATGTCAAAACTACCAGGTGTGAAGATAAGAAAAGATGAAGAAGATAGATTGAGAATGATCACGATGTGAACCATATATTCATTTATTTAATCCTTGCAAAATTATTGTCTCTATTTTCCACTTTAACAATTTACTCTATCCTTAATACTTATTACTTACATTATGATGATACTCGTATCTGTGTTTTCAACTTAACCTGTTCCTTACCATTTTGGTGAAACTCCAATTTTGTGTCACCGCCCACGACTGAAACTAGCCTAGATCCAAATCCTAAGGCTCTATCAAGCACTGAGAGGGATCAAATCTCTCGAGGTGCAAACCTCTTCATAGGTATTGCACTCAAGGAGATTTTCGAGAAGAGGTTTGCACCTCGGGAGATTTGATCCCTCCGACGCTTGATAGAGCCTTAGGATTTGGATCTAGGTTGGTTAATTAAAAAATTATATCAATTTTGATAGACTACAATAATAGAATGAGATCAGAAAAGTAGGAAAGCTTTCATAAACTTTATTCTCTAAAGAAGGAAACGTGCATTAAGGATAGGAAATTTTATTTTATTTTTTTTGAATTTTTTTATTCTTATTTTTTATGGTATAGCACCAATCACTCTTCAGATAAATTATTTTAAAAAATTAAAATTAAAATTAAAAAAAATGAACCAACACTTTAATTATACTTTATAAGTGTTTAAATATTGAATTTGCTTCTATGCAATTAATGCAAAGAAGCAGAAACAATAGTCTCTGCCTACGCAAGGACTAATAATTATTTGCCTTGAAAAGTTTAAGTTCGTCTTCGGCTAATTAAAATTGATGTAACCTAGACAGGCCAAACGTCAAACAACGAAGGGATTATAAGTCGAAAAAGCCTAAAAATTAAATATCTAAAAACAAATATATGATATTCCAAGGTTTTTATACAATTAAGACATAGGTCATCAATTATATTGAGAAGTGGCAAAACCCCAAAATAAAATTACACTTCAGTAGAGAAATTTAGTTGAGGAACCTAAAAGTGAATTCTACTTAGTGGTTTATCAAGCTTTTGTAAATGCAAATTAAAATTGTTTGAATATGATTTCATTTTTAGTTTGTATAGTTTATGGTTTTTATATTTTCTGGAAAAAGTTAGAAAATAACAATTTTGAAAAGAGATTGATCTTCTGGGGCGGCAAGTGTGGGTGGGGTACTCTTCGACCCTCGAGGGAGCTTTGTTGAAACTTACTCTTGGAGTCTTGGAGTGGAAACAAACAATTAGGTGGAGATGCTAGCATTATGGATAGGAATAAAAATAATTATGAGGGAGAGGATAACATAAGCTATTATTCTCAGGGATTCCAATATTGCAATTTGTGCTGCCAAATTTCCCTCTCCTCTTCGTAACGCAGGATTAGCAAGAATCCAAATGTGAATATGGAGAAGTTCAGAGGCAATCCCTTCGGTGGACTTCTATCATCTTCTTCGTAGTCAGAATACTCACGCCGACACATTGGCCAATCTTGCAACATCAAGAACTGAAGGAAGCCTTCAATTCCAAAATGGTGAGACTCGTTATGAAGAGATTTCATAAACATTATAAAGGTTGGAAGGGTTGCAAAGTTGGCATCCTTCCCAACTCCATCCTAAATGGCGCTAAGGGATTAACTTGTTTGCTCCCATCTGTTGGCATATCAAATTTTGGAAGGAGACACGTGGGGATTAGGAAAACCGCCACGGTCTGGATGAAGCCGGTCCCATTCATTATTTCATTCCCTGCTCTTTGCATTCATTTCGTCAGATCGAAGGCCTCGGGCGAGTATGAAACAATGATCTTTGAAACTGGGACAATTGATATGCGATCCTACAGTTATTTCAGCATTAGTTCCTGCGTGCAGACTGTTAATGGGAAACATCATTCCTTCTGGAGAGTTTTACATAGGTACAGGATGGTGGGTGTTAATGGCGAAAGCTAAGCATTGAGCTGCAGAGCATTTAATGCTACAACTAAATGCTTAGGGTCTGTTGGATCTGGAGAATACCATTTATGGTCGTCCTAGCCCTCGAGATATTAACACCGGCGAAAGCTAAGCATTGAGCTGCAGAGCATTAAATGCGGCAGCTCAATGCTTAGGGTCCGTTGGATCTGGAGAAGCTAAGCATTGAGATGTAGAGCATTAAATGTGGCAGTTCAGTGCTTATGGTCCATTGGATGTGGAGATTCTCTAGATCCAACGGACCCTAAGCACTGAGCTGCAACATTAAATGCTTAGCTTCTCCAGATCCAACGGACCCTAAGCACTGAGCTGCCGCATTTAATGCTCTGCAGCTCAATGCTTAGCTTTCGTTGGTGTTAATATCTCGAGGGCTAGGACGACCATAAATGGTAATTATGGGAACGAAGGTAAGACATAATTATATATTGTCGTGCTAGCTCTCAGTTTAATTCCAACTCAAGCCGATTTTGTGTGTTGGGCTGCGACGGTCACCCGAGAAATCAATAGGAGTGCAGGCTGTAGTGAGGAGGATATGGACAGAGACACGGGAGGTGTTATGCTGCGCGAAATGTGGTGTTAGGAAGCTAAACAGAGGCATGCACAGGAGGGTTAATTGGATGGAGCGTGATGGAAGCAGCAGGGAAAGGAAATGGGAGGAATGGAATGAAGAGGAAGAACAACAAAGATTGGAGGATAAAAGGCATGCCCAACTACAATTGGATCGGTTAGTAGACAAAGTGGAGCAACAGCAGGATAAAATTGAGGACCTCAAGGCCAAAATGGAAACTCTTGAAGTAGAAATTGTTGAGCTAAAGCAGAAGTTGAAGGAGAAGGAGGAGGCTGAAGCATCATCAGCTGCTCCATGGTTTCAGTTATAGTTTGGCAGTATGAAATGCTTTTTTGTGATTTTGTTAAGACAGTTTGTAAGGCAATATAAGCATAGGATGATAGAATTAGAGGCTAGTTTACAGTTTAGGAAGTTTGAATCTCTACATGCACAGTAGAAGCTCTTTTTGGATAGTCAGATAAAATGCCTCATTTTGCTACTATGTATCTCCGTTTGATGAGGATTATCCTCTCTTTTTTAATATAAATTACTACTCCTTCCAGTCAAACAAAAAGAAAAGAGATTGATCTTTAAGTATTATTTTTTTTAATGAAAAATAAAATGATGAATCTTAGAGGCAGGCTTGAACTTGCTAGGGACATGGGGTGTTGGGAGTCCTTAACAACTTAGTATTCTTATCTTTCACCCTCTTCCTCATCTTTTGAATCCCATGCTGAACCTTAGAGGACATGCAATAAGAAATAACATTTATCATTGAGTTGGAGCAACTCTTCCTTAATTTCTTTTAAAAGGGGGTTGCTTCTCTTTGAGATCGAATCCAGGTGATGAGCCATTGTCTCCTTGGTGTGCAAGTAGAGTAAAAGGAACAAGGAGTGCCTAGTGGTCCTAGTTCTTGAGAATCTCATGTTTAGTATGATATGGAAAATGTTTGTATCTATCTACTTGTTGTTGGTGGCAATCCTGCAAACACTATGTGATGCATTGACCCTTAATGGTTCTACCCCCGGTTTGAGTCCATCTAAGTATGCCTTCTTGGTATGCCTTGTGAGAAGGTGGTCAACCATTTCCTTTGGGCTTGGGATGGGGTGGGTCTAACCCTTTCTCTTCCTTTGATGATTGTTGCTCCTTCCTGTCCATTTAATTTGGTTCCTGCTTGAGGTGTTCAACCTCAAGAACTAGAATACGTAGTTGATATTCCATTTGCATCCTTACACTACCTTTCTCAACTTTTGTCTAGTTATGCTTTACCTTTTTCGAATTGGCTAGGTTTCGATACCCACAACATAGACAAAAGGAAATGGGGGAAGCAATTTTATGTTGGGTGTGACTAATCACTAGGAGGATGTTGATTTAGAGTAAGGTAACTATAAACGCCCATAGACCCACACTCGATGTTTGCTATGATCCTCCCTAGGCACAAAGGATCGTAACAATGTCACACCTATGGAAGCCATGATTCTGCTATGTACTTGTGTCAGTATGGTTGTGTAAGCTCGTCATAATGTTGTTTCCTATCTCAAGCTTCCCTTTCCCTGATTTATTTGTCTCCATAGCCTTTGCATCCATAATCATTGTGAACACGGCTCTTGTAACGAGTGCCATATCCAAGTGATGTTTGTTGACCAACTTCCTCCCAAATCCTTTGATGAGGGTTGTTCTCCTTCATATTAACCTTTTGCCTATGGCACGTCCCACCTTCTATTATTGGTAATGGTCACGATTTCCAATTGGTGGTTTGACATGTGCATCACATCGCATCATGAATAACCCATTCATGTGGTTTAGTTTGTAGTTATTATTTACGCGATATCCGTAAGTTTTACTTTTGGAGTGGCATATGTAATAATGGAGAATTTGTTTAACTCTCGTTTTATTTAAATTTATAATAATGTATTTTTTAAAGTTTTTGTTTGATTCATGGAGAGTTATGAACCTTAACATCACATTAATGTAGTACAACTTACATTTTCAATATATTAATACACAAGGGAATCGGGAGGATGGAGCGGCTGCGAGGGTTTGGTGCCGAGGGTGTGTGGGATCTTCAGTAAGTTAGACTATCTTTGATTGTAGTAAGCTAGATTGTTGAGCTCGGAGAAACTTGGAGTCATAGACAATCTGCGGGTTGTCTACAGTACCAACCAAGGTAAAAAATAAGTGGGAATGTGATTTATGTCTCCTAGCTCCAATCTTGTCTTATTTGCAGTTTTTTTTGTCGTCTCTCTATTGGTTAGCCACTGGGGGTGTTTCCCTTTAGCCAATAGTTTCCTGCCCAATCACTTGTTTTCGGTTTATCTTGTTTTCACCTAGTGATTGGCTTTTAGTTGTCGAGTTACTATTTTGGGGGTTTTTTGGCAGATAGAGGGTTTTTTAGTTTTTTTAGTCGACCGCCATCTTTGGTGCTTTAGTCTTGTCAGGGCAGGTGGCGGAGTTTGGGTGCCCTTGTCAGCGATCCCTTTGTGTATGATTGTGACGGCTAGGGTTTGGTTCATTCTATGGAAAACTCAGCTTTGTCTCCATCCTTTGTTATTTCGTCTTCGTCTGTGAAGGAATATGAGCGCCCCAGGCACATAAACCGTAACCTCCAGGGTTCTTGGGCTCGAATCCACCGGCAGACTAAGTCCATTAGGGCTAGAGAGGGGCGGCTTCAATTCTCTGTTTATTATGACCATAACCTAGAAAGGATGCAGGTTCTGGCTACCCGAGGGTTAATGGATCATGTGAAATTTGCTGGTAGTTGCAGGGAAGATATTTTTTCATGGGTAAATGAGCATTGGACGCCCATATGTGGCCTGGCTCCGCGTGTTAATTTGTTGGTCAACATATGGATTTTGTTCACGTTCCCTGCTGGTTTTAATCACGTTTTAATGTGGAGGATATCTTGAACCGGGTCTGGCTTTTTAGGGAGGGCTCCATTTGTCTTAAGAGGTGGTTCATTGGGTTTGACCCACTTAAGGATTCTCAGCGTTTGCGACATTTGAGGGTTATTTTGTCGGGATTCCCCATTGAATTATGGTCTGAGAATAATTTTATTGGGGTTGCAAACAGTATCGGCAAGTTTATTAGAATCGATAAACAAACCCTATTTGGGTATGACCGCAGAGCGGCTAGGGTGATGGTGGAAATAGACTTAAGGCAGGGCTTGCCGACGGATATTGATATAATTTGGGGTTCCAGGATTATCAATCAACGATTGGATTATTTTAAAATCCCATTCTGATGCTTTGTTTGCAGAGAAACTGGGCATACTGCTTCAAAATGCCCTTTCAATATGAAGATGGAGAACCCTGCGTCGTTAGCTGATTCGGAATATATTCATTCGTCTTCCTCAAATGGTATTACGACAGTTAAGTCGAATTCGGGTAAGTCTATTGAAGAAACCCCATATAAAGGAATTTCTCAGAAAGAGTTGAATTTTTATGAAGATGTTGAAAATTCATTAAATGTTAGAACTTCTAAGGGGGAATTTTCTTTAAACCCATCTGCTGCGGGAGCGCCTTTTTTGATTGAGGGGAATCAAGGTACTGCTCAACCTGACCAGGGTAGTGATGATATTGTAAGGCATGTGGATTCGGAACCTGTTCGCGTCTCTACCTATAATGTTGCTAGGATTCTAACTTTTGAAGAAAAGGACATTTTGAATGAGAGTGGTTATAAACTTGGTATTGGGTCATCCCTGTTATCCCCGTTGGAAGGTTATTCTAAAAAACCAGACCCAACTTCTAATGTTCTCCCTGCTGAAAGCCTTAAGTTCAAAAATGTAACAATTAGAAAGTTAAAGAAGTCTCGAATGACGAGAGGTGATGACCATATTGGTGATGTTTTTGTTCCTCTATCGATGAGAATTGATGTTGCTGCAGATGGCGGTAGTAATCTTTCAAACCCTAGGGCACTTAGAGCAGTGATGCCCGCGAGCCAGGGTTCATAATTTTGATTGCTTCATTAAATATTCGTGGGTTAGGCAAGGTTGCCTGGGGTAGGGCCTTGTCGAAACTGTTAAATGCTACTAGCCCGGATGTCCTTCTTATTCAAGAAACCATGAGTACTGATAATGAGGCTATTCTTAAGTTTGTCAATGTTTGCCCTGGGTGGGAGTTTTATGCTCTTAGTGCATGTGGGAAGTCTGGTGGGTTGATTGTAGGCTGGAACCCTAATTGATGTAGTTTTAGAACCTATAAATCTAAATGGGGGATTTTATTGCAGGGAAGGGGGATTTTTCATAATTCTCAAATTTCTATCCTAAACTGTTATGGGACATATTCTAACAGGGTTGAGTTTTTGGATGAACTTAAGGATTCTGGGCTATTAACCTCACCTAATCTTATTCTTGCAGGAGACCTCAATTTCACTTTAAATTGGTCTGAAATCTGGGGCTCCAAGGCTCGTTTTGATGATTTAGCTGAATATTTTTCTAATCTTTTGATTAAATGTGACTTGGTGGATGTGGCTCCTGCATCTATCTTGCCTAATTGGACTAACGGCCGATGTGGGAAAGAGGGTATTATTAAAAGACTTGACCGCTTCTTGGTTTCTAGGCCAATGCTGCAACAATTTCTTAGATATCACTCATGGGTTGGAGAGCATATTTTCTCGGATCATTGGCCCATTTTTCTGCAGTTTGATGATTATCAAGATCCAAAAAAATTTCCTTTTAAGTTTAACAATACTTGGCTTCAGAATGAGGACTTCTGTGAGACCATTAGACAGTCTTGGGTTTTGCCAATTCAGGAGTGGGGCATAAATCCTATGGATAAATTTGTTTTAAAGCTAAGGAAATTGAAGGATGTGGTAAAGTTGTGGATCAAAAACAAAAAGAAGCTGGATATTAAAGAATATGTGGATTTGCAGGACCAAATCAGGTTGATTTATCAAAAGAAAATTGATTTCATGGAAGGCGAGTCTGATCATGATTTAATAAAGTCACTTATTGCAAAAAAGGAGAATTTATTGATTCAAGAGGAAGCTGAGTGGAGATTAAAAAGTCGTGCATTGTGGATTGAACTCGGTGATGTCAAGCACTCTATATGCAGATAAATTGTTACCAATACACACAGAGCATATGAAATTTATTGTCAACCCGAGAAAGTCTTTTTATTTCAAAGGATAAGTGCACAATATATGCTTAAACACCAAACCATTAGAAGTAAATACTTTTATCTTCTATCATCCATGTTCATCCCCAAAAATCTATGCAATCCCAATTGCCTTCTAACTACTATACTTCAATTCCTCTCTATCATGCATCAATAAGAAATGGTATCAGATCTAATCAACAATTGCAGAAAAGAAATCTCATTCGTATTCTAGAACAATCACTTGTCTGATCTAATCAATCTGGAAATCATAAAACATAAACTGAACATTAATCTAGAAATCCAATTGCAAAAGATTGAGTCAACTTTTCTTAGAAATTGAATTGCAGAATGGAAATCAAGCAACACACAACAGGAAAGATAAATTGTAAGGGCTCATGGGATCACAACTTAGCTGTAAGATGAACACGGCTGTATATAACAGCAATTGAAATGCATAAAGCAAACCTTACTCAGTCGACGATTATTCTACACCATTCACCAATCTCACAGAAATATAATATTTTACTGAAAAATCCACACAATAAATATTGCTGCTGCGTACAAAAGGAAAGAACAAAGCATCACACAATAATAAATTCAAAATCCTATTTTAACTCAACAATCTTTGTGGAAGACGGGCCCAGCCTTCACACAGAGACGCTGGCTAAACAACACAACTCTTTAGCTCAGAAGTAACCCCTTATATTAACAGAAGAATGAGTACACAGTTTTGCTCAGTTGCTAATACAATAAATTAATTGTCTGTTGTTCAACCCCTGGGTCGAGGCAACTCCCCATATTTATACATACAAATCGTAACATCTAATCCTATAATCGGGAAGCCATGAAGATCTCTGATCTTCAGGCGCCCTAAATAACTAGCTGTTACAATGCGTGGCAGAACAGAAACATCCAAATATGAGAAAGTTATTAATTGACCCAAGAGTGGCGGTCCTTCCAGCTCACAACTAGACTCTAGCAGCAACATACTTAAGATAACGAATTCTGTTACAGCTGCCCTGTCACAGCTGTGTCTTGATTAATGATTCGAGCCCCAAGGATCCCTCTACAAGCAACGAACATCCCTTCCTTCATGACTTGTTCAGCCCCGATCTTCCTGCAGTCCATTTATTTCAACTACCTTCATAAATCGTAACATGTTAGCACAATTGAGAGATGCACAACTTTGATTATCACAATCATAAGCATTAATAAGATAAAACAATAATTAATCATACCTTGGTATTTTGGGAAATAAAGTGAGGACAACAGGTCTAATTGGCATGATAAATGGTGTAAGACAGGGGCAGGAAAGTTGGTTGAAGATGATAAAAAAGGGCCAATTCTGGGCTCAACAGGTGACAGGAATACCAAGTATTTTCATGCCTATGCTTCGTATTGAAGAAATAAGAAAGCAATTTGGGATCTTAAAAATGATGATGGGATTTCTATTACTGGACATAATCAGCTTCAATATGCGGCTGCTAATTTCTTTGGCAACATCTTCAAAGATCCGGGTGGCAATGATTTGCTTAAATAGATTGAGATTGCTCGTCTATTTCCAGTTTTCTTCAATGCTCAGGAAGCATTGACTTTGGATCAAGAGGTTACTCTTAAAGAAATTGAAGATACATTGAATCTATTTGCCAAGGATAAAATCCCAGGGCCTGATGGCTGGAGTGTGGAATTATTTCTTCACTTTTTTTACTTAATGGGTGAGGAAATTTTAGCTATTGTGGAATATTCCAGGATCAATGGTTATATTTCGGGTGCATTGAATTCTACATTTCTTACTTTGATCCCGAAATGTAACAAGCCCTCCTCATTTGGTGAGTACAGGCCTATTGCATTATGCAATTTAATTTACAAGCTTATATCAAAAATTATTGTTGTGAGGATAAAACCAGGGCTGTCAAAGTATGTGTCATCAAATCAGTTCGGCTTTCTTCATGACAGACAAATTCTGGATGCTGTAGGTATCTCCCAAGAAGTTATCCATTCGATCAAGGTACAGAACAAAAAGGCTTTCCTTCTTAAGATGGATCTTGAAAAAGCCTATGATAGGGTGGATTGGTGCTATCTCATAATTCTCCTTATTCAAATTGGCTTGTCACCATTGATGTTGAGGTGGATTATGTCTTGTGTGACTTCTACTAACATTGTTGTTCTTGTCAATGGGATCCCATCTGGTTTCTTTAAGTGCTCTCAGGGGATAAGACAGGGATGTTCACTGTCCCCTATTCTATTTATGCTGGTCATTGATGGATTAAGTAGAATTCTCCTTAAGGCAAAGCATGATGGTCTTATAAAAGGGATCAAACTTTCCAGAGAGATTTCTATCTCACACTTGCTATTTGTTGATGCTGTTCTACTAGCGGGTATAAATTCCATTGGTGAATGGAGATGTTTCAGGAATTCTATATCTCTATTTTGCAGTGCATCTGGTATGAAGGTCAGTGACAGGAAGTCCATCTTATTTCAGCACAATCTGGATGATTTGCAAATTGAGGAGCTTCAGAATGCTTTTCCATATAAAATTTAGAAGTTAGAAGATGGATTTACATATTTGGGTTACTTTCTGAAGCCAAATAATTATAGAATCAAAGATTGGTCCTGGCTTGTTAGAAAGATGGAGCACATAATTCAATGTTGGACTAATCGACTTCTCTCAGTTGGAGGTCGGCTTATTCTGGTCAAGGCTATTCTGACTAGTATTCCAGTTTATTGGTTATCTTTGTTTAAATTGCCCAAATCGATTCTCAAGCAATTAAATAGACTTTGTTCTAATTTTCTTTGGTCGGGTGGGTTGGACCGCAGAGGTATAATAATGGCTAAATGGGATTATATCACTACTCCTGAGAAAAGTGATGGCTGGGGGATAAAAAACTTGGATATCTTTGGAAAGGATCTTCGGCTTAAGAGCCTTTGGAGAGGTATGTGGGGCAATACTCTTTGGTCTCAGGTATTAAAAGTGAAATATATTAAATCCGATGTGGTGGACTGGATCAAAAAATAAAAAAAGAATGCTAGGAATTCTTCTGTTATCTGGAAGGGCTTTATGCAGATTTTTCACTGGATTGGTAGTGAACTGTCTTGGCAGATAGGAAATGGTCAGAAAATTGAAGTTGGCGTTGATTGAATTTTGGGTCTTGATGAGGATTTCATGTCGTCGGAGGAAATTCTTGAATTTCTCAAGGATAGAAATTTCACTACTTTGGATTGAATGAGAAATTATGTCTCTTTACATGAAAATTCTTACTGGATAAAAGGTGTTGATTTAGGCTTATTGGGCTGTTATGAAAGAGAATGGGACTTTTTCTTTTCTCGTTTGAACTCTAATGGGTGTAGACTCACGTCCCAGAGAGATGTATTGAAATGGGATGGGAATCCTATTTCTGGTGAGGTGACTGGAAAATCAGCTTACAATTTCATTATATCCAACAATAATTTTTGCCCTCCAAACTGGTGGTTCAAGAAGTTGTGGAGATGGAAGATACATACTAAGCTCAAATGCTTTGGGTGGTTTGCCTTTAAAGAAAAACTGAAAACCTGGGATAATTTGGCTCATATGGGATGGATTGGGCCTAACAGGTGCTCCTTATGTAAATCTGAGACAGAATCTACCCAACACATCTTGGTTTAGTGCAGGTATACTAGAGAAATATGGGAAAAGGTTTGTATTGATCTGGACATAAATATGGCTTGGGGAAGGGAGTCCTTTGAAATTGCTTTTCTAAAATGGTTCAAGGAGTGCAGATCACACCCTGTGTTACCACTGTTTGTTTTATGGGTAGTTTGGTATATCAGAAATAAAATAGTTTTCGAAAATTTGATTCCAATGGTATCTAATGGTGTTGAACAAATTCTCACTCTTTATAAATCCATTTTTAAAGGCAAGAAACCAACCGTGGTTAGGAGGATTGGTGTATTTGAGCCTGTTTTTAACTGCCCGGTTCTCTTCTTTGATGGTGTGGCTCAAGATGGACTCTGTGCTATTGGAGGAGCTATCTTTCTTAATGGATCTCATCATTACACACTCAAAATGGACTATGGCCTAGGAACAAATATGAGAGCTGAGGTCATTGCACTGTGGTGTGTCTTAAAGGTGGCTAAGAGATTTGGTATTGATGATTTGAAAGTCTTTAGCGATTCTAAGGTCACAATTAAATGGGCACAAGGTGAATGTGACCTTAAAGTATTAGCCCTTGTCCATTGGTGCCATAGAATCAGAACTGATATTCAGGGGTTCAGGAAGATATCATTTCAGCACATTTTTAGACATCATAATTCTCTGGCTGATAAATTGTCTAAATAGGCCTTAACGGGTGATATTGGGGTTTTTGTTTGGGAAGAATTTCAGAATTCTCAGATACAGGATTTTGGGGTGCTGAACTTTTTTGAGTAATTATGATGTGTGTTAAAGAACTGCTGTTAGCATTTTGTTTTTTTGAAGTAATGGAGATTTGACTGACATCCTGCGTGATGATCAATGAATCATTTTGTGAAGATGATGATGGCTTGGGGTTTCTTGGACAAAAATGGAAAAGAAATCCCATGAACTTTAAGCTTATTTGCATGTACCTTTTGATTCTATGGAATAACATTGGTATGTTTTTTTCTTGCTGGAAAAAATATCTTAATACACAACATATCCTCCATAGGATTTGAACATGGGGTTTCAACAATGACAACCCAATATTTTTTCTTTCTTTCTTTCAAAGTAACATATCTTGGTTCCAAGTAACATATCTTGGGGAAACCTCTTGAGCTCTTCCCCTCATTTCAAAGGATATACCTAGGGTAAACCGTAGAGAAAGGCACAAGCCGACCAAGTCAACAACCCATGAATAGAGCATATGTATCTCATCAACAATTAGCTCACTAAGATCAACATTTCACAAATTGAGATTTAAAATCTAGATGAAGAGAGCTACAATTATTCTTTGCAATCACTTAAACTACACCCAATTAACAACAAACTAAAATCTTTACCTTTTGACCTCACATATTTAAATAAATCTACATCAACAAATATATCAATAACAAAAATATATTTTATATTTAAACTAAATACTATAATTTTGATTTTATTTAAGAATACTACACAAAAGATATATGCATTTGTCGAGAGAATTTTGCTATGCAATGATATGCTTCACACACATAATTGAAAGTCATGCTTCACACACGTCATTGAAAGTCTTAATGGACAACGATGGCAAATATATATCAAATATATATACCAGTAAATGGTAGTCCAATCAAAGTATCGAGTGGGATAAGAAACAAGTACATCAATTAGCAAAACTCATAGCATTGGATTAATGCTCATAATTATCTTATACTTATCTTCACGAGATGTACCATGTACAAAATTGACTACCAAGTTGTTTGACATTATGTAGAAATCAATGGATGAAAGTGTCCCATCTCCACTTCCATTTCTCCAACCTTTTCTTTTAATAGTTCTTTTTAATTAATATAAAGACTACGTATTTTATTAAAAGAGAGTGATGTTTGATTAAATTCTTAATTCAATGGTTGTGATGTTTATTAAAATTCAATGGTTGGAATCAATTTGTCAATTTTTCGATTGGCTTAAAAAGAGATAAAGAATCAAATTGCCTCCGAAAGTGGAATCATAATACCTATTTTCAAAATTTAATAATATAAGTGAATATAATTTAATTTGAAAAAGTAAATGTATATGAATATTATTATGTAAGATTAGTTAATTCAATGTAATTATGTAATTTGAGTAGTCAAGAAGAAGTTGTTATCCTCCCTAGCTTAAATTTAAATATCATTTTATAACATGCTTGCTCTCTTCGTGAGCCAATTCTTAACTATTGACCTAGCCTTAAACCCTAAAAGAATTTGATTTACCTTGAATACCATCCTCAAAATAAGAAGATATACCATGCTTTTCCTTAAAAAATACATAAATACATTACCTGAAAAAAAAAAAAAAGAATATAAAAGATGCAAGAACACATTTCCTAAAACTCTTTGAAAAATACTTATAAGATCTTTGATATAGTGATAATCTATTAAAACTTTAGAGACAAAATAACTCATACTCTTTTTTACCCAATTTTCAAGGGAGTACTTTATTAACTTTATATGGTTGTGGTTTTATATTTCATTGTTAGATTTATATCATATTTGTTTTAATCTGTATTTTATTAAATTATCATAAATCCATCTTAAGCCCAGATCTATTAAGCATCGAGAGGGATCCAATTTTTCGAGGTGTAAATTTTGTCTTGATGTGCTCAAAATTTAAGATAATAAGATTAAAAAAATTTACACCTTAAGAAATTGGATCCCTTTCCGTGCTTAATAGATAGATCTAGATTTAAGATGGATCTATGTTGGTTTTAATTTTTAATTTTATTTTGTGAGCCAACATGGTTTTTTAAATTACTTTATATTTTTGGGAACGTTACACTACGTAACGTAACGTGACAACATCTCCCCAAACTAGGCTATAAAGCACCTTGCTACTCTTTATAACCCCTTGCTACTCTTGGTGCAACGATGCTAAATCAAAACTTTGAAATATTTATATAATATAAAGGAGATGTGTAATGTTTATGCTTAATGTTGATGTGACATGTGACATAAATTAACCCAATATAATATTTGAAAATTAAAAATAGTAACTTACATAGATGAGATGTGTAACATTTGTACTTATTTATATGCATGGAAATTTAACAAAAGAATACCAAGCATTATTTAATATAAATGTATACATATTTAGCCCCAAGGAATAACTCGATTGGTAAATGTTCTTGTGCTAAGTCTACAAATGCCTTGGGATTGAATCTTTTCGAGTCTTTAAGGGTTACCAACCGCTTATGCCATTGGTGGTTAATCTTCCTTCTATCCATAAATTATGAGGAAGAAAGGGGAGAGATCCACGAGGGTTGGCATGGTACCAACACCCCCATTTTTCACTTAAATGTGTGAGGAATGGTATCTCAATTTTTTATATCCCTCTACGTGCTTAATAGATATGCCCATATTATCATTAGAAGAAGTACATACTTATTGTGTCCCAATGTACTAAGCTCAAAATAGTTGTTATTTGGACATATCATCGAACTTTATTGATCACAAAGTAGGGCATTATAAGAGTTACATTCTATATATACTATGATAAACCTTGCATATACGAGCACTATCCATTGCACATAAGCAAAAACTAGCATCATATAAAAAGTGCCATAGTTATTCAACAATTGGACTTTGCTCTCAAATTTTCATCTTTGGCGATAAAAGACCAATAGGGTCTCTATGTAAGCAAGTTTGATCTTAAAATCAATGACATAGTCCACCATATCCAAATGAGACTCCAATTGGTTGCATTACAATCCCTCTAATCTCCCATGTAGATCACCAAACTTTGTGATAATCCATGCCAAAGATATATCAAGGCCTACAAGATTTATGGAAGGATGAAATCTCATAAAAAATCAACAAAATAGGTAGCAATTACCATAGATATCACTATCACCAAGGTACTTGGGAAGATAATGAAATATCATATGATGTTCCACTCCATCTTCTGGGAAGATAATGAAATATCATATGATGTTCCACTCCATCTTCTGGGAAGATAATGAAATATCATATGATGTTCCACTCCATCTTCTCTAGTAAACTATATTCTTTATGTCGACCTTTGGATTTGAAGGGTTTCCTCCCTTAATTGCATGCCCTAGACACATGCATTCAAATTCCAATCTAAGAGAGTTGTACCTTAGAATGTGGGACTTTGATTTCTCCAATAAGATAACCAAAGAGTCATAGCAATGAAATATCGTCTTTTATAACATACAAGGAGACCCTATGTTAGCTGTCTTGGACACATTTCAAGGGATCTTGGATTTGAATGATTCATGGTTGAGGTGATAATTGAATTGGTGGATGAGACATTCCCAACATCACGAGTAGTGTAATATTGACCTTAGGACCTAGATAATTCAATACACATTTTGCATGATCACGCTTGTATGTAATAATCATTTCAAAACCAATCAAGGTTGAGATATGTTTAATCCATGATTACTTCAATCAAAAGGCTTAAGGCTACATCTCATTATGGCCACGTGCATCAATTCTATTACTAAATGTTTGCATGAAGAGTGGAAGTGTTTTTATCTATGAAATGCTCTAGATATGACATAAAAGCCTCCTTCCTAAAAGGATCATACAAAGGTCTTATAAGTGGAAATTACTTTGTTGACAACCCAACCGACAACTTAATTGGTTGTTCATTTAACATGACATAAACAAATAGTTTTGAAAGCCTTTGAGATAGAGGAACAACAATCACTTATAGTTTATAGCTCCCATGATGGATCACAAGCCCTCCTAGCAAGCATATCACTCAAAATTTTAGAACTACCTTCAATTATAAGCTTCTTCATCGACATTCTATGTGCAATGTGCATACATTCTATCAATGTAGCTCCTTTGAAACCATTGTTAAGGTGGCTAAATTGAAAGACAATCTCCCTTGTTTTTTCTTAAGATGCACCTAACATTAACTGAACCAAGGTTCCCTTGATGCTCTCTCAAGATTAAATTTAAGCGACCCTTCCCATGAAGCGAACCATGATTCAATTACGTTAACATACATATGCAAATAGGACTCGAATGTTCCATAATTTTCTTTTCTATTATGGAAAAATGAAATTAGTTAGAAGAAAATAACTTATTATTCTCTCCCAAAGCTCTTTTGATAAATTCCTAAATTTATTATGGAATTGCCAATTGCCCATAACACCTTTATGAGGAGGCGTGCCCATGGGCTTCGACCCCTTTCTATGAAAAGACCCTCTACTAATGAATAGCGAGGACTATTACTACCATTGATCTCAAGTTCACATGAAAAAATTAAATGAAGAGGCGAGAATTGTCTTCCTACTCTTTATCACAAAATTAAACCCAAATATTTATAACACAGTATTATATATAAAAATAAATAAAGAATAACCCACGTATTCATCATTTAAATTGTATAGCGACTTGCTCGTGTGAAATAATTACTTGTAACAAATTGATGTGAAAGTGCAGATAGCAAAGGAAAATCAATAGATGGCATACATATTTCTTTCAACCTAATCTTGTGTGTCATGCTACATGCTATGGGGACACTTCACATCTTTGATGTCATGGGAGGCATAATGCAAAGCTAGGAATAGTGGCAACCACATGCCAGTCAAACTAATGTTGGCGACAAGCAACTTTCTAAATGCGCAACGAACTAACACTAACACGACAAAGGATGCCGTTTCCACGTCAACTATTACACTCTTCCAATCGTACCTTAACTTCAAAGAAATTATAATTGGGAAAAGCTTCATATATAAATAAATTATTATAAACCTTTAAATATTAAGTTAAAAGTATTTAATACACAAATACTTTATATAATGTTTTAATGTTTAATTGCTGGGAACCAAGCATTCTTAATATTTTTAATGATAATTATTTATTTGTTTTGTAAAGATTGATTAAGAAATGTAGAGATGGGATTTCCTTTCATTAATAAGAGTTTTGAATTAAGTTTTCAAAGAGATATAAGAAGAGTTGACTTTTTAAGGTTTTAAGTAAATGTTTATGAAAAGATACATAAGATGTTGATTTTATAATCTCATATTTTTAATGATAATTATTTCTTTGTTTTCTAAAGTTTGATTAAGAAACGTAGAGATGGGACTTCCTTTCATCAATAAGAGTTTTGAACAAGAGTTTTCATGGAGATATAAGAAGGGTTGACTTTTTAACATGTTTTCAAGGAGATATAAGAAGGGTTGACTTTTTAACATGTTAAGTAAATGTTTATGAAAATATATATTTTTTTTTCTTCTGTTCATTTATTCAAGATTAATTTTTAAGGCAGAATTTTAAAGATTGATTTAACATTGATTAATAACTTTTCAAGATGATGTTCAAATAAAGTTTTATTTTTGTGTTTAGTTTTATAAATTTTCAATTTTTTTTGGGTTGAGAGTAAGAGCCACTGGTGAGGTTTGATGGTTGTTGTGATAAAAGCTCCGGTTCAAATCCCTAATGAGTGGCTTTGGGTTCCTCTTGGTAAAAAAACCTTTGAACCTTTGAACCTTTTAATTTTTTAGTGAAACGAAGTATTTACCTTTAATGACTACCTCTTAGTTTAGTTTCATTGAACTCTTCACTTTGTGTCAATTGCTTTTGGATTTTCACTTTGTTGTAGTTTTTGAACCAATATTTGTGGTGGACACTCTCATCTTTAGGTAATCAAAATGAAGCTATTCATTTTGAAACTTCATATTGAATAGCTTCATTTTGGTTCCTTGAAGATGGGTGGAGTGTCTAGTTTTTGAACCAATATTTGTGGTGGACACTCTCATCTTTAGGTAATCAAAATGAAGCTATTCATTTTGAAACTTCATATTGAATAGCTTCATTTCGATTCCTTGAAGATGGGTGGAGTGTCCACCCGAAATGTCAGTTCAAAAACTACAACACAAAATCCAAAAGAAATTGACACAATGTCTAATGAGTCTAAAAACATCCATAGTCTTCACTTTGTTAACTTGAGTGGTTGTGAGGAAAAGTTGCTACTCTCTCAAAGCTAATTCAAATCCTAATTTTTGTATGTTTGATCTTAATGAATTGATTGTTGATGAGTTATATATCATCTATTCACCAGTTGTTGACATAACCTTTACCTAGAAGAATCTAAGGTTTACCTTAGGTACCATCCTTATAATAAGAAGCAGTGCTTGGGATGTTTCCCTCACGTTACTTGGAAAACAAAAAGAGATATAGGGTTAGCATAAAATTGATGAATAAACTAATCATCTAACAAAAACATACCCTATTTTTTAATGTTTTTCTTTACAAATTTGGTACAATTTTTGATATAATTTTGGAATTACAATTTTGAATAGTTGAATTTGTAGTATGGAATTACTTTTATTAAAATGGATACTTAGAAATCCATTTTTAATGTCATAATTTGTAAATTTGAAGATTTTCACTTTCAAATTAATGATTTTTCATCATCAAATTCTTATAACCAAGTAGATAATGCTCTATAACAAATAATTAGACACTCCCTAAATCGATACCTCTTTGTTAGCTAATAATTTATAATATAATAATTTATAATAAAGTAAAAGATTAAATTATTCACTTATAAAATATTTATAAAAGCATCTACACAAAATTGAATTAAAATATTTTTAAAACTTTATTAAAATATCACTCATCAACAAACAACTCACAGTGTCTTACAAAATTTGGAACTATATATATTTTCTTTTGTCTTTTATCTTCATTTATTTATTAATAACAACAAAAAATACACTCAAAATCAACCTAAAACAAATTGGGATAAATTCTCACCAACCAAGCAATAAAATAAACCTTTTTTCCAACAACTCTCAATGAAATCTGGCAAAACATAGCTTCATATATTTCCAATGGACCCAAATTTTTCTAAAATTATGGATAAAAACAGATAATCCCAGATAATCTGTAAGACAAATGAATTGTTTCAATAAAATTCTAAATTGTAATTAAATTGATGCCAAATAATGCCCAACCGTCTCCACTATTAGTGACATGAGCTTGTAAAGACAGCTTTATATAGGAAAACCGACATAAAACAAAGTTAAAAGGCAGCAGACTGTGGTTCCACCAGTCCCACATTTTTCACTTACCTGTTGATGTGAGAAAAGGAGCTTGAAAAGCTTCTTTGACTGCACTTTCACTCCACGGTAAATTATTCGCGTTGGCCGCAAATTTATATTATTATTTATTATTTAAAATATAAAAGAAAAGAGAGCTGAAAGAATTAATATACAAGTTAAAAGTGTAACCATTTTGTATTTGTATTTGCAGAAGAAGAGGAGGAGAGTACCGAGAAGAATGCAAAGGAAATAGGCAGATTTAAGCAATTATCTAGCTCAAGAATCTGTAACCCTGGCCATGCGAGCTGTTCGAAGGACCGATCCACGCTGCAGCGGTGGCATTGGAGGCTGAAAATTTGCCACGGTTTTCTAAACTTCAGTGCTTTTTATTCTAGAGAATTTGGAAAAAAATTGCCCGAGGATAACAATGGGAATGGTTTTAGGCTCCGGAAGGGCAAAGTCGCACCCTGAATGCTTGCGGGAAGTGTTTTGAGCTCGAAAACAGGGGTTTGAACCGCCGTTTAGGTCGCATTTCTAGATTCGCGGCCATAAAGTGAGGGTTTTGTCAGTACCTGAGGTTGCGCGGCCGAGTCTTTGGATGTAATTGAACGGATCGGGTTAGTGTGAGGTATGTCGGACTCTAACGGCTCACTGGCCGATGAGGAGAATTTGCAGGACTACGTCTATGGAAATGGCAGACCGCCTATACCGGAGTCGGCTGGGCCGATGCTCACGGTGTCGTCGTCCTTTAAATCCGACGGTAAGAGTAAGAGGAAAAGCGTGAGGCGGCCGAGTTTGGAGGCGGATGAGTTCTTGAATCTGTTGCACGGGTCTGATCCTGTCAAAGTTGAGCTCAATCGCCTCGAAAACGAAGTAAGAGGTAACATTTAATGCCGTGGTTTTTTAATGTTGGCAGCAATGTGTTTGATCCCGTTGTTAATGTCGCAGATTTCTCTTGCTCTGCTGCTTCTCCGTGGAAATTTATATTCCACTGCATTTCAAAAAAAATTCTTTGTTTTTTTTTACTCTGAATTATTTCACCAGGAGATTAAAGAGGTCTATCCAAGCTGCTTTTGGCTTTAGTATGTGTCGTCTTACATAGGCAGGGTGACATACTTCGAGTTCTGTGAGTCGTCTTCTCAATAATTGAGCTGCATTTTCTCAATAATAAGGCAGATGTATCTCCCTTTGCCGCTTTTCCATGGATGAAGTAAATTCTCCTTGTTTCTGAGTATTTTCCGTGATTATTTTATACGCTGGATTATCTTATGGGGAGGTTAAAGACATTGTCCACAAAGTGTATTCAAGCTGCCTTTGGATTTTGATGTGTAATCTTACATAGGTGCGTGACATCCTTTGAGCACCAGGATTGTTTTACTCGATAATTGAGCTGCATTTTCGTTGTAGGAATTTTCTGTGAATTTTAAGAAAATAATTTTTTATTGTGTGTGTTGGGGGGGTGGGTGAGTACCTATTTTTGATTAAATTAAAATAGGGAAAAGTACATAATCATATCTTCAGGCCTGCATTACATACATTGGTGGCCGCGAAGACGCCTCTGTATACATATGAGATACAGAGATAGTAATGACTGCACAACATCTGATTTACCAAGCAGACATGTATAGGGACTATCAACTGCACCTCACTTGTTCAGAACTATAGTGAATTGAATTATCTGGAAATTATTGAAGTTCTTTGGAACCTAGAGTGGAAAAATCTTTGTATCTGTCGTAGGCAGCGTGTTGTCTTTTGAGTTCCGGGAACCCTTTACTCAATAATTGAGATGCATTTTCTTTGAACGAAATAAGATTGAAGATAATTTTTTGTAATTTTTAAGATTATAAAGTATGAACTGTACCTATCTTGTTCAGAACTTCGATGAATTACCTGGAAATGGTTAAATTTATTTCCAAGTTAAAGTGTAAAAGTCTTTGTTGCGAATGAATAAGATAGTTAGGAATCATTTTCCTAATCTCCCCTCCTTTACAGATAAGGATAGAGAATTAAGTGAAGCTCAAGCCGAAATCAAGGCCTTGAAGTTGTCAGAGCGCTCAAAAGAGAAGGCAGTGGAAGAGGTAGTTCGAATTCTGTAACCCAACTGTTTGTGGATATCTGCTTTGGATTTCTGGTTGTCTTGTAAGGAGATTGGAGTCTTTTGTTGCAGGGGAATGTTTCTAAATTGCATTTTAGTTTGCCTTCCATTGAATTGCCAGTATTTTTATTTCTCTTTTGATGATCTGTCTGTATTTTTACAAGTTTTTTAATAGGACCCATAGTTGCAGTCAGAGATACCCCATGTAGTATATAAGTCGGTTTAATATGATTCATTTGCTGGATTGCCATTCATCATAATTGTTCTACAGCTTACGGAGGAGCTGAGAAAATTGGATGAAAAGCTGAAGGCTAATGAGATCCTTCTTGAAAATAGGGTATGTTTTTCGCCCCAAACTATTAAATTGGTTTTCCTTTAATTTCCATTCAAGGTTTTGAGGAGACACTTTAAAATGTAAATCGTGATTACCTCACATGATTCTTATTACTGCAGAACCTTGAGATAAAGAAAATAACCGATGAGAAGAAATCTGCATTGGCTGCACAATTTGCAGCAGAAGCCACTCTTCGAAGGGTACACGCTGCTCAAAAAGATGATGACATGCCACCTATTGAAGCTATTCTTGCACCAGTGGAGGCAGAACTCAAACTTGCCCGGCAAGAGGTACTGCCAGCATCTGGGAAAAACCCATTATTTGTCGTGTGTTCTGTAGCTTGCCCCTTTAAGTCGGGGATGGTTGTTGTTTGTGTCTGTCAATCCACACCACTACACAGGTGACTGATCTTGAACTTGTTGCTTTCTTTCAGATTATGAAATTACAGGAAGACAATAGGGCTTTAGAACGACTTACCAAGTCGAAGGAAGCAGCTTTGCTCGATGCAGAGAGGACAGTGCAAAGTGCCCTAGCAAAGGCTTCAATGGTCGATGATCTTCAAAACAGGAACCAGGAACTGGTGAAACAAATCGAGATTTGTCAGGTAGTGTTTCTGTTGCAGTTTACTTGTCAGTATTATGGAATGTACAATGCACTTAATGTGAATGCTGTTCCTGAATTCTTTAAATTGAAGCTTAGTTACCTATGGCAGGAGGAGAACAAAATTTTAGACAAAATGCACCGCCAAAAAGTAGCAGAGGTTGAGAAGCTAAGCCAAACTGTTCGGGAACTTGAGGAAGCTGTTCTTGCTGGTGGAGCTGCTGCGAATGCAGTGCGTGATTATCAGCGGAAAGTTCAAGAAATGAATGTAACAGAATCACCTTTCTGGTTTTCAGAATGCTGCTTAGCTCTAAGTAACAGTATTTGGTTTTTGCAATTCCTGTATACATTTAAAAGTTACCTTGTGTTTGATTTGTTCCCGTGCATTACGTTGCTCAGGAAGAGAGGAAGACATTGGATAGAGAGCTGGCACGTGCAAAGGTTACTGTAAGTCGAGCAGCAGTTGTAGTTGCAAATGAATGGAAGGATTCCAGTGAGAAAGTTATGCCTGTAAAGCAGTGGCTTGAAGAACGACGCTTCATGCAGGTGATTTATTGAGTTCAATTCCAGTTCTTTGTCTGGGATAGTGAAGTAAATTTTCAACAAGTAAATGGGTCTGGAAGGAATTTCTCGTTTGCTCTGCCACTCAGAATGTACTACATTGTTCCTGCAGGGTGAAATGCAGCAGCTTCGGGACAAGTTATCCATTACTGAAAGAACTGCCAAGTCCGAGGCACAGCTCAAAGTAACTAATTATCTATCTTTTACTGCTTTCCTGTTACCTTCCCTGTTTTCCTCAAATAGTTTGATTCTCAATTTTATTCTTCTTCTTTGTAATGTGCTTGGGTTTCTATATGCTGCTTGACGTTCCAGGAAAAGTTCCAATTACGACTGAAAGTCTTGGAAGATGGACTGAGGTCATCTTCAAATGGTGCTATTCGCCATGAGCCGCGAAGTTGCAGCAATGGTCGTTCACGCCGTCAATCAATTGGGGGTGCTGAAAGTTTGCCAAGATCACCTTCAAATGGATTTGGACCGAAGAGGACATCCATCTCCCAAGTGAGGGCTCCCATATCTAGCAACACAAGTACAATCCTAAAACATGCAAAAGGAACCTCAAGATCTTTTGATGGTGGCAGATCAATTGAATGCGTTAGGTCATTGGATAGGAACAAGTCTTTTACAAATGGATTTGAGGGGCACCAATCAACCGGAAAAAGTAACGAGGTGTCAAGAGACACTGAATCACAAGATACATGGAAGGACAATTCAGATAACAAGCCGCCTGAATTTGTAGAAGTTGGTCAGGATGATATGGTGTCAGGGTTGTTGTATGATATGCTGCAGAAGGAGGTCATAGCATTGAGAAAATCCAGCCATGAAAAGGATCAGAGTCTCAAGGACAAGGATGATGCAATTGAGGTATGCTGCCTTGTCATTCCGTCATAGATTGCATTTGTCTTCAGCAGTGCTTTTCGAATTCCAATGGCATCCACTTACAGTATTTTGCTTGGAAATTCACACTCAGATGCTAGCAAAGAAAGTAGACACCTTAACAAAAGCAATGGAGGTCGAAGCCAAGAAAATGCGCAGGGAAGTAGCTGCCATGGAAAAAGAGGTAGCTGCAATGCGGATTGACAAGGAGCATGACCCACGGGCAAGACGCCTGACTAGCTCCAAGTCTGTAAATAGCTCTCAATTTCTTTCTGGAAGGTATACTTCAATAGTTTCTTATTAGATGCCAGTCTTGTGACTTGTGAGAACTCAGAATAATCTCTAATGGTTGATATTTTCATATCTTGGTATAGATGGGATTAGCAATTTATATTTCCTACTAATCAATTGCAAAATAAATTTATTTGAAGCTGCTTGATGGTGGGAAGTCATAGTAGTCTGCTCTAGAACAATAGGGATGACATTGCACACACCCATATACATGTGGATGTTAACGTATAAAATGGATGAATCTGTCCATGAATCTGTCTGCTTGGAATATTCAATGTACTGAAAGTGTGTACCTGCACTGCATGGTCCCATGGGACCCGCTCCGCTGGATGAGCTTCACGTGTCCTAACAACATGAACCTTGTGTCCTTGGAAGTTGCCTTGCAGGGCTGAAAGTCAATCCAGAGTTTATATATTTGAGTACAACCCATGTCTCTTTTTTAATGAGAATTTTATTTATTTATTTATTTATAATACACTCTCCTGTCTTAGAGCACCAAGTACAACAGAAAATTCAGAGAAATACCTCCAAAATCAGGTAAGTTCTCAGTTTCAGATATGTAAAACTGTCATCAACTCCCCTAATGCTATCATTCAAAATTGAAACCAGGGTCTTCATAGATTTAATTGATTGATACATATCATCCATAAAGTAAAAGACTAGATAAGATATTTTTATTAATGTCCAACAAATGACCACAAAAGTAGGTCAATGGGACTAAGATAGTACGTTCAGTGCAAGTACAAAGTGGCAGTGCGATATCATTTCCTAGATCTATGCTAAATGCAGAAAATATATTAAGATCTAATAACAAGCTAGAAACTAGAAGTAGGTCTAGCTGAGAAAGCGTATAAGATAAGGTGTGGGTCCAGTAAAGATGAAAACGCTATAAATTGGAAGTTTCTGGATTGATCAAGAGAGATAGGATGTCAAGGCTGCTAAAGCTGGTGGCTGAGGATGAGTGAAGGGACCTTGTGGGCTTGTCAAAGTCATTAATCATTGTGAAAGGGCTGATCCATTGGTGTATTATATCCTTTGGGAAGTGGCTGAGGTTGAGGGGGTCCGGACTCCGAATGTATGTTCTTGGGGGAGCACAAGAGTGAGCGAGCTAATCTCTCCTTACATCTCTCAGGCCGTGGGAAAGAAAATTGTATAGCAACCTAGATACTCAGCTGAACCTAGTGAGTATTGTGCTGGGTGGGGAGAACTCGACTTTGCAGCCATTGCCTAGAATTGGTTCGTTTGTTGATTTGTTTGTCTACATTGTGTGACCTAGTGTGATATACCCTATGGGGATGTCGCAAAGAGGTCAATGGATCAATGAGGGTGGTCAAGAGAAGACACGAGGTTTCACTGGTTTGGACTTTGAAGTATTGTGTGCTTGTTGTTTGTTGCTCCAATCAAACGAGGCAACTGAGAAGTAGGATATGTTTGAGAGCCTTGAGAGCCTTTGGTTGAGAACGAGGCACACAAAGATTGAGATTTGTGTTCAAATACTTCTTTGATGAAGAGAGAAGGTATATCTGGTTGGGATAACAAAAGGAGATGGAAAGGGAGCCCCCTGAGTTTTGGAAGAGGCAATGATATCTACCCCTGATCTCACGATATAGAGGGCACCAAAAAATGAGATGCCCTCATCTTTGGTTCATGTGGGTGTCAAAGTGGGTAAATCTTGGTCAGACATGGGATGTGGTGATCAGTCTCTACGTGGAGATTGTGAGAGCCCCACAAGATGCTGAACCAGGGGGATCATGAGGACTTCCATCCAGTGTTGCATGTGTATGGAGGTTGGACAATAAGGTTGCCCCTTAGCTCCTAACTTTGCTCCAAATATAAATTTATATTTGGGTCAAGACCCCTAGGATGTGTGATCTAGGTGGTCTTGATATATTGTCTGTCAATGGCCTCTTTGATAGCTTGGTTCATGTCCTACTTAGACAATAGGAGATATGTTGATGTGTCTAGTGTGTCTTCAGAAGGGGGTAGAGATGGCCATAGACTGAAGGACTTGGGAAGCCTTTGAGGACCAATCGTGGGCATGACTAGGGGGGTTGGTTGAGGAGATGGCCTCAAAGAAGGAAAATGCTAGTTAAGGATATTGATCCCTCCCATAGACTAAATCCCCAAAGATTTGAACTCTATGAAGGAATGAAAAATATGACCTCGAAGGATGGACTCTAAACTCCACCTGAACAATGTGCTGTGGAACAGTTTGGCTGCATCAGATGATGCACTTGGGAATGATGTTCTAGACTCTCTCTATCTTGGCTCAATATATCTAAAGTAAACTTGGTCCCCAATTCTCTGAGCCATAGAAGATTGTGAGTCTAATCATATTCAAGAGGTGCCTTTGGATGATATGTTGGAATTGGTTTTGGAAGCACTGTCTTTTGAAGAGGGCAAGGGAGCCATATCCCTCGTTGAGTCAACGTTGGAGGGCCTGACATATGCTGAAACTTGGCCCATGAATTGAACCCCAGATAAGTGTATGTCATAGTGATTTCTATATCTTTCCCTTGAAAGTAGAAATGAAAGTCAGAGAGAGCACACTTTGTTGTGTTGAAGGTCATAACCTAAGTTTTACTCAAGTTGAACATCAACTATGGAAGGCCAGCCGCCATAGAATCTGGATAGGGCATTGATATTTCTTTGTAGGTCGTCAAGTGAGGAAGCCGAAGAATTAAGTCATCGCAAAGAGGAGTGGAGATACCAACAAATGGTGTAGAAAACATCCTATCACTATCTTGAATATTCTCATAGAGAAAAGACTCCAGCTAATTAATGTAGATCCCAAAGAGTGTCAGTGAGGGGTGGCATCCTTGCTTAACTCCAACTGTACTTTGAATGAAATTGTTAAGATTGTGTGCTATGCTGAGAGGGTTGAGAATCAACTTGTAGAGTCTCATGATGTCCATCAGAATGGTCTTTTAAGTTTTAAATGCCAATGTCATAAAGCTCTGAAACAAGGTCTCTCTTGTGCTATGTTAAACAACTTCCAAATGTCTACAGAGTAGCAATTGACTTTTGAAGAATGATGGTGAGCCTCCTTCATAACGGCCCCAAGTGTGAAAATGCGGTTTGTGGTCTAAGTCCTTAGTCAACAAAACAATTAAAGACTTTTGAAGAATGATCACGAGCCTCCTTGATAATTGGCCTAGAGTGTGAAAATGTGGTCAGTGGTCTAAGTCTATAAAACATAAAAAGACTTTCAAAGAATGATGATGAGCCTCCTCAAGAAGTGGTCAATGGTATAGTGTTCTGGGTAGAAACCTGCCTGTTCTTTGGCTTTGAGATGCTTACTCTCAAGCTCATTTGAAAACAATAGATGACGAATTGTAATTTGTAACAATCAGCTTTGAGAGTGTGTGCCCAACCATGATTTTATGATAGTTATTTGAATCTAAGCTGGCCCTCGATTTGAAAATTTTGGGTGAATGATAGGTTGGGGCCATGCTCAGGGGAAACACAAAATAGTTGTGTAAATAAAATACCAATCTCTGATTCTACTGTAATACAAACTGTGTCACTTACTTGACTTGGACTTGTATTATTTTTGTCTGTTTGTTTAGGATTTTATACCTCTCTACCTCTCTATATTAACAAATTGATGAAATTGGTTGGCTGTTTGTTTGTCTATATGCCAGTAGGGGTGTATGGTTGGCCTATATGGACGTTTTCCAATATTTTTACATGTAATATATTAAAAAAGAAAAGACCTGCCAATAGGGCCTTGGTTCATTGGTGAGGTTGGGGAGTTTTGCTCTGTTCACTAGGGTTCCATTCTTCTTGTGGTATGTCCCAGCCGAATTCCATTGTTACTGAAGGCCGAGGCCAAATGCAAGTCTTGGTTGAATTTGGTGGAATAGATACCCCTTACAATGGCATCTAAGCCAAAGGAATTCTATGTTATGTAATGTAGCCTTCGGGGGCATGTTTTTGAAAGCACTTCCAATGAAAAAAAGAGAAGAAAAAGAAAAATCCCTATTGTTTATGGGGGTTGCAACTCTCCTGCTCACAGTCATTGCATCTACCCTGCTCGTGGGTTATGTAAAAGTCTCTTGAATGATGTTAAGCCGCAAACTTTAACACTTATAAATATGAATGGGGATTTGTAGGCCCCTTCTTCCCACTTTTTAGTTTTTAACTTTTGCTCTATTATATACTATATAAAATATCATGTAATACAACATATTTTTTATTTTATAATATGCATAAAATATACGCTACATTACCCTATGTCTAATATTATGTAAATATTCTATATATATAATAAACTATAATATGATATTATATATTATCTTATTTTAAAAAAAATTGGGAACCGTTTTTTTTCTACTGATGGTAAACTTGGAAATAAGCTCGATCCACCCTCACACATTTAACTGAAGAATAGTGTTTTGCTGGTACCTTGCCTGCGCCATACAGTAATCTGCCTGAAGTCCACATCAACAATATTCAGTATAATCGATAGCCACATCTGGCAAATCTCACGCAGCGAGGAGCATGCCCGCCAGAAATTGAACCTTGGTCATTGCCACAACAACTGCTCCAAGTTGTTGTTAGACTACAGCTCAACGGACATATATTATCATATATTATATGTAATATGGTATAATATTATTATTATTTTTAATGATATTATTTGTTGTCAAATAGAATTTCATATATAAATATATGGTTATTTATATTTATATGCATGTATGTTTATTTTTATTCTTATTATTTTTGCATTTTATGATTTTTTAAATCTATTACTATTGTTTTTTATTTTTTATTTTTAAATTTTTTTCCTTGGAAATAACACTATGGAAATTCTTGGGTACAGTCCCTCATACTGAGGATGGTACCTAGTGTAAAGTGGGCAGCGCAGACTTAGTGCGCTTGACCCCATGGGGATCCAACCAGGGACCTGCACAGCATGCTGGATTATTGACAATGTCTTTGCAACAGTGGCACCGACCAATTGAGTTAATCCTCAGGACTTCTATTTTTAATATATGGACATGAGAAAAGAGAAATTGTATTAGAGTACAAAATTGTTGCTACCCCAATGATACTTGTGGGCAGAGGTATTCAAAGTGCATGCCTCAATAAAATGCTGTCACTTATCAGGGTTTGATTAGTAAAAAAGCAAGGTTAATAATTTGATTAAATCCCTGCATAGCAAGAGGACCCACCCTAGTTAAAACTGTAAGTGGAAGACTTTAAAACTTGGTTATCGCTGATCAGTATTTGGTTGCCTAGACATATAAGCTATCTGTAATTACGAATTAGGTTTTTGAACAGGGGAGGCTATGCCTCCTCTTTGTGCTACTTGATCTGTCGAATATAAATCTTTCTCTTTTGAAGCTAAAAATAAATCTTTCTCTTTTGAAGCTAAAAACAAATCTTTCTCTTTTGAAGCTAAAAACAAATCTTTCTCTTTTGAAGCTATCTTCTCTTTGAGGATTTAAGCCTCAATGGGTTCTTGATTTTCTCAATATTGATCTACATTTCCTTTATCTTTTGAGATCAGATTCTCTATAAGGGTTGTTACTTTGCCAACGAAATGTTATATTTTTGAATTTATCTGCAAAATAATTGTTGTCTCTAATGGGATGATTCCTGATACAAATTGCCCTTTTTCTCCTCCTCCCAACTTCCTGAAAACCTTCCTGGGATATTGAATGTAACTTTGACTTGGAGGAGGTAGAATCTAGATAGTTCTAAAATTTTTTCTTCCTCAATTTTCTTGGCCATTACAGGGCAAGATGGGAAGTGCCCATCTTTATGGTGGCACACTCTACATCGAAATGTTGTGGATTCAAAATTTCAAAGTCCAACAGTGGGGTAATCTATGCTCTCTCCCTTTGAAGCTATCTTCTTTGTGGATTTCAGTGTCAGTGAGTCTTGATTTTCTCTAATCATGATATGCATTATTGGGCAAGCTGCAGCTAAGTGCCCAATTTTATGGCACACGATACATCTGAATGTTGTGTATTCAAAGTCCAACATTGGAGTAATCAATGCTCTTACTCTTTGAAGCTATCTTTTTTGAGGATTTCAGCCTCAGCAGGATCTCAATTTTCTGAAATCATGATCTACATTTCCTTTAATTTTTGAGGCCCTATTCTTGAAAGGATTGCTGTGCTAAAAAAATATAGTCTTTCTGGAACTTGATCTGCAAAATGACCATCTTTCATATGGTAATCCCCCTCCCCCTCTTTTTGACTTACTAAAAGCTCTTATGGGATAATGAGAGTGACTTTGGCCGAGAAGAGGTAGATATTTCTAAAATCTTCTCTTCCTCAACACTCTTGGCCATTATAGAATAAGACGCAATTAAGTGCCGAACTTCATGGCATACTTTGTGGTCATTAGTTGGAACTTAATAAAATTATCTTATCTTATCTACATCTGAATGGCTGTGTTTCCAAAGTCCAACATTTGAGCTAAGAAACAGGACATACCCCCAAGGTGCCCTTTGTCCATATCACGTGTGTCGGGCATGTGACACACCAGAACAGATGTCCTAAACCTGTGTCCAACATGTTTCCTAGTAGTGTCTTGACTCTTGACATGTCGGACTGATTTCTTTGTCTTGAACCTTGGGTTGGTACAATATGTCATTTTTTTTTCAATTCTTTGGGGTATAGGAGCATAAGTGGAAGCAGGGGATTTAAACGAGGAAGTCTTAAATTTCTTGTATAATGGTGTTGTATCTTTGCCTCAATCATAAGGGAAAACTGGAACGCTTGCTCCAAGGAAGAATATTAAGATGATCTCATTCCTTCTGAGGATAAATAAATACTCATCAAATTAAATCAAGTTTGAGTGTCTTATTTGGATCATATATACAAATTTCCTTTCTGTTCATCTTAAATGTTATGATTTTATGTTCAATGTGGTAGACCTCCTATGATGTTCATGGCGTTTGTGATGGATCTACGGCCACTAATGGCTTGGTACTGGGTGCATCTCAGGTACCCTGTAGTCTGAGTGCGAGAAGCTTCATAATTCTGCTGTAGAATGTACAAATGTTACATTTATTAGATGCTCTATTGATCTTGTACTCTGCAGCTTCCTTTCTGATAAAAAATGTTCATCCATTTTGCAGACAAAGTTGCACTTTTCTAGATTCAGTTGGCTTCTTACAACACAGACTTCAAAATGAAATATATTGGGGAGATTTCATATCGTTACTTTGAACTATCCCACTATTAGATGACAGTTTGACTTGTAATAATAATAATAATAATAATAATAATCTAATTTAAGATCACAGCCTAGCCAGATGCCAAATTGATATTTGTAACACTATGCCAGATGTCTAATTTAAGGTCATTAAAGAAGCTTGAATGATCCTTTCAGAACTTGGCAAAGAGGTTTTTAATTGCGAAATCAATGCTTTCCTTGAGGCACTAGTAGTGATCTTATTGGGCGAGGAGGTTTAGATAGGTGTCGAAGAACTAACAACCTTCTTGAGTTTCATTGATGATTGGTGGCAATGTTGCAAATATTGTTTTGGGGAATATCTTGTTGAGGGTCCAAACAGACACTTATTAGAAATATTGGGGAAAATAAAAAAAATATCAACAAGCACAAACTTGGATTTGAGAAACTTGGAAAATATTGAAAACATTGGCAACCTGAAAAACTAAGAAAAAATCGGAAATATTGGGACAAATCAAAGATATTTGTAACACTGTTTGGGGGGACATGTGCATTTCTTCGAGCCATTATGAAATTTCCTCATTGAAAAACATCAGAGAATTGGTCTCTACAGAGAACTTGAAGGAAAACATTGTGAGAATGCAGAAGGGGGCCTTGAACCATGGCTACTGAGGCTCACAATAGGGGAAAAATCCTATCCTATATATGATATGATGCATGTTTATGTTGTCAAAACAGTAAATAGGAAACATAATAAGCAACTAGAACCAACCTAGAAAATAAGTTGTATGGTTTCTAGGGATAAGAAACGTGTTTCCACAACCCCTCACAACATATGTTATGCGTATATAATTGATTAGTAATGTACTTATGTATTGTCAAAATGGGAATGGCATGTGAAATAGGAACAAAACAAGAAATGGGTCTCTTGGTCAGGCTTCTGGTAACATGGGTATATGTTTTCATAATAGATGTATAATAAATTGTAAATAGAATATCATCTAATATGTAATTATTAATTACATATCTTAATACAAATTTATATTAGACAGATATTAAAGTGTTTTGGTTGACATGGCTACAAGATCCAATGGTTTGAAAAGCCTTGGTTTTATGCCAATTAATTAATATGGGTTCATATTATAATGTGTTAATTTTTTTAACGAAGAAATACCTCGCGGGGAACCTCCCCCATCATCCCTACAATTTCTAGATGGATGGCAGATCAACTGCTAGTCGTAGAGGTGATTGGTATACCCAAAGGACTCGACAATAATGGACCTTCATACCTCTTGTGAACTTCGTATAGGAGCCGTCTCATCATTCAAGCTAACCCTTGGGGCTATATTAGAGTTTGTTTATACATTTTTTTCCAAAGTAAGCCTCCCAGAATCTTGTTGTACAAGCTTGGGGCTATGTTATAGTGTGTTATAGCTCAACCACCAAGCCACAATAGTGATTGGTAACCTTGAGGGACTCTACTAGATTTGAACCTGTGACCTATTGCCTTCTTGTAACCGGCATTCCTTGGGTTGATGGTTCAGCCATGCTTTCCCTTTTTTCATGCTTAAAGAGGCAGTAGTCACTCATGTCCTCCTAAAATGAGCATGAGTCTTGTGGCGTCAAAAGGCTAATACAACACAAGCTTACAATGTTTAAATGTCTTGTTTATGATCCTTTCAAGCCTACAATGCATGAGCCCTATTTACTATGAGACGCAAAGTTCAACAAGTTAATGTAAATAAAATATTAGATTGCACTATTTGGCAGAGTCTTGTACTAATGTGTGTGTATCCCCCTATGTTTGTCTATATATATACACACACCAACAAGGTGAACCTGCATGGCGTGGCCCTATGGGTTGTAACCTTGAGGGACTCGACTAGATTTGAACCTGTGACCTATTGCCTTCTTGTAACCGGCATGCCTTGGGTTGATGGTTCAGCCTATTGGGGCTAGTATTATATATATATATATCTATATATATGCTTGTTTGTTTGTTTGTCCATGTGTGCATTTATTTGGTCCATGCTTTCCCTTTTTTCATGCTTAAAGAGGCAGTAGTCACTCATGTCCTCCTAAAATGAGCATGAGCCTTGTGGCGTCAAAAGGCTAATACAACACAAGCTTACAATGTTTGAATGTCTTGTTTATGATCCTTTCAAGCCTACAATGCATGAGCCCTATTTACTATGAGATGCAAAGCTCAACAAGTTAATGTAAATAAAATATTAGATTGCACTATTTGGCAGTCTTGTACTAATGTGTGTGTATCCCCCTATGTTTGTATATATATATACACACACCAACAAGGTGAACCTGCATGGCGTGGCCCTATGGGTTGTAGGATGAGCCCATTGGTCACACACAGTAGAAGGTCTTGTATGCCATAGGGTGTTGTACAAGCTTAAATCAATCCAAGGGGGTTCTAAACATGTTGATTATTTGACATGGGTATATGAACATACCAAATGCTTATGCTTGCATGGCATGATCCCTATGTGTTGTAGGTTGAGCCCTTTGGTCACACACATTGTGAGCACTATATGCCCATATGGTTGCCCTACAAGCTTTGAGATCCATTCAAAGATTTATATACATGTCAATTTCTTGACATTGGTCCATACTAGTTTCTAACCTGGGTGTTTCAACTTTCAACTAAGGTTCTAAGTTTCTAACCCCACCATCAAAATTATATTTTTTTTCTTAACGTGGCCTACCTAGAAGTAAAATTGTCTTGGAGCATTTTATTATCAAGAAACTAGCATACCAAGCGATTAGATATGAGGTTTTATAATAGAGTAGTGGCAAGGGATTTGAATGTGGTGAATTGATTATAATATAAAGCTATTTTTCAAATAAACTATACACTCAATTTTGATGGATTGCAAAACTTGATTTAAGAACCAACTTTCCCATCATATATTTCCTAGTGTAGAGAATATTTTTACTAATTGGGGTTGGCATGCTAATTCTAGATGGTATTTGCTAACTGATGGTCATACCTCCTATGTTCCTAGTAAAAATACCTATATGTTTATGGATTGTCCTATTGATAGAGAGGTGATATGGATTTCATTTGAGTTACCTCATTGCTTATAGGTTATAGGTAAATAAAAGCTAGACATTATTGCAACTATTATATTTTGCTAGGATAGCCTAAACTTTGGGCGATGTGATTTCTTGTCTATAAATCTTGAGAATTTAGATTATGGATTGTATTGGAATCTTGTTTATAAACTTTGGATGGGGTTTATACTTGATCTTGTTGGAACAATAGGTCTTGTTGGTTCCTCACAACCATGGATATGTTGGAGATGGATAGTTGAGAGTTGATAGTAGACTAGAAGAGTTCACTGAATGGTCCACTGGCAGATCGATTGAAGAGTTGACTAGTTGACAAACTAAGCATTTGATTGGTTGGGCTGTAAGAATAGAATTATGTGATAGCATATGCATTTTGATGTATTTCTTTGTTGTGCTATGCTTGCTTGAGCTTAAGTATTGTGACGATGTCTCTTGACACCACCTCTTGAAATCATTAGCTCTCTGATCTGTCTAATTCCCTCATTCTCCAATATGGTATCAGAGCTATTGGTTTGAGTCACAACTTGTTGTCCACAAGTCTTTTGAAGTGTGACAAGCTCTATTGAGTCAGATATATTTGTTTGGTGGACTCAAGGTTATGACTTGCAGAGTATGTTAGGGTTTGGATCCATAGATCAAGCAAGAGCCAATGATTTTGAATCGTCACATTATGGAATATAGGCACACGATATGGAGACTTTCTAAAAAGTAAGGCACTTTGGCAGCTTACGAAGATTGCTTTCCCAGGTCCAAAGGATGATCAACACAAGTTTATCATCGATGGGAAGAAGGATGAGGTTCTAGGAGTCATTACCACCTATTTTTCAAGGGAGATTTGCTTTCATACAAGCTTGATTGATTGTCCTCATTATGTCTGGAAAAAGTTGAACCTATTTGATAAGATTGACGAAAGTTAGGTTATGCAAATAATAGTTGATCTCTCTGGATCCTCTTTCCTCTGAAAGGATCGAGGATTGCTTGACTCGTGTCAAGGAAGTACAATTGAAGTTGGTTAATGTGTCAATGACGTTTCAAAGAAGTCTACAATTAATTCATTGAATTGATCCTTATGAACCTCAAAATACCCTATGATGTATTTTGTTTGACATTTCGTGCTAGTTGGGCTTCTAGAAAAGAAGATGGTAAGGTCGATACTTTGATTCTTTTTGTGGATTGGTAAAGTTCGGATTTATATTAAACTAGAGATAAAAACTCTACATGTCAAAATCAAAGCATCCTTCTGTAGAGAGTATCCAAATTCCAAGGGAAGAACGATGTTTTCACATCTGGAGCAGTCTAAAAGTCAAGACTAGATCTATTGGGTCTAACTGAGTCTGAGAGCTAGGCTATAATAGGAATTCCCCACAAGCCAGGGGTTATGACCAACAAAAATTGAGATTAAGAAAGTATACCAACTTTGCATTGTACATGAAATGCAACAACCTAAAACTGAATTTAATCATCATGAGAAATAACTACTAAGGATGGACCTGTACCTGAGTTCTCTAGCTTCCAGGCAGCGCACTTGACAACTTCCAGGCAACGCGCTTGACAACTTCCAAGTAGTGGCGGTATATCAATTGCAGGGCAGAGGAACAAGTAGGAGCTGCCTTGCTGAAGCTCTTCCCTGTGAGTTCGCAAGCCAAAGCATCCAGTTTCCCAATTATGCGAGCGTCTGCCACGACCTTGTTGTGAGCTAGTTGTCTCATACTCTCCTCCAATCTTTCGAGATGAACCATCACTGAGGGGTCCTTCAGGTCCTCATGAGAATTACCATTGAAACAATCTTCCATGGATAAACTGAGCAAAGACTTCATACTCCAGAACATACCCAAGGTCTTCGTTTGCTGTGTCTCTCGAGTTCGGGTGGAACTGGAGTCCTCCACCAATCCTCCAAAATCAGTGATGAATTTCTGGGCTTTCGGGCATTTGCCTCTTGTTGCGTAGACACCTCTCCAAGCGCTCAATGCGAGCCCAAGCCTACCGATTGAGCCTGGTCTTGAAAAAGCCCTTGGCATTCTCCATTTCATTAAGGGCCCGCAGCATGTACGAATGTCAGGGACCATTGACAATTTTGCAACTTCTGCGAGGTTCTTATTTGAAAATGTGGTTATTAGGTTTGGTTGTCCTAGGATTTTAATGAGCGATTCTTGGCATTCTCCATTTCTTTAAGGGCCTGTGGCATGGGAGAACGCTTGGGACCGTTGACAGTTTTTCTCTTCGTAACCTTGGTGCGGACCATCCTGAAACTTGCAGTGCCTTGAAACCATGCCAAGGGCCACTTCCCGCAAAGGAGGAGAAAGGAGATCAACTCCGTAGGGGGGATTCCTACCCAGGGAATGGAGAATCTGCTGGGCTTGGCATCGTGGGTATGGAGATAGTACCCACAATGGCAGTGCCCTCATAGAAACTCCATCGCATCACGAACCTCCCTCTCAACATGATAAGAACTACCACTAAAATCCATGAAAGCTCGCATAGGGGAGAATTTAGCAACCTATACTGTCAACTAGTTGCCGCTTCAGAGGGCGTACCATCCGCATAAATGCTTCATAATGACAGGAATAGTAATGTGGGCTGGCTTGAAGTGGGAGTGGCCACCTGCTGTCCTGGATGTCCCAGCACCATATATATATATATATAATTTAATGGCATAGATGGGGGGAATCCATGGTGTGTTGGCAAGGTACCAGCTTCCTCATTCTAAATTTTGAAGTGCAAGGGGAATTTATTTTTCCAGAAAAAGTATATTAAAATGTTATACATTTCATAATATATATATATATTAATGGAATATGTTATATAGTTTTAATTCTTGAAATATATGTCAAATTTTATTGAATGGTTTTTTCTTTGTTTCGATTTCCATTGTCACTGAATTAGAACATGAACCCAAGTGACTTTGACTACAAGGTATCTCAAACAGTGTAGACTCGAGTCGGTCAAACAACATAGATTCTAGAGTTCCTAATTAGTTGCCAATTTGAGTCTCATCACCAAAATTTTCTTGACCTTGGATGCTACAAGAGTTGCTGCGTAACAGTATTTCTGGTTTAGAGCTTCTACCTTGGTTCCCTTCTTGGGATCCTTGCCTATCTTTATTAATTATTACCATGATTTTTTACTCATTCTCTCTTATAAAGTCTTTTTCTAATCTCATTCTCTCTTCCTGCATCTTTTCATGGAGATGCTTAAGACACTTCCGATGTACACTTTTATCATTGTACTTTTGCAGTTTTTGTGGAGATACCCTTCGCTTACGTATATTACTGTTCTTTTTGCAGTCTCTTTGGTCCTTTTTGGCCACTAGTTGACACTAATATCCAATTAATATTTAAATGTACATTCATGTATATGTTTGCTTGTATTTGTTTGTAATTTCAGAATAATGGGTAGGTTTTATATTAGAAAAAGCTGTGGTTGAACTGAACATATCATTAAAACACAATTGAGGAGTCTTGCCTTGGCTTGCTATCCAAAACATATAATTTAACATCCAAAAGCCCCCTATTCTTGACCTTCCAGTTCCAGCCTTTAAGGCCTGGTAGGTACACTGCCTTACATATTGAAATATAAGAAAACTATTTGTCAAATTATACCAAATACGGTGAAAACTAGCACTTATGGCATATGCTCTTGAAGGGATTCAGCTGTGAGGTCCGTCTGATGCTTCAGTGATGCATCCTCAAAGCGCATATCCATTTCAGAATGAGTTATAGGGCTGACTTCACCTGTGGCGTCCAGAGAGCGCAGAATGCCCATATCCTCTTCTTTGGCTAGAGAAAAACTGGAGAGGGAGGAGTCCCCAGAGAGCATAGAGTCCGGTGGGGGAGGAGATGAGACAACCTCTTGGGTTGTACACATGAGGTTAAGGTGGGCTGAAATTCGTCCAACTAGAGATTGCAAATAACCCATCTGGAATGCTAACTCCAAATATTTATGGCGATGAAGTTGCATGAATGCATTGACCTCCTCCATTTCCCTAAGTTCTAGAATGTGTTGTTGTTTCTACTACACACTGATCCTTGACCCGATTTTCTGCCTTACGCTTCTTGTCCAATTGTTCCTGCCAATGGTTCTAGCGAATTGTGGATTTCATTACACTGCACTATGCTTCTTCTACCTTATGCTCACAAAATATTTCACCCCTCTTTGAACCTCCTTTATATCACACAACACACCATTTTCTACTGCAATAGTGAGAGCACCCCAACCTGCTTCCAATGCTTTTTCACTGCTTAACATTGAATAGCTGAGAGCTGAGAGCAGAGGTAGCGAGAATAACATTGAACTAGACCACAAAGACATTCTGTGCTTAACCACAAAGACATTCTGTGCTTAACGCACACACATAACATGACTTCCCCATTGTGCTGAGCATAATCACACGCAGGAGGGAAAAGAGTGAGTTGAATGGAGTGATGGAGGAGCCATAACTCATGTCCATTCTCACAGGTGTTGTAATATGTCATAAATACCTTTGTGTGCTGCCAATTCATGGGAGGGGTAAGAAATATATAGCTTAGCACCCCCATTTACCTTATATAACTCTTCATCCAGCCTAGCTCCTAGGTTGGCCTATGCATCAGCCAACCCATTTTGCTTTTGCAAAACATGGAAAAACTCGACCTTCTTGAAGCCTTGATTCAGAATGATGATCCTTTGGGTAAATCTGGAGAGTTTGATGTTTTGAAGAGGGATTTGGTGGAACAGTGATCTTAAAATCACTGTTGAATCCCTGAACACTGTCACTTGTACATTTTTGCCTTTAGAGAAACAAGGCCTTGATAGATTTCTCATGCTTCCACCTCATTGTTGGTTGCTTCTCCTAATTCCAAGCATACTCCATTTCCTTTTTTCCTTTGGGATCATAGATGATCTTCGCCTCAGACCCCCTCCCCCAGCATGTGCTGGAATTCTTTATCTTTTGAGCATTGAGAGTTTAGAGTCCCGACTCCTGCCTATTGTTCTGTTATTTTAACATCAATTTGTTTCTCAGTAAAATGTTTATCCATCAGACTCTGGACTCAGTGAATTTGATTTTGTGGATAATGTCTACCTTTCTTATGATAAATTTCATTTGGCCTACGTCTGCTTAAGCCTTTTCCTTCTTTTGCCACTTCTCCTCAGCTAGTTAACATTTGCCAGCAAGTTGTCATGGAAATGTGTGATTGGGTAATCAGGCAACATATGCCCTAATATCTTTGTAGCAAGATTTGCAAAATATTTGGAAGAAATTCAAATTCTGGCAAATAAGAAGTGGAGAATATTTTCTAGAAACTAGGTCAATGCATTTAACCAAATAAAATCTCCAAAAATTATTTTAATTTTTACCTAAAGTCTTTTCACCTTTCACACCTTCCTCGAAAGGAAATCACTGTGGATCTGTTAACAGCATATAATTTCTAGGACGATGGTTTTTGATGAAGCATTAGCATATTAAGATCTACTTATACAATGACAGTGGACTAAAGTTATAACCTGTGTAATTTTCTCTCGAGATAATCCTTCAATTTTGAGTGGAAAAGAGTTTTTTTGTCAAGAAAAAGAGATTATATTAAAATTGGCTCTAAAAACAATGCCAGTTATAGTAAGTGAAGCTCTCCAGCTTCCTATTCTACAGATTTTTATCTCATCCTTCTGAACCATGTGGACTGGTTAGACAGCCAGTGTATTCATTTGAACATGTTGGGAATTTCTTATTATTCTTTACATTAAAAACACAGTAAGGGCAACTATAGGGAGACCTAGAACTTTGGTGTGATCAAAATTCTGTTTGATTTGAGTCAAAAAGAGTGGAACTTGTTTTTTTTTTCAAGAAATAGAGAGATTCTATTAAATTGGCTCAAAAAACAATGCTATTTATAGTTAGAGAAACTCTCCAGCTTCCTATTCGACAGGTTGATATTTTATTCTTCTGAACCATGTGGACTGGCTAGATAGTAGACAGCCAGTATTACCATTTTGACAACATATCAGGAATTTCTAATTAGTAATTATTATTTATAATATATCTACAGGAAGCATAACTATAGGGAGACCTGGACATTTGGTCTGATCAAAATTCCCTTTATCAAATATAAAATTCCAAAAATCAAAGGAGAATTTATGTGGAAAAGACAGTTTTGAACCAGAGTCCTACATGAGAAGACTAGGGCTGATGGTCTGCATAAGTTCTAGAAATTATTGCTGCCAGGGTGAACTGAGGGTTTGCCAAGTTAGCCCCCCGATGCTCCTGGCTTTTTCCTTTGCATTATCACTTCTTTAACCCTTATATACTTCTTTCTGCCAAGGTATCCCCCTTCTTCTCCTGGCTTTTGCCTTGCATTATCACCTCTTAAACCCTTATGTACTTCTTTTTTCTTTTTTTCTGCAGAAAAAAGTCATATTTGTTCATTTCCAAAAATAAATTAGATACGAGGCATCAAAGACCTTGAGGCTTGACCCAATATAAAAGTCATACTTCAGAAGTTTCCATGCCAGCAGGGGGGTGCCAACCCAACATTCCTCATCTGTATGCTTGTAAACATCTTAAGTTCTTCCTTACAGAGATTCCAGGATTCAGTTATGTTACATAATCTGAGATAAGTTCAGTTTCAATAATAGAACATCAAATAGGGGTTGTTTGAAGCATAGTGACAAGATTTGGCCGTATTGGGAGTCTGTGTACCGAAATTCGGCGAATATTCAACATGGTACGGATATGATGAAGTTGACTAAATACTTAAATATATTTACAATTTTAACTTTTAAAGATTCATGAAAAGTTAAGAAGTTTCCATGCCAGCAGGGGGGTGCCAACCCGACATTCCTTCCATCTGTATGCTTGTAAACATCTGAAGTTCTTCCTTACAGAGATTCCAGGATTCAGTAATGTTACATAATCTGAGATAAGTTCAGTTTCAATAATAGAACATCAAATAGGGGTTGTTTGAAGCATAGTGACAAGATTTGGCCGTATTGGGAGTCCGTGTACCGAAATTCGGCGAATATTCAACATGGTACGGATATGATGAAGTTGACTAAATACTTAAATATATTTACAATTTTAACTTTTAAAGATTCGTGAAAAGTTACTATTAAAATTTAATTGTTAAGATAAAAGTGGAATTTCAACTAAAATAGCTAATGCTCAGGCGCTGTAGTTTAACTTTTAATAATTTAACTATTCCTTAATTATTAATAGAAGAGTGGAACTATAATAGCAACATATCTAATGATGACTCAAGTCTCATACTATTTGTAACTTCACCATCACAAGAAAATGGCCACAGTTGTGAATCTTCAACCTATATGCTTTTTCATATAAATAAATATAAACTCAAATCTCATAAGCAAAATTGATTTTGCAGAACTAAAGAAAGTAAAATCTGGACAAACAAAAACTCAGGAATCATTTCAAACAAATTTGTGATTATTGTTCCATTTAATCTTTTAAATGTACACTGAAGTCTCACATATATGATATAACTTATGAAACTCTATTTTCACATTGTTTTATCATATGTTATATTTCAAATTTTAGGTACGTTTCAAGTTGCTTACAATGAAAATGAATGCTACTTTAAAACTTTGAATGGGCAAATATATTTTTAAATTATCTAAAATTTAGAAAGTGCATGTTTTTGTATTTATAAGATGTCAACTTCTGTATTTTAGTCGTGTACTACATTTTTTCTTTACGTATTTTTTCCATACTGAATTGTATTCGTACTCTAATATTTTGCTACTATGGTTTGAAGCACGGTAACCTTTAATTTCGCTTTTTATGGGGCAAATTTTAGTGAATAAAGATTTTGGTTTTGCTGATTCACAATGTGCTTCTGAAACAAGGTGTTTTTTAATATTTTAGCTAAAATATTCATCAAACAAATTCTTTTTAATGCTTTAATAAGATAGCCTACCTTTTTGATCTATCTTTTCAGAACATAATTTTATGTAGAGGATGGCCACTTTTAGAAAATAAACTTCACTTCTCTCTGTTTTGTGGAACTGTAGGATTGGCACATTGCAGTTGTATTCATCTATATGCACATAAGCAGAATGGTTATTTGTTATATTCAGGTTGATCGTTGCATGGTTCTGATCTTAAAACAAATCAGTGCAGCTAAGTTTTGGTTATTAATTTGCAGGAGTACAAGAAACAATTGAATCGTCTGACCGATGGATATTGTCTTCGGAACTGCCCAGCATTTGAATCCCTGTCAATGCACCTTATTTTGGAAAGATGCATTGCTGTATGTGACTGTATTTAATGCACCAGAAGGTGTGGTTACCTGCAGGGTAGTGCATTTCAATCTCACAGAATGAGATTATTAAGGTCTCTGCTAGCCTAGCATCACACAGTTATGTTCATGTGTATGCTTACTGGCTATGGCATGACAAATGGTATTACAGGGGAAGACCAAGCTACTTCCGGTGTGTGCAGTATGGAAATGATGATGGCAGGAGACCTAACCTCATGTATACAGGGCAAATTGTTGGTACTAATTGAGCTGGAGGGATGAGCTTGCTTACTTTTGGGTTTATCTTTTGTGTTATGTTGATCAGCGACATCTCAAAGTCCACTAGTATATTGTAGGTATGTAAGATGTAGTGTGTGCTGCGTGCGTCTTGGCTCCTCAAAAGAGTTGGAGAATGTGATTGCTTTATAATGGGATGTTAGTGTGTTGGGACATAAATATTGTGAATATTCGTTTGGTAGTAATTGATTTGTTTTTTCATTCACTTCCCAATACATCTGTATTACTAACTGGTTTTATTGTTTGAATGCAACCTTATGGTGCTTTGCTTGCTCAATCTGGAGCACATGCATTTATCAGTGCATGCTGTCTTTGAATATTTTTACCTGGATGTGTAGTATTATTGTCCATTCTGCATCCTATCCTGTCTTGTTCCACTGATGCCTTTTCAGAAGGGCTTTCTTGAGGCATAGTCGTGTTATTCTTAGTCCGATGGTGGCAAATTGTTTGCATTTTGGATTTCACACCTCACTGTATTTTACAAATCATACAACTGCTTTGAACTTGTATAAGTTTCGATAAACCTGTAATTTTTTTTGTGCGGCTATTAGATTAGTGTTGAGCCATAGTAGCACGAACATATGTTGAAGTCTAATAATAGTTTTGCTTGTCAATCAATGTCACTGCATTATCGACAAGTCGACAGTAATTTTGGATGTCCATTGTGTATACAAATTGGTTGAAGAGATCTCTCAGTGGTTTTTGTCATATTAGAAACCATGAGTGAGGGTTCAGGTAATTTACATTATGGTTCATTTTTTGCCTTTATATCCTTGCACGTATTTTTTGAGGATAAATCTTGACTTAAGATTGCAGCAATTCGACTGTAATTTTGGATATCCATTGCAGTGTACATTTTGTTGGAGATATCTGTCAATGAATTGTCATATTGGACGTGATGACTGAGGGAGGGTTCAAGTGACTTGCATTGTTACTCATTTGTATGGCTTACACATCGTATAGTTTAAGCATTAAATTAAGTTTTGAGATACAAGTAAAAGAAATGTTAGTGGTTTGTAATAAGATACGACCATGACTGCTTTGCCAACATTTTTCGACGTTCCCAATATTTTGAGAGCTTGTTTATTTTGCTTTGAGACGATTAATGCATTTCAGCATTGGATTTCTTCTACATTTTGAAACTCTCTAATCAAGCTCAAAATCTAATCCTTGGTAAAAAGTATTGCGACGCTGAGCACTCTATAATGTCTAATAATTGGAGGGATCGATAGGCATAGGAATTTCTGGTTATATTTTCATTTTGCGATATTATAGCTTGTGGCATCTTTATAGCTTCAGTATTTTTGAGAGGGGATTTATGTAATATTATTGACCATTTATAATAAGGTATCTTTCAGCTGTAGAACACAGTAAAATTGCGATTCAGAACGGTGTGCTGTTTGAGCCAATGTATGCGGCTTTTAGCTGTAGGTTGCAGTATTGAAAATTTTCAGTGGGCTCTGCAATGGTCAATGCCTCTTTTGAAATATATTCTTGTGTTGATTTTGTGCAGTTTTATTGATGTGTGATTCACCGGCCCTTGCAATTTGAGTTGATTTAGTCATTAAGGGTTTTATTATATCATCGGATATGATAAATGAGAAAAATTTCTGAGTCTCCTGTCTCAAAATAATGAAAAGGTGGCTGATACATTCCGTGGTCTGAAACTTGGTATAAAGTTCAATTCTCAAAAACATGAGAATTCGTGATTGTTTTTGGAATGTTGTCAAGGGTTCTTATTTGATGAGGCTTTGTACATTAAGTTAATTACTAACATAATCTATTTTAACCATAGAACTATTGAACCTTGGATCTATTAGGTGCCAAGAGGGTTTACAAATAACGGGGTCTAAAAAAATTGAGGTTGGATGACAATTTTCTTTTTTCATTTTAATTTAGGCAAAATAGGTTAAACAACACCTCTCATCCTCTCTATATTGTAAAGAGTGCCCTGCTTCTCTGAGTGTAATGAAGAAATTTGAGTTATTATCTGATGTAAAAACCGCTTAGAGTTTGAGTTTTAAAGTCCTTTTTCTGGAAGCTACTCTGGCACAGGGACAACAAATATGTTTAATGTGGCAGGTCAAAAGAATCTCGTGGATAATATATTATTAAATTCAAAATTGAGAATCACATGCAGAATATGAAGTATTTGAATAGGCTTTCAATTAAGATTATCATAAGATAAAGGCCTGAAGGACCAACAAAGCATGTTTAATGTGCGATGCCAAAAGATTCTCGTGGATATGATGTTGACAGACACATGGAGAGTATGAAGTATTTGAATAGGCCTGCAATTAAGATAAGCACAAGATACAGGCATTGGCATCTTATATAAAACTGTTTGCTCGGTGCGGAAACATACTGTGATATAGCAAGATACAGGCATTGATATGGGAAGAAAATAATCATGGTTGCATGTTTCATGTATTATTGCAATGGAAGAAAATAATCATGGTTGCATGTTTCATGTATTGCAATGGAAGAAAATAATCATGATTGCATGTTTCATGTATTGCAAGGTAATATTAATAGATTGTATTGTGTATGTATGCTGATGGTTTTTTGGTGTCTCAAACAAGTGATTGACAGGTCCTCTTTCTGTCAAGACTTTTCATTTTGGTGGGTGTGCAGCTGTGCTGATATGTTGCCATTGAAGCATTTATCTCAATAAACATACTGCATTTGAACCGAAGATCAGAAGGTTCCTATTCTCAGTATTATGCCTCAACTCTTATACCTAAAGACTCAAGATGTCAAAGCATTCTTATTAATTTGGTATTTCAGAGTGGAAGTCGTATAATTGGAAATTTGCATAAATTAGTGCACGCATTAAACTAAACTATAAAGCCATCCAAAGCTCTGACAATATATTTGTTTTGCAAATTTCTACGGATATGGACATCTCACAATATTTGTTTTGCAAATTACTATGGATGTGGACATGCTCTTTGTACAATGCAAAATGCAAGAAGGGGGAGCTTTTTTTAAATGTTTACAGGTTGTTTGGCCAATCCTCTCCGATCTTTTGATGAAAAATACATAAATAATTTTTATTTATATTACTTTTGAAAAATCAGTTAATTAACATCTATTTATAACTTTTGATGAAAAATATATAAGTACTTTTTATTTATATATAATTAACATTGATGAATCCTAATATCGAAAATAGAGTTATTATTATATAATTAACATTGATGAATCCTAATATCGAAAATAGAGTTATTATTAAAATGAGGTAAAAACATGTTTATACAATCTTTATATATTTATCTATATCGAAAATAGAGTTATTATTAAAATGAGGTAAAAACATGTTTATACAATCTTTATATATTTATCTATATCTTTTTATTGGAAAAAATGTTTTTGTTCAAAATATCACTTTTTGGGGAATCCAAATATCGAAAAGAGGGTTATTATTATTATTTTTTAGTAAAACTAGTAGAGTTTTTATATATTAAAATTGCGGTATATCCACCCAACATAGTTTACAACTTAGAGTATTATACTTATAACATAGATTACCATAAGAACTATTGCAAAAATTAAGAAGCCTACTACTTCCTATTACAAAAATGGCTTCTTTCTGAGTGGATATAATGGTTGTGAAGCAAAACCAACTGCAATAGCTTCTGATAAAAGCTCCTAACAATAAAGCACATTTGAAATACATAGAATTGATTATGGGAAGTTGGAGGAGCCTTTGCCAAAATTCACGCTTGGTATGCGTGGTTCTTGCTTGATCATTTGAGTATTGATTGTTGCACTACCCATTTGGAGCTCAATAAGTCTCACTCGCCTTTCCAATTCTTGAATTCGCTTGTTTTGAGCCTTAATTTTTTGAGCTGATTCTCGCTCCTGGGTGCGACGTTCCCTCTGCTCTTGAATTGCATCCTTCTCAAGCCGACGAATATGATCTTCAAGGTTCCTCACAGTGACTCAAGTGATGCTTCAGGGTGGTCAGTTTATGTTGCACAACCCGCATCTTAGATGAAATTTGCTTCACTCCATGCGATGACTAGCAATTCAAATTGCTATTGCTGTTCGCCATAATGATTCTCTCAACTTGCTACTCCAAGTTCTCTTATCCCGATGCCCTCCAATACAACGAATAATTCCAGTTCGTCAATAACTACTGCCAGCTCTGCTCCCCCAAATCATGAGCAAAATAGTGGATTTTCCATGATTTAACAAACTCTTCCTACACGCTCTCATCATTCGCACATCACTTAGGTACGAGATTTCACTTCATGTGAAGGATTTCAATGCACGGACATGAAGGGCCGAGGGTGTAAGAACTTTGCCTGACCTCACCCCAATTGTACACCAGCCAATTTAACTGCCATTTAATTCGCCACGTTTATTCATGATGGATTGGATTTGACATGCGTTCGTGGTAGCGAGGGAGTTTGCTAGTGCATTGCCAATGACGTTAGGCCCGTAGAGCTTTAAGGAATAGGAATGCATTGGGAATTTTTGCATATGAGGTACAAAGTTCCTTGTGATAACTTCACTGCATGTTTGACTTGGACATTGACCAAATGGTTCAAGTGCCTTAAGATGTGAAACAATTGAGAATTGGGAAGGGGCGAGAGGAGGGTGTTTATTATGTTGATAATTCGACGAGGATGAAGGTCCTTGGGATTGGAATAAGGTCAAAGCTTTCTAATTATGCTTGATGAATTTCCAAACACAATCACATTAGTGATTCCTCTTTGTTTTGCAAACCAAACCTTGAAGAAGAGCAAGAGTCTCTACCTATCATTTGTGCTTTTTTTGGGACCCAAGCATATTTTGTAATTATTTGTTCCTAAGCATTAAAGAGAATCTCTCTTGCTTTTGCCGCCCTTGAAAAAGAGTTATTATTAAAATAAAATAAAAACATGTTTACACAATCTTTACATATTTATCTATATTTTTTAATGGGAAAAATATTTTTTTTTATTTAAAGTGTTACATTCATTTTGAAAATATGTTTTTATTTAAAATCACTTTCATCATCTTTAAAATCACTTTCATGATGGAAATCCAATTAGATCAAAATGGTAGCATGATGGAGTAATCCAATTAGATCAAAATGGTGGTGTAATTAATTTTGCCACCATGAAAATAATCCACACAACAAATATCCCTATTATAAAAACAAAATAGACACGCAAAGAAGCATCGGTATACAATTGTTCATTCTACAAACGTGAGAAAATAAACCAATAGTAAAGCATGATCTTACTTGCCTAGCGTTGACCAACCATATTATTAATGAGGCTTAATTTCCTCCCCATCTCGATGGTAGCTTATTTCTAAATGCACATGGTTAGTCTATGCTTTATCATATATTCCATTGTAGCATTTAGAGTGTGCAATGCCCTTTGCTCGAAAGAGTCGTCCACTTCCTAAGATTTATTATTGTCCAACTTGGTCATAATATCCCTAAGTGGCGTGTTAAGAGCTTTTTCTCAAGATTCATTTTTATTTGGGTGTTGTTTTTCAATTTTTAGCTTTTTCTCAAGATTAATTTTTGTTTGGGTGAGTGTTGTTTTTCGATTTTTTTGGAGTGAAGAATACACTGGTCATCTAATTAAATTTGGTTTTATTAACAATTATAGAAGTGTGGATATTGGTTTTCAAAGTGTAATTTTCAAACTGTAAAAATCAGATACCGAAGTGTTTCAAAGTGAATTTTGATTCTAAGCATTGATATTGATTTACAACAGTGTATTTGGATTTCCAAATAATCAATTTATACTCTTGATGTGTGAGAGACCTATCGATTATTTTCCTTTGAGCCGCTTTAGTCTCTTGAAGATGATCCAATAGTATGGGTTGAAACGTTGAGCTTTAAATATTCTAATTTCAATTATGGTCTATTAAATAAAATTGTTTCTGCGTAGCTATGGTCTAAAACCACGTCATTTGATAATCACATAGATATAACACCTATCACTTACAACCATTGGAACAAATCAACCACCTATCATAAGTCATCTTAAGCATCACATTAGTTGGAAATACATCCATACCAACCATTAATGTAGAAGATGCATCGTCCCTTATCACAAGAGAAACAAGGGCTTCACCTCATCAAAACTTCTTACAATTGCAGGTGCTTATCTCAAGCAAAAATCAACAATAAATGAAGAAGAACAACCCTTCCGAGAGTCAAGGTGCTTCTATCAAGCAACCTATGTATGAAATCCTAATGGCCTCAACTAGGTCAAGTACCTATCCTAAGTAATCTCCATATGAAATGCAAACTCTCTTACTCAAAAGAGTTATCTCGACTATAACAAGCTCTGATACCATGTTGAAAAAAATTGCATTCTTTGACTTTTAATTCAAAACAATAAATTTCACCTTCTTCTTAGAAGGGAGGCCCTAGAATTTTCAGCCATAGGACTACTGTAAATCAAAGTATAAAATAGTAGTGGAAAGATCACAAAAATTCACTTCAAACATCCCCACAATTCACAAGAGTTCAAGGAGAAAATATACCAAAAAATGAGATATGTTTCAATCCCTTTTAGGGCAACTTATCAAGGAATAATGGATCCAAAAGTGTACTTCTACAATAATATAACAACATTAAAATCAACCCCTTATAATCTTCCACATATATTTAAAAATACTTAACAATTGGCACTTCTACTTATGTCAAATTAGTTAGACATAAATAATTGTAAATAGTAATACATAAAGAAAAAATACAAAAACTCCACATTAGATGAAATTTGATCCAAAAATGGACTTCCTAAGGAACTTATAAAATAATAATCCATGTATGCCACATCACACTACAGTCTAAGCTAAGCTAATTTAGGAGATGAGAGTTAAATATTAGCTTAGCTCGAGGAAAAAAATACATGGTAAAAGAGGTAAATTGTTATTTATTATAATTATAGTACTTTCATTATATATTAACAATATATTATTTATTGTGTTTCATTATTATCTATCAATATTAATTATTCATTATATGATATTATAATTATTTTGAGGTACTCGAGATTTTTTTGAGGTATAGCATGGGGGCACTGTTGATTGTAACCAGAAGGGAGAGGAGAGAACTAAACCAGAGAGTGAAAAAACATAATAATACCATAATACAGGGTTACCACATAAGCACTCACCATTACCAAATCCAGGGACTTGTAAACACAATGCATTTGGTGGCCAAAATCCATCACGGGGAATTCCAAAACTTTGTTCCAACACTAATCTCTGGATTGATTCTCAAGAAGGCTAATACCAGATTGTCTGAGACATCACATCACCTTCTACTTCATAAACTCAAGAATGTGTGAGCGAGGGAGAGGATGGGAGATAATAATGAGAAGGTCTCTTTAAGAACATGTCTAAACATTTGTCGTTTTTTCCATATGACGAGTTTTTATCGGAATCGATCGTATTTATTTTATTTTAAATCTATTCAAATCATGTTTTCGAATGCATAACATGCTTGAAAATGCTGTTGAGGACGAGTGAAATCGTCGAACGTTTAGGATACGCGGTCCCTTTAATGCATTGAATATGGCAACCACTTGTTTGGGATGTTAATGTGGTTCATATGAAAATGGTGGGTAAACAAACTTAGGGTAGGGGGGTGAAAACCCTACCCTCCCCTTTTTCCATGTGACCATAGGGAAGAGAACATGCTATGCTTGCCATTTTATCGGCTTTGAAGTGTGACCTTGAAGGATGTGTGAAGTGTGACCTTGAAGGATGTGTGAAGTGTGACCTTGAATTTGTTTTTTCAAAGGCTTGAGTATCCAAATTGATATGAGAACTGACTTTATTGAGTTCACAATTTTGAGGACAATAATGAGAATTCATGTATCTGATGATGATGGTTGAGTCTCGAACCACTTAGATATTCTTCAGGGTCATTTGATTGGCTATTCTTAAACCTTGCATTAATGTTAGTGCTTCAACTTGCTGTTGGTGGTTTTTCCTAGTCCTCATGCATATGTCATTAATTGATTTTCTTCATAGTCAAGGAGCACCCCCTAAACTTGCTACACCTGGGTTTCCTTTGAAGGCGACACTTGGGTTTTCTTGTCTTTCTCTCAACCAATTGTTGAGTTCCTCCATTGTTGTTCGAATTTTCTATTGTCCATGTTCTCTTGGATTCCTCCTTTGTAACTCTTGTTGATGGGATCTTTTGTGGATCATTTCTTTCAACCATGTTTTTCCTCCACCTGCAGATTAATGTGCTTTTGAGGTGGGAGTTTGAGAGAGAGAATGGTTTGAATTAATATAGATTTTTCCTGAGCTTCAATTCTTCTTGGGGCTGTTTTTTCTTGCTAGAAAATTATCCTCTTTAGAGCAAGCCACAATTTCCACATAAGAAAGAAGTGAGGAGCTTTCCATACCCTTTTGAGAAGAGGTGTATTTTTGAAGGTCCTTGGATAGTGTTTGTGCCATGTGGGGAAGGCCTCTCCACAATATTTTGAGGCTTCAATGGGAAGCTTGAGTTTCATCCAAGCAAATTTCTAGGTGTTGATGGAGAATTTGCATTCAAAAAAGAGACCTCGAAGATTGATTCTTCTTCCTCAAGGTATTTAGTTCCCCACTTCTTGATATTTTCAAATATTAGAATTTTACCATGAGCCACCATTCAATAAAAAAGTTAAGTTTTGGGAGAGCGTCACTCTTGCCTATGGACTTCCATATAGCTGATTTAGGTCTTTGGTTTTTGGCCTTGAAAATCACACTATATCCAATATTGACAATATAGTTTCCTCCTTTACCGTCCCATCCTTAGGTGTCTTTAGAGGTGACAGTTTGGGGTGCTTCTTGTAACCCTTGCATGAGATTCATCCACTGTCTTGCTAGATGTGCAGAGAGGTTACTCAGATTCCAGGCTTGCTAATTATCACTTGCATTTCTTTTAGAGATATTTGAGAGGGTGTGGAGGTTTCTACTTTCCATCCAAGTTTGTAAGAGTCTCGCAGCTCGAGATTGCTGGCTAGTGGTGGCGTTTTGTTAATTTTTTCTTTCAAACAATGATCTTGGTACCATTCCTAGGGGTCTATGAGAGATTTTCTCGGATGATGGCAACTAAATTTACACGAAGTTTCCATATTGAGGATCCTCTCACTTTCATAAGAGGTTTGTCCAGGTTGATCATGTGTTCCCCGTTAAGGTATTTTTTTGTTAAAAAAGTATTCCACCAAGCTGCTTCCCCTGAGATCAACAACCACATGATTTTAGATACCAGAGCATGATTCATAAGTCTCAGATCTTTGACAGCTAGATCTTCGCGATCTTGGGTAGCCATGCAGGTTTCCCATTTGACTAGATGTAATTGTTTGGAATTGTTATGCCCCCCTTGCCACATGAATTTCCTGAGAGATGCTTCTATTTGGACTATGATTCCGACAGAAACTAAGAGTGATGAGAATTGGTATAGTGTCAAAGTTGCTAGAATTGAAGTTATAAGCACACAACCCATCTGGGTTTAGCCACTATGTGTCCCATTGGATCAATTTGTTTTGAATTTTACGGAGGATGTTGTTCCAGTTTGAGGATTTGGATACCCAAGATGAATTACGACTCCTAAATAAAAGAAATAACGCCATTGTAGGATAGGCACGAATTCAAAATTTTTGGCAATGTTGGTCACTAAGAGATTAGAGATATTCCAACCATGGATGCGACACTTTCCTTTTATGATCTTTCCCTCAGATGCTTCTACATAGATGTCTAATGTTCCTTTGAATATCTCGACAATCACTGAGGAAAATCCCCTAATTAGTAGAGTGTCATTTGCAAATTGGGAGTGGTTTATTTCTTCCGTAATCGAACTGTAGATATTCTAGGTAGAGTTCCAATTATCCTTTCATTTTTTAGACCAACATAGCATCTTAATGAGGTTGAATTTAACTACAAAACAACAATAATGCTAAAAGGAGATGGTGAAGCCATTAGGACTGGGAGCTTTGTCACACTTAAATCCCTAAATGGACACAATCATTTCAACCTTTGAGATTTCACCTTCAAGAGCATTGTTGTCATAATGGGAGACCAAATTAGGAATTCCCTATAACATCCTTTTGATTGGTAAAGCTCTTCCTTTGTGGTGGTTGTCGCCTCGATCATTTAATATCTATAAGACTATGTTTCAATGTCTCCTAGCTTGAGCTTGCTTGTGAAGGAAGGAGGTATATCTGTCCCCTGTTGAGAGCCACATGCTATGATATTTGAGGCGGTAGTGTTCTTCTTCTTTTATGAAGGCTTGGTTGAGATCTTTGTTTTGAGATATTTGCTTTTGCTCAAGCTCCCACTGGAAAGATGCAGGGTTCCTTTCAGCTCTTTTCCTTTGTAGACGGATCTAAGAAATTTTCTTTTACCCATTTCTTCAAGGCCCTTTTGTTGCTTTGAGCTTTGTTTCCCATACGTCTCCTAGCAATCCTTCAACCTTGTGTCTCCATGTTATTGTTATAATATCATGATTTTGTTGATGTTGCATCTAGAGGGGGTTAAACTTGAAGGGAAGGAGGCCATATTCCTCCCCTTTAAAGATATAAAGAATAATAGGCTTGTGGTCTAAAATGGTTGATGGGATCATCTTAGAGCTGATCTTGATATCCTCATCTATGAACTAGCTATTTACGAGGAAATGGTCTAGTCTAGTAGCAACGTGACTATTGTCGGTTCTCCTGTTTGACCAGATGAATCTACCTTGCTTGGGTTTAATGTCTACGAGGTCCCTTTATACATTAGATATTCAACTTTCTCTTTGAATTGATCACGGACCAAACCACCTCCTCTTTTCCCCCCTACGTCTAGAACCATGTTAAAGTCCCCTATAAGGATGGATTTGGATATATCTATTTTGTTTTTCATTTATGATATAGTTAGCCAACACTCTTGCTTTCCCTATAGTGCATGGTGCTATATATGTTGAATACCTTGTAGCGCTTTCATGAAGCCTTGCATTTTAGATTCATTTATATCCAATGTTGGGTGAGAGATTTGGACTAGTTCCAGATTGTTGTTGTTCCAACCTCTAAAGATGCCTCTAGAGATTGTCTCCTTGTGCATTGACTGCTATTCCTTCTGATTCCTTCCAATTCTTTTTCCTAGCTGATATAATGTATTCCTTTGGAAGTTTCATCTCTTGGATTATAAGGAATTATTATGGCATTCATATTTGATAATATCCCTCATTGCTTCAAGTTTGGAGTTGTTCCCCATCCCTATGCTATTCCAAGCGACTATTATCATTATTTACCAGAAGGAGGCTTATACTTACCTCCTTTTTACATTTTTGGATGAATGCCTAGGATTTTAATCAAGATGTGCTTGCTTCCTTCAAAGTTCATATAACATGGAGTCAATGGAGGCCTAAGGACTGAGATTCTTGTCTTTTATGGAAGATTCTTCTCTATTGGATTTGGATGATTTTTATTTTTTTTCGGAAGCTGCTCTTCCTTTGGTTCCTCTTCGTCCCAAGAAAGGGTACTCTGCCTTGAAGCTTCTATGTAGGTTAGAACCCTTGGCGTTTCAACTACTTCTTGGGTACTTGCTACATGTCGAATGGGGGAGAAGATTGGGTCATCGAAGTTAAAGGGACAATCTTCCGAGGCTATTTGAATAATTTCCTCTTCCAAGGAATGAGGGAGATAATGGGAGAGGAGCTTGAGGGAGTGTTGGATTGTGGATCTAGGTTTATTTTATGGGGGTTCCACAACGAGGACTATTTCAAGGGGGCCGATCTCATGGGATAATTTGCTTCCGTAGCGAGAACATTGAATTTGTTACGAGAGGAAGAGAGATATTTTGAGGGAGGATGCTAATGATTATGGTTTGGCTTTGATTCTATTTTTTTTATCACTTGTCATTGTTCTTGTTTTTTGTCATGGTCGGATGAGGGAAGGCTTTTTTGCAGTGTTTTGGAAAATGGCCATACTCGTTATATTGCTTGCATTTGAAAGGGATTTGATTGTAGTCCAACTTTTGGACATGGATCCAATATTATAGAACGATTTTAATGGCTTCAGGTAGGCCTTAATTTAGATCAACTTCTACATAGATTCTAACGCATGTGAACATGAAGGATTTTGGTTCAGATCTATCAATGTACTTCCCTAGCACATTTTTGATTGAGTAAAAAGAGTCATCATCCAACAATGGAGTGGGAGATGGGGGAGTTTGATCTAGATTGACATTGCCGAGGGGTTATCAATTCTATGATCAAAGACAAGAGTCCATTCATTTAGATACATTCCTCGATACCCAATAAAGTATAGTCCATTTTGGAAGATAAGATCCCGATCCTCTTTGAGTTTAAAGAGAAATGCATAGAAGCCTCATTCACAAAATAAATAAGATATATGGGTGAAAAAATGAAGATGGGTGTCTATTTTGGGGGGTCTCGTGAGAAAATAATTCTGTTTTTTTCATGTCTTCCAACTTCGGGCGAACAAAAGTGATATTTTGTTTAAAATTTCACTTTGCCGTAAAAAGAAAACTTTTGTAGAATTATGTTAGCTTTCTACTCATAATTTTTTCAATTTTTTTTATTAAGATTTGATATGTCGATTTCGCAAATGTTTGACAGTGTGTTCTTATAAAATGAAAAGACTACAAAAGCGTTATGATTTGTTGCACCACTAAAATCGTTGTTAGACTTGTGTTTTGCAAAAACTGAAAATGCTACGACAATCTACACACAATGTACTAGTGCCTGACTATAAGTTTGCATCCAATGGACCTCTATACTAATTATTATATTTTTTTAAAGTCGATCAATGGGGAAACTCAGTCGATTTTCAACAACCTTTTTGTTGCACCACTTTTCTCTCAATCCGCTATAAAATCAAAAACTCTACGACCACCCTTTTGAAGTAGACACGTCAATGAAGAGTCCCACATTTTCTTCGATTTTTTTGGTGTTGTATTTTCAAAGTTATGGATTTTTCTTTTCGCTGTTTTTTTAAAGAGCTGAATCATAACTCGACACATGTTACAAATATAAAACTTAAAAAATATCAGTTCTTATCTATATACAACAAAATTTATACCCTCGTAAAGTAGATTCAATTATGAATCTACTGGTATGAAGTCCGACATTCGTTTTGTTGTGTAAGAGGTGGTTTTCTCCTTCCGAAAATGGAGAAACCTGAAAATTTTGCAGAGATCTGAATTGTTCATGTTTCAGAGATTATTCGGCCGAATAACTGTTTTCCGTAACGGCGCCGTAACTTATGGCGAAGGTTATTCGGCCGAATAACTAAACGGAAAAAAAAATACGTCGACCGGAAATTTTTTTTTTTTTTTTTTTATACTCATATAAATAAACATAAAGTTAATTCATTATTTTCGCATGTTTGAACTTCGCATTTTTTTGTCAAACTAATTTCGGAAGGAGGAGATAATTTTTGCAAAAGGAGGTTTTTACAAGGTATGTTTCTTCTTCTTCTTTACAAAAGGCACATTGAAGGAGTTTTTTTTTCTAAGGCATATTTGCAAGGAGTTTTTTTTTCTAAGGCATATTTGCAAGGAGTTTTTCCAAACTATCTCTTTTCTTATTGCATTTTTACAAAGAAGACATTTTTTGCAAAATGAGGTTTTTACAAGGTATGTTTCTTCTTCTTTTTTACAAAAGGCACATTGAAGGAGTTTTTCCAAAATATCTCTTTTTTATTTCATTTTTACAAAGAAGACATTTTTTGCAAAAGGAGGTTTTTACAAGGCATGTTTCTTCTTTTTTCCAAAGGCACATTGAAGAAATTTTTTTTCTAAGGCATATTTGCAAGAAGTTTTTTCCAAATATTTATTTTCTTATTGTATATTTGCAAAGAAAACATTTTTTTGAAAAAGAGATTTTTACAAAGTATGTTTCTTATTCTTTTTTCCAAAAGACACATTGAAAGTGTTTTTTTTAAGAGATATTTGCAAGGAGTTTTTTCAAAATGTTTCTTTTCTTAGACATGTTTGTAAGGAGGTTCTTTGCAAGGATGTTTTTTTTTCAAAGTAGCTTTACACTTTTTATTTAATTGAAAGAGGTTTTTTCAAATAGTTGTTTTGCTAAGGTATTTTGCAAATGATTTTTTTCCAAAGTAGTTTTGCACTTCTTATTTATTTGAAAGGAGTTTTTTCAAATAGTTATCTTATTTTGCAAAGGATTTTTTGCAAGGTAATTTTGTACTTCTTATTTCTTTGAATTGGGTTTTTTTTCAAAGAGTTGTTTCTTTACAATGATTTTTTCCCAGATATATTTATAAATAAGTTTTTATTCAAAGTATTTTTTTCTAGTGGGTTTTTTCGTAGATATTTTTTCAAAAAAATATTTTTGCAATGAATTTTACAACAAAGATTTATTTACAAGGTGTTTTATTTTCTTCCTTGGCACAAGGTGTTTTTATTATTTTTCAAAGAAGATTTTTGTTCAGAGAATTTTTTCAAAGGAAAGTTAATTCCAAAGAAATCTTCTTCAAAAGACTCTTACAAATTTTTTAAAAGGTAAAGTAAATTTTAGTTCATGTTTTTATAAATTCCGTAAATGTTTTTAAATCTTAATTTATTTGTTTTTACTATAAAGTAACATGATTCTTTAATTTATCGTCTATAGATTAAACAACCATGGGCAATAAGAGAAAACGTCAAAGAAAAGCTGATCGTAAACGTGATGATGATGATAATAGAGAGAAACAAAAACTTAGATATACTGCCAAAAAACAAAGGGTTGCTGAAACGGAAGAGAGAACTATTGAAGATATAAATACAGATTTACATGATAATGTTGAAGAAATGGAAATTGAAAATAGAGTACAAGAAGAACAAATTGAAGTTGAAAAGAACATTGTAGAAGATGTAAATAGTGATTTACATGCTAATGTCGATGAAATCAATATTGAAGATCAAGTTCAAAATCCAGAAATTGAACCTGGTATGTATATATCATATATTTTCCAAATTCATTTTTTTATAATGAATTTTATTTTTTGATATATGTTAAATTAAATTTAACTTGATGTATAGGTACTTTTACTATTGATGATGAAATGTTAGAAGACATTGATTGCGACAAATATGGAGAAAAACTACCAATACATGTTGCACGATATCGTGCTCCAAAATTTTATGATGAAGTTCTCAAGGATTACTCAACAGCAGGACAAGCACAAATTTTGAGATGTTTATTAGTGTCCAAGAAGTTAGAAGGTGCTACATCATTATTGGGTATTCACAAAGTAACAAAAGAGTCGAAATTGAAACAAAATGTGATGGAAAATATAGGCGATGCAATAAAAAAATTTGGAAAATCCAGGAAGAAAGATATCAGTGCTGCACGTAAAGCAATTCATACAGCAATTCTTTCAGCTAGTACTAAACAAAAGCGTTTGACAACAGAACTAGCAAAAGCAGTTGGAACATCAAGAAAAACATTATACAAACATAGCAAATTCAGAATGCAAATAGATGAAAATAATGAACTTGCTTGTTGGGCAATTATTTGTAGACAATCTTACAAAGATAGATTAGGAGCAGGTGTTAAAGATATTGTACGAGAATATTGGTTGGAACATGCTCGAGTTTCACCAAATGCAAGAGATGTGATACGCAAAAGAATATCACGAAATGTATATGAAAGCCAACCAAAACATATAATGGACATGACACAAGTACAATTGTTCAATAAATTCAAGGAAGATCATCGTGGAATTAATATATCAATCACTACATTTGTGCAACAAAAACCATGGTATGTTCGACCTATAACTATACGTGATACATGTTGTTGCCGTTATCATGTGCAATTTCAGTTATATTATGTCACGTGAATTTGGTAAAATGTTTTGGACAAATTCACCACCTCCGCCGACGATACGTGAATTCATATCTCAAATTTTATGTGAGAGAAATCACGATGAAGTATTTTATTCAAAGAAATGTGTCAATGGAAAACATTGTCATCATTGTGGAAATTTGGTGTTATTCCACAATAAATACCCTATCGATAATGATCAATCGTTGTCAAATGTAAATGTTGATTGGAAGAGATACGAATACATCAACTATAATACAAGTTCTAGTGATTCACATTCCAAAAGAATTGATTTGCTAGAAGACAAGATATGCGTCACAGATTTTCTCAAAAAATTTGAAAGCGAAATTTATAAATACACCCAGCATTCACATAGAGCACGATGGCAAGATCTTCAATTCAAACAGTCTCGTGAAATTTTTCCACCCGGAACAATTTTGTCGGTGGTTGATTTTGCTGAAAACTATACATTTGCTGCACAAAAAGAAATACAGAGTGAATACTATCATTCTGACCAAGTTTCGATATTTGTCCATGTTGTATATAGACATTCTCAACAGGATGTCGATGGCATTGAAAGCACATGTGACAATCGAGATGTGATTAAAGAATATCACTTCTATATCAGCGATGATCGTACACACGACACACATTTTGTCCAACATTGTATAGAAAATATTTTCTATGACTCACTGAAAAAACGCGAAGTCAAATTCAAAGAGCATTGGATATGGTCTGATGGATGTGCGGGTCAATTTAAATCTTCACGATCATTTTTTTGGTTATGTCGACTTCATAAAGCGCTGAACATTAAACATCGCTGGAATTTCTTTGAAACTGGGCATGGAAAAGGTGAGCATGATGGTGCAGGAGCATACGTGAAAAGAGCACTTCGAAGATGGAAAATGAACTATTCTTCAGCACGGTTTCATTCAACTGCAGAAGTTGTCCAATGGTGTCAATTAAATCTAAGCCATGATTATAATCAACAATCAAAAGACATGCGCAGGTATTTCCACTATTTTTTTAATTTATATTATTTCTTAAAATTTTAAAAAATGTATATACTAACATTTAAGTACACATGTACACTATTTATTGTGTAGGTTTTTTTGGCTTGTTGGGGTCCAAGATATAAATAGATCAATACCATATGACGCTAGCACCATACATGGAACTAGAGATCTTCACTCTATTCAAACAAAATCATTTCACAACGTGTTTGCATTTGACAGTAGAAAGCAATCATGCTTTTGTCATATTTGCATTGAAAATGTCGAGTCTACAGAAGTTTGTGAAAACATAACAAACAACTACATAAAAGCTTGGAGACACACAGAGATTAATCCAAAAGGAAAAATGCCTCTGGCAAGTGTTGAAGAATTAGAATCAGAAGAAATAGCAATATCGTCTAATGGCGATAGAATTTCAGATCTCGTAAGAGAAGGTAATAAACTTGTTTTTGACTTTTTAATCAATTGTTCATTCTAATCCATCGCCATAAGTAGTCAATTTAATTCATTTAAATACACTAACACCAATCATAACTTGCACAGGAGATGTTTTCGCTGTGATTGCACCTGTAGACAACAACGAAAATGTCAAATATTATTTGATGCGATGCACTGAAGGAAAAATGAAGTTATTGGAGGACTACAACGACAACGGATTTACATACGAAAGAGGATCCATCATTTTAAAAGGCTACTTTTTTCAGCAGACGCATATGACTAAAAATTATGTCTACTTTCAAGATTATGAGCCCGATGTTATATGTTGTCAATATAGTCATTTAGTATGTGCATCTCGAATAAAATTGATACAAGTTCCATAAAAAAAACAGTTAAAAACCAAAAAATGGAAACTATCCATATGTGACCATGAACGGATAGTTGAAGATGGTATTCCATTGCGATGTTTTTAACTACATATCAAAAATAAATTGATCTATATTTTTGTCCATGTCAATTGTTGTGTGCAATATATTTTTTGTCCAATTATCAAAATTGTTGTGCACAGTATATTTTTTCATTGAGATTTTATGAATATTTTCTTGAATGACAACTAACATAAAAGCTTAAATGGTTGTACTTTAACATGCTTAAAAATGAATTCAAATATAATTTGAAAATTCAAAAGTACTTTATTCGGGTCCCCATATGTCTATTAGGCCACTAAGGGATGAGATAACGGATGTGGCTATCCCCACTCCGCCCCGAATTTTTACTTTTGGTTGATTGATACTAACGAAAAATCACAAAAAGACCTATTAAATTTTGCATTATTTTAATCCATCGAACATGTTTCTTTAATACATACTTCACCATAAATATGATCTTAAATAGATGTCTTAAAATTGTCACCAAGTTCTCCGTCCCAAATCTTTAATTTAAAATATCGCTTGTGCAAATTCACATAACTGAAATCATGGCAAATGGAGATAACGATCATTTGATTTTTAATCACAAGCAAGGATTCCAGGATTGTGAAGCTTATGCTAAATTAGAGAAATGATTATTTACAACAAATCAATGAAAATTCATCAAATTGTTGTATAAAATCATTTGCTCTAATTTAGCACAAACTTCACAATCCTGGAATCTTCGCTTATGATTAAAAAACAAAAAAACCGTTACCCCCATTTGCCATGATTTCAGCCGCATCAAATGTACCTGAACATTGAAAATAAAAATTAAATTAATTAAAAATCCATTAGATCAAAATTTGAACTTAACATATATTTGCTTTTAAACTTCCTAATTCATCCATATTTCTATCAAAAATTTTAACATTCATAAACTTCTGCCCAACATTAATTCTTACCATAACATTCATTTTCAACATTGAATATTTCCTAACTTAGATTATCATTTTAAACATTTCCAACACCTCCCATTCATTCAACATTTCCTACCCTTGGGTTGCACTTATCAAGACATTTTAAACATTCATGCAAAACAACATATTATAATAACACTTATTCTCAACATAACAAATTGAAAACATTCCTTCTTCCATAACACCTCCCATTCATTCTTTCCCAACATTCCTTTTTCTCTAACACCTCCCATTCATTTTTTCCCAACATTGATTCTTACCATAACATTCATTCTCAACATTGAACATTTCCCAACTTGGAATAACATTTGAAACATTCCTAACACTTCCCATTCATTCTTTCCCAATATTCATTATTCCATAACATTCGAAACATTCAACATTCATTCTCATCATTCAACATTTTCTAACTTCATAACATTCATTCTCATCATTCAACATTTCCTAACCTTGGATTGCACCTATAAAAACATTTTAAACATTCATGCGAAACATATTATAAATATTATCAAAACACTTTAAACATTCATGCGAAACATATTCTAAACATTTACCAAATGAGAAATAATGGACATGTACTCATGTATATAATCCAAAAAAAAGTTGATGAACTTGTGAATTCAATGTACATATATATATAATTAAAAAATAAATACCCTCCATGTTCAAAACAACTACAATATATATATATCAACAAAAACAATAAAGTCTGAACCACTATCCATCTAGACCAATATCTTTCCACTATTTTCCACTAGGACCTTCCCTGGGACTCAACTCAACCTACAATACACAAAAAAACAAATTATAAATTTAGATCATAAATTATTTAAACAATTTTAAACTAAATTCAAGATATTAAGATATTAAACTCATCTACAAAACAATTCAATTATTAAAAAAATCGTACATCAAATTCTTTGAATGCATGTCCACCACTTTTTTCTCCTAGAGCCTTTCCTTTGGCTCCAAAGGATCTCAAAGAACCAAGCTGCAACATGTACAAAAACAATTTTCAAATAAATCAAAAAAATATTAAACATTAAACTTATATCAGAGATCATTTCTAGTTCAACAAAATTACCACAATTTTCAAATAAATAAAAAAAATATAAAACATTAAACTTATATCAGAGATCATTTCTAGTTCAACAAAATTACCTCGGTGCCAATATCTGCATTCATTAAAGACCCCACATCTTCGCCCCCAATTTCCAAATGGTCTCTTCCCTAAAATTTAAATTTTGTTAATAAATAAAACATAGTAGATACAAATAATAAATTAAGCAATTAACTTAAAACCAAAACAAAAAAAATTAAAATCATTAGCTCACAAGAGATGGTAAACCATCTAAAAAGTTGGAATCTAAAGAAACCTGCATAAATAAGTCAAATTAACAATAAGATACATTGATATTTATTAAAATTCAAATAAACAAAAAAAATATCAAGTTCAATCATAAATATTATAATTAAAATACCTCTCCTAAGCGCTCTTCATTTTGACTAAGATGCTCTTGGTTTTGACTACTGGAGACTCGAAAATTATGCGCATTTAACATTCTCGAAAATTGCAAACAAAATACATTTGCTTAATATATTTATTCCCATGTACCAAAAAATTCAATTCAAAATGATTAATAAAAAATCAAATAGATTGTCATAGCATAATCAACAAACCTCTCCCATGCTCGATGTGTCATTGGATAACACATCTGAAGCTATATCTCGACAAGACTTAGCATAAGCCCTGAGATCATCCATGCTCAATGCATCTACCTCGTCATTAGTCTTATAACAAAACTTTGACGAACAATAGCACGAGCCCTCTCTCGCCCCAAACCAACTTCTACTCCAGCAAGAGCTGAAGCTAAACCATCACCTACCGATTCCCTTCCAATTGTCCCTAGTTGAGATGTTGTCTCCATCTCTGATCTTAAAGCCACAACCCTTGGTGGACGAGGTATCTCAGGTGGAGGTTGTATAGTGGTAGGGTCTCTGAGAGCGCCTTTTCGATTATATATTCTACCCTTTCCAACTCCATAAAAGTTAGAAGGAACATCAGTATAGTTAGGCTTCATACCTAAAAAAAACTCCGCATAAAAAAATCTTGCAAAATAATTAGGAACCTCATCGTTCCAAGGCAATCGACCATAAGCTGCAAGAAATCGATCATATATTAAATGTGCAATTTGAGGATGCTTGAAATATTGCACTTTCAACATTTTTCGCTTAAGGCCTTCCTTGAAATTGAACATTGAATTGGCTTGTTCTCTAGTGACTCTCTCCTTCACAACCTCCCAGTTGTCTGGACCCATAACTTGGTCCCTTCGCATCCGCATCAAATGAACAAAACCATTTGTAGTTGGTCCAAGTTCCTCATATGCATCAATGAACTTTTGCAAAGACGCCAAAACAATCTCTAGACTTTGTCGGCTCTCTGGAGGGAGATCCAAAGAACAAAGATCATTGTTCAACCTGTCATAGTGGGATCTACAACTTTCAAGAATAGTTTGTTGCACAACACCTTGCCATGGAAGCTCATCAGTTAAATCAGATGGATAAGTTGATATGGGTGTACACCCCTCAGCTAGTGGAACATATGTCGTCCTAGCTCTAGGAGGATCTTCAGGACCTTGCTCTCCACCCACACCTATTCCATCATCTACAATCCTATCTTGATCTTCCCCTCGCTCCATTGAATTACGCACATCTTCTGAACGTCGCTCTGCTTCAAATATAGCCATAGTCAAGAATTAACCTTGTCCATAAATTCAAAACACAAAAAAATACAATTTATACGTTATTAAACATTAATGTTCATACCAACAGAAGGTTGAGATCGACGCTCTCCCACAGAAGATGAAGGAGAATCATTTGTACCCCTTCGAACTCGTTGATGATCAAATGACTGGGACCCATGCAATAAACTTGAACCTCTCGGTGAATTCGACAACCTTCGACTACCAACTGGAACACCAATTCCTGAGGATTGTGATGACCTTCTACGCTTTCCCTTTGAAGACTCTCTTTCCATTTGATATAACTTCTAAATTTACACAAACGTTAACATATTGAAATTGTACATGACTATTCTACAAACATCCAGCCAATATTTGATAAAAAACTACAACAAAATGTAAGTCCCCCTCCTAACTCTAATTAATTAACTAAAATTCCTTACCATCACTAATATTGCAACATAAAGATATATCTAATAATCATTTCATTATCAAATATAAGTCATAACATGATTAATTGAAGTAGTATAGTAACCTTAAAAACTTTTAATCCAACAAATATGGTTGAATTATATATGTCAATGAACAAACATCTCACCAAACATATATATATATTCTTATTAAAAGAATTCTAGCTCATATTTATAATAATACAATTTACACACATCGAAGTTGTACATGTTAACTCTACAAACTTAAAAACATATCTATTAAAAATCTGCATACAAAATGTAGAGCTCGCTAAAATAGCATAACATATATATACACTTATTAAGAGATTTCTAATTTATATTTATGATAAAACAACTTACACATTGAAATTGTACATGTTCATTCTACAAACTTAAAAACATATCTCTTAAAGATCTGCATACAAAATGTAGAGCCACCTAAAATATTATAACTTATTTTCTTTCGTAAGTTCCTCTTCTAGCTCTAAGAACACTATTGCAGCATAAACATAACATCAATAATCACCTTATAATCATTTAATTGTAATAGTACAATAACCTTCCAAATTTTTCAATGATCACTTATGTTTTCATTCTATATCTCCATAAACAAACATTCCTTCATTTTTATAAAAAAAATACCTAAGAACATCAAATTTTTAAGTGACTTTCTACATTAACTCTGTTCATGAAAAGGTTCTGTTCATAAACATGTTCTGTTCATGAACAGAGTTCATGAACTCATATAACATTCTTGTACCTCACTTAACATAGTAAAACCACCGGTTAATCATTTTTAAAGTTGTGTAGTATACCCTTTATTATCCTTTCATTAAAAATTAGGGAAACTTAATATGAAACTCATTCAGGTTTGGGGTTTAGATATCCATTTATATAAAGAAGCCATGGGGTTGCATTTCATAAGAATAAGACAAATACACGTTATGTTGTTTGATTTTCATTTTAAATATTTCAAAGCCTTACTTGCTTTATACTTGCTTTTACCATTTTTATATATAAAAAAGAGCATAACTTGAACATAGTTCTGTTCATGAGCAGAGTTCTGTTCATGAGCAGAATTCTGTTCATGAGCAGAGTTCATGAACTCTGCTCTACCCCATTACATTATCTCTCGGCGAATAAAACATGTTTCTATCTATACACCAAATTGAACGTTGAAGACATAAAACATTTAAGCAAAACAACTCTATTAATAATTCGTAAAATAGTGGACCTAGCTATGCTTAGGGTAAATATATCTATTATAGAGCTTCTTGAATTCTGTTCATGAGAAGAGTTCATGAACTCTGCTCATGAACAGAGTTCATAAGCAGAGTTCATCAACTCTGCTCTACCCCATTACATTATCTCTCGGCGAATAAAACATGTTTCTATATATACACCAAATTGAACGTTGAAGACACAAAACATTTAAGCAAAACAACTCTATTAATAATTCGTAAAATAGTGGACCTAGCTATGCTTAGGGTAAATATATCTATTATAGAGCTCCTTGGACTCTGCTCATGAGCAGAGTTCACGAGCAGAGCTCATGGACTCTGCTCATGAGCAGAGTTCACGAGCAGAGCTCATGGACTCTGCTCATGCACATACAAACATCTCTAAAATCAAACTTGACTATAAAAAAATTAAAACTTCTAATTTTAACCCCATAGCAGATTTTTTTACATTTCTCCTAATGCCACCAACTAAAGAGCAGAATATGCGTATCGATACATACCTGTATCCAAATGAGCGGTTAAGAAATCGTCGATCCACGACGCCGCGACTGTTCGATCCACCAACGCTCCGGAAACAACTGATTCCTTCACCAAACAACAAATAAAGTCATCAACTAAGACCTATAACATACACAGCCAGAATCGAAACATTACAAGCGAAGGAAAAACGCACCTTTCAATGACGAGCTTTCAAGCCTGCACACAAAACCGCAACAACGTCCACGCAGCAACAGAACCGAACGCACCTGCCACACAAAACGTGACGGCCGACGAGCAACATCCAACAAGAAACAACAAGAAACAGAAGAGAAGCCGACGAACTGTCCAACGTAAAGTCGACGAGCAGCAGCAGGTCGCGGGGGCAGCAGCGGGTCGTGGAGAACCAGCAGGGTGGCGGACGTAACAGCAGCAGTTCGTGGAGCGTCAGCAGGCGGGTCGTGGAATAGCGGCAGGGTGGCAACAAAGCTACTGCGGGCCCGTTGCGGGGTCCAGAAATTTCCAGCAAAGAATGCCAAATGGCAGCCGATGCTGTGTTTTTATGCAGAAAAATAGTTCGACCGAACAATCATTCGGCCGAACAATTATTCGGCCGAACTATTATTCGTCCGAACAATTATTCGGCCGAAAAATTGTTCGGCCGAATAAACTATTGCCCGAAATTTTTTTTCCGTCCGGCAAATGTTTGCACACATTCCAAGGATCTCCGTTAGATTGGACGGAGAACTGTTTGTGGTTATTCGGCCGAATAACCTTTGCATTATTCGGCCGAATAATGTAAATTATTCGGCCGAATAATGTTTATTATTCGGCCGAATAATATTTATTATTCGGCCGAATAACTTCCGCTAAGACGATTTTGCACTCGTTTCTCACGAAAGTGTTACCCACCTTCACGTTTTCACCCATATTTTTCTTGTGATCATGACCATCCTGTGTTTTTGCATCTAAGTGTCCTTAGATTTTATATTTGACATGAAATTCATTGTGTGTGTATGGTTAATTTACATGTTTTTTCTACTAATGAAACGTATTACATATGTTTATGCATGTGACATATCCCACCATTTGATCAACATACCAACACATCCCTCCATACATTCCACCTAGTTCGTTTTTTCCATAATTCATGCCGAGTCTTGTGACTGGGCACTCTGCCACCGTGATCAACATACCTATCTCCCCTCCCCTAGGGAGATCCCATTCCTCGCATAACCACTAGGGATATGTCTATGCCCACACCCATCCCCTCTTGTGGTTCCTCCACCTTTCCAACATTTGGCTCCATCCACCCCATCCACATTGCCTCCATCCACATCGGCTCCATCCATTGCTCCTACATCAACCCCTACACATTTACCTACATCACCCCCCTCCCCTGTACTACATCAGATCCCTCCCCCGTACCTACATCATCCCCCTTCCCCCTACCTACATCATCCCCCTCCACCACCATTTCCTTTGAGCAAGTTGTCCATCCCAGTGCTCCACTTCCTAGCTAGGAAGGACAATCTACTGCATTGCCTTAGATATTCACGGTGAGATTTATAAGGTTATTAAACTCTTATAAAGTATGAATGAAATTCATAAAATAATGAATTTTGATTTTTATGTATTAATTGATTTTTGTAATTGTTGCAGGGACGTATTGCTGTGAGGCTTGGATCTAGGAGATAGGCAACCCTAGTACGACATGTTGTCTCGTCTCAGGTGTGTACTAAAGATTTGAATTCTGATTGTATTTTTTTAAGTGTACTACTTGATAGAATTGTGGGAAAATTGATATGTTGTTGTTCCCCTTTCAAAGCATGGAGAGACACTCTATGTGACCTAGATGTAGGGGGGATAAAGCTTCCTCCAGCTCAAAGAAGAAGAAGATTGATTTTGGATATGAGCGTCGGGGTGCCAATGGCGGGCATGGTGAATGAGACACCCACTATGCACATTATCCACAATGTGGCATTTTGGGCAAGAGATGTTTATTTGTGTCTAGGCCATGACTTTCCCTTATTCCATTTTTGGGCATGAGCATCCATTATATGTATTGGGAACCACTTTCCATTTTGTATAAAAATGTATTTTTGGACCTATTTCCAGTACAAATACATGACTTTCATCTGGTGTATATGAAAAAGTGTTTATGTATTTTTACATTATTGATGTGGATTTGATGTTATATATTATGATGGTTACATGGTTCATGGTGAATGGTGAATGTGATGTTATATGTATTATGACTGTTACATGCAATATATTTTAGATCACATCCATATTCGATTAAAAATGAGAGTGAGTTATAATGAATACAATCTTATACAAATAAATTCAATCAAATAACTTGATCACCTTATATGGCATGTATGCATTTATTATCCCTTTTCCAATCCACATAATAATATCTTATTAAAAAGGGTTAGGATTGAAAAATATGATAATTATGAGAGAGAGAGAGAGAGAGAAAGAGAGAGGGGTAAGGGGTTTAGAGAGAGAGAGATCAGGGGTTAATAGGAGTTTAGAGAGAGAGAGAGAGAGAGAGAGAGGGTGATGGTTAGTGGTAGGAGTAGGTGAGAAACGAGGAGAGAGAGTGAGTGGGTGGTTAAGGGTGGGGAGGAGTAGGAGGGATATATATGTATATATATGGATGGGGAGGTGGATAGTGGTATGGGAGAGAGAGAGAGAGAGAGATAGAGTGGGGGGGTAGGGGTAGGAAGGTGAAGAGTGGGGGTTTGGAGAGAGAGAGAGAAAGAGAGAGAGAGAGAGGGAGAGAGGTGGTTAATGGTAGGAGTAGGTGAGAGACCGATAGACAGAGAGTGGGTGCTTGAGGGTTGGGGGGGAGTAGGGGAAAGAGGGATAGATATAGAAGGAGAGGGATGGGGAGATGGTTAGTGGTAAGGGAAAGAGAGAGATAAAGTGGGGGTAGGGGTAAGAGGGTGAGGAGTGGGGGTTTGGGGGGTGGGGAGAGAGGGAGAGAGATTGGGGGTTAGGGGTTGAGAGAGAGAGAGAGAGAGAGATAACAGGGGGGGTCGACGGTTAGTGGTGGGGGTATATGGGTAGGGGGAGTAGGGGAGAGAGAGATAAATATATCGAGTGTTTAGGGATTTAGAGAGAGAGAGAAAAAGAGATTGGAAGTTAGGGTATATATATATATATATATATATATATATAGAGAGAGAGAGAGAGAGAGAGAGAGAGAGAGAGAGAGAGAGAGAGAGGTGGTTAGTGGTAGGAGTAGGTGAGAGACCTAGAGAGAGAGAGAGGGGGGGGTGGTGGTTAGTGGTAGGAGTAAGTGAGAGACACAGAGAGTGAGAGAGAGTGAGTGGGTGGTTAAGGGTAGGGGGGAGTAGGGGGAAGAGGGATATATAGAAAGAGGAGGATGGGGAGGTGGTTAGTGGTAGGGTAGAGAGAGAGAGAGAGTGGGGAGTAGGCGTAGTAGGGTGAGGAGTGGGGGTTTTGGAGAGAGAGAGAGAGATCGATCATGGTTAGTGGTAGGGGGGAGGGGGATTAGGAGAAAGAGGGGAGGGGTTATAGAGATAGAGGGCATGTAGGGCTAGGGATTAGGGGGAAAAAGAGAGAGAGATAGAGAGAAAGGGAAGAGGAGAGAGGGAGGCTTAAAGAAATAGATAAAGGAGGGGGTTAGAGTTTACGGAAACAAAGTGGGTATATATAGAGATGGGGGGGTTAGGTTTTATGGTATAGGGAGAGATGGGGGGTGGGGTTATAAAGAGGGATCAGGGGTTAGGGAAAGGAGGAGAGATAGGGGAAGGTTGGGTTAGAGAGAGGGAGGGAGGGGTTAGGAAAAGGTGAGGTTAGAGAGAGAGGGGGGTTAGGGAAAGATGGGGATAGAGAGAGAGAGGGGGTTAGGGAGAGAGGGGAGGGGGGGGGGGGGGCGTTGGGCAGAGAGGAAGAGAGAGGTGGGTCGTAGAGAGAGATAGAATGTGAGGGGGGTGGGTTATAGAGGGAGGGGGTTAGGGAGAGAGGGGGAGAGAGAAAGAGAGGGGTTGGGTGGAGATGAAGAGAGGCGGGGTGGGGAGAGAGAGAGGGGTTAGGGTTTAGGGTAAGAGAGAGGGAAGGTTAGGTATAGAGGGAGAGCGATAGGGGGTGCGAGAGAAAGAGAGAGAGAGGGGGGGTGGGAATTATATAGAGAAAGGGATATATAGTGAGAGGGAGGATAAAGAAATGAAATACAACAATAAAAACATTAGATAGTAGTGCATGCATGTTAATTTATATTAGTATTCTTACTTATGTACTTATTATTATTCTTATGAAAGAGCATCCTTCATTGTTCAAACAAATTGTTTATAAAAATCTACTTGATAAAATCGATTTTAACTCTACAATTACTTATTTAAAAAAACACAAACTTAAAAAAAATGTACATTTACTTATATAAATGATCAATTAGTATCCTTACTTATATACTTATTAATATTCCTATGAAAGATCATCCTTCATCTTCTAAAAGTGCCCACACATATTCCATAAAATTATCAATGGATATAAATCACCATTGTCTCATAATTTTAAAGATCATAAGATCACCTTCATTTCATTTCACATGTGTTGTGTTAAGTTTGCACATAAATATATTGGATTTAAAAATCATTATCATTTCATACATGTAATGTGAGTAGGTGTTAAGTTTAAGTAGAAATATATTGGATTTAAAAATTATTATAAATTTTACACATGTTATGTGTAGTAATTGTTAAATAATTTATGGTTATGAAATATCATATTTATTTAAATAAATAATAGTTTTTTTTTAAATCAGCATAGATCTAAATTCTAGGCTCTATCAAGTGTCGAGAGAAATCAAATCTTCCGAGGTGCAAACCTCTTTTTGAATAGCTCCTTGAATGCAATACCTAAGCCACCTAATCCATGCAATACCTAAGCCACCTAATCCTAAGCTCCGAAGTCTTTATTTTAAATCTCATATTTACTTTTTACTTTGTATTATTCTTTTTTGTTTATGTCCAACATAATATTTATTACTTTTTACTTTGTATTATTCTTTTTTGTTTACTCTAAAATCTTATATTTACTTTTTACTTTGTATTAAAAGTAAAAAGTAAAGTTTCTAGTTTAAGTCTCATATTTACTTTTTACTTTGTATTATTCTTTTTTGTTTATGACAGGCATAATATTTATCAAGCTAATCCTAAGCTCTAACTTTTTACTTTGTATTATTATTTTTTGTTTATGACGGACATAAGATTTATCACCTAATCCTAAGCTCTAAAGTCTCTAGTTTAAGTCTCATATTTACTTTTTACTTTGTATTATTCTTTTTTGTTTATGGCCAACATAATATTTATTACTTTTTACTTTGTATTATTCTTTTCTGTTTACTTTATATTATTTTGTTACTCGACAAACACTCGACAAATCGATAAACACACACATGTTACTCGACACAATTACTTAAAAATTGATATAAATTTATTAAAATATAATTTTATAATAAAATTTATATTTTATAAAATATAATATTTTTAATCTTTAATAATTTGGTTTAAAATAAATATAATTTGGTTATTTTTTAAAAATATTATCATTTAAATATAATAAATAATGATATTTATAAAAAATCAAAATTTTAAAATTTAATTATCTTTTATCTATTATAATTTAATAGCAATTCTAATAAAATTTTAATAAAAAATAAAAAAAAATCTAAATCATAACAACAATTCTCATAAAAGTTTAGCTAAAAATAACTAAAAAATCTAAATACTCTACCACATATTGATCAAATTCTTTCCACTCAACTTCCAAATACGAGTAAAACCCATCCCTACGATTGTCACCCATAATTTATTATACTATCTAATATAATTTAGTAACTATGGGGCTTAGAATAGTTGGTGAATGGATGTTTTGTTAAGGTATTCGTGTAAGGTCATTGGTTCAAATCAGCACATGGATTCAGCACATGGTTTGGCCTCTGTGAATGCACCTATAATAGTAACCAGATTAGATCCCTGAACCCCGAATAACAGCCCAACCTCCAATTACCCATTCCCCTAATATAAAAAAAAATAAAAATACACGACTAACCTCTTACTATTTACTACATGCACGTGAAACCATTTGTGTTTCCAGTCCATCCCGTCTTCACGTTTAATTCAAAATGACCATAGCTTTTTCGAAGGATCCTGCCATGTTTGCGGGCACCAATCTTGGCTTCTCTGCCAGTTTCTTGATATCTTGATAGCTTTGGATATCGATCCATGGTCACATTCAGATGCAACTGGACACTGTTTAAAAGCAAATATTTGTACGTTCATCCGTCAGTTTATCCCACTATGTATCTATTTTTCGCTTTCTGATTCACATAATTCTTGCCCGCATTGATGGAGAGGTTGAGCTTCTTTTCATCCTGCAAACACGAGAATCAGCCCTTTAAATCCTAACCACAACAGATGTTGGTGGGCTTTCTGTAATCTCACGGGAGTTGTGATCAAATGTCTCTCTATCCATTTCTTTTCCCTGCTTTTTCAGGCCGATTTATAGTTCTAGGTTTCATTATTTTCTGTAAGCCTGTACCCTAAACCTGGAGTAATATATTTTGTCTGTTCTAGAGTTTTAGACGTTTTCTGTTCTACCAGCTATGGCAATTGCTGTTTTTCAAAAGATGGGCTGTGTTCGAAGTCGTCCTTTGCTCTATTTAGGTCTTCCCTGCTCAGGTTTGCTTCTTTTTATCCCGAATGTTCTTAGGGTTTTCATCTTCTTTTCACCATTGCTGCTTTCAACGGCCCTCCTCTTTATAGTGCTTCTCAACGTGCCATTGGATGGCAATATTGAGAGAAGATTTTCAGAACGGGGAAGCTCATCTACAGGTTCTGAGTTAGATGCAAATAACATGATAGATTCAATCACAGAAATGGTGTTTGGAGAAGAAGGTATTTCAGAGGTTAGCAATATTTTTTTTGAGAGTAGAGACCAGATTCTTGGACAATCCATGAATTCTGATGTTGAAGATGTGGCAGAAATAAATCCAGCCAAGGAAATCAATCTACTTACAAAAACCTTCTTTCATGATCATAATACAGTTGAAATTCCAAGAGAAATTAGGGTTGGGTTTCAAGAGAAACATTTGATTACGTGGGGATTCAAAAGAACAAATGGAAAACGACGGCATGAAAGCTTCAAAAATTTAATCCGGAGATCTGGATCAGCATGTGAGTGAAACTATATTCCTGATCGTCTTCTAAATGATTTGTAAAATAAGTAGAGCATTTAATGGGGCATTATATTCTATTTCAGATATTTGACTTCGAAAATTCTTATGTATATGGGGCTATATAGTTAAATTGCCTAAACGATGATAACACAGTGGCCCTGGGCCTCTGATATTTATAAAATTATACACCGGGAGTTGGGTAGACAATCAATTTAGACTCCTGTTCAGAGTGATTTCTTTTACTGTTGGATTCCTCATGTGAGGGTCGAATTGTAATGACACTGTTTCAACAGGAGGTCATTCTCTTTGTAAATAACGCGTTCATTCACCATTATGCATCTATCTATCAATCTAAAAATCAAATCTACTATTTTTAAGTTTTCCTTCAGGGTTGGATGCTTGAATATGTAAGATATTAAGCTGTGCACATATTCCACTCCTTAATAAGTCTTATGTCTGGTTTTTAGTTTTATGTATTTGGAAAATACATTAATTTTGATTTTATTTATTTTTATACTTATAAATGGTTATATTTTGGAATCTGGTGGATTAACGAAGAATATTTTTTTTTAAATTACAAAATGATTAGGGAAGTTTACTTTTTATAGTCCTTCTAATGGATAACAGATACATGAAAAACAAGTAACATTTAATTTGTGGCTTCACAAATCACAAATTAAATAATTATGCTAATACAAAGTATAAGTATCATTTTTATTAACAATTTTATAAAGATACCACAAAGTATAAGTATCATTTTTATTAACAATTTTATAAAAATACCAAAAGGTTGAATATCCTTTTCTACCAAATCATTATAAATATTTTTGTAAATAAGATTTATTCATTTGAATATATATCAATAACTTTATGAATATAATTTTTTTTAAATAACAAATTTTTTAATAAAAATATTCCTTTTAATTTCAAGATTAAATACTTATGTCTATAAATGTATAAATGCAATATACTATATTCAGTTATTATTTAATTTTAAAAAATCATTTGATATATTTTTGGCTTTTATTTTATAAAAGTACCATTTTTATTAATTATTTTGTAATTAAAAATTTATAGATTTAAATTTTATCAATTTATTATAAATATTTTTAAAATAAAATTCATTCACTTATATATATCAATTACTCTCTATATAATAGAACAAAATATTTCATTCAAATTTTAAGATAAAATACTTTGTTCAAGCATGCAATATACTTGTTACTAGTTATATTTAGAAAATTATTTGATATGCTAACATCTTCAAAGTTGAAGAATGTCATATGGTTTAATATATATTATTATATTTTTATTATTATGGTATTATTATTATATTTTTATTATTATGGTATTATTATAAATATATTATTATATATTATTTTATTTTTATGTATGTAATATATTTGGTTATAAATTAAATTTAAAAAATCATTCGATATCTAACTTCTTCCCAAAGTTAATGGATGCCATATGATTTCAATATATATTATTATATTTTTATTATTATGATATATAAAATAATAATATAAATTAAATATATAATTTAGAATAATTTTTATTATTAATATTTATTATGGTTGATGTAAAAAATGTTTTTTTTTTTCTAAATTATATATAATTAATTAAAAGAATTATATATTAAGAATTTTAGGAAAAATGAATGTTATACTATATTTTGTTTTAATATTTATATTTAATTTTCATATATAATATTATCTTTATGTTTTATATTAATTTTATATTGATGAAAATCTTATAATTTTATAATTTTCAATATTATAAAATATATTTTTTATTATTATAAAACACAATAATGGATTTTTTATCACATCTTATAATTATCTAAACATGTTATTTGCCCAATCAATATTACTTACTCTGGTCCTATGAAGGATTAATAAAAGATGTGTTGCTTTATCCATTTGGAAGAGAAAATCTTCTTATCCTTAGATTTAATATGTCCCATCTATTACCAACCTTTTCCATCATCTCATTTCTTTTGTTAAGTGTTTGTAGCCTCTCTAAACTCATTAGATCTAAATGATTAACTTTCCTCATGCTATTATTTTTGTATAGTTTAGATTCCACCCTCATTTTTAATTAAAAACTAAAGGAGTAATTTTATTTGACTAAAGCATTGGCTATATGTAGTGTGCAAAGGAGTACAAAATCCATACATAATTCTTATGTCTAATAGAGTCTTGAATAGTTTGGTAAATCCACTTAGACCTATTAGGAACCATGTTTTTTCCCCTAAAATTCTATAGTGCCCAATTGCCAAGAATGTCGATGCCTAAATTTACTAGAATGAGGGTTCCTTGAATGGTAGAGAGACAATAAACTGATTTCTAGAGAGACATAACTTCAATTCTATCACCTTTACAAGATATTGCTTGAGATTCGACATTCGTAATGTACATAGGAAGGATAATATGGGGTAACTAGGGAGGTATACAAGGGGATAATGTATGTACCGTGGCCATAATTATGGAATAGGCCCACTTGGTAGTTGGTAGGTGATAAATAGGTCCAGTAGGTAGTTAGAAGAAATAATATAATAATAAGGTATAATTGGCATAGACCCCCCAAGAATACTCATGAGAAAGTATATATATATATGACTATCATTGTATGAAGTAAGTTGGATGTGAGTATTCTATTTTAAAAAGCATGGCTTGTGAAGTGATTCCTTCCATAAGGAATAATTAATGGTGTTACCCTACCTTAAGGGTCTTCTCTATAATATTGTGGTTATTCTCTTGTTGTCTATTGTGTGGATCTATTATGTTATTTGTGATTTAATGTTTATAGTCTATTTTTAGATATATCAGGTTACAAAACATTTGGTATCAAACCCAGTGATGTTAGTGAAACCACCCATACAAAACCATAATAAGTGTCAAACCACTCAAGCCACTTAATAAGTGGATCCGTTGTAATGTATCAAGAGTTGAAGAATAAAATAATATCAAATTATGGATAATGTCAAAAATGCTTTCCAAAAGGTCTTGTCCCCTTGTGATTGATTGATAATTTTGTTCTTGATTTCTTGATTGTTTTTCTCATTTGATGGAGTGCAGGTAAAACTGAATATGTACCTATCATATCTATCTTCCTCAAGCAAGGGAATTTTAGGAGGAATGGGGGAAAGTGACACGTCTAGTAGATCTAATAGGGAGAGATCAATGAGAGGTGAAAAGGTCAGATGAAAATTTTGTACACGCATGTAATTTTTCTTCCCGAAGGAGGGTGATGTCCTTATGATGATGAGAGCATAAAATGACATTGAGGTGCCCTTGAGGTACAACCATCTATTGATATCGAGGGTACCCAAGGAAATTTCTCAATTGGACACCTAAAATTATGTCAATGAGAGAATGTATCTCTTTACTCCATTGTCTATACATGGTCAAAGGCTATTTTCAATGGATGGAATAAAGGTCCTATATGGTGGAGTAACTGAATTGATGGAGTATGTCAAACCATGTTACAATTATGGAGATTGGATGAGGTTGGTCCAATTTATGTGAAGTACGTAGAGATATGTAGTCACTAAAAATTATATACAACTAAAATACAACAATTAAAATAAAGGAACAACTATGTATATTGACGGAAGGCGAAAAGCTTCAGGGAATATTCCAGGGTTTGTAAATAGCACATGATCCAAGACAACAAAAAAACCAGCCAATTTTATATTTGAGGGGCGTGAAGGAAATTCGGTAGTCATATGTGCAACAACATCAATAGCTATAGGGGAAGAGTTGTTGGTCAATTACAATTTGAATCGAATAGATACAAGTGTTTCTATCACGGGGGTACTTATGTTTTACCAGTTTACCCCACATCTAATTAATGACTCTCTTTTATTTTCTTTAACATAAATTTTAATATCTTATGGTTATTACATTATAAGGTAAAATTCCCTCTGAATATTGTGACAGGTTGATCTTAGGAAGGCACCAACCTTGTAACCAATAAACATTGCATATGTCCATATTAATTTAATGTGAATTTTATTATTTTTTTATACTTAAATTACCTTGTTTTTGCTTGGTACGGTGATGGATTGTATGATTCCATCGACTTGACTGACACAACTAGAATGTGTTTAGGAAATAAAAACAAAGAATTAGTTGCATTGGTTGGATGTGAATCCACAAAGGAGATTAAAGAAAGGTGCCAAGTTTTGCAGAAACATATAAAATGATATGGGGTAAGCACCAAATTTTAAACTGAGGATTTATCACATATATTCATTTATGAATTTTTGTTCGCTACTCTTATATTTGAACAAAGAGTGATTTGTTTCTATAGGATTTTTTGAGAGTAGTGCATGAGCCTGCTCATGAGGCCGATGTTGGTAGCAGCAATGCATCAACGCCATCATGTCCTAGCACGAGCCACATACCCACAAGGTTATTTTCCTCTACACATGTGGATCAAAACCCCTTGATTCATACCACTCCACCTTTTGGCCCATGACACATCTTCGTAGAGCACGCCAAGCCATGCACACGATCGTGGAGATGCCCCAATTAGTGATTCTTTAGATTTATTTCCTGAATCAACATGTGTTATTAGCAAGGGAACGCTGCTGGTTAGTTTTTTTATTAGATGAGGACCTTCTTTCAATTAAGATACAAAAATTCCCAAGTAATTATGAATGTCTTATTTATTTCCTATTATCTAATAGAAACATACTTCTCTCCAATTTATATTAATGATCTTATAATACCATTTTTTGGGAGCATTTGAATTAGAAGACCATAGAGATTTTTGGGCATACCATATGCACACGTTGGAATGCTCAGAGTGTGGATTTGAAAAAAATACTATGGACTACATGGTTGGTATCTTTGGTGAAAAATTTAACCAAATTTTAGACACATCAATGGTCGATACATATTTGAAATATCTAAGGGATCAAAGTAATGATTTTGTAAAGTCTTGTTGTACAAGGATCTGGACTTGTGTGTGTCAAGTCCTGATTATTATGTGAACCTTATGTATAAAGGTATCCATGAGATGGACCTCCCGTATAGAGGTGAACCTTCCGTATAAAGGTATCCATGAGATGGACCTCTTGTATAGAGGTGGACCTTCCGTATAAAGGTCATGCTTTACTTAAGCATTTAATGTTGTGTGATATATATTTTTTTTTTCTGGAAAAAAAGCGTAATTTCATTTCATCTTTAAGAGTACGAAATTACATTGAACGTCATCACTCAGTTAGAGTGGAAGATGTAGCTACTAAATCTAGCTTTAAGCTTTTGTCTGAAAAAAGCAATGATGTTCTCACCACGTGAGCAATAACATCTTTTACAATGGAATGTTAAGACCCTGTATCGTATCTGAATAGTTTTTCAAAAACAAAAATAAAATTTTTAAGCCTGCCTGTACAAGTCTTTTAAAGAGCAAAATAAACCGAGAAATGCAAGAAATTACATTAATCCAACCTACTGTTCCACTGTAATAACTAGAAGTTCATCAAACTTCCAAAAAATATGTCTTAAGATCATTCAATAAACGGTCTGTGGAACAGTTCCCGGCCAACCCCATCTTTAAATTCAATGATTTTCCAAATACCGATTCCTAGCAACAATCCTTTCTTCGAGGCTTTGTCTGCCTCTGCATTATTTTCCCGAAATATGTGCGTGTAATTGAAAGTATCAAAGGTGTAAGAGACATTCTGAATTTGTTCCAAAACAACAACAATTCTCCGGTTGTTGCACTGATATAATCCATTGACCCACTTTATCACATTCAATGAGTCCCCAAACACTGAAATATTACTGACAGAATGTTCCACAGAAAAGGAGATTAGTAACTTAAGACTGAGAATCTCAGCCCAGTTATTGGTCCCTCTCCCAAATCCAAACGACATCACGTAAAAATGAGTAGGAGACATAAAAAGAAGATCCCCTCCCCCACATAATTCATTATGATAAGCCCCATCAAAGAAACCCCATGGCTGAGTTCGATTGATATCCACCGGTTGAATATTTCTAGGAATAGTAGCATGTCTAATACTCTTGAGAGCTAAAAAGATGCCACAACTGTTAATAGCCACTAAAGCTGGAAGTCCCTTTTTGTCAGAGAACAAACAATTGTTCCGAGATAGCCAAATTCCCCAAATAACAATAGGGGGAAGCGCTTTATAATTGGCAAATGCAGGATTATGTGACCACCGAATCCAAGCCTCCTCAAGGGAATTCCCATCCCAAAGGAAGTTTACCTTTAAAATTCTAGACACAACATTCCATACCTCCGTGATGAAGCTACATTGGAGAAACAAATGTAGTACATTTTCCTCATTCTGATAACACAGGTAGCACCTACTTGCACCTTGCAAACATCTTTTTTGCAAAAAATCCCATGTTGGGATCCTGTTGACCAAGACACACCACATGAAAATTCTAGCCTTGAGTGGGCACTGAATTCTCCATATAGTTTTCCACCACCATACCTGCTCTCTGTCCACGAAGTTCTCACTGATCCACTGATAACCAAATTTTGGAGTATAAATGCCCGAGGGATCCCCATCCCATACCAAAGTGTCATCTTCTTCTTTGAGGAAAATATGATCCCTAATGAGGGACCTCAAGTACAGTCTAATTTCATTCTCCTTAACCATATCTAATCCAAAGTTATCCACTCTCCTCCAAACAGGCCTTCCCATCCAGACATTCTCCAAGTCCGCCAAGTGATGGAGAACAATAATATCCCTCTGTCGCAGCTCCTCAATCAACCCTGCTGACAATAAGTGCTGTGCTTCACATCCCACCCAACGATCACATCCAATCCGTAGCTTCTGACCGTTGCCAATGTCCCAGACTAGATTCTGTTCAATTACATGAAACGAGGAAACCAAAGCTTTCCAAATAACAAACCCCCGTTTATGAGACTTGTGCGGAGTCCTAATCCACTCATCCACTGTATCTGGTTCAATATATTTTTGAATCATAACTCTAGCCTAGAAGCCCCATGATTTGATTAACCTCCAACCACACTTTGCTGCCAATGCTTTAGAGAAATAAAATATGTTTTTCAGTCCCCACCCTCCAAGAGCTTTTGGAGCTGCGATTCTCTCCCATTTCACCCAGGGAGTCACATGTGCATCCTCCTTTCCATTCCACAAAAATATGAAACAAATTTTCCTAGCAGCTTCAAGAATTCCCTTCGGAATCCATGCTAGGGACATCCAATACACTGGAATGTTGTGTGATATATTATTAACCATGATCACCAGATTGCTATTAAGTCTCCTTTAGAGATTGATCACCTCTAAAGTGAATTACTTTAGCATATGATCATTTGGTCCGGAATAATATAATATGATCACAACATCCGATAATTCTTCTTAGTATAATGTAATGTGATGGATTTAATTAAAGTTAGCACATATTGACCATGCTGTAAGAGATAAAAAAATAAAAGATAAAGCATAGAGATCAAGAGAATTCAAAAGCTCCCATTCAGACACTTCAACTAATTAAAGAAAACTCGATTTATTAAAGATTCAGTTATAAATCTTCAGTTAAGTATCAATCCTTTAGTTAAAGCATCCGTTAAAGATATGTATAAGTTAACTAAAGAACTCACAGTGGTCATTTCAAGTAAATCAATCAACATGATTTCAGTTAACTAAGTGTTAAATAAAAGGGACTAGTTAACTAAAGTATTTACACTTTATTTAAACTAAAAGACGACACTTCAGTTAGCGAGAATATCTAGTCAACTAAGTGTTATTGGATGAAGACACTTATGTTAAACTAAAAGATGACACGTGAGTTGTGACACTTGCATGTCACTTAAGTTAGCCACCTGATTAAGTGGGAAAGATTTCAGTTAAGAGGTGAGTTCATCCTAAGTGACAACTCAGTGAGATGAATCACTGCATGAGAAGTGGGGTGCACCACTCCATGCAAGATTAATACATCCAGTTTGAGGGCGAGTTTATCCTGAAGTTAGAACTAGAAGTTAAAAATAAAAGAGAAGAATGTATAAATATGTTATACAGGATTGTTGAATCCAGTGTGAAGCGAATTCTCTTCTCCATTGAAGGCAAGGCGATTCTCTTTGTGCAAGGTATTGTTTGTGCTTGTTATTGTTGTGCTGGGAACACATCCGATTGATCTCTATTCTCTATTGCTTCCGTATCTTCACCAAGAAGTTTGGTGATCTCTTATCTTCCGAAAACAATCTGCTATGTTGTAAAAGAAAGCATTCTCTGCTATCCATTATATTATACTGATAAGAATTGTTGGGGTTTTTGATCTCATAATTTTGAGAATTTTCCCCAGGGTATATCTTGTGTTATGGGTGTATGAATTTCATGGATTGAATTGTCTCATTGCTTCATGTCTATGCTTCTAAAAGAATTAAAGATCAAAGCTTAACCAAATTTCAACAGGTTTCAACACAAAAGGTTTCATACCTCCACTTAGATTTTGAATCAACAATGATCATATACATATTTAATGAGTATTGTCCTTCTTTACGAGATATGTACCAATGGATTCATTCAGGTTGAACAAAGAATTGTGAGATATTTCCATGTTCAAAGTTTTTTTTTATAGTTTGGTGGTTCAAACATGTTGATTTTTAGAGGCTTTTCGAAGAGGGTCCCTAGTTTTGGGGAAATGGTATAGTTTTTGTGTCTCGTGGTTTCCTACTTTTGATTCAAATTCTATGCTTATTTTGGGTTTGTCTCCTAAATTTTCCATACATTTCGAGTGTTTATAATTTTTTGAGGGACTTACATAAATACATATACTAATGATGTCAATTGGGTCTAGCCCAAGTGGTTGTGGGATGGAGTTTATCCTCCCCACCTAGGTTATATTCCACTAAGTGACATGACAAGCTCATAATGAGTATATTGTTGTAATGGATTTGAGCCCTTGTTGATTGGCCTTATGCCTTGAAGAATCTAGGGCTTACCCTGGGTAACATCCTCAAAATGAAGGGAAGTGCCTAGGGGTTTGCCTTGAGAAATTTACCTAAATAAGGTTGTACTATTTAAGTTTGATAGAGTTTGAAATTCAAGGGATATTCAACATAGTATAGATACAATTTGAAAGTTAAATAAATACCTAAACATGCTTACAATATTAAACTTTTAAATATTGAGGAAATGTTATTATGCGCGTTGAAATATATTTTAATGATTAGACTTAAGAGAATATCACATTCTATGCTCAGGGAGAGCGGACGCTCTGCAACTAGGAAGAGGGTCGACTTGAAGATCTTGGCGGCCATGGTTCCTTCCATGGCTGCCAACCCATTTTCCCCTCTAGTTTCCTGGTTTTAGCGGTCCTGCATCAGTGGAGGCGGTGGTGTTTCTCCCTTTGTGGTGGCACTCCCGGAGATGCCCCATATCCACTGCTCATTAACAGGGCGTCGCGTATCCAGATCTCCTCATCGGGCTGCTGTTCTTGAATCGTCGACCCCGAGTACATACATCACGCGGATGCATCTGCTCCAAATCGGTTCTCTCTGCTTCTGCGTCATCGTCCACCGCCACATCAAGAAGTTCAAGTTTCTTGGATCAAGATCTTGCACACGGGCTGAATGTTTACTGCAATTCGAGCCAGCGTTCGGCTAATGTTGGCGATTGCAGAGCCGTCAGTTGCAGTGCACGAGGATGTCCGAGGCTTGGATGATTTCTTGACCGTGGCTGGAGTAGGGGCTGAGCCGAGTGGGGACCGAGCCGAGCGGAGGCAGCATTAACAGGGTGTCGCGTTTCCTCAAGACGGGCTGCTGTTCTTGATCGTCGACCCCGTATATCACACGCGTGTGCATCTGCTCTAGATCGGTTCGTCCACCGCCACATCTTGAAGTTCAAGTTTCTTGTTCTTGATCAAGAACTTGCACACGGGCTGTATGTTACTGCAATCGATCCAGCGATGCCCACGCGATTAGAAGATTAACACGGCTAATGTTGGCGATTGCAGATGGGCGTCTCAGTTTCAATGCAGTGCACGCGGATGTCCGGAACAGGCTTGGAGACCGTGGCTGGAGTAGGGGCTGAGCCGAGTGGGGATAGAGCCGAATGACACACTCTCGGCAGTATGGCATGGAGACGCAGATTCAAGAACCTGTGCAGAGGATGATGGACGACGTGCGGTGGAGGCTTTGCTTAGGGTGTCTGGCCGTTTTCTTCATCAATAGTTGCTGGCTGAGTTCGCCAGTTTGGGAGATCCAGAGTTTGCTGCTTGTCCACAGACTTGGATCTGCTGTTTATTCTGCTGAGGGTTTCGGTTTGAAGACGTCTTTGGGTTTCTCTTTACTGTTCAAGATTCATCTTCTTGTGGCGAAGTTTTATTGGATTTCTTTTTTGGTTCAGCTCTTTATAAGCTGTTGTATCTGCTTATATGGGACAGAAATATGTGAAAATGTAGGGATCCCTGTGATTCTACTACATCTGCAGAATGTAATTTTAATCATCTTTTTGAAATAAAATTACGGACATTTTCCCAGGAAAAAAAAAAATCACATTCTATGCTCATGCTATAGTTTAAAAACATTACAACAATGGCGTTCATTAAAATTTAGTCATTAAGATACAAGTGAAACTTCAACTCGAATCTAAGTAATTCTCATGTTGCAGTTTAACTATTAACAATTCAACTATTCCTTAATTGTTAATATAATAATGGAAATGGTTCGAATAACAATATAGTGAATAATTGTTACATCACCATCATAAGAATATTCATCCCATACACTTATCCATATAAATAAATATAATCTCAAATGGAAAAATTCGGACTCCTTTATCATTTTCTCCGTGTTGAAGTCAAAAGCATCCTCACTTTTCTTATGATTTGGGAATGGCATGAGGACAAGGAAACAATACTAGGAGATAATTCCCAAATACCTATGGTGGGAATAGAGGGGATGTTGTAGTTGCCAAGATTTGACAAGAGATAGATGCCCTGCTTAATTGGAGTGCTAAAGGGTGTACTATGTGAAAAATGTGGTTGCTGGTGTAAAACCTAGATATAAAGGTGATGGTCTAAGAATGTTTTCAAGGAATATGTAAGTTGGTTGTGAAATAAATGTGGATTAGAAGATGCATGAGCATTGCCTATAGTGGGTAAATTAGAGGAGTAGTGGACAATGAGATACCATATGAGGGATCGAGAGTGCTAGAGACCATAACAATGAGTGCAACCTAAGGGACATGGAAATGATCCATGAATAAGGAAAGTGCCATGAGTCTGGAGAGAATGGGAGGTACATGCTCTAAACCAGGTTAAAGTGTACTAGTAAAGAGAGAGAAAATGCATGTGAAGAGAGTAGTCATAAAAGAGATAGTTGGGTGCATACAACAATGGATATACAAATACTAGAAAACCCAAAACAAGAAGAAAATGAGAAGAAAATAAAGAGAACAAGCAAAACATATGTGATACACATGTACAACCAAGAGAAATTTATGATAGCCAATGATAATTAGAGATGATATGAACCCATAGGATCACCAATAGAATTTTCTTGGGAGAGGAATTAACGCATAAGGTGTTGTGGGTTTGAAGTATAGGGATTCTCTAAAAAGAAGTGTCTAATGTAGCTCATAAAATAAAAACCTGGCTTGTGTGTTGGAGATGAGATCAGGAGGGAACATTGCTACACTGTGTGCTAAAGCAGTACATGGATGCTTATTTTGTAGATGTCTTCTTATGGATATGGCACTAAAATGAAATTGAAATGTAGATGATTATATAATGGGAAGTAGTGGTACTAGGAGTGCTAGGCCATGTAAGTGATCAGTGTGTCATGTCCAAAGTAAAAAAATGGTTGTTGAAGGTTGAAAAGATGAGGAAGAAGTGGCATTTGTGGTGTGTAATGATGGATTATTTCCACAAGATGTCTATGGAGTGCATAGAGAATTGGCATGGAAAACTGATAGAGATCTACACTTATGTTGATTGAAAGTTGAGTTGAGATGAAAGAGTGTTCCAAAGATGGCGTCACAAGTTATGAGCGTATCATGGACAATAGTGAAAAACCATGTGAAAGTAGAGGGGGGGTTGATGTTTATATATGAAGCCAATATCTTGGTCTCCAATATTCTTGTTGTAGAGTTCTCGACTAGACCCATGCATGGGGGGGAGGGGGGGCTAAGCACCTCTTCCACGGGTGCGGGGGCGGATCCTCCAAGGTGAAAATGTCTAGACCTTTCTAGTGTATTTAATTTCTTTTGAGAACCCTCAGATGTATTGTATAAAAGGGGAGTGACCCCCAACATTGTAATAAAAGAGAGATAGAATAAATAATTGTAAGGTTTTTGCTGAGTAATAATAAAAGATCAAAGCTGCTATTGCCCTGCGGTTTTACCTATGGACAACAGGGTTTCCACATAAATCTTGTGTTATATTATTATTGTTAACAATTTTGGATATTGTTAAAGAATATTTTAAATATTATTGGATATATTAATTATACAAAATTGTTAATGGATATTTTGAATAAAATATTGGTGGAACAAAACATGAATTATTTGTGCCTTTGCTAAAATCTAAGAGTTTGATTCTTGTTCGGAAAATTTTAAGCATTAAAACATTTAAAAGTTAAAATAAAATAAAAATCATATTGTTAGAGGCCTCGTGGATGCTTTTCATACAATTGGTAAGAAAACTCATTTGAAACGTTGCAATGTAGCTTGGTGTGTATTGTCATAATCAATTGTTCTGCAATATCGTAATAAAACATTGTTTTCTCAAACAAACATCTCCTCTCATTAAATGTATTGTCAAAACATTTTGACAATATTTTATCAGACGAAACAAGCTTGATAGAACGAGCCAAACAAATTTGTGGGCCTTCAGTGCTAGGTTGCCTCATTTTGACCTGAAGTATTTGGAGTAGTTAAGGGATTAATGGAGAAACATTAGTCTTCTTCCAACCAAAATAATGTACTAAAATTGAGAAGGGGTTCTAGGGACCGTCAACCCCACATTAAACACTTTCTTTGACATGACACCTATATAATTGTATGAGAGATTGAAGAATAAGCATAATGCACTTAGCTTGGGCCAAAGATCATTCGAGAAATGCAGACCTTGGTAGGTTAGGATAAACACAATATGTAACATTTGTTGTTATAGATACCACATTGAATATAATTATTATTATGACACATAGATATGCATTCATCATGTTTTTCATAACACAATTATGTAGGAATGCTCAATGATATTACTCCCAACATCATCTAGAGACTTTATTGTTAGCATCTTGTGTGCTAGACAAGAGAGACACACATATTATTAGAAACCTTGACGAGATGGGACATGCCCTAGCTGTGGTGGAATGACATTATTGATCAAGTGTATGCATGTGAAAAATGCGTAAAAAATGGGGAGGGAGGTTGACATGTGAAGCTTCAAATATGTCACACATGATATATGGGGTGGGTATGAAAGCAAAAATATACAACTAGCCATGTCCCAAGTTAGTAATGTGTATTTAAATTGCACTCTAAAAAAATCATTATAACCATGAAATTATATATATCTTTATTTTTATGTCAAAGTCTTTAACTTCACCAAAAAATTATTTGAAAAAACCTAATAATATGTCTACACCAAGAATTTATTTGAAAAGACCTAATAATATGTCTAACATATCCATGTAGCGGAAAATGAACATTTTAGAATATATAAAAATACCTTTCAGATTGTAGCTACTCTCGATGAAATGATTATTGATAGGGCCCAGAACAAAATGAAAACAAAAATAACATACATAATATATAGGACTAAAACATTGATGCCTTATATCACCTACACTTTTTGGGTAAGTATATTGCAAGTATATTCATAAATTGAAAAACCCTATTTGAAAAAGTGTAGATGAGATAGGTGATTGCATTAACTTTAGGATCTTTATTACTATTTTATACACTTTTTGGGTAAGTATATTCATAAATTAAAAAACCCTATTTGAAAAATTGTAGATGATATAGGTGATTGCATTAACTTTATGATCTTTATTACTATTTTATAGTCTATAGATGATGCTCTTATATCCTACAGAGTCTAAATCAAAGTAAAAAAAAAGGAATACACTTTTAAAAATGTATATGTGTAAGAACATACACATTCTTTTAAATCATGGCTTAGCGGTCTAATTTTGTGTGGCTGTTCGAAGGGACTCAAAGCTGAATAAAAAGGGAGTGCACACTTTTAAGAATGTATGTGCTTTCTTGTGTGAGCGTTCCTGCCATGACCACACTTTTGCAGTCATCAACTTTGAGTGAGGGGCCATCCCAATTAAAAAGGAACTTCCATGAACTTTGAGTGAGAGTCCATGCCAATAAAAAAGAACTTCCATTTAAAAAAAACTTGAATGGATACACACAATGTACAGTATGCATTCCAACTCTATCACCGATGAGAGAAAACCGAGTCATATTTTCATATTTGAGGGATATACACAATGTATAGTATGCATTACATTATTATGGCGAGTACATGGTGCGCAGTGCGCACGATTTCAAGAGCACATTTAATCCAGCCGGTCCGGCAGATAACATTGTTGCACTCACGTTATGAAATAAACAAATCACCTGATAACAGCAATCCCGCAACGTGCGATATCATTTCTCACGACGTTATTGACCCTGCCTTCATTCTCGGTATCCTTCGTGCTCTATATCTTCATGCCCACATCCGTTTCTCACACAGCTACTTCATTGCCCAAGTGAGATCTCTCGCTCAGTCGAATTACTCACTGATCTGTGAATAGCCAGTCATTAAAGCCATGGAAACCCATCTAGTGCCAATAATATTGCTTCTGTTTGGAGGAGCCCTTGCATTGCCATTACAATTTCCGGGAAATGAAAAACTCAGCCCTGTAAAGCTTCCGCCACCATTGGTTGCCGACCATGTAAAATTCATGCCTACAAACAAACCAACAGTGCCTCCTCCCAAAACCACGCCTGCAAAGAAGATACCGAGGCCAGCGACAGTGTTTCTATCGCCCACCTACTACTCTCAGAGCTGCCCGAACGCTGAACAAATAATTTATAACAGGGTTCAATATTGGGTGCAGCAGGACTTCACACTTGCTGCCAGCCTTATACGTATACATTTCCACGACTGTATCGTTCGAGTAAGTTCCCTTATCTTCATTTCTGTACATAGTTTCAATCCTATGGTTTTGGAAAAATTGGTTTTGGGATCCATATCCAGAGGTTTCGAGTTTCCGCAGCCTTTGCATCCTGTTTGGGACCTGTTTTATATGCACACATCTATAGATCGGCTCTGTGTTGTTATAGAATATAACAGGAATTTCAAGTGCTCTCAATTATTTTTCAAGTGTTATTGAAGTAAACAATGTGGAGTAAGAATTCTCTTCAAAACATAGAAATGGAGGTTTTGGTTAGAAAGGATCATCTAGATTAACCTAAATCTGGACTGACTTGTAATAATTTATTATTTTCTTCCTTTCATTTATTGTGTCTTTGAAATTATCTCTACCTTATTTTGTTATTCCTAATTTGAAATTCACTCCAATAAATCTCCCTTGTTCAAAGGATAAGATCTGCTTATAAATACCATAAAATTCGTCACATATCAATCTCCCGAGTTGATGGATTTGCTTTCTAAATCTGATTTTTTCTTTGAAATTCTCTTGCAAATCTCCTCACCCATGATGGTAAAATGTGCTTATAATCTCAATAAAATGCTTCACATATCAAATTTCTGCATTTGAATATCAAATCGTTGGAAATATGTATTTATGAGCTGTTTGGTATCTAACTGGGCAGGCTCTGTCAGTCATTTTGTCAGTCCCCAAAACAGCAGAGATGTCAGAGAGTCAGCCAATCTATCAAAAAGCTTCGCACTTTTCCTAGTATTTATTCAGCCCAGTCTGTATTCATCAAGTCAATAGAAATTTATTATACTCTTAAGTATAAATTTATTAGTCTTAAATGTATCATAGTAGCTTCAAGTTGAAGTGGGTGGTTATGCAATTCCTATATATAGAAAAAGTTAATTGAAGATCATAGAGAGATGTGTGAGGGAAGAAGAAAAGAAGAAGTGAAGACCGTGAAGTGTATGAAGAGCCTAAGCTCTGTGGAAGGTGAAATATCATCTCTGTGTAATTCCTTCAAGTTGTTATGGTTTACTGCTGTGATATATAAGTTCATAGTTTTAAGTATTCATTCTCAAGAATGTTAAATATTGCATGTCGTACATCTTCTTTAGATTTATTTCTGTAATTGTTATTTACATTTTACTGTGTGTAAAAGAAATCAAGATTTCCAAATAATTCACTCTAGTGAAAGTTCTATTTTACGAGTAAATGTCCATAAATTTCATTATAAATGTTTTATTTACTTTGACTACGGGGTGTGCTTTTCCATTGACAAATCTTGTTCTGGTTTTGAAATTCTCTGCACCAGATCATGAATAAATTTCAACAATTCATCAATCGAAAAGTTTTAATACCCTCACAATTTTTTTTTTCCAAAAAACTAAATAAGAAAATTTGCGATTAGGGAATCTGTGTACCGGAATAAAGACGCCAAAACAACTCTTAATTTCTTTGATGAATCGGTAGTAGATGAACTTTCTTATTTTTTTTACAGGGATGCGATGCGTCGATTCTTTTGAATTACCCAGGAAGCGAGAGAGATTCTAAGGCAAGCAGCACACTGCGCGGTTTTAATGTCATCGATGACATCAAGCAAGAGCTGGAGAATGCATGCCCTAAAACAGTTTCCTGCGCCGATATTCTGACAACAATTGCACGTGATGCATCGCTTCTGGTATCCTTATTAATTTACCGCTACTTTTTCTGTTTCATCCCTTGAAAAATAATCAGTGGAAATACTTTTCTGTACCGAGTTCTACAGCATGAATGGAAGGATCATTTCATTAATTTAATGTGCTACAGTTGGGAGGGCCATTCTGGAGCGTTCCGTTTGGTAGGAAAGACGGTCTCATTTCCCTGGCAAGGGAAACAGATATCGTTCCACAAGGCCATGAAAGTGTGACTACACTGATACAACTGTTCCAGTCAAAGGGACTCAGTATCCTGGATTTAGTTATTCTTTCAGGTGATGTGCTCTACAGTCTCATGCTGTGAGGAGATCTCATTGTGTTTTTCTATCTGTTTCCTTCTGTATGTTTAATTTTTCAGATGTTATTGTATCTGAGCTGTTTGACAGTAGAGATGTTGCTGTTTGACAGTGGAGATTGATGTTTGCTATAATTCAGATCACAAAAGAAAAACATATCTCGTAAAATAAAAAAATTAAATTATTTTACATTCATCTAATATATTTTAGAGAAAAAAACCTATATCCTGAAATCATTTAATAAATTGACAACCGGGAGAAATAAGATGCCTTCATCCTATAATATATATTCTAATGTGTTTCAACCTCAAACTTATCTTTATTGCTGATTCCCTCCATCCAATGGGCATGGAGCAAGGTCAAAAGTTGACCTTGTTCCATGCCCTTAGATGCCTCCATCCAACGGGTATGAAGCAAGTTCAACCTTTGACCTTGCTCCATGCTAGTTGGATGGAACAATGGAGATAAAGATGGCCGTGTTAAAATCCATCCCTGGTTGTTAAGGATTTGGTATCAGACTTTTTTACTGTCATTTTAGGGAATTGATTGCCCAAACTCATAATCTGGTTAAGGATGCTTGTAAGTCTAGAGTCTAATGAATTGAAATCCATCCCTGGTAGTTAAGGATTGATCTAAGATTTTACGCTCTGTCAACAATATAGAAGTTTGTACCTTTAATATAAATTATATTTTCCCTGGTTATAATGAATAGTATTTGCAGGAATAGATTGTTGCAAGCAGAATCACTTGTAAAATATGAGAATTTATGCGTATGTTTGGTTTTTTTTGGTCTTCTCAGGTGCCCACACAATCGGGAGAAGCGTTTGCAGTGTGATACAGGACAGGCTTTACAACTTCAACGGCACTTACAAGCCTGATCCAAGCATGGATCCTCTGTACGTTACGTACCTGCAAAAGAAGTGCACATATGGATGGAATTGGGGATCAAACTCAGTGAACTTAGATCCCACTACTCCCAATGTTTTGGATGCTGTCTACTACAAAAATGTGCAGAATAAAAAAGGACCATTTGTTACAGACCAACTTCTTTACAGCGACGCTAGAACACAATTTCTAATTGACACGCTTGCATCTAATCCAGATCTATTCTTCCAGCAATTCAGTGTGTCGATGGTGAACTTAGCAAACGTCCAAGTCCTCACAGGAGATGAAGGAGAAATTCGCACTAACTGCAATTGGAACAATATTTAAATCTTCTATATATTTTGTATATCTTGAATAATGTATTTGACAGGTTATCTGTGTGCACGTCAAGCGCACGTAGTTCTAGAGACTGGATTTTGTGTTAACCATTTTTTTGCAACAGATATGTGAATCTTTACCGCCTGAATTTGGCAAGTATTTTTAATAAACTATGCATTTTTATTCCTCACGTATTGCGATTTTACATGTGATTTTCTAATGATAATGTTTCCCATTAAGGCACTGCAATTCGTAACGTGCAAGTCCATCAAGCATGTCAATGGTTTGTTCAACATGGTGAGCACAATTGTCGGTGGGCTAATGAAGGATGCCTTCATGTTTAGTGTTAGTGATTTTCTCAAGAAGACTTCATTGTGTTTTATGAAATAGAAAACAGGTTGTGAAAATAAATTCAAGGAGTTTGATAACTATGGTAAATATGCTATGATAATTGTGTATATGCTATGGTAATTGTTGTTTTCATAATCTATGTGAAAAATAAGGGTGTGAGGTGTGGAGTGATTTTTGGCTCTCAAGAAAAAAATAAGCAATATTATTTATGGGATTGGGAAAATTTTCAAATGACCAAGCAAAAGTTTGGATTTTTGGCAAGGTCTCTTGCAAGCTATGATTAAAATAATAAAGAGAATCTTACCATTGTTATTACAATTTGAAGATGTAAAGGTTTATCATGCCCTTAGGACACTAAACATTCAAGGTGACAGAATTGCTAATATGGATCAAGGCAATCTAAGGATATGCGGGGAAGAAGCAGGCTTTTGTCACATTCCTTAATCTCACACAGGGTGAACGACTTTTATAATTCTTACTTTGGTTAAAAACTCAAAGAAGAAGCTCACTCTTTAATGCTAATATTGGAACACCGACTTCGGACTTGAGGTAGTAGGTTAACCTAATGCATTTGAATACTAATCAATCATTTGTATAGATGAACATTAGCGATATTTGGAGTGCTAGAAAGTTTGAATGTGAGAAAAACTGATAGCGGTTTGAATGTGAGAAAAACTGATAGCGATCCATCACACGCGTGAATGAGATAGGCAATATGATGTCTTTGCTACGGTAAAATCAGTTTCATATTGCTGAGGAATTAATGGAAGACTCAAATTCGTCTTTCATGGCCATTTATTTTAGATTTTTGATATAGCAATAATTATTTATAGTGGAAACAAAAATAGGATCAATGAAAAATAACCAATGCACATAAACAAAGATACAAGGATTTTATTGTGAGAAACTCTTATATACAAGGGAAGAAAATCCAACAATCTTTTTTATGAAAAAATTAGTTTAACATACAAGTACATCTAGATAAAAGAGTAATCCGATACAAAAATAATCCCAAAGATATCAAACCCATAAATTATCCTTGTTCTGTTACTGCATCTTTCTCTTCCTCAACTGCGCACTTGATCAGATGACTTTAATGAATTTCTCGGTGTGAGAATGAGAAAGGGGTCCTCTCTATTTATACTTGATTGGTGATTGAATTTTCCACATTTGTTGGGGTCGACTTGCACATTTAGTATATAATAATTGTTTATTATTGCTTCTTTGTGCCACTTGAGTATGAGACCTCCCGATGCTACAAAAACCAACACTCCCTCTTAGCTAGGGGGTATCATCACGCTAGAACACATATGGATTTCATTTGGGCATCACGTCTTGTCTTGATCATCTCTTCATCATAAGAAAGGTCTTCTCTCGTCCATGTGACTACAAATAACATGACAACAATGGGCTACAACCCATAAGTCTCCCAACCACAAGGGTTGTTGGGAACTAACCGAGTGATAGGTCTCCCAACCACAAGGATTGTTGGGCACCAACCCAGTGACGAGTCTCCCAACCACAGGGATAGATGGGTATCAACCCAATAACTCAACACAACTCAGTCCATCGAGAAGTGTCATACTCAACTCAGTCCATCAAGGAGTACAAATCAACTCAAATTAGTCCATCGAGGAGCGTAGTCATTCCCAGCCACAAGGGTTGTTGGGCACCAACCCAGAGACTACGACACAACTCAGTCCATTGAGAAGTGTCATACTCAACTCAGTCCATCGAGGAGCATAGAATCACATGGTAGCTCAACTTAGTGGACATCGAGGAGCACGACCATGTATCTCATGCATCACATGGTAACTCAACTCAACGAGGAGTGCGCCCATGCACAACATATCACTCCATTGATATGTCCACAACAAAGATCTCTCCCTCACATGGAGAGTTTCACCATTCTTGGTCCAGGGAGAATATACCACTGATGTTGCAAGCTCCCTCTCAACGAGGGATACATTCTCCACCACTCCAATCTTGTTTCGGAAGTACACAAACTTCACCTTGGGAGGAGGTTGGGTGAGAATGTCAGCAATCTGATAATCTGTAGGAATACACAGGAGCTGGACTGCTTCCCTCTACACCATAGCATACCACTGCAAGTTGTACTACTGGACATGTTGGAATCTATTCAATACTGAGAGAGGGGGGTGAATCAGTATTAGTGACGTTATGAACAATTTTAACTTCTTAACAGATTAATCTGAACTTTAATTATGTGGGCCACCATAAATAAAACATTCATCCACATATGCGTAAAAACACAGAACACACACAATTTTTACGTGGAAACCCAAACAAGAGAAAACCACAAAATGCTCTCTTATAAAATAAAGATTACATTCAATGAAGCACCAACTTCCTAAGTTCTCCAACACCAACTGGAAAGAGGCACCGACCCCCTGGTTTTACAGGCATTGACCTGAAGGAAGCACCAACTCCCTGATTTACCAACTTCAACTGGAAGGAGGCACCGACCCCCTGCTCCTTGCCCTGTATTTCCTCCCTGATATACATTAAAATTAATTGCTCTACTATACTTCTGATACACACACACTGCAGATATTCTACTGTACGTTCTGCTGTGTGCACTTTTTGTATGTTGTAGTATTGTTGTTATCGTGCTGCATACACCACTTGACTTCACACTCAACTCATCACTTCAACTGACGTCACACTTCATATACTGTGTACTACTTCATCAAATTCTGCAGTCTACACCAAGGTTCAATATTCCATTCTGCTACTGCGCATCTACAATCTCAACTGACACTACGCATCAACTGATAACCTTGTCTTCTGACTTTGAGCACCAATATCAGATGGAACTGTGCACCTTTAGAGATATGTCTATTCTGCCTTGGTGCATCAAACTTTAGATCATCTGTGAAAAACTGTGCATCATCTGTGATATGTCCTTTCTGCTTAGCGCACTTGTCTTAGATCATCCTCATAATGACGCACATCCTTGAATGTGCTTCAACTCTGTCTTTGCGCATCTGATAGGCTGCACTTACTTCACACACATCAACTCATCCTTCGTGCATCAGATAAACTTCTTTTCTTCGCACATCACAAGATATACTTCAGATTATGTCTATGTGTTTTTGTCTTAGAACATTTGTGATTGTCCACATGTTGTTTGTGATACTGTCATCCAGTTCTCAGGCACTTGTGCATATTTTGTAGTTCTGTCCCTTTTATCTTCGCGCAACTGTCACAGATTCACAGCATCATTATGTGCACCTTCAATTATACCATTGCTTGTGCGCACTCGACTCTTTAACTAGATCATATTGTTTTGGTTCCATGAGCCCTTGAAGCCCCGAGAATTATAAATATGTATCTTCCATCTTTCCTCTTACAGGCTTCCAAGCATACTTCATTCTCCATGCCAACTTCTTATTTATACTTGATTTGTGTGGATGGTGATGTCCACAAGTTAGTTGTGACATCTCTTCTTCCTTTCTTCACTGTTATGCTTATTTCACGCGTCCGCCACTTGTCATCTTTTGCGCCACTAAGGTGTCATTTCTTATGGGTCTTGCGCATACTTGGTCCTTTGGCTAGTGGGACTTGCACCCTTATGGTTTGGTCTTTCTCCCTTGATGTACCGTCACTTGTGGGTCTTACGCACTTGGCATCTTCAACCGCTACTCCCTTTTTGGTACTTGTGCACGCTTCCACTACTGAGAGCTTCTTCCGATTGGTGAGTCTTGCGCGCTTTCGGGACATGCTTCCTTGTTCAACTGTTTCTTGTTCCAAACTGCTTGCGCACTCCTGAACCTTGTCCAATCAACTCTTTGGCTTGTTTGTGCACTCCCGAACTTTTTTCCAACCAACACTTTGGCTTTCTTGCGCATTCCCGAACTTTGTCCAACCAACTCTTTGGCTTTTATCTTGAAGGAGTATGACTTGGATGAACTTGAGACTTGCACCTGTACCACATTTCTTCAGACTGGATGTACGTTTTCATACTGGAATCCATGTACTTGTTTTTATATACTTCTTCAAAGTGGCTTCCATATACTTATTCAAATTGGCACATGAATACTGATTCCTCTTTGACATTAGTTGACTAGACCCATGCGTGGGGGGGGGCACTAGGCTCCCCTTCTAGGGGTGCGAGGGAGAATCCACCAAGGAGAAAATGTATAGACCCTTCTAGTGTATTTTAGTTCTTTATGGAACCCTCATATGTATTGTATAAAAGGGGAGTGACCCCTCGACATTGTATTAAAAGAGAGATAGAAGAAATCATTGTGAAAACTTGTTAATTAATAATAAAAGATCGAAGCTACTATTGCCCCATGGTTTTACATACATACAACAGGGTTTCCACATAAATCTTTTGTTATATAGTTTTTTTTTTCTTCTATTTTTATCTTCCTCTAACATTTGGTATCAGAGCCTCAAAAATTCATAGGCATAGGGCTTTTTGTGAGTGGGAGATGCAACAATGACAGAGGGTTTAACCAAGTTCAAGATTGAGAATTTTGATGGAAATAATTTATCCCTATGGAAGATGAAGGTGGAGGATTTGTTGGTTCAAAATGACCAAGTCCTAGCCTTGAAAGGGGTTGTGAAAAAACCGAAGGCATGACAAATGAGGATTGGATAAAGCTAAACATAAAGGTGGTTTCTACAATTAATCTTTTCCTAGCAAACTCTATCTTGTTCAATGTTGTTGAATGAAAGGTCATGGAGTCCCTTTAGGATAGACTTGGGAACTTATATGAGACTAAATAAGAAACAAATAAGGTTTTCTAAAAAAATCAACTTTATCATCTGAGGGTGAAAGAGGGTTCAACTATGGAAGATCATCTAAACGAGTTTAAATCCTTCATTAACAAACTTCTCTCATTTGGTTTAAAGATGGAGGATGAAGATAAAGTGATCATTTTACTATGTTCCCTCCCATACTTGGGATCATACAGTGATGACCATCACCTACTCATCATCAATAACTATGAAATTTGATGATGTGGTAGCTGCTTTGTTGGGAGAAGAATTGAGGTGAAAATTGTCTTTGAATCCCTCTACAAGTGAAGTCGTATCTATGAGAGGCAATCTAGTGAAAGGGGTCAACAAGGGAGATCCAAGTCTAGAGGATGCAATAAAGGGAAGTGTTGGAATTACGGGAAAATAGGGCACTTGAGGAAGGACTGTTGGTATCTAAAGAATGAAATGAAGGATCGAAATCAAGATCAACCATTAGATGAAGCTAGTACAATAGATTTAGAAGAGACACCAACATGTGAGGCTTTCTGTCTCAATAGCAACATATCTATATTATATTCTTGGGTTTAGGATTCAGGTGCATCTTTGCACATGTCTCCACATAAAGACTGGTTTGTCAAAAATCAACCCTATAGTGGTGAAATGGTTTAATTGGGTGATGATCATCCTTTAGAAATTGTGGGAAGAGGGGACATTAAGATCAAGTTAGACGATGGCAGAGAAAGAAAGTTGTGTGATGTATGACATGTACCATATCTATGAAATACTTTTCTCTCAATCAAGATGATGGATAAGCTAGGGTATTCTGCTATCTTTGGTGACAATCAATGGAAAATCATTAAATGAGATCTCATGGTATCAAAAGGAGAATCTTATGGGACACTGTATTGTTTGTGCAATTATACAAAACAAATCATGCAACAACAACAACAAACCCAAGGAATGTTTTGGATGGAGTGATGTTGTGGCATTAACAACTTGGACATATGAGTGATGGAAGGTTTGAAAATCTACATGAATAGGTGTCCTTTTAGGGATTAAGTCTTGTAATTTAGACTTGTGTGAACACTGTATTTTTGGTAAACAAGACAGAGTTTGGTTTACTGCAAGCTCTAGTAAAAGTTATGATATTTCATAACTTATTCATCATGATATATTTGGACTAGTCCCCACTCTGTCAATAAATGGAACTATATATTTTCTAACTTTTATAGATGATTATTCTATAAAAGTGTGGGTGTATTTTCATAAAAATAAGTTAGAAGCTTTTCAGAAATTTAAAGAGATCAAGGCATGAGTAGAGAGAAGTTTGGGCAAGTCTATTTATGTCTCAGCTTTGATAATGGAGGAGAATATTTCTCCAACGAATTTGATAAATTTTGTAACTAGGAAGGAATTAAGCACCAGAAGATTGATTCATATACACCATAAAAAATGGTGTGGTTGAGCAGATGAATCACACAATCATGGAACGTGCAAGAAACATGCTCAGGGAATCTGGGTTGGATAATGGATTATGGGCAGAGGCCGTTAATGCACATGATGCACATGCGTATCTGATTAACATATCAACTACAACTGCATTGGATGGAAAGATTCTAGAGGAGGTTTGGTGTGGTAAGTCAATTGATTATTCTCATTTGTGTATTTTTCGATGTGATGCATTTACCCATGTGCCTAAAGAAAAGAAGTCCAAGTTTGACCCAAAGTCAAGGAAATGTGTAGACCGGAATTACAATAATATAGTAAATGGGTATAGATTGTGGGATCCTACTGACCACAAGATAATTGTTAGCCCGTATGTTATTTTTAATGAAAAATCCATGCAAAAGAAGGAGGTACGACAAATGCCTGAGACTGTACCAATTGAAGTAGAAATGAGTGAAGATGAAAATGAAGATTCTAATTAGCATGAAGAATTCAGTGAGTTCATCATCAACAACTTAAAATATCTACATGTTCCAAGAGACAGTTGGAAAGGTATTCTCCTAGTTTGTAGTGTTCTTTTGCTTTGTTAATTGTTGGTGGTGAACCTAGTTCATTTCAGGAACTTGAGAATTTGAGAATGAAGATAAATGGAGAAATTCCATGGATGACGAATTGAAAGAATTGAATAAGAATAAAAAATGGGAAGTTGTAGATCTCCCACTAGGAAGAAAATTTGTTGGAAATAAGTGGGTGTATAAAGTAAAGAAGAATAATGATGAGTTGCTAGAATGTTATAAAGCTCATTTGTAGCAAAAGGTTATGTGCGGAAGTCAGATATAGATTTTAATGAAATATTCTTTCCATTTGCGAATCTTACAGGGTTTTACTTGCACTTGTAGCGGTACATGATTTATAGTTGGAACAACTATATGTAAAAACAACTTTCCTGCATGGTGATCTTAATGAATAAATTTATATGGATAAACCTGAGGGTTATAAAGAAAGAGTTCAAAATCATTTTGTTTGTAGACCCAAGAACTAAATCGTATGGATTGAAACATGTGTTAAGGATGTGGTATAGAAAATTTGACACCTTCATGAAGAGACAAGGTTTTAATAGAAGAGAAGTTGACCATTATGCATATCATAAAAGGTTTGATGATGAAAATTCTATTATCTCGTTGTTTTATGTTGATGATATGCTTGTTGCAGGTCCCAGCATGAAGACAATCATTGATTTCAAGCCTTAGTTGGCTAGGAAATTTGAAATGAAGGATTTAGGAGCAACAAATGAAAATTCTAGGGACAAAGACACAGAGAAAGAACATGTAGGAAGATTTGGTTAAGTCAAAAGTTATATATGGAAAAGATTCTATAACACTTCAATATGAAAAATGCAAATGTTAGCACCTCACTTCCTACACACTTCAAGTTGTCTTTGGAATAGTGTCCTAGCACAGAAGCAAAGAAGACACGCATGTCTCATGTACTATATTAATCAATAATAAGGTGCCTCATGTTCACCACGGTGAGCACCATACTAGATATTGTTCAAGAAGTGGGACTTATTAACCAGTTCATGGTGAATCCTAGAAAGGAGCAATGGAATGCAATGAAGTGCATAATCATATATTTAAGGGGCACTTTAGACACTGCTATTTGCTACAGATTAGTAGATTTACAAATTAAAGGTTTTGCAAATTCTAATTTTGGTGGAGACAAAGATGCACGAGTCTAATACAGGACATACTTTCACTCTTGTTGGATAAAATTGGTACTGATGAAAATACCAAATATCCTTTCAACGCTGGTCAAGACAAATAAGTTTGAATGGTGCAAAACTTCCCGAGGCTTGCTGAAAATGTGATAAAGGCAACATTGGGAAATGGCACATGGTTGGAAAACATTGGCAAGGAACTTCATGTATATTGACTTCAAGTGGGAGAATATGAGGAGATGAAACCAATATCCAGATTTTGAATATTCTTGCTATAGAATTTTCATCTAGGCTCACGTGCAATTCTAAGTATATGTGTGGAGGGGGAAGGAAATCCAAATAAAAATGTTTGCAATTTCCACCTAATGATGAAGAGGTCGAATAGGATGTAGAAAACAATTGAGAAAAAACCTTGTCCTTTAGGTAGAAAATCATTGAGGAAAATCCTTGTTCTTTACACGTTAGCGAAGAAGGATCCTTGGGATGGAAGTGGTTAACGTTGCTTGGCCAAAAGGGATCAAGAGAGACTTGATTTATCTGAAAACTTTGACTTGAAAAGGAGTTGGTCAAAGCTAAGGATTGTGAAAGTTTGACCTCATATTACAAGAATGGTGAAAGTTTGAACACATATTACAAATTGTCTTTCATGGGCTGGCTGGATTGAAGTTAAGGAAAAAAAAAAAAACAGGAATGAGGCTTTTTTTCATCTTAGTTTCTTGTCTTTTTTATTGCTGAAATTTTAAAAGCATTTATGAGGGGCACTAGTTAGTGATGGTTTACACCTCATGTGAGGAAAAGTTCTTACTCAATTATGCCCTTAAATAAAACTGAAATAATATACAAAGTCATAACATTTTGACTATGAGAATAAAAAATATACTCTTTGCAAGGCAGGGAGCCTGGGACAGTACAATGTGCGCACGATTTCCAGGGCATATTCAATCCACTGAATCCGACTTGCATTGTTGCGTCCACGTTCTGAAATAAACAAAACAACTGATAACAGCAATCCCGCAAACCATGTATGAGACGTGCGATATCATTTCTCACGACGTTATCGACCCTGCCTTCATTCTCGATATCCTTCGTGCTCTTTAACTTCATACCCACACCCGTTCCTCACACAGCGACTTCATTGCCTCGGCGAGATCTCTCACCCAGTCGAATTACTCACTGATCTGTGAATAGCCAACCAGTATAGGCATGGGAACCCACACCATGTATTTGCTAGATCTAGTGCCAATAATATTGCTTCTGTTTGGAGGAGCCCTTGCATTGCCATTGCAAATGCCGGCGGATGAGAAATCCAGCTCTTTAAAGGTTCCATTACCTTTGGTTGCGAAGGTTGATAAATCCAAGCCCAACAATAGTCACAAACCAAGCTCGCCTCCTTCCAAAACCGCACCGGCGAAGAAGATACCGAAGCCAACGCAAGTGTTTCTATCGCCCATCTACTACGATCAGAGCTGCTCGAAAGCTGAACAGATAATTCATAACAGGGTTCTGTATTGGGTGCATCAGGACTTCACACTTGCTGCCAGCCTTATACGTCTGCATTTCCACGATTGCATCGTTCGAGTAAGTCCCTCTTCTCCGTATCCGTAATTTATTTCACTCCTTAACTGGTTTCTAAGTCTCTCTTGCAGCAATTTGTGTCTGTGTTACTAGAGTGAAAGTACTAGAACAATTATCAATAGGTTGGAGGCAAACTGTTTTTACTATTTGCGAAAATCATTGACTTAACTAGGGGAGGGATGCCAGTAGTTGAACAGGTACCAGTAGTGGAGATAGAAGTGGTGTTGGCTGACGTCAATTTTGGAAATACTTGGTACCATTTGTTGTTTATAAAAGTACTTTATGTACAAGTAAATGTCAATATTTTCATGTTTTTAAAATTACTCAAGAAAAAACTTTCTTCTACATTTTGAAATAAAATGAATATTTGAAATTAGAAATTTCATTTTAAGTCACATCCACTTTAAGTCACATCAATGTTCACCCATTGGTCCCAAGCAAAAATACACTATGGTGACATTAGGACTAGACAACTTGGAACTTTGTCGTTGACATGGTATCCATTTGGATTCGTCACACCTCAAGACTAATATGGTTAGATAGAGAACACGTCAAAGTATATGTCATAAAAAATTGGAGGAAAAACAAGCTCGGGAACATGAAGAATTAAGTTACATAAAAAGGAGTAAAAAAAATGCTCAACTACTGGCATCCCTCCCCTACTTTATCTTTACAGGGATGCGATGCGTCAATTTTGTTGAACTATCCGGGAAGCGAGAGAGATTCTACAGCAAGCAAAACATTGCGCGGTTATCATGTCATCGATGACATCAAGCAAGAGCTGGAGAAAGTATGCCCTCGGACAGTTTCCTGCGCCGATATACTGACAACAGTTGCACGTGATGCATCGCTTGTGGTATCCATAACTCCTGCTACTTTTTCCCTTTCATCTTTTGAAAAATAATCACTTACTTTGCTGTATCTAGTTTTCCTTTTTTCCGGCTAAAAAAATATGCTATTGTTATTCAATACTGAATCAAATAGTACATGATATCAACATTCAAATGCTGTCTTTTCAAGTTCATTCCTGGATCCATTAAAGTTCAGATCATCCCCAAAAAAACAAAATTATTACATCATCCATTACCTTTCTTGGATAAAATGGAAAAACTAGTCCAGAAAATACATAGTGCCACAATCTATCAGTTGATTTTCACAATATTCTTCCCAACGTAAATAGCTATCCTCCCCCTCCAACACCAATTTCAACAGCTAATCTACAAGTGAATTGTATTCTCTATATATGTGTTCCAGGGACCAACAACTGAAAGAACTGAGTTCACTCTTAATTCTGTTGCACCAATTAACCAGATTTATAACTTTCAGATCAAATTCATCCTTTGCCCATTTAATGGTTACTCTAGAATCACCAAAGATCTTCACCTTGGCTAAACCAAAGAAATTTGCCACTGCTGTGACACACCATAATGCCAAATGCTCGGCCTTCCTGTTTGTACATTTACCACATTTCAAACTAGGTGTAAAATAATGATCCTTGTTGAGAAGTTTAACCCCTCCTGCTCCACTGTTACCCATATTTACTGCCCCATCAAATACTCCTGCATGAATGGAAAGATCATTACATTTATTTAATGTGCAACAGTTGGGAGGGCCATTCTGGAGCCCAGTTCTCCTGCATGAATGGAAGGATAATTACATTTATTTAATGTGCTACAGTTGGGAGGGCCATTCTGGAGCGTTCCGTTTGGTAGGAAAGACGGTCGCATTTCCCTAGCAAGGGAAACAAATGTCGTTCCACAAGGCCATGAAAGTGTCACTACACTGATCCAACTGTTCCAGTCAAAGGGACTCAGTATCCTTGATTTAGTTATTCTTTCAGGTTAGGTTATACTCTACATTATCCTTGATTTAGTTATTCTTTTAGGTTAGGTTATACTCTACAGTATGTGGTACGTTGTGTCACTGTTCGTTCTTGTTTTTAAACTAAACTAAGATTGGTCTTGGCTTAGGTTCTAAATCCATTCTGGAGTGCAGGGATTCCTCATTCTAAAAAACAATTACTGATAAGAATTCATGAGTATGCTTGGTTTCTTTGTGTTCTCAGGTGCCCACACAATCGGGAAAAGCGTTTGCAGTGTGATACAGGACAGGCTTTACAACTTCAACGGCACCTACAAGCCTGATCCAAGCATGGATCCTTTATACGTTAAGTACCTGCAAAAGAAGTGCACATATGGGAAGAATTGGGGATCGAACTTAGTGAATTTAGATCCCACAACTCCCAATGTTTTGGATGCTGTCTACTACGAAAATCTGCAGAATAAAAAAGGGACATTTGTTACAGACCAACTTCTTTACAGCGACGACAGAACACAATTTCTGATTAACACGCTTGCATCTAATCCAGATCTATTCTTCCAGCAATTCAGTGTGTCAATGGTGAACTTAGGAAACGTCCAAGTCCTGACTGGACATGACGGAGAAGTTCGCACTAACTGCAACTATTGGAACCCCTGATCTTTAGTATAGCTTGAATAATGTATTTGACAGGTGAAAGAAAGCCCTATCTACCTATCCAACTATAGTTCCGATTCATAATCTCTCTATTGGAACTATCTATAGTTTGAGGTCCAATTTGGTGAAGGTGAAGAAGTTGGCTTGTTGCAGATGATCCAACAAGTCATCAATCATTGGTAGCGGATATCTCTTCTTGATGGTTATTTTGTTCAGGGCACGGTATTCAATAAACTATGCAATGTTGTTTTTCATGTTTTTAAAAATATATTATGATTTTGATTGCATGGGGTAGGAAAGTGTTTATTAAAATTCAATATGAGAAAATGGTGTGATGATGTTCTCATGTTTGTTCATATTTTATTAATTTATCAAAAATAAAAATATACATATAAATAATTCAAATTAATATAAAAAAAAAATAAGAATCCAAATTTAAAAAAAAATAATAATAAGGATCCAAATTTTTGATGTAAAAAAATTTACACATTAAAAAATTTGGTAATTTGGATATTGTAATCATAAAATTTTATGTCACTATGTTTAATGAATATTACTATTATTATTTTTTTTAATAAAAAAATCATTCTCTAGTCTAAAAGATTTTTATTAATAAGTACTTACAATATGAACTCTGTAAACACAAGTTTTTTTTTATATATTTGAGTTGTTTTCATAAATAGATTGTCCAATCTCTTAACCCCTCTTATTAAAGACTTTTTCGTCAATCTTTCTTTAAGGATTATTATTTATTAATTTATTAATAAGTGAGTCTATGTGGTTCAATCAAATTCTAAAGATTTTTCCATCCATTTTTTTTATTGGATTATTATTTATTAATTTAGTAATAAGTGAATTTATGTAGTTCAATCAAATTCTAGAGTTGATTTTATTTTCATCTTTACTCATAATTTTCTAATTAGTATAGTCACTTAATTTGTGGAACACTAGTGATAGGTCATAAGTATGAAAAAGTTATTCATGTACAAGTTAAGTGTTATGGACAAGTTATCTATGTATGAACAACTCAGTTACTAGTTATTTTATATTTTTTGATAATTATTTCCTCTAATTTAAGAAAAATATAAATGGTAGTCCACCCCAAATTCTAAGATACAAACACTTGTCAATGTAATTACAAAATTGTGATATGTTAAATTAAGATATAGACTTTGACAAATAACAAAGACTGTTTAACCTCGCTTTTAAGTCACGCAGGGAAAGCGAATCCTTACCGAGCAATAAGTCATTCTCAGACTTCCCTTCTTTATCAAGGAGTCATTCTCAGACTTACCTAATAAATACCAGTCATAAACTACTTGATCTGGGGTCCGTTCTCCCCTAGAGAGCTACTCTAAAGAGTTGTGATCTCCTCATAGCAGGAATCAGAGTGATCCTTCAACTGTAATAATACTGAATCGAGATCTTATGGGCTTTATATATGCTCAAGGCATTGAACATTTTAGTCGATGCAATTTTGGATAAACCTTGTATTTTTGAGCTATTTTTTATTCACAAAAGCTTATTAATTTTGAAGAAGACGAGAAAAAATTTCCTTCACCTCTTCTGAGTAATAGAATTTTCTTGTATAGTATTGTTTTTACTTTATATCAATTAACAACAACTTTTGCATAGCCGTGCAAGTTTCATGAAGCTTCCTTTCAAAACAATATCATGTTCCAATATAGTCTTTACATACCGTGAAAAGTCTTTGTTGTACATGTGTTGTACTATTTGTAGGTAGATTTAGTCTCATCCAATTGCAAAGGGGGCCAGAGGGGTATAAAGGACTACTGGGTCTCTAATGTGGGTTCAGGGGTGGAGTATCCAATGATGACTATTCTAACATAAAACTAGTACTTTAATATGTTTTGACAAATTAATTATGATAAGTTTTACTACCTTCTAATAAAATAAAAATTATTTGCTTAATATTGAGAAAATGAGATATTAAAACTAACTTGATACATACTCCCTTCCTTGGAACTTTGGAAGAATGGTTAAGGATTTGGGATTTATAAAGTTGCAGATAATCAAAATTCACTTTTAAAAACAAGTAGGAATTGTCATATAAAAAGCATGTATGGTACAACAGATCAACTATTTGCGGTTGAGAAGCTAAAGAAATGTATGCATTGACTCAGTAATGATCCAAATACGGTATAGCATCCCTGCTTTTCAGTGCCCACTGTCGAGTCTAGTGGCATTTGATGGGCAACAGTGGGATTGCGGAGTGATTTACATAGTATGATCTACGAAGTATTATATGTTTAAATCCTTTGAATAATCTACTAACATGCAGATGAACATGGTTAGGCAAAATTGATTTCAGAGTGCGCCCAGGGTGTGTCATTAGCCTGCCGTATAATTAAATGTTGAATCATTTTCATGGGAAAACTGATTCACAATTCAGATTCAATTTAAAATTGAAATGTTCCTCGGGCAATTTGGTACAAGTTGACCTTAAACTGTAGGGGAGGATATAAATTTTATTTTTAATATATTTGTAAGACTGTAGAGGAAGGATATCTCTCTTTTTTTAATATATTTGTAAGTTAAGAGACGAAAATAACAACAAAGTTGTTATTTTTTCGGTATATAAAAAAATGGTTTTAATGTAATAGTTGTGTATGCAAATTCTCACCATCACCTTAGTCAAAAGCTCCTTGGCCAAGGAAAAGAGACAACATAGGGAAACTCAAGAAAAACTCCTTGGCCAAGGCAAAAAGACAACATAGGAAAACTCATCAATTTGAGACGGATAGTAGAAGAGGAGACCATAAAATTTTCATTCCTTACATATAAGGGGGTTATTGATAAAATTACCAAACATCTAAACAAGAACATCAATATTGTCTTCTCCCCACTGAACAACTTCAAAAGGTTCCTTGGATTTATGAAAGATCTCATAGTCCCAAGGTTAAAAAAGAGATTTATGAAATCCCTTATCCATGCAGTAAAACTTACATAAGGATTTATGAAATCCCTTATCAAGACCCAAGGTTAAAAAAGGGATTTATGAAATCCCTTATCCATGCAGTAAAACTTACATAAGTATTTATGAAATCCCTTATTCATGGAGTAAAACTTACATAAGGATTTATGAAATCCCTTATGGAGACCCAAGGTTAAAAAAGGGATTTATGAAATCCCTTATCCATGCAGTAAAACTTACATACGGATTTATGAAATCCCTTATCCATGGAGTAAAACTTACATTGAAGAAAGATGGAGTTTTATTCAAAGGAGAATTAAAGAGCACGCCCACACATCCTTTGGAATAAAATTCATAAATAAGCATGGACAAAACACGAATTTTAGCCAGGGTTGATAATTGGTCCAAAAGGAGGATAAGAAAAGTCATTGAAATTGTACAATGGTCTTATAATCAGTCTTCCAACACTAATTAAATAATTTTAAGATCTCCTAAAATTTTAGTGTTTGGAGTCGGCTTGTTATTATTTTTTTTTATGAAGGGTTGGCCTCATTAAAAACAAGTAAGATGTTTATACTAAAAAATTGAAAATATGGTTCGAAACCTTAACATACAAATGATTTAGACTAGAATTTCTCCATCAAATACCAATACACATTAAGAGAAGATAATTTTAGATAACACTTAGTGGTAAAAATCAATGAAATCTTATTCTTGATTACACCTATAGAGAAGGGAGATACATTTTACCTTCTCCATCTTATACAAAAATTAAAAATAAATATAACAATAATAAATTTAACATGAGAGAAATAATAATCATTTATATATAAACAACTATTCAAAGAAAACCACTTATAATTTTGTTTAACATCGTTTTTTATTATGATTATTAAAGAAATAATTGAGTTAAAGATATATCTTAAGTGGTTAAGAATATGTGTTTCCTTTTAGGAGGTGATATTTTCAAATCTAGAGGGGTAAGGTACGTACACCTTTGTAAACTTTATCACTTAATCTCTTACTCATAAATATCCTTTATCTCAAATAAGAAAATCTCATATACCAGATTAATTTATAACTTGATTATAACCATACAAATTAATTATTATTATTATTATTTGTTTTAACCATTTAAATCTTATAAAATCAATATCAATAACATAGAATAACCATTTAACCATTTATTCTTTTGAAAAGTTAAATCCAAATTAACTACTTTGAAAGTAACCATTCCAGTATTTTATTACATTTCCAATGGCATGCGTCATGGGAAATAAAGGTTCTGGGATAGAGATTACAAAGAAGAAACTGTAACGGTCCCATTAATGTTATTTAGATCAAGAAAATGGGTAACATGCATTCAAAAATAAAGAATAAAGATAGACATAATATGAACTGTCATAAAGATAAAGATGAAAACACAAAAGACTACTAAAAAATAAGTACAGGTAAAACAAAGAGTTTAGAAATAATTTATAATCATCATGGAAACACTTACGTTTTTACTGAGAAGACAACATGAAAACAAATCACAAAAGATAGAAAATAACACATGCAAATATTATTAATCCTTAAATTTTTAATGATATTTATTGTGGTAAATTAAATGTTACAAAGAAGAAAAATTGTTAAAAAAAACTAGAAAATTAATTAAAGCATTTAATTGGAATGATTTTTCTTAAATAATAAGGATGAATCAATTTACATTTATAAATAATAACAATAATGAAAACTAAAAACATAAAACCGATGGAAGGCTTGGCTCACAATAAAAATGAAAACTAACATCAACAGATAATGATAGGTGGATAAATGAAACTTACACTAAAACTGTAATCTTGATCACACTAAAGAATTATGATGAAGGGTTAATAATGTTAATCAAGAAAGTCTGTTTTCATTAAATATTTTAGGTGTTTATTTTTTCCATAATATTTTTAACACATCTTTTTATTTTTACCTTCATTATGGTGACATGACACAAATATAATAACTGCTATAAATCTTGCAAGGTTAAATATGAAATCTTCTAGTGTGAGAAAATATTTCAAGATGGGACCGAACAACTCCTTAAACACAAGTCAACTTCATTCACAATCATTCCAATCAACTTCACAACACATTCAACTACAAATAATATCTATCCAAACATCACTCTAACTCCAAACACAATTAGATTCACACCATCTTCACCCATATCATACTTATTCAAACACTAAGCTGACTTCACACACAATCAAACTTACACAAATCCCCCAATATCATATTCAACCCCATATCTATCTATTTTTAATATATTAAAAATGCCCTTTAACCTTTATATACTAGGCAATATATTGCTTCCATATTTTAGAGTACTAAATCCAGTAATAAGTTTTCCAAAACTAATTGATATATTGATTATGCAAGTTCAACATGTATAGCTACAACTTTGATTATGCAAGTTCAACAATATATAGCTGCAACTTTAACAATTCCAATAAGATTTCTGCCCAAAATATTGCCAAAAATAACGTGCAAAACGTAAGTTGAGCTTACTTACTCATCATTGCCATTGCTGGTATCCCCAAAACCTAACATCATCATCAATAAATAATTAGAACAAGCGTGTTTTAAACTGGTACAAGATATATTTCACGTTGACAATCTAGAGGCAGAGGTTACAAAAATAAAGAACTTAATTTATGCAATTGTGGGATATTAATCACTTATGATTCTGAAGTAAACGTCCTTCACGAGGCTGCAGAAACTGAAAACAGCAGAAGCAGATTCAAAGAAACGCAAACTGGGATCCCAAATTCAAAAGAACAGAATGCGAGGCTTTTAAGACAATTAACAATGAAGGGTCTTAAATCTAAACAATTGAAGGAGAAAATCAGCATGTCTTGAAAAAATCATTTTAAAGAAGAATTTTCTTTGGTTGGATCGAAAATCAGATATATTTGTCAAAGCAGAGAACATAAAGTTATTATGAACAATATTTTGAATGGAAGTTGTTGTTCATAAACTAGAAACTATAGTAGCAAAATACAGTTGTATTGGTAGTTGCTGTACGGAAATTCTAACCAAATTAAAAATAAAGCGAACATTCGAGATGATAGGGTTGGGTACAGTCAACTATTTATTTACCCAATTTTGAAGGAACTGAATTGGAATTGAATTCATATTGATACAATAAAATATAAAACTCCATGACAGATTAATAAAAAGATGTTATTACTATTACATTACATATAGTTTTCTTATTTAAATTTTATTTTATTACATATAGTTTTTTTATTTAAGTTTTATTTTATATCATTGTTATTTTAATTTTACATTTTAGTATTTATTATTTATCAAAAAATAAATATATGTAGTTTTTTGTTTTCATTTCTTTAAGTCAATTTATATAAAAATAGATTTGTGTAGTTTTAAGTTTTATTTTTAAAGTTTTCAATGAAAAATGAATGAGATGTTAAAATTTAGAATGATTATGTATAATTTTATTTTATTTTTAAATTAAAATTATATGTTTTTTGTATTTATAAGATGTCTACTCCCCTATTAATCGTACTTGATTTTTTTATTAAATATTTTATCGTACTAGTGGATTGCCAAAAGCTTAGAAAGAAGCCAGGAAAGTTTATATTATATAAGCACATATATATTCTAACTGATTTACTTATCAAATACAATACAACCATCTTGTTGGATATATCATAATTTATGAGCTGATCGGGAATTCGCTCGGCCAGCTCTGTCAGCCACTCTGTCAGCCTTATTTCACCACGTTAATAGTTCGCAAGTCAAGAAAACTTAGGATAGAATTTATTACAGTGTTTAAATGCAATCCTGTAGTTTCCAAGGGAAGCGATCCTAAGTCGGTTGTTAGAAATATCTATAAGTAGAAGTTCTTTGTTAAAAAATGAGAGAGAGATGTGTAAGAGAGAAATTGCTGAGAGCAAGAGTGAAAGAAAGTGATCGAAGAGCCCAAGCTCTGTGAATGTGAGCGTTTCATTCTCAAGAAGTTGTATATTGCAAGTCGCACATCATCTCCAGTTTTCTCGTGTGAATATTGTTTACATTTACCCGCAGTAAAAGAAATCAAGATTCCAAAATAGTTCACGGCAGTGAAAGTTCTAAATTAACATGGAGTAACTTCGTGTTAAGATGTTTTAGTTTTTATGTCTTAGAGAAATATATTTCATGATAAAGTTTGGTTAAGTGAACAGGGAAGTAGTTGGGTAAATCCGCGATATGGACCGCTAAGTCCTAAGAGAAGAAAAAGAAGGTATTCATCTACTGCGCAGTTAAACCATATTTACTACGCGGTGTGCTTTTTCCCTTGATCTGGTATCACAGCTCGGTTTACGGAAAGTAAGAATTTTATTTATAAGGGAAGAGCGGTTAAGAATGGCTTCCACTTCTGGTAATTTGCAAACTCCAATCTTTTCAGAAAAAAATTATGAATATTGGTCTCTAACCATGAAAGCTTTGTTTAGAGGTCAAGATGTATGGGACATAGTCCAGACTGGTTATGTAGAACCAACAGATGTTGCAACATATAACAATCTCACACAAGCCGAGAAAGATGTTCTGAAGGAATAGAGGAAGAAAGATGGAAAGACGTTGTTCCACATACATCAAGCAACACATGAATCCATACTCCCAAAAGTAGCAGCAACGCAGTCAACAAAGGAAGCGTGGGACACACTAGAAATTGCATATCAAGGTTTCAACAAGGTAAAAACTGCCAAACTTCAGATTCTTAGAAGAGATTTTGAATCTCTGTCAATAAAAAACACAAAGTCAGTAGACTCATTCTATACTCGTGTTATTGGTCTGGTTAATCAAATAAACTCTCATGGAGAAACTTTAGGTGACCAAAGAGTTGTTGAAAAAATTCTTAGAGTTCTGCCAAAGAGATTTGAATCTTTGGTTGTAACCCTGGAAGAAAACAAAGATCTTTTCACATTTACTATTGATGAGTTGCAAGCCTCCTTACTTAATCAAGAACATAGAATCAGCGGTTCAGAAACATCGCTGGAAGGTGCATTCGCAGCACAGTCATCCATAAGTCATGGAAGAGGCAGAGGAAGATCAAACTCTAGAGGCAGAGGACGAAGTTCGTTCAGAGGAGGTCGCAGCAGCAGTCCTGCACATGTCGCGGGAAGAGGTCAGAATCAGACCACCAATCAGCCAAGTGGGCAAAGGTATGATAAATAAAAAATTCAATGTCATTATTGTAAGAGGTATGGACACTTCGCATATGAATGCAAGAAGAAGCAGTATGACCAAGGAAAGCAAGGCGAAGCACAATCAAGCAACAACAGCACTTCGAACAACACATTGTTCTTAGCATGCGCATCACCACTGGAATGCAATGCTGTCCAAGAAAGTCAAAATGACATATGGTATTTAGACTCATGATGTAGCAATCATATGACTGGTAATTTAAATCTATTTTCTAGTCTAGATAAATCAGTTCAAACTGATGTAACACTTGGAAACAATATCCAAGTCACTGTTTTGGGTAAGGGTACTGTTGATATTCAAATAAAATAGGGGGAGAATAAATTTATGCCCGATGTGTATTATGTTCAAGGTTTGAAGCATAATCTGATGAGCATTGGACAGTTGATGGAAAAAAGTTACAGAGTTCATATGATAGGGAAGCGTTGTGTGATCAAAGATGTATACCCAAGCAATCAGTTAATAACCGAAGTGCAGATGACAAGAAATCGCTTGTTTCCTTTGAGGATAACACCAATCATCAAAGGTAAAAATACTCATGTTGTTCATAAAAGTCAGAAATAAAATTCTGAAGCTGCGTTCAAGACAAAAAGCAAAGGAGCAAAATTTTGCAGCGACAAGGAAGAAAAAGGCAGCACAATGCAAGCTGCGTTTCAGACAGAAATAAGGGATGAATCCTGGTTATGGCACTTCAGATTTGGACATCTGAATTTTGGTGCGCTGAAGCTACTGCACATGAAGGACATGGTGAAAGGATTGCCATTAATTGAACAGCCGGAGAGAATTTGTGAAGGCTGTATCTTTGGAAAACAACACAGACAGACTTTTCCAGTCGAAAAGTCTTATAGAGCTCGCACACCACTTGAAATTGTGCACTTCGATATTTATGGACCGATGCAAACACCGTCCATGGGAGGATGCACTTATCTTCTCACTTTTATTGATGATTTCACAAGAAAAACATGGTTCTATTTTCTAAAACATAAATATGATGCATTTAGTTGTTTTCAGCAGTTCAAGGCACTTGTGGAGAAGCAAAATGGACACAACATCAAGATATTAAGAACAGACAGAGGTGGTGAGTATGTCTCAAATGATTTCTTGATTTTTTGCAAAAATCATGGCATACAGAAACAATTCACTGCGCGGTATACATCGCAGCAGAATGGTATCGCGGAGAGAAAAAACAGAACCATTATGGAGATGGATCGCAGTATGTTGGCAGCTATGCATTTGTCAAAAGAATACTGGGTTGAAGCAGTGGCAACTGCGGTATACATCATAACTCAATGTCCGACGAAGAGCGTGAAGAACAAAGTTCCGCAGGAAGCATGGACAGCTATGAAACATAGCGTTTCGCATTTGAAAGTTTTTGGTTGTGTAGCATACGCACATGTTCTAGATGAGTTGAGAAGGAAATTAGAAAATAAATGACAGAAATGCATTTTTATTGGGTATTCTGAAGATACAAAAGCATACAAGCTGTATGATCCTGTTTCAAGAAAAAATATTATCAATCGCGATGTTTAGTTTGTGGAAAATGAAGCATGGGATGGAACTGCAGAAAAGGATGTGAAAATCGTGTTACATGTTGATCATGATGACATCGCAGAAGATGTGGTTGAGACTCCGCATACGAATCATAACTTCGCAACATCGTCTACTCTAAGGACAGTGCAGCATGTCTCAGCGCAAGCAACTCTGACACAAGTCGCAGCACAGGCAACTCCGACAAGCGCTCCAAGTGCGCAACAAACTCCATCAAGTAGTTTGCGCAGTTCGACACCAGCAACTCTGCCAAGGACAAGAAGTCTGTGCGAGATATATGAGGCTGGTACACCTAATTCATTCTCTTGTTTTGCATTATTTTCTCAAATTAATGATCCGCTAACATATGAAGAAGCAGTTGAAGATGAAGTCTGGGCACAAGCCATGGATGAAGAAATAGAATGCATAGAGAAGAATCAAACATGGGAACTAGTTGATGTTCCTAAGGACAAGGATGTGATAAGCGTCAAATGGATTTATAAGACCAAGCAAGATGTTGATGGAAATGTGCAGAAACACAAGGCAAGATTGGTAGCAAGGGGGTTCACTCAGCAACCTGGCATAGACTTCAATGAAACCTTTGCACCTGTAGCACGAATGGACACAATCAGAACAGTTTTGGCCATCGCAGCACAAAAGAAATGGCATGTCTATCAAATGGATGTAAAGTCTGCGTTTTTAAATGGTTATTTGGAGGAAGAAGTATATGTGTAGCAGCCACAAGGCCATGAAGTTCCAGGACAAGGACACAACGTATACAAGCTGAAGAAGGCGCTCTATGGTTTGAAGCAAAATCCTAGAGCTTGGTACAGTCGCATTGACTCTTACCTCATTCAGAATGGATTTCACAGAAGTGAATGTGAGCCAACGCTGTACACAAAAATCAGCCAGCAAGGTAATAAACTAATTGTCTGCCTGTATGTAGATGATTTAATATTTACTGGTGATTTTGGCATAGAAGAATTTAGAACAGTCATGGAAAGTGAATTTGAAATGACTAATTTTGGGCTTATGAAGCATTTTCTAGGCATTGAAGTCCAACAGACTGAAAATGGAATATTTATATCTCAGTCAAAATATGCAAGTGATGTCTTGAACAGATTTAAAATGTTAAACTGTAAGACAGATCCAACACCAGTAATAACAGGTTTAAAGTTAAGCAAGGATGATGATGGATCCAATGTAGATCCTACTCTGTTTAAAAGGCTTGTTGGCATCCTTATGTATCTTACAGCGACAAGGCCAAATCTCATGTATGGAGTCAGCCTAATCTCAAGATTCATGGAGTCACCAAAAGAATTGCATTGGCAAACAGGTAAAAGAATTCTGAGGTATGTAAGTGGAACAAGAGACTTTGTATTCTGTATTCCACCTCAGAAAATTTCAAACTCATTGGATACGCTGACAGTGACAATGGAGGCAGCATAGATGACATAAAAAGCACATTTGGGAATACATTTCATATAGGAATAGGTGTTGTATCATGGGATTCAAAGAAACAGCCCATAGTAACTCTTTCTTCAGCAGAAGCAGAGTATGTTGCAGCCACAAGCGCAGCATGCCAAGCAGTCTGGATATGCAGGATGTTAAGTGATCTGTTGCAGCATCAACAAGAACCCACGGTCATTTACTGCGACAACAATTCAGCTATCGCACTGTCAAAGAATCATGTATATGACAAAAGAACCAAGCACATCGACACACGGTATCACTTCATCAGAGAATTGATAAACAACAAAGAAATATGTTTAGAATTTTGCAAGTCTGAAGATCAGGTAGCAGACATCTTTACCAAACCATTGGCAAAAGACCCATTTCAGTATTTGCGAAGTTGTTTGGGAATGACAAGTTCTGCGCAGTGAACTTGGTCATGAACAGAGCATGTTTCAGCTCTGAAATATTTTGTAATATTTTACTTTTTTTTAAAAGATCCCCATCCGGTCATAATTAAGGGGGAGTGTTGGATATATCATAATTTATGAGTTGATCGCGAATTCACTGCGTCGGCTTTGTCAGTCACTCTGTCAGCGCAATGTTCGCGATGCCAGTCTGTCAGTTAGTTCACTACCAATCCGGCAGATGTCTTGTTTGTATTTATTTCACCATGTTAATAGTTTGCAAGTCAAGAAAACTTAGGATATAATTTATTACAGTGTTTAAATGCAAAAATGTAGCTTCCAAGGGAAGCAATCCTAAGTCGGTTGTTAGAAATATATATAAGTAGAAGTTCTTTGTTAAAAAGTGAGAGAGAGATGTGTAAGAGAGAAATTTCTCAGAGCAAGAGTGAAAGAAAGTGATCGAAGAGCCCAAGCTCTGTGAATGTAAAATATCGCAGTGAAACTCATTTCCATGTATTGAGGAGCTGTGTAGTTTACTATGGTAAATATATAAGTCTATGTTTTATGTTTCATTCTCAAGAATGTTTTATATTGCAAGTCGCACATCATCTCCAGTTTTACTCGTGTGAATATTGTTTACATTTACCCGCAATAAAAGAAATCAAGATTCCAAAATAGTTCACCGTAGTCAAAGTTCTAAATTAACATGGAGTAACTTCACGTTAAGATGTTTTAGTTGTTATGTCTTAGAGAAATATATTTCATGATAAAGTTTGGTTAATTGAACCGCGAAGTAGTTGGGTAAATCTGCGAAGTAGAGTATAGTGAACTTCGCATTACTGCGAAGTTAATTGCCGCGAAGTGAAAAGTCGAAATTGCGCAGTTCTTGCCGCAAAGTAAAAGTTGATATCGCGCAGTTAAAACTGCGAAGTTAATTCTTAGTGAGGAAAGTGTTCCGCGAAGTTAAAATTGAAGTTCTCTATTATATGGACCGCGAAGTCCGAAGAGAAGAAAAAGAAGGTATTCATCTACTGCGCAGTTAAACCATATTTACTACGCGGTGTGCTTTTCCCTTGACATCTTTCGGTAAAGTACTTTGTTCCATGTAGTTTAGAATTCACACGATGATTATATATCTAAGGAAAACTACATCTCATTTAGCATTAGAAGAGCCCTCAAGCTTCCCAAGTCCAGGAGAAAAACAACACAAAAACTAAATTCAAAGAACCTGCAAAGCTCCCAGGTCTAATAAAAATAGATCCCAGAAACTACTATGCTTATCCCAATAACATAAACAAAACCCTAAAATCACACCGTATACTCCCAGGTCTTATCATCTCTAAAAATTAACACTCAATTCAAAAAACCAAAGCTCCCAGGTCTCATAAAAATAGATCCCAGAAACTAGTAATGCTTATCCCAATAACATAAACAAAACCCTAAAATCATGCCGTATACAAGATTTTCAGCTTGGTAAGGTGTAGCTTATCTACGGGGCAGCGACGCTCTTGTCACTATATATTTCCTGCTATTGGTGAGTCCATTATTTGGACTATGTATCTACGCCAACACAGAGAAAATATTTCGTAAATGATGCGAGGACATATAAAAATTTAAGGATATGGATTATTGAAGAGCGTGATTTTAACTACGCGATATTCCAAGTAACCTTATAATATACAGCTTTAGAACTTCAATTGCCATCCTAGTCACGCCAGTTAGTAACAACGTGAGAAACATGATATTCAAAACTGAATTAATAGCTCTCATAGTGTGTTGAATCTTTGAGGAATTGATCTAGATCATTTCATGTACTAGCAAATGCACAAGAACGTTTGCAGGGACAAGGAGAATGCTGGCACGTAAAATATATAAACCACTAGGAGGTAGTGCTTTCATAATCAATATTATTGATTTTTCTGATATAAGAAAGCATAGTACACTTATCTCATCCTCCTGCAATATAAGAAAAGCATAAGTGCTAGTCCATCCCAAATTCTAAAATAAAAACACCTATAGGTGTAATTTAATAAATTTTTAAAATAAAATAAGAAATAAATAAAATATAATATCATAAAGATATAATTATATGTAAATAAAAAATTTAATTATGTGTAACATCAGTTTGGTGTATGAGACCCTTTGTTTGTGGGATAAGGAACCCTACAAAAGTGTATATACCCTACTTTTCTCCATTTGAACCTATGGCCTCTTAAGAGGAAACACATGTACAATTATATGTGAAAAGTAATTTATTTATTTATTTTTAACATAAAAAACATTTTCTTGATATTCCTTCAATCAAAGAGTCACCCAAATCATCCAATATGACTTTCATAACAAAAACTATCTTGCCTATCAAAAGTATGGATCGAACCAACTGATACATATTGTGAACTATCTTATACATCCAACAAAATTAACTAAAGAGCCATACAAAATACCTTGCTTCACATATCATATGTGTGCAAGTACGGAAATGTTTCATCATATATAACAATCCCCTCCACATATTCGGTCACATGAAAGGAACCATCAGTGTCCTCAACATCAGTTTTAGATAGTTTGTCGACATTTGAGTTATGTTCTCTATAAATATGCTCAATGACCAAATTCGGAAATGAGGCAATGAGGAGTCCGGTGCGCTCAATCCAATTGGTCGATGAAAGGACCTGCAGAATTGAGACTCCATTAGCCGCAGTTGACAATGAATTAAGAGTCACCAAAAAAGTGTAAGGAATCAATGCCAAGAAGAGATGCAAAGTATAATAAGCCCCACAGAGCAAGGAGATTAGCTCTAGAATTTGAACCATGACCCCGGTTCAGGCAAAGATTGAAGAAGTGATCCTCATTTATTTTCAACACCATCCCACAATCACATCTACCCTGTTTGGTAGCCCCATCAAAGAAACCCACTGTCGTGCTGTTAATACTGGATAATTCAGAAGAAGAAAAAACTCCTGCACTTATTTTTCTTTGCATCTGCCTCGAAGAACTTATACAACCCAAGGATTTACAAAGCATGGGATTTCACAATAGGAAGTTTATTCTCAAATATAAACTTATTCCTGGAGTACCAAATTCCAAAGTAGACAAATGTAGGGAGAGATATATGTTGTTTGAAAATGCTTCTCCAATTTTTGAACTTTTCCTCAATAGTAGCATTCCCCCAAACATAAGCTATCTGAAGGACACAATAGATTTCAAACCAAAATTCCTTGCAGAATATATAGTTGGCAAATATATGATGAACAGATTCACAATGACATTTGCAAAGAGAACAATATTCAGGACCAGCCCATCCTCTCTTCTTCAAATTATCCCAAGTGAGCACATGATTTTCCAAGATGAGCCAAAAGAAGCATTTAATTCTCATAGGTATAGAAAGCTTCCAAATGGTTTGGTATCACCATTTATTTTCCCTGTTGAAGTTAGTATGTGCAATAACATCATACAATGATTTTGCAGTCACTTGCCCTATTGTTCCATTCCCTGCCCATACAATCTCATCAACTTCATGATTCAATCTAATACCTACATTAGAAAGAGTATCTATATAATTTGTCCACTCCTTGGCCCAGTCATCACCAAGGCCCAAATCCTCTACCATTATCCAGTAAGAATTAGCAGGTCTTAGCCATTCTGGTCTTTTATTTTGGTTCATGTGACAACCAAATTCAACCAAATAACATCGAATATAATCTGAAAGGACAAAGTTATTCTCACCTCCAATGAAAGGGTCAACCCCAACAATGAAATTTTTTCCATTACCAACCTTCCAAATTAGCCATCTAGTGATCCATGGTAGAGCACGAAGAAAGCCATTCCAAAAATTTGAAACACCATTAACAGTTTGAATTGGATTCCTTACCCATTGGATTAGTGACTTCTTGTTTAGATATTTGGATTTTAGTATCTTACTCCATAATCTTGTTCCATTAATTCCTTTCCAATTTTTTTTTTAAACTAAAGCCCAATTGAACCACTGTAAATTCTTAATGCCCCAGCCACCAAATTTTTAGGGAGTGAAAGCCTCTCCCATCTAACTAGATGGTATTTTTTTATGTTTAGATGATCCAACCGATAGAAAGTTGAATATCATCTATCTGATTAAATCCGGAATAGTGAGAGGGATTTTAGCTAAAGAACACCAATACATCGTAATCCCTGTCATGACTAATTTCATCAATGTTACTCTACCACCCAAGGACATATATTTGAGCCCCCGGTGACTAATCATTTTTTCAATTTTCTGAACCAACCATTGCCAGTCAGAAATCTTATAATTATTGGCTTTCAATCTATACCCAAGTACTTCATTCCTGTGTCAATATTTTCAACTTTGAAAGGACTAAAAACAATAATTTGTCCCATACTAATTGTCATCCACTACATTCTTCACAAAACTGGATTTTGTATTGCTTACCTCCATACATGTTGCATTGCAAAATAATGAAATTAGATCTGATAAGACTGTACATTCACTAACAATACCTTTTCCAAATATAATCACATTATCTACAAAAAGTAAATGTGTGATGAATAGTGCAGTTGATATTTTGATACCATTAATACTACCTTCTTCCCTAGCAGAAGTAATTAACCTACCGACACCTTCAATAACCAATATGAAACATAATGGAGATAGAGGGAATCCTTGCCTCTATCTCCTGGAGCATTTGAAAGTATTTGAAGGAGTACCATTTATCAATAGAGTAAAATTTATTGATGTTATACAAGCCATAATCTAGTCCACCACCAATAGAGGGAGTCCAATATGAAGCAGTAGGAGGCAAAGAAAGTCCCAATTTAGCTTGGCATAAGCCTTAACCAAGTCCGTTTTGAGAATAAGGACATCTACATTTTTAGGCTTAATAGAGTGGAGGCACTCTTGAGAGACACCCACAACGTCTAGGATTTGTCTAGAGGCCAAGAACCCAAATTGTTCTTTTGAAATCACCTTCTCAAGAATAGGCTTGATCCTATTTGATATAATTTTGGAAATTAGTTTGTATATAAAGTATTTTATTTTATTTTTATTATTTTTAGATATTATAATGTAGAAATAGAGAAATTATTCTACTGTGGAGTAAATATATATATTGTATGAGTTTTTGGTTGATAAAACGCTTAGTTGTTCATTAAACACTCTAAATATGAGAGTGGACCCCAAGAAAATTGTGGCAATGCAAGAATAAAACCTTAAAGAAATTACGTGGGTATTTAGGCATGACTGGGTACTCTCAATTTTAAGGCAAGCCATTTGCACCACCCCTATAATCTTAGTTGTGCCTAATTTTACTAGGTCTTTTGTATTGGAATGAAATGCTTCCTAAAAAGGTTTGGGTGAAATTTTAAGGCAAGACAAATGACCCTTAGCATTCACTAGTAAGAAGTTGTGTGACAAGAATTTTGGGCAAGTTTATCTACCGGCATAGATCCATTTTAAACCTGAATCTATCGAGCACCAAGAGGGATCCAATTTCTTGAGGAGTAATTTTTTTTACCACATTCATAAAAATTTGCATCTCAAGAAATTTGATCCCTCTCATTGCTTGATAAGCACTAGGTTTAAGATTGATCTATGATAGTTTTAATTTTTATTTTATAGGCCGACATAGATTTTTTTAATTACATTTTGTTTGGTTTTAATTTTTAATTTTGTGAGATTACATGAATTTTTTAAATTACTTTTTATTTTTGGTGGTTTCACGTTACATAACATTACGTGACACCACCTCCCTCGTACTGGGTTGTAGAGCACATGGCTCCTCTCAGTGCAATAAGGAAGAAATATTGGTCATCCTAAATGCAGTCAACACATGGCAACAATATCTCATATGGTGGCGTTTCCAAATCAAGACATATCACCACAACTTGAAGTGTTTTTTGAAAGGCTGTCATCTCGATAGCAACATAAATGGGTAATCAAGATGCTTAGATATGATTACAAAGTCATAAAAAAGAAGTGTATTAAGTGTAGTTTTATTTTATAATATAATAATAATGTAATTATATTTTAGTATTAGTTACTTTTATTGGAATTGTAAAAAATGTGTTTTACAAATTGTTAAGAAAACCATGTTAAGAAAACCATTTGTTAATATATGAAGCATAATTCTATTTTCTAGACACTTTTTGCAATGTTATCATAAATAAAGTGTGTGATAGAAAATGCTTTCATTATTTTCATATAATGAATTTAATTGCATTTTTCTATTTCAATGTAATTATTAACCTAATTTGCAAAAATTAGCTCACAACATATATAAGCCCATGGTCGAGGTTTTGGGAGATAGTTGTTGAGCTCAAGGTAGTTGTTATGAGGAATCTTTGGTAGTGTTACTAAAAATTGCAATGTTTATAAGGAAGGGAATTAAAAAGACTTTGTTGTTTATTATTCAATTTTTACAAACAAAAATAGATGGAAGAAAATACACTATATAGAATAAAATGATCCATAATTTGGTGAGGAAGAAAAAATTGTTTAAGTTGGTTAAGGCCAAAAACACTCTCATTTATAAAACTCTAAATTCTAAAAGTATCAGTTAAAACATGAAAATATAATGTATATTTTGAGGTCATCGATAGATTGGAGGTGTGGATATAATAAACACAATCTAGGTGATGGAAGATAGAGTCGAAATGAAGAGGGACAGAACCTGAAATGTTGAGGTAGATATGGAAATTAGAAATCGTATTCCAAACATTGACTTCTCTAGAAGTTGGGAATTTAAATAGTATACCAAAATTGTACATCTATATTGGCATTTCAGGGAGAAGTAATAACTTAAAATATTGGGGTCTTGAGTTAAAGGGGTTTCTTAAAAGGTGTATATTATTGGTTGAAATTTGGAAGGTATATAATATTTGAGTAGAAATATTGAACAATGATACTTGTGCATGGTTAGTATAAAAACAAGAGCCACGAGGTGGCAATGTCCCCGACCTTACTAATGGCCAAGATCAATGGTTGATTACAGAAAGAAATGTTGCATTTAGATGGTTGCAGCATTTTGCAACAATCCATCTAGGAGCAATTGGCAATTATGTTGAATTTAAGTTGTGTGCATAGAAATAGAGGAAAGCATTATGGAAGTGACGTATGTTGCAAAAATGTATGGAGCATTATTTCATTTAGAGATAGTGCTTAGATTAAGAATCTTCAGTAGTATTGCTCTGATTAGGGTTTGAGGAGCGTCTGAAGGTGCTTGAACTAGTTAGGGTTTGTTGGAGCATCTGCTCGAATGGAGCCGCCGCCGGATCCGGGTCGCAATGGCCCGGACGATGCTCGTCCTCTTGTCGCTGAACTTTTCAAGGTGTTGGTTGCTTCACAACCCGCCCCGTTGAAGGCCACAGCCCCGCCCGAATCCAAGTTTGTAAAAAGAATGGAGGTTCCAGAAGTAAAGCTTACTTCAACAGCCTCGAAATGCAAAGCCATTGCGTTAGCAGAAAAAGGATTGGTAGGGCATTTCACGGGCCTCTGGCCCTCCCCTCGCTCCATTGAAACCTGGCTCAACAAAAACTGGCGTCCTCTAATACAAGGAGAGGTGCAACAAATCTTCTGTGGAAAAGGGTTCTTTGTTTTCTACTTCGAAAAAAAGGAGGACCGAGACTTGATCTTCAGAAATGGACCATATTTCATGGGTTCAAGAGGAATGTATCTTAACAAATGGGACCTTTCCTTTGACCCAGAAAAGGACATACCAAAGGCAGTCCCTGTCTGGGTGAAGTTGCCGCATCTCCCTCTACATTGCTGGAACGACGAAGACTTACGAGCTATTGGAAACTTGCTGGGGAAATACATTGATAAATCAGAGCCAAAACCCCCAATGTTCTCTTGTGCAAGAATTTGTGTTGAAGTCGATTTGGAAAAGGGCCTTCCAGAAGCTATAGGCTTGGAAATGGAAGGATGGAGCCATAGACAAACAGTCGACTATGAGCAGATCCCTTTTAAATGCAAGGTCTGTCATGAATATGGGCACTTCGCGAGGTTATGTCCCAAAAGAAAAATCCCTGAAGCAGAAGAGACTCAAGGAGGAGAATTGAACGAAGTCTCAAAGAAAAAAGGGGGCAAGAATAATACAAGTACAGTGGCCAAATCTCCACCTAGAAACAAAGAGAACTCCAACAAGTTTCAGGTCCTGAGCAACGAGGAAAATGAAGAAGAACAGGAGAAAGAAAAGCAATCTGAAGAACATCGGGGAGACTAGACACAAAATGATAATGAGGACAAGAACCAGAACCTTCCCGTCTCTCAGCATGCAGTGGATGGAATAGAGGCTTCTCTAAATTCGGGAGGTTCAGTAACAAGAGCCAAAGCAAAATTATTTCAAGAAGATACCTCAGAAAGTAAAGAAGATGAACAAGAACCCATAGCCAAAAGAGGAAGAAGACTCAACAAGACAATCAGAGAACAAGAAGCAGCCAGAGAAAGGGCGGCGGGTAAGCAAACCAGTCTGGACCAACATGTAAGAATAATACCTAGTGGAAAGCAGACTCAGGAGGAACGAAAGGACAGAGCAGGTCCTCTTTTAATCAAAAAATAATGAAAATAGTCTCCTGGAACTGCAGAGGATTAGGTGGAAAGCAAAAAGCAGAAGCAATAAAAAGAATTAAAAAAATGGAGAATATTTCAATCCTCACAATCCAGGAGACTAAAATGCAAAAGGAGGACTGCATCAATACCATGAAGCAAGTCTGGCCCAAAGGAAAAGGAATAGATGTCAATGCAATAGGAGCATCCGGAGGACTAATATCCATTTGGGATGAAGGTAAGTATAAATGTCATTCCTCCAAAATAAATCGACATTGGATTTTTATTGAGCTTGAAGATATTTCAAGTAATGACAGGTTTTGGGTCGGAAACATATATGGGCCGACCATGTATGGCCAAAAGGAACAGTTTTGGAATCAGTTAATAGACCTCCGCTTCACCCTGGCAAATCTTCCCTGTATTCTAGTAGGAGATTTCAACGTTACTATTTCAGCGGTTGAAAGGAAAGGTGGGTCAAAAATCAGAGACCTGTTCGGAGAAAGAATGGAAGATTTAATATCTGAATGGAATCTTATTGACATCAAGCCCAAGCAAGGTGTATATACCTGGAATAATAAGAGGATTGGCCCTAATCATATTGCTGCTCGTTTAGATCGGTTTCTAATCAACTCCTCTTTTCTTCTCAACCCCAAAATCCCTGAATGCAAAATTCTAGCCTCAGCTACCTCGGATCACAGGCCCATCTCTCTCTTCTTTTCCTCTCCTGGTAACCTTGGCCCTCTCCCCTTCAGGCTCAACCCGGCTTGGCTTGAGAACCAAAACTGCATGGATGAAGTAATATCGATTTGGAAGCAATTTATCCCTGGGTCTCCTGGTTACATCTGGGAGACCAAACTAAAGCTTATAAAAAAAACGCTGAAAATTTGGGAAAAGCAAAACAATACGAGACCTGGAGAAGAGCTTGAGAAACTCCAAAAGGAGATGGAACGACATCAAAATAGAATGGATCAGACTATAGTCACAATGGAAATGCTTAGAGAAGAAAAAAAACTTGACGAAACAATTCTGAACATTGCTAGAAGGGAGGAGGAAGAATGGAGGCTCAGATCAAGATGTCTCTGGCTAAAGGCAGGAGACAGGAACACCAAATTCTTTCATGCCCAACGCAAGGAGAGATACAGGAAAAACAAAATCCTACGTCTCACAAGGGAGGATGGCCAAAAGAAAGAGGGGCAGGATATTATTCTTCAAGAAGCCAAAGCTCACTTTGAGAATTTATACAATGAGAATGAGGACGTCTCCAAAGAAGATTTGGATCAAATGAGTATGGAAATTCCCACTCTCATTTCAGAAGCTGACAATAAGAGGTTAATGGACCAGATAACAGAAGACGAAGTGAAAAGAGCAGTCTGGTCTCTTCATCCAGAAAGGCCCCCGGCCCAGACGGACTCTCCATTCACTTCGACAGGAAGTTCTGGTACTGGCTCAAAAAAGATCTTGTCAGAATGCTCAACTGGACAAGGAAAAGAGAAAGAATCGGAGGGGCCACCAACTCCACCTTCATTGCTCTCATCCCCAAGGAAAAACATCCTCATTCTATAGGAAGGTTCCGCCCTATCTCTCTCTGTAATTATTCCTACAAAATCCTCACCAAAATCATTGCTAACAGAATCAAGAGACTACTACCCAGAATCATATCCCCAAATCAAGGCGGTTTCATGGCTGAACGACAAATCTACGACAACATTCTTCTTGTTCAAGAGGCGATACACTCGAGCGTTCAAAGAAAAGATTAAGGTATGGTTATAAAACTTGATATGGCAAATGCCTTTGACAGAGTTAGGCATGAATTTCTTTTCACAGTTATGGAAAAATTTGGGTTTGAAAAAGATTTTATAGGATGGATCAAGGCATGTATTGGATCTCCTTGGATCGCCCCCTTAGTAAATGGCAGACCCTCTTCCTTCTTCCGATTGTCCAGAGGGCTGAGGCAAGGCTGCCCCCTCTCCCCCAGTCTATATGTCATCATGGCAGACTCCCTGAGTAGGAAACTTAACAGTCAACAATTGAATGGCTCCCTTCCAGGCATTGTCATAACCAAAAACGTCCCCCCCATTAATCACGCTCAGTTTGCTGACGACACCATTTTGTTAGGTAGCGCCTCGCCCATCATTGCCTCCAGATTTAAGTCAACCCTAGACCTTTTTCTCCATGCCTCTGGGGGCAAAACGAATAGCCAAAAGTGCAATATTTACAGTTGGAATTGTGGAAACCTTCTTCTCAGAAATATAGCTCTTACACTTGACTTCAAGCCCTGTTTCGATTGGACATCCTTCAAATATTTAGGCATCCCCATCACCCAAAAAAGAATCTCCTCCTCCTCCTGGCAGCCGATTTTGGAAAAAATCAAGAATAAAATCAATTCTTGGGGATCTCGTTGGCTCAATTTAGCTAGCAGAGTGACCTTGATTAAATCAATCATATCCTCAGTCCCCATTTACATTGGAGCCATTCTTTTGGCCCCCAAAACGGTCATGAATGATATATGTTTGGAAATCAGAAAATTCCTCTGGCAGGGGGGAAAGAATCAAGGCAAGAAATTCCACCTAGTCAATAGGAACACCATCAAGGAGAACTGGAAAAAAGGAGGACTAGGCATTCATGACCCAGCAACGATGAGCAAAGCATTGGGAGCAAAAATCGTCTGGAGCATGATATCAGGTAAAAAAGAATGGTGGAAGGAGGCAATACGGAAAAAATACACCAGAGGATCAAGACAGAGGTGTCTAAATAATATGAAGGAGAAAACAGGAACTACCATTTGGAGGCTTATGCTTGCTTCAGCAAGGCTAATAAAAGATAATATGTATTGGGTCCCTGGTAACGGAAACAAAATCAATCTTTGGACGGATAGCATTAATGGAGAGCAACCTATTGGCGAAATACAAGAAATCCAAAATTTCAAAACCTGGCTCCAAGATGCAGGGATACAGAAGCTGACGGATTTGGTTATTTGGTCACCTTCAGGGAAATGGAAAGACTGGAAAAACATGGATCCCCCAGGAAATTTAGTCGAAAGCTATAAAGTCTTCCTACAACTTTTGCATGGGAAAACCCCCATAAGCATCAGAACCAAAGACATCAGAGGATGGGGCAAAGCAGGAAACTACTCTGTCAAAGATGGTTATGCACTGCTTACTAGGAACAACAACCCTGCCCAAACAAGGTGGAAGAAAGTTTGGAACAGAGACAACATTCCAAAGATAAATTACTTCTTCTAGATTCTAGCTCACAACAAACAATTAACAGCCGACAATCTCAAGCTACGAGGAATTGAAGGCCCCTCTAGATGTCACCTGTGTCAAAACGCAGAAGAGAATGCACAACATCTATTCCTGGAGTGCACTTTCGCTAGACAGGTTTGGAATTTGGCTCTTGGTCCACTAGCAAACTCATTTTCCTTTCCCAGGCAAATGAAGCAGTTGTTGGATGAATGGAACCACAGAATTCAGGGAGGATAAAAAAACAAGCCCACCTTCTCAAGAATCTGGAAGCTTCTCCCTATGAACATATGCTGGCAAATATGGTTGGAAAGAAACCGAAGAGTATTTGAAGACAAAAAAAGCTCAGAGACGAGAACAACAAATAAAGCAATAATCCTTATCTCTGAATCTTTGAACTCCAAGGGCGTGGCACTATATTCCCAGGAAGCTTTAAACTGGAACGAATTTCAATGGTGTCAAATGTTCGTAATGGTGAGTTCTCTTCAGTCCAAAACTCCTCCAGTCTGTCATGAGTGGGAAATAAGAAAAGACAAACAATCCTTTGAAAAATGGTGGAAGGAACAAGCAAGATTCACAATCTTCTTTGACGGGGCCTCGAAAGGGAACCCGGGGGCGGCAGGTGCGGGGGGGATAATTTTTGACCCTGGAGGAAATAAAGTAGCAGAATTCTCTTGGGGACTTGGCATCAGCACCAACAACCAAGCAGAATGGTTGGCCTTATACCACTCCCTAGAAATTGCGGCCACCTTTAACATGAATCACTTGCAGGTATTCGGGGACTCCAGGCATGTAATTCAAGCTATGCGCAATGGTAATCCCCACAAAAATGACAGAAGTCAGAGAATTCAGAAAAGAATCAAGTGTCTTGAACTCCCAAAGGACACTCTCTATTTTCATGTGCTAAGAGATCTCAACTTCATTGCGGACAAACTAGCAAATGTTGGTGTTATTATGGGCAAGGAACAAGCCCCTCTCAACAAGGTCCCAACACACCATTTTATACCTTAATGAATGCACTGCTAAGGAGTTTTAATACATGGAGAAAACACACGCATGGTAGCCCTTATCACCATTGTGAAATTTGTTTTGGTCATCAATACACCTACCACCGCACCTTGGCTTGGCAGTCCCACATCAACCCACGCGCCCTCCTCGTGGCCTATTCAGATCTCACGTTTGGGCATTTATTATCCCATGTGTCCGTCAGTTGCATAGAGCACAGAATGGAGAGCCTTTCCCACCCTGCCCTCGCTCCGGCTCTGCAACGCCTCTGTATCTCCCAGGACCCTATAGCGTCGTTTGAAGTCGGTTCTCCCCCGTCATCTAGCAGCATGGAAGGCGTCAGACAGGCCATAGCCACGCTGAGCCAGCTCTCTTCGGAAATCAAAACATATCTCTCCAGGACGTATTCAGCAGTCTGCACCACTGCAAAGCAAATAGAAGAATTAGCCATGGAAGACAGGTACATCCACGCTCGGCTCTCTTTCCTGGAATTGCGCATGGAAGACATGGACAGAAATATTATTGAGTTGATGGGGAAAGTGGACAGCATCAAAGCAAACACCTATGTCTTCGCCTGCAAAACTCATTGCAGCTTTGTGCAGGAGGCCCCAACTGTTAATCAGGAGATGATAGACGCGGCCTCAGTCCAGCAGCAGAATTTCAGTTGATGGCAGACACTTCTTTCCTTGCCTGCAGGTTCTCTTAGATGCTCCTATTTTGAATGTTTTTTTGTTTAAAATTATGCAATCAATTTGTAAGGGTTTATCCCAACAGCAAGAACAGAGTATATAGGAAGTCAGGAAGCATAGAACTCCAGGAAAAGAACTACATAAGCCTCTGCAATTTTCCCTCCTCTGATGCAGAGTGCTGGCTTTTGTTTTTTGTAATGAATGGTTGTGCACAGCCTTTGTTTATATAAATCTATCACCTGTTTCTGTTAAAAAAAAAAAGAATCTTCAGTAGTATTATTCATATACACAGATTATATTGATTAGTTGATATGAACCACTGAATGCTACTATTTACATACACATACGTGCCTATAGCTGAGTAAATGCATGTAAATAAATGTAATGAAGCAATAATATTTACATACACATACGTGCCTATAGCTGAAGTAAATGCATGTAAAGAAATGTAATGAAGCAATAATAGAGAAATGATGCAAAAAATGGAAAATATTGTCAAAGTTGATATTATGTCTAAAATGGTGCAAAGTGTTTCAAGTCTCATAGCAATCTGATTATGTGCATAAAGTATTAAGAGCATTTGACACATATAGCTGGCAGGCGCCAAAATGCTATCAGGTGCCATTTGTCTATATAGATGGTAGGTGCCAAAAACGTTATCACACTTATCATTTGACACATATCGTCGAGAGTTCATGAACAAAACACAAAAGCCCCCCAAAAAGAACAGAAAATAGCTTTATGTGCCTAGAATAACTTAAAGCATTGGGAAATAGATGCATTGCTTTAAATACACAAAAGCATAATTCACTGTCAACAAATCCACTATGCATGTGAAGTTACCTTTGCTAGCAGCAAGCTTTCCTGTGCAAACATGCAAAAAACATAGTTAGTTCGTATGGTTGTGGCTAAGCTAAACATAGTCAATTGGTATCCATGTGGCTAAGCTATTAAATATAGATAAAGAATCAAGCAAAAATGAACCATATGCATTTTAACCAATGCAAAATTGAAAAAATGACAATAATTCAGCCACTCTGAAAACATAATATAGTAGTTTCTTTTTTAACATGGCATTTTTTTTATTGTAAGAGCATAGCTAAATGAAACAAAATGAATTATTGTAATGTTTAGGAAGGCATAAAAGCAAATATGAAATATTGAAATCTAGTTTGACATGGAAACTATGACAAAGTTTGAAGGCAATAGCTAGTTTTTGTTTGTCGAGATCTTCCACCTACCATGATGGAGCTTTTTTTCCATTGTTAATTATACCAGCCTAGATCCAAATCCTAGGCTCTATCAAGCGCCGAGTGGGATCGAGGTGCAAACCGCTCAGGTATTGCACTCAAGGAGCTATTCAAGGAGAGTTATTGCACAAAGTAAAAAATAATCAAATCAATATGCATCTTATCTTTAAATCTTACTTCTTTATTTTATTCCATTGATTATTTTACTTATTTTTTTACTCGACAAACTTACACGATCTCCCTCATATTTACTTTTTACTTTGTATTATTCTTTTTTGTTTATGCCCGACATAATATTTATTACTTTTTACTTTGTATTATTTTGTTACTCGACAAACACTCGACAAACATTACAAGATCTCCCTCATATTTACTTTTTACTTTGTATTATTCTTTTTTGTTTATGGCCGACATAATATTTATTACTTTTTACTTTGTATTATTCTTTTTTGTTTACTTTGTATTATTTAGTTACTCGACAAACACTCACATGTTACAAGATCTCCCTCATACTAGGCTGTAGAGCGCCTCAGCGCAAAGAAAGGTTGCAAACATATGGAACAGTGAATTTATAATTTTCCAAGTGAGCAGTCTATGCAACTGTCAAAATCCATGCTCGTGCTATTGACTATGGACTGTGAAAAGTCATTTGCTAGACATAGTATTGATATGGAAGAAATGTAATAAGCACAGTGTCCTTATATCTTGGGCACATAAACATGCTTGTAGAGATTTATTTATATATAGTATATACCAAAATATATTACCCAAATACTTCAGCCACAAGAGCTTCACAGAGAACACCAGAACTAGCATTAGGATTTTATTGAAAATGCATTCAAGGGAGATCGCAGGTTACTTTCCTGAGCCACAAGAATTGTACAAAGAATTGAGAAATTTTCAGCAACCTTCTGACCATGCATGTTCTGAAGATTCAAGACCTTAACACTATATATGTTGTCTTGCTTTTAAGTAATAAGCAAGAAGTTTGATAGGCATCCTTTGGAAAAAGTCTTAAGCGCCAAAAGTCCTTTGAATGAAGAATTTTACATCTTGAGGCAAAATTCTTTCAACTAAGGTCATATTAACATTTGACAAAAGGCCCTTTGAAGTTTGAACAAGAGACCATGCACTGGTGGATTGGTAAAAGTCCTTCAAGCGATTAGGTAAGTGTCATTTGCATCCAAAAAAAGCTTTGGTATATTCAAAGTTCTTTTCAAGAGAAGAATGAGGTAGCAACTCCATGATGCGGTGATGAAATCGTTGTACAAGACAATCCAAATAACATCCATGTGGAGGATATTAAACATACATGTTGTCAAAGTGTGTTTAATTTTTTGCCTTGTAGAATACGTTCTATATTTATAGCCACACCCACAGAGGGTTTTGAACCAAGGTCTCCACATTACTACAAGCTCGATCACCTCACTGCTTGCCATTAGATCATGCTCTTGTGAGTAGTGTTTTTAATATTTATCAATGTTCAAATTATATAAATATGTTTGTCAACACAACATGTATACACTTCATCATGTAAACAGAATTTCCTGGAACATCTGACCTACACTGAGCATTCATTAAAGATATATGGCAATGAGCTTAATTTTTTTGCAGATTAAAGTTCAACAGGCATATGTTGTTTGATACGATCCAAATTATTATAGCACATTAGAACTTTACATCAAAATTAGATGACACCAGGAAAGATTACATTTGTGTGTATTTTGGCTCCAAGGATGCAGCTTGGGATGTGCTTCTGAATGGAACATGGATGATTGCAACGTCCATGGCCTATGTGCAGTCTGGGAAGGATGATTTTGAGGATGCATTTCAACACAAGTATCCCCTTTGGATTGAATTTCCAAGGATGCCAGAGCAACATCTTATGTATATCGATCAAATCATGGAGGAATTCAATTGACTAAAGGTAGGCAACAAAATAAAGGTGAGATCAATGAGGCCAAACAACCATGCATGTGTTGAAGCTAATTTCACATGGAATCTATCCTCTGAAAATTGTCGGCAATTGGAAGGACAGTTCCATATTCAGAAAGTAATCTATCTCAACTTACTCAATGATTGCTTCACTTGCTTTTCTCACAACTATTTAATAAGGAGTGCGATAACTTTACATGTATAGATTTTGTAAACTATATTCAAGATGCATTTTATGAGCAAACCAGTTTAAACTTTATAGACAATAACATTTGCATCTTAAACGATTCGAGATGCATCCTATAATGTTTTTTCCATTCAAGAGATTATGATGAGAATGTGCATTAAACACAAACTGAAAAACACAAAGCTTGCATGGCAGTAAGCATAGGTGATGCAAACATGTCAGTCCCAACTTAGTGTTATACATGTAGATGGCCATTGGACGAATACCTGCTCTTGATGGCATTTCTTAAACTTCAACCAGAAGAAGCACCTTATTGAATAGGCTACAATATTTGAATGAGCAAGAATGTTAAAGGAGCTCCAATTTAAGGCTTTTGTATAAGCCAAATAAATTTTCAAGTACAAGCAATGAAGTGTTTTTACTTGCTACTTTATTGAGGGCATCATGAATAAGCCAAATAAACATTCAAGTACAAGTAATGAAGTGTTCTTACCTGCTACCTTATTGAGAGCATCACGAATAGCAATATTTCATAGAAATCTACCAGCCAGATGGATTATAGATTCATGGTTAACATCAAAAAAATAATTTGGATTGTGATAGATGTGGATTGTAATGTGTGTGATGTCTGAAATTCATTCCAAGAATCGAGCATCTGGCTTCTTAAATACAAGGAAAGTGTTGTATCATGGCTTCCACAGTGATAAATATATTCTTACTTCTGTAGACAGTTGGGTCCTTCATGCAACTGACAAAGTTGAGACCATTATGCAAGCAGTTAGTATCCAAAGAAAACCAAGAAAGATGAGAAGAATGACTCTAGGAAACAAGATAATTGAGGTCCTAGACAGTGCTTGTACAGATTAAGATCAATGAATAAGAAGAAAAGGGTGGGGAATCCCAGAGAGTAGGTAATACCTAAATCTTATTTAAAGAAATAACTTCTATGTGTGTTCCCTACAAAAGAATAAGGAACAATAAATCTAGTATCTGACAGAAGTCTATTAGAAAACAACTTGTAATCGTTCATTGGCAAAGGCTGAAAGATTCTGTGCACTAGAACCTATAGTTTGATATCCAAATTTAGGTTATCAGATTCAATAGAAAATTAATCTAAGAGTAAAAGTCATTTTATTCAATATTGTATCTTACACTAATCTTCAAGTTTACAATTCAAAGAGACTATCTATAGTATCAAGAACTTTTTAAAATGTTCATCTTCGATATTTGGAATCTAGATGCATTTATGGATGTTACTATTAGGTCAATTTAAAGTTCAACAATAATATTTAAACTATGAAGCAAGCATACCATGTAAAAAGAAGCTTCTAATGGCAGGAATTAACTGTACAAAGAAAAAAATGTGATCGCTGTGCAAATTACAATAGCCATAAAGACGAACGCATGCTTAAAGGACGATGAATATCAACATCTCAGAAGTATGCCGTCTCGTTTAAACACAAAAACACATGAGGAATGTTTAAAGAAGCAAACATCAAGAGTGTAAAGATTTATTGAAGATGTTAGTGTTACCAACTATTTTGTACAATAGTTGAACTTCTATTGAGCCGCCAGTTTTATGAACATGATACATGTTCATCTTTAGAGTTCAAAAGTTCAGAAGTCATTTTCTGGGAAATTTTGCCCCATTTGTAATAAATGCATGTTTCACACCCCCTTGAGGGAATTGTAAAAAGTTGGTCTAAGCATGGACCTTTTATAAAAGACTCGGCTATCCTTAGGTTTAACTATCAAGGTGATACTTTAGAGTGTTTTTTCCTTGGGAATTATGCTTTACTCTTCAGTGAAGTATAATCCCCGAGTTTTTCACTCACACCTCCAAAGCTGGAGTATTTTACCATGGTGGTTGAATCTAAGGTGGTTATTAGAGTCTTGTGTCTAGGATTTTTTACATGTTAGCCACAGAGTTACCGGAATCGCCCCCCCCTACTAAGATTCCGTACCAGAATCTCATCGGAACCGAGGAATCGCGGAATCGTACCAGAATCCAGGAAAAATAAAAAAATTCGGTTCAGATTCGATTCCGAAAATCGGAAACGATTATTCATTGGAAGGAATCTGTTTTGTTCTTAGGAATCGTGTTTTGAAAATAGGAATCTGGTTCCAGTTGAAGGAACCGATTCCTAAAAGTATGGAATCAGTTCCTTCAACTGGAACCAGATCCCCCTTTATTAAAAAAACAAAAATTAAGAGGCAAAAAACACAAAATTCAGATGCAATAAAGCCTATAGGAGAGAGCTTATTTACCCCACTTCACATTCTTAACCAAGCTACTTTACATGCTATTGCACAAATTTATGTGAGATGATAAAATCTAACTGGCCCATCAATTAGGTAGTTGGATTGGGGATTTATATAATACAAATCTACATACCACCTGTATTACACAACTTTCTTAAAATCTTTCTAAAATAAGAGATATAAGCATTATATTATGTCTATAATTCTCTGTATCTCTTGATCATGGGAGTAACAATAATAAGAGGGAACCTCTACAATTGCAATCTCAATAGACATATCCAGATGCTTAAATTTATCTCTGTATTCGTGCAACCAAAAGCTGGTTTCCATTATTTATTAAGTTAGTTAGAATGTATGGTAGTTATCATGCATGCACATTCGAACCCTACAATATATAAATGCAACTACAAATAGAGATTCTATTGATATTCAAATTTCAAGCAGGGAATCGTGGAGGAAGTAATTATATGTCCAGATGCTGAAATTTATCTCAGCACTGGGGCAACTGAAAGTTGGTTTCCATTAATTATTAAGTTGGTTAGAGTATATGGTAATTCTCGTGCTTGGTGCATTCCAAACCCTACAGTACATAAATGCTATTGTAAACAGTCTATAAACAACAGATGTTATTTATATTCAAATCTCAAGCAGGAAATTAGGGAAGAAATAAATGCTAAAAGATAGACAAGGGTTTCATATTCCTTTTGCTGACAAACATACAAATTTTTCTGACAATTCTGGTTTATTTTTATCAATGCCATATAGATGCTTGGTAGATGTATGATGAATCATGACTCATGATTGATGTTAGATGTAAAACTATGATGCATTGATGTAATTAGTGTTTGGCATTTTAGAGTCCACGATGTTACATGATTCTATGAATCATATTATTTTGAGATTTTTTCTTTCTTTTATATTTTATTATTTTCATTATAAATTAAATTTTTTTAAATATAATTATAAAATATATATTTATAAAAAAATTAGGGTTAGGGTTCCCATTCCCCAATTCCTGTTTTCAGGATGAGTATCGAATCCGCACCGGATTCGTCAACTGATTCCGACCGCACCCACGATTTTTGTAACCTTGGTTAACCATCTATTTTAAGTCATGTGGTCATGCACTAGGTCTCCTAGGATTTTTGGCTTTTTCTGAGAAAATAATTTTTACCCGCTTCCCAGGGTTTTTTAATGATTTAATTAAAAAATCATAAAAAATGATAAAAGATGGGTTAGGAGGTTGATTTTGCCATGGGGATGCTCGTTTTCTAACCCATAGCACCCATAAAACCCCTAAACCCACTTTTCCTAAGTTTCCTGTGAATATTATTCACCCAATTAAATATTTTCTCCAATTAATAAATGATGAATATTTAATTGGAAATAATAAAAAATAATAATTTTGGAGAAAATAAAAAAATCTCCAAAATAAAGCAAATTGAATAAAGTAAAGGGCTAAATGACATGGAGCATCAAAGAATATTCCAATCATCACCAAACTCTTTCAGTTAGCAATCGGAGCACTGTGAATGATTCCTCCTTGGGATTTGTGCCATCCTTGCATGCTTGGGCAACTTTCCTTATTGGCAACTTATGGTTGGCTTGGTGATATTTCCAATGTTGAAGGGTGGGCGCCTTGCCTAGGTGGAGGCCACCTCACCCTACCCTACCTAACAAAGGCTTAGTTAAGCCTTAGATCAAAGCATTGATCTCTCAAATGGTTGGTGAATGCGCCTTCCTAAACCCTTCTTCTCCTTCAATTCGCATGAGCTCTCTTGTGTTATAAATAAAGTTCCTTGCTCCACCACTGAGGATGGATGTTTGTGCAAGGAACCTCTGCTGTAAATTTTGTTAAATGCTTGTTGCTATTTGGCATACAAGATGGAATAAAGTGAAGACTTTGGAGGTCAATGGTGCAATTTCTCATGGCATGTATATAAAATGAGGTGATATCTCTATGTTTTACTCTCTTTTTGCAACATCATTGATCAATCCTTGCTTAGAAGGTTAATATTAATCCATAGGGTAAGCATTTGTAGGTTCAATTTGTTTATTTATGTTTTGTATTTGAAGTCAAGGAGTAGCCAAAAGTAGTCAGTTATACTTAGGCTCTCCAAAATTTCTTTTACTGAATATACTGGATTTGATCATGATGTGCTCTTAGTGGTGAAGTGTTGCAGGTGTTACCAGAAGGCCAAGTAGGGATCGGAGTTCAGTTGCTTTCAACCCTCTTTGCTACCCTTAAATGCTAATGGTTTTGTGTTACAGGATTCTACAAAGTATTTCGTTTGTTCAAGCTTGGGCTTGAAGTTCCTTCTCCTTTCACCCTTTAAATCTTAAAATCAATATTTTCCCTTTTTGTTGGTTACAATAGTGAAACATCTAGCTTGAAGGTTAAATATTTTATGCTTTTGCTCTCCTCAAGTGCAATAGAATATATTAAAGTTTCACGTTTCACCTTACACCTGTTTGCTCTTCTTCCTAAGTAGTTCAAGTTTTCAAAGTTATATTCTTTATTGATCTACTTTGTTATGTCTAGATCTTAGTTTTCTTACAAAAGCATCATCATTATTCTTAGATCTAGATTTGTATTTTTGGTTTCATGAGCTAACAATATTAATCTATTAACTTCTTTTGGATTAAGTGTTGATCGTCATAGGAAAGGTCGATTGGCTGCCATCAAAACAGTTCATTGCCTTTCATAGGAAAAGTTGCATTGGCTGCCTTGAAAAGAGTGTTGTTGACTGTCTAAAGAAAAGTACATTGGCTGCCATGAAAATATTGATTGGCTGCCATCAAAACAGTGTGTTGACTGTCATAAGAAAGTTTTGCATTTGGCTGCCATCAAAATAGTGTGTTGACTGTCCCAAAAAAGTGTGTTGTTGTCCAAGTGCTCTCGCCCTTCCCTAACTAGCTTCCAAGTCTTGCTTTCGCTCACCTTGAGGGCTTTCCACTTTCATCCTTGCAAAGTAGCTTAAAGTGTGAAGGAGTTTCAAAGTTTCATATCATACTCACTAGCAGGATCATTTCTAGATCTTAGTTACTAGTTGTAATTTTTGTTTATGAACTAATCCATTAACATATTTTGTGTCTAAAGCTCTTACTTTCAGGAAGACAATAAGACTAAAGCGAAACCAAGGAAGAGCAAAAAAACAAACTCCCAAAAGCACATAACACTCTGCTCCTTCCTCTTCTTCATCCCCACTTCTAACCTTGTGCTTCAAAAAGTTCACTTCAACACATTGTACAAAGATTAATAAAGAGCAAGTGGGATAAAGGCTCCCACACCCTACTTCCCCCATTTGGGGGAAGCTTGTATCGTCATTTTTAGTACTTCATTTGCTTTATACCTGCACAAGTAGATTAGCTTTGATTGCTAGAGTGGTTTCACTTTCTGAATAGTTTGTTAGATCTTAACTTTATAGCTTAGTTTGATTCACTTTCAAGTTTTTACTTAGTTTCAAGTTTGATATAAACTGCTAAAAAGAAACCAAAATCTCTTGAATCTCACTAAAAAGTGGATCAAGAGTGCTCTCTGTCGGAGAGTTTATTGTTTTAAGCTGTTTAGTCATTTTTTGGCAATTTTATCTTTTCATAAGTCCCTTGAATCTCACCATAAGGCGGATCAAGAGCGCTCTCTATCGGAGAGTCTATGGTTCTTGCTTCATTCACATGATAAAATTGGAACGAACATTTATCTACATTGTGTATGCTCTACCCACTTGCGGGATACCTAGAAGCAGTGTAGCTTGTTACACATTTAATTCCACTTCAGCCATTAATAAAATACATCCCAAAAAAACCAACGGAAATCCAACGTTGATCACTATAATCGAAAGTGGGAAAATTCTTTATGGGGACGCGGGAACCACTGGTACGAGACCTTAAGGGCACAGTTAGGCTACATCCTTGTTGGTGTAGAGTTGGACACCACTCTAAAGACTCCGGCTAGCCCACATGTCCTTGTACGGAGCCACTTAGATTATAATCCGAACATATCTCCTGTACCGCAAGGTATATCTTGGAGATTCCCTTTCCCATAATAATGAACTTCACCCCAAAATTTACAATAAAATTTACCAAGAAGCATTTGCAAAACTTTTCCAAGCACACCAAAGACATGTTTTAATCATCCCATTGGCACTGGTCTATTCTTTAAAGCAATTTGCTTATTTTATGTTGTGATTTATCCGCAATTACAATATTTACAAATTAAAATGTTGTGGATGTTTCATTTATAAGTTTTCATCATTTATGGTTGTGCATCATCTATTTATTTTGCAAATACATGGTTTGGATTTAATTCATTATTGTAAATCATAAAAAACTCCTAAAACAACACCCATCCTCATCACACATTCGAACACAAAAAACACTTAAGAGCCTTAGAAACTCTTTGTTAGGGTCTACCCCCTTTGGCTTCGTTAGGAGTTTGTCTAAACGGAGGAGTCGGGATCAGGTGACAACACCTGACTCTTTGCTTGCCCCCAAGGCCACACATTCCCAAAGCAGCTTCAAAAGATTTATGCTGCTGTGTGCACATCGGCGGGCAACAGTTAGCTTCAGGAGTAGACGATGGAATTGTAATAACGGGATTTTTTAAAGAGAACAATGAGTCCAACAAGATTGATAAATGACAAATTCCTATGTCCTCCATTGTTTTTCCCTTTTATGAAATGTTGCAACTTGTAATGTTTTTTCAGAAAATATTTACTGCTTAATTTTTCAACGTGACATTACTCTCTAGCGAAATCGACCTTAAATGAGGTGGCTTGAAACCAAAATTTATGCAGATATTTTTTCTTAAATTCAACACCAGTGGACACAAATCAAGAGTACTAAATGTTCTTTTCTCTAAATTATCCTAGTTTTCTGCTATCAATCCTCCACGTAGAGTACAGTACTGTTCAATAACCTAGACTTACAAGTTACGAGTCAAAGCTCCAGCAGAAGCTCATCCAATGCCCGTCACAAAATTGGCCAAATATTTATCACTGTGAAGCTCAAGAAACAGATTGAACCCTAAGGCTTCAAGTTCAAATTGAAATCAGAAAAGAACATTTAAATTCCACTGAAAACTCGTCGTAGAGAACATGAAGCGTAAAAAATTGCAAAACATGCGAAAGATCATGATTTTGAATGATGAATGATAAAACAGTTGAATAGGAAAATGTGGCCAAGAAGAGAGTCTTCTAGGGAAGTGCATCTTGCCTAATCTGGCAAAACTCCTAACACGTGCACCTTTCTAAAATAAGAAAGGCACCCAAAGGTTGGCATCATTTATAAAACTAGAAATTGACTAACAAACCATGCAAAAAGCAAAATCCAAGACCGAACACATAAAACTTTCTATTTGCAATCAACCTTTGAATCAAAGCTATTCCAGACTGCATGAAACTAACCCTAGACAATTTCTACAAACCACCAACTTCATCTCGGCACACCGTATGACAAAAGAGCAATTCCAGATTACCAATCATAAATTTTCAAAGAATATCGAACATAAAACCATTGGGTTTTTCAAGAACCAATCAGTTGAAACCAAAACCCCAAATTTAAAAAAACAATATCCCTTTGACAATGAAAAAGCGTATTTAAATTTCCAATTAATGTAAATAATAAAAGCAAAATAGAACAGAGATTATTTAAGCCATAAAATAGCATAAAAGAATTGTAACAGACCCAGGATTAAGTGAGGAATTTTTAGTTAACGAATTAAATCTCCAGCATTGCTTCTTTAGGCCATCGAATAGTGCCCTAAAGAAGTTACACCTCTTCGGCATTCTAAATGAGAAGCCACTGGGCAGCATACTAAAAAGCTTGTTAACTAGCCACTTCAGCCTTGCATATTGATGTAAGGAATCTATGGCACTCTAGTTACCAATGCCTTATCCACATGGACACTATTGATTTATATAGTTTTCTACAAAACCCTTAATGCTATATTTTAATTAAATTTCATCATGTACAAGCAATACAAAATCAGAAGCTACTTTGCAGGCTGTGGAAAAAACCATCCCATGTGGTTACCACCTTTAAGGAATCAATGAGAACCACGAAGCTCAATTGGTACAAAATTCAGTGGCCACTTCCTCTAGTATGACAGTGGCATCTTCAACTTAATTTAGTGGCCACTTCCTCTAGCATGACAGTGGCATCTTCAAGTTCATGTTTTTAACACAGAAACTAGAACATAAGCCTCCAAATTCAATCACTGAAGTCAAAATATTCCATTAGGTAGAGAAAGTGCCAAGGAGAAACTTCCTTACCTTTACCTTCTACATTAGATGTAAATTCTGGCCTAGCTACTCCAAGCTAAGACTACATATGGAATGGGTACAACTAATTTTTGAAATGGATAAAGACGTATTCAACAACAACAAAAAAGAACAGATGGCTAGTAGCTACCGTAGGCAAACATAGAATTTCTTGCTTCACAGACGGATTGACAGACATATTTTCAAAGTGCTAAATTTGATTGAAATGTTTTTCTTTTAAAAGATCTAAATTTGATTGAAATGTGCATCTATTCAATACTATAAATATTCCCCAAATTTCTGGCAGAAAGCCTGAATACATTTTATGAAAACAATTATTTGATATCAGCATATACATTTGATAAGGGAAGACAGACTCTTGTATCTGTAACTACAGCATGTCACGGGTTCAATCCTCAACCTGACGAAAATACTCTATTTTGTTTCTAAAAAGTCTTGAATTCACTAGGTCTTTCCATTAAAAAATCTGATAGATCCATCTTAATCGTGGATCTATGAAGCAGCAAGAGGTCCAATTTCTTAAGGTGCAAATTCCTTTAGCTTAAACATTTTACACATTGAGAGAAAAATTCACACCTGAAGAAAATTTGAGCCCTCTTGGTGCTTGCTAAATCTAGGTTTAAAATAGATCTTTGTTGGTTATAATGAGAATCTATCCTAGTAGAATTCCAAGAAATACATTGCCAAATGGATAGATGATAGTTCTTTGGTCATTATTCCATGATAAAGGTATGCATGCCTCAAGTGTTGTGTACCTAGGAGTGCTTGATATTTTATGCTAGTTCTCCATGTTCAAATATGTTATCTTGGCCTCTAAACCTACATTCAACGATGTATTATTGATTGTGATGGGATTGTGAAAAGGTGGTTTGTATACAATCCCATGTCCATGTCAAGATAGAAATGGAGTATATGACGCTATCTCAAGAAGGGTGAACATGAAATTATGACTTTTTTTCATGACCAAACCACCATGAAGGGAACATATTTTCTGCATATTAATAAACAAGGTGAAAACAATTCCCATTCAAACGTATTTTCTGCATATTAAAAAACAAGGTGAAAATCATCCCTGTCCTCATTTTAGATCCCTAGTAGTCTAATAAGATTACTTTCTTGAACTTGGCTTCACTAGTCCAAGTTTGACTCTCAAAGTGAGGATGCCTTTGCAAGCTAAAACTGGAAATCCTCAGAGTGGCATGTTACAGACATAATCCATTAATTCCAAGTCTCCAAGCCAGATTCAAGAATTGAAATTAAAAATCTATTCTATTAAACAATTGTTGTCAATATGTTTTCGTAACCACTCAGATGGGCCACAGACCAATTCTGATCCAGTCAGATGGTTCTCATAACATTACAATATTGATGCACATATATTACGACTATCAATCTGATCGCTGCACTCTAAACAAAGAAAGTAGTGGATCCCTCAGCTGTGTAAATATTTAAAGAGTGAAGCTGGCTCCTAAGTACTCTTAGCCTTTTGTAAACATCAGTTGAATGTGTAAAACTAGATACCAGTCACAGGGATGAGAAGAGCCTTGTCTCTGCTGCTGATTACGCAATGGAAAACAATACTGAAATAATTATCAGACTGATTCAAACTTCATATATTTCCACTTTCAATCCATCCACTTAAAACCATGAAATTGAAGTGTAGTGTTTTCTGGATACTCGGTTTTAAAGAAATATTTTAGCTTAAATCTCCCATGCTTCATAAAACATTATTGATCAACTTTTCCTGCTTACATTATTGATAATTTTTTCCTGTTTTCTGGCCATTCTGCTAATATGCATGGAATGTGAAATATGTGGTGAATTGATTTTCTTTGTCTACAGCCTTCCCATATTTGATGGGCACAAAATTTGCATCAAATTCTTCATTCTTCTTCCCGAAATTGATTAGCACACTACTTTGTTGAAATTAGTTTCCTTTCCTTTTTTCCTATTTTTGACTCGCACTACACCTAAGTGGAATTACCTGTTCTTTTTCTTTCTCCATATAGGTTTTAATCGGACATCCTTATCTCTATATTGGAGTTTCCACTCATTCAAGGGTCATGGAACCAATTCAACCATTGACTTCACTCCATGCCCCAATATAAGCTCGGAGATCTTAATGATGCATACAGGAGAAATGAAGTTCTTCCCAGTACTCTTCATCTCTAGATGTTGGGTATTTTTAGAATATTGAACATTTTGTGAAAGTTTGGAGAATTCCTCAATAGATTTATTTTGTTATTGTTGTTAACATGAAGTTAGTCAAATACCCAATATATTTACAATAACTAATTAAGCTAATATTTTGTTATGTTGTTAACATGAAGTTAGTCAAATACCCAGTATATTTACAATAACTAATTAAGCTAATCTTTCAGATGCACTTCTGAGATTCCAGTTCAGAGAATAATACACCCACTGCTACCACATCCACATCCATCCCTAGACTAAGCTTCGACCTTCCCTCTTGAGCAAGCTACCGGTGTGGAAGAGGACCAATAGTTTCATTTACTCTCTTGTACTCACAAACACATAAACCATTACCAGATTCTGCTTGATTCATAAAATTGTGTAACTACTCCACCAATTCCTCCATACAATAGGGATGTACTCCACCAATTCCTCACTTCCTTTGCTGAAAGTTGGGCTTGGAGCAGGCCAATCAATCGCTATATCTCCTCCACTCACCTCCAACGTGAACGACATAGAAATCAAAAACTTTTTGTGACGATTCTTTACACCAAAAGCAATGCAATCAAATCAGAAACTCGATCACAAAATGAGAAGGTGCACAACGCAAAGGCAAAGATTGGCATCATTTTGGTTACTGTCCATAACACTAAGTATCATAAATACAACGCGAATAAATGGAACCACTGAGAGCCAATATTCTTGGTAATTGGGGGACTGTCCATTTCTTGACTAAAGAGATATTGAGGCATATCCTGTAAGTGGGCATTGAAGAAAAATGAAACCCACAGATACCCAAATTCTTCAGAGTACAAAAATGACAAGATTATGGATGCCAATAGTATTAAATTGTGGGTGCGACTGATGGTTCCATGAGGATTGATCCTATGCGCTCTCAAACGAAGGTTCGATCTACACCCACAAACAATTAAATCAAAACAAAACATGCAATCTTATTACAGTGAACTCTCGCTGACCTTTCAGAAAGATTTCCTGCTCTATCAAAACAAATTCTAAATTTCCATACAAAATTCATGCTAAATTTCAGAGACTCAGCTAATACGCTCAAACCAATTCATGACATCATTTTATTTTTCTTTAGTAGTTCTGAAATTTCATTGATTCTCTTAAACAAAGGAGTTTGTATATTAGGTTTTTTTGCTTTCTCTCTTTTCCACAGTCAACCCATAAGACTACAAACTGACATGATTAACATGAACTCTGCCATTAAAGCAACAGGCAAATCGGTGGAACGCTGGTTCTAATCTATGTGGGCATGATAAGGTACCTCGATTGAAGCAAAAAGCACAGAATTTAAATGCATGTAATGTATAAATTGGAGATCTTTGAGAAAAATGAATGGGCACCTGGTCGTAGGGAAGACAGCCTTGGTCTTTCATTTGGTTCATGGAAAAAAGGAAGCTACTTAAGATACCATGGTAGGGAGAGCCTTTCATTTAGCAACGGACTGAAGTTATATGTTTTTTTTATTTAACTAATCTAATGTGTAAGTAACCCTTAGCACATCTATCATACATGTCATTCACTCACTCCATATATTTTTCAATCAAACACTCCCATATTCTGCAAATATTCCACTTTTCACATTGCATGTCATGAATCCTTGCCTCATTTACTTTGTGGTTGGGCACACACATTTCAAGGGAATTAATATATTTTTCTCCATACTCAAAAACCTAGCAGGATTCTGATTTTGATGATCATTGCATGAGCCCATCTTCTGGAATGCCTTCATGAATTTGAAATAATAGTCCCCATGTGGGATATTATACTAAGATTGGCTTGATAATGGTTTTCCATGCACCCACACTTCTAAGGAAATGAGAGCTCCCTGATCTTGCTCTATAATTGTATGCTTTTGTGGATAAACTTGTCACGGGCCCAACGGATAGCTCAATTTTTCGCTTTCCATTGAGTCGTGCGGCACTACCCAAGGCTTCACCAAGGGCATGACCATCTTGGTTACTAGCCTGGTAGACTACGCCTAAGCATGCGGAACCCCTAACACTTATCTCTAACAGATTCTATACTTAGCCATTCTTACATGCATGCACATCTAACAGTACAGAAGCCAAATATAGTACAAGAGATAAATGTAAGTGTGGGCGGCACTTCTAACTCGGACGTGCCTAATACCCAAGTATCATATATATCAAGACTTGTTACAGCAACGGAAGATGCCACATTCTGGCAACTCATCTGAGAGTGTGCCCAACCAACAACACTCAAGATACAATCAAATCCCAACTCTGATTGTCCCCGTCGCATACGCATGTTTGCCTGCTCGCAACACCCATGCCAAGTCTCATCGCAAGCTACAATCTGTCACAACCTGTTGAATCCTGCACCGTCATGTCGTCGTCTCCAATACGCTCAAAGACTTACTCCAACTACCTGTGCTAAGCGCTTTTTCCCAACACTGAGCTATGCTAAGCCTCTTGTCAAGCTTTTGCTTGACTTGCCGAAGTCTACATACTCGCCTGCTCCAGCGTGCCTTCACGGCATGCTACCCAATGGCAGTGTCATTAGGAAACTCCCTGAGCCTCCGCACCACATTTGCATCAATCTGTCGTTCTGAGGAACCGGCTCTTCACACATCCAAGAAACACGCCCCACGCTGCCCAAAAATCTCTTCTCTGGGAACTCGCTTTGGAAGCTCCGACGGTCCAACTCTGTTTGGAAGCTCGCGGTCCAACTTGCTTTGGAAGCCTGCGGCACAACTCCATTTGGAAGCTCGCGGTCCAACTCACTTCGAAATCCTACGGCACAACTCAATTTGGAAGCTCGCAGTCCAACTCGCTTCGGAAGCCTGCGACAACTCCGTTTGGAAGCTCACGGTCCAACTCGCTTTGGAAGCTCGCAACTCTATTTGGAAGCCCACAGTGCAACTCGCTTCGAAAGCCCGCGACACAACTCTATTTAGAAGCTCGCAGTGCAACTCGCTCCGGAAGCCCGCGATGCAACTCTATATGGAAGCCCGCAGTGCAACTCGCTTCGGAAGCCTCTCCAACGAACTCGACTTTGAAGCTCGTCCGCGAACTCGGTTTGGAAGCTTATGTTCCGTGCATCCTGTTGCCCCAAAAAACCCTCCTGCAGAACGCGCACCTCCCAAAGGGAGGTCGCCTCTTACAGAGGTCAGATCGATGATAGCAGAGATGTGTTCTATGCCTTCTTGATTTTGGCCAAGTGTCTTAGCACTATTTATACGTGCGCCCGCCCACCAAATGATCAGCACAAAGCCAAGCCGACTCACCAACTAGTCACAAGTCAACTGGGCGCCCATCAAGCCGACGCCCAACTACACCTTTCCTTGGGCGCAGTTGTGTCGGAGCGCCCACTTTGCAACTTCTACCTGCCGTGTTCGTTAAGCAAGTGCCCAACTCATGTTGGGACTTCCGTCGCATGGGTTCCCGCGCTCTTGGAGCTTCTAAACTCGAGATGCCCCACTAACCATCCGCACATCACCAATGCCGCCAAATGGTGTCGATACCCACGTCCAGCTGCAAGGTACCCAACACTTAAGCATTTTTGGCTAAGTGCCCACCTTCGCATGGTCTGACGGGACGTTTCTCTAAGCGCTCAGGGAACCCCAACTTTTGGGCCACGGAAGCCCATAAAAAAACTGTCTATAGAAGTCAATTTATTGATGTACAAATTGGAAGTTTGATCATACAGAATAAAGACTGATACATGTTACCCACTATTTGTATAGGGAGTTCACTTAGTTTTTCAAAGGAGTTTTCAGCTAATCCGGGCATAGAGGACGTATGCTAGGAAATCTATGTGGATGAGACAATAATGAGAGAATCTTAAAGATGTTCCAGAGCTTTAGCGAAGCTAATTAAGGAGATACTTAAAGGACGCTTTGATGTATTTCTTTAAGGATTTGGGTTTCTTGTTTATAGACCTATTACCATGAATCATGGCAGCGGCTACATATCCGTTCTGGGAACAAAGTACCAGTTTACACACCATGTTGAAACCCATTCAACACATTTGTGGCAAGAATTGACATGTACAAAAGGCTCTGGATTCTTTGAGGGTGATTTTAGTCTTAACATAGGTGCCAATTTGGGGAGTTGTTGAAACTTTATACAGAACAATAAATAAGAGTAGATATAGTAGGTCCATCTTCCAGGAGCACCCAATTCGATGAGAAGCAAATCTCAAGTCACAATTGCACAAAATGGAAATCCGTTGTGCTGATTTTCAATTATGTAGCTGTTTTTTTAAGACCATAAAACAGAGTTTGGAGAAAGTTCCATTGGTTATTGGTACACAGACCTGAAACCCATCCTTCATATATGCCTTCTTGTTTCCTGGAGGATAAAATTCAAGTCTAAGATCAGCAGAATACACAAGGGTGCTTTAGTTCGTTAAGTTATCCTCACCTCATGGGAAACACGAAGGGCATTTCACTTCAGACAACTCTCGAATAAGAGAGAAATGCGGTGGTCCTATATTTGTATTTTAAAAAAGAGTCCATTAATTTTACAAATTATCAATTTTTTCATAAAAGTTGATGTTTTTCACAGCCTCCTGACATGCAAATCAATGGGGTTTAACTTCTTTGGGCTCTCCTATTATTCGCCATAAAATATTTATGTCTCCAGTTATTCTACAAGAGTGTATTTTCCTTTGAGTTTCTCTTCTGAATATGGATAAGAGATGTGCCATTTTTAGTGGGTTTGAAACCAAAACTGGAAACAAAGGACTGGAAATCTATTTTGGGCTTCATCTTCCTGTTCTACAAGCGTCGGATTTTGCAGCAATGGAGACTACAGGAATGGAGCACTTTATAGAAGAATATCAGCCAAGATTGGCACAATAAACAGATAGAACAAATCATTGTAGGCAAATAAGGAACTGAAGTCCCAACTTTGCGCACATAATGTAGGCTTGTCATACAACTGACCTATGGTCTAAGAAGAAAATGACCAAATCAATGGAGTTGACTTATCCTAGTACAAGATATAGGGGTCGACTTGTATCAAACAAAATACTAGGGTTGACCTGATCCAAATGAAAGACCAATTCAAACTATATGTTTACAATTAATGGAATTAGAACTCAAAAAAGTAGCAATGGTTCAAAGCTGTTTACGAATAGGACAGGGTACAGGGACTTCAGACCTATACAAATTTCAAATTCAATCAACAGAGAGAAAACAACGCTCAGGAAGACAATACTTCAACTCTTAAGCACAGTAAGCACAACAATTTGGCTTTGCGCCGCATTTCACAGAGCCAATGCCTGTTGGTTTTGTAGACAATGACCTCACGACCTAATATCCGATAACTGGTTCATGATTTTGGAAATCAACATTCTTCATAGAGGCAGGAAACAGGTAAACATACCTTCAAAGCTGCCACTAGGAGCACGCCAAAGAAGGCACAGAAGACTATCTCTCGCAACAACAAGTGCCAGACAACAGAAAGTCGAACTACGCACGCGCAGATACACCAATGAATAACACTTTCTCGCCACTCCTTGCACTACCTTCCAGCAAAATGGAAATCCACCACACACCACCAGGAGGAATGGAAAGCACCAACAACTGAACCAACCCTTGTCACCATCTCCGAACCCTCAAACCTGAAACAATCCTTATAACTCAGAACATGGGCACAACGAACAATGCCCAAAATCGTTCCAACACAAGCATTCATAACTGCAGCACCGAACCACCAATGACGCCAGACAAGACCCCACCCGATGCCGAAATAAATGTAAGAAACCCCACTTTCCAGCAAACAACAAATGCATTTACCAAGAAAGACGGCAAACACTCCAGCCCTGCAATTTCCATCATGGCCGTCATTTCCGAAACACAGTACCATGGTAACATCTGCGGCGAAGAAAACACCATCTGGTAACCCCCATTGCAGTCGAAGATAATTGACAGGGACCATACCGCATGTACAACAACACCATACCGCATTCACCGCCAGACCCAACTCCACTGCACAAGCATTTAAACCACCATGACGCCACCACGCCGTCAAGGCCTGGGGCACAAGAACCCTGGTCAACGTCACCACGGACGGAACCAACCAGAGCTTAGATAATTCTCCATTTGAGAAAATGGACAAAATCATATTTTCTTCTGCCCTATGCCAAACCTTCTTCTGCAACATAAATCTCTTGCTCGACAGCCTGGTTAATGTCCTCGACTGAAAACTACATGTTGGGGACATAATAAAATGAATTGTAGATACAATTTTTTTAAAATAACTTTTCTTAATATAATTTTTAGGAATTTAAAATATTAAATATTTCTTGAAATAAAATTCTTAGTACTAAATCATTAAATACATATAAATCACATTTATATTTATTTTTTCTCTCTTGATGCATATATTAGGTCAAGCTTTGAGAGAAAGAAACCAGCACTGATGGTGCAATGGTGATAGAGGAAGAAGACCAAGCTAGAGAGATGAGAGGCTAGCAACTCCTCTAATTTGTATTTTAATTATTAACCATTAACAAATTAACTATTATTTTAATTATCACCTTAAATATTTTAACAACTCCAACAACCAAAATATTATAATATATAATTTTAAGAAAAAAAATATAACACACTGCTCAGTTTAGCTCTTGGAATGGCACAGTTATAAGTTAGTGGAAACCCACATAAGTAAAATAAGACATGTTTATTTACAAAATAAATATTTTTAAAACATAAAAAACAATAGAATAATCAAGTCAATAAACCTATGCGTCGTAATCATTTAAATTATTTTTAAAATTCACCAACACTTTGACTGAGTTTGAAGACTTTAATTTATCTTAAAATTTAAAATTATTTTGACCAATAAAATAGGAGTATACTTTCATCAATAAAAATTAAAACAGAATTAAACTATAAAATTATGAGTATACTTTCATCAATAAAAATTAAAAAAATAACACTTTAAAGTCGAAATTAACCTAAAATAGTACCTGAACTCTATTACAACCATCGAAAAGGCAATTTCTACTAGTTCTGATACAGAAATATCTAAACTTAAACTTTAATACAACAGGAGTTACAGGACCATCGCAAAGGCAATTTCTACTAGTTTTAAATCTGACCCAGATATATATATGATGAAGTGGAAAATCATAAGGCCCAGATTTACAAAATAAAAATGGGGAATTTTGATCCAAAAATAAATTTATAAAATGTGAAAGCATTAACCATTTTTTTATTTTGAAGTACACAACCTGTGAAAGCATTAACCATTTTTTATTTTGTAGTGGGCAACCTTGTTCAGTTATGTTTTCTCCACCCTCGCCCTCACCCTCATGAGGATGAGGGTACTGCAGAAACTGAAAAATCAATGGCAAATTGTGAAAGGCCTGGAGAATCTATATTATATAAAAATATATCATATTCCACTTGACTTCATCCTTAATAAAATACAACCAACCACCAGATTCCACCATAAAATAAAAGTACTGTGTTCCATGTAGCTCGGAATTTGAAAGATTACTGAAAATGTCATATTCCACTTGATTTAATTACCAGATTATCCCTACAATAAAAAAAATCGTTTTATGTAGTTTGGAATTTACAAAATGATTTAAAATCAAGCTCAGTGGTGGGTAGTTCTAATCAAGTCACTTGTTCAATTCCCATGGATTTTCTTGTGACAGTGACTGGCGAAACTCTATTTTACTCTACATTGTATGAGCATGCCGCTGAGTTCTTCCCAAATATTAAAATCTGATAAAAAGAAAACTATATCTCATTTAGCATCAGACAAGCTCACATGCTTCCCAAATCCCATAGAAAAACACACAAATTAAACTGAAAGAGCCCAAAGCTCTCACGTTTCATAAAAACCGATCCTAGAAACTCCTTATGCTTCACCGAAAAACATGAAGAAAACCTTAAAATCACAGTGTGTACAAGACTTTATGCTTTACTTGGTGGTGGGTAAGTGCCTCTCTCTAGTCCATATATATCGCCTACTGTTGGTGAGTCTATTATTTGGACTATGCATCTGCATCTAACACAAACCATTTTGCAATGATGACAAGACATATAAAACAATATACCAGTGGCAATTTCCCTGTAGTTTTTAGCAGAATACGGTGAAATGGTGAGAAAGGAACTAAGGCTGAAACTTGTGCATCCATATGCACCTAACAATCAGTCCATAACAAGAACTTGCATCCATATCTCTATCATGAAGACTCAAGTACAGCTGCCTGAATTAAAAGGACAATAAGATCCATTTTTCATAGGAAATAATGGTCCATCTAACATCGAGTAAACAGGTTGAGTCAGGTAGGAAATATGTTTGTATATGTTTTAATATATTATATTATTCTTACTAACATATTTCCTATTTATAATAGGAATATATCTAATCTATTTATAAAACTAACATTTTTATGTCAAGGATGCAAAAATTTCTTTCCAAGACAAAAGTGCTCATCAGTTCTCTAAACACAAATTTCAAATAATTCTCTAAACACAAATTTCAAACAGAAACTCAACACCGAGACTGGTAATGTATCAGGGCATGCAAAACACAAAAAAAATATTTTATGAGAGCAACTTTTTCATCCAGCATACTAAAAAAAATTAGTAAAAAAAAGTTCATTAAACTATAATTTATAATGTGGAAAATGTCCAAAGAACTTGCTTGCAATTGTGCAAACCATCATAAGCTGGTATGCTCTTGTTTTGATACAAATTTAAATAGATTTAGGGTCTAGTAAATCAAGTATTACAAAGAGCATACCTCATCCTTGAGGGTAAAAAATATTGCATATAAACTGTCAGATTGTGCCAAAAAATCATCACAACCTCCATTTAGCATGGGACGAAAGAAAAGTTGACTCCCTCACACCAACATTAGCATCTGTGAAGGAGCTTCACTATAATCTGCATAGTCAAACAAACCAGTGAATAGAAACAGAAACACAAGAAGATGTCATCCCATTTTAAAAGCATGTGTACTAAGGCAGAGTACACAAGGTTAATGATATTTAAGTCATTTTATAAGAAAGTACCAGCATCAAAATTTGACGTTCTATTAAAAAAATGCATAAACACACAGATCATGAAGTTTATTTAATCCCCAGAAAATACTGCAGATATCTAGTAAACCCATGGTTGCAGATGATGCATAGAAATTTGAACGAATTTTATTTTTAAAACTTACTTCAGAAGGCGCCACCTTCCTCCACAGAGGCGGCTGGTTCGACTTGTAGTAAACTGTGGAGATATAGATCCAACTCTCCACGAGCTTACAACTACATATTTGTGGTATCTCTTTGTGCTTCATCATCTTCATCTTCCATGTATAAAACTACTGCATCCTTTGCAAATTCAAGAAGTTCATGACCTGGGGATTAATAAGTAAAAGTTAGAAGTTCTAACAAAGGACAAATAATTATAACGGTATGAAAAAGGATGCAAATTCAAGAAGTTCATGATGCAGGATTAATAACTAAAAGTTGGAAGTTCCAACAAAGAACAAATAATTATAATTGTATGAAAAATGTTATTTAAATCCAAAACCAGTGTAAAGCCAACCTTGAAGTTGAAGTTTGTTCGTGTTTTCAATGCAAGCTGTACTAGAGCAGGACCACTAACATCCAAGACTTGATAAGGATTGAAGGCAGTGTTAGCACGTACTACTGATCCACCAGGCTTTGTTGTCCTATATGGTGTCTTGGACAACACTATAGATATGCAGTCAAGCAACCGCTCTTGTATTGTTGTCAGTAAAGAAGATAGGTTGGGAAAATGAAAATTCTACATTAAAAAAAAATGCATAAATACAAAAGTTCCACAACGATTGAGTGGAGCTTGGAAATAACCAAATGTAGTGGAGCCTGGAAATTAACCATGTTATTGTGACTAACATCTTTAATCAAATGATATGCCATGCTCACAAAACCAAAATAACTTTACTTAATCAAATGATACATATGCCATGCTGACAAAACCAAAATAATTTTTCTTACTTAAAATGATACATTTGAGTAATCTAGGTAATTTACCTAGAAGCCATCTGACCAAGGGCTTCCACCAAGGTAGCTGATAGACCAGCAGAAAACATGGCATTCAATAAGAAGCTCTGTACATGAATTTTCATAGCAGGACCCATAGCTTTTGCAAAACTCTCTACACATTTGGGCGCTTCCATACAAGGTTGTCCCTGCTTGGAGTGATCTGCAAAGAAGTCAAATTTAAAAAATAAATTAAGCGAGAGGGTTGATGCCCAGAATCCAAATGCGAGGCAGGACGAACCTTGTATTTTTGTTTCTTATTGATAGTGTCACACCCTCAAAGTAGCAAACCTAACTTCTAAACATGCTGCATCGGTACACAACTTTCCCCAATAACTATGCACTCTGCAGATATCCAATGGAATGAATGCATAAAACCATTGTAACTGCCACTATCAAATTATCAATCAGAAGAGCCACCTCAATGCATAGAATATGAAATTACACAAAACACCATATGTGTCCCTCTAATGTTAATCTAGTAACAGAAAATTAAAAAAAAATTATTATAGGGCTTCAGCTTACTGCATTTCATTCTCTTAACCCTACCAGATAAGAAATGAAACTCTGGATCAGAGCCTTGGAACTGCAGGTACTTGTTATTAGAGAAGACCTACAACTAAAAATGCCAGCAGAGTTTGAACTTACCAGACAGATAGGGCATGTCAAGCTAAACTCCAATTTCACAGAATCAGGTAATGTGCATGTAATAACAGCATCACTGCCAGTAAAGTCACATGAGCATTCAAGAAAAACTTCACTAATATGTCCATGCTCTGAATCTCTTGTGTTGATCTGAAGAGCAAGCAATTCAATTAACCAAGGTGACCTCAATAGCTCTATGTGTTTAGGCTGTAACTCTGTCTTGAAGTTCCAGGCATTCATTCAGCTATGTACCTGCATTCAAAAATGAAACCACAGATTAAAGTCTATAACCCAAAATACAGTGAAATGAATGCCCTGTTTAAGCATTTCAAGAAACATATAGTTACAACGCAACTGTAACAGCAGGAGTTTGAGTAGCGGCATTTTCTGTGTAGTTTGCTTCACATCAATGCCATAGCATGCTCTCCTAAAAGCAGAAACTTTCAGCACATGTATTCAAACGTGTATTGCTAATGTTTCGTTTCCAGTGCTCATCAGGGAGATCTGCTGCTTCAGCTTGTCTTCTGTCCCATCCCAAAGAAGCTTTCTGGTTTGAACGTAGCAAGCAAAAGTTGTGTAGGTTCTTTTCCTACACATAGAATCATGCACTTTCCACCATCGAGCATGGGATGGGACAGAAGACAAGTCCTGGAGAATATCAACATTCCAATTGCAATCATAACCTCAAAAACAGAGCCATGGTTTATTTCCTAAGTGGTACAGAACATACAAGATTGGAGGATCAGCTCCAAATAGATAGGTTTTAAGCTCCTTCTCTTCTGAGTCACTTGGCCAGAAATGTTTCAAAAAGTTCATCTGTTTTGGCAGACGATGCATCTATGTAAATATGTCATTCAAGAATCCTTGGTCACCCCCATTGATATGATCCATAAGCAGCTGGAAGGTACAATTTGTTGCTTCTATTACCATCACACCAGAGTTGGCATTATTTCCAGTTGGCATGGAGAAAAAAAATCTATGTTCCTGAGGATAAGTAAGTCTGCTTCAATAAAAATTATCTTGTCATAGTCTGTAAGCTGCTAAAGAGTGAACTTACTATATAGTTCCACTCATTGTATGCATCACACTCAGCCTTTGGATTCTAATCCTTTCAATTTGCCACAGTTTCCATCGTACAGCTTGAAGTGCCCCCCACCCCACCCACCCCGGCGGTGCTCCGTACTAATTGTCCCTTCCACAAGTATCACCAGATCTCAGTTAGAACCGGTTGAGTGAATGCTCTGAGCAACAGCAATCGCCCAACAGACATAAAATTCTGCCGAGTGCAGAATTGGGGCATCTGCATCACGGTTAGGGTTTGAATATTGCCTAGGGTTTGAATTTTTCTATGAGTCTCCAGTGAAGCAACAAGTCAAAACAAGATCTCATCATGTGATTAGAGAGGGGAAGGAAAAGGAATTCTAGAATTTGACCTTTGCATTTGAAAGGCACTGCAAACTCACAGGATCCAACTGGGAGTTTCAGCTTTTTCTTCAACACTTGTAACTCGGACCTGTGGAACCATGTGGTGTTCTCACGGGCTATGAGATCCTTACAAGTAAAAAGGCTTGACATCGGCCAGCATTCTATTATAAGAAGCACATGACTCTGGATCCCTTCGCTGATGCAGCCAGATTCGCAGCTGCATATATTCTTCTCCCATTTCCAACACGGCAACTTTGCGGCAACCACATCGAGTTTCAAATGTTTAGAAGCCTTTGAGAGGGGTAAATGGGGACACTTGGGCACCTCAAATGGCTGTTCCTCACCCATTGACTCTGGATATAAAGTCTCCCACTTCACATCTCCCCTGCATACTCCAATGAAAAAGCAGTGGACTCTAAACGTAATGTTCCGTTTTGGGGTAAAACTGGAACAAAGGACATGCAGAGCATGTGAGCCCTAGCTCAAGAGCGTGCAAGCATGCATGCAAAAGTGAGGTGCATGCATGCAAAAGTGAGGTGCATGCATGCAAAAGGGAGATGCATGCATGCAACAAGTGAGATGCATGCAACTCAACAGAGAAATAGAAAAGAAAAGTGACTTAGGCATAGGGCATGCAATGTCAAGGTTATAAACGAAAGATAAAGTGAGTTACTCGACATCGATTGTTATTTTTTATCATTGGGATTCGTGTTAAGAGCTCTCAGAGCCATTTAGGGTTGGGGCACACCACCTTAACCATCAAGTGTGTTTCGGCAGCGAAATCTATTTACCCTAGTCACTTTTGTAGTTGGATCATACAGGTTCAACATTATTGTTCATCCGTACATCTTCATCCACCATTCGGCAGCAGGATTCAAATCTATTATCAGATAATTACAAAGAAGAGAGGTCGCAGCCATTGGAGCTTTGAAGGCGCAATTATCTAGACCATCCAGGCTTCATCTTTCTCAAGCATTCAAGAATCTTATTGGTGATCTATTATACTGCTATCGGATCCAGTTTCCTTACAACCTGAAAGCTTAAATTACATACATAGATCAAGGAGGATTCGCCTTCACCTTGCATGGGAGGCTTTCCTTGAAGAGGTCAGTTCGCATCAAGCCCTAAACCTGCCGCATGGCTTGCATGCAGTCTCTATATTGATCAGAAGGGCATGATTACCCTAGTACTAACTTTCTGGAGCAATCTCAGATCATTGGAACAGTTATTATTCAAGTTCTAGTTTGAGGAAGGCGCCATCCTTGTATGGGCACATTGTCTAGCAGAGTTCCTCATATATCTCAGCCTATTCCCAGCCTACGACTTGTATACCTTTCTCATATTGATCTACATCACAGGCACTATTCATTGCATCAGCACATTAAGCTAGGAGATAAGATCTGATATTTTTGAGTTGTAGCAGCCATGTTCCACTCCAAGGGTTGAATACTCATTTGAAACATTACCTCTGGTGATCAAGAAGATTCTATGCTGGACTCTCAAATCGTGAACCACAAATCTGGTTGGAGAAGGGCGTGAATCCCTTGTGGACTGCCATATAGTAGATATCTAATTCTGAGAAGTCTTTGGACCATGCAGAAATCGTGATTCTCTTAGGTGAAGGATGCATGCATGCCAAAAGGGTGTAATCTGTTCATGAACACCATTTCCTCTCTGCTGGGCGTTAAGAGCACTTCCACATCAGCCTCAAGAATTCACTAAAATCGTAACAGCCATCTTCAAATCAGAGATATTGACTCTACAGGTCAGAATTAATATATGTCTGATATTTAAATTATTACGGGACAGTTTGAAGCAATTTATAATTATTTGTGATAGAATCATTCCACCATTGATAACCTGGGGTATTTCTAAGCTTGTGAGCTAAAGCCCAATACATGTATGAGATCTTATTGTTAATTTTATGTGCAATTACCTGGGGTAAACAAATATTTGAGATCAATACTGCCCAAACACAATCAGTCACATAACCCAGAGACTCGGAAGTACATGCGGGTGGTCTCCATTGATTGGGATATTACAGTGGTAGGAGTCAAATACAACTAGCAGCTACCAGAAATAGAAAGGAAAAGACATATATAGCAGACAATTCCTACTTGGAATCTTACAGTTCCTCACCCATTGACTCTGGATATAAAGTCTCCCACTTCACATCTCCCCTGCATACTCCAATGAAAAAGCAGTGGACTCTAAACTAGGTACCCGCTGCTGCCACTTCCGCGACTCAGCAATACCACCTTCAACTTCTCATTGGCTTTATGAATCAGATTCCTCAAAATCTTTAAAACCCTAGACGACTCAACTATATCTAATGAAAGATAGCGTTCATCTAAAACCTCGCTCTCCGCACGGCCACTCTGCTTCTGAAAACCTCGACCTGTATTGGTTTCTTATTGTCGTTTCAAAAACCAAAACAAAAATGGTGTATTTACTCGGCAAAAAGTTTAAAGGAACGAGAGGAATCAGAAGGCTACCCGGTTCTCAAATCGATTGAACTGCTATCAATAGCAGGAGAATCTAGAAGGTGAAAAGGGTTCCGCAGATGATTAAAACCAAACCCAGTTTCAGCCACAACAGAGTGCAATTCGAACCCTTGTCGTGCCTGGGACTGTGAATTCCCTTTTCTGAGTCCCTAAATTGCCTGTGTTCATGAGATCTTCTGCTATTTATTCCCCCTTCTCTGAAACAACAGAGAAGAAGAATCAGATCATATAACTAAAATCTTGGGCTTCAGCAAATTGCAGAAAAAAGAGAACAAGATCATAAAACTAAAATCTTTGTGTCCAGTCCCATTAAAACTTCCAGCATACCATTAATGCCTCCAGCGAGCGCGCCTCCCAGGAACCGATCCTTCATCAGAGCATCGTACTTGAACATGAGTTACTTATTCGCTACAGTTGAAGATAAGAGGGAATATAATTTATCTCATCTCCCACTATAGCGAATCCAGAACTCATTTTCAAGAACGATGCTGGACCTCATCGTTTCTTATACTTTCCAAGCGAAGAAACTGCTACCCAGAAAATAATCGCCCGCAGATATAACTCCATGTATGATCTGTAGTATCAGTAATGATTTTGCAGCATCAAATGTGCGAGACTCAGCCTGCAACATAATCTATTTGAAAAAGAAAAATGGAATCCATTTGGGAACCCATGACTAAAATACATAATCAATATAATATATTATATGACTTGGTTATGTGTTAATTTGTTTTTATATGACTTAATAATACTTTACTAGAGTGTGTTTTGGATCTTTTCAATAATTCAATTTCATATCTCATGTGTTAATTTGTTTTTATATGACTTAATAATGCTTTACTAGAGTGTTTTTTTGGATCTTTTCAATAATTCAATTTCATGTCTAATTGTTTGATTCAATAACGACAAATCATATAGGATCATTACATAAAAGACATAATATATAATAATAATAAAAATATAAGTTAGTATTAACAATAAAAATTGGAAACAATGCAATAGTTATAAAAAAAAAGAGTTAGCATTGATGACTTGGTTATGTGTTGATTTGTTTTCATGTGACTTAATAATGCTTTAGTAGAGTGTTCTGGAGGCGGATATGCTCTCAAAGCGGGCTCTTAACTTTCAGGCGGGGGTTATCATGTGGCAGGAATGGCGAGAGGATATACTTTTTACACATGGTTCTTATCAGTTACATTGGACATGTTGATTATAGACATTACTGTTTACACTCTTTTTGTTTTCTTTCCAGTATTATGCGGCATTATTAATCTTATATGACTTATAGTTCTGTGTGCGGATCCTTAAAATATTCTGAGTCCAACTACTTGTTGGGCGCTTATTTATACTCACATACATTTTGCGGCCTATATTACAGCCTCTTGCAGATGTTGTATGGTATTTTCAGATCGGATGTAATCTCGTCTTTACACTTCGCTATATGCTAATATTTTTGAGTTGATTATCTGCTACTCTTCTGATGGCGATACCATTGGTGATTGGTATTTGCGGATGTCTATACTTTGGACCTATTTTTATTTTTTGATCTGTACATATCTGATGATGTGGCATATAGTTACTGTTATGCTACAGGATGTATTCCTATATTGACTTATGGATGATTTAGGGACATGTGGCTCTATTTATTGGTATTTTCTGAACTAGTCGCTGGCACATGCTGCTGCTGTGACCGGTTTCTCCCTGGCCCTACTTTTGACAGGGTTTGTATGCCTTTGTTTGGACTGACAGTTGGACATATTTACTATTTCGTATATTAATAGTAAGTTGAATTTTTCTGTGAAAAAAAAAAGAGTGTTTTGGATCTTTTCAATAATTCAATTTCATCTCATTTAATAAAGACAAAGCATATACATGTAATTGTAGCTATAGATTTTGAGGATCATTACATAATTTGTGGTACATGAACATCGACGTTGATGCATACCTAGTTAGTGTTTTGGATCTTTTCAATAATTCAATTTTATTTGTGGTACATGCATATTTAAAATGCATTCTTTAGAATTTTTTTATTTAGGTTTTGTAACTCCGAAAAATTCAAAAACACCTTGAATTAATAATTAGCATTTGCTTCTTGAGGGGCAAAAATGAACACCAGTAGGAAAAGAGGAAAGTTAGAAGGAACAAAAACATAGGCACAGGCAGTGAACGATACTGGTAGTAAAAGAGCAAAGTTTGTAACAATATCAGATTACAAAGACATAGGCACTCAACCCATAACAAAAAATAATGTTAAGTTCATCAACACAGTGAACCAACTACAATTGTTTTTTTCAGAATCTCTGTAGTAGTAATCTCAACACTATAGATTACTACTATATCTAGAATATATAAGCAATTTGAAAAAATATTTTTGCAATAATATCAATGAAAACAATGATTATAATAGCTCCTAAACTGCACAAATTGCTTGTGAACAAAAGTTTGCTTTCATGCCATGTGTTGTAGCAATAAATTTAGGAATCTCCATATACAAGTATAGGTATAGAACTCTTTCATGGACCAACTCTTGATAGTGCCACAATCTAAGTTGTAAATGAATCTTTGTTACGCTTGCTTCAAGATTGGAAGATATAGTGGGAAACCCAAATATGTTTCTTTCTTCTCATTGAGGATTTCAAGTCCACAATAAAAAACTTTACATTCTTCTCAACCATGTAAAGGCGAATAGACCTGTCACTACATGAACTAATCTTCTGAAAATTACTAATAAACCAAGGAAAGTAACTGGTTATCAACGACTCTCATCGCATCAAGGATTCACACGTCTTCTGACAATATAGATAGTTCACAACAAAGCACAATAAAAATGCAGACTTGCAACACAATAGGAGTGGTGAATCTTCGTTATGCTTGCTTCAAGAATGGAAGATACAGTGGAAAACCCATATATGTTTCTTTCTTCTCATTGAGGATTTGAAGTCAATAATAAAAACTTTACATGCTTCTCAACCATATAAAGGTGAACAAACCTATCACTATATGAATTAATCTTCTAAAAATCACTAATAAACCAAGGAAAGTAACTAGTTATCAATGACTCTCACTACATCAAGGATTCACACGTCTTCTGACAATATAGATAGTTCACAACAAAGCACAATAAAATGTAGACTTACAATACAATAGGAGTGGTCCCAGCTCTCAATATAAAGGTTGTATTTATTCAACGTGGAGGTAGATAAGGAGAGGTCGCTTTGCTTGGTTGCTTTGTTTTTATGAATGTAAAAGAGAGTACATAGTTTACAAATCAGCTGAGATTAATATTTATATCACTACTGCTTGGGATAATCCATTATGAGCTTAGCTTGAAAAGCCATTGCCAACAAGGAAACTGAAGAGCATTGAACTAAAAAAGTAGTAAAATATAGCACTGTTACAAAAATATGAACAAACATTTAGGTTTTTTAGAGAAAAGGAATCCCAATAATATCCATTGAAAAGTACATATTACATATAAATATTTTTGCAATAGTTTCTCAAGAAGGGAAATTTGTTTTCATTGACAAAGAAGAATAGATGAACAGCAAAAAGGGTTGGTTCGCCACTATATAGCCTTGGAAGAGTTTGTTATCTGGTGAAATTGCAGAAATGAGAATAGTAGGCAAAGTTTTCATTTGAGTGTTGTACATATGAGAAGATACAAATGATATTTACAATTAAAATTAGTTGGACGCTTCTAAATTGGAAATATAGTCTGCCCATGCAGTAGCTTCTTCAGTTATGATATTATATTTGTCAGGCTTTGATAGTTTTAGAGACACTTAATGATAAGATAGTTTTGTTTATATACTTGCAACTTCTGTTGGTGCAGCCTTGCAGGTATCCTCAAGGAAAATGAGATGTGTAGATGTTTGCCTCACATAGAAGTCGATGTCTTCTTCTATTAGAGCATCAATTTTCTTGATGTAGTCTAGGTTTGATTTCAACACTTGTTGGAGTTTTGCCATCTGTTGATCCTTGGGGGGGAGCTCATCGATATTGGCTACCATAGGGAGCTGACATTTACGGTGAACCTGATGGAATTCCTCTTAGAAGTTTGTGCATTTTTCAAGAGTTTTATCAATCTCGGCATTTAGTCGATTAGTGGCTTTCCTGCAAAATTCAAGGAGTGCAATATCCAGCTTCAGGGTCGCTAGTGTTTTTTAAGGGAGGTGAGGAGGAAATGTTGGGTTATTTTCTCTCTAAGTTAAATGTTTGTTAAGCTTGTTGCCAGTAGTAATCAAATGTTGATGCATTGCTATTGAGCTTGCGGCAATTTCCTGCATCCTTGCCATGAATTGTTTGATATTTTAGATTTGTTGAAAGAGTGTTTTTTGACAGTTTGAGACTTGCTCTTGAAGCTTGCATGCTTGTGCCTAGAACGGTTCCACGAGGGATTCCTTATCTCTCAACAACTTATCTACTTGAGTCTTCAATTCATTGGCCTTGTCGTTCGCCATTGATGCACGTGTTTCAAAGTCTGTAAGCTTTGCTTGAAAATCATTTGTCTCCCGTTCCATTATCATTAACTGAACAGTCAATGCTTCCTTTTCTGTGTTAAGGTTGTTGTACGCAGATAGTAAATTGTCTTTCTCAAATAATGTGGCCTGTAATTTTGTGTTTAACTCAATGGTCTCTCCATGTTCCTTTACCAAGGTGGCCTTGAGTTTCAACGTTCTTTCTTTGTTTCACTCAATAGTGGTAAGCGACTTGTCGACATTGTCAGCACTTGCTTGTGCAGCTGCGACATTCACGGAGGCTGTGAATCTGCAACAACTGGGGCAACTTCTGGCACAGTAGAGATGTGCTCTGGCTGTCTTCTTTCAACATATGCTCCATTTGTACTTGTAACCGAAGTATAATGTGTGTTAGGTTGGTACTTTGGATTTGTGTTAACACCCAAAAAGTGTTCACTACCTCATTACCACATTATATGGCTCATTTGTCCATTTTCCTACCATATTTCCCTTAAAACCACAAAAAACCCACTAAAAAGCCTCCAAAAGGCCTAAAATGCCTCCAAAAGGCCACAAAACCATCAAAATAGCCTTAAAAAGGCTAAAAAACCCCCTTTTCCTCCAAAAATAGCAAAAATCCCCTAAAAAGGGAATAAAAAATATAAAATAATGAGGAAAAGGAGGAAAAAACCCTATACAGCTGCCCAAAACCATGTGTTCCCTAAAACCATGGGTCAGCACTCCACCACCAAAAAACTATAAATAGGTGATGGAGATCCCTTATTCCATATCCACAATCACAAGCACCCTTACTCTGCCAAAATCTCTCTCGAAACCCTAGTTCACCTTTGAACTATTTTCACCTTGAGAGCCACCTTTGGCCCATTCCCATCATTGGAGAAGGAGAAGGAGCATCTTGAAGCTTGGAGCATCCTCTTGGACACTGCAAAGGGCTTCATCAAACCTTGACACTCAAGGTAACATTAATAGAAAAAGCCATTCTTCCAATTTCATGTTTATGTTTCATGCATGCTTTAGAAGTAATTTAATTTTTGTTTTAGCTTAATTAGTTTAATATACTGAACTGCTACTAAGGAGTCCATTCTCCTTAGTAGGTGCTCATTGGCACAAGCTAGGGGTAAAACCCTAGCTACAGTTTTGGCAACTCCCCTAGTTTTCGAATTTCTGGTTTCCGTTTTGAATTTTTTACTTTCGACTGTCCCTTTCGGCCGCCGCATACCGCGTCTTTTCCCTCTGCAGTCGCGTCCCGACCGCGCCTTTCAGGCCTTTACCTACGATCCGACCGCGGCTCTCAGACTGCTTCCGACGCCCTGCCGGCGGATTCAAGTCTGTTACCTGCGATCCGACCGTGGCTAATCAGCCTGTTTGCCGCGATCTGACTGTGCCTGTCGGCCTTTTTCCGGCGTCCCGACTGCGGCTTTCTGCCTCTTTCGTGCGTCCCGACTGCGCCTGTTAGCCCTTTTTGCCGCGACCCGACTGTGTCTTTTTCCCTGTTTCCTGCGTCCCGACTGCCTCTGTTGGCCCGATAGCCGCGACCTGACCGCCGCTGTTTCCCTTAAACCCGCGGTCGGCCTGTTCCAATTCGCCACAGACCCGCGGTCTGATTTCTGCTCTTTTCCTGTTTTGAGCCCAGCCCCTTTTGCTGCAATATTTTCTGCATCTGAACAGCCCCCTGTCCCACCTGCAGCCTCACTACCTTACCAGCCTTTCTGCAATATAATTTCTGTTCCCTTTACAGAATTCTTTTAAAAATTTTAGTGTTTTTTAAATTCAGAAAATTTTGCAAGTTAAACTTTCAATTTCCATATTATTGATAGATTGGAAGTTGCCCCCCTTGTGGCACTTCTATTTTTGGGTTCAACACCTCACGAGCACACACTCTGTCACATAAAATCAAGTGAGCCTTAAAAAGTACCTAACTAAACCAACATTCTAACCCCACTTGGGGAACACAAAAGAATCATTGTAGTTAGGTAGGATCAGGGGGATAGGCTTCCAATAACACCCCTTGGTTATTTCACTTGAGACATAGTTGTTGTCCAAATAGGGAACCAAAATCCCCTAGTACTTTTTGGCACGGTCACGACCAGTTTATCAGAGGGCCTCTCCCTTAGGAGGGTTGAAGTCGGGAGACTGGTTCCGGAGGCCTGAGTGGAATACCGCACTCCATTCAGTAACCGAAGGGCTACCTTTCGCGGTTCGCGGGATATCCCTGTATAGGGGTATTGCGGTCAACGAACTAAACGGCAGATTCACCTTTCTGGACGTGTCATGAACGGGGTATCTTAGTTGCCATTCTTCTAGGATTGACTACCCGGTATCCCTCCCGGTAGGGGTATATCATAGCCACTTGGCTTTCCTACTCATATTGTCTGACTTGGATTTCATCACCTTGCAGAGGATATGTTTAGTTGAGTCAGAATACTTTTAGTTAGGTGTTTGCATGCTCCTTTACCTCCCTTTGGTCTAGTGAGTCCACCATTTTTTTCTTTTTAGGAAACCTGCTGCTTGTTGGTATTCTGACCATCTTTGTTGACACTCCACCTATTGTAGCACAGCTGTTACAGTGGGTGTTTTGAGTTGGTTGTTGGCCTGAGTGCCTTGCTTTTTAGCTCTCCTTCTGCACACACGGTTGCATTAGGATTTTTTGAGCTATTTTTATACTCACCTCAACCCACAGAGATTAGACAACATCTGTCACCATTGAGTCCCCGAGACATTCTCGGCGCCTCAGGGGCGAGCCCCCACAGCACGGTTCTCTTGACACCACTCGTCATAGATTCCGATCATTGTCCGTCGATACCACTCATCACCGATCTAGAGCCTTGTCACCTGACTCCACTCGTCAGCGACGTAGGTCTCCGTCACCAGATAGTGACGCACCTTACTTTACCTCAGATTCTGATGAAGAGTCTGAGAACCCTATTTACACTGCCCCTACTAGCCCCATGGCTGGCACGACTTCCACTCCGTTTGTCATAGGGACCATTGGTGGCACATCCACCACTACACCAGTTACCACACTTGTTTTTGGTATGCCCTCCATGGGGCAACCATCTACCGTTCCCCTCACAGTACCTATACCCACAGCGGGAATACCCATCCCCACTACATCAGTGGCTCACACTACCCATGGTGGTTCTGGACCATCCTCCACTACCTCAGTTCCCCCACTTGGGGGCACCACCCTAAATCTTGTCCCTTCACTTGGGGGCACTGGCCCCAACTTGGTCCAAAGCACTACTGTGTCGCAGCCTTCTTCCAGTTTGCCATTCATGGCTAGCCTCAACCTACCTGACCTGGCCAGATTGACCAACGATCCTATTCGACACGACCCCACGTGGCCTCATATGCCTACCAAGCTCCCCTCGGACATCCCTAAGTTCGAGGGCAAGGCTGGTGAGGACCCACAAAACCATATCATGTCTTTCCACCTATGGTGTTCCTCTAACTCCATCGTGGACGACTCTGTTCGCCTCCGTCTCTTACAGCGCACCTTTACTGGCTCGGCAGCCAAATGGTATATTGAGCAACCACATGGGACCCACGCCACCTTTGCCTCCCTTGCCTCTACCTTTCTGCAGTTCTTCCAGTTGCCTGTCCGCTATGACGCGGGCGTTGAGATCCTCTTATCCTGCAGACAAAACACGGCTACCCATATCACGGACCATATCCATGAGTGGCGTCGACGCCGTAGCTTATGCAAGATCAAACTAGACGACCGTATCTTCCTCGATTGGTTCCTCAAGTCCCTGCTTCCTGTTATTGCTAAGGATGTAGCTTCCGAAAGACCCCAGTCTGAAGAAGAGGCCATCCTTAAGGCACAGCAGTTCGACCTCATTTACACCCAGTCGGGTTACCTTTATACCATTATACCTGACGCCCCTCGCGGCGAGTCCTCCCATCATGATGCGCCGGGGGCATCCCACGCTGCAGATGGTATCATTGGCCGTGTTTCTTCGCATCCCCAACCATTTTCTATAGCACGACCTACCCCTGGCCCCGACCTGTCGAGGGCTACCTCCCAGTCTGGAGCAACCAACTCATATGCTCCCATGACACATCACCATTCCCATGGACCCTCATGTCCACCTCAGTGCTTCGGGTATGCGACTCCTGCTTATGCTCCTCCAGTCGCCCCTCAGCCTTACTACCATCAGCAGGCTGCCTCAGCTCCCGCGCCTTCACAAGCCCCACCAGCTTATTATACGCCCCAGGCAGCCCCTGCGGCACATCCACCACCTGCTCCGCAGTCCTATCAGCAACCCCCTCAAGTTGCTGCACCTGCTCAGCCTCAACCTACATATCATCCTCCGCAGCCTGCTCCAGCACCTGCGCAACCTCAAAATCCACCTGCTGCCCAAGGGCAAGTTTACGCCCAACAGAACCCGCAGCAAAACCAGAATAACCAACGAAACCAGGGCCAACAGAACCGCGGCAAGGGCCGTAATCGGGGGAACAACCAACCTGCAGACCAAGCTAGTCAACCAGCTAATCCCCCTGACAACAACAATGCGGCCCCCGCTAATCAAAACCCTGATCGCCCGCCCAAGCAGGCCAAAAACCCCAATTTGCGAATGAACCACCCTTGTTCTATTTGCGGGGTCTATGGACACTACACACATGCTTGTCCACACTTGGAGCGAGCTCGGTAGCTCTGGGTTGACGAGGCCCATCGCCAAGGGCATGCGGCTCCCCAAGCACCGCCCAACCCCCCCCAACCTCAGCAACCCCCTTTGGTGCTGCAAAACCCCTTACCAACCCAAGGCGTGGTGAACACTCAGCCGTTGGCCCCTCACGCTAACGTGCAACCCCAACAACAACAGATCACTTACGCTGCCCCTGATCAACCCATGTTTGACTCAGGTACCCACCACTTGCTGATGATGTCATCTGCTGACGTCAACCTACAGACCTGTCGGAACCAATATGGCTCCACCTCTGAAGCCACTCCCACGGATAAACCTACTAACGCCCATCCCACCGATCAGGCGTTACGTATACCTCCGCCTCCCATAGACGGCGCTGCGAAAGCACCTCGTTTCCCACTTCGCCGAATCAACAATAACCCTAATGCGCGCGCTGCGTCAAACTACAACATTGTAGACGACCTAGCCCAATCTCCCGCAGCCATGTCTGCGTTAGAAGTCTTGAAGAACTGCCCTTCCCAACGCAAGACTCTACTCTCCGCCATTGGGGGGATTGACCCAACTGATTCGCACTTGATGGCATTTGATTTAGACCAGTCTGAACCACGCCTACCTTCCAGCTTAGCCTTCCAAGTTACTGTCTCCGTTCGGAATCTTGTCATCCATCGGTGCATCATCGATGAGGGTGCCTCCACATGCGTTATGTCTACATTCGTATGGCAGAAGCTAGGATCCCCTCCTCTCCAGCAGTCCACCACTGCATTACGCGCCTACGACGGTCGTTCGGCTCAGCCCAAGGCCTCCTAGCCAATGTCCCCGTCCAGTTAGGTGGCAAAACTGTACTCATTGACATTGAGGTAATCAATGCCCAATTGGATTATAACCTTTTACTTGGTCATAGCTACATGTATGCCATGCGGGCAGTTGCCTCTTCTGTCTTTCGCACCATGATGTTCCCCCACGAGGGACGCGTGGTTAAGATTGACCAGCTCACCTACTATGATCCCAGTGCTCCCGCGGCACCTGAAAATGTTCTCCCCATGGTTGAACAACCTGTTTCTAGTGCCACCACCTCGTTTGTTTCCTCTACGGGGCCTGGAGTCTACTCAGACGCGCCGATGACCTCCACCTTTCAATCCATTCCTCCGCCGTCATCTACGCCTGAAATGTCTGATTTATGTACCTTGTCCCACGACAACCTACCACCTAACACTCAACCGCCCTTGTTGCCAAAACCACCATTGGTACCTAGCCACATTGGTGTTACACCGATCCATACCATCCCCTTTCTAGTCCCTCCATCAGGAGTAGTAAGCGCCCCGGTCATGGCTACCCTTAGCCTTCCTGGGTTAACCTTGGGATTACCTGTATGGTATCTTTCGCCTCCCGTTCGCCCGCCGACACCAGATGTCGTCCTCCAGCCGGTGCAACCCATGGCTACTACCACTCAGCCACCTCCCGGTGTCTCTACCCCTTCGTCCTCCACGACACCCCCTCCTACTCCCAAACCCACTGGGGGCAGAGGTCCACAACCTTACACTGCTGTACCACCTCCCAAGACAGTAAAAAACCCTCCAGTATTTCGTGCTCCTCCCAAATGCTCACTGTGCGACGAGTTGGGCCATGCGACCCACCAATGCCCACAATTACCAGCATTGCAGAAGCATATGCAAACGCTCGACGATGACCCCAACATCCCAACTGTCGAACTAAACCCCACTCCCAAGCTTAAAGATAAGTCCCTACGTACCAACCACTCCTGCGCCATATGCGGTATTTACGGGCATTATTCACATCATTGTCCCAATCTCCCGGATTACAGAGCGGCTCTCTATGAGATGAACAATCTGGATCTTGAGACGGCACCACCTACCATCGAGGAGATCTACCCCCCAGACTCTTCACCTTCCGGAGAGGTTAATACCATCTATATGATCTCTTCCACCACTTCCCCCTCGTCATCCGATTTGACGACGCAAACTTTCCGTACCGATGAGGAGATTCTTGAGGCCCTTACTGCCCCGGATTATCCCTGGGATGATATGCATCATCGTTCCTACTTCATCCCAGAAGCATCTTCCTCTCGCTCCGCTACCCAATACGCGGTTGAATCCAAAGACTTCCTCCCCACCAAGGTCGACTGGTTCAAGGACCCTATTCCTGCTCCTGATGCCTTCGAGGAAGGTAACATGGCCAATATCTCACCCGTCATCCAAGTTGATATCGTTGCTCCAGGATGTGCCCCTGAACTCATCACTTTAGGAGCATTCTGCAGTAAGCAAGAGATTGAGGAGTACCAAAAACTCTTCCAGGAATTCCATGATGTCTTTGCCTGGTCCTATACTGAGATGCCCGGTCTCGACCCCGCCATTATAGAGCACCACCTTGACACCTCTGAGTCAAGGGGCATAATAGATTCCCTCGACCCTGGGATAGGGGGCATGATCAATCATTTTGAACCTTCCCCATCACATCTATCTCAGCACGTCAATGAACCCATTGTTCAAACCCACACATATGTGATCCATAATCACAAACCCCATGCACATAGCATGGGGCAAGTCATTAACCCTGCTCGCTTTTTCACATTTGTGATCTCAACCATTTTTGAGGTCACATGTCACTTGTACATTGGATTTGATACGCATAGTTCTTTCCTTTGACCATTCCGGAGTCCTTATGACCTCCATTTTTCGCACCATTTGCATCGTCGGATTCATATTTCCGCGCTCGTGATGATGCTTGAGATCATTTCTCGCTCTCACCAGGACCAATATCAACATTGTGTCCAGACACCAATAGTCGCCTCGGTTTACGTGCCACATCGGTCGTTCTCCATTTTTCACATATTTTATATCATCGGATTCATTTTTCCGAGCTGGTGATGATGCTTGAGATCATTTCTCGCTCTCACCCCCCGATCTTTCGGGTATTTTTCCAAAACGCCCTCATCACCTCGGTGTGCGTGCCACATCGGCCGTTACCCATTTTTTGACACTCTTTATATCGCCGGATTCATTTTTCCGAGCTCGTGATGATGCTTGAGATCATTTCTCGCTCTCACTTGGTACAATTTCAACATTGTATCCCGACACCTTGCTGCCTCGGTTTGCGCACCACATCGGCCGCCATCGAATTGTTCAACACTTTTACATGAGCCATTCACTCCTGTCATACTGCAAATGTCTCGTTATTTTGCCACCATTTCATTTACCCCGCAAGGAGGCCCACCAGTGTTCCCCCCAACCCTTGTTCTTGGTCATCATTACTAATCCTTGATTGAACACTTCCTCCTTGCCTGGCCATTCCTTTTGTTCGGTATAATTTTATCCCTTTTTCGGGCCGGACAACTCCTTTACAAAAAAGGCACTTAGGGAGTTTCTGTTAAGCTCTTTTCTGACTCCTAAAAGAATGAAAAGATCGCCGAGCAATCTTGCTTCCTTTCATGCTCGCTAAAGTACCTGAAAGGGCGTCTATCTGGTATAAGTTTAACCCTTTTCCGGACCTGGTAGACTAATTACGAAAAAGGAATACTCTAGTCACACCGGCTAGAAGAGTTCTTCATTGCATCCTTTTATGCTTCTTTGGGCCTTGGAGACTAAATCTACGAAAAAGCAACCCCCTGGAGTTTTCTTACTTGCTTTCAGACTCTCTAAAATTGAAAGCAACCATGAGCATGCACTGTCCTGGGCTCGGAAAATCCACACGACAGTACCATTCCATCACTTCAGAGTCTTCTTATCGCTTTCAGACTCCTTAAAATTGAAAGCCACCACGAGCATGAACTGTCCTGGGCTCGTAAAATCCACACGACAGTATCATTTTTACACAAACTTCTTCTAGTTCCTTAACCCATGAAGAAGTACCCTCCTGTGCCTCCTGGCACTATGATCGATCATCTTGGCAGCACCCCCAATCAGGTCGCCTTTGTTCAGAGTATTCAGCAGTCTTTTGCCATTTTACACCAGCTTGAGTCTCCCTCAGCTAGTTATCCTCCCAGATCCATTACAGCTATGATCCCTTTCCCCTCAGTTAGTTTTATATGCTGCCAGATCATTCCCATTATCATACTTTGAACAAAGGAAGTTTGAGTCCCTCCACTCTACTTGCCCAGTTGTCCCCTAAACAGTTTGTCAGTCCTGCCATCAGTACTATCACATTTCGGTTGTTCACCTCGTGCTCCTGTCAAGGAAACATCATTGCCTTGATAGTTGCAGGTCTCCCTCTGTCGACGACAGCTCCTCTATTCCAGAGGATAGGCCCAGAGGTCCCTACGCCTTGGACTTATCACCATCTGTGGTAAGTGCCTACGGACCATTCCGAGAGGAATCATCATTGCCTCTCTGAGTGGTTGTTCCTCACATGCTCGACTTCAGCACCTTGATCGCATCGCTGAGGATCGCGTAGGATTATATCCCATCAGTTTTTCGTCGAAGACCCGGGATTTCCCCCGACTCTAGCCCATTGGTGAGTCACTTCGGAACGGCAAGTTATATGTTCCTGTGGATGTCCGGGCTGCGTTGGCGTTTGTATTCGGAAGCCATCCAGTTCCATGCTTCCTTGAGTACCCAGTTTCAGTTCCGGATCCGTTCCAGTTCCGTGTACCATGGAGAGTTTGACCTCAGTCACTATGATCCAGCAGTTCATCAGTTCCTTTGGTACCACACTCAGTAGCACTGTTGATTGTTCCAGTGCACCATTTATCCAGTTCACACATGATCAGCTCAGCAGTATGTCCCAGATTTGTGTCCCCTCTGGACTCTTATGATGTACACAGTGGTCATGTATCTTACAGGTCCCCCTTTTCGGGCCTCACAGTTCTGTTTATGTATCTTGATACGAGCATGGGTATGCCCGCCTCGTCCATATATTGAGATTATTCCTCATTCAGTATTTGAGGTTATGTATATTTCAGGTCCCCATTTTTTGGACCCCATTGTTATTGTTATGTTATATCCTGATACGAGCATGGGAATGCCCGCCTCGTCCATATGATCAGATGATTCCTCATCCATTATTGAGGTTATGTACTTTTAGCTCTTGCAGTTGTTCGGGATCGTTGTTCCGGGCTTCAGTTTGTTTCTTCTCTTCTCTCCACATCCCAGGAAAACCATTCATGACTTATGATGTCCATCGGCCATACGATTAGCTCCTGACCTCGCACATCAGGGGGCAATCTGTTAACACCCAAAAAGTGTTCACTACCTCATTACCACATTATATGGCTCATTTGTCCATTTTCCTACCATATTTCCCTTAAAACCACAAAAAACCCACTAAAAAGCCTCCAAAAGGCCTAAAATGCCTCCAAAAGGCCACAAAACCATCAAAATAGCCTTAAAAAGGCTAAAAAACCCCCTTTTCCTCCAAAAATAGCAAA